>OZ025291.1:367398364-368744719 GCA_964019185.1 Maratus speculifer
TAAAGTTTGATATTAAAATAGGTAGACACATGTAAATAATTATTTAATTATTCTCAATAATTTTACTCTTGCCATTGAAACTTTTGTTTAAGAAAATTAATTATACTTTGCATCAGATAATAAGTATAACAACTTTTAGCTTTTCAACAAGTTTTTTTATTTTTTTTTAAACTTATGAAGAATATTTTTATCAACTTAAGTTAACTTTAATCTGTAAAGCAACAGCCCTGTCTCTATGATTTCTTTATAAATTTTCCATTATTAATTTTCTTTATTCCCCAAGGTTCTTTAATTTTACTTTATGTATTCATGTATTGTAAAACTAAGTCTGTGAAAAAGTCTTAAAATAAATAAAAATTAATAAATGTTTTTATAGATTATTTAAGCTGAGTTCCTTCCTCTGTTTATTCTATATCACTGAACAATTAACAAATCATGTTAAAAAAGTATTTAAAAATATTTTAACAGAGAGAGTATTAAATGAATGTGTATAATTTCAAAATACAATTCTTACAAAATTCAAATTCATTTTTTTTAATAATGTTTTACGCTGTACTTGCATGCAATTATTTATCTTTAAACTTTTGAAATTTACATGAATAAGAGATTAAGGAAAAAAACATTTTTCAAAATAATAAAATGCGCACAACTCCCGTTTGTCTGTTTCTTTGTCTGGGTAAAAAATAATTTTCGAAAACGTTCTTCGATTTTTATATAATCAGTTTTATTGAAATTTATACTAATAAATTTTGCTTTCATTCTTCAATTAAATCAATTATGTAACTTATGCAAATCATTTAAAACGATACATAGATAATTACGTTACATTATGATCTAGGAAGGAACACTATTTACTGCATATGTTAATTGGTGTTACATACACTATACGTAGTATACTTATATTTTGGGACTTCAGAAACTAACGTTTACAAGCGTCAAAATTGCAAAAATTGAGCTTAGTGCGCAGGCTATTCGGAATCAACCCTTTATCTATCGACGGTACTTATAAGTACCATTAAAATAACTTATTATAAATTTTTTAGAATACGACCGTTAGTTGTAATACTGTTTAGAATGAGTTAGAGACACATTACTTTATCATGTTCCAAAATCATTATTGGTTATAGTAAACAAAAATATTTTAAAAAGGGTTATTTATTTTGCCTTTGTATCTTTTCAGCTTTCTTGGCGCTGAGGGACGGGGTTGGGAATTTTTTCAATGAGGAAATACTTCTATATTTATATAGTAAGAATATCATATTTGTACATTTTAAAATTCTACAAGACACTAAGAAAATAATTAAAAATAAAATATTTGAGTGGTTGTGATAATTGTAAAAAATCCCTGTAAATTCAAATTTTAGTAATCCTTCTAAATACTTCAACACTTCTAAAATCCTTTAATTATTTATTAAATGATTACGTAAATCTATTAATTTAGTTTAAACAAATTGCGTAAAATGCTTTAGAATGTAAAATTTTCATGAATTCATAATGCGGTAGGTAAAGGGTTAAGGCTGTTTATTTAAAGGGAAAAAATGGTAATTTTCTAATTATGTGCTGCTTTCTAGAGGCCAACTATATAAGATCTTCAACCTACGGAAATTCCTAACTCTTTAATCTGTACTTAAATTGAAAATATATCTATATTACTCCGCTTTTATTTGACTGTTATTGAAATAAAAGTTCTAATTGTTATGAAATAAGCAACTGTTCTATATTTTAATTCAACCAAATTCAATTGCTGTTCCAACTTTTAACTCAGGTTCACCAAATTTAAATTTTGTTACTTATATCTCTTCTTGGATATTAAAGATTTATCACAACATAATCTCTGTGGGGTTTTTTGTGGAGTGTTTATGTATCCTTTACAGCGATTTTAGAAATATGTCAGTTGCAGAATTTGTAACATGTATGAGTAATAATTGCAAAAAATGCGTTCTCAAATGTTCGACGCATTTGTGAGCGTAACTTAACATTACTATTTTAATTGGTGAATATATGTATATTCTATTGGTCATTTATAAGACTACAAACAAGAGGGAAATGTAACGCGTTGCTTAAGGTGTATTTTGAAATGTGTTATAAAGTTTTTTAGCTGAGATATATTTTAGTATATTTTGAGAGACTTTTTAAATAAAAAATATTTTATATACAGAGTTGCGTAAATACATTTTTATCTAAAGATGGTGATTGTTGGAATCGCGTTTTTACATGCATCATGAGTTTTACAGCTGAATTAAATTTTCTCATCTTGTGTGAAGCATATAGAAAATAATCAATAAAGCGCAGAATGAATTAGCCCGTGTCGGTATCACTAGTACACCATAAAATCGCGAATAACATGTAAAAACAAATAACAACAAATACAAACATAAAATACAAAAAATTGCGCAAAAATTGCACAAAATTAAAAAACTCCAATACAAATTCCGAATAAAACTTATTAAAAAGAAATATTTACTACATTGTTCTAAACAAATAAAACAACATTAATTTTACTAATGTTTAAAAATCATCGCCAAGCGCAAAACAAACCTATAAATAACATAAAAAATGCTTAAAATCTAAATATCGCAAAGTACAAAATTTAATATAGGGGTAAAACAAATTTCACTGTATCATGGAACACCTTTACGAATGTTAAAAAATTGCAATGTATGGTTGGAAAATGTTAAATATCGCATAAAAAATATCATTAAAAACTGATCAATATTTAAAAATAGCAGATGACTAAATTTATTCATTAGGCCTAATTTTTTAACCGAATTCTGTTTATGAATGTGCAGATACCACTGTGGCAAAGGAAATCGAATAAGAAAATCGGGAAAAAATAAAAATATGATGTACCAATTCTATGTAAATTTTAAAAAGAGAAAAAAAACACTATAATAGAGTAAATGATTGCAAATCGATTTCCCTTTATTACATATTACAATCGCCGAATAAAAACGCAAAAATATGTAAGCTGCATTAGAAAAGAAAGTGAAAAAAATCTGATGAAAACTAAACTCAAAAATTGGGTTCAAGGCGTATAACTGAATATTTAAAAGTACTTCCTGTAAAATCATGCAAGTCTGCGAGCAACTAACTGTTTTTTAGAAAACAGCAGACAGACGCGCACACAGATCAGCTTCCATCTTTATTATTAGGAATGCATATATATACAGGGTGGTCATAAACATTTTTTGTCAATATATGGAGCTCTAGTGGCTGGTCCGTTCAACTGATCAAGGTGAGATTTCAGATATAGTTATTATGAGGTATGAGCTCGAAATTCTGAGAACGGCAACAAAGTGGTGCTCACGGTTACAGTTATAGTTATAGAAACTCGAAATTTTCCAATGGCAACGCCCATTTTTTTCCATCGAACAATGATCAGCTCATTCGAAAACCCTAAAGAGCGTTGGAACTATGCTTCTATTGCAAGAAACAGACTCGTTATGCCCGCACAAAAAACAGCTTTTCAACCCCCCCCCAAAAAAAAAAAAAACTCGATTGGAGCACAAAGAAGAAATTTGCATATGACACAGATTCATTACACCAATCACTGATTACAACACTCCAAGCCAGTGCGCTGCAGTAATTCTGGTATGACCTTATTTTGCAGCATTGCCATATAGCGGGAGCCTGTTACAGGACAAGTTACAAATCCTGTTGGTATCGCTTCTTAAAAAGGTATATGGCCCGGGAATAATTGTGCATGCAATGCCGCACTACATTATAACTTTCATGTCGTGTAAAGGTACGGGCGCCACAGCGTGGGAATTCATGTCTGCCCACTGCACACAATTTTTCGTGTTGACATTGCCTGTTAAGGTGAAATGTGCCCCGTCTGTCCATAATAAGTGAAGAGGCCAGTCCTTATCTCCATCATATTTGATATGAAATTGATTAGCGAAGTATATACGTTGTTGATGGTGCCCTACATTCACCATCTGGACGCGCTGGTACAGGTAAGGAAACATGCAGATTAAAGAGCGCGGTAGCTTTAGCACCTTTGATTTCGGTATATCCAATACAAGAGATACACCTCTTACAATTTTGCGTGTGTCCTGCAATCACAATTTGATGCAATTCCATAACAGAATCCTCAATAAGAGTTGGTCCTTTGGATCGCGGTCTACCACAGGTGCAGCCAGATTCTTCGAAATTATTTACGAAATCACAATGAGCTTTCGGCCTACATGGGAAAAGCATTTTCAATTGCTTAGACGGTAAACACGCAAGGTTTTTGCAACATTCATCCCATTTTGATAACAGAGTTTTACCAATTCACCATGAACTTTTGCTGGAAGAGTAATTTCGTCGGCATGAGCAAGCTCCCGACTGAAAAACTAGCATTCCTGTCCTACTTTTTATCCGTTTTCTACGCTGATTATCTGGCAATCGGTGTTCCGTAATTGGTGTTTCGCCTCTGTCATATGCAAAATTCTTTCGTGCGCAGTGATAGTGTTTTTTTTTTTTTTTTTTTTGGTCGTTCGCAGAGTTGTATTTTGAGTGAGCATAACGCGTCCGATTATTGCGCTGCGCGCACCGTTCGAATGCTCTTTAAAATTTTAGCATGCGCTGAGGATTTTGCGAAGGAAAAAAATGGGCGTTGCCATTTGAAAATTTCGAGTTTATGTCGCTATAACCGTAACTGCGAGTGCCAATTTGATGCCGTTGACAGAATATTGAGCTCATATCTGTGAATAACTATATCTAAAATATCATCTCGATCGGTTGAATGGGCCGGCAGCTAGAGTTCGATATACCGGCAAAGTTTTTTATGACCACCCTGTGTATGTGAAATGAAATAATACATACTCTATTTACTTTAAGCCAATTTTACTTGAAAAAATTATTAAAATACGCCACCATTAAAGATATTCCGTTAAGTAAATAAAAGCCTATTTAGTAAATAAAGCGAAAAGAAAAAATATTACTTTGCTTTGCTGTTTCTATGTTCAAGCACTAATATCTAGTGCGAAATATATTCAAAACGTCCAATATTTTAGTATTTACAAAGAACGGGAATATTAGCGCGTCTCAAGTGAAATCTTAATTGCACCATTTCGTTTTCAAGATGTTATGTAAACACTCCGAACATCTCAGAATTAATTTTGCTGATATGAGGTTTCTCTTACGTAATCTACAATATTGTGATTGTATTTGTCCTTCAAAAGACTTCATATGTTTTAGAAAGAAAACTGATTTTGAGAAAATTTTTGAAAAATTCATCGATCTATTATTTTCACAAGTTTTGAGGGTAAAGAGTTCTAAAAACCCAATAGTTAATGCCATATGACATATTTATACTAATAAAATTCGTGCGCCTCTGTGTGTCTGTCTGTCTGCTTGAAGCCGATTACAGTTCGCAACGCGGGCGAGTTGGAAGTCGCGAGAGGTGCCTTTCCATTCGAAAAAGTCCGGGAAAGTCATTTCGGTCATTTTCGAGACCGTGGGATCAAAATTAAAAAAGTTATGAATTAAAAACTGCTCGGGACACGGAACGCAAAACGTCTCATTTCCCAAAAAGAGCTCCCAAGCAGATACACTGCGCCACCTTGCGGTGAATGACTAGAACTTTTCCCCTTTGGCTAAGAGCGCTAAAAGAAGAACCAGCCGAAAACCTCTTTTTCGCCCTGCACTAAGTGCGCTTTGTTCCGCATCAATTTTTTTGACTTGCCGTCGATTATTTACCGTAGTTTTCGCTAAAATATTGAACTTAGAAATAAAACAGGCCGCCGCAGAGAAAATATACCGAAACTTTTTTTTGCGCGTTTTTCTTAAACCATCATGCAGACAATTTTTAAAATAGAAAACAAAAACTGATTACATATTCAGAATCTGCGTAAAAGTCTACTTCTGATGAAACAAAAAAACGAAAAAATGTCTTATGGGCGCGTAGCGCCAACCGTGCAAAACCAAATATTTTTAACGGGACGATGGGCACGAAGCGACCATCCACGATCTTTTTTTTCAAGTTCGCGTAGCGCCCACCGTGCGAAATCACATATTTTTAACGGGATAATGGGCGCATAACAACCATAGCTCTTTAATTTACTTTTTTTGTTTTTGAGGATTCGAACACCAAGACTTGCTTATTAAATGAATTTTTTTGCTTATTATATATACTGCTTAATATCGAGGTTCGTTTGGAAAAAAAGCCCAGCTAGCGGGCGTAGCTCGCTAGTATTTAATTAAAAACTGAACAAGTACTGAAATTTTAAAGTTAATCAAATCTTCCTAAAATCTCTTGCATAAAAAAATGTCACTACACTAAAATAAATAAATATATATATTAAGGTGTACCACGAAAAAAAAAATTTAATTCAAAATTTCAACTTGATAAAATGTTGTTACTATAATCACATATTTACCCCAAAAAATATTTTTGAAAATGAAAAACATTTAGGTCCCCGGAATGAGGATGAAGTTTAAACTTTTTGGCATAAAATGTAGTTTTTTTCATATTTTTTTAAATACATGAATATAAATTAATTGTTTTTTTGTAAAGTACAAAAACATAAAGTTTAGATAGGCATTTCACATTAAAAAAATTTTATTTCTGTAACTAATTTTAAGTCTCCCGGAATCTCATTATTTTAGCAAATATCCAAGATTTTCAATTTATTTTCTTGATGGTTTAAAATTTGTTACAGGTAATTTTTTACATCTGCAAACCTTCAACTATCATGCAAATAAAATGTATGTTAATTTTTAATTAGTTTACTAGTTTTATTTGTTTTGATTCATGACATTAGAATTTTTTTTAAATATCACACACACAAATAAAACTTAAAAAATGAAAAAAAAAAATATTACAAATACAATAGTTCAACATTGAATTAGAAAATTATTATTTAAAGAAAATCTTGATTTCATTGTCTGTTTATCTTGATGGATATAACAGAACCATGTCAACATTTATCAGTTATGTAAATTCAAATCGAAACAGTGATTCTGGGGAAGACATAGAATCATCAATACTAAAATACATGAAATGTAACTGTATTCAATGTAGCAATTATTAAAACTCTTGGGTATATTATAGGCAACAAGTACTGGTGATTCTAATGCATAAATTGTATTGAATTAGTGTGCTTTAAAGCACTCAGTGCAAGTAGTGATTTGCCTGTTTTATTTAAATGAATTACCTCTTAAGAAAGTTTTGTTGTCGTAGATGGTCCAATGTATTTCAATGATCCTATACGTAAAAGTTTAGTAAACTGTCAAAAACTACCTATCGTTGAATATATCAAAATAGATAGTAATGTTAAAGAGAAAAACTTGAGTGCGGATCAGAAATATGTAATCAAACTGTTCTGACAGCGGACTTCATTAGCAAGACCTTCAAGCAGAGAACCTGGAAGCGTTTCCTATGCAAGGTGCCTGAAAATATCAAACAGAATCTTACGTTTATTGATTTTATCAATTGTTACAAATATAAAAAACAGATCAACTTGTCATGAACGTTTTTGCCTTTCATGATTTAACATAAAAAGTCAGCCTAGCATTATTTATCCATCGCAACACTTTTTAAAATCGTACAGTATATCAAATACTTAGAAGAAGAATTTAAGATTGTTGTTCATTCAATTCTATAGATAAATGCCTTTAAGATACATTAAGAACATTGCCATCTGTGAATGTTGTTTGATTCTAAAAGACATATGAGATCTCTGGCCAGCAAAAAAATACAAAAAGCTTAAAATAATAAAAATAATAAAAATTCAATGAAAGACTTTTAAAATCACCAAAAATTAATTATGAGGCAAAAGAATACATCGATCTTATTCATTGGCAATCTATTATAGTAACAGAACCACCTCTTATAACTAACTTGAGCAAAGAATATATTGAGTTGACTGTTGATTCAGGAACCAGTGCTAGAAATAAATTTAATTTTTTATTCATAATCTTAAATTTATGAAAAAAGTCTAAAAGAGGTTACATAAGTGTCTAAAAACGTTTGCACAAAGGTCGAGATGGCTTCATTAGGTTAAGATTGATGGATGGAAAATAAATTCCAATGTTTGAAACGAAGCGTTTCTTCTTATATGCAACTACAGCAGTTCAAGAATAAAGAACACGTGAAGCTTTTCTCTATAGCATTAATTTAGTAATTTTTTTTAATAGCAATAAACTTTATTTAATATTTTTGTTTAATAAGAATATTTGTAATTCACTGCAATGTAAATTATATATTTCAACCGGTATAAATAAAAATTTTGGTTACTGGTTGAAAAAGCTTCTTACACTTCTGGTGCACTGCCTAAAACCATCAATATAACTTATCAAGAAGAATAGACAGTGAAATCGAGCTTCATTTTGAATAACATTTTTCAATTTTAATGCTTAACGATTGTATTTGTAATATTTTTCATTTAAAAATTAAACATTGTAACTTTTACTTTTTGTGTGTGTATGTGTGTGATATTTTATAATATTGTTTCTAATGTCATGAGCGAAAACAATTAGACTAATAAAGTAACTAAACATTAATATATCATTTATTTGCATGATGTATGGATGTTTGCAGATGTAAAAAATACCTATAACATATTTAAAATCACCAACAAAATAAATTGAAAATCTTGGCTATTTGGTAGAATAAAGAGATATTTAATTAGATTCCGGGAGATTTATAAAATTAATCACAAAAACGAAATTTTTTTAAATGTCAAATGCCTATCTAAACTTTATGTTTTTTAATTAGAAAAAAACAATTACTTTATATTCAAATATATAAAAAATATGAAAAAACTACATTTTAGACCAGAAAATTTAAACTTCATCCTCATTCCGGGAGGCCTAAATATTTTCCAATTTCAAAAATATTTTTGGAGGTAAATATGTGATCATAGTAACAACTTTTTATCAACTTGAAATTTTGAATTAAAAAAAATTTTTTTTCGTGATACACGCTAATATATATTCCATTAAGCAAATGAAAGCCTTTTATTAAAGTGAATAGAAAAGATGTAAATATATTCTAAGTATTTTAATGCGTTTTCTATTTTTCAATCTTAAACACTAGTTCTGAGAAAACTCGAAATGTCTAATATATTGCTTATTGACGAACATTAATATGCGTCTCATGAGATATAAATTGCCTTTAGGACAAGTAAATGTAAACATGCCGAATGACTTGGAGTCAATTTTGCCAGAATGAGGTTTCCCTTAAGTAATTCACAATAGATTGGTTGCATTTGACTTTATAAGACAGTATAATAACTGAAAAAGTTTAGAACTACCGATTTCTGAATGATGAATGGCTTTCAGGAAGATATTGCTTGCTTCGGTTTATGATGAATGTAGTTGAAATATCGGAAAGGGCATTTTCATTTTTTACTGCAACTTCTTGCTTTAACATTCGTTATGTGCAACATGTAATAACATTGAAAGGATGAGATATAAAGTGGATTTCTAAAATTATTCATCACAATATATTTGTTATAATATGGACTTTAAATACTCTAGATTCAATTTGGATGAAATAATTTAAATACTCGTTAAAAAACATAAAAGAAAAGTCTGAAAACATTAAAAGCTTTCTGATTAAATAATTTATTTTACTTATTATATTATTGGATATACTTATAGGTATATATATTAAAATTATATATAAATATTATTAGATATTTTTGTGTGTACTAGGTACCATATTACTGTCACCATGTACCTTACATCTTCTATGTGTATTTAAAATATTTGAAATTTATATTCGATAGATATTCAAAATAAGAAAGACTTATTGTGTAACTGTAACAGTTATTTAAACAACGACTTGCTACTCGTGTCCTCGTTCATGTGGCATTAATAAAAGATAAGAGCATTAATTAAGCAAAAAATTCATTCTAGATAGTTTTACACATCTATATTATAAAGGCCAAACGTATCTGTGCGTAACGCATACGTCATTTTGCGAATGGCAACACTTTCCCCTGTAATTTCCGTTTTGCAGTTTGCGCTACTGCAAATTTCGTACTTTTAAACATCGCACATTTACAATTTTTACATCATCGTATGGAGAAAAATATGTACTTTTAAATGCAGTTTGTTTGAAAGTTGTATCTCAATTTATTCTTGAGATATTAATTTTTTTGTACTTTTTAGACCGAATTTTGTAATTGTGGCAACATAAATAGGTCATTTTCTCTTAAAATTGATAAAAATTTAAATGTGCACGTGTAAATTTTGAGAAGATGAAAATGATGATGGGGTTTAGAAATGAAACACGTGAAATTTAAGATCGTGTCAATTTGAATTTTTTTTTCATACGCATTTATACCAAACATAAGAATCTCAATTGATACTTCATTTTAATAACTGATCTTTATTATATTTTGCTTTATTATTATTATTATTTTTTTTTTTGTATGCGATTAAAGTTTAATTTTAATAATTTGGACAACTGAGTTTTATAGAAGTAGTATTTTTTTCCTTCTTAATTTTAGCTTTAAATAGTATTTGATTGAGAGTTAGACTGACCATTGTAAGATGTATTTTTTACTGTAGCTAATTTTTTAAGCTTATCATAGATCAATAAAAAGTTCCTTCTTAAACATTTTCTTTCGTCGAATTTCGACGGGTTCTACCTTGTTTTATTAAATTTCATAAGAGACAATATGTTACATCTTTGTTAGGGGCTTGGACAAAAAAAAAGGGACTTTTTGTACGCGAGGCAATAAACAATCGCAAAAATGAAACTGCAACCACTTATACTGTACAACCACATAATGCATGTAAGATTACTTATAACGATCATAAAAACGGAACTTTTTTTTCCGTGTACCCAATAGTTATGTCATATGACATAACAGACACACATTAAAAAAAATTAACAAACAATGAAAGTTTAAAAGTTTTTAATCAAAACGTTCAAAAATCTCCTGCATTAAAAGATTTTATTTCCTTATACTGCAGCAAAAAATGCATCCCTTTAAGCAAATGAAAGCATTTTATTAAAGTAAATGGGAACGATGTGAATATATTCTATATACAGCTCATATTCAAAATGTTAGAATAATTGAGAAAAAGTAATAAGAAAAAATTATTTGTCATTTATTTATTTTTTATACTAAGCAAATGCAATTAAATTTCTTATAAATTAAATCTGGAATGTTTAGATAAGATTTTAACATTTATAAAATATGAAATACAGCACAATAAATTAGGTATACAGCTTCCTTAAACACACCAAAATATTAGAATAAAATTTAGATTGGTTCAAAATATTAGAATATTTTATTTTACGCAACAATATTACCTTATGAATATGAAGTAAATGGTAGTTAATATTTTGTAGCATCCCCTTTAGCTTTCATAACAGCGTACAATCGATCTTGCATACTATATACAAGGTGTTTACAAACATTTCTATCAATATTAGCCCAAATAGACTTTATACGTGCCACTAACTCAGTTTTACTTGAAGGAGGATTTTCTTGAAGTTTTTTCTTCATTATACACCATAAGTGTTCGATGGGATTAAGATCTGGTGAATTTGGTGGCCAAGGAAGTACCTTAATGTTGCGTTGGCGGAACCAATTCTTAGTTGACACCGAGGTATGCGGTATATTTTGACTTTTCAAAATAATTTTTTTTGCAATTAATCTTTTCGAAAATGATATTAAATTTAAGATAACAAGTAAGTTTAATCAACAATAAGTTCTTAATAAAAATATCGTTTGCATATTTTCATTAAAAGACATTAAATTACCAAACGATATTTTCAATTTCTAAAAAAAAGGTAATTATTCTAATATTTTGAATATGAGCTGTACTTTAATGTGTTTTTTATTTTTCAATCTTCTGAGAAGACTTGAAATGTCTAATATATTGCTTATTGAGGAACATTAATATGCGTCTCATGAGATATAAATTCCCTTTAGGAGAAGTAAATGTAAACATGCCAAACAACTCAGAGTTAAATTTGCCAGAATGAGGTTTTTCTTAAGTAATTCACAAAAGAGTGGTTGCATTTGACTTTATAAGATAGTATAATAGCTGAAAAAGTTTAAAACTACCGATTTCTGAATGATGAATGGTTTTCGGGAAGATGTTGCATGCTTCGCTTTTATAATGAATGTATTTGAAATTTTGGGAAGGACATTTTCACTATTTAATACAGCTGCTTGGTTTAATGTTCGTTTTGTGCAAAATGTAAGAATAGTCAAAGGATGAGTTATAAAATGGACTTCTAAAATTATTCATCATCATATATTTGCTATAAGGTGGACTTTAAATATTCTAGATTCAAATTGGTAAAAAAAATTTAAGCAATCATAAAAAAATATAAAGAAATGAAAAGAAATGTGAAAATGTTAAAACTTTAACCGGCAAACAATTTATTTCATCTATTATATATTTTTTATATATCAATAGGTAGATATGTATTAGATTCATATACATATTTTATCTATTGGATATTTTAATGTCTACTAGGTGCCATATTACTGTCGCCATGTACCCAACAATGTCTTTATATATTATGTATTTTTGAGACATATTCGAAAGGTATTTAAAAATACTTTTTCGTGTAAAATTAATAATTTTTTCAACAATTAGTTTAAGCCAGATTAAAAGAAATTTCAAGTTTAGGATTTCTTTAAAAAAACATAAGCGAAATATAGAAATTCGATGACATAGAGATAGTTCGGGGATTATGGAACAATCAAATAATATGGAATACTTCAATATCTGGTGCTTATGGTGTTCCAGCGAAGCAATATGACTTCCTATTACTGCTATGAGGCACTATTCTAATTGTGTATTTGCATAGCTGTTATCGGAGGGACACGGTGAAATAAAAACTTATTCTCAATTTTTGTAGCATTTGAAGGAAATTTTATAAAACATGTATTAATTATAAAATCTTACTGTCGGTTATTTGAATTTAATTCAAGTATAAAAAAAGAAGAGTTCTTTTTAATGGAAGTTTTAGCTTGTTTTACCTTATTCTTACCTGTTAACGAGTAAAGAGGCTGTGTTTTTCAAGATGGTGTGACATCATCCGCTTCAATACAAGTTTCAATACTAGTATTCATTTCAAGACAAGTGTAAAAATTAATATCTGATGATTTATAGATGATCTACTAGGAATTACTCATTAAATATTTTTGCTTTAACTTTTAAATCGTACTTGAAATTTTCATAATTCTTGTCACCCTATTATACTTCTCAAAAAAATTAGAAGAGCAAGCAAAGAAATTGAGAAAACTGTGCGAGACAGTCATGTATTCGCGTAAAATGGGTAATACACGGACATCAATGCGCAATACAGAAAAAAAGATGCAAAATGTTGTAATTAAGCATTAATTCCTTGAAAGTAAAAATCAGGAAATGATGGTTTAGGGCAACAATTTGGTAACATATAAATTATAAAAAAAAGTATTGTTTAGAAATTATGCAAGATTTTTAATATAGAGTGTGATCTCCTCGAACAGTTAACACTGCTGCACAGTTGTTTATCATGAATGCGATTCTGTTATCGATAATACTTTGGGGAATACTTTTCCATTCCTCCAAGTGTCCGAGAGTAAAAGAAGGCCTTGTGAAAGCAGCAATACATTGTTCGAGCATGTCCCAAACATGGTCAGTCAGATAGAGGTCAGGAGAGCACGCTGGCCATTCCATATGGTGTATTAGAGCTTCAAGCGTATTTTTCACATAACGGGCTGTATCCTTTCTGACATTATCATGCTGGAAAACAAAGGAATCTCCAGAGGCTTCAACGTAAGGTATGACATGAGGTCGCAGTATCTCGCCTGTATATCTTTAGGCCGTCAAAGTGCTATTCCGAATGATATTCAGAACCGTACGTACCCCTATGCTTATTCAACCACATACCATAAAACCACCTTGTCTGTAGTGTGATCTTTCACGAACAAATGTGCGGTTATTTCAAGTGTCCCTTTCCCTAAATACCAAAATACGTGGGGTGTCACACTTCAGACTGAATCGGGAATCGTGTGTAAACAACAGGCGTTCAGCAACCGATTTTCTTCAGACCGCATTGTGGCTTGAGGTCCACGGGATGCAGACCATTGGCCAAGGTATATATAGACCTCCCTGGTAGAGCTTATTGCATATTGTTTGGCTGGATACCCTTCGTCCTGTTGCTCGCAACTGTCTTTGCAGCTGAGTAGCATTGTCTGTTTTGTTTTGACAAGCTATTAACAATGTATACCGGTCATCAGATGCTGTAGTAACACATAGCGGACCTTGCCTTGGTCAAATTCTAAAAATCCCTGTTTCTTGAAATCGATTCCATTTTTAAACAATACTTCTGGTGACTCCAATAGCGCCCGCGACTATTGGCAATGGCATCGATTCTGGTAAATGACGTTGATGAGACATTTTCATGCCACCCTTTCAGGGAAAAAAAAGCTGAACAATTGAATCTTAAAATTAAGGCAGTGAAGCAAACATTTCTGCAGCATTCCGTTTTCTGCCCTTATGTTCTTTTTCTGATTTTTCACAGCATGATTTTTGATTTGCATGTGAAGCTTTCTTTTTATGTTTCCTGCTAGGATTTAAATTATGGAAGATATATTTTTAGTTACTTATAAGAATTTGCATAATTTAGTTAAAGCCATGTGCTCCCCTAATTGATTTAAGCAGTGTATATAATATTCGCCTACATGCCATTTCGCGATAAGTGTAATTTGTTTAAAGAGATAAATATTGTTCCGTAGGTTTTTTCTCTTTAAACAAGTTAAAAATGTGTTAAAAATACTTAAAATTTTTCTTTACTAACATTTATGTATATGAATTTTTTTAGGTTGACCTGCAAATAAAAATAGAATGGCATTCCATAACACCCGAACTTTTAATAAAACTGGAATATACATCATTATCTGGTGATTTTGATGATTTTAAGTCTTTTTTTTCATTTCAATACTTAAAAATTAGAATTCCATAAAGTTCAATAGTATTATCGAAAAAAAAAACAGTTTCCAGTACCCTCAGTAAAGATACCAGTATAGTAAATGATATGTTTCAACTCGTAAAAAACCATGGAAACGCTAAAATGCAAGAATATTTATAAATTTATAAATATTTGCGAGAGAAATGCAAACACATTTCTGTATTCTACAAGGATCAAATCTACAGTTACAATCAGTTTGGGGATGAAATCTCTGCTTGTTTGATTCGAAAACTGTGGTAAATCTTTATTAGAATAATTTTAGCAGGTTACCACGCAGGTTAAAAACATAAATACTGGAGTAAATATCGAAATATTAACAAAGCAAGAGGGCTAGTGTCGCATACACAATCTCTGCTGTGTGTGTCCCCACTTTACCCTACCTATATTATCAGAAATTAAATCCTGAAGAAGAGACATCTCTATTCAAGAGACAAAATGAAGACAGTTTAGTGAACTGGAATCAGTACAATTTCTTTATTAGAAACTAGCAGGCTAAGCCCGCTGCGCTGGTCTATTTTTCAAAACAAAACATGAATCAAACAAAATATTGAATATGATAGTGTTTTTCAAAGCAACTTCACCTCGAATGCTCTTTCACATTTCTGAAAATCATACAAAACGCCATTGTATTTAAAGATAGAAAACCAACGATTATAAATGCACTAAAAATGCATTAAAAGTTAGCAAACAGCTATTTCGAATCTACTGTCGAGATTCTTCATCAGTTCAAAACTCAGCGAGCTAGAAAAAACAAAACTGAGCTAAAAGTGAAAACAACAACAATGGAATCAAGGCCCGTTGACGCCAAAATAATAATAAAATATTATGTTGTTGTATCAGCTTATGCATTCGATAAAATTCGGGCTTTTAAGAAAAAAATATTTCAGTTGATCATTTATTGTAGAGTTTGATAGATAAATGAGGCAATTATGAAAAGAGCAATTTAAATATTGTCTATTCACCATACTTCCAAAATAGCGAGCATTATGATCGCAGAGTCTGACCATTGAATTTAAACATTTTTTCAAGTGATTCATTTTCATTTGATAGTTTTTGAACTCTAAACCTCTCAACTTGAGAATATGGGTATCTGTGGAAACCTTAATACATCCTCTATCAATATTATATTATATTTCGCAACGTACATCTGCTCTTGACAAATCTATTACAGTGTTCCGTTTTTGGAATGCAGCAGAATAAATAAAGTTAAATAAAGTTTTCCTTAGAAAAATAAGGTGAATGTTTTTTGAATGTGTGAAATTCATTTTTTGATACAGATGTCATATACGCATTACGTTTGCGTGATTGAAATAAAATGAACATTTTATGCCTCTATTGGTAATCCAACTTTGTTTTTAATTTATTAATAAACTATTTATTTACTTTCATTTGCATTTTAAAATGATACAAAATGTTACGCTCTATACATAGAAAAATAAAATAGAAAATAGAAATTAAATAAATAAATAAAATATAATAATAATAATAATATATATATATATATATATAATAAAAAAAATCTGTCATTTGAAAACGAAGTTTCCGTTAAAGTGGCGCCAGAAATGTATCACCCCAACGTGGTGCATATATGACATTTGTGCCTCTTTCTTACAACATGGGTGTGTGCATTTGCACCTAAATTTAGTTATTTAGCTCTATTTTTGTAATATTAACTGGAGTTTCTAATATATACGGCACTACTTGATTATTCTATCGAGAAAAAAATTAATAGCAGAATATAGGAGTAAATGTCAATAATCGATGATCGTAAGTATGATAGCAATTGATATTACACGTGATACACGTATTTTTTTACGTCATAAGTACTTTTTAATTCGACTTTTAATTTGCATTTTTTATTTATATTTATTGTTCTTTCGTTATTTAAAATGAATTTATGTAAATTTGAATAGTTTGGCGAAACTGGCAGACGTGTTAATCAAGTAGCACTCAATTTACATTTGAAAATATCATATTTCACAAAAAACTCCGGCACAAACCCGGATTTGCAAGATTTCCTTCCAATACCAATGCGGCAAAATCCTCGTTTTAAAATAGCAAAGAAATGTGCATTTTTAAAAATTATTTTCTTTATTTTAAAACGAAAATATTAATACAGTTACTATAGCACAAAACAATTTTTAGAATTTCTAAAAAGAAATTGAAAGTAAACAATTTATTAATACAGAAGCAACTATTGCTGGGTTACCATATCAGGCAAAATAACACCGTTTTGGCGATAGTCAGATTCCTCAATGTGTATAAAATATCTGTGCCAAACATGTTTGGAAAAAACAATAATCGTTATTTATACAGCATGTTTAAATACTGTAGTATAGTGAAAAAAAAATGTATACATGACATATACGCACCACATTGGCGAGTTTTTTTCTTCTTCTTCTTCTTCTTCTGATGCCGATTCGGATTTTTTTTTTTTTTTCAAATACCAGTTACATATAGAGTTTACAATTATTTTCTGTTATTTTAAATAGAAAGTAACAATAAATTTTAAAAAGTTTAGTTAATAATTATAAAACAAAACTATTTATATCATTTAAAAAATAAAATAAAATAAAAATTTATTAATAAATAAACAACAGCGAGGTTACCAAGTGAGGCATAAAATCGCCATTTTATTGCAGTCGCGCAAATGTGGTGCATGTATGACAAATGTGCCTAGATTAAAATAGTTTATATAATTGGAAAAAAAAAAAAGAAAAAAATTATAAATAGACAATTTATTAATAAATAGACAATAACATCCGGGTTGCCATATCAAGCAAAATTATGACACTTTGGCGTCAGTTAATTACCCAGATGTATATATGGTATTGGCGTAAGAGACAAATCGCACCAACGTAGTGCGTATGAGATATCTGTGCCCCCCCCCAAAAAAAAAATTAAGTTACAGTTAAATTATTTTACAATATCTATGTATGTGGAAAAACATTTACCCTAAAATTTAAATACTATTCATTTTTGTGGTATTAACTGCTATATATGTATTTAAGTTAAATGTAAAATGTTTTCCTAAAAATGCTCTGACTCATTAAAAGAGAGTTTTTCTCCGTCTTGTGCTTTTTTGGGGTTAGAATCGCATTGATTGGCGGCAAAAGTAGATTGGAACAAACAACATACAAATAACAATTAGAGCCTTTTTAAAAAAAATTAATTCTGCGAGTTTCTTCTGTAAAACACATAACGGGAAAATTAGATTTAAAAATATTTTAAAAAAAAAGAAAGAAAAAAAAATACTTATGTTTACCTGATGAAATTTTTGATGTGTTGTTTTCTTTTAATCTGGCTCGAAAGAAATAAATAGCCAAATATTGTGTCACTTCAAAACTTTCTTTCACATTGAGTTACTTACACTTAGTTATTATAAATATTCTTTTTTTTTTTTTTTTTTTTTTTTTTTTCGTTAAAGATAAATATTTTCCTTTCATAATATTATTTTGCATTAAACGGATTTTTTTCTTTTTATCATGATTTATTTTAAATCAATGAATTAACAGGTTTTTTTCGAAATGTTTATATTATTTTCCTTTAGAGAAAGCATTTCATTTCCTTTTTTGAAATATAATTATCGCCAAAAAATTAGTTGTTGCAACCCTTCCGTCAAAAATAACCGAAAAATACGAAATTTAGTACGAAAAATCAGAATTATCCCTGTATATTTGTATCATAAACCTCCACAAAAATATTTGCTATCGAATGATATAATCTGCAAAAAGATCCATCGGGTAGTTTTTGAAAACACTCGTTTGGAAGTTTCAGAACTTCTGCTTTATAATATACTAGCAGGCTAAGCCCGCTGCGCTGGTCTAATTTTCAAAACAAAACATGAATCAAACAAAATATTGAATATGATTGTGTTTTTTAAAGCAACTTCACCTCCAATGCTCTTTCACATTTCTGAAAATCATACAAAACGCCTTTGTATTTAAAGATAGAAAACCAAAGATTATAAATGCACCAAAAATGCATTAAAAGTTAGCAAACAGCTGTTGCGAATCTACTGTCGAGATTCTTCATCAGTGCAAAACTCAGTGAGCTAGAAAAAACAAAACTGAGCCAAAAATAAAAACAACAACAATGGAATCAAGGCCCGTTGACGCCAAAATATATTAAAATAATAATAAAATATTAAGTTGTTGTATCAGCTTATGCATTCGATAAAATTCGGGCTTTTAAGAAAAAAATATTTCAGTTGACCATTTATTGTAGAGTTTGATGGATAAATGAGGCAATTATGAAAAGAGCAATTTAAATATTGTCTATTCACCATACTTCTAAAATAGCGAGCATTATGATAGCAGAGATTGACCATTGAATTTAAACAATTTTCAAGTGATTCATTTTCATTTGATAGTTTTTGAACTCTAAACCTCTCAACTTGAGGATATGGGTATCTGTGGAAACCTTAATACATCCTCTATCAATATTATATTACATTTCGCAACGTACATCTGCTCTTGACAAATCTATTACAGTGTGAAGTTTTTGGAATGCAGCAGAATAAATAAAGTTAAATAAAATTTTCCTTAGAAAAATAAGGTGAATGTTTTTTGAATGCATGAAATTCATTTTTTGATACAGATGTCATATACGCATCACGTTGACGCGATTGAAACAAAATGAACATTTTATGCCTCTTATGGTAATCCAGCTTTGTTTTTAATTTATTAATGAACTATTTATTTACTTTCATTTGCATTTTAAAATGATACAAAATGTTACGCTCTATACATAGAAAAGTAAAATAGAAAATAGAAAAGTATCTGTCATTTGAAAACGAAGTTTCCGTTAAAGTGGCGCCAGAAATCTATCACCCCAACGTGGTGCATATAAGACATTTGTGCCTCTTTCTTACAACTTGGGTGTGTGCATTTGCACCTAAATTTAGTTATTTAGCTCTATGTTTGTAATATTAACTGTAGTTTGTACAATGTACTGTACTACTTGATTATTCTGTCGAGAAAAAAATTAATAGCAGATTATAGGAATAAATGTCAATAATCGATGATCGTAAGTATGATAGCAATTGATATTACACGTGATACACGCATTTTTTTACGTCATAAGTGCTTTTTAATTCGACTTTTAATTTGTATTTTTTATTTATGTTTATTGTTCTTTCGTTATTTAAAATGAATTTATGTAAATTTGTATAGTTTGGCGAAACTGGCCGACGTGTTAATCAAGTAGCACTCAATTTACATTTGAAAATATCATATTTCACAAAAAACTCCGGCACAAACCCGGATTTGCAGGATTTCCTTCCAATACCAATGCGGCAAAATCCTCGTTTTAGAATAGCGGAGAAATGTGCATTTTTAAAAATTATTTTCATTATTTTAAAATGAAAATAATAATAAATAAAAAAAGTTACTCTAGCTCAAAACAATTTATAGATTTTCTAAAAAGAAATTGAAAGTAAATAAACAATTTATTAATACAGAAACAACTATTGCTGGGTTACCATATCAGGCAAAATAACACCTTTTTGGCGATAGTCAGATACCTCAGTGTGTATATAATATCCGTGCCAAACATGTTTGGAATAAACAATAATCGTTATTTATACAGCATGTTTAAATACTGTAGTATAGTGAAAAAAATGTATACATGACATATACGCACCACATTGGCGCTTTTTTTTTCTTCTGATGCCGATTTGGAGAAAATTTTGTTTTCAAATACCAGTTAAATATATAGTTTACAATTTTTTCTGTTATTTTAAATAGAAAATAACAATAAATTTTAAAAATTTTAGTTAATAATTATAAAACAAAACTATTTATATCCTTTAAAAAATAAAAGAAAATAAAATAAAAATTTATTAATAAATAAACAACAGCCAGGTTACCAAGCGAGGCATAAAATCGCCATTTTATTGCAGTCGCGCAAATGTGGCGCATATATGACAAATGTGCCTAGATTAAAATAGTTTATATAATTGGGGAAAAAAAAGAAAGAAATTGTAAATAAACAATAACATCCGGGTTGCCATATCAAGCAAAATAATGACACTTTGGCGTCAGTTAATTACCCAGATGTATATATGGTATTGGCGTAAGAGACAAATCGCACCAATTTAGTGCGTATGAGATATCTGTGCCAAAAAATTTTTTAAAAGTTGCAGTTAAATTATTTTACAATATCTACGTATGTGGAAAGACATTTACTCTACTTTAAATATTATTCATTTTTGTGGTATTAAGTGCTATATATGTATTTAAGTTAAATGTAAAATTTTTTCCTAAAAATGCTCTCACTCATTAAAAGAGTGAGAGGGAGAGAAAATAGTTCTTGAGAACATCGCGCCATCTTGTGCTTTTTTTGGTTTAGAATAGCGTTGATTGGCGACAAAAGTAGATTGAAACACCCAATAGAAGAAACAACATACAAATAACAATTAGAGCCTTTTTAAAAAAAAATTAATTTTGCGAGTTTCTTCTGTAAAACACATAACGGGAAAATTAGATTTAAAAATAGTTTTAGAAAAAGAAAGAAAAAAAAATACTTATGTTTTACCTAATGAAATTTTTGAGATGTTGTTTTCTTTTAATCTGGCTCGAAAGAAATAAATAGCCAAATATTGTGTCACTTCAAAACTTTCTTTCATATTGAGTTACTTTTTAAATATTATAAATATTCTTTTTTTTCTTCGTTAAAAATAAATTTTTTTCCTTTCATAATATTATTTTGCATTAAACAGATTTTTTTCTTTTTATCATTATTTATTTTAAATCAATGAATTAACAGGTTTTTTTTTTTCGAAATGTTTATATTATTTTCCATTAGAAAAAGCATTTCGTTTCTTTTTTGAAATATAATTATCGCCAAAAAATTAGTTGTTGCAACCCTTCCGTCAAAAATAACCGAAAAATACGAAATTTAGTACGAAAAATCAGAGTTATCCCTGTATATTTGTATCATAAACCTCCGCAAAAATATTTCCTATCGAATGATATAATCTGCAAAAAGATCCATCGGATAGTTTTTGAAAACACCCGTTTGGAAGTTTCAGAACTTCTGCTTTATAATATATATGATAAATTAGGACATAATTTAGATAAATATATTTAGCTTACAACCGTGTAAAATTTGACACAAATATAATTGAAATATTATCTATTTTATATAATTTATATTGATAACAATATAGATAGGATTTATGTTTCGGATAAAAATTTCCTTATTAAAGAGATCTTTTAGAAATATTTATTTAATTTACATAGAAATGTGTTGATTAAATTTATCCCCAAATGCTTTCTATTTTTTTATAAAATTTACGCTCGTTTGAATAATATTACTGTTTAAAATATAAACTTTTCAAACCATGTATTATTTCCTCTGAACTATTTAACCGGAAAGTGGCTTCTAAACTCGATATTAAATCTAAGTTAACAGCTTTTCCATGTAACTTTTGGAAATATAAACTTTCATGAAACATATCACGCGTAGTAAATTAAATTAAAGTTTTTACTCTTTATCGCTTTAAACTTTGCGTTTAGTTCTTTCTTCGACATCTGTTACGAATAGTAAATTAGAAGATTACAAAATCCGATTGAAAAAGTTTTATTCGAATTCGAGCAGTTCGAAATTAAATTTTGCTCCGCATGCTGTTTGTTGCGTTTTTTATTTAAAGAATTGTTTTTAAACCCTTAAAAGTGTTATTGTGAAGGTTAAAGAAGTGAAAATAAAATAAGTAAAAAGTATATCGGAACCCTACATATGACTATTTAAAAAAGATCACAATATTTCAGTTTTTGCATTTATTTTTAGAAAGTTTCAACTGAAAAAAACCTATAAAGAAAGCTAACAGATAAAATATTTTTGACAAAATCTTAAATATTTATGAAGGTTTTAAAATTTTTCATGATATAGGAAAAAGTGCAATTGAAACAAAACGTGCATAGTTGTAGATGGCAAAAATCCTCTTAAAGCAAATGTTAATTAAAAATTATAATAGAAAGTATTGTTACTTTAAACAAAATTTATGCATGAAAAGTCATACTTGAACCTCGTATGTTTCATGAAATTCGACTAAGTATGCAAATTATCTTAATTTTGTGTTACAGTGTATGTTGTTAGTTGATGATGTTGCTGCACAAGATAACATTTTTACAAGATATATCTCTGTAATCTTCTAAACTAATTTTCTTGAATACGCGTAATTTTAAAATTCTGGTTTTTGTAAGCAGATGTTGCATGCTTGTCCAATTTTATCAATGTAAATAGAATCACAGTCGTTAAAAGGAATACTGGAAATGACACTACCGATGAAAACAATGTTTTAGACTTGAATTTGTATATTCCTTATGATATTATTCGGTTAAATGGCTTTAGCATTATTGAGTTAACAGTTTATATAATTTTAAACTTCCATACTTAAAAATAAACAAGTCAGAAAAATCATGCGTTAAGCATAGATTATGAAGCACTTTCCAACACTTCATGAAATCTTTAACAAAACTTCGTTATTTCGAGAAATAATAGTGTATAGCCAAATATACCTAAATATGTATTTCAGTACTTTTGAACAGCCCTGTATTTTATCTGTCAGTTAATGTAATGGGGAAATTTAGTTTAGGAAGAAAATGCCCAGTAGTTTGAAATTTCTTTTTCAGCAATTCATACTATTAGATGGAAACATACTTGAATACTTTTGTTCAGTCCTATAGTTTACCTTGTACATTTATTACAGGACAACATTAACTACACTTTATTGTAAACTAAAACACTTTCAAAACAACTGAAGTCACATTCTCATAAATTATCATTCTTAGGCGTCCATGCACCGAATTCTTTTCGTGGCCCTGATATCCTTTTATCTATATTCTGCAAACATTTCTCACTAAATTGAATGCAGTTCAGCGTAAATATGCATAACTTATTTAAGAACCACGTTTAAGTAATTTACGCTAATATTCAGTAACGTTGGCGAGCTCTTTTGGGTAGCCCTGTAT
This sequence comes from Maratus speculifer, assembly GCA_964019185.1. NCBI lineage: Eukaryota > Metazoa > Arthropoda > Arachnida > Araneae > Salticidae > Maratus > Maratus speculifer. Next base: position 367,422,260 of record OZ025291.1, read on the forward strand.
ATCAACTATAACATTTATACTCACCATATAATGTGCATACATTTAGTGAAATTTAAACGGGCATATCATAATTAAATGCATTACATCCCTCCATCAGCCATCATCGGACACTTACACGGTATTTCGGAAAGAATATACTATTTGAAATCTTTTGTATGGCCCTGTAAATGCTATGTATTTCATATTATGCAAGACAGTATCGTATAATTTATATTAAGCTTCAGTGACATATATCAATTTTAATATACATGAAAGAGTTTAATATATTTAAAATATGTCGCACACAATTCCCCTTTACCATTATCTAATGAAATTCTTTTGTGCGGCCCTGTAAATGAATAATAGCTATATTTTCACTGCATACATTACAGAATGCATATTTTAGTGCACTTTGCGAATACATATAACCATGAGTATGTTTGACAGGTTGTAAACACCTTTAAAATTTATTAGAACGATTTTTCCCCATAGGCTGTAATGTAATCGAAAACTTTTGACTCTCCCTGTAAATAAACCAATCATGGTAGAAACTTCATTTTCAATAGGGTTTGTGCTAGGTTAAACATCAATAACGTATAGAAATTTCATAGCAATCCAAGTATATTTATGGGAGTTAGAGCGCGGACAGACGGACAGAAAAACCGAATGCATAAGCACTTTTCAACTTTGTTGGAAAGTGCTAATAAAAACAGTTCCATTAAAAGTCACCTCTATGTTTGTCTGTCCTTCCTTCACAGCCATGTTACTTGTGAATTATGGAATGGGGAAAGTTTAAGTTGGTTGAATTGATAAAGTATATTAAACCACATATTTATAGATTATTTACTTTCTAAAAATATACTTGGTAAAAATGTAGAGGGGACTAATTTACTAAGAAAAATAATTTTTTCTTTGTGCATCATCTAAAAGTATTCGTAAGAACGAACTTAAATAATACATTTATTTTAATTTTAGGTATTGTATTTTCAGAGAGATAATCGTAAATATAACTGAAAAGTATGCCCCTTCCACTTTTTTTCGAATCTACTGAAACTGAAATTATGAAAAAAATTATCGGTTGTTGAAGTTAATTTACATATTACAGGAGAAGTATAAGTATTAATATTAGGTCAGAAAGTTTTGAGAAAACATTTTAGACTTGAATTTGTATAATTTTTAAAACATTCTTAGGTTAAATGGCTGTAACATTATTGAGTTGAAAGAATTATATAAGTTAAGAATTCCGTACTTAAAATGTAAAAAAAAAAAAAAAAATAAAAAAAAAAAATAAAAAAAATAAAAAAAAACCATTAAAAAAACACGCCAGTGTCTGTCTGTCGACTGTTAAGAGTCATGTTGCCTGTAAGCTATGGAATGTGGAAAATTTGAATTGGTTGAATTGATAAAGGTTATTGCTCTACATATTTATAGATTATTAATCATGTTCATATATACAGTAAAACTCCGGTTATCCGAAAAGCATGGAACCAAAACATTTTCGGTTAACCGGGATTCCGTACAAATTTTCGGTTAATCGGCGTTAAGTAGAAATTTTCGATCAACCAGGAGGCTTAAGGAGAAAACTTGTTTAATGAAAAGCTGTGATATTAATTTAGAACATCATTACAATAAAAATGTTATAATACCGTATCCTGAATGACAAACCACAAAATGAAGCTACTATATCTTAGACGCGGCGCTCCGATATATTCTTCATTTTGTAAAAAATTAAGTGTCGTACGTGTCTATTTAATAAAGTGCCCCAAATTACGAAATGGACCAAATAAGTAAGTTGACTCTGATTATTTCTTTTATAAAGAACATTTCTCTAGAATATATTTCTATTAGTGTCCAATAAGACCTTTCAAAGCTTAGATTTTTACTTATTTTACTTCTGATTTTTAAAGCTAATAAGTATTAAATAACTCTTCAGTGTATTAAAAATGATTCGTAATTGTTTTTACCTAAAACTTAAAAGTAAAATAGTAATTATAAATTAAAATATATTGAAAGGAATTTTACAACGGTAAAAATAATGTTGACAGTAAAAATTTTTACATTCAAGAAAAACTTTAAGGTTTTTTTAAGGTCTTTCGGTTAAACCGATTTTCGGATGACCGAGATTCGGATAACAGGGGTTCTAATGTATTTGGTAAAAATGTAGAAAGGACTAAGTTACTTGAAAAATAATCTTTTCTTTGTGTATTGTGTGAAAGCGTTCGTAACACCGAACTCAAAAAATACATTTATTTTAATTTTAGATATTGTATCTTCATCTTAAATGTAAATCAAAAATATACTCCTCGAACATTATTTCCGAATCTACTGAAACTAAAATTATGAAAAACATTGGGGGTAGTTGAAGTTAATTTACACCTTGCAGGAAAACTAAAACGATTAATTTCCCTTAGGTCACAAGCTTTTGAGAAAATCAGATTTTTCTGTCCCATGATGCCTGTTATCACGATATTATAAAGGGATTGTTGATAATGATTTTCTAATAAAATGTCGGAATTTAACCGCAATATTGACACTTAAAGTGGCGAACACTTCGTAAAATTATAAAGAAGCAGGAAGCGTATTCTATGTGCCATCGGATTCTAAAACCTAGAAAACAACTTTTAACACGCTGAGTCACATGTGACTGACACTGAACTTTCCCTTTAGGCCACATCAGTCACCGGTGACTGACGCTGTGTAGATTGTGTTGAAGGAATATTATTTCGCGTCCCAAACGGAAAGACAGGTAAGATAGGCTTGACACTTAACATGTTAATGATATGTTTTTGTAATGCAATGTCCAGTTACTAAATCATATATTTTACTGTATGGAATCCTTTGTAGGCAAGTATTACTCGCATTTGAACGTTTATTTCTGACACATTTTTATTTGTATATAAAGTATATTATTAGAGAAAATTGTATATTACGTAGTAACGCCACTCTCTACGAGAATGATAAAAAAACGTTTATTTGATAAGATACATATATTAAGAAAAAACAAATTCTTTTACTACTTTAACTAACATAATTATTTAAAAGTGTACAGTAAAATCTGTTCTTCAATATTTTTCCTGAACAGAAATTAGCATTTGAAAACTTTATACATTGCTTTAGAGTGGTTGTGTAACTGGCATATTATTGGTCACATGCTTCAACAAAATTGATTTTCTAATGCATATTTACGTAATTTACAAACGTTACAGATATAGTTAAAAAACTCCTGTGAGATATATTTCTAATGTCTGTCAGTCTCAGCAAATATGACAGATATTCAATAATTAGAATTCTGTCGCATTTATACAGCATTGCTGAAATCTCAAAATAGAATGTGAATTAAAATAATAATCTTCGCAAAATTTTAGTTAACTTTGTATTAGGAAGGAGAATCAAATAAAAAAATGATTTTTTAAGCATAAATAAAATTAATTGACACGTCGGAAGGGAAGTCATGATAAATTGTTTAAAAACTAAACAAATATTTAGCATCGTTTAATCCTCACACATTCCTTTATTAATTAACTAACATTATTAGCAAACGAAAAGTACCTAGTGCGGGTGCATAAAGTATTATTTAAAAACTTTCCTCATATAAAGATGTCAGAACGATTATATTTTAGCACATTATTATTGTTGTAAACAAGTGTTTTTCATTGTACGTGTTAATAGATTAAATAATACATGCTTCCAATTAGCTTGTATATTAGGGCGTGCCAAAAGTTTTAATAGTTTTGAGATTATGTTAATGACAAATAAATTACGGATATTACAGCTAAACTTTCGAGGACCGTAAAATCTATCAATAACGCGTGGAACAGTTGTGTATGCATAGATACAACATTTGTCAGAAGAAATTACGTGGGACAGGAAGCAAAATGACAAGAAAGTAATACTACATCAGACACTGTTTACAGTACGAGTGTAATTAATTCGTTATAGTCGCAGCTTTCGTAGTATTTGTCATGTGCATGGGGAGGATACCGTGGACGATAGCACCTGGTGCCAATAGTTTAGGCTATTCTGGGAGCGATACAACAGCTGCAACGATCAAGACAGTTTTGGACTCCAATCTGTGTTTTCTGACGTGTATTTTAACGCAGCCATAACAAATGTCCCCACATTCAATATTCGAAAAATTCACGTAAACGTTATTTGTACTCTCTCAAAAACGGATACTCAGATTTTACGAAATTTTCTTTGTTTTTGACGACACCGTTCCCTGGGAATTGCTCCAAGCGAATAATTCGTCAAATTTAGAAAGTTACTTTCGTCCATTTTTTGAGGATACAAATTTCATTAAAATTTTAATCAAAAGAGGGCTGGTGGTGCCATCTGTCTATCAGCTTAGAAGCTCTTATATTTATTGTATTTATTGAAAAAACGAAAAAAAAATAACGTCTTCGGGGTGATTCGAACTACAAACCTTGCGTGTGGGAGTCCATTACTCAAGTATCACGCCACAATGTGCTCTAATGTGTTTAATTCTAATTTATGTAAGGCAAAAGTTTTAAAGCTCTACTTCAAATAGTTTTGGTAAAAAATGCCATTTTGAGAAAAAACCATTTAAAGATTGAATTGTATTTTTTACATATAAGATGTATAATAAAGGAAACAAAACTATTAATTTTATACCGTATTCTGTATTAAAAATAAGATTAGATGTTAGTTTAAAATGATAAATATAAAATTATTTGTAAAATGCTGCAGAATATAGAAACATGTTTAAAAATTCAATAGATGTAATATGTAATAATGTAGCATTTACTATTGCAAAAAATTCATTTTAAACATTTTTTTGTTTTGTTTAGTTTTGATTGTTAAGTGAATTAAATGTACACGTTTTATAAAACTAAATTATTTAATGTAAAATATAGGACCTTATATAAGGATTCTCGTATTTCGATATCTGATTCACATACTTTGCTGCACAAAAATATGGATAGTTTATTAAAAATATATATAAATGTCAATTAATCCCTATTGACGGATTTTGTCGTCAACAATTGTCAATTAAAACAAAAATTACTATCAAATTAACTGTTTTATGATTTTTTATAAGATGAGTTAGCACCTTAGAATATATTTATATCATATATTTTGTATGGAAATTACCATTAAACTGACTCCTTCTTCGATACTCTTTTGAAACACATTTTGCATGTTTTTTCATTAAAAACCTAATAAATACTAAGAACGAACAAAAGTATTGCTCTAGGAAAAAAACTGTTTTCTTTAAAATTACTTAATAGCAAATAATATTGTGAAAAACCATGAAAGTAAACAAATTTGGCTAAAGTCGAAGTTGAAGTTAATATTTTAAAACTTTCTTATATTGTTTAAGGTACTTATAAGTATTTGAATTGTTAATATATTGAAATAATGAAATTGAAAGTATTTTAATAGGAAATATTTTTTTTTATACAGAGCTGTCTTTTATGTTATACCAAAAGAATATTTTAAATTTCAACTTGTTAATATATGCCTACAGTTTTTTTAATCTATTCTTATAGGAAAGTATTTCGATATGCAAGTACCATTGGTTGAAACTTTTGAAAGTGTAGCATCTGGTGTCATAGTATTTTTGTAAACAGGCAAGAATATTCTAAACAAAAGCTTTATTTGCATATTGGAATCGATAATTGTCTTTCAAAACTTTAGTGTCAGAAAGTGCAAAGAAAATATGAAAACTTGACTTAAAAAAATTGAAAATATGAAAATGTCTTCAACTAAACTTTAAAAAAAATCTTCATTTTAAACTTTTCAGAATCTTGTATACATTGTGTGTTTTTGCACTTTAAATATAATACATTTCTATCATAGTTGTTTATATTTTGGTACTTCTGTTCTCAAAAATATTTTATTATTATTATTATTATTATTATTATTATTATTATTATTATTATTATTATTATTATTATATGAAAACATATCGTATGAAACAGAAATTAGAAAATTTCACAATTTTGAAAAAAGAAAAAGTAAAGGATTGTAAAATTTATTTTTTTAGTCGGCAAAATATCGTAAAATGTATTAAAAAATTGTCTTTGTAACAGGTCATTAAAATAATTTATTGTTTTACTCAATAATTTAAAAAAATCATAATTTAAATCACTGATTCTAATCATCTGATTAAATTCGTTCGCATCAAACTGTAATAAAACCTATGTGAAGGAGACGCGCGAATATCAAGTACTCTTTCTGTTTTCAATACATGAACATTTTTTACAAAATGTCCACTGATGGAAACTTTTACTGTACTTTGAAAAAAAAATTTGAAATTTTATATTCTCAACTTTTTTATGCACTTGTTGATATTTATAACTTAATAACACTAAAGGATTATCTTTAAACCAAAAAATGGAGTTGATCTAGATAGGAAATTTTGCAAATCTCATTGACTCACGCTTAGATTATTAAACACTTTCCAACACCTCCTGAAAACTTCAATAAAACTTTTATTTAGGTAAATAAATTAAATGATTTAACTAAGTAAATATTTTATCAAACATAAGAACTCTTGAAAAAATGATTTCATCGATTAAAATCTGTAGCCAAATATGTATTTCAATTTTTTGAAGCAAGGGAAAAAAACGATAGTTTTGGAGAAAGTAGTGTCTTCCTCATTTGTACAGGCGAATTATAATTAATGCTGTGCAGAAATAAATATATTTTAAAACCCAAATCATTTTCGATAAACAAATAAAATAATTAAAAATTGAACAATAAGTTACATTTTCTTAAATAATAGTAATCTGTCTTATAATGCTTGTATCATCCGATCATTGTACAATAAAATATACGATATATCCGAACAGTACAAGGAAATTTAAATCTTTAATGATGCAATGTCCTTGTAAGAATAAACAGAGTCAGATATAAATTGCACCAATTTATCTCAAAAGAGAACAGTTTTCTGTAAATTGTCTCGAAAACCTTTAATGGAAATTGCTTTGGATAATACTGCGGGTGAAGGTAAAAGACAGGGACTGATAATCCTTAGCAATTAGATACCACTTTTAAACTGTACGAAAGAATTCTGAAACTTTAGAAATAAAGGAGTCCCTAACGTAATATATTTAAGATTTAATATATTTTAAGCAAATTTAAGAATGTTAGCAGGTATTCCATTCCTGGGGAAATATAATGTTCATTTAAATAAAAAGAACTTTAAACATTAATAACTTTATTTCAATTCGTATTTGATTATATTGCTAGTATGCTGCGTAATTATGTCTAACACATACTGTTATGTGTAACCCATAATTTTAATGAAATCGAACAATTTAAAGTGTATTTTTCCAAATTACTGTGATTTTCGACGACTATACGACTCTACTGACAACAAATAATTCTGTTTTCAAACAGACAAAATAAAATTAGTTAAAAAAATAGTCTAATTTGTATTATATATAAAAAAGGTTATATTTAGTAAATATATAAAACAATTTTAAATGTTTAATCTATTAGTCAGTAATTTAAACAACTTAATAGCAGACTAGTTTTGATAGCATTCAGCATACGGTCATTAGTGTAAAGAACGATGAATTTTGCTCACATACATGAAAGAGAGGTGGATATCATGTCATATATGATGGATTTTCGAAAAGTAAAACCGCATACTCACTCAAAAACTTTTACTTGATTAAATATCCACTACAAATTACTTACTGATGTATATCATATATTTAGACATTGTTTCTGTGTTTGTAAAATTAATTGCTAAAGCTGGGCGCAAGATTTCCTATACCACAGTCATAAATGTCTACCGCCTGTTGTCGAAACTACATTTCAAAGTCAGTTTGGATCTCATAGCCGTGTTGGAAGTTTTTCCTTGCAAGATCAAGTAAAGGAAAAAATCTCTGGGTGCAAAGTTCATGCCCATTGGAGATGTCAGATGAGTTACTTGATGTAGGTTCTTCATCATATTGTTCTTACCTACTGCAAAAGTTTTTCTACACCATTTCGTTACATTTTATAATTTCATAATATTGTCTCAGATGGAAACCATTTCTTTGTGAATATCCATTAGACGCTTACCATTTGCATGAAGAAAACGTAGTTCACATTTGGCGGGATTCTAAATTGACGCAGTCATTAGACACACGAGCTACACCAAAGAGACTCACCGTATAAACGAATAAATATGAGGGAGAAGCAAGTTGTTCATGATTCCTGTTGCCAATGCGCTCTTTAAAACTTTTTATTTACTACATCTGAGTTGTATATTTACTTTTAAAAATACCTCGTATATGAGCGAAATCCTTTAAATGTTTAGAAAGTGTTAAAGTGCATTTTGAACTGTATTATAAAATTTATAGCTGAGATATTTTTTAATACGCTTTGTTGTAGTTTATTTTTACATAAATTAATTTATGTAGATTGTTGCGTAAATACATTTTTGCCTATGGGTGGTGATTGTTGGAAGTGCGCTTTTAAATGTATTATGAATTTTGTATCTGGATTAAATTTAACATCTTGTGTGATGCGTATAATAAAAAAAATTAAAGGAATTAAAAAAAGAATTAGCCCATTTCGGACTCGGGCTGAGCCCGTCTTTTCATTAGTGCATACAGAAATTCGCGAACATTAATACAAATAAGTAAAAACAAGTAATAAAAAATACAAACAAGTAGAAATAACTAACAACAAAAGCAAACAACTAGAAACAAGTGATGACAATTACAAACATAAAATACAAAAAACCGCACCAAAAAAATGTGCGAAATTAAAATATCACGGTAAAGATTCTGAATAAAATTTATTGAAAAGAGACATTTACTATATTGTTCTAAGAGACTAAAACAAAATATATTTCAATAATGTTCAAAGATTACGGCGGAATGCAAAACAAATCCGTTAAAAATCACGTAAAAAATTGCTAAAATTTCAAAGTACAAAATTTAAGTGTATTAAAACATTTCCTTTTTCAAGGAACACTTTCACGAATGTTAAAAATTCGCGAAGGAATGCTAAAAAAACGTTAAACACTGCACTGAAAATCAGATTAAAAATCGTAAATGATTCAAAAATAGCATATGAATATTGTTTTTACTTGTTTGTATTAATGTTCGCGAATTTATGTATGCGCTAATGAAAAGACGGGTTCATTATATCAAGCTAAATGTTTGAAACTGAATTCTATTTATGAATTTCAAAATATCGAAGCGCCAAGTGAAATCGATTAAGAAATTCTTGAAAAAATTAAAATTCGATGTACGAATTCTGAGTAAATTAAAAAAAATACTATATTGAGTTAAAAGAATAAAATACGATTCATTTTATTATGTATTAAATTCACCACTAAACGAGAAAAAAGAATAAAAAATCGCTTAAGAAAAAAATAAAATAAAAGATCTGATAAAAAAAACAGAATCCAAAAATTGATTTCGAAGTGTACAGTGCTCAGCAAAGGTTTAGACAATGATCGATTAGGCATCTGTACTGAAACGTATCTTGTAACTCAACTGTCACATATTACGTGTGACTTAATCTTGAATCATATATAATAAATTCTTAACTATACACTTTACATAATAGATAATGAAAAAAACAAAACAAAATTAACATTGTGGCAAAAGTATAGATAATATGTATATTTACAGGAAAATAACAATAAATTAAACTTGAACTGCATCCACATTGTTTGGAATTACCAAAAAAATGTGACTTTTCATCGAAGAAACTAAGTCCTGTATCACTGAGGAGTCTATTTTGTACCAAACGAGTTCAGCAGCAACTCGAATTTCATTAACAGAAGATTATGTTACAAATTCGCATAAACCTTATGAGCTATGATACCATAAAGGTTTTTGGTTGGATTCAGATCATTAATATACACTGGCCAATCAAAAACAGCAATATTTTGCGAATTAAACATTTTTTTTGTTTTGTATGCAATATAAAAAGCCGTATTATCTTGCTCAAATAATACTTTGGACCAGCTAAAAGTTCGTCAAATGTCTGTAAATTGTTCTCGAACATATGTACGTACTCTTGCGGCTGTTTGACGATCATCTAGAAATGACAGAGATGCTTGATCATTAAAGCAAAGTGATGCCTAAATAATTAAAGAATCACTTCCTTGTTGATGATTAAAGAAAGTCATGGCTCTTTATGGAAATCGAGCCAGTAGCATGTCCACCCATCTGGATCATCTAATTTAGGCTTTCTTTACGTCAATGGTGATTTCTTTACCTCACACTGCATGACTTAGGGTCATATTACATATGTTTGCAAGATCACTGAATTATCATCAATTTGTAATGGGATTTCAAACCTGGTTGTTTTATCAATTTAATATAAACTAATTTTTATTTTTCTTTAATTCATCTACGGATCGTTTTCGTTGACACAGAAAATCCTGACTCATTTTTAATAAAATTAGTAATCATTATTTGTGTAGATGTCAGCTTATGGATCCTTAAATGATCTCGTTTTCTGGTGGGACGAGGACTTCCAGTGTAGTATTTTGCTTTGAAAGAGTCACCTTTAGAAAATATTTTATAGGCAGACTTTTTTCGGCGATTCAAATTAGCTGAAATTGCTGCAAAAGTCTTCCCTTTCGATGTCAGCGTCCATACTTCAATTACTGGATCTGACCAAATAGTTATAGCTCGCATCATCATCATCACTAACCGGTGCTATTGATAGAACCAATTTGATACTTCATGCATGTGATGAGTTAAGTTTGAAATTTTCATTTTTTTGTGAACCATTATCAGAAATAAAGAAAGTGTCTAAACTTTAGTAATATGCAAATTTCACTTTTTTAGTACAATTAAACATTATCTTACAATAAAACCATTATTTTCGCACGAAAATGTTTAAAATATTTTTTTTAATATTTATAGTCATTTGTATAACCCGAGATTTTGTATTTTTTTATTTAAATGTTAAATATCATTAGTGTCTAAATTTCTTCTGAGCACTGTATAACTAAATATCTCTTTTCTGCAAAATATTGTAACGCTTTCGTTTGAGAAAAGAGAAGACAGACACATACACAGATAAAATTTCATCTTTATTATTATGGATACATACACTGGTGTCCAAAAGTTAAGCATAATTGGTAATTAAGTAATTATTTTTAAGTAATGAAAGAAATATGAATCGGAATGTGCTGAAACTCCAGCTGTGTAAACAAAATAGTACGCGTCACATATTTTCGCGAAGAGTTTTCCCCGAAATTGAACAGGGGACCGTCAACAAATTGAAAAAGAACGAAGATATTTTGGATAACCCTGCCAAAACTAATGTAGCAAAAGCGTTCAAACTGCACATTATGATTAATTGGCTTATTGTAATGTAATGTGTTAATTTTTACAAGGATAGCTTGTATACTCGTAGAGAAATTAAGGTTTTTATAAAAACAGTCCTAAATTTTTCAAAGTTTTTTGCTTATAATTTGCAGAGTTCTTATTATAAAATAATGTTCTTTTTTGAAAATATGACAAACATCATTGTACACAATACCCTGTCATCAGAATTTAAAAATAATAAAAATTGTATGAAAAATGAGTATATTTAGTAAATAATTTTTCATTGCGCATGCGTCAACGATATCAAAATGTCATTTGCATATTGTGTTAGCTAAATGTATAGAGCAACTTCTGTAAAAGTTTCAAAAACATAGCTTGAAAATTCTGAAAATGGGAGCCTATAGAATCAACTCAAAATCCGTTATTCCTAAAGGAAGCAAAAAAATCAGGGGTTTTACCTAAATATAGTTGTACATGCAATATTGTGTAGGCACTAATCCATGGAATATGGATACAGCCCCTCATCTTTTTGCTTCATTTAGGGAATAAAGGATTTTGAGTTGATTCTATTATTAAACGTGTCCTGTTAAATACGGGGTGATTATAAAAAAACTATCCCGACATTTGGGCCTATAACTGTTATACCATTCACAGAAATTGACTGTAACTTTTGCAAAAGGTATTTTTAGGTATGGGCTCAAGAATGACATGGAAAACATCAGTGTCACTCAAACAGTTACGGTTACTGTGAGAAAAGTTCTAAAAAATCTAATGGCAACACACAGTTTTTGTTTTGGAATGTGATCTCCATTGTGAAAAACCCTAAATAGCGTTGGAATGGCAAATGTAGCATGAAAATCACTGGAACAAGACAAGGGAAAAGTAAAAAGGACTTTGCCGTGCACCAAAACATTAATGTTCGTTTCATTTATGTCACACGTCACACCGCTTCTTCGGCTGATATCCCAGCCTGATTTGATTTCCACAAAACGAGAAGAAGAAAACAAGAAACGCAAATTTCGAGTTTTAGTAAGACACAGTCATGAGAAACGTCGTTACGCTAGGTGAAAGAAAAGGCATTGCGAAATGCGAGCCGCATAAGTTGCCTTCTGCCATTGCAAACGAGATGACGCTTTCATAGAAAGAACGTGGGAAAATCGTAAAGATTTATTACCTGAATGGACAAAATGCCGCAGAACATTGCGTGTTTACCGCCGCAACCATGGATTACGGTGAGGCCCATGCACTGTCAAAGCTATATGGGACTTGATTCATAAATTTGAAGAAACTGGTTGCACATCCGATCGATCTCGGTCTGGACGACCTTCCATTTTTGTGGAAGCTATTGCAGAAGTTCATCAAACGATAAGCACAGCTCGTTCCACAACTGCACGTGGTGTTTCGCGTGTTCTGAATATACAGACTTCAACTTTAAGCAAGATTGTGCGCTCTATTCTAAACATGTTTCCGTATCGATTCCAGCGTGTCCAGATATTGGAAGCAGGAGACTATCAATTACGAATGGATTTTGGAAATCAATTCCTTATCCGGTACTATGAAGATAGCAGCTGGCCTTTAAGCATTCTGTGGAGAGATAAAGCGCATTTTTCGTTAACTGGTAACGTGAATTCAAAAAATTGTGTGCACTGGGCACAGAATAATCCACATAATGTACTAGCCCGTCCATTACACGAGGAAAAAGTGACCGTGTGATGTGGTATAACAAGTAAGCTCATCCTCAGCCCTGACTTTTTGAGGATGTTATTGCCGGTAATCTGCAAACGTGTACAGTAACGAATGATCGCTATTTGGACATGTTAACTCGTTACGCGATTCCCGCATTGCAACGGCAAAATATTTTATCTGAAGCTGTATGGATGCAAGATGGTACTCTTCCACTTGTCGAGTCTTCTGTAAACGTGTCGTAAGTCAACAATTTGGTGACAGAGTTATCATCCGTCATTCCCCGTTTCCGTGGCCACCAAGGTCTCCTGATCTGACACCAATGGATTTCTGGCTGTGGGGATATCTGAAATTCAAAGTGTATCAGTTTCGTCCTCAAAACGCATCTGATTTCAAAGATGCCATCAGAAATTCGATTCAAGAGATTCCTATTGCCATGGTACGTATTGTAGTGCTATCCACCATCTGCCGCATGCAAAGTCTCACCGTGTGTGAAGGAGGTCATGTGAAAAATTTGTTAAACGCAATAAAATGCTTTATTTTATGCTGCTCGTCTCTCCTTATCGGTTGTCCGAACTTTTAGCCTATCTACCGCCGCTGATTTGCATGTTAAAGTTGCTGTTTCAATGCTATATGGTGATATTTACAATGGAGATCACATTCCAATGCAAAAAACTGGGTGTTGCCATTTGATTTTTTCGAAATTTTCTCACTGTAACTGTAACTATTTGAGTGACACTGTTGTTTTCCATATAAAAGATATAAGAATAAGATATAATGTATAACCAAAAATATAATGTAAACACAGCGAACATCTCAGAATTAATTTTGCTGAAATGAGGTTTCTTCAATGCATACCTCAAAATATATTTTCCCAAAATTTCTTTCAGTTTCTGTGAATGGTATGATAGGAACCCAAATGTTGGGATAGTTTTTTTATAATCACCCTGTAAATAAAAGACTATTTTCAAAGCGAAAGGAAGGGGATATTAATGTGCATTTCAGTTTCTATTTTTAAACCTTAATATCTAATGCGAAATCTATTCAAAAGGTCCATTATCTTCAGTATTTACAAAGAATGTAGATATTAGTGTATCTCAGACGATATCTTAATTGCACCATTCCACTTTCAAGATATAATGTAAACACAGCGAACATCTCAGAATTAATTTTGCTGAAATGAGGTTTCTGTTACGTAATGTAGTCCAGGCATTTGGTAAAAAATAAATGCAAGTTTTGGTGTAGTTTTGATTTTTGGTTCCCTGTATGTTTTTTGGGTCGCTGAACACGAATCTGGCATTATCCAACAAAATTTCTTCCCGGAAACACGTTTTTTTGGCAAAAAACGTGACTTTTTTTCGTTTTTTATAAATAACTTCAAAATTATGCATTTTACATAAAAGTCATTAATACATAAATTAAAGAGCACAAAATTTCCTACATTTTATGCATTTAAAGTTTTTTTTCTCTGATCAATGGTTTAGCCGTGAGAGAGCCGCAAAAATGGGTGCGAAAAGCAAAAAATTCTGAAAAACGTGAATTGCAGCACCGTACGTCGATGAAAGATGAAAAACAAACATTTTACGCAAATTTCCCCCACTTATTAATACTAAATATATTATTATTGACTATATTTTATTAATCTGATGTTCATTGTTTCTTTCATATCAAAAAATAAATAAATAAATAAATAAATAAATAAAAATGAGCATATTTGTAATCAAAATCTTCATTTGCTGTTACAAAATAATAATAGTAATAATTTCTTAATTTGACTTTTAAATAATGTAAATAAAATAACTAAAACAGGCTTTAACTGATTCCATCTGCACTTTCTCCTTTGATTGAAGGGGGTGCAAGTGTGAAATAGCGTTGGTCAAGCGCCCACCCCCCGCATCACATATCCACGTTCAGTGGAATACTAACTGCCTCCTCCTTCCCCAGCAGTCTCGCCTCTGTTAGAAATATGCGTTGCACAGATCACTGTTCAGATTACTGTCTTATCAGGAGGACATATTCCTCTCAGTTTCCATATGCAACTGTTTACTTATAATTTTGTAATTCACTGTTTATGTCTTCGTGAATATAGTGAACACCTAAAGGGATTTTGCGCGATGTCGCTGTGTTTTATTTGTGACTCTCCTTTAGAAGAGGGTCCGTCAGTGAAAGTTAGTCGAAATATTGCAGCGTTAATCAAGGCAAGTACAGAAAGAAAGGATGGAAAAGCAGTTTTCCTAAAGGTAACAACCTCAGTAGATGTGCACATTAAGTGTAGAAATGCATACGTAAATGAACGGATGATTACTGCTTATGTGAAGAAGATTGAGAAACAAAGTGAATACACTTCTCAAATTTTAAGATCACCAACTCCTGAGTTTAATTTTCGAACTAATTGTTTTATATATGGACTGTGCATTTCGGAAGAGTTCATTGCAACACAAGCGAAAAATCTACCAAGCGAACCCAATACTATATACAGTGTGTGACACATGGGATTCAAAAGTACAATTTTGAAAGCAGCAAGAGCTCGGAATGATGATTATGAGCAGGCTATAATTCAGCGCATCGAACCAGTGAATGATTTGATCGCAGCAGATGCTCAATACCACATAAAATGTTTTAAATATATTTATGGGAGGCCGAAGGTCCAAGAACAGAAGAAACGTGGACCATTTGCCGAGGCAATCGACAGAGTAATGCAAAATATATACCATTACATTGAAAATCATGATGACGAGTGTCAATTCTCCATGGAAGAGCTAATGAAACAGGTTACACGGAGTTATCAACTTGATATGAAAACTGTAAAGTTTAACCTCATTATATGGGGACGACATACTGATCACAAAGAATCAGAAAAAAAGGTCGATTGTGTGTTTCAAGAATATAGGAGGGAAGATAACTGACTAATGTATGGTATCAGCAAATATGTAAATCTGATCGAGATGAGAGGCTGCGAGTGATGGTTGAAGCAGCAGCAAAAATTATTTGCGAAGATATCAGATGTAAGATTTTCTTCGGGAAATTGCAACAAGATCGCAGTTGTGTGTCAAGACGAAGAGTATGAGCTAGACTTTGAAGCCGATCTGGAAATGGATTCCCCACACAATGAATCAGAGGACCCAATGGAAGGGGAAATAGTCATGCCGCAAGGTATCAAATATTTACTATTAAAAAAAACTTTTATTTATAATATTGATAATTATAAAAACACCCACTAATTCCATTCGTCTATTTTGTAGATGTCGGTGAAAAGAAGGGATCTTCAAATGAAAGAAAGCGGAAATAGTATTTTGTTTTTATTGTTAGCAACTTCATTGTAAAACATAGTCGATCACAATATCTTCAGTATCATTTAAAGTCAATCTTTGCGGAAAATGGTCAGATTCATGTTAAATCTATGTACAGTGCCATAATTCCTATTTTCCGGATTTTTTTTTTTTTCCACACGTACATTTTGAACTTCGAGAACTTTAAGAACTGAAATCCGTGTCAGCTTTTATATGTTAAAGCCTGTTTTAGTTATTTTATTTACATTATTTAAAAGTCAAATTAAGAAATTATTGCTATTATTATTTTGTAACAGCAAATGAAGATTTTGATCCCAAATATGCTCATTTTTATTTATTTTTTTATGAAAGAAACAAGGAACATCAGATTAATAAAATATAGTCAATAATAATATATTTAATACTATTAAGTGGGGAAAATTTGCGTAAAATGGTTGTTTTTCATGTTTCATCGACGTACGGTGCTGTAATTCACGTTTTTCAGAATTTTTTGCTTTTCACACCCATTTACGCGGCTCTTTCACGGCTAAACCATTGATCAGAGAAAAAAACTTTAAATACATAAAATGTAGGAAATTTTGTGCTCTTTAATTTATGTATTGATGACTTTTATGTAAAATGCATAATTTTGAAGTTATTTAGAAAAAACGAAAAAAGTCACGTTTTTTGCACGTTTTTTGCCAAAAAAAAGTGTTTCCGGGGAGAAATTTTGTTGGATAATGCCAGATTCGTGTTCAGCGACCCAAAAAACATAAAGGGAACCAAAAATCAAAGCTACACCAAAACTTGCATTTATTTGTCCTTTTTGAGCACTTAATGCCTGGACTAATGTTCAATATTGCGAATACATTCGTCCTTCTTAAGACCTCATATGTTTTATAAAACTGAGTTCGTGAAATTTTTTGAAAAATCAATTTAGTATTTTGACAAATTTTGAGGAACTGATTTAGTGAAAATGTTTCTAAAAAAAGTTAAATTAGAATATGGAAAAACACATTTTTCATATTTTTGTGATGTCTCGTTATCTGTATTGATCTATAAAGAAGAGAAATTTGTGTATTAATTTGTAGAGAAAATTTCTGAAAACCAGTAATCCAATTTCAAAAATAATGTCCGCAAAACAGTAGTGATTGTATCTGCTTCAATAATGACTATAAATTATATTGAGAAAACCGCACTCATTAGCGCACAGCGGAAAAAAATCGTCCTAAAATTGCGATTACTGTGACATTGTCGGCGTTTAAAATTTTATGGAGTACTTACTTTTATGGAGTACTTAATTTTTTGGAGTGCTACTTTTAATCTATAAATAATTGCTAAGAACTTTTTCTAAAATTTTGAAAATTTAAAGAGAAAAAGTCCTTCCGGCAATGCCGGGAGGAAGAGGTAGCTTTCATATACTTATTTATTTATTTTATATTAAGTTATATAAATCAAATATACGAAGCTCAAAAGAGTGGAACACGATTATGTAAGATTGAATAGTAGCTTTTGTCAATGCTGAATATTAATAGGAATTTTTAAAAATTAGTCATCTTTATTTCAACCTGGCTTTATTTTAAGCGATTTATGGGGTCGCCAAATTTCACTATATCCGTTTGAAAGCAGCATGATGGATTAAAAAAACCAATGAGCTTGATCAAAATCTTAATTCGTGTGAATATGCACACTCACATCGAAATCGATTAATATATACGAGTGCTGTCGCGGGTAAATTGACTTTTTTTTAAAAATGTCACCCACATTAGAAATTTAAACTGCTATATCCCAGGCGTTTTTCAAAGTAAAGACAAAGCAAAAAATATTCCGGAATTCATTATTGAAATAAATAGTTTAGAAAGAACCTTTTTTCAATTTCTAATTTTTTGTTTATACATCATTATACATTTAAAAGTTTTTTGACAAATTTAAGTGGCCGCCATTATTGAACAAGATGGCGGATAAAGTTAGCTGAAATAACCAATATGGCTATTTCTAAAACCACGCCAAGCAGCCATTAATTCTAAAAAAGATTAAGATACGCTATTTTACAAGAGAAAGAGTTATTATGCTAAGCTTAATAATGATACCTTTGTATTATCTTCTTTATTATATTTGATTTTTTATAACTTTTTTTAATATAACAAAATTACAATGTAATATTTAAAAGCATATAATTCAATGATAGAAACAAAAAGGTATTCATAAAAAAATTCGACACATCTAGAATGTTCTATAAACAAACTCATCTCGGGATTGTACGGCCTTTCCCATTTTCGACATGGAATAGCCATTTTCGCCCATGCGCAATTCTGTCCAGGTTTATATCAAACGTTGTACCTCAGTAATTTATTTGAGTTGTAAAACTAAACTACATAATCTCAAAACAAAGTCTTTTTTATGGGATTTTTCCATCAGTTGCTTCTTTGTCTACCCTGTAAGAAATAATGACTTTCTTTTCTTTGTTCTCTTATTTTATTTTTCTAAATTAAAAATATTGTATAAGATTTTATGTATTTTTTTAATTTTATTTTTTAAGCTAATTCTTTTTTATATATTTTAAATCAGTTTTGCAATTTTTTGTCTTTTTAGGGGTCTTTATTGCTCTGAAATCTAAATTACCTCTCGGATAAAGTTGTTTCACAGCAAGGCAAACAGATAAGTACATTGTTCTATTTTTAGTCTGATTTATATTAATTAGTTTATTTAAAAACTATTTTTGATTTGAATAAATATACTTACACTACCTGTCAAGTCCGTTAAACCCGTCAGATAGAAGAAAAGTTGAAAGAACAGTCACGTAATTACTATTCCTAACACTATGTATGAAAAGTGTTTGTTTTGATAGTATGACTAAAAATCTTTCATAGTATGACACGTGTAAACTATGTGTCATCGAATTTAAAAACCTACATAATAACTTATAATAATATCATTGTTTAAAGGAATGCGCAGTACTGTAAAAGTTAGAAACATGAAATTTCTAAAAACAATTTCTAAAATTAATTCAATACGACATAATGTAATACGAATGTTTTATAGCAACATGCAGACGTGGACAGAGTGCACTGAAAAGAAATTTCATTTTCCTGCACTTTATATTATAATTTTTCAAACATGCTGTGAAATTATATGCAAGCACAAATGCTGTAAAAGCAAAGTCAAGAAATAAGTGAAATGTAAATCGAATTCTTTCTATCATGTGCATCACTCAACGAATAGAAAAGCGACTTTTCCTAGAATTGAGAAAATTTACAGTGCTATTAAAGACAGAAGCTTATAAATTTTACAGCAACTGTGTTGATAGACGGGGTGCCAGTAACTTTTTTGTAGAAAAATACAGTAATATACTTGCACTTTTATGTTTTGATTTTTCATGCATCTATGCGATGAAATTGTATTTAAGCACAAAGGTTGTAAAAGTGAATCAAAGGAACAATTGATGTAAAAATCGAATTCGGTTACGTGCTCCACGCAACCAATATAAAGGCGACTTTTTCCAGGCTTGAAAAATTTTACAGTGCTATTAAAGATCGCAACAGCCGGGATGCCAAACCTTTTCGTTATAAAATACAGCAATTTTTCATGAACTTTATGTTGAAAATTTTTAAGCACCGATGCCACGAAATTGTATTCAAGCGGTGATGGTGTGAAAGCGAATTCAAGAAACAAGTCAAATAAAAATTCTTTCTGTGAGATACACTACTCTACAGAAACGCGACTTCAAAAATTTTAAAGCAACTTGCAAATTTCACAGCAATTGTGTTGACAGAAGTGTTGCCAGCTCAATTTTTTGTAAAATATAGAGTTTCCGTTACAGTTTACTCCACGTGCCAAGTTTTTATGTCCTAAATATAAATTGTTGATACTGAAGACGATTTCAGGTATTTAATGATTTTTAACAGATTTTCAAGTAAAACACTAGTTTTGTACTAAAGATTTAATCTCTTAAAATAAAAATTTTGATTATGAGAAACAATTACTTCTAAATTGTGCACTCATACTTAAATTACTAATTTGTAAATATCACTAATCCCTTTTCGACCAAGCGTATATTTTTAATATCAGCAATCAATAGAAAATTACGCATTTTCTCTAAAATATTGTCAGTCTTCTGTTATGAAATTAAAGAGTATATCAATTTATCTTCGTTTAAAATTTAGAAGAATAAAAAGAAGAGTAAAATATTTAAATAAAATAAATTAGTATATAAAATAAAATATTTATTTTTTTACATATTTATTTTTATTTTTATAAACCATGAGAAAAAAATCGGCATTCTAAACAAATCAAAGTGAGTTTTTAAAACTGAGTCATGTCGATTGCTACTGTTGCGTACTATCGCTGCTTCCATGGTTTAATTTAATCGTTTTTACTTTGCTCTTCGTGCAAACGATTTTTTTTTTTTGTTTACATTTTGATTTTGCTAGAACTTTTTTTTTTGAATGGAACTTTTTCTTTGAACTGAAAATTGCAGTATGTATTGTATTAAGATATTATTTTGATGAAAAGATATGATATGTGCACAATAATGTTATTGTTTGTAATGTGAAAGTTAATATACATGTTTTTTTTTTTTTTTTTTTTTTTTTTTTTTTTTTTTTTACATTATGTGCTTGAATTTACTCCGAAGACACGAAAATTTATTTACTTAAGATATAGAATTAGATTGATCTCCCCGATACAAGATAATAGGTAAGCTGAATACATTCATGCTGTAGCTAAAATATTTTAATTTCGAAAATGAATACTGATAATTTAAACATCAGTATTAAATAATATTGAAGAATTTTATAAACAGGGATAGATTCAATAGCTACTTAAAAAACCTCTTTTCTATTAGATAACACAGATAACCATTATTGAATAATTAAGTATAAAAAAATGTGCCAATTAATCATTGCGGATTTTTTTAATGAATTCAAATGCAAACCATTAAATATTTTTCATACTACATGTAATATGACTTTATTTTTCTTTTTCAAAATTTTAAGCTCTCATTTCGCTGTAATTTTATTTTAGTTAGTAAAGTGATCAGACTATATGTCATTAAGTTATGTGATGTATATTGGATTTATATGACAGTAAATTTCTTTTCTTTGGATTAAATCACATGTTTCTTTATGTTATTCCATATAAACATCTGCGGAGAGCGATTTTATTAACATTCAACGCCACTTCTTGTTGCGCATGTGTGTTATCTTCATCCAGTTATAATTGTAATTTCCATTTTCACGTTCTACGTCATCAACATTCAATAAACCTTCTTTAAACTGCGTGAACCAACTTCTTCACATACTTTTAGAAAAAATATCTTCATCATAAGCTTCTACACTATATAGCCATTGATGACCGGACAACTGCGATTTTACTTTTTGTTAAATATTTAACAAAATGCATGAGAAATTTTCACGTATTTTCATATATTTCATATATTTTCACGATTTTTTTTCTTCCGAAATCCCATAGAACACCAACAACAAATTAAAAAAGAACGACTATCTTTTGGATAACTCTGTCAAAACTAATGTAGCAAATGCGTTCAAACGACAGATTATGATTAAATGGTTTATTGTAGAAAACTGTGTTTATTTTTATGTCCTCATAAGTAGTATGTATACTCGCAGAGAAATTAAAGGTTTTCATAAAACCTTAAAAACCTTCAAATTTCTAAAAATGATCATCGATAAAAGAAGCTCAAAATCCACAGTTCGAAAAGGAAGCAAAAGGATAAAAGACAGTATCCAAATATAACACTACGTGCAATATCGGCGTTAATGAATGGATACATGGATGCACTGATAAATGGATTTTGAACTTAAACTATCGACGATATTTTTAAAAAAATTTTTAAAGCTATGTTTCTGAGACCTTTCTCAAAAGTTTTACATAAATTTAGCTAACACATTATACAGGGTGTCTCAAAAGGTCGTTTACAAACTTAACATGCTGGTCTGTCATATCATGATGAACAATATTAAATAGGAAACTAAGGGTCCCAAACGTCTTCCAAAGGAGATATGCGCCATTAAAGTTTAGGGTCCAAAAATTCAAATGATTATAAAAAACAGAAAAATTGGTCGATTCGTTTGCGGTTTTCACTAAAACTATTCTTTATGTCAGTATTTTCTTGAAAATAAATTATAAAGATAAATTTCAAAAAATGTCGGTAGAGGGCGCTTTAGACTTTGGAGTAACGATAAACTAGTTTTTACCAATATTTTTTGGATCTCATTAATTTTTTTTTAGAAGCTTAGACATAAACTTAAATTTTGAGCTCAAAATCTAAATCGTTGGAAGTTGTTAAGTAGCGCAAACTGAATTGCGGGGGAAGGTTCAAATTTCAAATGATTATAAAAAACGGAAAAATTGATCAATTGATTTGCGATTTTCACTAAAATTATTCTTTATGTCAGTATTATGTTGAAAATAATTTATAAAGATATAATTCAAAAAATGCCGATAGAGGGCGCTTTAGACTTTGGAGTAACGTTCAACTATTTTTTTCAGTTATTTCTTGCATCTCATAAAATTTTTTTAGAAGCTTAGACATAAACTTAAATTTTGAGATAAAAATCTGAATCGTTGGGAGTGGCTAAGTAGCGCAAACTGAACTGTGGTCAATCGGGGTGGGGAGGTTCAAATTTAAAATGATTATAAAAAACGGAAAAAATGGTCGGTTTTCGCTAAAACTATTCTTTATACCAATATTTTCTTGAAAATAAATTTTACAGATATCTTTCAAAAAATTCCGTCAGAAGGCGCCTTAAACTTTATAGTAACCAACCTATATTTTTAACCGTTATTTTTTGTATCTAATAAAATGCTTGTGAAAGTTCAAACTTAAATTTTGTGCTCAAAATCTGCATCGTTGTGAGTAATTAAGCGACGAAAAATTGAACTGCGTTCGAGGGGTGGGGAAGGTAACATTTCAACTCCTGAACACAGTTCAGTTTGCGCTTCTTAACCCCTCCTATTGATTTAGATTTTGAGCACAAAATTTAAGTCTAAACTTTGGCAAGCATTTAATTAGATTATTAAAAAAAAAAGATTAAAAATAATTGTTGGTTATTCTAAAGTTTAAGGCGCCCTCTAACGGATTTTTTTTTAATTTATCTTTAAAATTTATTTTCAAGGAAATATTGACATAAAGAATAATTTTAGCGAAAACCGACCATTTTTTCCGTTTTTTATAATCATTTGAAATTTGAACCTCCCCACCCCCATTGAACACAGTTCAGTTTGCGCTACTTTACCACTCACAACGATTCGGATTTTCATCTCAAAATTTAAGTTTATGTGTAAGCTTCTAAAAAAAATTATGAGATGGAAAAAATAACGGAAAAAAATAGTTGTACGTTACTCCAAAGTCTAAAGCGCCCTCTATCGGCATTTTTTGAATTTTATCTTTATAAATTATTTTCAAGATAATACTGACATAAAGAATAATTTTAGTGAAAATCGCAAATCAATTGACCAATTTTTCCGTTTTTAATAATCATTTGAAATTTGAACCTCCCCCCGCAATTCAGTTTGCGCTACTTAACAACTTCCAACGATTTACATTTTGAGCTCAAAATTTAAGTTTTTGTCTAAGCTTCTAAAAAAATTAATTAGATGCAAAAAAAAATGGTAAAAACTAGTTTATCGTTACTCCAATGTCTAAAGCGCCCTCTATCGACATTTTTTGAAATTTATCTTCATAATTTATTTTCAAGAAAATACTGACAAAAAAAATAGTTTTAGTGAAAACCGCAAACGAATCGACCAATTTTTCTTTTTTTATAATCATTTTAATTTTTGGACCCTAAACTTTAATGGCGCATATCTCCATTGAAAGACATTTGTGACCCTTAGTTTCCTATTTAATATTGTTCACCATGATATGACAGACCAGCATGTTAAGTTTGTAAACGACCTTTTGGGACACCCTGTATAATTTATATTTTTATTGCGTTCATGCATGCACAGTGAAACACGATTAAGTAAACCTGCTCATTTTTCATACAGTTTTTATTATATTTTAAATTGATCAAAGGGTATTATGTACATTGTTATTTGTCCTTTTTGCTCAAAAGAGTATTCTTTATATATTTTAAGAACTCTGCAAATTATAAGCTAAAACCTTGGCAAAGTTTAGGATTGTTTTTATAAAAATGTTAATTTCTCTACGAGTATACATGCATTCCGCATAAAAAAGAACACAGTTTATTATAATAATCAACTTAAATCATAATCTGCAGTTTGAACATTTTTGTTACATTAATTTTGACAGGGTTATCCAAAAGATCTTCGTTCTTTTTCAATTTGTTGCCGGTCCTATATGAGATTTCGGGAAAAAAAGCTTCAAAAAATGCATGATCTGTACTATTTTGTTTACACACCTGGAATTTTAGATTTTTTTTCATGTAATTTTTTGGATATTTAACAAAGCGTCTAAAATCGCAAGTGTCCAGTCTTTAATGGCCATATTAGTGTATAAGTAAGCGTTGATTTTCAACAGTGCTTTTCTTTAAATTATGAAAGTAATAAAAAAATTTCCCTTTGAATGACGATTGCTTGGCTCAAACCTGTCTGTTTTTATTTCAATAAAAAACTATCTTGTTTGCAATTTAATCAAACTTCATACATTACTTTTTGAAGGTTAAAGAGAGAATTTTAAAAACAAGTATTTCTAGAATCACACAATACATATAAGAATACTTATGCCATCGATTCGAAAAACGCAATTTATTTTTTCATATACGAAAATGTTTATGTCGTATTACGACATTTCATCAAAAAAATTAACAAACAAGGAAATTATAAAAGTTAATAATCAGAACTTTACAAAAATCTCCTGCTTTACAAAATTTTATTCCCGTATTCTGCAGTAAAAAAGGTATTCCTTTAAGCAAATGAAAGTCTTTTATTAAAGCGAATGGTGAAGACGTGAATACATTCAAAGCACTTTAAAGCGTTTTCTATTTTTCAATCTCAAACTCGACTTCAGATAAAACTCGAACTGTTTAATATATTGCTCATTGAGAAACATTAATATGCGTCTCATGAGATATAAATTGCCTTTAAGAGAAGTAATGGTAAGCATTCCAAACAACTCAGAGAAAATTTTGCCTGGATGAGGTTTTCCTTAAGTAATACACAATAGAGTGGTTGCATTTGACTTTATAAGACAGTATAATAGCTGAAAAAGTTTTGAAATACCGATTTCTGAATAATGAATGGTTTTCGGGAAGATGTTGCCTGATTCGCTTTATAATGAATGTAGTTGAAATATCGGAAAGGGCATTTTCATTATTTCCTATACAGCTTCTTGGTTTAATATTCATTTTGTGCAAAACGTAGTAACATTGACAGGATGAGATATAAAGTGGACTTCTAAAATTATTCATCACCATACATTTGTTATAAGGTGGATTTTAAATACTCAAAATTCAAATTGGATGAAACAAATTAAAGAATCATTAAACAAAGAAAAGAAAAGAAGCCTGAAAACATTATAATCTTTGTTAGTAAATAATTTATTTTATTTATTCTATATATTGGCTCTACCTACAGGTACATATGTTAGATTCATATATAAATATTATCTATTAAATATTTTAGTGTGTACTAGTGTCCATATTACTGCCACCATGTACCCTACAACGCCTATATATATTAAATATATTTGGAACTTACATCCAAAAATTATTCAAACAAGAAAGAATTATTGTGTTACTGTAATAGTTTTTTAAACAAATACTTGTTACCCGTGTCCTCGTTCATGTGGCATTTAAAGAAGATAACAGTATTAATTAAGCAAAAAAATTCATTCGAGATAATTTTAAAAATATATAATTAACACATATTTTATTAAATTTCAAAAGAGACAATATAGTGGTTCTTTTTGGGGGGCTTTGACAAATAAAAGAGAAATTTTGTCCGAGATTAAATAAACAATCGCAAAAATGAAACTGTAACCACTTATACTGTACAATCACACAATGCATGTAAGATCACTTGTAACCTTGATTATAAAAACGGAACTTTTTTTTCTATGTACCAATGTCATATGACATAACGCGAGACACATTTCATTAAAAAATTGAACAAACAATGAAAGTTTAAAAGTTATTAATTGAAATGTTCCAAAAATCTCCTGCATTGCAAAATTACTGCAGCAAAATAACATTCATTTAAGCAAATGAAAGCATTTTATTAAAGTGAATGGGAACGATGTTAATATATTCTAAGTACTTTAATGTATTTTCTGTTTTTCAATCTTCTGAAAAGAATCGAAATCTCTAAAATATTGCTTATTGAGAAACAGTAATACGTGATGAGACATTAATTGTCCTTCGGGGGGGGGGGGGAGTAACTGTAAAAATGCCGGGCGGCTCAGTGTTAATTTTGCCAGAATGAGATTTTTCTTTACACATTCGATGCCGTTCATGCGATAGTTCTTGATATGGTGCCAACGTTAAGGGACCACTCACACGCCAGCGCGTGAGTGGCCCCTTAACGTTGGCACCAACAGACAGTCCAATAGTCAGTCACGCGCTATCGCTGGAAAATCTTTCACTGATTTTTTGTTATAAAAAGTAAATCGGCTTCTGGAAAAAACCCTCTTTTACAGTGCGGCATTAACTATCATCACATTTTCATGTAAGCGGCAGCGAACGTGTTAAATAATTCACAATAGAGTGGTTGCATTTGACTTTATAAAATAGTATAATAGCTGAAAAAGTTTAGAACTAACGATTTCTGAATGATGAATTGTTCTCGGAAAGATGTTTTATGTTTCGCTTTATAATAAATGTAGCTGAAATATCGGAAAGTGTATTTTCATTAATTACTACTTGGTTTCTTGGTTTAATATTCGTTTTGTACAAAACGTAGTAACATTGGAAAAATGAGATATATAATAGACTTCTAAAATTATTCATCACTATATATTTGTTATAAGGTGGATTTTAAATACTCTAGATTCAAATTTGTTGAAACAAGGTAAGCAATTAATAAAAAAAAAAGATGTTTGAAGACATTAAAAGATTTATCAAGCAAATAGTTTGTTTTATCTGTTATATCTATTAGATGTACTTTTAGGCATACATCTTTTGGATTCGTATATATATTTAATCTATTCGATATTTTGATTTCTGCTAGGTGCCATATTACTATCACCATGTATCAAGCAAATGTAATAGATTATTAAACAATGTGTTATAGTGAGATTTATAACAATAAAAAAACAAGTATTTTTTAAAATATACTTTTTAAGAAGTGTATGCGAAATATAGAAAATCGATGGCATCGAAAAAGTAACTATGAAATGATTAAGCAATGTGGAATTCTTCAGTACCTAGCACTTACAGTTCTCCAGCTAATGAATATGACTTCAAAGTACTGCAATGAGACACAATTCTCAGTTCATATTGCTTACCAGTTCTTGGAGCGACATGGTGAAATAAAACTTTATTCTCATATTTTGAAGCTTTTGAAGGCAAATTTTTTTAAATTTGTAGTAATTATAAAATTTTATTCTCGTTATTTCGTTATTTAAACTTTATTCAGTATAAAGCAAAAAATGTTTATTTATTGCGGTTTTAGTTTGTTTTACTTTATTCTAATTTGTTGGCGAGTGAAGAGGTTATGTTTTTTTAGGATGGTGTGCATGTGCTTGTAACATAAAATGTCCGCTAGTGATAGTTTTCAAGACAAGTGTAAAAATTAAAATATTTTTGAAAAGAATCAGATGATTTATAGATGATCTATAAAAATTTATTCATTAAATATTTTTGCCAGTTCTTTTTAATCGCAGATTTTCTTGCATTTTTAATAATTCTCATTAACCTATTCTACATTAATCGTCTGAATGCCATTCCACGAGAAATGTAATATTTTTAAAGAGATAAATATTAGTATGTAGTTTTTTTTCACTTTAAGCACATTAATAATGTGTTGAGAAATAGTCAAAGTTTATTCCTTACTAACATTTATATATATCATATTTTTAGGTTGACTTACAAATAAAAATAAAATTGTATTCTATATCATCCGAACTTGTTCTTAATAAAACTGCAATAGTCCCCCTTATCTGTTATTTTTGGTGATTTTAAGTCTTTTTTTTAATAATTGAAAATATGAGCTCCATAAAACTTAATAGAATTATCCAAAGAAAATACACAGTTTGCTGTATCATCTGTGAAGATACCAATGTAGAAAATGAATTGTTTGAACTTGTCAAGAATAGCGAAAATGCTGAAATGCAAGAATATTTATAAATCGATAAAAATTTATGTGTTGAAGACCCGAATGATGAGGTGAGATCTTTTTTTTCAACTGTCGTTGATGATTTCAGATTGAATAAAAATATATCGGAAAGCAGTGAGTACGGCAAATAAGAGCTAGGCAAACAGTATGCATAAAAACTGTATAGAGGCCTTGAAATATACCTCCCAATTGAAAAAAGTTCATTATAATTGATGTTAATAATGAAGGACTAAAGACCATCGGTGACTGTAATACCTAAATGCGAAAAACTGCTTGTAATGTACAGACTTTTAAAGAGATTAGCGAATTATTTTCACTACCATTCTATGATTAGAAATCTCCATTATTCATTTCATATATTTTTCCAATAATTAAAATTTTTATTTAAGGCATTTAAATTTCATCAACTTCTAATTAAAGTGAATACCCATGTCTCTCTCACTCATTAATATATCATTTATTTAGAGTTAAAGAAGAATTACCTTACAAGAGCTTACAATCTATAAGAGCTTACAATCTGATTTTCTTATAAAATTGGTAATAATATACATATTTTTAGTAAGTAAGGCCTGAAGGAAGAACACCTCTATTTTATATTTTATTTTTTATATTTTACATTTTTAATGTATGTCTGGTTTGGTGAATGGAAAATATTACTGTATCTTTATTAAAAATAAATTGGATAACATTTAGGTAGTATATTTTGTAATATTCATTATAATCAAGTAAAATATCATAATCAAGTAAAATTTATTAGACAAATACTTTAAATCTGAGAGAAGTAAGACTCTTTTTCAGAATGTTATTAGTTTGCACAATCTTTTGCCTTCCCGCAATCTCATAAATGCATAATAAAAAGCATTTTTTTACTTAATACTCAAACTTTAGTTTCAGTAAAGTTATGAATTTGAAATTCATTTGAATTATGGATTTTATTGTCGTGATTTTAATTAACAGAAGACAGTAAAAATAAGATAATATTAGTGATCATTGCACAGACTAAATTCACAAATTTCAACTTAGTTATCTAAAAATGTACATGAAGAAGAAACTGGCGTGTTTTGACATTTTGTTTAACATGACGGGGAAAAAACATTTACAATCAGATTTATCTCCACTAAAAAAAAAAATCTGTAGAAAATATATAGCTTTATGGCCCAAAATCTGCGGAAAAACCAAAGGTATTTGGCCCATTTTGCAGATGTTTTTAAGAATATCTTAAAAAATTCTGCAGATATTTTAAAGATAAAGCTAAGTCTGCAAATTTTCTTCACATTTTTGTAGAATTTCTGTAGAAAGGTTACGATTTCTTCAGATAATCTTAAGATTATTTTTAGTGGGGTTGGTAGCTCTCCATTGTATTTTTAGAGGGATGGTTACTTAGGAAATTTCAATTTATAGGGACAACAAAAAGACACGCGATGACTGCCGGGTTAAGTGCTATCTGTTTTATTTAGCTTATACCAATAATAATACAGAAGGTGTCGAGGATGTCCCACAGTTTACACTTCTATCAATTAGCATTGCATAGACTAAATTCATCAATTTCTCTTTGTTTTTTTAAATTTACCTGAAGAACAAATATACATGTTTTTATTTTGTTTACTATGGTGGTGAAGAAGCATTTAAAGTTAGATACATGGTATTTCTTTATTGTATTTTCAGACGGGTGATGTGTTAAGACAATTTAATTTATATGGGTCGCACAAAGATACACGACTACTGCCGGGTTAAGTATTATATATTTTATTTAACTTATATCAATAATAACGTAGAAAGTTTCGATTGTCCAGATTACACTTTTATCAAACAGGTATTTTAATAACATTTAATTAATTTAAGGAGAAATATGTTGATTAAAATTATCCCCAAATGTTTTCTATTTTTATAAAAATTTACGCTCGTTTGATTAACATTACTATTTAAAATATAAACTTTTCGTGTCATGTATTATTTCGCTCTAAACTGTCTAAAGTGGCTTCTAAACTCGATATTAAATTCAAGTTAACAGCTTTTCCATGTACCTTTTGGGAAAATAAACTTTCATGAAACATATCACGCGTAATAAATTAAATTTTCTAAGTTTTTACTCTTTATCGCTTTAAACTTTGCATTTAGTTAGTTCTTCAACATCTGTTACGAATAGTAAATTAGAAGATTACATATTATTTCCGATTGAAAAAGTTTTATTTGAAATCCAGCAGTTCGAAAATAAATTTTGCTTTTCCATGCTGTTTGTTGTGTTTTTTATTTAAAGAATTGTTTTTTAGTCTCTTAAAAAAGTTTTTGTGAAGGTTAAAGGAGTGAAAATTAAATAAAATAAAAGTATTCGGGGAAAATATTTACGACTATACTTAAAAAATTTCAATATTTCAGTTTCTGCATTATTTATTTATTTATTTATTTATTTATTTTAAGTTTCAGTTGAATGAAACTAATAAACAAAACAGAAACAAATCGACTTTAAAAAACATTTGTTTTTAAATATTTATGAAAGTTTTTGTACTTTTCTTGATGTAGGAAAAAGCGTAATTAAAGAAAATGTGCATAGTTGTAAATGGTGAAATTTGTAAATGGTGATTAGTAAAAAAGTGTTACTTTTTAATATAAGATTAGATAAGAAAGCAAGATTATATATTTCATTACTTCGAACAAAATTTATGAATCAAAATGTAGAGTTGAGCCTGGTACGTTTCTTAAAATTTGACGAAATATGCATTTTACCTTAATTTTGTACAGTGTATGTTGTTGATTAAAGATGTTGTTGTGCAAGATAACATTGCTACAAGGGTATATCTCTGTAATCTTATAAACTAACATTCTAGAAAACTTCTAAAATGATTGCAATTGTAAGCAGATAATGTATGTTTGTAACAGATGTTAATTTTCCAAATGCGTGAAAAAGCCCGGGCCTAGATTCTTACCAGGGATGTATTGGCTCAAGCCGACAATGCTATTCCAACTGAACCATCCCAGACTAACACTGGAAGACTATGTCCCCCACCTAACATTACCCACCACTGACCCACCTTATTTTAATGTATGTTTGTCCAGTTTTAACAATATAAACAGAATCACAGTTTTTAAAAGGAATGCTGGAAATTACATTATGGGAAATGGGAAAAAATTACTCTTGAATTTGTATAATATATCCTTTACAAAGTCTTAGAATAAATGGCTGTAACATTGTTAAGTGGAACAGATATCTAATTTTAGAATTCCGTATTTAAAAAGTAAAAAAGGCACCATTAAAAAATCACTTCTGTTTCTGTCTCTCCGTCCGTAAGAGCCATATTTTTTTTTTGTTTTTTTTTTTTGGTTTTCTTGTAAACTATGGAATTAGGAATTTTAAAATTGGTTAAATTCACAAAGGCTGTTGCTACACATATTTATGGATTATTAATCGTTTTCAAATATATTTGGTAAAAATGTAGAGGGGACTAAGTTACTTGAAAAAATAATATTTTATTTGTGTAACGTGTGAAAGCCTTCATAACGCAAAACTCAACAAAAAAATTATTTTAATTTTAGGTATTATATTTTCAGAGATATATGTAAATAAAACTCAAAAATAACCCCCTCCCGATTTTTTTTCGAATCAACTAAAGCTGAAATTACGAAAAAAAATAAGGGTAGTTGAAGTTAATTTACGCCTTACAGGGAAACCATTAGAATTCCCTTACATCACAAAATTTCAAAAAAAAAGTTTTAGACTTGAATTTGTATATTCTTTATAAAGAATTTCTTGTGTTATTTGGTTTGGTTTTGGTTAGAACAATTTTCGGTTAAATAGCTGTAACATTATTGAATTGAACAAATTATATAGTTTTATAGCACCGTACTTAAAAAGTAAAAAAAAAAAAAGGAACAATAAAAAAATCACTCCAGTCTGCCTGTTCGTCAGAGCCATGCTGCTTGTAAACTATGGAATGTGGAAAATTTTAATTGTTTTAATTGATAAAAGTTATTGCTCCACATATCTATAGATTATTAACCATTTTCTAATACATTTGTTAAAAATATAGAGGGGACTAAAGTACTTAAAAAAAACATTTTTTTTCTTTGTGTTTCGTGTGAAAGCATTCGTAACGCCGAACTAAAAAAATATGTTTATTTTAAAACCAGGTATTGTATTTTCAGAGAAATAATCGTAAATGTAAATATCAAATATTCCCCTTCCACTTTATTTCCGAATCTACTGAAACTAAAATCATAAAAAATAGTGGTAATGGAAGATAATTTAAATCTTGCTGGAAAACTACAACAATTACTCTTAAGTTACATAGTTTCGAGAAAATTGCATTTTTCCGTTACATACAAATTTCGATTTGCAAAAGAGTTCAAAAGGGCTGAAGGTGCCTTTTTTACAGACCTACAAAGGAACTATTGAAAAATGATTTTCTAAAACAAAGTCAGCATTTGTCTGACATATTAAATCTTAAGGTGGTTCATGACATATTTTAAAATAATTTTTATTTGTTGAGTTAAAATTTTTTGTGATACGTAACCATATTATTAATAAATAAAATCATATGATAAAACTTATCATAACTTAAAAAATAAATAAATAAAATAAAATTTAGTAAAAAAGTGGGGTAGTTTAAAATTGATATAACTTGAACTATTATTTGTATAATATCACTTTTTTATACAAAAATAAACAGAAATAATCAGTGGCAGTAAGACTACCACCAATTTTTTGAAGTAACGTTAGACAAATGTTTTAAAATGTATAAAACTATAAGTATTTGAATTGTTAATATATTAAAATAATGAAAGTCAAAGTCTCTTAATAACAACTATTTTTTTTGTTTTTGTTTTTGTTTTTGTTTTTGTTTTTTTATAAAGAGCTGTCTTTTATGTTATACCAAAGAAATATTTTAGATTTCAGCTTGTTAATATATGCATGCAATTTTTTAAAATCCATTCGTATAGGAAAATATTTCAATATGGAAGTACCGTTGTTTGAAATTTTGGAAAGCGTAGCATCTGGTGTCATATCATTTTTGTAAACAGGCAAGAATATTCTAAACAAAAGCTTTATTTGCATATTGAAATCGATATTTTTTTCTCAAGACTTTAAC
This sequence comes from Maratus speculifer, assembly GCA_964019185.1. Lineage (NCBI taxonomy): Eukaryota > Metazoa > Arthropoda > Arachnida > Araneae > Salticidae > Maratus > Maratus speculifer. Next base: position 367,455,788 of record OZ025291.1, read on the forward strand.
GTCAGAAAGTGAAAAGAAAATAGGAAAATGTCTTCAACTAAACTTGAACAAAAATATCTCTACTTCAAACTCTTCAGAGTATTGTATATACCGTGTGTTTTCACACTTTAAATCTGATACACTTCTATCATAGTTGTTTGTATTTTGGTATTTTATTCTGAAATGTATTTTTTTATTATTATTATATCAAAACATACAATAGGAAACAGAAATAATAAATTTTCACAATTTAAAAAAAAAAAGAAAAAAGTTATTAAAAATTTACAATTAAAAAAATTACTTCAATTTTCTTTTTAAATTTTCTAAATAATGTTTTAGTTTATAAAATGTATATTTTATTGTAATCTAAGAAAGTCTCAAAATTCGATTAAAAGCCTCAATTCTTTAATTTTAAGTTGTCTATGTAGAGTATTGATTACACACACTTTCGCAAAGAAATCAAATATATCTCTGATTTAAAAGATATACACTATATGACCAAAGGTGACCGGCTACTTGCGATTTTAAGCATTTGGTTAAACATCTAGAAAAATAAGTTTTTATTAAGTTTAATAGATACTATTCAATCATAAATAATATTTTAAATCGTTTTCCATTCAACAAACTCTATTTTTTGCAGGTGAATCGAGAGTGGATTCAACATGTCGACTGAGATTCGACTCCGAAATGATCCGAAAAGCTCATACGTATGAAAACTAGAGTAATGTCTTAATTTCGAAAGCCTGTTGCTACCTTCGCCATCTGTTGGCCGAAATTACGCTATTATGAATTTTCGTTCTGTAAAAGCTTTGTTAAAAATTCGGACCCTGCGTAACAAAAAAAGATCAAAATTGTCTTTTTTATTTAACTACAAGGTCTTTTATTGCGTGCGCAACACGCTTGCTAAAAGCGAAAATGTACTGTAGGCATCGAAGTTTAGGTTTGTTTGGTTCGAGATTGGATCTTTCTATGACATTTTTCAGTACATATTTCAAGTTCATTTAACCGAAAATTTGATTTATAAAAATATTTCCCCCTAGAATTAAAACAGTTTAACTTTATTATTTAATGTTTTTTTCTTTATATCTTTTCAATTTATTTTGTATTCAAATTTCTCGTTTGAACCGAAACATATTCTTATGGTAGCCCTCAAAATGACGGCTTATGGTAATTTTAGTGTTAAGAATATAATTACGGGCCCAGGCAACGCTAGACGGCTCAGCTAGTACGCCAATATATTTGTACACACGCACACACATATATATTTATATATATGTATGTGTGCATTTGTGTACAATTTTAAAGATTATATGCAGAGCTACACAAAAGAAAGGAAATAATTTTCCTGTTATTGTATAAATCTGTTTGCCAATCGCGTAATACATTTTATAAAATGTTTATTTAGGTACTTATTTACCTTTATGTATTTTGTAATCTATGCTTCACGCATGAGTTTTCTTTCATTTTAAAATTAATGTAATTTTTCCTAATTTTTTTAATGATTTATTTAATTTATTGAAATGCTCTTTATTTCTCATTTCCAAATATGAACCAAATTACATGTAATCATTCTGAATGTTATGAGATTTTTTCGAAATTTTGGAACTAAAAATAGAGAAAAAAAATGGGGGATGATGAGGGGAAATATATATGTATATATATGTATATATATATATATATACATATAATAAAGTTTTATATTGGTTACAACATGCATAGATTCTCAGTGATAATACTATGACTTTAGTTCAAATTATTTTAAATTATGATTTATTACTTTATTAGATTTTTTATTTTGATTCACCTGTGTAGAAAATAAAACACCATTCATCAAGCATGTAATAAAAATCTGAGAAATTCTACGGATATTTTCTTACATTAGCAGTAAAAAGAAAATGAATGCTGCCGCATTATGATGTTGTTACTATCACCTTCACTTCCATAAGATTGTTGTTAATAAATTATGAACCAAATTACATGTAATCATTCTGAATTTTATGAGATTTTTCCGAAATTTTGGAACTAAAAATAGAGAAAAAAAATGGGGGATGATGAGGGGAAATATATATGTATATATAGGTGTATATATATATATACATATGATAAAGTTTTATATTGGTTACAACATGCATAGATTCTCAGTGATAATACTATGACTTTAGTTAAAATTATTTTAAATTATGATTTATTACTTTATTAGATTTCTTATTTTGATTCACCTGTGTAGAAAATAAAACACCATTCATCAAGCATGTAATAAAAATCTGACAAATTCAACGTACATTTTCTTACAGTAGCAGTAAAAAGAAAATGAATATTGCTGCATTATGCTGTAGTTACCATCATCTTCACTTCCGTAATATTGTTGTAGATAATATTTCATATCCGTTTATGCGAAAAGACCATTCTGAAAAGGCCCAACTTGAAAAAAGAAAGAATTGATTTTCACAAGGTTTATGGATGGCTTACATTTATTTTATTAGGTATTTGAGTATCTATATCGATACAAAACACAGCCGGATGAATATATATTAATTACAAATAAATAATTTATCTTATACAGACAAAAGGCTTCTTTTCAATTCAATGAGACCACGTGGTCTCAAAATGTTCGAAATTATACCATGATTGCAAATAACTAAATGAAAAGAAGATAGAGAACTCTCTGTCAGGCTAATTTGAGCATTGTAAAGTAATTTATGGATATATTACATTTTTGATTTATAATTGAAAGTTTTGTTAATTTTAATTTACAAAATATTTTGGTAAAAATGAGAATTCTATGACTAAACTTAAAATCTATTTCTTTTTTATTTTCAAACATACTTCACACGCATATGTATTGAAACGACTCAGATGATATAATAGGGATGATCTCAAAACGCATGTAGCAGATATCAGGAAGGATTCAAGTGTATTTTCAATCAATAAATGTACAGTACACGAAGCTTTATATGTTACAAATTCCGTCATATTCCATTGAATAAATCTAAATTAACAACGTGATTGGCGTCATTCATAATTCATTTATTCCTAAATAGGACGAAAAAAATAATAATATAATAAATAGGAATAATATAAAAATTTTAAATCATCCAGACTATCAGGTTGTTAAATTTAAAGATGGTATGCGTGTTTTAACTTCTATGTTCTGTATCTTTAAGTGTTTTAAAGCTTTTATATTACGTAAACGTTATATTAATGAACCATTTTCAGTAATAAGTGAGTTGTGAATCAATGTATTTGCATTACATATTTTGATAAATGTGTACTACTTTTCTAAATTTAGTCTAATTAATTTCTTGGAACCACCTGCTCTTCTTTCTTTAAAATCCGTAATATATATTAAAACGAACAAGCGTTTTCCGATTATAGAGGATATCGTAAACTACAGGACCGAAAATACAACTTTATTCTTATACTAATCGAGTATGCGAAAATGATCTAGCTAGGTCCCGAATTCAAGAAAATTAGTTTCAACAGAGTAAAACAAGATCAGAGCTGAAAATTCTGCTTGCTATAAATGACAAAATGCTCGTGCAATTTGCATGAAATATATTTTCTATACTAATTTCAGCTCGAAAAGTACGTCTAGCTAGGTTTTGAAAACGCGAAAAGTTTGGCTTAACAGGTTGAAACAAACTCATCACTACAAATTCTGCTATATGTTGAAAACGGCTCTGGTGATTTCTTCATGATTTGGTTCCTATTAATTGGAGCGAAAGAAATCAATCTAGCTAGATCAGTAATTCGAGAAAACTTGTTTTCTGTTCTTAAAACAAACTCATTACTCAAAATGGTGGCATCAATGGAAAATAATTCCGACGGTTTTTATGAAACATGCTTTATTCGATTGCTATAAAATTATCAAATTAAATCTTGATTTCGAAAAAAAAACTGCGCAATTTTGTAATAATTAATATTTTCTAATCGAAATCGTCGCCGATACTAAAGTTTATTTATCGTTCCTTTATCACAGGATAAATTTACTTTTCATTAATAAAAATGAATTATTGTTACAGTTAATGGCTGTAGTGGAAAACACGACTCTGAATGATTTTTATATTTGTTACACATCCGAAGGGCTGTTAAAAATCAATTATAAAATACTATCTTTACATATAAAAACTGAGTTAAATAAAAAAGGTTTTAAAGAACTACAAGTGAGACTCGGTCAATGAAGTACTTATGTAAACTTTAATTATTATAATTATGTATGAAAATATGGTTTTAAGCTTCAAAAATATTTCTCTGATATACACCCTTACAAAAGAACGCAAGCTTAAATGTACTTTGATTTATACTATTTGTTCAATCATTTTTACATAGAGTTTATGAATCGCCAGGGCCTTGTGACTACCATTGTGAGATATAAATGCATCATATTAGACTTGTATATGTGTCGCTATCATTACTACAAAGAAATAACATTGTTGCACGTTATTAGTAATGGGGAAAATGGTGCCCTTCATTTTTTGCCACAAGCTGAGGTTAGCTTATTGTAAGTTTAGACAAGCTTATTTTAAAACTTTGAGTAAATGAAATCGAAAAAGATGGCACATACTTCCATTTTGACTTTTTATGGCACAGATACTCTATGTTCCGACTTTTCTCATTTGAAGAAAATTAATAAAAAAAAAAACACTCAGTTGTACATTACATTATTTCATAATGAGCTGCAAACATTCCATTGAGTTTTCTCAACTGCATGTATCTACTGGAAGCACAAAATGCTCATATACTCATGGACAGAGTTGCTATAAGCAAGTCTTTTCAATAGCACGGCGTTCAAAACTATTTTTTTTTTTTTTTTTTTTTTTTTTTTTTTTTTTTTTTTTTTTTTAGAAATGCTTAAATTAATTGAAAGATATGTGAAAGTGGCCTCATAATATCTTCTTATTAACTTTTTTCTTTCAATTTTTAAATTAAGAACTGCACTTGAAATATTTATATTTTTGACTTATGATTTATTGACTTATGATACCTATTTTGTTAAAATTTCAGGATTGCAAATAATAAACCTATACCCATCAGTGATTTCAAATAATGATTTGCAGTATCTGTGAGAATTTAAATTTACTAGTACACGATTTTCAAACCCAAATTATCCAAACAAGGGACATTAAAAGAACAAAGGATTCTACATATATTATTTTTTCATATCATTTGATTAATATTATTTAAAAAATATTAATATAATAATTTTTTTTGAAATATTATTTCCTACAACTTATTTTGCGTAAGAACTTAATTATTCATCTTTTTAAATTAATTTAATATTTTATTATCAGTGTTACTTTCTGTCATGAGTTAAATAAATTAAAACATAAAAATAGTCCACTTTATAGAACTGATACGGTAATAAATAGTCTCATTCTCTTTCGCTTTTGGGAATATATTCATATTATACTTATTGATATTGATATTTCAGCGCTATTTTAGCCACAGAGTGTATAAGGTAAAATGGGCTGTTTCAGATAAGGAAAGTGATTTCTGTGTTACATTTGCATTTATTTTATATCTAGTCAAATATTAATTCATTTTTGTTTTTTTAATTAATATAATTGTTAAGTAAATGCTGATTCTTGATTTCTTACCTTTTTTTATGATTTAAATAAAGAAAAAAATGAAGATTCGACAATTTTTATAATTAATACGGTAATAAATAGTCCCTTCACTTACACATCAGTGAGTAGATTAATATTACAGCTGATGGACATAGGCGTGTCAGAGTTATTATACGTAGACAGTTCATAATAAGAATATAATAAATTGTCTCAAATAGGTAAAGTGTTTTTTTTTTTTTTACTTGCATGCATTTTATAAGTAGACAAAACTATTTTTCTTATTCTTTTAATTAACTAAATGCAACATTACAGTTTAAAATATTATATTTTTGTCTTAGATTGTAATTTAAATAAATTAAAAGATAAAGACATTCCATGTTTTAGAATGATACGATGATAAATAGGGTTCTCTTTATTACATTTCGCCTCTGATAATATATTAATGTTGTAGTTATGGCTATAGATATATCAATGTTAAAATAAGAACTTAGTGCCTAAATTATAATGGGCTACTTCGTATCAGAAAAGTGATTCTTGCGTTACACTTGCTTTCATCTTATATCTATGCAAATATTAGTTATTTTTTTATAATTAAGTAAATAATCATACATTATTTCTTACCTTTTTTATGACTTAAATAAAATAAAAGATGAGGATAGCACACCTTTTTAGAACTGATACGATAATAAATAGTAAATTCATTCAATTTCACCTTGTGACGTGGCTGGGCACACCGCCGGTGTTACGTTGGTTAAACGAAAACATAGTTTAAGTAAATGTTAAAATCCGACACTTTATTTACTGCCTCTGGGAAATGGGAAGTGGAACTAAAGTTCAAGATTTCCAGTCACTAAATGCAATACTATAAGATTAAACTGTAATCTATACTCACATCCACGACTAAGTTCAGCTCAGAGCGCTCACACCGGCTCTACTCTCAGGTTACGACTTACTGCTACTTTAATCTATAATAAAACAGTCCATGGCTGCACAAAATCTTTATTCTCAAAACTCAACGTATTAATCAACTCTTACCCACTGGTTTTCCTTTTAGGCAATCCCAGCTCACCTCAACACAACACTGTACTTCGCTGGAGGCTAACTCAGCTCACAACACTAGCTATCTCACTTTGCTGGCTCCTGTCGCCTCACAACACACCTCACACTCCAACTCAGAGCTTTTATACATTCTAAATTGAAATAAAGCTATGAAATAATTAATGAAATAAATACTGAAGCTATAAATTTGCATAATACTCCAAACCGCAGTTAACTGTAGACTCGATGGCGTCACAAACGCTCCGGAAAGTTAAAGTTGAATAAAGGATAGGTGTCACTTCTGCGCCACACATGTTAGAAAATTGACGTCACGAGCTCACTAAAAATACTAGAGTGCCTTTATCACAAAGGGACACTCCCTCACAACCTCTGTGAATTCCTTAATATTTTAGTTATGGGTATAGACGTGTCAAAGTTATTATAAGCAGAGAGTATGTAAGATATAATTAGCTATTTAGAATAGGCAAAATGATTTCCTAATTACAATAATACACTTTGTATTAACTCACCATTAAACGGAAATAACAAATCAGGACGCGTTTCGATCTATAACAATAACAGCTCGTCATCAGCTGAACCAACACGCGTCCGTAAAGGGACAGAGTTAGAAAAAAAGGTTATTGTTGCAGCTCGAAACACGTCCTGATTTGTTATTCCCGTTTAATTTTAAGTTATACAAAGTGTATTTTTGTAATTAATAATTATCGCCAGTTTTATCGGTGTTATTTCGTTAAAATGATTTCCTTTTTTAATTATCATGCATTTTAGATCGAGACAAAACATAGTTTTATTTTTCTTACAATTGAGTAAATACAGCATTGAAAGTATTATCTTCTCTTATAATTTAAGTAAAATAAAAGATAAAGACATTCCATTTTTTAGAACTGATAACATAATAAATGGCGTTCTCTTTATTACATTTCGCCTGTGAGAGTATATAAATATTATAATTATGACTATAGATATATCAACGTTAAGATTGTCACTTAGGGCCTAAGATATAATGGACTATTTCAAATAAGCACAATAATTTCTGTTTTATACTTGCATTATATAGGCAAATATTAATATTTTTTTTTATTATTTAAGTACTGCATTACAATTCTTATCTTATGTCATGATTCAAATTTTTAAAAAATGGAGTGTTACGTTTAATGCATTTTTTATTTAGAAAAATATTAATTTCGTGTCTTTTTTTCTAAGTGAAATGATTTTCGTATTCCCGTTATACAAATATTTTATATCTAGACAAAATATAAATCATCCATTGGAAAAGAAATCGTATCGGTTTTATATAACTGGTCGGTTTTTAGATTAATTTCATTTTAGTCAAAAAACATTTTAATGTAATTAAAATTTCTTATAATCAGTTGATACAATAAAATGATATTTATTATATTGATACTTGTAGTTATAATGGATATTATTAGTAGATAAACAAAAAAGAATTTATCATCTTAAATATTTTTATTAACCACTATTTAAATGCAAAACAATTCTTGGTACTACTAGGTTACCCCGTCGACCAAAAAATTATCGCCAAACTATAAGATTAAAGGCCAATAATGGATGATCGTGAATGTCACATCCAATGACATTAAATACAATTCACGTGTTTAAAATGTCATTAAGTTATTTTTTATTTGAATTTTTATTAATATTCTACTAATTATTTTTTTCGTTATTTAAAATAAAAATTGTGTCAATATGCATAATTTGGCTATTAGTTTGGCGATTTGTATAATTTGGCGAAATTGGTCGACGGGATAACAGAGTCGTACTCAATTCTTTAACGATTAAAAATCGTTTCAAATTAGTGGTACATAGTTTTCTGTACAAATAGTTTTGTAGACGCAAAACAGTTTTACAGATATTTGTTGAAATTGAGGCTAATAATGAAATACAGTATAGAAGAACAGATATCTTGATAACGAATTTGGTAACTCGGAAATTCTCAGAATTAATTTAGGCACGGAACATTATTCTAGAAAATTTATGGAAGGAAGTTAATGCAATGCAGTGATATTTCGAATGATTTAAATGACTGGGGTTGTCGTCACTAAATCCTGTCTTCGAATTTACTTTAATAATCACGATTCTGCGTGATTAAATAAATGCATCATTGCAGTTATTACCTTCTATTATAAGTAAAATAAAATAAAAGATGAATACATTCCATTTTTTAGAACTGATACGGTGATAAATAGCGTTCTATTTATTAACTTTCTTCTCTGAGAATATAGTAATATCACTGTTATAGCTATAGATATATCAACGATAAGATTTAATGAAATATTTCAGATAAGCAAAATAATTTCTGTTTTATATTTGCATTCATTTAAAATTTAGGAAAATATTAATTCATTTTTAAAATTATTTGAATATTGCATTACAATTCTTATCTTATGTTACGATTTAAATTAATGCAGTGTTAAATGTGCATGTATATTTAGTCAAATATTAATTATTTTTCTTTTTTTCTTAAAAAAGTAATTTTTATATTTTCGCTATACAAATATCTTATATTTAGACAAAACATAAGACATCTTTACATAAGAAATCGTATCGTTTTACACATTATTGGTGGATTTTTATATTAATTTCATTTTAGTCAAAAAACATAATTAAAACATCTCATAATTAGATAATATAATAAAATAAATATACATTATATTAATATTCATACTTCTAATGAATATTTTAGAAGATTCGCAAAAAAGAATTTATCATCGTAAAGATTTTTATTGACCACTATTTAAAAGCAAAACAATTCTATAGCAATTAAGAATCGTTTTAAATTAGTGATAAATAGTTTTGCAGATGCAAAATAGTTTTACAAATTTTACATTTGTTGAAAATGAGGCTAATAAAAAATACAGCATAGAAGATCACGTATCTTGATAACGAATTTGGTAACTCGGCAATTTTCAGAATTAATTTAGGCACGGAACATTATTCTAGAAAATTTATAGAATGAAGTTAATGCAGTGCAGTGATATTTCGAATGCCTTAAATGACATAAGTTGTCGTCACAAAATTCCTTCACTGGATTTACTCTACTAAGCCTATGAGTGCGTGATTGCATTGAAATGAGAGATATATTGATAAACATTGCCGTATACTTAAAGTTTGAAATTTGAAATAAAAATTATCTTTGAAAATCACTAACTGCTGCATAAAGTTTTTTTTTCTATAATTTGTGGTTTTAACTGGAATTGGTACGTGTTTATTATTGTATACTTCGCAGTGAAAGGCATTTTCTTCTATTAATTTATTTATTATTATTATTATTATTATTATTATTATTATTATTATTATTTATAATGGTAGTACTCTATTATTATTATTTTACAAATTTTTTAAATAGTGTTAATATTATTATTATTATTGTTTTATTTATAATGGCAGTACTCTATTATTATTTTACAAATTTTTTAAATAGTGTTACTATTATTATTATTATTATTATTATTATTATTATTATTATTATTATTATTATTATTATTAAAGAAAAAGAAGAGTGTGGAATCGTGGTTGTTTCGTGCAATGGATATTAAACAATTTTGTAATGTATCTCCCTGTGAAATAAATAATTTTGTAAATATTTATTTTAGAATTTTGACTAAACGTTCAAAGACTTATCAGACTTTTTTTGATAATTCAACGCATGTTAAATAAATTAATCATTGCACATGTAAATAGCATAATGTATGTATGTTTAGATTCACGCTATGATAAGGCTCTTCTCAACTGCTCTGCTCACCAAACGGAAAACGTTTTGAGACGTTTATAAATCTACTTTTTAACGCACAGATATAAGATTGGAAACTCTGATTATGAAAGCTATTAGAATCGAACTCAATTTTCCATTTTTTGATTAATAAATTACCTATTAAGTTATAAGCATTTTCGATCACGTTAATGGCTTTTTTCCCTTCGATGACTATCTTTTCTGCTTTCTCGAGAAAAGTCAATTCAAAATGTCCATGTTGACACTATTTTCAGAAAAATCTATTATGTAAAAAAAAAGGAAAATGAGTGCGATTACATAGTTTCTGAACAAGAACACTTGCTAGTTCATGCATTTCCCAACAGAAATTAAGTTAAACTTATGTAATAAAATTGGTCTTTTAATTAAAGAACAGTCTAAAATAAAATTGAAAACACAAATACTTAACATCCTCATTTACAATTGTGCATTAATAGCAAATTATAAATAGAAACATATATCACCGGTTATAATTCTGTACTATATGCTATTTACTAATAATATGATGTCAATAAACTATCTTTCATGTACAAAAACACACAAAACACTTTGACTATAGTACTACATATGTACAATAATTGCTAGAATTGTGTTTTCAGTTGTGGTAGGCGTTTTTAAATTTATTTATTTATTATATTTTTTTTTCATATCTTGTGTGTACCAATTCTTTAAAGCATATACAGGACTGCACAAACGATATCAGGCATATTTCCGTTTATTGATGGAAATGGCTGAATTGTAATTTTAAACTGTTGTATGTGTTTCATTGAACTAACTTTTAGCATGCTATGCTGAAACATACAAATATATAGATTCTAAATCCTGTACATGGCTATACAAAAACAAATCGAAAATTTTTTCGAATATTGATTGTAATTGCAGAAGTTTGGTTTTCAAATTTGCTATGCGTTTTCAAAATATGTGGCGTGAAGAAATAATTCATACAAGACAGATTAAATTAAGTCCCAAAAACTCCATCTTTTATGTTTAACTGACTATCGAGGAAACCATCAATGGTCAAAGAACTTGAATCACAAGAGCATTGTAATCCATTCCAATAGCTATTCAAGTCTACAAGAGCTGGAAATTGTATTTGCCTCTAATTATATAGTTCAAACTATAATACAAATTCTGCAGCATTCCTTTAAGACGTTTTATTTTCAATGCTTCGAGGACATTATAAAGTGACTGGGTATGAGAGTGCTGACACACTAGCTAACCGAGACAGCTCTTGCTTGCGCATCATCACCTATAGATATTAAGTTTTTTTTTCATATACAGTTCCATATCTTAAAAAAATAACTAAATATAAACTCTACTGCAATACTACTAAGAAGAATTGGATTATGGCGAAACGGGGTGCTATATATACAGCCTCCTTCTAAAAGTATCTGATAAGCTCTTATTATACCACAGAAATATATATATATATTCAACAAATCACAGGCCATTCATGTCATAAACTCTACTATTTTAATAAAGTTTCTTTTTTGAGATACAACTGCTACCACATAGGAAACGCAGTGCATTATATCCTAAACTGTACTTTAACCTCACACTTTCACTTTAGAAAGGAAGAATCAACATCATAATCATCATGGTTCTCCTTACTCTTAAAAAAGCCAAATCTGCTCCAGAAAATTATATATTGCGTTAGACTAATTGAGCATAATCAATATATATTTCAATATATCTTGCTGCCAACTGACTAAAAGTTCCGTGAGTTTCAATAACATGCAAATTTTTCATTACAATTTCCACAGAAAATGAACTCATCCTCCTATAAAGAAAATAACATTAAGTTATATGTACAAATACTTTGACTGTTTGTCGGATGCTGTGGATACTAGAGCTTTAGCACTTGAGCAGGCCTCTTTACATATTGAAACTTTTATATATAAACATTTTGTTTTCACCTTGAATAAATTGTAATTTGTTTTGTCATGATATTCTAAATGCATTTGGAGCATGTTTCATTATTGACGATGGACGTATCCTTTTCCATTCTTGTTTTACAATTAACACGTTCATGGATGTTTTAATACAATTTTAATACTCTTTGAAAATGCAGACCTGCCTGTATATCTGTCCATTTCTCTATGTAGAACATACGTTTTTTGTAGCCGCTGTATTTCAAAACCTGTTTCACTGAATATTTTTAAACATCACATCTAGTACATCTTAACTGTCTACCACAGACTTCTCGTATAAATAGACGCAACATTGCATTGTTCTCTCGTCAAGGTTTCGAATCTAACATCTTTGGCAAAAAGATGCCGTTTTTGCCGGTGATCGCTTTATTGGCAACTTTCAGATTTCACAAAAAGAAAAGCAGAAATGCGGTCAATTCAAACAAACATAAGAATGTGAGTTTCGGCGGAAGAAAAACCGGTTTGGTGCGCTAAATCTGCCCTTCGTCACGTGACGGAAGGTAAAGATCCCGACGTAAGAAAAGGTTGCCGATGTGGAGTCCAGTTATGAGTCTGTGCTGTCTACTTTTTAGTGTATGTTGTTCAAAAGGTAGCGCTAAGGTGTTGTGTTTTCTTCGATGTCTGTGATAGCTATATCTAGGAATTTATGGGATGAAATTATAAAATTTTATATGTAAGATGCTTATGAAAAACTATGTGGATTCGATAATGGATTTTACTTTTCAATAGGGCACGCTACTGTGCTAGGTTTAATTTGAAAACGTTATAACGTCTTTAAATTTCTATTTTTTATAAATACACCAACATTTTTTGCTAGGAGTTTTATAATTAAAAATATATACGATAATCTAATTTTAAGTTTTAATATCCTACAATGGGTGCTGATATGTTTTGCTATTTTTCTATCCATTTATTATGATAACTTTTTCTTAAACGTAAATGAATGTGCAGTACATTGTACTTAATAACAGTTTGCGTAAATAAGTTATTTAATTAATGTAAACGAATAATTTGGAAAACAAATCGTTATTCTAAATCATGGCCAAAACATACTAATCGTTTATATCATGAAAAAAGCATAAAATTTTAATCAGAAGTTTATCCTCTTAATAGTTTTTCTCATTTCATTTAGCTTAGACTTCCTTTTATATTTAAAGGGTTTCTGGAATGCAAAAAAACTTTCTAAAAATACATTATTGCATTAAAGTTTTTTTTGTTTTTTTTCTGCTTAAAATGACGTCTAAATCATGTTTCTGTCTTAATTAGAACAGGAAATATTAATTTTTTCGTTTTAATTTCTTTTCAAAATCTGGCATTCAATAACGGTTGTCATGGAAATGACTTCTTGGTAAAATGCATTTTTCTCCATGGTGGCTTTCTTTCCGTCTCTTTTATTTAAATTGTTATAATTTTAGAACTGTTTGAGATAAATGGTTCAAATTTGTTTTTGGCGGTTTTGTCAAAACATTTTTTTCATTTGTTTTACTTTAATTTTGATTCAGCAAATTTGAAACAAGATATTTACTTTAAAAAATATGATTTTTTTAAAAGTTATATCACATTAAAAAAAAAAATTTACTTTAAATATTTTTAATCTTTTATATACATTAATATTTTTTTAATGTTGAACCAAGATTAAAATTTATATATTTCTGTTTATTTAAAAAAAAAAAAAAAAAAAAAAAAAATCTGCAAATAATACTTCCATTACAACGATTTTAAATTAACTTTTAATATAAACTTAAAAAATAAATTTTTAATTTTAATTAAAAAAAAGCATATGAGAAGTTTTATCATATGATTTTGTTTACAAATGATATAGTTGACTATCACAGGAAATTTTAAAATTTTAAATCAATACGTAAAAATTATTCTAAAATATCTCCGGAACCTACTTAAAAACCGATATCATATCATTTTCATTAAACTATGAAAGTCATGTTCGGTTTTCTTAAAAATTGGGCGTTTTAATTATAAGTCTGTACTCATCTAATCTCAGTAAGAAAGTTCACATTCTTGAATCATCTTGGTAGACTTTTATTTAAAAACACTTTCAGAGAAAATATCAAGAGGGCAACTAAAAATAGCGTCAGTTCAATGGATATCTTGACCGTGGTTATCTTAAAATTAAGCAGAAAAGCAGAAAGAGAGGGTGTTACGCAATAGGATCGCAGATAATTAAACAGGCGGAATTATATAATGACTAGAAAATTAGAATTGTTTAAACTATAAAGAAGACAGAACATTTTTTTTAAACATTATTTAACATATACCGGTATCTGAGTATGGCTTGCACCACAATATTTTTGAAAAAACAATATTTATTCTTTTGAAAAATATATTAAAAGTTCAAATTTAATTTTTATTTGTATCTGTCGTTATTAAGTTACATGTTATTAAAAGGTATTTAGATTATGTAGCGAGTATCTACTTGCAATTGAGAATATACTACATTATTGAGAAGGACAATTTTCACATTCGACAATATGGTGGGATGGTTGGATACATAATTTAAAAAAAAAATCTGTTAACAGACTTTAGGCAGTAAAAAAATTCGAATTAACTTTAAAAATGTAAATAAAACAACCGTAGTACTCTTTTTAAATTCACTATCGAATAAATCTTTTTATAAAAAGTATTTCTTTGCTATTGATAATATTTTCTAAAATAAAATAAATAATAATCATTATTTATAAAACTGAAAAAAAGTTCATTTATCTCATCAATAATTCGAACACAGTACTACAAACTGTGCAGTTTCTTAACTAATGAATGAAACACACCATTTTTTTCTTTACTTTGACAAATTCTTATTTTTTGATAAAATATTCAAAGATACATATATTTAGTAACATTAATTTATTGAATCATAAAGTCAAAAGTGACTTCTGAAAACAAAAATTGAATTCTGAAATATGCATTTTGCGTCAATGATTTTAAAAATGTTACTGCAGATATATGTTCAATATTTCATATTTTCACTATCACCTGAAAATGACAGCTAATAATAATTGCTCTCGAAATTATAATAGTGTTCTTTAAGCATTATATTTAAAAAAAAAGAAGATTTTTCTTTGGTATACAAAGTCCTAGTCTAGAGTTTCAGGGAAATCCTTGCTCTACTAACTATATATTTTCGATGCCATAACACTTGTGATCCTAGAGTTATTGAAGTTCTTTTGAGATGCAAAATATATGAAAATTAAAATCTTATTCCTCCTCCCCAGGTTTTATAAATAACAATTAATTTATTCGTACTTACATAAATATTCTCTTCTATCACATAAACATGATAATTATTTGTGCTCAAAACCTTAACCATCATATTTAATGATTATAGGGGAAAATAGAAGATTTCATTTCGCTATACCAAATCCTATGTTAAACATGTGAGCAACAAATAGAACACCAGTTCCATTGAATCTAAATGTAATATAAAATAATATGCTTTAAAAAAAAATACTAACCGACTTCAAAAAAAAAAAAAAAAAAAAAAAAAAAAAAAAAAAAAAAAAAAAGAATCAAGCTTAGCGACAACTTGGCGCTAACGCATATGAATGCACAGTTTTAATATGCTTATGATTTGAAAACGATTGCAACAATCAAAGATTATTTGCGCCAAATCATTATTTTTTTTTAATCAAATTTAAATTTTTTTATCCAAAAAATTCTAATAATCAGAATGTAATGAAATTAAAATGGGACCATATGGGTATCTTTTTCTTTCAAACAAAAAAAGAATTATCAAAATCGATTCATATTTAAAGAATTTATGACTGAACAAGAAATACATACAGGTCGAAATCATAACCTACTCTTTGAAGTCGGTTAAAATTATGATTAGCAGAAACTAGGGTTTATTTATTGTACACACACATCTGACTTGTGTGCTCGACATGAAAGCCTACGATAACCTGAGAAATTAACGCTTCTAATTGGATGACTGCTTCAAAAAGAATTGGAATTTTAATGTTTTTTATTTTTAAAAAGTTCTAATCGAAAGAATTTGATAAAATTGAAATGGGACCATGTGGGCAACATACACTTTCAAATAAAAAAAGAATTATTAAAATCGGCTCATATTTATGGAAGTTATGAGTGAACAAGAAATACATACAGGTCGAAATCATAACCTTCTCCTTGAAGTCGGTTAATAATAAAAGAGATCAACAACTTTAGCACTAACAAAACTTTATCCTAGTGAATGTAAGTATTTCTAAGGATAAAGAATGATTTTATATACACTTTCTAAGAATTAACGGACAATTTTAGAAGAGAACCTTACTGAACATAAAATGCACACACAACATATTTTCATATGTTCAGTATCTCAACTGAACTGAAGTGGCTGGGAAACTTTGCTAATTCAAAGTTTCATATTTTCTAAATGCAGTTCATCCAAAATAATGATGCTCATTGGACATGATATTATATCAAAGTAAAATGTACTTTTTTATCCTGTATTTATAAGTAATGATTAATTAATTCGTACTTGGCTATATAGTCGCTACTTGTATCACTTAAATGACAATAGATGCTTAATTGTTCTCAAAAATATAGCTGTGTTCTTTATTCATCCTATGGAGAAAAATGAGTTTATTTCTATACAATAATTAAGTCATGGGTTAAAAAGATGTTTAACAGTTGAGATTAATCATCCATGATACTGAATGCAAAACAACTGACATTATTAACGTTGTACCTAATTTTCAGATAGTGCACGTATTTGTGTTTATCTTCAATCATGATAAACGGTCTTATCAAACAGTGTTTAAGAAATTAGTTTTCCGAACAAAATCCTATTAAAAATAACGCAGACACACAATTACGGAGCACATTTGCATGCATTCTAATCCTCAAATGAACGCAAAAATGTCATAGGTTGTGATAAATTCCAGATACAGGAATTTCATTTCAATACATTAAGTTATTCTTAAATCAAAAAGAGCAACTTTATGACAAACGTTTTAATTTATTTTTGTTCGGAAGTGCGAGAAACTACTATGTGTGTTGATTAAAAATTATCTAAACGCACACTTTTTTTTAACGTAATAATTTTTAAGCAGAAAAAACGGAAAAAGAAGACAAAGAAAGAAAACTTTACATAGAAAAGAAATTTTACAAAGAAAGAAAAATGTGTTATGACGTGATTGGAATAGCTTCTAACTCCATATGTAATTTAGTCATCAAAAAATGGAAAACAAAAATCGATTCAAAATCTCTTCCATAATCAGGTTTTCCAATTTTATATCTTTCTGTTAAAAAATGTATCTGTAAATGTGTCAAAACAATTTGCACTTGTATGCAGAGATGTTAAGAACAGTCTTTATTTGTACTTTACCAATCCCCTCAATTATGGCGTACATTTCCTCAATAATTGGCTTATCATTTAGAAATTTAGACAGCATCTTTAATGTGTTGACCGAAAAAAGGTTTAGAGGCTCAAAAATATTTAAAAAATGACATATCGACTTCAGTCATTTGGAATGGTTCACCTTTCATAACGATTAGCGGCAAATATAGATGTGTGTGTGTGGGGGGGGGGGTATGGAATACAACTGTATCCAAAAAATATATATAGTCATATTTCAAACATGATTTATACAATAAAACTGTTTTTTAAACTGTCTTTTAAAATATAGCAAAATGTTCCGATAAAAAGGGCGAAAATTGGTGTTTTAAAAATTGTGGTATTATGATCATTCCCCCAATCCTCTAAATTTACCATTGGTGACAGCATTACAGGTAATTTATTTTGATTGAGTTTCATTACATTTTCGTAGATATATACTGCTAAAGTACTGTTTGAAGAAAAATGTAGGAAGACAAAAAGCTGTTTATAAAACTTCTTGCACAGTGCATTTTGCAAGAAGTTCGATGCTCGATGAAGAAGCTCGATGTTCAACTGACATGCGCCAGATCCATATTCATCGTATTGATGACAGAATGTAGAACATTATTCGTCATTCTAAATATCTGATTCTTCCATTTTTCTGCGTTCACCAAAGACACATGTGCATCCCCCAATTTTTTTTTTAGATTTCTTTTAACATTTACATAGAAATACAATTTAATAAATAATGATTTTACATAAAATAAAACCTGGAGATATTCCGTGAAATCCTGAAACTTGATCTATATTTTCTATCTTCAAGAAAAAAAGTTAACTTTTTTTTACGTTCATTTATATTTGACTTCCCTTGAAATTAATATCTTTTAGCCATACTCTTCCATAGTTTATGTAATTAACTTACCATATTTCTTAAAAACGTGAGAATTGTTATAGAAAGTAAAATAAAATGCAGTAAAACAGAAAGTCACTAATGAAAATTTAAATGAATTTCCCGTAAAATGTTAATTTTTGATTTTTAAAATAGAGTTAATTAAGTACTTTTGTTAAATAAAAATTTCGTTTGAATTATTAACTTTGTGTAAATATAATTAACAAGTATTTCTTCATAAAATAAGCTTCTTTTATTTATTTCTAAATGGAACTAATGATGATAAAAATGATAGAATGAATTATGTGCTTTGTTGCACTGAATAAATAAGTATTATCAATTATTACCTTTAAATGTGTTCTTATTCAAATGTAAGTTTGATTATACTTTTGAAAAAGTTGAAAATCTATAAGTCACAAAATATTTTAAACCTACTTTTTTTGTTCAAACTTTCAGAAGGAATACATTATTAATTTACCTCAGGAGCTTAAATTTTATCATAATTAATATTTGAAATAGTACATTATATTAGTCTTAAAATGACTAAAAGGAACGATCATAACTCCGTAAGTATTAGCTATAAAATAACTTTATTTTATTTCCTATAACATGGATAATCTTTTTCCTGATAAAACTTATAGGACCCACACATTGTAAAAAACTTTTAATTTCGTCACCAATTCAAAAAATAAAAATAAATAAAAAAATAACGCAAATTAGTTTTTACAGGACGCATAACAAAACCTTAAACTTTTTTTTTATTTATTCATTATTATTTTTTATCAATTGGAACTACACCAGTAAAATTAACGGTTTATAAATTAGCTTTTAAAATAAACTTTTTTTTCTTAAAAGTGTATTTTTCAAATTCAGAAAACAGATTTCGTAAATTTTATCAACCATTTGCAAAATAAATTTTGCTCTTAGTCGAGAAAGAGATATCTGACACATCCCAATCCTTATGGTGTCCAAATTTTCTAAGTTTATATGATTGGTACAAGAAATCCATGACATAGGTAATATATGAATCTATTATTACATAAGTCACGTTTTGACTTTTATTAGCTTAATGCGAAACATTCAAACATTTTGCTTTGGCCATTTTATTTTATTTTTTTATTTGCTTTGTCCGCATTTTACTTTATTTATTTTTTTTACAGATTTTTTTTGTAGACAGCATGTAACCGAATAACTGAACTACTTTAATTCATTGAGAGACAAGTAATATTACATTAAAAATTCGTTTACTTTAGTATATAAGAATAAGTGCACTGTTAAATATATTGTGAAAACATGGTTTTGATTTTAAAGACTGTCAATTTTCTGATGATTGAGAATGCCTCACAAAGCGTGTGGATTGGTCGGAAAATAGATGGTTTTTAAAAACAATGGTAATTTTGTACAATATACTTATATATTTTTTTCTTTCTAATTTAGATTCTTTTCGCAAACAAAAGTTTATTAGTTAATCTTACAATCAGTTCCATGTAACTATTATTTCATCTATTTCGTTTCTTTTTTATGTACTTTGCAACTAATGCGATCCAAGTTTAGCAGTTTTTCTTTTCTTTAACCTGTTACTGAATAATATACACTATAAAACATATTATAAAACAATAACATTGTACTTATCCTAATACGTTAAATATTGTCCTTTACTAATATACACAAAAATCTATAGATCACATACAGGGATTTGCAAAAAAATTAAACGCTTTTTTGACTGTTGATGATAATTCCAGAAATTGAGTTTTTAAATAGTATATGACAATTGCGAATTATTTATCAAAACATGAACTTTTACTATAATAAACTGTGATTATTTGTTACAGTATTCTAAGTGTATTGGCAACTGTTTCAAAATCCATGCAGCATGCATAATTTTTTGTTCTTCGTTATCTTAGGGTACACATACACTGGGGTGCAAAAATTAAGGACGGAACAGATAAATTAGCATAATAGCCGAAAAAAGTAGCAAAAGCAAATGAAAGACAAATCAGCAGTTAGACTTGAAATAAATGCAGTAGAACATGTCCATATATGGCATATGACGTAAAAGGAGGATATTTTAAGGGGATAAAGCACAGAGAAAGTGGCCGTTTAGAAATTTAGTTAAATCTATTGCACTGTGTAAAGTGATTTCAACGACGTTTTTATACTAATACTTTATGATATGAACAAGAGACAATTCAGCATATGTCATCTGGATGATCTTACACGAGGTCAAATCATTGGGAAGTTGGGAGAAGGTCGAAGTACGAAAAGTGTGGCACATGTGTTTGGCATCGCTCACACCATCGTTTCATGAACCTGGAATGCATTCCAAATGATGGGAATACATGTCTCAGCATTCAGTAGTCATCGCTCGCGAGCAGTAACAATAGCAAAGGACTGTTATATTGTCCTGCAACTGAAAAGGAAACAGGTAGCAGACAGTTGGAAAAATCGAAAGGCAGATGGATTACACTACTGGGCGCCAGATATTACGTTATACCATGGCTAGGAGGCTGCACGAAGGTGGTCCATATACAAGGTGGCCAGTACGTTGTGTTCCATTAACGCATGGTCATCGGTTATGCTGGTTTCTTTGGTGCCAGTAACACAAGACGTGGACACAGTAGAAATGGGCTCCGATACTCTTCACGGATTAGAGCCGATATAGTTTGGAAAGCAATCCTGGACGTTTATCCATCTGGAAAGAGTAGTACACCCTCTCACATCATCTAAATGTACCTTTTTGGAAGTGCCGATATTCTTGTTTTGGACGGTATCATGCTTGATAGTATTACATACCTCCAAGTCATCAAAGTAGGTTCAGTCTCGCGGCTATTGCACCGAGACTCTGTTGCCTCACATACGTTTGTTTGGAGGTGCTGTAGGTCAGGACTTCCTCATTATGGATGACAAAAATTTCGCTCATCTTACAGCGGCTGTTGAAAAGCTCATGAAGAGTGAAGATTTTCAACGCATTGACTGGCCTGCAAATTCCCTTGACCTGAATCTCATGGAACACGTGTGGGATCTTCTCAGGAGATGCTTGGAATTACATCACTAGGTGCCAGCCACAATTCCAAAGCTGAAATTAGCGTTATAAAAGTAATGGGACTCGATACCACAACCGATCCTAGAAAAGTTCGTCCTCAATATGGACAAACGTTGTAAATCATCCATCGCAGTCAGGGGTGATTATAACCCATATTAGAGACTGAATTTTTCCTTTCAGGTATCTATAAGATAAACGTTTATATAAGACAACGTATCTATAAGATAAACGTCTTCTGCAAGTGGTCTTTTCAATAAAGTTATTTTGTGTCCTTTTGATTCTTTGTTTACATAGTTTTTATAACTTGGCTCATATTTTCACATCTTGAAGATCTTATGGTATGATTTTGGTCGATAGGGTCGTTGACTTCTGCACAACGTTGCATTTAAAAACCCTCTCATCCTTAGTTTTTGCACACCAGTGTATCTTCTTTCTGAACCATTGATCAATTCTATGAGAAGCTGTTCACTTATCTAATATGCGAAATAAATTGGAATTTTCCCATGCTAATTGGAAGTGGAAAAGTTTATTTGGAAAAGAATTGTTTATTTATGCATACGTGAAAAAATTAATCTTAGAAGTGAAATATGTTTGCGTCAAACTTATCATCATAATTATTTTGCGTCTGGAGATAATCATCATTGTTGTTTAACAACACAATTAAATTTTACAAGGTAATCATTTTACTGAATAGACTACAATTTGAATAAACAGTTTAAATATTTAATACCCGTATGCGAAAACAGATTTAAATATTTTATTGTGTAGCAAAAGTTCATCAGTTAAATATAGGATAATTATTTCCATTTGGAATACTTTTTAGCTAACAAATGCAGAATACTGAAATTTAATTTAAAATGTTTAAATGTAACATAATTATTCAAAACTCTTTAACTAATACATTTTTTTTTTTACAAAATAATCCTAGATTTAATCCATCTAAATTTATTACAATGCTTAATTAATATATTTAAACAGAAATGATTACATTTGAATTATTAATCTAGTTTGTAAATAAACATACTTTTATACGTAATGAAAATAAAAAAGTTCCGTTGTTCATAATTTGGAATCATTCCTTGGTGAATTTAATTTGAATTGAAATATTCCCATGCGTACAGATGTGTATATTCATTAGATAAATGTTTTAATGGACTGCGCTGACTAGTTGTAACTGGTATTGACAATGCTGTAAACTTCGGGTTTATTTTAATATAATTAGAATAAATTTAGTATTGCTGTTAATAATACTTATTTCTTAATACAAATTACGGTGTATGATAAATAATAAAAAATCATGTATTTCTGTTTATCAAAAAAAATGTCATTGACTAATTAGAATAATGTAGCAAAACTGCACCGTTTTAAAAAATTAAATACTACGTCCCATTTCACCATATGGAAATGTATAACCCATTTCAAAACCGAATTTCAACTGTTTCCATCTATAATCGAAAAAATTTCCAAAATTTTTAGCAGCCTTGTATATGATATAGAGATTTGTATCTACTAACAAAACATGCATTTCAAAATTTAGTTCATTCAAGAGATACATATATCTTAGAAAATTCCCCTTCAGCAATTTCCTCTAAGGAGAATGGTATGCGAAAAATTCTGTGCAGCTCTGTATTTGAGATAGAGGATTTATACGTAAAGAGTAATATGCAAAATAAAACTTATCAAATTTAAAAGCGCATAAATATATATTAATAAACAATGCTATGAATGCTTTCTTTCATCGTGATCGTAGTGAAATTTTTTAAGTTATATAAGTTTCAACACATTTGAAATAGCATAATATTATTAAAATATTCTCCAAATAATTTTTCCCCATAGACCATAACATAAGCGAATCCTTTTGAGTGTGCCTGTAAATGAATCATTAATCGTACATACTTCACATCAATACCAAGCATGCTTTTGTGACCCTAAATAAGTTTTATCAGTTGCATGAAAATCAGAGTATACTTAGAGCGTGGACAGATGGCCATACGGACAGACAACCCGAATGCATAAGCACTTTTCAACTTTGTTATAAAGAGCTAAAAAGACAGATAGTGCATGTAGAATGTGCTGCAAACTGTGTTTTATCAACTGTTAAAGTGCACGAAGCTGGTAATTTCCACATTTTCTCTTAGATTGCATGTGTCAAAAGTAGTAAAGTAATACAAGAATTCTTCACAATCACACTAAATCAAGTCCATTCTTTTAATGTACAACTCGCAAATTGGTGATTAATTGCTCTCTAATTTTTCTCTCATTGCTCTCAAAAAACGTCCTATTTTAAATAAGTAGCGACTTTAAAACGTGTGGTGAAAAATAAACGGTTTTGAATATCAGATGGATGAAATATGGATGAAAGTAATGTGAAAGTAATATTGTTTTGGATGCTCTCCCCCCCCCTCCTCCTTCCCTCAGCAAACAAAAGATAAGATACTTGCAACGTATTTCTTAAAAGAAAATCGTTACAAAGAAAAAAATTCTGATTACATACTTGAATCTTCTGTCTAAAGAGAAATGTACAGCAATGAATGAGGACCCCTCCCCCCCCATGAATGAGAAATTATATTACAACGTAATCTGCTTAAAGTTCTATTTGCAATTTAAACCGCAGAGTACAGCTATATGTAAATTATGTGATGATATAGCCTTAAATATTTCGACAGAAAATGATGAAAACACAAGAAAACGTTTTGAAATCGAACGAGAGCTCTACTTGCGGAAAGCTAAACAGATTATACAGTATAATAAATATTAATCAATTTCTCAAATAATTTTCAGCAGGGAAATACAATATCCACGGCTTGGACATTTTTCACTAAGTTGGTTTTACGCTTAGTTAGCAATGTTAAATTCCAGAAATTAAATATTCTAAATTTTCAAGTTGTTTTCACTGCTGAAAATTAATTGAGAAATTGATTAATATTAAATGTATTTGTGATTTACCGATGCTGAGTTTCTTGTGTCTCATATTACACCGCAGGATTGTGTGCTCATGAAGATGGCTCCATCTCGTGCTGCAAGTTGCAGCCAAAACCAACATATGAAGTGAGAAATGCTAAGCTGGGCATCGTCCTTGTAGTTTAAATGGTAGAGCTCTTGGAGCACTATTCCAATTGTTCCGGGTTCGATCCTCAGATTGGATATTTTTCACTAAGTTTATTCTACGCTATGTTAGCAATGTGAAAATTCACGTGTTAAATATTCTACATTATAAAGTGTTTGAAAACTAATCAAAATAAAGCAACAGATGAAACGTACATCTATACATTAGACTTGCAGAAGGCACTTCCCTTCCCTACTTCCAACATTCATAGAAAATGAAAAGCACAGTCTACATGTTTCTAAATTTGTGGTGCATTCTTTAATAATAATGTGGGTACAAATTGGTCTCGGAATAAATAGAAGGAGAAAGAGATTTTCAAGACCTTTTTTTAATAAGACAGCTAGAAGAGAAAGACTCTAAACTTAATAAAAGTTTTTCCATATTTTGATTATTGTTGTTGTGCAAAATAGAAATATTTAAATGTCTCTTACGCTCTTGAAATTAGTTATTAATTAGCAGCCCGCCCTCGCTTTGCTTGGCTCTAGAAAAAGTCGCTCAGTCCCGTGCCACTGCTGACACCGCAAATTATAACTAGCACTTCATCCCATTAAATTCAACTACTAAAAACATAACCCTCTTTTAGGTAGTCGGGTAAAAAGTAGCTTATATGTTAATCTAAGGTATCAGATACCTTCATACAATTCATCGATCAATTCATCGATCTCTCCTTTCTTGAATTATAAATGGTGTAAAGAACCCGACTTTGTTTTATGTATATAGATTATAATCAATAGTATTGTCAGCACACGCGATGTAAGGATTTTTAAGGTCATTTTTCTACACCTTGGGCTACATTATTGGCAGTTTAGTAAGGATCCCTAATTCAAGTAGTTTCGGAGCCTATTCAATAAAAACAAACAAACAAACAAATCTGTCATCTTTATAATATTAGTATAGATAAATATATAACAGCAGACTGAATTGAGACCAAATTCATTGTCCAGACCGTTCTTTCGTTCCGAATGTCGCGGATTTCGGTGTGATTTAATGAAGAAGTTCGCGAAACAACATATAGGGTAGATGTGCCAGTAATGGGCCACCTTAAGGAATTTCTCTAAAAAATATTTTTTTATTAATAGTTATAATTATTGTATTCCATTTTTTTCATGTTAGATTAATCTTTCAACAATATTTAATTAATCCCATAGTTACATTTCCCAATAGAAATAAAAATTTCATTTTAAATAATAGAAATATGTCTAAACACCCAAAAGCCCAGTAATGGACCACCTATGTTCCAGTAATGGATCGCCTATGTTCCAGTAATGGGCCACCCTACAAAAAATAACAGATAATTGTTTTTAGGTGCGTTCGTAATTAAGTAATTACGTAGCACCTATAGTTATCGTTCAATCCGTCCGGCTGTCCGTCTGTGTGTCCGTCTGTCTGTTCGTCTGTCTGTCTGTCCGCATATAACAACGCAAAAACTATCCAACCGAATCGTTTGAAATTTAAAATACATAATTATTACATAATTTTGTCGAGTCATTTCAAATTTTATGAAAATCGGATGAATAGATCAATTACAGGGAAAATCAAACGGATTCCGTTACATTACGGTCAATGGGGAAAAAGATTAAAATGCATTTTCATCGTTTGAAATTTAAAACATATAATTATTACATAATTTTGTCGAGTCATTTCAGATCTTATGATAATCAGATGCATAGATCAATTACAGGGACTATCAAAAGTATTCCATTACATTACAGTCAATGGGGAAAAAAGTTGCAAATGCATTTTAATGGTGTTACACTTATTCGAACATAATAAAATTGACATGAACCTATGACGTATATGTATACTAAAATAAAAATTCTGTACAATCTGAGACGCAAAAAATATTTATTATTAAATTACAGAGCCACACAAAAGTATTCCGCTATATAATGCTATATGGGGAAACATTATTTGGGACATGTTTTAATTATATTAAACTGTGCCACATTTTATGAATATGATATACGTTGCTGAGGTGTAATGAAAATTACTTCCTGTATGTTTATAGGAATACAAAGAGTTCAACCACTGTACTGTATCCGAAGTATTGTCTAGTACATCAGGAAGATCTGTATATTTTTAAAATTTCGTTATTGTACGAACGCATCTCAATTGCTACACTTCACATGCAATTTCCAACTTGTTTTAATTGTATTTTGCTCCTGAACTTAATGAAAGCATACTAATAAAACAAAATATTAAAACTTAAGTTAGAAATTCATTATACATTAAAGGATTTATAATGAAAAAACATAAAACAAAATATTTAAATTTAAGTTATGAATTTATTATAATCAAGGATTATAACAAATTCAAAATATACATAAATATTCAAAATAAAATCAAAATATTAATAATATCTTCTTCCAAATATGATTTTACACTTCTGAACCAACTTAAAACAACTTCTTTTGTAACGGCACATCTAGATTTTGTCAAATGTTCTGCTTATGTTTTGTACCAATTTTGGATGACTTTTTTAAAACAATTATTTATAAAGAAATTGCCTTTATTAAATTCTGATAGATAAAATTTAAGTATCAAATTTGATTATTTAGCTTTTCAGTTAAATCAAAATATTTTATCTCTACTGAAATAACACTTTTCGTATTGGTCACTTGGGTGGTCCATTACTGGAAAATCACGAAATAAGCAATCCAGTAATGGGCCACCCCTCCTAAAATCTTAAAAATAAATAAAATTTTGTAAATGGCCATTTGTACATTAAATTCAATGTTTTAAATTGCTAACCAAACAAAAACATTCATTTTTTACGGAAAAATAAAAAAGATATAAACTAAGTAAGTAAAGTCTGCTCTTAGCATGTTCATTAAGATTTTCCGTGAAAAACAGAAAAACTGTGAAACTTTATTTTCTGCTTCCTAATTGTTTTGACGAAAAGTGTAAAAAATTAATCCAGCTTATAAAGCATGCAAGGTAGAGTTCAGAAAAAAATAATAAAAGCTTAACTATTATTTATTATTTTTTTTATAAAATAAAATGTGCGAGGTGGCCCATTACTGTAAGGTGGCCCATTACTGGCACATCTACCCTATATCTTCCAGTACACTAAATGAAAAGTATTATGAATACAAAGTGGAATTAGATTTGGTGTTATTAAAGTTAAGAATTAAAGCTTTGTTTCTAATACAGCTAGGAACATCCGCTGCTATTCTTGTGACTATTTAATCACATTTTCATAAATAATTCTAATTATTTTATCAAAAAAGATAATTAAGACAAAAATTGTTATAACCAGTTAAATACCATTGTGGTCTACTTCTCTTAAATATATCTAATTTGTAATAAAATGTATTTAGTTTGTCTACATGATAAATCAAAATTTTGTTGTACTTGTGACCAAAGTGTCACAAGAGTACCAAAATTTTCGTTTAATATATAAAGTAAAATGCTTTTTAGGTGCGTTCGTAATTATGTAAATACGTAGCACCTATAGTTGTCGTTCAGTCTGTCCATCTGTCTGTCGGTTTGTCCGCATATAACAACGCAAAAACTACCCAACCGAATCTTTTGAAATTTAAAATATTTAATTATTACATAATTTTGTCGAATCATTTCAAATTTTATGAGAGTCGGACGGATAGATCAATTACAGGGACGATCAAAAGTATTCCGTTACATTACGGTCAATGGGGAAAAATGTTGCAAATGCATTTTAATCGTTTGAAATTTAAATTACATACTTATTACATAATTTTGTCAAGTCATTTCAATTTTTTTGAAAATAGCATGCATAGATCAAATACAGGGACAATCAAAAGTACTCCGTTACATTACAGTCAATGGAAAAAATAAAGTTTCAAATGCATTTTAATAATATTACACTCATTCGAACATAATAATATTGATATGCATCATAAAGTACATATTATAATATAGATTTTGCATAATTTGTTGTACAAAGAACTTTTGTTATTGATTTACATGGCCACACAAAAGTATTCCATTACATAATGAGTAGAGAGAGAACATTGTTTGTTGCGCTTTTTAATTGTAATTAACTATTTACAATTTTGAGATTGATATATGAGAGTGATATTTTTAAATCTTCATTATCGTACGAACACACCTCATTTGCTACGATTCACGTGAAATTTTCAACTTGTTTGTTTCAAATTCGATATGTATGTTACGTAGGTGGAACACAGTGGTATTTAAGTGGTATAGAGATACAAATTTTGGTTTAATATATAACAAGTGAATTGCTTTTTTGTTTCAATTTAGAAATGAACGTGAGTGGAAAACAACGGTATTTAACTGGTTATGTCAACCTTTATTATCTTTTTAAATAAAAAAATGAGATAATTTATGAAAATTTGCTCAAATTAACACAAAATGTCTGAATGGACGATTCTAGCTTTGAAGCGAGGTTTCACAGAGGGAGCTTACTTTAGTTGGTTGTGTACTAGGTTTGCCTGTGAGTATTGAGAGGTTCTTCCTTCATGTTACTGTTCACATAATCCCTCAATGAGACCCAATCTTTTCACAAAATAAATTTATGAAAAATGACTTATGGGTACAAGTACATTGTTTGTCAAGTGTTAGTCAAGTGTATTTTAAGCGAGCCGTAGAAAAATCACTTAAGCCAAAAATAAAGAGATGTTAAGTTACTGACAAACACTCTTCTAATTCACTAGGTATACTTGAAGTCAATATCAGGTTTCAAGGTACTTCCTCTAGAGTACACCATAATGACGATGAAGATGATGATGATAGTATTGTGTACATTGATTGATTTTTGTACATTGATTGATTATGTATTTCACTTTTTGTGTTTAATTTGGAGTAAAAGATAGAATAAATAAATATAAGTAAAATGAAAAGTTTTTGTTACCATAAGGAACAAACTTTAATTTACACACAGAAAATTCACAATTACAGGACCAAGTCCTCATTTATAAAAAATGTTTAATTTTACGATAGAAATAGTAGTTTGTCATTTGTAAAAGCCTGGTACAATAAGAATTAGTCATTAAAATGCCACATTTAATTTTAACCATACATGTAATTCTAACACGTCGAAGTTCGTTCAGAATTTACTATTTAATACCAGTATTCTGTATGTTAAAATTAGCGCTATTTCATCGCATAATTTCTGTCATTATTAAATGAAAGGTTTCTGTGCGTAAATAGCAATTATTATTTGAAGATCACTCAAAATTTGCGTCGTTTTCACCACGTGGCTACGTTTGCATCAAGAATTTAAATAGGCGATCAGCATTTGTCAGTAAAGTGTTACGAGATTATTCGTAGTAGTTCGAGATTTTCTCGTAGTTCTTGAATTTAAAATTACATCAATTTCTTTTAAATTGGGTGGATGATTAAGAAAATTTCATCTAACGTTACTTATTAACGGAAATACATTATTAGGAAAATGAATGCATTATTTTATATTCCTTTTAGCATTTCGTTGTATGTTTGCTTTCTTTTGTGATATTTTTATTTTTATTATTAAATAAACAAACAATTTTATTTGAGAAAAAAATAGAAAAATTTACAACAATTCGTAATCAGTTTTAGAATTTACTGCTACACAAACGCATTAAATTAAAAAAAAAAAAAAAAAAAAAAAAAAAAAATCCGTTGTGAAAGCTTACAATTGAACTTTTTTAGGCAACAAGTTATAAATTAACACATAATCCTTAAATTTTCTTTGTTCTGACTGCAATATTATTTATTAAAAATTTATCTATTGTCACTTTATATTTGTAATTGATGAGTATTTTATACCATTTTAATATATTCTTATGTAGTAATCTTTAAAAAATAAACTACATATGGAACATTTAACTGTACATGTTGAAGGATAAAATACCTTGCAAAATAAACATCTAAAATTTAATAAGCGCTTCTAGATACCGTAATAATCAAAATATAAAACTAAAATATAAAACTCAGACACATTTGAAATTTTAAGTAGTATAAGCAGTCATCGATTTAACGATTGAATTCTTAATATCTTAACCAAATTTAAATTTTGATTCATGGAGATCTCTTACCGGAGAAGTGGTTGCAGTTAGAAACGTGTTATGGGTGGAAGATTCAATGTATCAATATCTTGTCAACTTCGAGATGTCTTAAAACGGCAGGGAAAGAAATATAAATAATACATTGAATGTAGACTGTAAGGAGAGGGTTCATGAAATACGTTCTTGTAGTAAAGCAATACATGAGCCTAATCATTTAAATAAATTCTAAATGCAGAGATGTCAGGCTTCTACAGGGTTGCTAGTGGTCAAGGAAAAACACAATCAAAAAAGACATTATATACCAGTATTTTATTAAACATAAATTCGCCTTCTTTAGTCCGTTTACGTTATTTGAAGTATTTGCTACAAGCAAATATTGGTAGTTCCCTCTTTCAGGTAGCTTTCATTACAAAAAGTAAAAAGCTACCTATTTTTGACTGTATTTTTCCCTGAACATTTGCAACACTGCTCCACTAACCTTTTGTAATACGTAAAAATTTTTACTGAGACTTAATGCGTTTTACGCCAGATTTTTTTTTAAAGTCAAATAAAAAAAATTTCCCCTCCCCCCTTTCTCACACATCACTTTATCCCCTTCTCCCTCTTGTCACCTGTCACGCTATATTACGTAAACATATACTTGCAGTACAGAAACAAAGCACTGCGTTTTAGATAACATGTCAAATTTTAATTTTAAACTTTAACTGTAAGTTTTAATGACATTTGTGACCTGAACAATAAAAGTGATTCGTATTTTGAATGAAATAAGGTTTACAACAACACTACCAAAATAATAATAATACTATAGAACAGTAATAAAATATTAATATGAAAGAGCAATTGAAAACAGTAGTATTTTTTTTTTTTAAATTTGAAATAGAATTTAACATATTTGGCTTTAAATCATATTTTTATGAGCACAAAATATTTTAATTTAAAAATAACTTCATACTTCCTATTTTAATCTACTGAATCTTAAAGCTTTAACCAGCATGTGTGATGTCACATTTTTTTACCCCCTCCCACCCCCTTGTCACAAACTGTCACAATTTTTATGAACTCCGCTTCCCCTCTTCAAGGGTGACATCATTTATGAATAGCCACTATTGTTACAAAATGCCTAAACATAAGTGAAACTATATAGTAAATTCATAGGCATATTCTAGTATTACTGCATGTAAATACAGTCACCTCTCACTCATATCGGGTTTGAAGAAATTGATTTAAAATCGCACACAAAAGAGAGCCAAGCATAACTGAGAAGATGCTGATGTCGCAATTTTTATACACATTATGGGAAAAAACATTGTGAAATATAAGAATTGTGATTAATAATATTTTATAAAATACAAAGAGATTTCATTCTAGCTTCTACTTGGCGAACAAGAGTTGTCGTATTAACTTTGATGAGGCCAAAATCATAGTTCCGCGCAATAACCCAGTTGAAGGTAAAATAAGAGAATCTGTCGAAATCATTGCAGAAGAAAATAAACCTTGTAATGATAATTTGTCCTACAATATACCAAAAATATGGCATAATATTGTAAAATCTTAAATTTTTATCTCGTTGCAATATTTTAATTTTTACTCACGTGTAAGTGGTAACATTTTTAAACTTTTAATTCATTTCGATTTTAATTTATTAGAAATATTACCTCTCGATCAAGAGACAAACTTAGACCTTCCATTATCATATTTTTCTGAATACGGCGCGAAACTTTAATATTTTTATTTTATTTTAATTGTACAAGTAAATATTAAAATTCTTGTTTTTTGCACCATTGAGCAATGTGTTGTATTTTTAATAAATACATTCTTAGTAGACAAAGAGATTTTCTTACTACTTTTTTCATTTTGCGATTTATTGATAATTTAATATCTTACACTTAGTTTTAAACATTTTTTTTCTTTTAGAAATTTAAAATTTTATTTATATCTTAGCTAAATACTTTTTTAACTTCGAATTTTCAAAAAATTTAGAATTTTGGATTTTATTTAAATAATTTTATTTTAACATTTTTAATTTTATTAAAATAAGTAACTTTTTTATAATTATTTTTAAAATAAATTTATTGGTTCTACTATCTGTGTAAGAATTTAATAATTACATATCCCGCTATATTGGATTTATTAATTAAAGCATAAGTTTCTGTGAACGAAATATTAAACAAAACACTCTGAGCGATCAGAGATCACACCTATCCATTTGTTTGCTATGCTTTCATATTGAAAGTTAAAGTTAGAAATCCTAACAAGCTAATATAATTGAAATAATGTTTGATATTTTATATCTCGTTGCTCTACACTGTAAAAAAAATTCAAGAGGTTACTAAAAATTTTTTAGTAAATTTGTATTCCACAGAATTTTTTAGTAATCATTACAAACTTTTTTTTGCAAGTGAAACAAGCATTTCTTTTGTAAACTGAACAAAAGAATTTTTGTATATCTAACTTAAAAATTTTTAGTATGAGCCACTAAGCAAATTTTAGTAATAGCTCCAAAATTATTTTTAATAACCATTACGTGCGCCCGAAGGGCAGGAGCTTCCTTCGAGCTGCATCCAGACTTCTGAAGCGGAAGATTTTCGTCAAAACCGCAATAGATGGCAGCACCAAACATTCCTACCTGCTCCGACAGGATTTTCATAATCCCTTTACTAACGAGACACTACATACATTCGGGGCGTATTTGGCGGAGGCAAGTTTCGAACCCGGGACCATGTAGCCTGGAGTCCGTTACTATAACCACTATGTTATCAAGGCCACACCAACTGAGTTTTAGTAAGAGCTATTAAAAATATAAAACTATTAACTCTATTCGTTGCTAACTTTTTTCTAGTAATTATACAGAATTTTTTTTAACCGACTAAGATTACTAAAAATTTTTTAGTAATTACAAGGATCACTAAAGTTTTTTTAGTAGATCGACCCTTTTTTTTACAGTGTACTGCATGTAAATACAGTCACCTCTCACTCATATCGTGTTTGAAGAAATTGATTTAAAATCGCACACAAGAGAGAGCCAAGCATAACTGAGAAGATGTTGATGTCGTAATTTTTATACTCATTATGGGAGAAAACATTGTGAAATATAAGAATTATGATTAATAATATTTTATAAAATACAAAGAAATTTTCTTACTACTTTTTTTCATTTTGCGATTTATTAATAATTTAATATCTTAAACTTAGTTTTAAACATTTTTTTCTTTTAGAAATTTAAAATTTTATTTATATCTTAGCTAAATACTTTTTTAACTTTGGTTTTTCAAAAAATTTAGAATTTTGAATTATATTTAAATAATTTGATTTCAACATTTTTAATTTTATTAAAATAAGTAACTTTTTTTATAATTATTTTTAAAATAAATTTATTGTTTCTACTATCTGTGTAAGAATTTAATAACTACATATCCCGCTATATTGGATTTATTAATTAAAGGATAAGTTTCTGCGAACGAAATATTGAACAAAACACTCTGAGCGATCAGAGATCACACTTATCCATTTGTTTGCTATGCTTTCACATTGAAAGTTAAATTTAGAAATCCTCACAAACTAATATAATTGAAATAATGTTTGATATTTTATATCTCGTTGCTCTACGTTGAAATAGAAACAGATAAAAATTTATATATATATATATATATATATATATATATATATATATATATATATATATATATATATATATATATACATATGTATGTATGTATGTATTTTAAAACAATTCGCTTGCGCCCGTTTTCTATTAAGTATTACAAAAAAAACCTATTATTTTTACATAAACAAGTTCAGTGCCCAGGCCAAACATACGTGACGAAATATTTGGGGAAATAGCATGAATAGCCATTATGACATTATGTGTTATTTTATAGATGAATATAAACGTTTGTAAATGAGAGTTTAATTGTTTTAAAACATACTTATTATAACTCAAGTTATATTCTAATGTTCGTGAGTAAGTTTTACTAATCAACAATTTGCGCAATTTATTATTATTCTTTACAAAAGTATAGACAGCGTAAAATACGTGAGGGTACAAATTGCGCAAACAAAATAGTAGTAGATTAACTCAAGTCTAAAGAATTATCTTACAAAAATAGATTCATATTCTGTTAAATTAAACATTTTAATTATATGTACAGTCTTTTCATATCTAAAAATAAATCATTTTAAAATTCTTCTCGATATACGGTATAATATTTCCCCCATATTTAAGTTCAGTATTTAAATTTAATCAACTGTAAGATAATCTCTTAATTTAAATGAACACGCGGTGTATTAAAGCTTCTGCTTCGATGTAAAATATTTAAATCGATATTTGCCGAGGGATATTGAAACTTAAATTTGCTTATTTATTATGTTGTGTAAATGCATTGAACTGAATCTTTAGGGATTCGTTGAATTAGTTTTTAAAATAAACAAAACAGATGAACATTGCCGTAAGAAAAATAATAATCAATAGCTGTATTATCAAACAAATTTTTAATTTCAATCGTACTTTTGCTGCTGCTTAGAAATAAAAATTTGTTTTAACAACACGTTACTTATTATTTGATCTTTTGTTTTCTATATAAGGTACCCTGGGGTAATAACGCCAGGCGGGGTAATAACGCCAAGTGCTTATATTTTGCATAATTATGAAATAATCAGGTAAATGACACCCATGTGCTCTGCGCAGAAGGGTTTTGAGTCATATAAATCGCAAAAAACAGCTTCAGGTTAATTTGTTTCATTTTTAGGTCTTATTGTTTTTACAAACAACTAAAATTAACGCTTGATCTAAAATTTGCGAGATATGTTTTGTGATGTGAAGACGATCTTTTTATACGGAAATACTTTGTTAATTACATAAATTTCATGCATTTCATGTACTTTTAAAATGTTGTTGAAGATTTTGGATATATTCTCGAGATAATTTGTAATTTAAAATGTACGGCGCAATAACTATACCGGGGTAATAACGCCAATCCTTGACATTAATACCCCGGTTGATTCCCTACAGTGGACGAGCTACATCCTAAATACTGATTCAAATAAACACAGTTAAAACTGTGCAATGTTTCTCATATTTCTATTTAAGCGGTCTTTTTTAAGCAAAAAGAAGCTCACGGTCTGATATTCTTTCGCCTCATCCCCCCCTCCCACACCACACCTTTATTTTTCTTACACTTTCACAAAAAATTGAACATTTTCAATAGCTTAGAATGCAATTTGTCTATATCTAAGTTTGTAGAGTTTGTATTTTTAGAATTGGGCTATTTACATGCAATTATTCCATCTTATTTCATAGTTTTGTTTGCATGGCGTTATTACCCATATAGGTGGGTAATAACGCCAAATAGCATTGGTCAAGAAAAAACGCCATTACATTTTATGAATACATATCTGTTAAATTATTTTATTTTATATAGATAGTCAATGAGTTGCTGTATCAGATCCTATATTTTTTTGAAAAATACAATCTAAAACTAAGCCGTGAAAATTGGTAGAACCTTAACGTGGCGTTATTACCCCAGGGTACCTTATTTAAATGTTAAAAATTTTAATTACTCTTAAAAATAATTGTATAAATTCTAATTTATGTTTAGATGAATATTTAAAATTCATATAATAATCTAATCTCAAGTAGATATTAGATGATCAGTGTGATACGTGGCAAATCGAAAAGGAAGTTGAGTTCATCATATGATAGAAGTTGTGATCATCTACCACACTGGTTTCGGATATTTTATTGTACATAACTCACATAATATGACGATATGACTAGTATCAATATGGAAATTTTGTATGACTTCCATAAACTATCGGCTATAATATCGTATGAAAAGGTCAAAATTTCGTACGAAGTATGCACTATTACCAAAGAACAAAAATGGGTAATACTAGAGTGAAAGTTAAATAATGATTAAAACAACAAATATAATAACAAATATGTTTAGAAACTATCGAAACACAACTTTATAATCAGTGAAATTTCTGGCTCTGGTATTTACCGATGAGAACATCTATATCAGAGTTTAAGAATAATTGACTTTACCCTAAAGGCACTTTATAACAGCAAAACAAAAAAAATCATTTCCACACAAGTACACACTCAGAAAAGAATACTCAGATTTCACGAAATTCTCCTCGTTTTTGGCGAAACCGTTTCCTGGGAAATGCTCCGAACAAATATTTCGTCAAATTGATGAAATCATTTCCCTCACTCGTTTGACGATACCAAATCGTCAAAAAATTTCGTAAAAAAGGGACTAGTGTTGCCATCTATCGAATTATTTAGAAGCTCCTGTATTCAATGACAGAAGCAGAAAAGACATGTCACACGTGGGGTTCGAACTCATAACGTACAGTGTGGCAGTCCGACGCCCTACGTTCACGCCACAGATTAAACAGACAAGTACGATTAGAGGTCTGCATGGGCCGAAATTTCCAGGCCCGGGCCCGGCACGAAAGTTAAAATTTCGACCCGGGCCCGGCCCGGCCCGAACGAAAGAAATATTGGCCCGACCCGGCCCGGCCCGAAAGTTAAAATTTCGGCCCGACCCCGGCCCGGCCCGAACGAAAAAAATAATGGCCCGACCCGGCCCGGCCCGAAAGTTAAAATTTCGGCCCGAGCTCGGCCCGGTCCGGAAAAAAGTTTAAAATTCGGCCCGAACCCGGCCCGGCTCGAGTGAATTTCTACAGAACATTGATCTTTAATCTTATGGAAGAGTTCTGACCAAAAAAAATTATATTAGTCTTTTCTTTTCCATGTTTATAATCTCCATTTATGCAGAAGTGCCGTAGGCTGCGATATTTATGCTTTTAAATGAATCTTTGTTTGTTGTATGTAAATGTTTCAGTTATCACTAGTATTATTAATCCATATTCCCTGTAATGGAGACGAAAAATCGAAAAAGCGGTATATGGTAAAATTTCCAAAGACGAAATCGCTTTGGAACGAAAAAAAATGCATTCCCTTTTTAACAGATGTAAATGTTTAATATATTTTTTTCTCCCGTATTGTTGTATTCATTTTGCATGGATGAACATTTTAAAAGAAACTTTCAGGTTTCAGTTTAAAAAAAAATTCCGTCATAAGCATGTTTTTTTTTTTTTTTTTTTTTTTTTTTTTTTTTTGTGTGTGTATGTGTGTGTGTATGTGTGTGTGTTTAATTCTATTTTAAAACGCCTAGTAATCTACGATTCTTTAAAAGGTATACATTCTAATGTTTGATTGTAGAATAATGACGGCTTAAAAGTATATGCTTTTTTTGCAAATATTTTTGGACAAAGACAAATATTACTGATTTATAAAAAGTCGAGAAAAGCATTTTCATATAGGAAGATTCAATAGGAACTGATTATTTTGGTCCATGAAAATTAGGAAGAATGGAATCAGTCTCGGCTCCGTACGAAAAAAAAAGTTAGGCCCGGCCCGATACCCCAGCAAAAAAATTAAGAATAGAATGATGTCCCAGCCCGGCCCGAAAAGATTAGTGACTAGGCCCGGCCCGGCCCGGCCCGGCCCGAGTCTTCAGAAGTAAGGCCCGAGCCCGGCCCGGCCCGAATGCCATTATTGGAAATCGGCCCGAGCCCGGCCCGTGCAGACCTCTAAGTACGATTATAAAGGCACATAGTGGATTATAGTGTGTGTTTAAATTTTTATACTTGTGATAGTACTTTTATCGATTCTGTTATAAATCTTGCAAGTTTTAAATAATAAGACGAATTTATTATTTTGATTTTCTAATGGTTAATGAATAATTATAATATGGCTTAATTAAATAACATTTAGGGGAAATTTATTTGCTTAAGGAATGATTAAAATACGGGCTGGTTAGTTTGTTGCTCAGAAATAACGAATTGTGAAGTGCTTATTGGGAGAGATTTTACTACTTTAAGCGAGATTTTAAGTAGGTGGATAAGATTTTAACAATTTACTGTTTATAGAGGGGAGAGAGAAAAAATATGTACATATTTTTAATTTGAGTGAAAAAAGTAGATACTGGATATAAAATAGATCTTAGAATTTTGAAATTTTATTGAAGAAATTTACTTTTTGAACGGTTTTGTAGAACGAAGTAAATTTTTTTCGAATAAAATCAAAACGAAATACAACTTACAAATAAATAAATAAAGATAGTAATAAACATCCCCTTCCCCAAAAAAAAACTAATGTAGCAAGAGTAATTGCTTACATTTCATTATTTTCTGAAAAATGCTAAAAAGTACTGTTTTAAACAAGAAATATATCCTTGCTAAAATCGCAAGATTTGGGGAGGTACAATATCGGGTCCTTCTATGAACAGCTAGCTCGACAGTTTCCTTAAAATTCATCAAGTCTGGCCATGATTAAGGAAGCACTTTCGTCAAATATTTGAGAGTTCACGTTTTGTTAAAAGTCACGTGATTTTGATACGAAATGATCGTCAAAAACGACGAAATAAGGCTCAAGGATTTCTGAATCGAGAGTTTTATTTCTGAGAGTGTATGCAGTGTTGACAGTGGGTTACCTTTTTTTATTCATTTCTAAATTCATTTTTCTTTTTCGTTTTGATTTGTTTTCAAAATCTAGCTATCAAATAATGGTTGTCACTGAAACGACTTTTCGTGAAAATTCGTTTTTCTTAATGATGCGTTCTTCTGACACTTCTCCTATTTAAATTATTATAAGTCAAGAATCATAAAAGATGAATGCTTAAAGCTTGGAACATGTCTTTTAAAAATGTTTTGCTTTAATTCTTTAATTTGA
Organism: Maratus speculifer; assembly: GCA_964019185.1. NCBI lineage: Eukaryota > Metazoa > Arthropoda > Arachnida > Araneae > Salticidae > Maratus > Maratus speculifer. The sequence goes on from OZ025291.1 coordinate 367,495,193, forward strand.
TTCCGCAAATTTGAAAAAGAATGTACTTGGAAAATATGAATTTTTGTAAGTAACATCGTTTTATTTTTTATAATTTAATGTAAAAATTTTTTATTTTAATTTTAATTACTATTTTTAAAAATCCTAAATAAAATTAAAGCTTATGTATTTCTGTTTATTTTTAATTAAAAAAAATGAAGTTGTACAAATAATATTTCGAGTTATAACGATTTTAATCTACCACACTTTTTTAATAAATTTTAGTATTCATTTTATTTTTTTTTATAATGAGAAGTTTTAATATGTAGTTTTGTTTACAAATAGTATGATTATCCATCACAAAAAATTTCAAATTATTTTAAAATGTGCCCCTTAATATTTATTACATAATAAACAGCTGTATTAACATCAAATGCATCAAATTATCTCTCTAGTTACTTCCCTTAATTTCAGTTTCTTAAAAAATCTCTGTCAATGCTGTGTATGCACGTAATTTAATTGCATGAATCTGCATGGCATTGCATTTCATTTTAATCTGCATTTTAGTAATGTAGTCTTGTGTAAACAAAATTATTCTTTGGAGACCAAAAGATATTTCAATGAAATTCATTATTTAATTTGAATAAATATCAATCTAAAAATAAATTTTACGTTCAATAATTCACTTTAAATTTGATTAACTTTACATTAATTATTAATGAATATTCTGTACTACGCGTTTCCGCTACTATATTATTGACCAATTCCATACTTAATAATATAAATCGTCAATCTATTAGCCAAGTTGTTCAAATTAACATAAGTTTATCATACGAATTGAATATTTCTTAATGTTCAAAAAATCGTCCAGACAGGGAATTGAATCCGGATCTTTGGCTTACAGGATTACTGTTTATGCTAACTGGGCGATAGCCGGAGGGAATTTCTCGCTCCTATAAGCTTATTGGTCATAAATGTCGTATCGTATGTGGTCTTTCCTTTAGAGACCTCACAAGAATAAACCGCAGGTAAAGGAACTCCATGTAACGATGGGTACGTAGATATACTATTATTTTAACATAATCAAATCTGATTGGTAAATTTAACATACAAATTGTATATTTCCTATTGAAGAAAAATTGCACTCATATTTCAATTCGTATGATGAATCTACCAGTCAGTTTTGATTGTGTTAAAAACAGTCCGTTTCATTGTGTAAAATAATAGTATATCTACTTATCAATCGTTATATGGCGTTCCTTTACCTGCGGTTCATTCTCTCGAGCTGTCTAAATTACAGACCAGATATGATCAATAAGACTATCTGAGCGAAATATTCCCGCCGATTATCGCCCTGTTTGTTTAATAGATAAAGCATTGGCCCTGTAAGCCAAGGATATGGGTTCGATTCTCGGCCTGGGCAATTTTTCATTCAGTAGGAAATATTCTTTTCGTATGATAAATTTACTAATCAGATTTGATGGTGTTAAAATAATAGTAAGACACAAGTTTACTTTGAATAATAAAAGAACAAATAAATTAATAAAACATAAATAGAAATGCACATAAAGTGTCGAATTAAAAATCACTTGATGACGTAGTAAACACGTGCGATTAATGTGAAGTGGATGAGAATTTACTATCAATCATTACTGGCATTTAAAATTATAATTTGGCAATAGTTTTTTTATACCACGAGCTAATCAAGCGATACACTATTCTTATAAGCCATATTATGACCAAATATAAATAAACAAAAAATATTGGGAAATCGAAAATTTTTAATCATTTGCTTTTTCTCTCAACATAATTGATATATAATTGCGATAACGATTTGACTCTCTGCTTACAAATTTGTCTACATTTTTAATTATGCTTATGAATAACCGTAATTCATATATTATTTTGAGGAACAGTGCAGCATATTTTATAGTAATAAATGTTTGTCTAGCAATATTATTTACTTAAACATAATAAAAAACCCGCAGATTCAGCTGCCTGCGATTAATAAATCTTTAAAGTTTAATTGAAAAAAAATTATTTTACCTCAAATGTAAGTTTATTCGGCGATATCGATATGTACAGCAACACATTCGTCAATAAAAAACAAGTACAATGTGTTCCCGCAAGAAAATTCAAAACAAAATTGCATTGAACAAGTCCAAACTTTATTTGCAAATAACTAGCAATTTTTGTTCCCTTTCAACTTTTACGATAGTTTCAGAAGAAATTAACTGAAAATTCCAAAACGTCCGAAGAGCATTGACAGTTCAGAGAGAATATCTGCCAGTATGGCTTGTGATTGTTAGAAGTAGAGGTAAATTTGAATCATTTGAAACTGTTGGAAATATGTATTAGCAACTACTACGAAAATAAACAAACCCTATAAAAGAATCTGTAAATAAAAACATGTAAAATTTATGTATTTTCCAGTTAAATCTAAAAGTATTGAAAATAGTTTAATCCATTAGATGTAAGAAATTGAAAGCAAAATGTGTTTAAATACAAACGACAAATTTACAAAAGAACTCTCTCATTGGTTTGACATTTGTGTGAGAGAACCTTCACGTTACCACGGTAGTATCTTAAGTCAGTAAAGCCCAACCAGCGGCTGACAGGTTCTGCTCATGAAGCTGGTAGACAGGAATTGCTGGGTTCAAATCCATTTGCGTCCATCGGCCTAAACGTTTGGAGTTTTCTGTAGTTTTTTTCGAACCTTGGAATTCCTTGCGTAAATACGGGTTAGGTTATCTTAGAAAGATACTCACGGAGGACATCCCCTCTTTGCGAATACATCCGTCGTGTTAATAATCGGCCGTCGTAAACAAAACCAAACCTTAAGTCAGTAAGATGATAATAATGATATACTAGTTCTGCAATCATTACTAGATCAATAATTTCTCTCCTTATGATGTGTAATTTCTGCTGAAAATGACAAAAATAATAATTGTCCTATTTTCATTTTAGGTCTAGTTCTAGTATTAAAAAGAGAATTTTTGAGTTATAAAACTTGGAAATTTACAAAAAACTTTAGTATGATGCATAGGAATAAGACTGCAAAAAATTTTAAATAATAGTCGCCATTTTGAATTCCTATAAATCTATAAGATACATCACATTCTTATACGCAATATAAGATAAATCTATACATATAATAAAACAGTAGGACCCGGTGTGTCTGTACATTGAAGATAATTGACAAAAATGGAGTCAGGGCGATAAAAGAAAACCAATGAAACACAAAAAAAATTTTTTTGAATTTTTTGTCTGTCTGTCTGTCTGTCTGTCTGTTTGTTCGAGGTTATCTTCGTAACTACTGAATGGATTTTTATGCGGTTTTCACTAATGAAGAATGCACACTCCCGGGCAGTGTATAGGCTTTGTTTCATCAAAATCGGACAACAGACAAAAAAGTAACAAAAAGAAACAAAAGAAACTATTAGGTGCGCTGCTCACGTTTTTTAGTACATATAAAATCCAATAGATGTCACTGTGCGATTTTAAAACGCGCTATCGTTATGTTTTCGCCAGTCTACTTAAGTATGAGAAAGTTTCAAGCTGGCTGTCGTTCCATGTGGTTTAGTCGGTAGAACGTCAGTGCGCCATACTGATGGCCCGGGTTCGATTCCCAGCATGGAATTTTTTTTCACTATGTTGGCATTAACGCCTATAAGCAATTAAAAGAATTTGAAATATTGTATTCAAGGCGAATTTTCTCTCTGGGAAAATTTCCTTGCATTAATATGTCAGTGTAATTTTTTTTTCGATTTAATTTTTTTTTTTCGAAACTTTGTTTTTCTTAAAAAATTACAGTAAATATTTGATATTTCCCAACGTTTTTTGAATGATCGACTTGCTTTTTTTTTTTTTTAAAGTATGTCTGAACCTTATCTAACTACTTCTTCAAGATTTCTTTAGATAAACCGACCAGCGTAGCGGGCGAAGGCCGCTAGTACTGAATATTCGGAATATCCTTCTCACAAAATGTAGTTTTATCCCTCCGAGCACCTCCACTAACAACACTTGAAGTAGATGATGATCTTTTTAAATTTATATACAAATTACAAAAGCATATTTTCTTGTTTTGGTGTGTCGCTGTAAATAAGCGATAAATACTATTCACACCTTATTATATAGTAAGTATTTGGTAGTTCATTGCAGTATTTACATTCATGTATATCAATTTGAATGTGTTTTTAAAAATATAAATCATTAAAACACACTGCAAACGATTTCACCGCATGCACAATAATGTAATGTAATTTTTTTGGCTCCCCGTAAATGGACTGCAAAAGCTATATACTTTATTTTTTACTCCGAACATGTTATTGTAAACTTCATTAAACATATAAAATTTATTTCAGCTTGTGCTGAAACAATATCATTCTCACCAACTGGCATTTATCTTTAAACTTTTACATTTTACTCATATAACCTATAGATATAATTTATATGCAATTATATTTCTATTAATTGCAATAAAATTGCAATTATTATTGTATTTATTAATTGCATTTGTTATTGGAATAAATGCAATATAATTATATTTCCTATATCTTCCCTCTGTGTTAAAATTCTTGTTTCTTTAAAATTCTATTTTTTTCTTTTAAAATCGTGTTATTGCTTGAATTGTATGTAAGATCAATATAAGACAGTTGGATAATTCCAAAAACACTAAATACTTGATGATACATTGAGTAAATTCCAATTGTTGATAATTGATTTCATTAGAAACATTTTAATTACTTCTAAAACATTTTTAATTCATTGAAATGTAACTCTTTTCTTCCTTTTTTGTAATTAGCACGTCACTAGCCTAAAAACTATTTTTAATTAAATTCTCAATTATTTTTAGCTTAATAATTAAAAATCTTTATTATAAAATTTGGTATAAAGTAGATATTTAATGAGTAATTTATGTAATTAAATTAGCTACATTATTTTCGATCCCTTTTTTTATTTCGAGGTTGTTTAGTAAATAATTATATGCCATTAAAGAATTCTACATCTAGGAATGCAATTAATTCTAGAGAAAATTTATGATGCACTTTTTTATTGATTACTGTTTTTTTTTTCTTATGCTGTTGCAATCTTAAATTTTACAATACTTTATGTGAAAGTTATATTTTTTTGGATATTTAAGCAATGAAAGCAGTTTATACATTGACAGATGATAATATTTTAAAAAGCCAAGTGTCTCTTAAATGTCACATTCAATAAAGTATGAATTAAAAGTCACTCTTAAAATATCAAGAATGTTTCATAAAGAAAGATTGTAAAAAATAAATAAAAAAAAAATATTGACGGGATACAAAATTTTTAGTTATAGTGTTTAACAGTCTACTTCACTCAAATGAAAAGGCACGTTCGCTAATACTAATTCAATGTAAGAAATTTATAAAGATATCTCCGTTGCATTTTAATATTTTTAAATGATTTTTTTTCGTTGGATAGCTGAGATTGATCTGCATACAGGCCGTTTTTTTAGTTTTTTGATTTTGTTTACAAATATTTTTTATCAGGATGCTTTTATTTTCGGAACCGGTTTGGAAAACAAAAGCACCATCATAAAAAATATCTGCAACCAAAATCGCAAAAGTAAGAAACGGCCTGCATACAGGTCAATATTACCTACCCAATGCAAAAAACATCATTTAAAAATATTGAAATGCAACCGAGATATAAATTTCTTCCATAGGATTAGCATTAGCGAGCGGGTCTTTTCATTTGACTGACAAACGTTAACCTCCTCAAATGCACCTTTTAATTTAATTTAAATACTACTAAAATTGATAAAATTACAACAAGATTTTTTTTAAATAAATATGTGCATATTAAAACTTCGATATACAATGTGATGCATGTTTTGTGATGTTTCATAATAATTTTAAACTGGCTTTTGTAGTGCCACGTGAAATTAGGCTCAGGAATGAAGACGTTAATAAAATCTTATCTATTGAAAATCTACAAATCATAGTGATTAATGAGTAGAACAATATTTATGTAGAAAAAAAAGTAAAATGTTTGCACGAATTTTCTAGAAAACAGGGATGCCTCGAGCTTATCAAACTGTAATAAATTTATGTAACATACCGGGTGTCTCAAAAATTGCTGGTGGATTTTAAAATTCAATAACTTGCAAAAGGTGACAGCTATTTAAAAAATTTTTGCAGGAGGTTTATGTATCATGTTAGGAGTTTTTTTACCGTATTTTTTTATTTTAGTTCGCATCGCAAACAATAGGTGGCGCTGACGGCGATTGAAGGCCAGGTGATCAGTGCTGAGTGAAGCGTAGACCTGGCCTTCAATCTCCGTCAGCGCCACCTATTGTTTGAGATGCGAACTAAAATAAAAAATTACGGTAAAGAACTCAGGACATTATACATAACCCTCCTGCAAAAATTTTTTAAATAGCTGTCACCGTTTGTAAGTTATTGAATTTTAAAATCCATCAGTCATTTTTGGGACACCCGGTATAAACATATGTACATTTGTCCTATAAAACGAAAAAATCTATACCATTGCTAAAAAAATTTTATTGTGCCTAGAAATTTTTATGTAACTGCAACAAATTCATGTAACACATATACATACATGTACGTTTGCTGTGTAAAACAATAAAAAATCTATAAGATTACTAATAATTTTTTTATGCCTAGAATATTTTTTGTAACTGAAAAAACAACAAAAATATCACGTATTTATCCCGGGTCACTGATAAAACTTTAACAAGATAATAGGTTTTTGTGTCTTTACACACCTAGTTTTGTAGACTTACATCTTTTTACTGTACAAAATGAACAGAGAAAGATTTAGTAAACATACAGATTTATGAAACTTTTGCAAAAACTAGTTTTGTAGATTTACATCTCTCTTTTTTTTAATTTTTTAAGGTGTATTTATTTTCAATCTTTTTGTTATCAAATTGCAGATTTCACACAAAAATAAAGAGCTTGGATAGTTTTAACGGATAGAATTTCGTATGCATATAAATTTCTGTATCTTCATAAATCTAGTTTTGTAGATTTACGTCTTTTTTTTTCTTTTTTGGTATTGTGTACAAATAAGTATTTAGTAAACATACAGATTTCTGAAGCTTTTGCAAAAACTTATTTGGTAGATTTACATCTTTCTTTTTTTTCAGTGTATTTATTCCCGAATATTCTGTTATTGTAAAAGTTTTCATAACAAAATAAACAATTTGCATAGCTTTGACCGATAAAATTTTAGTAAACATATAGATTTCTGTAACTTTACAAACCTTGTTTTGTAGACTTACATCTTTTTTCTGTACGGTATACAGACAGACATTTATTAAATATACAGATTTTTGAAACTTTTGCAAAACCTAGTTTTGTACATTTACAAATTTTATAGCATATTTATTTTCGAATTTTCTGTTATTACCGTAAAATCCCGTTAATCCGCCCTCACCGATCTAAAAAATTAGAAATTTTAAAAAAATCCGAAGAAAGCGCCCCCCCCCCCAAAAAAAATCGCTGAATCGGGATGAATCATAATGAAATAAATGAATCATGAATCTTTGATGAAATTGGCGTTTTTTTCGAGATTTTTGGCTTTTTCTGCGTTTTTTCACCAGAATTTACATTTTTTTTAAAAACGCAATTTTTTTTAAGTATTTCTTCAAGTATCGAAATTCATGATTCATTCAAAGATTCGTGATTCATTCGTTTCATCATGATTCATCCCGTGCTCATCCCCATAAAACGATCGCGGAAAAATCCCGTGTAAGCGTCCCCCTCTAATTATTCTAGGATTTTTCGTCACATTTGGGGAGGCGGATTAACGGTATTTTACGGTAATACCAATTTCATACCAAAATAAACAATTTACATAATTTTAACAGATAAAATGTTAGTAGACCTACATATTTCTGTAGCTGTACGAACCTTGTTTTGTAGATTTACATCTTTTTTTCTGTACAATATAAAAATTTAGAAAACAGACGGATTTCTGAAGCTTTCGCAAAAATTAATTTTCTCGGTTTACATCTTTATTTTTTTATTTATTCCCGAATAAAAAGCGTAAAATATTTCACACAAAAAATAAACAATTTAAATAGCTTTAACCTATAATTTTTAGCAAGCATATAAATTTCTGTAATTTTACAAACCTAGCTTTGTAGATTTACATCTTTTTCTGAACAGTGTCCAGATAAAAATTTAGTTAACATACAGATTTCTGAAGTTTTTTCAAAAACCAATTGTTTTAGATATACAATATTTTTTTCAGTGTATTTATTTTCAAATTTTCTGTTATCGTAAAAGATTTCATGTCAATGTAAACGAACTTACACAGCATTAACCAATAAAATTCACCAACAATATCATGCCGTAATAAAAAATTTACACAGTTTTAACTGATAAAATAATAGTAGTCATATAGATTTCTGTAGCTGTACAAACCTTGTTTTGTAAATTTACATGTTTTTTGCTGTACAATGTATAAATAAAATTTTAGAAAACATATAGATTTCTGAAGCTTTCGTAAAAATTAATTTTGTAGATTTACAACTTTTTTTTATTCCCGAATTTTCTGTTAGCGTAAAAAATTCTACACCAAAATATTAATATAATATTATAATACCGATGTATTACCGAATTATAATATTGGTAATCTCAGCAAACATATATATTTCTGTAACTTTAAAAACCTAGCTTTGTAGATTTACATCTTTTTATGAGCAATGTACAGATAAATATTTATTACACATACAGATTTCAGAAGTTTTTGCATAAACTGATTATTGTAGATATACAATATTTCTTTCAATGTATTTATTCTCAAATTTTCTGTTATCGTAAAAGATTTCACTACAATATAAACAAACTTACACAGCATTAACCGATAAAATTTTAGTAAGCATATAAATTTCTGTAGTTTTACATCTTTTTTCTGTACAGTGTATAAATAAAATATTAATGAACGTGTAGATTTTTGATGCAGTTACAAAAACTAGTTTTGTAGATTTAAATCATTGTTTTTTCAGTGCTTGGATGTCAGTTTTTATCAATAAATGATACAGATGGTCAGATTGATTACTCAAATTTATTAATAAATGGTCAGATTGAATACAGTTCTTTCATCTTATTTAATACATATTAATACCATTAATTCTACACTCTTAAAACGAAAGAGGGGATTTGACTTATCAGGAAAGAGCGCTACGTTATTGAATCGTGAATGAGTTGTTTTTTAAATGCTTTACTCATCTTGATTTAGATTGCTTATTTAATAACTCATCTTGATTTAAATTGCTTAAAAACAACTCACTCACATGGGTTGTTTCAACTCTTTTTGAGAAGCTGCCTTTCAAAAAGTGAGATGAGCAAATTTCGGCTCAGCTTGAGTTATTTTTTGGCTGACCATTTTAAGAAAGTAAAAAATAAAATATCAAAATAAAAAAATGTAATGCGAAAAAAATGGTACTATGTTCTTTGGAAGTTCAAAGTCTTGGACACATATTTTGTTGTGCAATTAGATATGCAATGTAAAATTATTATTTTACAATACAAACAATAGAAAACTATTAATTGACAATTTAAATTTCTCAAAACCGCTTTTTCATTATATCTGTTTTAAAAGTTTCCAGGGTTCACGAACATGATGATAATTTAAACCAAACTATTCTGGCAGATAACGCATTTCTATTTAAAACTATTTCACCGTAAAGAGAAATTTAACAAATCGAAATTTAATTCAGACCAACAACTTTTCAATATAATCTGTCATGTAGAGAAATTCTAAACAGCGTATTGGTTTTGAAATTTGAAAACTCTTCGCATTTTATATTTTTGTTTATAGCGATATCAAAACATTATTTAGAATAAAACGGAAGTTTACATTTTTCTTCTTATTCATTAGTTTTCAAATGAGATGAAATATTTAATGTCCGGGAAAAGTTTTCAAGAGATATTTAAAATTTAAAAAAAAAGAAATATTTTTACAAGAATATTAAAATAATGGAAATGTAAGCAGTAAAAAAATGCATGTTATCAAAAACAGCAAAAATTAATAAGTATAAAAAAATATTGTAAACTTTATTTTAAACTTTTAACATTTAAAATAATGTATTGATAAAAAACAAGGTTTCGTTGTGAAAAGCTATTAATTTTCTCTCAACTTATCTTTTGTTTATTTGTAAATTCGAAACATTTCTTGAATATTTTACCTATTCATGCATATGAGGTAATCTAAATATTTCTTTCACCTTAAATTACTTTGTAAAAAACATAATATCATGGAAAAAAAGCTGCTGTTATGTTAAAATTATATGCACACTGTTAAAATTTGGGACAGATGTCATATACGCACCACATTAGCATGTTGCAACAATATGGGTATTTTATGCCTCATATGGTAACTCGGTTATTGTTGTTCATTTATAAGTAAACTGTTTATTTACTTTTATTATTTATTTTTAATGATATAAATTGCTTTGTTATGTAGTTATTAACTACACCTTTTTTATTTATTATTATTTCCCTTTTAAAATAATAGAAAATAACTAATATATATATATACAGGGTGTCCAGCAAATAACACCCTGATTTCAAAATTAAATTTCTCAAAAACAAAGATCAATAGAATTATGCAGTAAACGGTTTGTTTATCAAGTAAGCTCTAAAAATCTTATATAAAAGTTTCGAACTGTAAATATTTTGAAAAGATTGTGTTCTGGTTGCAAAGAATGCTTTGATTTGACATTTTTCTTGCTTTAGATTGCTGCCAGAGATTGTGTTTTTCGGCTTAAAGTGCCATATTTCATAGTTTTTTTTAATTAAATTTTTGAAATTTCGAAATTCTAAAAATTTACTTCGAAAAATCTTTAAAATATTGCACTGTAAGCTGAAAAAATATTTCTCTGCAGGCAATCTAAAACAAGAAAAATGTCAAATCAGAGCATTCTATGCAATCAGAACGCAATATTTTCAAAATATTCACTGTTTGAAATTTCTGTATAAGATTTTTACAGTTTACCTAATGAAAAAACCGTTTACCGCATATTACTATCGATCTTTGTTTTTGAGAAATTTAATTTTGAAATCAGAGTGTTTTTTGCTGGGCACCCTCTATATATGTAACTAGTATTTGAAATTGAAATTTTCGCCAAATTGGCATTAGTAAAAAATACACGCCAATGTGGTGCATATATGACATCTGTGCCAAAAACTTTTCTGTGAAAGTATAGAGAATTTATGGGTAATGCATTATCTTAAGTCTTATGTAAAATAACAGAGATAAAAAAAATTCTGTTAAGTAACAAAGACGTTATTTAGTAAATTTAAAATACACTGTAAAAAAAAATTTCTCTAGCTTGAACCAAATTTTCCTACTCAGTAGTTACCACCATAAGATAGTAAAATCTCGTACACAGTAAAAAAAAAAGTGTACAGTTACTAAAAGTTTTCTAGGAAACTGGGATTCCTAGAACTTTTAATGTAACGGAAACAGCAAAAATTTGTGTAACAGATAAAGATTTGCACTGAAAATCGAGAAATTGTAAGGTTACTGTGATTTTTTTTTAGGAAACTGGGATTCCTAGAATTTTTTATGCAACTACAACACATGGTTACACATAAAATTTTAGTAAGGTAACAGTAATTTTACTAGATTATGTTTCAAAGTAACAGATTTCAGTATTTTTATAAAAATTAGTTTTGTAGATTTGCATTTTTTCTTGTACAGTGTACACACTGTAAAAAAAGGGGGTCGATCTACTAAAAAAACTTTAGTGATCCTTGTAATTACTAAAAAATTTTTAGTAATCTTAGTCGGTTACTAGAATATCTGTAAGAATTACTAGAAAAAAGTTAGCAATGAATAGAGTTAATAGTTTTATATTTTTAATAGCTATTACTAAAACTCACCTGGTGTGGCCTTGATAGCATAGTGGTTACAGTAACGGACTCCAAGCTGAAAGGTCCCGGGTTCGATGCTGGACGCAGCCAAATACGCCCCGAATGTATGTAGTGTAAGTACTCGTTAATAAAGGGATTATGAAAATCCTGCGGAGCAGGTAGCAATGTTTGGTGCTGCCATCTATTGCGGTTTTGCCGAACATCTATCATTTCAGAAGTCTGGATGCAGCTCGAAGGAAGCTCCTGCCCTTGGACGCACGTAAAGGTTATTAAAAATCATTTTGGAGCTATTACTAAATTTTGCTTGGTGGTTCATACTAAAAATTTTTAAGTTAGTTATACAAAAAATTCTTTTGTTCAGTATACAAAAGAAATGCTTGTTTCACTTCCAAAAAAAAAGTTTGTAATGGTTACTAAAAAATTCTGTGGAATACAAATTTACTAAAAAATTTTTAGTAACCTCTTGAATTTTTTTTTTTTTTTTTTTTTTTTTTTTTTTTACAGTGCAGGTAAAATGTTAGTAAGCACACAGATTTTGGCAACTTTACATCTGTAGGATTACATTTTTTTTTTACATTGTTCCAGCATTTGGAGTTCACTGTTGGAACTATGCTTCAACAACTCCGAATATTGGTTCAAGATATCACCATCTGACAGTGACAGCTACTGAGTACCAAAATTTGGTTCAAACTAGGGCAAGATTTTTAGCAGTTTAGATTCTGTAAATTAACATCGTTAAAAATACTCAAGACAAATTTTATTTCCAATTACTGAATCTCTCATTTTTCGGTGTACGTCAAAAAACTTGAATTTTATAAATAGTTAAAAAGGGTTAACCCGTCTGTTAACCCGTTAACCCCGTTAACTCTGTTAACCCGTCAACCAATTTCGCCAAATTATACAAATCGCCAAACTAATAGCCAAATTATACATATTGACATAATTTTTATTTTAAATAACGAAAAAACAAATAATTAGTAGAATATTAATAAAAATAATTATAAAAAGAAGTGGAAATAAAAATCACTTAATGACATTATAGACACACGAATCGTATTTAATGTCATTGAATGTGACATTCAGGATCATCCATTATTGGCATTTAATCTTATAGTTTGGCGATAATTTTTTGGTCGACGGGATAACCTAGTAGGGCATTTCTATGCGAATTTGTTTGTCTATTACACAACTGAAAATCGCTATGCTTGTTTGCCACTGTTATTGTCGAAAAGTTTGCTTCGTCTTATTCAATTGATGATATATCTTCGATAAACTAAGTCACATTTTCCCGTTTTTAAATACTGGCAGCTAAAAATCGCAGTATGTAACAGACAAACAAGTTCGCATGAAAATGCCCAGTAGTACTTTAAAAAGTGTTTATAATTTCTGTTTACTTGTCTGCCGTCTGCCTGTCCGTGTCTTAACTTAGATTGGCGTATGATTGATATTGATATACATAATTAATTTTTGACATGATATATTCGGTACTGAAAATGAAGTTTGTAACTTTCATAGATGATTTACAGAGGCACTCTAACGTCTATGAGTAAAAATCACTTGCAGATTACTTTAACAGCGTTACAGAATTTTAAACATAATGTATTTCACATACATTATTGGAGTGAACTACAAGGTGGTTTCTGTGGAATATGTTACCTGTACAGCGTACAATACGTGTACAGGGGAATTCAAAAAAGGACTTCGAAAAATTCTTCAAAGAAGAACAACAAAAAAACTGTTACAAACTTAAGATAATTTATTTCCTTTCCAAAATTATTTATTTACTTATTTATTTTAGTCTGTTTTCCGATATGCAATGTAATTAGATTTTAAAAAGTAGATATACAACTACATTTTTTTTTATAAAAGTGAATAATAAATAAAAATATACAATGAATAAAAATATATAAATATTTCAGAATATCATTCCAAAAATATTTCATTTTATCAAAAAATTATGTAGTATTCAGACATTGAAAAAACATTTTTTTTCCATTTATAACTCGTGTTAAAGAAGAAAAATGTTGAAAAAACATCAAAGATTTATTAATTACAGTAAAATAGAACACTTCCTCAAAGCGGAAACCTCTGTTTAGAGAACACATTTTAAATCCCCAACATCTAATATACAGTAAACTCTTCACACACTTTGGTACCAGGCAGGGGTGTAGTCTTAAAATTAACAAAGGGTATACGCTCAAAGCAGAGGGTATACCCTAGAGAGTGTATACTATAACTTTCTTGAGAAATAGAGGGTATACGATGTTCCTTAAAAAATCCAGAAGGTTTACGGCGTATACCCTCGTATACCCACCACTAAATCTCTGGTACCAGGAAATTTGCAAGTTTTTAAACGTAAATAGACAAAAGATATGTATTTTTATGTAATGGAAAAGTGTTCACTAAGTAGAAGTATCTGCTATTCGGTAGTGTCTGCTATAGGGAGCTTTTATTGTATTGCCTTTAAACGACGAATAAATTCCAAGATCCGAGATTTCGTTTTTCAAAATTTTTACCATGTTATACAATACGAATAATGAAAGGCATTTGAATCTTTAAAAAGACCAAAAAGTTTTTCAAAACATTCTCTTACATATTTCATAAACAATGTAACAAGCATTTAAAATATAACAGCGGTGATTAAATAAACTAAATAAAAAAATAAACTTTTTACAAAAGAAAAAATAACAGCGGCGAATTTTACCTTTTATTTAGATAATGGAAAAGCTTTGACTGTATTAAACAATGGATTTTTTTTCAATTGCATCATTTAAATGCGTCGATATAAAAACGTTACATTAAAACCCGACTTTTTATGTATTTCTTAGACTGGGATTGATAAGAATAATTAAGATATAATCAAATTAAAAGTAATTGTGCATATTAAAATTTTAAAAAGATAATGTCTTCCATGAATTTAAAGAAGTACATACCTTTTAAATAACTATGTATATTTTTTACCCTTGAAATTAAATTTCGATTAGTCATTAAGTCATTTATACTTTTTGTTAATTATAAAAGACGAAAACATAAAAGAACAAAAAAACCTTCTTTCATGATACTGCAAATGATATGGCTAATTAATATTTGATCCAATTAAAAAATATCTCGAATTAAAAGTTGAAAATTATCTTCTTTAAGTTTATCAAAGCGTATATTTTATTGCAGTTATTTCCTATATTTATAGTTACGTTTCTTCAAGAACTGTTTGATTTCAAAACAGGTTTTTTTTTTTTTTTTTTTTTTTTTTTTTTTTTTTTTTATATAAAAATGTCCATTTAAAAATATAAACAAACTTTTGTTAAAATAATGTACATCTACAAACAAGGTAAAGAAGAAGTTGAACATCTGATTAAAATATATATGTATATACATGAGTAATATGAAGTTATTGATATTTAATTTCTTCTTCCGTCATTCTAAGAATTGGTATTTTAAATGAAAAAAAATATTAAAGGTAGAAATAGATTGATTTATGAATATTTGTTAGCTGAATGTAATTAAAAATAAAATTTTAAGTTAAAAGTTAACTATTAATTACTAAAATTGGTGACAATTTTATTTTAAAAGATAAAAATTATCTTTAATATGCGCTAAGCATACTTTTCTAGAATAAAAAATATGAATAAATGCATCATAAATTGGATATTATGTAGATATTAAATTGAAAAGATCAGTTTATTTACTTATTAATGTAAAAAATCAATTTTAATTTTTCAGATTTCCGCATTTACTATTCAGTACAATAGTAACGCAGAATTAAAACTTATTATAATTAACTTATAATTAAAAATATTGTGCATACTTTTTAATTTATTTACTTACGTACATTTTTTATTTTATAATTTATTATTTAATAATTTAATACTTTTTTTCTTGGAGTATAATTTTTTTTCTTCCGTAAAAGTCTTCTATCTGTCTTAATGTAAGCTATAATACATATTGTGATACATTTTTTGAGATCTAAAAAACAATGTAATCTAAAACTTAAGGCATGATTTGCTTATCGTGTCTAAGAAAGTGTATAGATAAGCTTTGAGCTTATTGCTCCCAAAAAGGGTCAATTTGTGTGACATTCCAATTATTTTTAAATTTTAGATATATTTCATTAGATGGTTCAGCAACTAGATGAAAAATCATTTTTGGTATCTATGTATTAGCCGTAAGCCAGCGGTCAATCGCAAAACATTGCACAATGTATATCAACTTCTGTAATAATTATTATTTGAATGTTTAATCGCATCGTCAATCACATATTTTTAATTTCGTGTTTTAATTCTTTATTTGTGACGTCAAAATCTGGATTGAAATTTTAATTATGGGATATGAAACGAAAACAGTTAAATGCCGAATAAATTACATTGTTAATTTGTTATATGTTGCTAACTTTGAAAAAAAATGACTTTTTAAAATTATGATTATTTTTCTCTTATGTTTTTAGTTTTTAAACATATTTCATTAGGTGGTTCAGCAACTAGATGAAAAAAAACATTTTTGGTATTTTCAAATGGATCCGTATGCCATGGTCAATCGCTAAACATTGCACAATATACATCAACTTCTGTAATAATTTTATTTTTGTATTTAAGCGCAGCGGCGATCACATATTTTTAATTTATTGTTTTAATTCTTTATTTCTTAAGTCAAAATCTCGTTTGGAAATTTAGTTATGGGATATGAAATGGGGGGAGTAATTAAATTTGCTATACACTTTACTAATTATTTCGTTACTTTCTTAATTTGCTATACATTTTCAACTTTCAAAAAATCTATTTATAAGGAATTCAAATTCCTTTAGTATCCAGAATTAATCACAAAATATATGTGAAGTGAAATCTTAATTATTAAGAAAGATATGGGCAAAAATGTTACCGCGCGTATTATCGATAAAACTGATCTCGCCGAACAACATAAGCGTAACTGTAGTGTTCAAGTAGAAACTCACAAATACATGCTATTTGTCATGTTTATGAGAATGCATTGAGCTACTTTAAAAACTTTAAAATCGGTATAACTACATTTTTCAACATGTGCGGCATGATAACTTGAGCAATGTTTAACATTTTTGGATAAAGTTTGCGTTCATCTAGAATAATTAAATTATCTAAAGGTTACTAAGCCATTTGCTGATTTTTTTTTTCTTCTAATAAGTTTAAAAATTAAAATTTCAGACATTTTTTTTCTAAAATGGCAAAATTTTCTTATTATTGAAAAATTTCAAAATTCGATTCTATGGTCCTTATCTATAATCTTATTTTGAAAAGATAAAACTGAGATTTTAATTATTACTATTATTATTGTTTGTTTGTTTCTACAGGAAGTTAGGATGCTGCCCACGCCACGTAGGCTGGATATTCTGGTACAGTTCAAGTCGAAGGTTTCCAGCGTAATTTGTGATTGCATTTGCAAAAATATTTTCTTATACTCTTGAAGTAGTAAAAAATAATGTGAGATTATTAGTCTTTTGATTAATCAATTTAACTACTTTCCTTTAAAAAAAAAATCTAAAATATGTCAATTTTTCATCGTAGCGAAAGTATATAACACCTTAAGTGCAAATGAATCAATCAATCTTGCGTAATTTCTAAGATGATTCAATAATTACTTTCCCTAGTGTATATAAAGTCTTTTTGCTGTGATTGTTGATGTAGAATATCGAAGTCTAATGTCTAGATTCCTATATTTTCAGTTCCAGAACCGTAGCTGCTATATCAACATAGTTTTGGAGAGACGGGTGAAGTTTTAAAGACCTATTTTTAAAAGTTTTTTAAAAAGGAGGTTGAGGAGGGTTTGAAACTTATGAGGATAGATTTGTAATAGTGGATGAGATATCGCTACATCTGTATGATCCCAAATCTGTATGATACCAAAAGATAGTAGCTACGCCTCATTCACTGCTTGACTTGTATTCTTTGTCTTGAAAAAAATTTTAAAATTTACTATACCTACTTTATTTATTTTTATTTTATTTATTTTATTTTTACTATTTAATTTTCTTCTATATAGCTGAATGTTTCTTGATTTCAAACAAAATTAAATCCTGGCAGTTCTGATATTGATCTTCTCATAAAATAAATATATAAATTTCATCCGATTTTGTAAAACGCTTTTAAATCAGTGTTGGTAAGAAAAATATGAAATATTCATAATTATTTAACTTAAATCTTTACAATGACATTTTTTGATAATTTACAGATGATTAACTTAATTTTACTAGTGAGAGAATTCAGGTTACTTATAATTAAATAGCAAACTTCAGGGTGTTATTAAATTTAGATCCACATTTGTAAATTTATATGAGTATCTTCTAAAGTATCTTCTAAAGTATCAATTTCAGGAAAGTGGACTGTGATCTATGGTGTCATTTCGTTTATGAAAAAGCAATAAATGTTCATTTGTATTGTTAATTTAATTTCGGATGTAAAAAAAAAATAACTTTCTAAGTACCGTAAACTGATATATACGTTCACCAAGCTACAGGTGTCATTGCAATAGTAGCATTATTTAAATTAATTTATTTTTATGTAAATTCTTTAAATTTAGTTATTTTTCCATATTTCTATTTTTTAGGCATATTTGTTCTCTTTAGCGCTAATCTTTAAAAAATATTAAAATGAAATGCGTTTTATTGATCCAAAAAACTTTTTTAAAAGAAAAGAGAAATTTCTAAAGAAAAATAACTAGTAATTCCGTTATATTCAGCCTAAGAAACAAAGAGGAAATTGAACTTTAGAAACGCTATCGATCAAGGGATAAATTTAGATTATAATGCTAAGCTACGCTAATAGGGATATCTATTGTTAACGAAGGAATACCGCGAAATTGGAGCGGGATTCTATGAAGAGTGGTGCCCATACTGTGAGAAATGTATAGTAATTGAGGTACCGATTTTTTTAACTATGAAAAAACTAAAAATAACATAATAAGAACATTGTGTAAAGAAGCTACCTTGAAATATGGAATGAAGTTAGATCATCTTTTTACTTATATAATAAAACATTAAACATGTTAATAAAAATTTTTTAATTTTACTTAAGAAAGGTGTTATAATAAAAATAAATGACATTGACATGTTTCGGAAGCGTCAAATAAGTTCCATAATCATAATATAAATAAAAATAAAATTTCAAAATATTTCACGGTCAATACAAATGACACGCGACAATGAGATATAAATAATAGAAAAAAAACACAAAATTTAGCGCTCTATTTTAAAATAGAGCGCGTGTTTTTTATGTTTTTTATTATTATTTATATCTCATTGCCGCGTGTCGTTTGTATTGACCGGGAAATATTTTGAAATTTTATTTTTATTTACAATTTAGATCATGGTCTATATTTTAATTTAATTTTTTACAATAGAGCGCGTGTTTTTTTTTTTTTTTTTTTTTTTTTGTTATTTATATTTTATTGTCGCGTGTCATTTGTATTGACCGGGAAATATTTTGAAATTTTATTTTTATTTATATTATGATTATGGAACTTATTTGACGGTTCCGAAACATTTCAATGTCATTTATTTTTATTATAACACCTTTCTTAAGTAAAATTAAAAAAAAAAAAAATTTACATAAAAGGTGAATGTTTTAAAATCTGGTGATTTAAAAAATCAATTGGATTTAATAAACTTTTTATCATAAAACATTAAGTTCGTCTTTGTAATATCCTTTCTATCTATCTCTCTCTTTCTCTTTCTCGCTCTTTTTTTTTCTGTGTATCTTTCTCTCTCTCTTTCCCTTTCTTTTTCTTCTGTGAAAAATGGCTTTTAACATTATATTTTAACATTATTAACATTTAGTAAGGAGAAAAAAATCTTTAAAACTCTCTGTTCAAAATTATTGCGACTTTTACTTCAATCATGTATTTTATTCTTTAAAGTTACAGCTACTAATTCGAATCATTAATTAAATGCATGTCTAAAAGAATGGACTATGTTGCAAATTTAAATTTGAAGAGAAATGCGGAATATTTATTAATATTTCGGATTAACGTTGTCCGTAATGCAAGATGGATTCTTCTTCCCATCTTAACTACATTCCACTTTTTATAAAAATTTGCATTAACGAGTTATAAAAAGTAGATGTGAATATGACAAGTAATAATATAATTTTTAGATTAATGTTTCATTTTTTATTAATATATATAGAAAATGCATATTATGAAACTGCAATATTGAACGCTAATAATCAATCATCAATTATTCCACACAACCCCTTTTTCAACAAAATTTACAACCTTCCAAAATTTATAAGAAATGCATAATTTTAATGTTTCAAACACCAATTTAAATAATGATAAAGGAAATTATTGAAAAGTTTTATTACTATTTATATGTATTGCAGTATGCTATTTTTGAAAAATCTTCAAAGGTTCATCCATAGCTTAAAATCGTGCGGATAATTCATAGAATAATTGAGATTATTTTGATTTCACTGAATATTTTTTTTTCTGTCACTTAGGCCTTTATTTTTTCTTAACAAGTATCATTCAACATTTACACAACTTGTTTTCCAACCGGCCTGGGATTTGAACCCAAGACCCCTTGACTGTAGAATAACACCTTACTGCCTGAGCTATAGAAGCAATTGCTATTCAGTACAAAATATGTCATTTTTCTTTCAGCGGGGAAAATCTCAACTAAATCTGATGAGATGATTTTTTTTCTAAATTATTCTAAGTTTTTTTTTTTTTTTTTTTTTTTTTTTTT
Source organism: Maratus speculifer (assembly GCA_964019185.1). Lineage (NCBI taxonomy): Eukaryota > Metazoa > Arthropoda > Arachnida > Araneae > Salticidae > Maratus > Maratus speculifer. The sequence continues at coordinate 367,515,740 of OZ025291.1, forward strand.
TTTTTTTTGAACATTAAACTAAATTTTCTCTTCTAATATTTTTTATAAAATACAAAAGAATTCTAAAAGTAAGTATTTTGAATTTCAAAATTTAACAAAGATAAAAATATCTTTAAATAAAGAAATGGAAATCCCTACAAGGAATTTGATGTAAGATGACAGAAATGTCTCTAAAATGATCACCGAGAAACGCAATCGAATGCAGTTAAGGGGACGGTGAACAATTTTTTTTTTATCATCATAGGAATATAAAACATTGTACATGTATACATTTCACCAAAAGCATATAGAATATCTTTGAAAAAATTTCCTATCTTATTAATTTTTTTTAATTTAATGTTTTAAATTTTTGAATAAAATTTTAAAATGGTTCTCGTATCTTAATTTTGGAGATATTTTCTTGCTTTTGCATTTTTATCACTTAAAACTCTATTATAAACAAATTAATACTAATTTTTAATACTTAATTTTTTAATAATTAATACTTAATTTTTTAATCTCTGAAATAATTAATATTTAACAGTTTTTTTTTTCTAAATTCCATATTGATTTTCATCAAAAAGTTGCCTTTTAATAAGTAAAAAATCAAATTTGACTATCTTAATACAGACGAGTTTTTAAAAGCTAACAGAATTTCTTCCTAAATAATATCAGTATACTACCTTATCAATTTCATAAATATCGAATCAAAAATTACATCGCAAGTAGCATTTCAAAAAAAAAAAAAAAAAAAAAAAAAAAAAAAAAAAAAAAAGTTGAAAAATTAATTTTTAGAAAAACAGATTTAAAATATATAAATACACTTGCCTTTATTATTTAGTTCTTAAAACCTTCATAAATGATATTTTAATAAGAAAATAACTGTTTTGGTACTATTACACCACAGAAATACACTTTTTTGCTACGATTTTGCTACAGACAATTTTATTCAAATAAAGGTCCACTGTCCCCTTAAACGAAAACTAGTGTAAATTTACTGAGAGTTTTGCTTTTTGCTGTGTTTTTAAAGAAATTTTTAGCAGTGCATAAAATATTACAAATTTTCATTAAATGAGAAAATTGCCACTGGAATAATAATTTTTTGCGACAGAATAGCTATTTCTTTTTAAATTAAAAAATTTTATTTTTGTGAAAGTTAAGATTTGGTTTCCTCTATATTAAACAGGAAATATAATTTTTCTTCCTGTTTAAACCTTTTTAATTTATGCTAAAGTATGGCATTTCAGCACTGTTTAACAATAACACATAAAACTTAAAGATAAATAATCTTTCATCTGATGCAGCAATCTTATTGTCAGAAATATCTGAGTAAGATATTTGGGAGAAATTTGCGGTTTAAGAAAAATTGTATGGCTCTAGATTATGTGACAAAGGATTGGAAATGTCTTCAAGAATAGTTAACTAGTTTAAGGGGACGGCGGACATTAAAAATTTATTTTATTCATTTTTATCATAGCAATATGAAATTTTGTGCATATATACATTTCACCAAAAGCATATAGTATATATTCAAAAAATTTCCAACCTTATTAAAATTTGCAATTTTTTTTACAAAAATTTTAATTTTTAAACGAAATTTTAAAATGCTCCTCGTGTCTTAATTTTTGAAATATTTTCTGGCTTTTGCATTTTTATCACTTAAAACTATATTATAAACAAATTTGTGTAAGATTTTTTAAATCTCTTGAATAGCTAATATTTTACAGATTTTTTTCTAATTTTTTTTCGATTTTCATCAAAATTTTGCCTTTTAATAAGTAAAAAATAAAATTTGACTATCTTAATGAAGACGAATTTTAAAAAGCTTACACAATTTCCTTTTAAATAATATCATGATACTTCCTTATCAATTTTATAAATATTGATCAAAAATTAAGACGCAAGGAGCAATTCAAAAATCTAAAAACGCTGAAAAATTAGTTTTGAGAAAAACAGATTTAAAGAACATAAATAAATTTATCTTTATTATTTACTCTTTAAAACCTTCATAAATGATGTTTTAATAAGAAAAAACTGTTTAGGTACTATTATACCCCAGAAATAGACCTTTTTTCTGACGATTTTCTATAGATGATTTTGCTCAAATAAAGGTCCACTCTCCCCTTAATATCTTGTATTGTATGATTAAGCCGTTAAAAAATTCTTTTTAATACTGATATTTTATTCAATAATTACATAGAAATTCTTTAACCCGTTCAGGACCAGCACCTTTTGCATGAATTTTATTCGTTTGGCACAACTTTCTAGCACTTTCCAACAAAGTTGAACAGTGCTTGTGCATTCGGTTTGTCTGTCCGTCTGTCCACGCTCTAAATCGCGTAAATATACTCGGATTTTCATGCAATGTATAAAGCTTATTTTGGGTCACCAAACATGTTTGGTATTGCATCTGAAGTATGAATGACTAATGATTCATTTTCAGGAACACTCAAAAGAATTCGGTTATTTTATGGTATAAGGGAAAAAATCGTTTGGAAAGTATTTTAATGATATTACGCTATTTCAAATGTAATGAAATTTATATAAATCACTCAATTTCACTACGATCACGATAAAATGAAGCATTAATAGCATTTTTTATTAATGTAGAGGGACATACAAAAGAAATCGGTTACAGTGGTGCCTTTATTTAATAATTGCGGAAGAGTACGTTTTAAAATTCAGTATGCGCTTTTAAATTTAATTGAACTTTTGTCTATTATTCTATGCCTCAATTCTATGCCTCATATATAAAGCTGCACAAAAGTATTCTTATACCATTCTCCTGATTAGAGGAATTTTCTGAAATATTTGAATCTCATAAACTAAATTTTACAATGCATGTAGTTAATGGATACAAATCTTTATATCTTGTAAAAGGCTAAAACAAAATTCGGATAACTTTCCGATTGTACATGGAGTCAGCTGAAATTCGGTTTTGAAATACGTTATACATTTGCATATGGTGAAATGAGACGTAATATTTCAACTCTTTTTAAACGGTGCAGTTTTGTTACATTAATTTGAATGTGTTGGAAATTGCTTTATGACCTATACTTGATGCATGATTTTTTCTTTCTTGTTAATTATTCGACTTAACTTTATAAATCGCGAAAATGTCGCAATTAAATGAAGCGTAATTTTTTTTTCCAAGGACCTTCGTCGTTCCAAGCCCGAGCTCGCACTCTGATTGATTGTTGCTCTCGGCACTGTTTTCATGTAACTTGGCGATAATCATACTTGGCGTAGCGATAGATGCTTCTGTCGAGGAGTTTGATTTCTTACCGAACCGAGTACAAAGTAACTTTCCTGTTTACTAATAAGTAAAGCATTTAAAAAGCATTTAAAAGCATTCGTTAGCCATTTTAAAAAATAACACAAGATAATAATACACAAGAGCACAAAATGAAGAAAGAATAAGAATGAGTAGGTTAGGTTTTAGGTTTACTCGTTCACTTACGAGCGAAGTATTTTTCGCCAAGTATGGTTATCGCCAAGTTACGTGAAAACAGTGGCGAGAGCAACAACCAATCAGAGTGCGAGTTTGGGCTTGGAACGACGAAGGTGCTTGGAAAAAAAAAATTCGCTTAAATGAAATTAATTTTACTTTTCTTTTTTACTGGAATCAAATTTAAGCGCCGTAAGTATTTTTGAGGGTGCATATATGCACTCACGGTCCCGAATGGTTTAAAGGTTAAAAATATATTAATACTCTCATTAATACGAGCCTCATATGAGGACAGACAAGTAGTGCCTTAAAAAAATAATCAGCATGTATTTATGGATATCTGATTTGTGGACATATAATAGCTAGCATTCAAAACAATAATAAAATTATTTTATAATGGGTTCTTATAATTGATCGTTTATAATGGGTTTACAAAAAAAGATTGTGTAAAAACGAAACATTATTAAAAATTTATGCATGTCAAGATTAAATAGAAGAGCACTAGCAGATTTGCTTATTGAAAAGCTTGGCATTTTTTGGCACACAAATTATTATTATACATTTTGTGTATTTCCTCATTTTTTGTCTTTTAAACATATACTATAGCAGATCTATTAATATTTTTTCCAATCAAACTACACTAAATCCCCACTGAAAAAATCTGTAGGAAATCTGTAGGTATTTGGTCCAAAATTCTCTGGGAAATCTGTCCGTATTATGCCCATTTTTCAGATATTTTTTTAAATATCTTTAAAAATTCCGCAGAGAAAGTGGCAATTTCTTCAGATAATCTTAAGATTATTCTTAGTGGGATAGGTGCCGTAAATTTCGACGCACATGCCGCGAATTCAATATACCTAACTAGAAAATTTATTTATTTAAATGTAACCCTCATAGCATGCATGGTCACAGTGACGTCACAATGACGTCATCGTGAGTCACTTTGGTCACATCACATCTGTGACCAAAATGCCACCACTCAGTGACGTCACATTGTGACTGAGATGTGACTTTATTAAAAATTTTTAGAAAATTATAAATATTCTTCAAAACATGTTATTTACTTTAAAAAATATGTTTCTGGCAATTAAGAGCCCACAATAGTCACAGAAAAATTACTCAAAAAGACCCGGATGACTATGTAAAGTCTATGGAAGCGTTCTTTTCTAATATCTCGCTCAAATTTTAATATTTTTGCATGATTTTTTTGCACAAGATGGCTGAGGGCAATCCACAACCGGGCTAGTTTTTACTTTTTAAATTTTTGTTTCAGATTGTCTTTAAAAAATTACTTTAACTTTCGAAACCGGTTTAAACCGGTTCTGAAACTGAAACTATCGTAATATAAAAAATATATAACCAAAATCGGAAAAGTAAAAACTAGCCCGGTTGTGGATTGCCCTCAGCTAGCCTATGCAAAAAAAATCATGCAAAAATATTAAAATTTGAGCGAGATATTAGAAAAGAACACTCCCATAGACTTTACATGGTCATCCGGGTCTTTTTGTGTCATTTTTCTCTGACTATTGTGGGCTCTTAAAATATCGTTGCTTTTGTCACAGTTTCTTCACAATGTTAATGTCAAATTAGTCACAAATAACACATTTTTCACAAATCTGTCATATTGTGACCACTTTGTGAAACGTCATAAACGAGCTCCAAAACGGCCATAACGACTTCACATTTTAGTCACTGTGACTTCACATCGATGTCACGTGACGTCACATCGACAATCGATGGTCACAAAGTCACAATGTGACTTCACAACGACGTCGCAGTGACGTCACCATGCCTTACGGGAACTTACTGATTCTTGGTAGTCATATGAAATAATTATATTAATATATAAATATATTTAATAATTAAATAAAAAAAAACATATTTAACTTTTTGTACTCCGACGGGAAGACTCACTGACGAAAATGTAGTATAAATTTCATTTAATTAGGGGCCATCCACAAATGATGTCACGCTTGGAGGGGGGGGGTCATGAAAGTGCGACAGTTTGTGACAAGGGACTGAGAGCGGGTATGAATAAATGTGACATCACACATTTTAAAATAAAATAAAAAGCATTAAAAATCAGCAGTTTAAATTTCGAATTTATTTTAAAAATTAAATATTTTGTGCTCAAAGTAAATATTTAAAGCCATATATACATTAAATTCCATTTCAAATTCTAAAATACTGCTGTTTTGATTTGCTCTTTAATGTTAATATTTCATTACTATTTTATATTAATTATGTTTTTTGCTGCAAATCTTAATCTTATTTCATGCAAAATAAGTACATGAATAATTTTTATTGTAAAACTAAAAAATATCATTAAAATACATAGTTAAAGTTAAATAAAGTTTGAAATATGATGGATAATGTAATGCTTTGTTTCTAAGCTACAAGTATATGCTTAAGTAATATTGTTTGAAGCGTGACAATAGGAGGAGTGGGAGGTGTCAAAAAGTTAAATAAAAAAGAAAATTGCCCAATTAAACTAATGGCATAGAGCTCACAACCTATACTTGAAATCTGATAATTATGCATAAAAAAACCATTTACATAAATTAAGGGGAGGGACATTAGTCCCCGTTCCCCTTCTTAATACTTATCTAATGAACACCCAATATTAATCATGGAGGTGCCTCTTCAGAATGATCCTATACCTAAGATTTGAGCGAAAATTGATAATTCTGCAAGAAAATCCCATTTATATAAATTATGAGATGGGGCATTAGCCCCCGTTCCCCTTCGTATACTTATGGAATGAACTCTCAAAACTAATCAGGAAAGCGCCTTATTATAATAAGCCGGTACTACTAGGTTATCCCGTCGACCGAAAATCTATCGCCAAACTATAAGATTAAATGCCAATAACGGATGATCGTGAATGTCACATTCAATGACATTAAATACAATAAAGGTGTTTGAAACGTCAATAAGTGATTTTTATTTGTATTTTTATTAATATTCTTCTCATTAATGGTTTCTTACGTTATTTAAAATAAAAATTATGTCAATATGTTTAATTTGGCTATCAGTTTGGCGATTTGTACAATTTGGCGAAATTGGCCGATGGGATAACAGAGTAGTACCAATAAGCCTATATCCAAAATTTCAAGTCAATCTGATATTTTTACCACGAGATATCCCGTTACATACTTACGCACCGTACATGTATACAGAACGAGCGGAAACATGAATTCTTAGGCTTTGATAGCCTGAGAGCTAAAAAATGTGTGGCAACTTTCATGGACTGCCCTTAGTATATGATACATTTCATGCAAAACAGTTTCCTAGATCACATTCAATAAGCGCGGTGAAACATTCGAAGTTAAATATTTTTTAATGTGGTTATTTTCTCATCCATTTACACAGGATTGCCTTTTCTCCTATTAAAAAGGTTTTATAAAATATGTGTAACTACAAAATCAGTTACTGATAGAAACACAATACATGTAACTTGTTCTTGTAAGATTAATTAATATATTTCCATAAGAGTAGTTTTGTTAACTAATCTAAGTGTTCTTGTAATTATTTAACATGTAAAAAAAATCTAACTATCTATTTATTAAATCAGTTTTGAAATTTGAAAACGTAAAAATACACTTAACTGTACATAAACTACTTAAAAGGTGCACTAGAATACTTATAAAAACTTTAAAAATACATTTAAAGTCCTTTAAAAAGTTCAAAAGCTCAGAATGTTTTCAACCGTCACTTACTCGGTCTTCGTCAGTGAGAGAAACTACAAAATGACAGCTATTACTGCTGGCGTTCTCAGGCTCATCCGGAACAGTCCATTTTTACATCGAGGGAGGAAGGATGGGGGGTGAAGAAAACGGGGCAAAATGGATAGAATAAAACTGTTGAAATATTTCAAAAACACAGGCTTAACTATTATTAATAATTTTTTTCCAATATGCGTGTATATCGTAGGAAAGTGCAGCATTACATGCTATTTCTTTATTGAATATTATTTCGATGGATTCTCTAATGATAGCTTCAATGTGACTAGTAGTATGAAAGATAATTTTTGTTACAGTTAAGTGTATTTTTACGTTTTCAAATTAGTAAACAAGGTAAATTTTGCACTGTTTTGTTTTTAACTCCAATTAAATCAGTTTTGTTTTAGAATCTATCAAAACATCAAATTGTTATTATTTAAGTCGTTTTGATTACCATCAGATATTAATAAAGACAATTATTGAAGAGAGGCAAAATGCTGGACTTAAGGGTTTTAAATAAAGTTATTTTAATTGCTTATTCCACGCCGAAAATTAAGTTTTGTTTTAACCCCTTAACTGTGTTGCCCAAACTGACTTCGGGCAGAAACTCAACGGGCAGAACCTAATTTTTAACTGAAATTTTATCTTTATTGATTGGCAGATGATTTTCGATTAAGTAAAGCAACTATTTTAGTATGGAAAATGTAGTTTACAGCCCCTATTTTTATTTAATTTATATTGTCGAAAACAATGCCACAGTTAAGGGGTTAATATTATGAATTAATGGTTTCAATAATTTCATGTAAACATTTTACATATGCGGGTATTAAGTGATATCATGGCAATAAGGGCTCAATACTTTCTCAATATTCTTATATTGATTGATTTTGCTTTGACAATGTTTACAGTATAATATCAATATAAAATATAATTGTGAAAATAAGTTATTAAAAAATAGTTATAGAATAAAAATCACATCACCTCATACTAATTAATTTTCTAATTATTGCGCAGAGATGTGTGTGTGTGAGGGGGGGGAGCAACATTTAATGCGAAATTGTGCTTACTTTCCTAATAGAAATTTATTTTTCAGATACACTTGTAAAATATAAATACATATCATTTATAGTTATAGCCTTTTTGTACATCTTTTCACATGGAACAGCACAAAACACTACCCAACCGATCGGTTTGAAATTTAATCTATATTATCATTGCTGAATTTTGTCGAGTCTTTTTAACTTTTATGAATATCAAATCAAAATTTAATAACATGTCAAAAAAGTTATCTTCCTTCTTTTAAATCATATCACACATAATTAATTCCTTAATATTCTGTGAAGTGTAATGGTTCTAGGTTGTCATAGTGATAAAGTCCTATTTAATCTGGTGTCATATTATTACACTTTTCCTGAATTTAATATATACAATCGTACACACACTTTTGGATAAGAGTGAAACAGTTATTGCTCCAAGATCTAGATAATTCTAAAGCTAGTTACAATACACTACATGGCCATTGATGACCGTCCGCTTGCGATTTTAGACATTTTGTTAAATATCTAGAAAAATACACGAGGAATTATCCTGAAACTCTAAGAGTATAAACATAATAGTACAGGTCATATATTTCCGTGAAGATTTTTTCCCGAAACTTTATAGGGGAACACCAACAAATGTATAAAAATGAATATATTTTGGATATCACTGCCAAAACTAATGTAGAAAAATAGCTCAAGCTGTAGATTATGAAAAAGTGGCTTATTGTAATAAATTGTGTTCATTTTTTATGTCGATGGCATGTATACTCGTAGAAAATAAAGGTTTTTATAAAAATGGAACCGAATTTTTCCAAAATTTTTGCTTATAATTTGCAGAGTTCTTAATATAAAATAATAATATTTTTTGAAAATATGACAAACAACATTGCACATAAAACCCTGTAATCAGAATTTAAAAATAATAAAAATTGTATGATAAATGAGTAGGTTTACTAAATAATTTTTCACTGCGCATGCGTCAACGATATGAAAATTTCATTTGCATATTATGTTAGCTAAATGCATAGAGCAAGTTTTGTAAAAGTCTCAAAATCATAGCTTTAAAACTCTGAAAGTGATCTTAATAGAATAAGCACCAAATCCGTTGTTCCCAAATGAAACAACAACAACAACAACAACAAAAAAAAAAAAAAAAAAAAAAAAGAAAGAGGGGATTTATCCAAAGGAGTAGTATGTCTCATATTGTACATTCTATATTGTCACTAATCAATGAATATGTGGATACAACCCCTATTGTTTGTGCTTCATTTTGGGAATAACAGATTTTCAACTTATTCTATTGACGATTTTTTTCAGAATTTTCAAGCTATGATTTTGCGACTTTGACAAAAGTTGCTCTATACATTTAGCTAACAAAATATGCAAATGAAATTTTGATGTCGTTGACTCATGCACAGTGAATAATTACTTAGTAAACCTACTCATTTTTCATACAATTTTTATTACCGTATTTACTCGTGTATAAGGCGCACTTTAAAAAAAAATTAGGGCAAAATTCCTAGGTGTGCCTTATACACGGAATATTTTTTAAATGTTGGATGCAGTCGAACGATATACATATGAAACAAGAAATTATTCAAAGATATTAAAACTCGGAAAACGTACTTAATTGAAGTATTACTGCATATTTATTTTACTCCTTGCAGCTTTTTTATAGAACAGAGTTAGTGACATTATCTAAACGCTAATTAGCAATTCTCTTTACCGTCACTCATTCCTATTTCCCGTCATTCTCTTACAACCAGAAGTGTAAAAATGCATTTTCGTCTTGTTTTCTGGTCTGGTGTAATGTTTGTTTCGACTTTTTTTTTTACTGAAATTCATTCTTCATTAGCGTATCAAATTTATGGGGCGCGTTATACACGAGATTTTAAGAAATCGCCATTATTACTTGTAAAGTAGAGGTGCGCCTTATACGCGAGTAAACACGAGTATAAACATTGTTGTTTGTCATATTTTCAGACAATAATATTATTTTATATTAAGAACTCTGCAAATTATAAACAAAAATCTTGGAAAAATTTGAGACTTTTTATAAAAACCTTATTTTTTCAACGAGTATACATGTTATCGCCTTAAAAATAAATACAGTTTATTATAATAAGCCATTTAATCATAATCTACAGTTTGAACGATTTTGCTACATTAGTTTTGACAGGGTTATTCAAAAGATATTCATTCTTTTTTAATTTGTTGACGGTCCCCTATGGAGTTTCGGGAAGAAAACTTCACGTAAATGTATGTCTTGTTCTATTATATTTACACACTTAGAGTTTCAGGATAATTCCTCATGTATTTATCTAGATATTGAACAAAATGTCTAAAATCGCAAGCGGACGCTCATCAATGGCCATATAGTGTATAAACGCACCTCATTTGCCACGCTAGACCTTTCTAGTTTTTTTTTAAACTTTTAAATGTACAAAACAGTTTGGCTTAACTGTAATGAAGCGATATGGAATAGAGTTCAGTTTTACTTAAGTATCAAAATTTTAGTTCTACTTGCAATTTTAAATTTGTAATTCTGCGCGTAAGTATTTATATCAATTTTTTCCTTGAAAATTTCATAACGCCCAATATTTTGCGCACAATACATCTTTATCTTTAACGCGCAGGATATATGAAAAACATCACATTAGTTTTCCGGGAAATTTTTCAAAATATATGATTCATATTTATTTTTAGTAACGGAATCTAAAATTTTCTTTTCAATTATTCATAAAAATATTTTTATAAATAATTACACTGTTAACTTTTTTTAAATTTTACTAGCTAAATACATTATTGTATTAAAAGTTTAACGAGTTGGAAATTGCACGTGAAGCGTAGCAAATGAGGTGCGTTCGTACGATAACGAAGTTTTAAAAATATCACTCTCATATATCAATCTCATAAAATTGTAAATAATTACAATTAAAATGCGCACCAAACAATGTTCTCTCTATACCATTATGCAATGGAATACTTTTGTGTGGCTTTGTAAATCAATAACAAATATTCTTTGCACCACAGATTATGCAAAATGTATATTATAATGTGTACTTTATAGATGCATATCAATTTTATTACGTTCGAATGAGTGTAACACCATTAAAATGCATTTGAAACATTTTTCCCCATTAACCATAATGTAACGGAACACTTTTGATTGTCCCTGTAGTTGAACTATACATCCGATTTTAATAAAATTTAAAATAATTCTACAAAATTATGTAATAATTATGTATTTAAAATTTCAAACGATTAAAATGCATTTGAAACTTTTTTCCCCATTGACTGTAATGTAACGGAATCGTTTTGATTGTCCCTGTAATTGATCTATGCATCCGATTTTCATAAAATTTGAAATGACTGGACAAAATTATGTAATAATTATGTATTTTAAATTTCAAACGATTCCGTTGGGTAGTTTTTGCGTTGTTATATGCGGGCAGACAGACGGACAGACTGATAGACAGACGGACAGACTGAACGACAACAATAGGTGCTACGTATTTACATAATTACAAACGCACCTAAAAATGAATTGAATTCAAATTTATTTGGCTTCAAAGTAATTACTAAAATCTGAAGTACAATGAAGGTACCAAAAGCTCAGTTCTAATTTCAATACTAATTTTGTAATCCTGTACCTAGCAAGTCATCAATTTGCTGCTTGACAAATATCTGACAGTTTCAAGCTATTAATTATAACCTTTTTTGGAACAGATATCATATCTTCCCGCGAACCGCCATCTTGGTTCCCTGTTATTTTGCACAAATTATTATTTATAATTATCATTATTGCAATTATTTTAATGAAAACATAAAAATAATATTTTTAAGACTTGTGCACTCTAAAATTTTATTTTCATTTTACTTGAATGTTTTTCAAAATAATAAATTAATAGGTTCATTAAACGATTTTTACTATTAAAAATTTTATCTTTCAATCTTTGAATTTCCATAACAGGTTTTCTTGTTTAATTTAATATCGTCTTTTGAAATGTATTATTCAATCATTAAATTGTCATTTCAGTTGCATTTTGTAGTTTAAGGTTAAGGGTGTTGTTTACTGCTCCGTTTAACAAGCGCAAAACGTTTTGACACATTTACAAATTCATTTTTTAACAGAAAGTTACAAAATTTGGATGCCTGACTATGGAAGCGATTTCGAATCGAACTTATTTTTCCATTTTATGATAATTAAAATACCTATCCAGTTCTAAGCTATTTCGATTACGATAACCCCCGTTTTTCTCCTGCTTTTCGACCGGTTTTTTTTGCTTTCTTCGGGAAATGTGCTCAAAAGTGTCAATTTTGAAGGCTTGCTGTGAAAAATCTATTGTTTTTTAAAAAACATAAAATTGAGTGCAATTAGACAGTTTTTGAATTATAACACCTGCTATTTTCATGCATTTCCAACAAAAATAAATTAAAGCATGTGTCACAAAGTTGCCCTTTTTTATGTAAGAACACCCTTAAATAATAATGTATGAGAAATAACATTGAAACAAAATGGAGACTCACGGGAAGATACGGCATCTAAGCCAATTTTTTTTTAATAATTAAAAAAAAAAACTCATTAAAATCTTACAATACCACTAAAAATTGTATTTTAAAGCAAGACACATTTTAAGATATTTAAGTTTGAAAATGGTCTGTAATTTTTCACTTTTTTCCAATTTTACGAATACCGAGACTCATTAAAAGAAATATTATTTAAATGTCTCATTTCATTCCTAGATGGCAGCACTAAATATTTTTCTGGCGAAAATACAAATGATGTGTCAGAGCAAAATTGCATTCACACATTCATATGCTCATGAAACGTGCTTAAACTAATATATTTATTTAAAAATGAAGTAAAAAAAAAGTAAATTAGTTCACAAACAGTTTTGAACTCTTATTTTCCATTATTTTGGGCTATAGATGGTGATACAATAATTCTTATTCATTCTCTCGTTTCAATATTATTTTTCATTTCATTTCAAATCGAAAAAAAATACTTTCTAAAGAAAAAAAAAACTCATGTTTATGTAAATAATGAAACATTTGATTCATTTAATAAAGAAAAGTAGTAATTTAAATATGTTTAACTTCAAAAAGAACTTATTAAAATGCTTATTTTTAAAAAGGAAATTTGAAATATTTAACAGTAGATGGCGACACCATACGTCATTTTTAGTGATTATTATAAAGAACTCCGCTAGAGAATATTGTTTTTTGCATTTTGATAAAATTTTAATCGAATTTATAGGGTTAAAAGATTCTGAAAATGAATATGAAATTATCTTAGTAAATATGAATTTATATATTCTGAGAAAAAACACATTTATAATTTAAGAAATATTTCCTACTTAAAACTATATATACACATGATTATTTAAAATGGATATTAATGTTATATTCGAAACATAATGTAGGAAAATTTTAGAATTTTAGAATTAATATTGAATTAATAAAATGGGATACGTTTGCCCATGCTTCGAGGGTTACTATTGTTGACCATGCAAAAAAAGAATGAAAGGTATTACTTACTTATCATACGTAGTATAAGGTAAGTCTTGCAATCGTTTTCAAAATCGAAAAGAAAAATTTGACGGATTTACACGTTTCAGATAGTGGAGATTCCGAAAAACATATTTTTAGAAAAAAAAAATTGCCGTCCGTCTGTCTGTCTGTCAGTCTAAACGCTCTATCTCACGAAGAAATTGAGATAGAGACTTGAAATTTTGTATGTACTTAGTATGTAAGAATGGGACGAAGCCTATTTAATATCAGTAACCTCGGTTATCCGGAACTATTTTTTTCGGACTCTTGAAAAATTCGTTCTGATGAAAGGTACATAAAAATTTTCGAAATTTTGTATTTTAAGGAGTGGACTTTAAAGGTAATAAAATAACAAAAATTTTGGATAAAGAACCAAGTCGATCGGATTATTAGTAGCCGAGATATTTGCAATCCTGTTTTCCACATTCTTCGATTTTTCGTGACCCTGTATTTCATTCAAATTGCAATTCAGAGATATATTTAAATTGGAAATGAGACGCTTAATCCGACGCAGTAAACTGTAAGTTAATAGGATTATTATTTTTGGATGTTTCCTTTACGCAGTTCGGTACTACTTGAGTAGTTTCGCATTTTATATAATTTGAAGTAATGGGTTCATCAGCAATTCATGAATAGAGCATTACTATGTATATTAACAATATTTAAAAATACGTTTAAATTTTCTTTTGGAATTGCAATGCATTTAATAAATAGTTTTCACATATATTATTTTCACATATTATATAATGCATATCCGTGACGGGTAAGTATTACGGTGGCCCCCCAACGACTAGTTTTTAATTGTCAAGAACATTGGCGCATCCAAGATTAAACTTTGGCGGAGGCTACCATATTTTAGAAGTCTATATTTTCCTGATCTAACCCGGAATGTCAGATGAGCTCGGTCCGATATTTTTTTATATTTTATTAAATATAAGCCACATGTGTCGTTCCCGGAAAATATTTTTAGGTGCGTTCGTAATTATGTAAATACGTAGCACCTATAGTTATCGTTCAGTCCGCCCGTCTGACTGTCCGCATATAGCAACGCAAAAACTTCTCAACCGAATCGTTTGAAATTTTAAATACATAATTATTACATAATTTTGTCGAGTCATTTCAAATTTTATGAAAATCGGATGGATAGATCAATTACAGGGAGAATCAAAAGGATTCCGTTACATAACGGTCAATGGGGAAAAAAAAGTTTCAAATTCATTTTAATGGTGTTACACTCATTCGAACATAATAAAATTGACATGAACTTATGAAGTATATATGTACTAAAATATACATTCTGTACAACCTGTGATGGAAAGAATTTTTATTATTAAATTACAGGGCCATACAAAAGTATTCCACTACATAATGCTATACCGGGAAACATTGTTTGGGGCGTGTTTTTATTACATTAAACTATTTTGCATTTTATGAATATTATATACGTTGCTGAGGTGTAATAAAAATTACCTACCGTATATTTACAGGAACACGAAAATTTCGACCATTCTACTGTATCCGAAGTACTGTCTACTATACCAGCAAGATCTGAATATTTTTAAAACTTCGTTATCTTACGAAAGCACCTCATTTGCTACGCTTCACGTGTAATTTCCAACTTGTTTCTATTGACTTGCTTCTGGACGGAGATTGGGTAGTGGATGGGGAGAACAATCAGCGAAACCTGGAGCAGGGGCTCTGAAAAATTTTGATGGGGTTAAAACTGAAGGCTTAAACATTTTTGATAAATAAAAAGAAAATATTGTTTTAAGTAGCGAATATTAAAAATGCTGATATTTCAATTTTCATAAGAAATTTTATAAATAAGAAAAAAAGTGCGAAAATATTACTATTTTTTCAAAATTTCTATTTTGCAGAATCTGTTAAAAATAACAAAAGTAAATTTTCATAATTTAAAAAAAATTTTAAGTAGTTAGTTTAATATTGCGTTCTGGGAGAAGCTTCAGCTCCCTTAGGTCCTCCCGTGTTCGATATCTCCATCCACCCAATTTCACAATTTCAGTTGATTTAATTCGTAATAAATTTTTTTTTAATTATTCAATCGTTAAAATGAAATTTGGTTTTATTGACTTACTCATAAAATAGTTTTGTTTGAGAAATAGTAAGAACATAAATTAGACTGACGGGTACTCTGAAAAATAACTTCAGAGGATATAGAGTTAAATTTCTCACGAAAACAAATTTCCTGTCTTTTTTAGGTGCGTTCGTAATTATGTTAGTAAATACGTAGCACCTATTGTTGTCGTTCAGTCCGCCCATCTGTCCGTCCGTCTGTCTGTCCGTCCGCATATAACAACGCAAAAACTACCCAACTGAATCGTTTGAAATTTAAAATACATAATTATTACATAAATTTGTCGAGTCATTTCAAATTTTATAAAAATCGGATGCATAGATCAATTACAGGGACAATCAAAAGTATTCCGTTACATTACAGATAATGGGGGAAAATGTTTCAAATGCATTTTAATGATGTTACACTCATTCGAACGTAATAAAATTGATATGCATCTATAAAGTACATATAATATACATTTTGCATAATCTGTGGTGCAAAGAATATTTGATATTGATTTACAAGGCCACACAAAAGTATTCCATTGCATAATGTTATAGGGAGAACATTGTTTGGTGCGCATTTTAATTGTAATTATTTACAGTTTTACGAGATTGATATATGAGAGTGATATTTTTAAAACTTCGTTATCGTACGAACGCACCTCATTTGCTACGCTTCACGTGCAATTTCTAACTTGTTTATTATTGATTTTGATGTCTTGAAATAATAAAGCACTTAGAAGACAAAAGTGTATGTTTTTTTTTTTTTTTTTTTTTCTTTTGTATTATTCGGTTATTCTGTCGACCGATTTCGCCAAATTATACAAATCGCCAAACTAATAGCCAAATTATACATATTGACGTAATTTTTATTTTAAATAATAATAAAAAAACAAATAATTAGTAGAATATTAATAAAAATACAAATAAAAAGTCGAAATAAAAATCACTTAATGACGTTTTAATCAGATGTATCGTATTTAATGTAATTGAATTGACATTCACGATCATCCATTATTGGCATTTAATCTTATAATTTGGCGATAGTATTTTGGTCGACGGGATAACTAAATAGAACTTTTTTTTTTTCATTTAGATTTTTACACTTTGAATAATTAGCAATTCCAATGTTATTTAAAATAATTATCAATGTATTTATAAAAAAGAACCAAAAAAAAAAAAAAAAAGAAAGAAAGAAAAAAAAAGAAAGAAAAGAAAAAAAAGAAAAAAACTATCGTTAAGTTATGAGATTAAATGCCAATATGGATGATCATGAATGTCGCATTCAAATATATTAAATAAGATAGACGTGTTTAAAATGTCATAAAGTGGTTTTATTTGGACTTTTTATTTGTATTTTTATTAGAATTCTACTAATTTTTTTGGTCTATCGCTATTTAAAATAAAAAATATGTCATTATGTATAATTTGGCTATAAGTTTGGCGATTTGTACAATTTGGCGAAATTGGTCGACGAGATAGGCAAGTAGTACCGAAAGAACTTATAAGAATATAATGTAATAAAGTTATTTATAAAATTATAACAATCATAATTATTTCTAAAAATGCTTAGAAAAAAAAACATACTTTAGCTTTGAATTATCATTTTTTATCCTTCGCTTATCCCATTTCTCCACATATATACACGCTGGAAAAAAAAGTGTGTAATTTTATTCAATATTTTTGAAATGCTGTCGCCGCTGTATTATATTTCGATTCAATGATCCGATAAAAAAATTCATTTTCTAGACGTGGCCAAAGTCTGTTCATAAATCAGTAAAATTTGGCTTGGTCCAAAAAATTTTGCAAAAAAAGGCATTTACTTTTATTCTACAATTAGTCTAGAAATTGTAGCAATTACAAGTCTACAATTAGTCTAGTCGTCATTATTCTACAATTAAACATTAAAATTTATTCTTTTAAAGAATCGTAGATTTTTAGGCTTATTAAAATAGAGTTAAATGCATGAAAAAAGAACCTGCATATGACGGAATCTTCTATTAAACTAAAAATGGAAATTTCCTTTAAACTTGTTTTAAACTGTTCATCCATGCAAAATGACTAAAATAATACGTGAGAAAAAAATATATTATACATTTACGCCTATTAAGAATGCAGCTTATCTCTAACATATTTTTTCTTTCCAATGCGGTAACGTTTTCGTAGATTTTACTTTTACTATATATCATTTTTTAGATTTTTATGGAATATGGATTATTAAAATTAATGATAACTGAAACCTTTACATACCACAACAGAGGTTCATTAAAAGCATAAATATCGCAGCCTACAATACTTCTGGGAAAATAAAGATTATAAATATGAAAAAAAAAAAAAAAAAAAAAAAAAAAAAAAAAAACAACACTAAGATAAGTTTTTTTTGGTCAAAACTCTTTCGTAAGTGTAAAAATCAATGTTCTATAAAAATTACCTCGGACCGAAATTTTAGCTTTTTCGGGCTCGGGCTGTACTTTTAACTAGTATATCGGGCCGAACCAAGCCCCTTTTCTTTCGGGCCGGGCTCTGACCGAAAATTTGACTTTTATAACCTTTTATGAGACTTTTATAACTTTTTATATAAAATTTGACTTTAATGGGGCATTTATGTAACACTTAAAAAAAAAAAAAAAAAAAAACTGGCAAATAAATATACTAATGTGTGATTATCCTTTAATGCTTATGTTTATAGCTGCTACATGTAACGCAAACAAATTCTGCAAAGAAAAAAAAACCTTCCATCCTTGGTATAAATCTAAGGTCAATATTTGGAACTTTAGAAAACGCTGCATACGAAATCATATTAGATTAATTTTTTAATCAAAATATTGACCTTCGATTTATTCTGTTGTGCTGATCCATAGCATCAGACCAGATTATATTGTCGTTAAAATCATTTGGGTGAAGAAGATCCTCCAGTGTTGGTCCGGGATGACTCAGTTGGAAGAGCATTGGCGGCTTCAGCCAATACATCCCTGGTTCGAATTCAGGACCGGACTTTTTTTCAAACACTGGAAAAATTTACAGCTGTTATAATTAATTTACCGATTGAATAATCGTGTTTAAAAAATTAATCTAACATGGTTTTTAGTTTTACTTTAATAATTTATTGCTTTCAATTTCTTGAAGCGTATTTTTTTTTCCAACCACCTTCGTCGTTCCAAGGCCAAGCTCGCACTCTGATTGGTTGTTGCTCTCGGCACTGTTTTCACGTAACTTGGCGATACTCGTACTTGGCGTAGCGATAGACGCTTCCGTCGAGTTTGATTTCCTTCCGAACCGAGTACGAAGTAAACCGAGTACAAAGTAAAAAGTTGTGTGTAAAACTTTTAAAGAGTACAGCTTTCAGTAAGACACGTTCCATCCAATCCAATGCTGCAAGAGAAAAGTTACTTTGTATTCGGTTCGGAAAGAAATCAAACTCCTCGATGGAAGCATCTATCGCTACGCCAAGTATGATTATCGCCAAGTTACGGGAAAACAGTGCCGAGAGCAACAATCAATCAGAGTGCGAGCTTGGGCTTGGAACGACGAAGGTGGTTGGAAAAAAAGAAATTACGCTTTCTTGAATCGGATCATTAAGAGGATACTTCACTCAAATGAAAATGACCCGTTCTCTAATACTAATTCTATGGAAAAAAAATAGCTGAGATCGATCTGTATGCATGCCGTTTTTTATTTTGTTGATTTTGTTTTCAGATTTTTTTAAATCAGAATTCTTTCATTTTCGAAACCGGTTTGGAAAGCAAAACCACCCTCATAAGAAAATCTGCAACCAAAATCGCAAAAGTGAGAAACGGCCTAAATGCAGGTCAATCGCAGCAATCCAATGCAAAAAACATCGTTTAAAAATATTAAAATGCAACCGAGATATCTTTATAAATTTCTTCCATAAGATTAGCGTTAGCGAACGGGTCTTTTCTGTTGACTGAAGATTGACTCTTAATTTGTTTTTCCATTCATTCTCAACGAGTGAGAATTCTAATCGTAGAAAACTTAACTCGTAAAACTGAAGGTTAAAAAAAAGTCTCCAAGGAAACGAAGTTGAAATAAATGTTCTTGGCAAGGATTCTGAAGTGTTTGCTTTGCTAAGGCGACGTGACGTTGCGTATTTCGGAGTTTAAATATGTGTTTATATCTCCATCATGTTTTAAATGCTATGACTACCCCTTCTTTTAACTGTAACTTTTTTGTATGTAAAGATGGTGTGATATCGTTTGATATCACGTACATTATTCGTTATACATAATTAATATATCTCTATAAAATTAAAATTTTATATTAACATTCTAGATAAATATGTGCCGTTTTATTTATTTCTGTATATGTAAATGCTAAATTTATATATTCCCCTTGTATGTATTACTTTGATACTCGCTGTATTATTTTGTCTTAAAAAAGAAAATAATAAAAATAATATTTCACAGCCACTTCACTTAAACGATTCTTTTCGAGTTACATCTGCGTATGCAATTCTTCTCTGTCATATTTTTAATTCGAAGCTATCATAAAAAATAGTTAAAACTTTGGTTAAACCAGCGGTTATAATAATAATATAAAGATGTACTTTTAAATTTCTGCCTCTTTCAGTTTACTTCACCTGTTCTAATTAGAGTTGCAAAAAGTCGGTTTATTCCCGGGTTTATTTCCAATAGACCAGGTTTATTCCCAGGTTTATTCCCAAAAAACCGAATTATTCCAAAAAATCCCGGGTTTTTTCCAGGTTTATTTCTAAAAACCCGGTTTATTCCCGGGTTTAAACCGGGTTTTTTCTAACCTTCGCAACGCTGGTTCTAATGCTATCGGCAGCCTTCATATTCTTTCTTCATTTCTTACGTAACAGTTCTTCGCAAAATATCGTCCTTTTACGTAAATTGCCCCATGTATTCCAATCTACACTGTTAACCCGGGAAAACTCGCTGTGAGAATTTCTCACACGGTGCCCAATGGACTTTATGCACGTGACGTCACACGCCAGAGCTGGCGGTATGCTAACCTGTTATTCTAGTCACTGCACCGCCAGAATGCCTGAATGCGCAGGCGCAAACATCGCTAGCACCGATTTCAGCCTTTCTGGATACATTTTAACAGAAAATTTACAAATTTAAAGAATTTTCTTGCAAGCAAAACAACAATTTTGAATTTATATTACAATATATTAAGTATATGCTGCTTCAACAAAGATTTTTTTTCCGGTATTTCTAACAAAGAAGCATTAATAATTTACATTCCATAGATTGCTATGCTAAACACCGCCAGTAAATACCACCAGCAGACGAATTTTAGCCTCGATCTCAGCTTCTGTGCATAAGGTCCATTCTTTTCTTTTACTTTACAGTCACTTAATATCAATTTTTTTCTTTCGCTTAGTACTTTTTTTTTTCAAAAAAGAGGTAAAGTAATCGAAATCACATTTTGAAATTTTATTAAAATGAAAAATAGTCTTAAAAAGGGTACGATAGAGAAAGGAAAATGTCATGCGCGAGTTGTCGCGGGAACCTTTTGCTGCATCGTCACTCCACCACTTTTATAGGAAACGATTACTTCGTCGTATTATGGAGCATTCTCATGGATCGAAATAGAGATAGTCTATAAAAGCGGGAGAGTGACGATGCAGAAAAGAGTCAAATTTGTTACAGTGTAAATATCATTCCTTGGCAAAGTCTGACACTGTAAATAATTTAACCCTTTTGATGCATCGTCACTCCAACGTCTGATAGAATATCTCTCTTTTGACCTATGAGAATGCTCCATAATTGGGTGAAGTAATCGTTTCCTATAAAAGCGGTGGAGTGAAGATGCAGCAAAAAGTTATTTTTTTTTTACACACTGTAAAAAATATTACTATTTTGCTACACCGTAATTCCCCCGCTTTTATAGAATGCGATTCTTTTGGCCAATGAGAATGCTCCATGATAGCCTGAAGTAGTCTTTTTCTATAAAAGCAGTGGAGTGAAGATGCAGCAAAATATTCATATTTTTTACAGTGCAGTGTATATGTTCGTCACTTGCTGGTGACCTTTGTTGCTTCCACTATACAAGATTCGTTGCGGATCGGTTATACGCCACTGTACAAATTTGTGACTAACCGATTTCATGGATTACCCCAATAAGCTACATCGAATATGCCCAATGTATTTTAATTATACATTTTTTATGTTGGCAATACTCTACGAATAGTCTTTAAATAAATTTCTCTCAAAAAATTAAGTTTTTAAAAGTTTTTGTGTTTGCCATTCATAAGCCGTGTTTTATTTTAGTTGTTTATTTTATCGCTTTTATATAAAAATGAATCGCCAACAAGACAAAGCCAGTGCTAAAGGTACGTAAAATTTAATATTTTTTTTAATGATATTCATTTTATTAGTATATTTCTTAGATTTTACTAAACATTCTATTGTAACGTGATCTGTACTTATTTTAAACGGGACAGTAGAAACAAAGCCTAAATACATTTAAAATTTTACGTAAAATTTTATATTAAATTTATTTTCCCTTTTTTGTTGAAAAAAATGTTTTATAAATGGTAAACTTTCACTATTGTCAAAACTATGAATGCTTATTGATTTCTTTTATATTAGGTCCTACTGAAGATAAAATTGAAATCAAGACATGTACTAAGAAAAACTGCCAAGATTGCCAGAAATTAAAAGTAATAAAACTTCTATTTTTAATGTTTTTTATATATTTTTTTTTTCTGTAATTCCTTTATCTAGCTGTATAGTTATATGGAAAGTGTTTATTTCTTAATAAAAGTTTTAAAATGCTGAAGCATTTGGGATTAGTAAAACTATTATTAGAATCTCTAACATAAAGTTATAAGTTCTAAAAGTAACAATACATTTAGACTTTTAAATCAATTGTTCGAATAAACAAAGGTTTTTTTTAAGATTACGTGATCATTTAATTATCACATTACCTTGGATTGCATGTTTTTAAAATTTTCGTTTTTTCCCTCAGTCCATTAGGCGCAACTTTATAGAGTAAATGTTCCAGTAATGGACAATTATTTTGCCCCCTCCCCCAAATAAAAAAACCTAATAAATATTTAGCTTTATTTATTTTTTTTTTGAAATCCCTGCTTGCATGTTTTATAAGCATGTAGTATCGCTGACACTTTTAATCAAACTAATCGGGAATGTGAAAATGTTTCAAAATTTTTTTTTTCCCAAGTAAAAATCTTAATGGGAGACTCTAATAGCTAGCTTCACTTAATAAATTTATGTATCTTTTTTATTTCCTTACAAAATTTTGAAAGTTTGTTAGAGTAGAAATAGAAAACTTCGAATTTTATATACTAAAGGCCATTTACAATAGTTTAGGTTTAAGAGAGAATGTGCATTACTTGAATTGTTAACTAAACATTTTCTAGTAATCTACTCCCCATGTAGACATTCCTTAAAATGCAATTTCACTAGTGCTTATCGTGCATAAAATATTTGATTTAAACCTTTATTTACCGACAGTTCTTATAAGTACCATAAAATTTTACTTATTATAAAATTCCTTTAATACTTCAATTAGTTCTAATACTGTTTAGAATGATTTAAATACATTATTTTGTTCTAAAAGCATTATTAGTTACACAAAACAAATATTTTTAAAAGGATTTCTTTTGCCTTTACTATCTTTCAGCTTTCTTGGCGCTGAGAGAGGGGGATGGGGATTGTTCAATTTGGAAATACTTCTATATTGTAAAAACATATATTTGTACATTTTATAATTCTACAAAATATTACGAAAACAATTTAAAATAAGATTAGAGTGGGGTTATAAATATTGCACAAAATTCCTGTAAATTCAAATTTAATATTTCAAAAATGTATTAAATGATTATGTACATCTTTTTAATTTAAACAATTTGCTTAAAATGCTTTAGAATGTAAAATATTCATGAATTAATAATGCGGTAGATAAAGGGTTAACTGAAAATTAAATTTAATTTTTCAACTACTTGATAAAATGTAATAGAACCGAAACTTTTATAAATAGCTGCTTTGGTGCGAGTGCAGTTTACTCTCCTTCTTGGCGCGATTTTCAAAAATCGCCAGATTGGCACGTTTTTGCGTCTTGTCTCCCAGAGCACGCTGTTTTGCTCCGGATTAAATGAAAATGCAGGGTTGCCATACTGAAACATTTATCGCTAAAAAAAAAGTCGCCTTGGGGAAGGACAGTAAACTGCATTTCACCCCATCTTATAATCTGGCAATTAAACCAATCAGGAAGCAGAAAATATTGTTTAAAGGTACAGTCAAAGAGGGACTCGTAGGGCTTAATACCTTTCCTTTTAAATAAAAACGATTAAGTTATAGACGCTATTAAAAATATATTTTATGCATTAAATGATTCTTTATTTGCTCTGAACAAAAAAAAATGTAATATTAATGAAAATCCTAGTAATCTTGAAATTGGGAAATCTGCAGATCAGTGGTCTCGAGTATCAGGCCTACAACTTTTTGAAATTTTTTTATTTAGTATTTAAAATACGGTATTTACTCGTGTATAAGGCGCACTTTTTCAAAAAATTAGGGCGAAAATCCTAGGTGCGCTTTATACACGGAATAATTATTTACGGTTAGATGCAGGCGAACTATGTACATATGAAACAAGAAATTATTCAAAGAAGATATTAAAACTCGAAAAATGTTACTTAATTGAAGTATTACTGCATATTTATTTCACTCCTTGCAGTTTTTTATACAACAGAGCTAGTGACATTATCTAAACGCTAATTAGCAATTCTCTTTACCGTCACTCATTCATATTTCCCGTCATTCTCTTACAACCCGAAGTCTTAAAAATGCATTTTCGTTTTGTTTTCTGGTCTGGTGTAATGTTTTAGGCTTTTTTTTTACTGAAATTCATTTGGTCATTCTTCATTAGCGTATCAAATTTATAGTGCGCGTTATATGAGATTTTAAGAAATCTCCATTTTTACGTGTAAAGTAGGGGTGCGCCCTATACACGAGTAAATACGGTATTCAACTCTCAGTATTTTCTTTCATGTTTGTAATATAATAAATGATATATCAAGTAGTCTCCTAGATTGTGAAAAATAGCTGGAAAAAATTATACACCAATATTCCAAAACTTTAGTTTTAAACCTTTCAAGGGCAAGACATTTAAATTCCAAAAACTGTCAAATAAGTAATTCGTACCGCAATTTACGAAGAGATATACTGGAAATTAATCAAAAGCATTTTTTCACATGAGACAGAAATTGTACTAAAAATTTACTGGCGTCACTTGCTAGTTTGAACTTGAAAATTGAGCGTTTGCAGACAGCAAAGGGTGCCCCTGATAGGTTAATTTCCTTTTTAAATTCCCCCGCTATCTCAATAATTGGATAGCTATTTCAAATGTATTAAAACTAATATGAATCGCTGAATTTTCCTACGATCACGTTAAAACTGAGCATGGTAGCAATTTTTATATATGTACCAGGGACACACAAAATACAGTACTATCTTCGCGTAATAATTGCTGGAGAGAACGTTTTAAAATTCGGTATGCGCCTTTAAATTTAGTTTTTTGCATATTGCTATGTATATATAAATTCTTTACTTGTGATAGTGCATATATAGGTGAAACAGGCAGGTCTTTAGAAATTCGCCTGCGAGAACATATCAGTGCTCTAAAAAAACGGCAATTTAAACGCAAAATTTGTCGAATATTGCGTTCAAACAAAACACATCCCGCAGTTTGCGAAGGCCAGATTATAGCAGTTATCACGCCAGATTTCTCCTTGAAGGTTGGTTCAGTTGTTTACGATCGCCAACTCTGAATGAGGATTGCTCTCTGACAACTCTGATCGCGAATATATTTTTCTAAAAAGTAACGGACTGTAACTGTCTTGGATTTTGTTCCAATGTTTTTTGAGAAATTTTCTTTTCTGAACACCTTCGTCGTTCAGAGCCCAAGCTCGCACTCTGGTTGTTGCTCTCGGCACTGTTTTCACGTAACTTGGCGATAACCATACTTGGCAAAAAATACTTCGCTCGTAAGTGAACGAGTAAACCTAAAACCTAACCTACTCATTCTCCCTTCATTCTTATCCTCGTAATCTTGTGCTCTTGTGTATTATCTTGTGTTAAACTTTTAAAGAGTACAGCTTTCAGTAAGACACGTTCCATCCAATCCAATGCTGCAAGAGAAAAGTTACTTTGTACTCGGTTCGGAAGGAAACTGACTCGACGGAAGCATCTATCGCTACGCCAAGTTACGTGAAAACAGTGCCGAGAGCAACAACCAATCAGAGTGTGAGGTTGGGCTTGGAACGACGAAGGTGCTCGGAAAAAAATTTCGTTTTTTATGTAATGAATTATTTATACTGACGAGGCCTTTTGTGTAGCTAGGCGAAACGTTTACTTTTGTATTTTTAAATTGATTTTAGTGATCTAACTTTTTGTATATAAATTTCATTTATTTAAAAAAATGTATTAAAGTGTCTTAATTTATATTATTCAATCTTTTTTAACATTTCACTAAAATCTGAGATTTTTTACCTTTCTTTTAATCACTAAATCTTACTTCTTGACTGTCCTTTTTTTAAAATTAACGGAAAGTTTTAAGTTTGCCAGATATATCACGGGGTAAATAGTCGCATAGATTGCTTTCTATTAAATGTTCCTCATTTGTTACATTGCTCTGAAAGGTTACAAAAAAAATGTATCCGGATAATCCGAATAATCGTCTAAATATTTTTCAAAATACAAAGATTGAGCCACAGTTAAAATGTTAAGACATTTTCCATAAAATTGAAATAAATACAATGAAAATAATTGAAAAGCTATCAAATTTTTTCTTCACAGTAAGTATGTGTACATATTAAATTTCAACATCGGATATTGCATTGCACTCAATGTTAAAGGGAAAACAGAAATGTTCTTATGGGGAAACTATAAACTTTTAACTCATGTGACCCAAAAAAAAGTAACACAACTAGTGTGAAATGGTCTGTGAGACCACAAGATCCAAAGATGAATAAAAGATATGATTAAATCATCAGGTGTTTTTGTACTAAAATTTTTATACAGGACTATAATAAACATTCACATATTTAAAATTCGTTTGATGGTACTAAAATTCCAAACGAAACAAAATTTCAGTAGCGTTTATAGTTAAACTGGAAATTATACTTAAACTATAAAAAAATGAAAAAAAAATAGTGGCCTCCAAGACCGGTAATATCAGTCAAATGTTAATGATGAATCGCAAGACGCTTCTTGAGCATTATTACCCTTTAAAAAAAATTGAGTGTCCAAAGCTTTTTCATAAGATATTAAAATGTATTGTAAATTGTCAATATTATTAACTTTAATCTGGGAGTTTTTCGAAACATGTTTGCGAAGATAAAACTGCTGGCAGGCCTTATAACTTTTTAATACACATAAATTTTAAATTTTCTTTTTGGCATGTATAGCCTCATTGTATATATGAAATTGAGTTGCACATTCGGGGCTGAACATTTACTTTTGATTAAATAAAATATAATGAACAGTTACATAAGGCTTCATTATGTGAATCCTGTTCATTTTTTAAATCGTAAAAGAAATAAATAATAGAATGGGGATTCTTCAGTAGAGCGTGAGCATAAGTTACTAACCAATGATCTAAACGTATATTATACCGCAGACCAGGCCCCTGCCTGCCGGGCAATATGCCTAGCTTAACGAGTTTTTTAAGCTATTGCATAGCTTTTATCGCGGGCTTTGAGCGCGGCGACCGAATGTAGAAATTCCGTAACGAGAAAAATTTAGAAATTCCGTAACAAAAAAAAACCTAACACTCGGCTAGCCATCGTTTCAGTTCGGCAGACATTGACGCGGTATTTTTCAGATATTTAGAGGATATCAAGTCTCAAACTTATATTTCTTATTTCAGTTACTATAAATATGGTTTCAATAATAAAAATTCCTGATAGAATTTGTATATAAAAGAATCGTCTTAAGATAAAACAAGGTAGGATAATGTAGCTTATGGTGATTGGAGACCCGCCCAATGGTGAGGATCGAAAAATTTAAAATGCTTATAACTCGCGATCTAATTTTCGTAGCGCGGCCAAATTTTGTTTGGTGATTTATGAGACAGTGGTAATTTTTGGTAACAGGAGACCCCCCCCCCACGGTGAGGTTCAGAAAATTTAAAATGCTTATAACTCGCGATCTAATTTTCGTAGCGCGGCCAAATTTTGTTTGGTAATTTATTAAGGTATTGCATAGCTTTTATCGCGGGCTTTGAGCGCGGCGAAAGAATCTAGAAATTCCGTAACGAGGAAAAAAACCTAACACTCCGGCTAACGTCGATTCAGTTTTGCAGACTTCGGCACGGTATCTTTCGGTAGATTTAGGCAGACATTGACGCGGTATTTTTCAGATATTTTGAGAATATAAAGTCTCAAACTTATGTTTTTTATTTCAGCTACCATAAACGTATAGTTTCAATTATAAAAATTCCGGATTAACCTACATGTATTGTAAGATAATAAAAAACGATATTAACTTCTCGTTTATTCAATAAAAGAAAAAAAAATGTTATCGGTCATCATGCTCAAAAAGTGTAACTTGAATTAATATCGGACAAAAAAAACTGCATAAATAAAAAATAATTATAAATGCATAAGTTGATAAAAAATGCTATGCAATAGCTTTACCGCGGCAGTCCCCGAGTGCCACACGTATTTTTTACCTGGCTGCGGGGCAGAAGCCGCTTGATTGTCACAAGCTGAGATCTACCTGAATGTGGCTGTATCGCTATTTTTATAATATTGGTTATAATCCTGGCCTGTTCTAGGTTACTTTTAATTATCTGTTTGGGTTCATTCGTACGATGTTGTAATTGGAAGGGATTAAAAAGAAAGGGGGTAACGCCAATTCTTCCACAGAGCTCATACGAGCTGCCTATACCACAACCGATACTAGAGTTGGATCTTGTAATTTAGAGCCTTGATCGGATGACGAGATTTTCACCTGACAAGGCACCCCCAGAGGTTTAATTCACAGGTAACTTGGAGGACGTTGCACCCACGACGGATTTTACATGCACCAGGTGCCGTTAGCGTACATGGGATCTAAACGCAAATACTTTTTACCGGGAAAACTGTTTCTAGAAGCATCTAAGAAATATTGTATCATTGAAATGCATTTCACTAACTGAAGATATCTTAATATTCGTATCTTTTTACTTTCTAAACCATTTAAAAAATTAAAATAGTGTTTTGACACTGCGTTTTTTGTTTCGTTGGCTTTTTACATAATCTTTTTCAAGTTAATATTACGGATGAAATATTTTTGAAAAAATGTAAGTGCATCGGATATAAAAACGAAGATAATTTTAGATTTATAAATTTATTTTGGATTTTCTAAAATAGCTTTTATAGCGACTGAAGTATTCACCTTCCCGTCCTTCCCCTCCCCCTCCTCCCTGAAATGCCCTATGAATTTTCCGGATTCTTCGTATAAGAAAAGGGCATGTTTACAAACACTTCTGTCACCCAATCTACCGTTACGTTTTTGTCATAGCGATTATTGTAGGAATCTTGACGACGTAGCCCAATCATAGCAAGCAAACAACCATCGTAAAATTTGTAGACCAATCGGAATGCCTGAATTCGTATGTAGAGTCGATGCTATAACGAAGCACGGAAGAAAACAGCTTGCCCACACTAAGAGCCCACAGTGACGTCAGCTGCCCTTTCCTTATGTCCATATTACGAAACATTTCAGCATAACTTTCAGCAATCAAATTTTGTTTTGTGTATTTGCATGCATTTTTAGTAACTAACTAAATTTAACTTGCAGGTTATAAATGAAGGACACGACTTTGAAGTCGTTGGTACTCCTGAGTTGCGCCTTGAAGCTAGTGCAACGGACGACTTTTTGCACGTAACGGTTAAAGAGGTGACAAAATCTAGGACTGAGGTAAAATACTTCGTTATAGGATTTAATTAAAACATTGTCTATAATTTTTGTAGTACGTAGCTTTTTAAACAAACTACTATAACAAGTTGCTGTTATAAAGTTTTTGCAAAAATTCCAAACTGAGATGTAAAATGCTTATAAATAAGCCTAAGTTGACATGGCTGTTAGTCGGGGAAATTCTATCTGTATGCAGCATGGATAATTTAAATAACGAAAACGGTTTAAATACAGTATCTGAACACTTGATTGGTTTTAAAAAAGGTATTGAATGTTTAATGCTAACATCAAATTATAGTGTTTATTTTAAAAATAGTCTTTGCTCTTTGTAGTGTTTGTTCTTATGTTTGCTCTTTTTTTTTCAATTTTGTTTCTTTGTATAGTTGTTTCTGTAAATAATGCATCTGCTAAATTGCATCCTTTTTCTAATTTTTCTCTACAAATTGTAGACATAATGTATCTGAATATTTTTTATACAATAGTGGTATGTTTTTTAAGCAATTCATTCAGTGTTAAACTTGTTTTATCAGTTCCAATATTTTAATATTGTTTAATTTTATCTTTAGTTGTAGAATAAATTTAAATGCTTTTACAGGATATAACAAAAATGGTTACATAATTATGATAAAAATTTTATATCAAATAGATTTTTTAAATCGCCAGATTTTAAGATTCACCTATTTATATAAACATTTTAATTTTTTTTACTTAAAAGTGTTATAATAATTAAATGACATTGACATGCTTCGGACCAGTCTAATAAGATCAATAATCATAATAAAAATTAAATTTAAAAGATTTCACGGTCAATACAAATGACACGCGACAATGAGATATAAACAAAAATCAGGCGCTCTATTGTAAAAAATTAAAATAAACCATGGTCTAAAAGAATTTCTAACATGATTCATCCCATTCAAGCTCTCACGAGGAATTTATTCATTACTTCTAACCATAACTTAGGAATAATAAAAGAATTGATTCAACCGTTGATTCAATGATACCGTCAATGAATCTTCGAGACTCGAAAGAGATTATTGTATGTTTGCATCCGAGATTCTAAATTTTCGTAGATTAAGAAACATTCTATTTTTTAAGTGTAAGTATTGTGGCAAGTATGGATGGTAAATCTATTTTAAGGAAAAGTTTATAATTTTTTGGCAACAAAAGCATATCTTGCAGATTCTTAAGATTAGAATGAAGATATCAAATTGGTGGATTTTCTGCACTATATTGCAGTTTAAAAAATCTCTAGTATTTCGGATAGAAAAATGAATACTTTTCTGATGCAACAGATTACGTGCCGTGAATTCTGAATCTATCATTCTCCCCCGACCCAAAGACTGTACTTGAAACCATTTTTTAATTTTAAGATTTATGCACATTGATACGCTATAGCTCCTATGAATACTTAGAATAAAATCTACTTTGAAAGTGACCATCCAGCATGAAGATTCTTAGTGTCAGGACCCAGTGTCATCAGATTCGAAAAATTCACCTTGTTTAAACTTATAGTTGAACAATTTATATTTTTGCACATTTCTTTTCCCTAGGAAAACAAACCTGTGTAACAGTTAATTATCTGTGAATCCGAGTTATAACATGCGAAGAAAATATCCGAAACCGAATGAGAGCTATGTAACTACATCACAAAGATATGAAGCTGATTTGTTTGCATATTGAAAAAAATGTATTGAGAGTTGTGGGGGAAAATCTTATTTTGTTATCTTATCCTCATATTTCAATCGGTGTATAACATAGTGGTTGTGTAAAGCTTTCATTTTTGCCACTATTTAGAATTATCTTGGACTTATTTTATCTCTGAATTTTAAATTGTCTGCGATTTAAATGAAAATCTGCGAAAATGCACAAAATGAAAATGCGTATGCAATCTGGGTAAAAATGTTCCAACGTTAGATTTACAAACTGTAAATTACATGAAAATTTTGATCGTGGATTACAACCCTTCATTCAAACATGCAATTTCTTTTAAATTTTTCTGAATCTTTGTTATTCGATAACTTTAAATTTTTCTCAACTTTTGAATAGTCCCGTACAAATGGCATTTTCTTAAGAGTATGCGTGGATTTGACGTTTGCAGTAAGTAGCGAGGGAATTTCAGGAGTGGGCCTTCAGGTATAATCTATGACGTGCATTATGGTATACATACAGTAACACAGCGCTACTGTATATTTAGAAATTGCTTTGAAAAAATTTCTTATTGCTATGTATTTAATGTAGATGTTGGTACTTTAATACCGATACACTAACAGTAGCAAGTTTAAATTTTATTTTGAAAATAAGTATTCAATATAAACAAAAGTACCTAAGACACGCATGTTCTTAATTTTAGCGGTCTTTGTTTCTAGTTAGTCTTAATATTGATCGTAAATTAAATTTTCTTTTAAATTTCCTTTAAGAAAAAGATTGGTATATGTATACTATACAAATATTTCAAACTTTCATTGAATAAAAAAAGGTAATCTTATTACATTTGATTAGTCTTAGTGTATTCAGATTGATATAATAGACATAAACCTCTTGTAAATCTTTGCATGTCTTTCAGGCTGGTGCAAGCAATGGTAAATCGGACACGGATACAACAGAAAAAAGTTCAGGTAATATTTTATCACAGCCCAATGCTTGATAAAATTTTATTGAATAGCCTGCTGCTGTTTATCAATGTAACGAATGTTTTTCAAATATTGCAGATTGACATTTTATCTTAATTGGATAAAAAATCTTTTGCAATCTTAAATTGCAGACCCTGGTATTTTTATGATCTCGCGCAGACCGCTTCACACTAGTTAAAATTTTGTTGCATTAATTAAAGGTTAATAGCATTATAAAGTTGGGATATTCATTTACAATCAGTCTCCATTTTATAAACAAAATGTTTTACGAACCTTTTCATGAAAGTTCACGGGGAAGAAATTCGCGCCACTCATGATATTGGGCTCATTGAGCAAAATCATTTAATGGAGATATATATTTTTTCCGAATCTTTAAGTGTATTTTATGTTCATGGGTAAGTTTATGCAACAGGTTTTGTTGCAGTAATTTTATTTTGTTTAGAAATTGTTAATTTTGCTATTTTTTTCTTACAATATTTTTCTATACCTCAAATCTTTAAATTTTTTTTTGAATGCATTGATTACTACACAGAATGTTTTGTATTTCTTTGTATACCATATTTAATCTTCAAGATTTCCATGTTTTATGTAGATCATTTTACTATTCTTACTTATAAATAAGGGATTCGTATTTTAAGGTAACATGTTGGTTTTTGAGATTATAGCAATTTTATTTTCAATGAGTCTTTGAAATTTTGTAGTTTTCACATAAATCATTAAATGCTCCTGACGTTTTTAAGCAAATTTCATTTCTTGATATAAATTTTTCAGTCACGCTTAAATGAGAATTTTTAATATTTTATTGTTCGAAGAAAATTGTACACACTGTATTGGATCCACTCTTCGTCGGATTGTAAAAAATTGGCCAAACGGTATTAGCCTGTGGTTTGACAATACTCTAGTATATTTTTACGTTTAGTATCTTTTCGCTAATTATTTGCATGTTGATGCAAAGTAACATGAGATTTATTATGAAACATCCTAAAAAAATATTAAGAGGTTGATAATCTGTGTAGATTAAAAATGAGTCTCCTGACATTTTCAAATGTATTAGCGTCTTTGTAAATCGTGACTCAAAATGTTTAAGATTAAATATGTATTCTTTTATTTAGGTGGATTAAGTCCAAATGAAGACTGGTTCAAATCTCCATCTTCTAGCTCTGAAAGTAGGTTGTATTCAGCAATTCTTTTTAACATTTTATTGACTTTTCGTTTAAAAAAGACATTTTAAATTTTGTGGTTTTACAAGTATGTCAGCAGTTTATTTTGATATTACACATGCTTATGTGGAAAAGTTTTACTTAAAATTTTATCGGTTATAAAAATTTGTCTAATTTTTCTTTCATGCTTGTACTTTATAGGTAGACAATGCTTTGAAGTAATTTGATGGCTATTATGTAATTTCTTGCTTACTATATAATAAACATCAGATTTTCTCTTTAGAACAACTATTTTGAATAGCTGCTCCGACTTGCAAAAATCTCGCGAGTGAGAATTTTAAATAACTAGGCTTTATAATTTTAGTGAGCGGAAGTTTATAATTTAATAACACTTTCAAATTCCCGTTTGTAGTATAGGGTAGGGAGGAGGGATGTGCACGGTGCAAAAACACTGGCCTATTTAATACGAAACCTTTTTAAAATCGCGACTCCATGCCAAAAAAGTGAGGAGGTAATATTAAATTGATGTAATGTTCTTAAAAGTACACGTTATTGTTTAGCTGACATAAATTTAACTGAAAAATTCAGAGAATCGAAGTTCTATATCTTCGAAATACCATGTAGTTTACCTCAATCACTTGTTTAAACTTATAGTTAGCTGGTTAAGAAAAAATACTGCGGTATGCAGTAAAAATGCATTTGTCTTAGGGTAATGATACGCACAAGTTTAAGGTACAGTTTTACCCCATATTAGCTAGATGTAAAATTTTCAAAAATTGATCTGGGTGGATGAACACATTGAGATGCTTTATCTGCGCGCACCATTTTATCGGATTAGAGAAGGGCGGTGGAAATCCCCCAAAATTTCGGAATATTTCCTTCAGTGAAGACTACGCTTGAATTTATCACTGGTGAAACTGTATTTTTCAACCCTTGTCCTTATTCCTCTTTCCAGAGCCACAGACAATTTTCGCGAAAGTACTTGTGTTTGATCAGTGAAAATCGCCTAAAGTACAAAGGGTTAACCAGGGCATTTCAAATGTGGCCCAATTTATTTGCTCAGATTTTCGGTGACTTGGGTAAAGGGATAATGTTTTGTTTACTTCGGAACATACGTCTCCTTTTTCACTAATTTCTACAAAATTTGTAATTTTTATAAAAAATTCAGTGTTTTTATCAATGACTTCGCATTGTTCTCGCTTTCTCTTTCAACTTTCTGAAAGTAAAATATGTAATTTCTGTTAATTCGAACACTGTTATACATTTTCGTATCTAACTTTTGTTTCTTGTTAAATTTTTGTTAAATTTTCAGGTGAAAGTTTTGAACTCGTTGACAATGAAGATATTTAATCTCAAATTGCATGTGGTAAGTTTTGAAATAAAATGAGTTTAGCAACTTACTACCTACTTTATTTGTGCAAAACCTTTTTGTTTATTAATGAAGATTTCCAGTATTAGTTATGTTACAACTGGTTTTAAACTTTAACATGTAAATGGGGGGGGGGGGGGTTAGCAACTTCTTATAGTATCGTAACATAACAAATTAGAAAATACAATTTGTGAATTAAAGTATTTCTAACAAATGTTTAACTGATACGATTATCTGGCTTTTGGCTATTTAATAAACTAGTAGATCGAACCCGGGCTTCCCGGGTTACATAGTAAAGATATAAACCATTTTTTAAATTGAAAATCTAATGAATTTTCTACATGTAATATACGTTTTAGATTGCTAACTAATTCCAAAAAAGCATTTTAACCCTTAAAACCTTTGAAGGGGGTGGGATAAAATTTATCCCACTTAATTTTAATTTGAAAACGCCACATTGATGCCAGTAGTTTGAAATAGCAATTTTTTTTCTCAAATACGTGAAAAAACGCTTAAATATTTTGAAACAAATTTGTTTTTAAATTCTGGTGTCAATCAATCATTTCAGCATTTTAAGAATTGGAGTGCTTTTTCTCTCAAAGGGTTAAGTGTCTCACGGATTTTTTCATTCATGTTTCGTTCATAAAATAATACTGTGAAAAGTATTGGTATGAAGATTTGTA
This sequence comes from Maratus speculifer, assembly GCA_964019185.1. Lineage (NCBI taxonomy): Eukaryota > Metazoa > Arthropoda > Arachnida > Araneae > Salticidae > Maratus > Maratus speculifer. The sequence continues at coordinate 367,551,319 of OZ025291.1, forward strand.
TTTAATACTTTACATATTTTTGTATTGTATTGTACTTTACATATTTTTTTATCTTATAAAATTCAAAAAACCATCATTAATCTCAATATTATATTAAATCAATCTTTGAATTAAAATATTACATAGCGGAAAAACATGATTAGGCTATTGTGGTTAGGTTAAAGGCTTAAATGAAAAATATTAATTATGGAATCAAATAAAGCTATGAAGTTTATCAAAAGTCACATTTCCGTATTAGACGCATGCCAGAAGTTATTAGCCCAAGATTTCGTTACGGCAGCAATTTTGTTTCTGGTTATTTCAGTGCTTCGAGCACGTAATTTAATTACATGTCTGTTAAATTTGTATTTATTTTATTTTATTATTTATAAAGGAAATTTTAATTTTGCTATAGTATATTAGCCGGAAACAAATCCTGAACTCTTTATATTTTTTAAGGACAAACAGATTAATCTATCGTAATCGAGTTTCACTCGGTAGATACATTTAAAAATAACTCTCACCTGATTTTTTTTAAACCACATCCAATCAGTAAATTGAAATACAGTTTTCAAACAAATTCAAAGCATTTTCAAAGTATTTTTTTTTTTCTTATTTAAATTTTAAGTTGTTTGATTACATGTTGAGCTTGTAATTTTTAGTAATTTAATCTGCGTTTTAAACCATTCTTTTATTTTATTACTCATGCAATTTTAATTTTATAATGGGAAATTATCAGGAACAATATTTATAGATTTATGAGTAAATTGTGTATCATTTCTTAATGAAGATACGTAAAATTGAAAAAAAAAATGCTTGAAAAATATAAGCTTGTAATAAATGAGCCAAATGAGATAATGTCTTCAATCAAATTGCATTTGAAAGTAGATTTCTTTTCCTATATGACGAAATAAAAATTAAAAAATGTGCGACGTTTAGAAGATTAAAAAATTGCAGTAACAAAAATTACAAAGTCATTTTATCCTGAAATGTTGTCATTTGCAAAATAACATTAGTGCTACACACGGAAACATTTGTTCGTTACAATATAGATTTTGCTCGTATGAAAAATCGGTACTATTTGATTATCCCGTTGACCATTTTCGCCAAATTAAAAAAAATTGCCAAATTAATAGCCAAGTTATATATATTGACAAAATTTTTATTTTAAATAACTGAAAAACAAATAAGTAAAACATGAATAAAAATACAAATAAAAAGTGGTATTAAAAACCACTTGATGACATTTTAAACATGTGTATCGTGTTTTATATCATTGAATGTGACATTCACAATCATCCATTATTGGCATTTAATCTTATAAGTTGGTGATAGTTTTTTGGTCTACGGGATAATCAAGTAGTACCGAAAAATCTTACGCGCATACTAAAATGTTAAAAGTAAAGAAATGACTGCACGTACATTTTTTCGAAAAAGTTTGCTTCAAAGTTAACTCTATGACAAATTTAAAATTTGTTTTATAAATTAAAATACATAATATAAATTAAAAGAATAAGCATTAAAATACACAAACGGTGCACTCCGTCACTTCAACGTGCAAAGAAAGATGACGTATTTTCCGTGAAATACGCAAACCTTGATTTTTACAAATCATGCCAAACCAAATTTTCAATTATATTTTAAACATTGGATATTAGCGAATTATTATGAAATCTCATTTCGTCATTTACATCGTTCTTTTTCTACTTCAGATCAATTTTCTATGTGAAAAATGCACTTTTTTCTTTTCTGAAAATATATTTGGAAAATAAAAATGGTTCTAAAAATAAAGTAAAAAATAAATAACATAAAAAATATAATTATTCCAAAAAGAAAGAAAAATTAAATAATTTTGGTAAAATGACAGGTAACAAAAAAGAACTAAAAAAATCGTCTGCTCTAGCAAGTTTAACTGAAATTTATAAAAAAAATTACATTAAGCGAATAATGTTATTTTATGTAATTATAATTACTTAAACAATTAGGCAAAAATTTGTGGGAACCGGACGTTATTTTAAACCTGGAATAATTGCCAAGACCACTTTTGTTTGCTTGTCTAACACGGAGAAAAAAATTCAACCCGGAGGGGAAAAAAAGAATCGCATTAAACAGGTACTAAATCCTGTGACATCAGTCGTGCATTTTTTCTCTAAATAAAAATGATCTGCTTAAATTTATACATTCTAAAGTAGCATTTTATTTTATTATAAGCAAAAACTACAGTACTAAAAGTTTCCACAGACTTGTCATTGAATGTTTTCTTCTTTTTTTGCGAAAACACGTGGTTGTGTTTGGGCTTAACTTCCTGACTGCCGCAATCGAATTTTTTCGCATACTAAGCTGCAGGTTTCTCTGTAACAGAAGCAATATTTAAATTAATATAATTCTACAAATAAAACTCAGTTTTGAAAAATTAAGTCAGTATTAATACTCTCAAAGATTATACACCTATAAGTAATAACATATTTTGTATCAGGTTGGAAATGCATCTTTTTGTTAACATTTTTAATAAATTACAGAAAAACATTACAATTTTACCCTTTAGCTGGGCAGTCAGAGGGTTAATGTAGCAGGCTTCTCAGGGTTACATTTTTTGCACCACTCCCAGTCACCACACATAAGTCCTCTATTTTTTCTTTTTACTTTATGGCTATTTTTCCTTTTCTTTGCACCATGGCCAACTACATCTATAAGGCCCATTTATTTGAGATTAATGTATGAAGTTTCCCGCCAGAGAACGCTGATACTTTGCCTAGTTACTCTGACCCATCGTGCAAACTATGGACCAAAACAATGACCATGTGCTAAGAACAGAAATCAGCTCATACAATGCTAATTTGGGCAGGGTTTGTGCCCCGTGATCCAATGAAATGGTTCAGGGTTTGAAGCTGAATCCAGCTTCACTTTTTCGGCGGTTTTTAGCGAAATGCGCTGGCCTTTATATCTAGCTGGTAATGCTTTGCACAGAAATGAGTACTCAAGTTGCCACCCCCAGAAAAATTAAATTAAAAACTACAAAAAAAAATTAATATCTCAAACAAATTAAGATACGGTTTTCAAACAAATTGCATTTAAAAGCACATATTTTTCTCTACACAGTGGTGTAAAGATTGAAAATGTGCGATGTCTAGGAGTTAAAAAATTTGCAGTAATGAAAACTGCAAAAGTGAAATTTCATCAGAAAGTGTTGCCATTCGAAAAATGACGTATGCGTTACGCACAGATACGTTTGGCCTTTATAATATAGATATTGAAAAGTGTGTAAATGCTATGTTTACTTGATCTAGTCACCCCCCCCCCTAAAAAACCTTTTTAAACATGGATATTCCGATTCTAGTTGGATTCTAGTCGAGTCCGATTCTAGTTGGAATACGAAAATATTCTGTGATAGGAAATTATCAAACAGTGGTCATTAAACAGTTTTATCTTTAAATAACTGTTTTTCAGTTTTAAATAATTAGCAATGCAAGTCATTAGGTTAAAGATGTTTCAATTTAATCTTTTACTGTTAGTTCTTATACCATTGAAGAAACAACACTATGAATCAACAAGAAAACGTTTACATATAATTTAAAGTTTTGCTATAAAATTAGTAGCAATTTTGAAGTGAAACTATTAATAGCCATTAATTTTAATCTCCACATTTTTTGTATTGAGCGCATTTCTAGTTTATAGTAATCGGGAATTTGAATTGCCTCCATATGTAATGGATAAACAGGCTATGTCAATGAGGAATATTGGTATAAAATTAAATGCAATAGAATACAAATGGCACACGAAAAATTGTAGCAAGGCGCGTCTTACTTCTGGTATACAGCGTGTGTCTAAACTCGTGGGCAAAACTTTAAGGGGTAATAGTACACATCAAGACAAAATGGGAAACTAAGGGTTCTAAACGTCTTCTGAAGGAGATAGGCGCCATTAAAGTTTAGGGTTCAAATTTCAAATGATTATAAAAAAACGGGAGAAATGGTCAATTCGTTTGTGGTTTTTACTAACACTATGCTTTATGTCAGTATTGTCATAAAAATTGTAAAGGCAATTTTCAAAAAATGCCGACAGAGCGGGCTTTAGACTTTGTAGTAAGGAACAACTATTTTTACCGTTTTTTTGCATCTCATAAATTTTTTTTTTTTTAGAAGCTTAGACAAACTTAAATTTTGAGCTGAAAATCTGAATCGTTGGGAGTAACTAAGTAGCGCAAATTTGAACTGCGTTCGATGGGTGGGGAGGGTAACATTTAAATTCCTGAACACAGTAAATTTTGCGCTTCTTAACCCCTCCCAACGATTCAGAATTTGAGCTCAAAATTTAAGCCTAAGCTTTTGCAAGCATTTAAATACAAAATATAACGGTTAAAAATAGTTGTTGGTTACTCTAAAGTTTAAAGGCGCCAACTAACGGAATTTTTTGAAATTATCTTTAAAATTTATTTTCAGGGAAATGACATAGTTAGCAAAAACCACAAACTAATTGACCATTTTTTTCCTTTTTTTATAATCATTTGAAATTTAAACCTCCACTCTCCCATTGAACAGTTCAGTTTGCGGTATGTAACCACTCCAAACGATTTAGATTTTCAGCTGAAAATTTATGTCAAAATTCATTAAAATAATTTAATGAGATGCAAACAACGGTAAAAAGTAGTTGCACGTTACTCCAAAGTCTAAAGCGCACTCTATTGGGATTTTTTGAAATTTCTCTTTATAATTTATTTTCAAGACAATACTGGCATAAAGAATAGTTTTAGTGAAAACTGCGAATGAACAATTTTTCGTTTTTTATGATTATTTGAAATTTTGGACCCTGAACTTTAATGGCGGCTATGTCCTTCGGGAAAACGTTTGGGACCCTTGGTTTCCTATTTAATATTGTTTGTCTTGGTGTATACTGTCAACCCTTAAAGTTTTGCCCAAGAGTTTAGATACACCCTGTATAATATTGTAGAATGAAAATATTTATAAAAGTAATAAGATCTGTCTGATAAATTTTGCATATAGTTGTAAAAATGAAATTTAAATTTCTGTGAAGTAGGTTATAAAATCTCTCCTAATATTTGAGAAGCTATTAACTCATATGTTTAACATATAAAAGGTTAAAAACTGAAGCAGAACGCACTGTGCCATTTAAAAAAAAATGTAGAATTTGTAAATTTTCTTAAATGGAATAACGATACATAAATTTAAAATACAGAGTGGTCAGTAATTAACGTGAAGTGTTCAGAGCCCTCTAGCGAGTTAAGTATTGGACAAAACATAACCAAATTTCATGAGCATGCATAGATCATGGAATTTCAAATTCTTAAAAACAAATAAATTAAAAATTAGAAAACTGCCACTAGCGGTAATTTTAGCGTTGCTTACAAACTAAAATGCATTAATTTGCATAAAATTCGTTCTGTGTAGCGATCATGAGTGCAAAAGGAAAGGATGGGAGAGTTCTCATCATTATCAACTCTCACCATACGGGACCATGCTTTGAGAGTCAAGCTGTGTTATAAGCAGAACGAGAATTGCAATCCTGCTCTTCCTGATTTTCGCCTATTAAAGAATTTGCGAATAGGACCGATGAGCATAACAAATTTACAAAAGAGGATTCATAGACTTGAAACTACTCAGCAACAAGACCAAGAACGCAAAGTGACTAGTCAATAACAAGTTGACGAGGTTGTAACTGCTATTATCGAACAAGAGATGAAAAATGTGCAGGGTACCATCAGCGTTTAGGCAGTATCTCAGCAGTATAAAATTGATCTATACAGTATTTCGCATTTAATCATTCAACATTTACACTAATACTCTTGGTGCGCCAAAATTGTCCCTAGTGGTTTTTTTTAATAGCAAAGCATCCCTGAAGGCGAGGGCCATCGCAAAGCAGTTGATCTGACAATGATATATTTTTTTTAAGAATTCGAAATCCCATGGTCTAAGTATGCTGATTAAATTTGGATACGTTTTGCCTAAAACTTTACTCGCCAGAGGGCTCTGAACACCTCATGTTAATTACAAACTACCAGGTATATTATCAAAACAGATGGCCAGGCAGAGTTAACAAAATTTGAAATATGTTGGAAAAGTTGCAGCATTTGCGGATCCGATAAAACTATCTTTGTATCGGAGGCCATGAATCTCATTATGTTTTTACATTTTAGTTTTGTTATAGGTTCTTTATGAATAAAAATCTAGTAGTTCAATATGAAGGTTAAACTTCTATTTTTTTTTCCGGTATGCCTTTATAGTAAACTTTGACTTAATTTTTTGCATTGTGAACCTGTTTAAATATTTTGTGGTTATATTGCACTATAACATTTTTAATCGCCCATTTTAATTTTTTAGGTAGACTCATGGTAACATCTTCAGAATCATCGCAACTGGACTCTATCATCAAATATTTTAACTGTTCTTAATGGACTGAATAAACAATATTTTAAGTACTTTTTTATTAAAATATAAATTCTTTTGCACATTTACTTTAATTTGAAATCATGAGGACTCAATCATGTTTACCCTGATGGAAACATCTCTGATCTCGCGTTAATTTCACGACATTACTATTTTTTCAATTTTTTAACTCCTTCGTGAAGGCTTTTTACGAAATTTTTAATGTTTTGTCACCGGTTTTTAAAAGCAGAAATTTGAGCTTTATTAAATCGAAAAAATGCTCCGATTAAATAAGGCAAAGTTTTAACTAAATAATTACGGGTAAATACAAACAAGGATTCTTAAGCCATTTTGTTGCACGTATACGTGTCGCTAATCCCCAAGAGGTTAAATATGGTACTGTATTTTAGTCCCTTTTTCTCATGCTATTTTAAAATTGTAGTCAAGAAAAAAGGTAAACGACTGTATGACGTAAAACTGTTATTTATTCCAGGCTTAAATGATTTATGGTAAGTCAGTGTTGCCGTTTTGTAATTGTCAATGGATTTTAGAAAATATGAAATATTTATTCTTTTATGTCTACTGCTGAACTCTCATTTTAACCCTCTCACTGACAAGCCCGTCTATAGACGTTCCCTAAGCTCCAGGTTTCACTGCAATGCAAGCAATAATTAAAATTATATAACTCGGTTGATTTAATGGATTTTTAATACATTGTGCAATGATTAACACACTCAAGGATAACATTCATATTCATAAATAAGATTTTTCTATAATTTTCAAAGAATCGCACTTTTTTAGCCATTAAAACAAAATGCTGAAAAAACATTACAATTTTGCCCTTTTGCAAGACTGTCAGAGGGTTTTAATGGGATATATGCTATTATAAGCTGTCCCCGAAATTAGAATATTATATACCATTGTAGTGTTGGGGGGGTCTGTTATTTTTCCTTATGCAAGATGGATCAAATAAATTTTCTATTAAACATTTGTCGGTTGGAATTTTCCCTAGTTAAGTAGGCTAATACCAGTGCTCCAATAAAAATACTGGAACATTAATTGGTGATTATAAAAATTGAAATTTGAAGTAAAATACGTATTGTGTAGCTCATGAAAAATTTAAATTATTTTAACAGGTTACACTGTACTTTCTGAACTCATGCAAGTATGTTCAAACTAAATAAAAATTTAACTTTCAAATTTATTGTTAACAGAACCAAACATATTGGATTTATATCCTTTTTTAAGGCTTATCGAATATTTGAAGAAATGAAAAGTTTTGGAAGTTTATCCTAAGTAATAAGATCACATTAGGTTGTAAAAATATTTTAAGTATCCGATGTCAGGTTATGCCAAAAAATCTAAAATTTAAACCAAAGAAAGACCAAAATGCTTTTTAAGACCACTTAAACAATTGTGTTGATCAGGCGATGGAGATATTTACATGCAAGTAGTTTCTGTACAAGGCGCTACCTATTAATAAATATTTGAACAATTTTTAAAGTATACAAAAGTTTCTGCTCTTTAAACATGCACATTCATTCTTGAACTTTATTCGGTAAATATTAAAATTTGTGAATTTTTGTGGCAATTTGTGCATATTGTTTTAATTCTCCCAATAACATTCTACGTAACATAGGTATCTTTCGCACTGATAAAGAGAACTTTAGTACTATCACTATTATAAATGAAACGCGAAGTTAAAACATTTTTAGTGTACTAAATGAAATTTTCCTTTAGTAGTCCTTTTCCTTTAGTCTTTCATTTTAAAATCTGGGGAAATTATATTCATGATGCATAATTAAGGAAAGTTGCAATATTCAGCTCGCAGTTTAATGCAGGATATTGCTTAATGAAATGAATAAACTAAATTTTAATCGATTTTTTAAGTGCATCTTTAGTACCATTTATTGTTTGCGGACTGGAATAGAGAATGTAGTCTCAGGTGTTCGGAGTCGCGAATTTATATATTGACTATTTTTATTTATCTAAGTAAATATTTCATAAATGATCTATAGAAAAATTAATCATAAGCTTGATACTTTTTGAATAATACTCTTGAGAAATTAGATTAATTTTAAACACGGTAAACTAATAACATATGTAATTTTTCCTTTTTTTTTTCATTTTTTGGGTGAAAAACGTCCGGGCTAGGATTCGAACCAGGGATGTATTGTCTCAAGCCGCCAACGCTTTACCATCTGAGCTATCCCGGACACGAATACTGGGTGAAATAGTCATCCAGTATTCGTTTCCGGGATAGCTCAGTTGGTAGAGTGTTGGCGGCTTCAGCCAATACATCCCTGGTTCGAATCCTGGCCCGGACTTTTTCACCCTAAAAAATGAAATGGAAAAATTACATCTATTACTCTTTTTTTAGAAAATTGTTTTTATAATTTGAGGACAAAGTCTAAAAGAGTTACAAAATATTTAGAAAAGATATTTTAATTTGAACTTTTTAGATTTTAAACTAGGTATGTTTTATTTCCCAATTCAGTACGATGTTCAGTAACTTTAGTTACATTAAAAAAAAAAAAGTCAACCAATGTTAAAAATAACTTCCTGTGATGTAAATTTGCAGCTACTTTACAGAATTTGCAAAATTTATCTATGCCCATCTATATAAGTCTAATTTTTCAGTGTCGCAGAGAGGGAGGGGCGAATCATCGATACATGTTTAAATAAAACTAAGTGAAGATTTTAAAAACATTAATAGTTGAATCCTAAATGTTTGTATAGAAGAAATAATTACTTCTAAAAATAGCCAATTTGTAAGATTGTTCAGATTAATTTTTAGATTCATTAGTCAACCGTATTAGGTTGCTTGATCTCCCATGGTTAATCCGATGGTCCAATTCGATTAAGTAACTTATGAGGGTATATTAACAACGGTTACTTACCTGTTTATACCTGGCAACCCCTGGTTGGCACCATTGGGGAGCAGGCAACCTGTATTTTTTTTAATTCCTTGGGGTATATTCTCTTGGCTGTTGCTCGACTTTCACAAATAACAAATGGAGAGTTTATCAAAGTTTAATTAAACATTTTATTTTTTAACATTATCGGCACGTGATTTAGCTGGGCATCGTATGTGCGATGTATCAATTGTATCATTATCTAGAATATATTCTTTATGATTAAATAACAAATGAGGGTATATATTTCTATTATCTGATCTTAGACTATACAGACATAAAATGGTGTACCTTGACTACTATAACGATTTGAAACTAATTTCTATTTGAAACTCGTTCTTATTAATAATTTTACATTAACAATAGTTAAACACATAAACAAAGATTTGTTCTATTTAAAATTTAAAGAAACATTTACGGCTTCGATTGTTAAAATAAAGCAATAACGAGCTACCTATTAATAAAAACCCATTCGAGGACCTCTGTTCTTTTTACTCAAACTATAAAATGTTTTTTTTACATCATTTAACAGCTGAGTGGTTTTTATGTTGAAAGCAAACTAATAAATACCTTCATCTAATCAGATTCCCTCAAAACAAATGTTATTTTCATCTGAGTAAGCAAAATGCCTAAAAATGTCAGTGTGACCAAAAGTGATAAATTATAACTTTTATCTATTCAATATTTTTTGAGTAATTGTAGGTTCTTTACAAAGCTCTTAAATTTGAGATTGCGTTAATTTATGTTAATGGTGCACTTAAGCTCTAAAGCGAAAGCTGGGTATCGGGATAGTCATCCCTGCCTTTGCGTTGTCTTGGAATAGACGCCTTGTATCCTAACTGACCCTATGTCTTATGTTTTATTATTCTAACATGTCAAAAGCTTTGAATGCGAATGCTGGATGTCCCAAATTTAGAGTGGTGGTCAGAATTATAGGAATTAAATTTCACAGAAGTTTATTTATGAACTAAAAAGAGAAATTCATACATAAAATATCTTTTTTATGCTAGATATCATTGTAAAATTCAAAACATTGAAAAATGCAAAATATGAATGTTTTGCGATAATTAGTAAAATATAACATTGTAAAAATTGGACAAAATTATAAGAGCAGTGAATGTTTTTGCCTAAAACACCCTAATAATTTTCCCCTTATCAATTACTTTTAAGTCTTAACGTCATGGAATTAGTTCTTTAAGAACATTCTTGCAAATTTTTGACCAGGCGTTCTCGAGGGAGGACATGAGCTCTTGCTTGTTTTTATATTGCATACAGTTTTTGTATTTTTCGTGCGCCAGAATACCCCACATATTTTCCATTCGATTCAGATCTTGGCTTCTGGTCGGCCAATCAAGTAGTTTCACAAAATTAGCATCGAACCACGATTCTGACGTTTGGGAAACATGTACGGAGGCATTGTCCTGCTGAAAATATTCTCCACTCGTTATTAACGGTGCTCCGGTATCAGATTATCGCTCAATACATCATAACTCTCAGATTTAATTTTACCCTGCACATAAGCTATTGGAGTAGTTCCACCAGCTGCGAAACTTCCCCAGACCATTACTGAGCCACCCCCAAAAGCACGCTTTGAGAATTTCTTTTTCTTTACGGAAATCATACCAGAAGAGGCGAAAACCATCTGGTCCATCCAAATTAGTTTTTATCATCGGGAAAGACATCATTCCATTTTTTCTATAGTAATGTATATTTTGGCAAACTCCATCCTCAGTCTCTTATGAACTTTTGTAAGATGGTCGTGACATGTTTACCATAGAGGTTTTTTTTTCTTTTTGTAAAACACGTCGAACAGTTCGAGCACTGTATTCAAAGTTCAATTCACGTTTAATTTCTGTTGACGTTTGTTTTTTGGAGCAAGCTTGTCTTATTGACATTTTCTCCCGTATAGAAACAGAAGATGGCCTACCTGTATGTGTTTGCCGTCCATATTTACCGGGATTTTTAAGAAAATTGTAAATATCCGTTCTTGATCTATTAAAATTTGTCCCAATTTAGCGTACAGAAAATCCTGAACTTTTTAAATGCAAACCACTTTCCCTTTTTCAAACTCCGAAAGCTTCGTACCGAGTGGCATGACTGAAAAACAGAATATCACGATCCCAAACTCGTACATCATTTATAGTCTTGAAGTTCCGCGTGCAGAACAAAAAATATGTAAATTTTTCTTTTTAGAACACATAGTTGTTCTTACAATTTTGTCCATATCAAAGGCTGTATAAATTAATATATTTTCTAAATATGAATCTTCCATATATTTCCATGACAACTTAAAAATATTCTTCATTTTTCATTAGTATTCAGCCATTAAATTTTCATAAGTTTTCACCCATTAAATTTTCATAAGTTTTCACCCAAATGTAGCCAAGATTTGGCGATTTTTGCGTTGTCCTTATAATTTTGACGACCACTGTATTTTATAGTCGGATTGTTAATGGGAGGGAATATTTTAAACCTGTTCATAGAACGGGTTAAAGAGCTAGTTTTTAAATTTATTTTAAACTATAAAAGTTTATATTGGTCTATCTCTTAAGTTTTAAATTCAGACATTAAATGTACGTATATTGCAAATCCCCTTAAATGAAATAAAATAGTTTTAAAATTTCTTTAAATTTAGTGAATTGAAGTTGCTTAAAATTAATATTTAATTCGTATATTCAAATAGAATAATTTACTTATTTGCAATATTCATATCTGAATGTATTAGCGGGATTACTATTTCCAAAAGACAAATTAACCTGTATGAATGCGAATTGAATTTGAAACTTGTATAGTAGAAATATTTAAAATCAAGAATGCAATATATTACAATAAAGCTCGGAGTTTCTCTATATTAGAATAGTTTAATTCTGGTTTTAAGCTCTCCGCATTTAGCTCAAATGGATGAGTTTTCTTATAAATAGCAGTTACGCGATTCGTTATTTGGACATGCATGGCAGCATTCTGAATTTTTAAGTTGGTTAATTCTGTTTGGAATGTTTTAGTAGGTACTTAATATCTTTGTTTCGAATACAATTTAATATTTTGCATTATATTATGCAATACGCAATTTTAATTTCGAATAAAATACTTTTGCGAGATAAATTGGTAGAAATATTTTGGAATTTGTGAAATGCTTTTTATATTGACATTTTAAGTGATTAGAGAATACACGGTAAATGAAATTACTTGAAGGCCTCACCTAAGACCCTTAGGCGTTCTGCTCTCGGAATTGGAGGCGGAAGCGCTGGGTTTGAAATAATGTTTGTCGGTCTAATCGTTTGGCGATTTCCGTGATTTTCTTCGAATCTTTTATATTGAGTATGTACGGGTTAGAATCCCTTTGACTCCGACGGAAGGCTTATATTGCTCGTGTAGACAATTTTCAGTTATAAACATAACACTAGAAAACATAACCACACATAAACACCAATGGACAATTTTGCAACTGAGAAACAAACGACTTTTGGTGGTGTTCAGATCTGTCATTCAGATTTAGTATAGTTTAAGGGCCTATATTAGGTTTGAGAATTTTTATAAAAATTTCAGTTAAAATCTTATTATAGAGTAGCATAACTTTCTGAAAATGAAATTCTGAAGGTCGCGTTTTGGACGATTTGCATAGATTTTTTTTTTTTTGAAAAGCATTTAAAAATAAAATTTCTTTTATAGTACCTAAGAAATATTTTGAAAATTTTAATTATACGCATATTGTTCGCGTGTAATTTTTTAAAAAGCTTTTCAGCAACCCTAGCCAATTATCATAGCTAATAAAAAAGAATAAATCGTACGGGCTGGGAGTGAAACTGAAAATGTAACCCTAAAATATACTACTTCAGGTCGGCTCAAGCACAACTACGTTCTTTCGCAAAAATTCTTTATTAGTTTTTTTAAATTTTGCTAATTGTTTTTAAATGTTTTTATTTTGTACAATGAGATGCTACTTTAGATTTTCTAAGTATAACAATTTTTCGTTAAGAGAATAAAAAAATAAACGAGTGAAGTCATTTTTTTTTCCTTCTGCTAGAGCTAAACGAAGCCTATTTGAGCAATAACGCGCATCCTATTGCAGTTTTTCCAGCCTACTCTATCTTGAATTCCAGCCACTCATTTTAATATATTGTCAAAAGTAAAATTTGAGATTAAAGGTGTTATTTGTATGCTTATTCCTTTATTTAATAAATTTTGCATAGCCCATTGAGCTGGCAAAACAAGATATCCAATTGGATTATTTGAATAGAGATAAAAACTTGAAAAACTAACGATTTAATAGAATATTCCATTGTAATGTAAATATATATTGCATTCGAATTTCAACAGAGTTAATGTTTATATACTAAAAGTTCTTAATTTATGTAAAATGCTCATAAATATGGTTTTGTTTGACATTTTTAAGTGAACCAATTTAAAGTTACTTATAAATTTGTTTAGATTATAAAATTTGTTAGATTCTTAACTTATTTTAGAATGAATACTTTAAAATAAATAAAAATTCAGTTTAATAAACTTTAAACATAAATTGTAATATAGAATCAAAAGATTTTTTGAATCTGCCCTTTCAAAAAATTGAGTTAGTAACAGATAAAGCCACCTCTCAGAATCAAATATTACATTTTATGCTATGCAAAATTTCTAATCAACTATACATCATTTACAGAGCTCCACAAAATAAATGGAGTAACATTTAGGCTACATTTTTAATTTCTGAAATTTGGATGCTTCATAACATGTTTACTTGAATATCTTTTATCTCGTAAAACGTAAATTTTCATTGCATTCTGAAAATGATGGAAAGTATTTGTCTATTATTAAAAGATATTTTTTATTTTGCTTTTACTTAAGATTTAACAAATTTCTAGAGTCTAATACTACTAACAAATTTTATTCTATTTTTTAAAAATTTTTAGGCATCGTTGGATCATCTACAGGGCTGCACAAAATAATTGTATCCTTTCGGGTTTATTTTAGGCAATTTCTAATATATTGATTAAAATGTGAATAGACTTCCTTAACATTAACTTATGCGTCTTTATCTCATAAAATGAATTTTTTTGTTACAATATTTCGAAATTGTTGGAAAGTGATAAAGTAATCCAGAAAGTTGTTTTAAATTTTTGCTTCGAAAACGCTGAGATTGTGATTTGACTCATGCACATAGACTTCTAGTTCTTAATATAAAGCAAGTTATTTTTAGATGATTACTGCCCTGACTGCATGTTAAGTATTTAAAGTGATTAAAAAATTGTATATCTCACCGTATGAGAGTTATGGTTCGTCAACCGCTTTTTGAATGTTAGAAACACTAAATAATTGGATATCGTGGATAAATTTGCAAAGTTTACTGAAAAAAATCTATGATTCTAGTGATTCTATAGCATGGTGGTAAGTGCGAAATTTCAATAAAATATTCACGATGAAGAATGAAGTGGCAGGCTGTCCCTAATTGTCCATCATTTGCGTACAAAAAAATACAGTAGAACCCCGCTAATTCGGATCCCGTATATCCGGATAATCCGGATTGGTTTAGTCATTTTTTTAAATTTTGAAAAGAGATTGTTTCATCGTATTCTGGATAAAAAAACTTTCTGAAATCTTTTCGGAAGAATTAAGCAAAGTAAACATTTTTACTGTCTGTAAATATTCAATAAGTTTAACATAAAGGTGATTTTCTGTAAGTATTTTTTATTTCATTTTTTTTTTCTAATTCTCCGGATTTTTGATAATCCGGATTGGGTCCGGTCCCAATTAATCCGAATTATCGGGGTTTTACTGTACAGAGAACTAATCTTTCAACGTTACCACATGATCGTCTTACTTTCGGCATCTTTCTTTGACAAGGACACACAAATGTTCGTGCCACTCCATCATATAGCTTCGATGTTAACTATTTCAAAAATAATCTAAAAATTGTAATTATTTATGCAATATTTTAATTTCTTTTAATTGCTAAACGGAAATGACTTTCTGGATTTCTTGGTGTGTCAATTTTCTTGGATACATTTTCTTGTTTAACATTGTTCTTAATTTGTTTCATAAGTTTCTTTTTAAAAAATCTGTCTGTATTGTTTGAAATTAAACGATGTACTATGTTCATATCTATATTGTTACTTTTGTATTTAAAGGTGTAGCTTTTTGAATATGGCGTTGAAAGGATAGTTTGTTTTAGTGATCACTTCTCCTACATTACCATCTGATGGGATATGAATGATATAAATTTCTAATGGGATGTTTTAATTTTTTGTCAATTTTTTTTTAAATTTAAAATACTTATTGCAAAATTCTAATTTGTTTTTGTTATTTTATTAATTTGATAATTTTAAGTTTTTCAAGGTGTTTTATACTTTCATTGACCACTTAATGTCTGGTCTATCGCAGACATTTTGTTGAATGAATTCCAAAAACTTAGCAATAATATTGCAGCGCCATGAAACGGCTGTAAACTTATTTCCGGTAAGCGAAGTGGTCAGGACCGCGTTCTTTCGATATCTGTATAATTCTGCGAACTGAGTTCTTCGATAGGCTTAACCAAAAATTCTTTACTTTTTGCTTTATAGCAATTTTTTGTGTGTACTCTTCACATACTTCAAATTCTTTGGAATAATCTTTTTCAACAACCTTGTCTGTCAACATAAGATTCAAAACTTCGTCTACAGCAAGCAATCTTGTGCTTTTGTCTTTCAGTTGATATATTAAATTTTAGATTAAATTAGGATCAGGAATTGCATCATTTAAGGCTTTATTTAAAGCATTGTAACACTTTGTGAAACTAGTTCTAAGAGGCGTTCTTTTGATTGTTAATGCATCCATATTACTTCAATAAACAGTTCTGTTCACTAATTAAAAACAAAAAAAAAATTACTTATCGCACATCCCTGTTAGTTCGGGCGTCAATTATCGCAGACAGTGTAATGTCGATGATATAAATTCTACCCGAAAACATAAAAATCGTCGTTTTAAATTAAACGTGTGAAAGTATCTTAATTCTCTTACAAAAACAAAACTGCACACATTTTAGATAAAAACTTAACATTTTTATTCCAGAAAATTCTACTCATCATTTCTCGTAATCACCTGCACGAAAATAAATGTATGATCATGGAATCACTATGAGAGTATGCAAACAAAGTAATCGGACAATATTAAATTAGCGATGTCGTCATATCGCTCACATATTTCCTTTTTGAAAACTACACTACAACTAGGTTCTTCATAAATATATTAACACGTTTTTATTTTTCCAAAAAAAACTGTTTCTATGTTTAAATTATTTTAAATTGGGAGGGGGAAATCTGTTATTGGCTATAATTCTTAATTCGTAGATTTTAGATTATCAAACAATATAATGATCAGATATGACGCAACATGAAGCTAATATAGACTAATATCACTAGTAAGATATTTTATAAAGTGTCTTGACAATCTTAAGAATTTTTACGCGTAAGATAAAAGAGCATGCCAGGAGACATTTGTAAATAAATTGACAATTTATATAACATGAAATCTTATAGTTATCATGCGCAGCCTATCGTAAAAATATTGATTTTGGCAAGAATTGTTTGGATTTGTTGTATGTGGAAAGGTTATAGAAACGGAAAATTATATAAATACAGTAATTTAATAATAGTTTATTGTACTTTTTAAATTAAAATATAGCTTTTGAACTACAAGTAGGAAAATCAAACTAAAGCTGTTAGGATTTTTTTATTATTCGACATTTATATTTGCTGTCTATGATTGTAATTCGTTTTAGGTATAATTAGATGCAATAAAGTATAATTAGATACAATATTCATATTTTTCCTTCCAGAAGTTTTAATAGAAAAAAATCTAAAGCTCGTAGATTTAATGTGAATTCAATATGTATTAGAAAACTATGAAAAGCAATTCGGATAAATGGCTTAAAATAGTTGAAGCGAGGCACTGAACAAGTGTTTTTGACACAGCACATTAATAGAACTATCCGTTATTTATCTATTGAACACATTTGAACGTGCAATATATTTTCAAACATAATGCTACTCTGTATTACAATTAATACGTCGATAATTTCAGTTAATTATATTGGCAAGCGCATGCCATAATCGATTCCATTATGCATGAGTATTTACAATTAATTCTCCCGTGAAACAGAGTTAAAATTTTGAAATTTGTTGGAATACATGTTAAAACGATCAACAAAGAAATTAGATTTAAATATTTTTATTAAAATTTACATAATTTTTAGATTGCCACATAATGTATAAAACCCTTTAATATTATCTTAATATTGTTTCAAATTTTGTTTCCTATAATATGGAAGGACATATAAATGTATAATATCTAAATGTAATATTGTTGAAAAGCTATTTACGTAAAGTGCTAATTATTCGAATTATTTTGTACATTGTGCAGAAGATTGGTGAGGTTAGTGAGACTATTTCTGTAACAGACCATTCCTCGAAGGATATAAATAGAAGATAAACGAAACATTACCAGGTTTGATAGAAAAACTGCGAAAAAACCCCACTGGTGTTAGTCAAATATTTATTGCTTGCATATGGAACAGGGAGAAGTACATAAAAGCATCGGAAGCAGTCTCCTAGACAAATTTTGAACAGCTTCAGTTCGTAGCAGGAGGCCAAGTGCAGTTGTTCAGAGACAACAGTGTTGGCGTAGAATATAGTCTCCAAAATACAAAATTGTCAAAGCACAATGAAGCAGACATACATAATTGCTGCCAAATACATAGCCGCGTGATCGGTATTAATTTTGAATGCGCACCAGGCCAAAAAGCATTGCCAGATTCTTGCGGTTACCAAAACTTTAAGCTACACGTGGAGATAAGTGCCTAGCAACAGAAGAAAAAGAATGTTCACACCCTTAAAATTGATATCGTTATGTCTATACAAGGAGCCCAAAACAAGGAGCGGCCAATAGCAGATGTTAAAATTCTTTAGCATGTTCTCATGAGACGAAAGAAACATTAACTGCTATTTTTAATCGTGTTACAGTGTGGATGACCGAAAAGGGCAAAGAAAAAGTACATTACATCTGTAATAGCCGACAGATGGAAATTGTTTCAAACGGTTCATTAAATGCCGGAATATTTCTCGCGATAAAATTGCGAAGCTGAAACTAGCACGTTAAAAGTATAACGGCCGGGGGAAATGAAAAAAGGGAAGCGAAACACAATTTTAAGAGAATCTTTGAATTGAAGAGGGAACGGGTGTGCATGAAAAACAATATATAACGAAATAACCATTATATACATATCTGTAAGAAATATAAAATTTCTGTGCATGTTTTATATCAATAGCATTTAATTCAGCTGAAAAATGCATAACTTTATTGAAAATTATAGTAACCAGCAACATTTGCACACGGCAATGTTTACATAACCTTGTTCTGTAAATGGCTTCATTTTTATACTATACACATACCGCACACTATAATAAAATAGATTAATGAAGGATTTAAACCTCAATTGAAAGTACGGTTTCATTATTTTCCATCCGTAAACATTTATAATTTTAAATTACTTTAACAAATTTATGAATACTTATGATTTAAGTCAGAATTTGTGATCACCGCATAGTTGCGTATTTCTGGTGTCGCCATTTTTATTTGTGAATAAAAATGCTCAACGATAAATGAGGTACCATTCGAGAGATTTTAAGTGCTATCGCATTTCGTTAGAACGTGTTTAATTTATATTCCAGTCAGCAATTGCCATATTTGGTATACATGATAGTGCATCTGAATATATTTTTTAATGTGTTTGTAATTTCAAGTACTTGTTCTTCAAACAAATACAAGCACTATTCTCTAGTCAATCGGAACCTTTTGAGTATCCCTGTAAATGTACAATAAGCTGTAGTATCCATAAGAAAGTTAAAATTATAGATTCTAATAGTATAAAATTTAGCATCGTAGAGTGTTGTGTAAGTCTCAGAGTAATTCAGTTTTGGATAAGCGCATGCGCGAGTACGGTTTTATTTACTCATTTCGGGAGTCCCACCCTCAAAATGGCAGCTCCTGTGCGCAATGGGTTAATGCTGGATGAAGATTTAAATGCTGTTAGACATGGGATTTCTTTTATTTTGTAACTATAAATTATCGTGTCTACCTTCCACCGCTACCTAGTAATTTCGGTTAAGACACAGAATTGAAGATGGCGATGCTTCCATTTCTCTGAAAATGTTAACATTAGTATGGGAGAATTGACTGTTTAGGACGTTTATCGTATAAGTAATATTTAATCGTAATATTTTAGAAACTAGTCTAGTTTACCTTCAATTTGACGTATTAACTTTAAAAACAGTCTAAATTAAGCTGTTATAATGTACCATTGAAACTACATTTTTATGAGCACGCTGTATTCAATTTTCAAAAGAAATATGCTTTAAAAATGAATTAAACTACGCTGTATGAATTTTTAAATAATTAATCATTTGGATTATAGTGATAATCAAAGTATATTTTGAAAAGCCAGAAAGTGGATAGACAAAGGTTTAGAAAAATGGACGTTGCAATCTTTAGCAGACAAGAACTAAAGTCATAATTAGGTTATGAAGCACTTTGCAACATATTTCCCTTCAACTATTTTCATAGATAGAAGACAATATAACCCGCGAGTAGTCGCGACTTTTTTCACAACGTCATTAGTCGCGCTCGGTCTTTTCGCCGCCGGCCTCCCGCATACCAAATATGTAAAATAAGAAATATTTTTCACCTAATATACGAAAATAACATTACAACGAAAATATAAATTTGCAGTTTTCTTAAATTAAGCATTTTATTCATGAGATCTGGAGTAATTAGGAAAAGAAAAAATGAACTCGCATTAGTGACTTTTACGTAGACTTTTTTGCCAATTTCAACTTTGTTTCTAAAAATCTACCTGAAAGAAAAACAGAGGTGTCCTGTTACTTCAATAAGGTGCTCGAGAAAGCTTCAAAGTCAGCTACATGATAGATTTCCGCTGTATTTTTAATGTGATATAAGTTAGGAGAAGATAAGTTATACGGGCGGCGAAAAGACCGATGCGCGACTACTGACGGGATAATATAGGTTTCTTTTTTGCAGTCCTTCGTTTTTATTCATCAATGATCAAATTAAAATACCATTCTTTAAACATGGTGAATACGGATATGAGAAGTACTTATATTAATTTCGAGAAGATGAAAATGACGGGTTTAGATTTCACGTGAAATTTTATGATCGTGTCGATTTGGAATAAATTTTTTTAGATTTTTTATTCCCAATTATTCCAAACATAAGAACCTCAATTAATAGCTTCATCATAACCGATCTTAATTGTATTTTACTGATTACATATACGATTAAAGTTTAATGTCAATAATTTGGTGAATAATTTGGAATAGTATTTTGTTAATTTTAGCTTAAAATATTTGTTTGAGAAATAGACTGAAAAATATAATTTTTTACTGTAACTAATTTTGTAAATTTATTATATCGGTGAAACATTTCCTTATTAAATATTTTCTTTTGTTGAATTTCGACGGGTTCCATCTCGTTTATATAAGAAACAATTCAAAATTTTGGAAAGTTTCTACCGTTTACGTAAAAAAAAATTTTGAGATTGAACCAAAGTATAAACCTATTTCGAAATAAAAAGGCAAAAATAATATACACATCTAACAATGATTAAAATATATTTTAAATCCTCCTAGCACCATAATATTTTATCGCTAATTTTTAAGCCAATAGTTAAAAACCTTAACCATTTTATATTACATATGCCTTTTTAATAACAAAAGGTTTAGCTGGATAAACCTTTCGATTCTGATTTTAGTGTTTTTAAATTGCGTACTTTGATTGAATATCCGTTAAATTTGTATTATATTCCATTCTTCATGAATATTAAATTTTGTTATGTAATATTAGACATAACTTTGTATTGTTTTAAGTGCAAACGGTCTAATCTTTTTAATCGAGATGCATGTGATGCGGATATATAAGAAAATTTAATTTGGAAATTATTTTAAAAACCGTAAAAATCGGTAAATTAAGGTAGTTTCAAATAAATCTTATTTTAAAGAGCATATTTTCACTATATGAGGGCCTAAAAAATTTAAATTGTGTAATAAATAGAAGTTAAATTGAAGTAAAAATTGTCATCTATGACGCAAATATTACTCATGGACATATTTTTGTCAAATAATATAGCTTATTTTATGATAATGAAAATATGAAACATTCCATCGATTCTAATGTCAAATTTTAATTCTCTCTCAGGATGAAACCGTTCTTGCTTTTAGATAGCTTCTAGATAACTTTAAGTTATTTCCTTGATAATGCGAGTCCAGGAATTTTGAAAAGTATAGTATTCATTTTGCTTTATTTCCACTATTTCTAAATAAAGTTAAATACCAGAAGCACAGCATGGATTTCCAATAAAACTTATCTATAATTCACAAGAATGGTTTTCTGTCTTTCTAAATTTTAAACTCAAAGTAATAAGCCAATAACTGGATAAACATATTTATTCTACCTTTCTCATTTGTCTAAGTTTTTCGTTTGGCATATAATATTCGTAGGATTCTTTGAACCATACATTTATTCAATAATGGTATCTGTTTTCTTTAATAAAATAGCAATATAAACAAACATAGAATATACATTAATCAATAAAGATATATTCAGCTTGTCTGAAATATTCAGCTTTCACGAATATGTATTTTATACGCTTTTATCTATTACCAAGCAGTAAGAATGTTATTTATTTATTGCATCAATATGCTTCGGACTTGTGTGTTCGACATGAAGCTTGTAATACATCGTCAATTTTACAGGGACGAGATAGCACGAGAAAATTTAGAAGTACAACCGGAATGCTTACGTAATCTTGTATAAATGTGAACAAGAAGAAAAAAGCATACATTTAGCATAGCACTTTCCAACGCATTCAAAATGCTGAAACAAAACTTTACCGTTTAAAAGGATGTTAGTCGTTATTTATCATCAATGAAATAAATTTTGTGAAAATTAAATTCTATCATAAATGTTTTGAATTTTAAATTCAATCTTACGGGAAATACGATTACTTTCTGAAAAAAATTAAAGCAATTTTGAAATACTCCTTGTGTTATGATTTTTGAGATACTGTTCTCGATATTGCAGTGTTAATAACTTAAAACTGTTAAAAACAAATCTGTGTATGGATTTTGTAATCGCTTCAAGTAATTTTTTAGAATTTTTTTATGATTTAGAAATAGATTTTTATCGAAACTTTGCCTATTAAGTTTTATGTCAAATATGATTAATTCCTTAATGAAGACTAAATTTAAAATGCATACAGTTTCTTTTATAAGAAATGAGGATTTTTTTTTCCTTCAAAAGTTTTAATCAAATTTTATAATGAAAGAAGCATTTAAAAAATCTAAAAACGTTTGAAAATTAGTTTTCAGAATTTTAGAAGCGATTTTAAATTATATTAAAAGAACAAACTTTTGCTTACAAAATTCAAACCCTTGTATTTTTTTTTTTTTTTTTTTTTTTTTTGAAAAATAATCGCACCTGCATGGTCTTTTTCGCAAATGTGTCGGAACAAACTAATTTTAGATTTCGGGGTGGATTTCTTCTCAAAGATCCACGGTATTTTTAACAGGATAAAATATGAAACTTACGTACACAATTAAGAAGCATGTTTTAAAGACTTGAAAAACATGCTTCAGAAATTGCCATCTACAGTTTGAAAATATTCAAATTCTTCTTACAGCCCTGTATATTATGTATAGATTTGTATGTGTGTATATGTATCATCACACGCTACCTTTTCATGCAATTTTGTTTAGTTAGCGATCGCAAAACCTAGTTGAAAATTCCCTTCGAACAATTTCCGTGAATAAGTTGAAATGTGCTCAAATTCTTTTTTGCAAATCTGTATTTCGATGAATCTACGATAAGAGGTTTTAAGTACATAGAGGATACGGCCAAAAAGAAAAGTTTGAGTTTGATCAAAAACCTTTAAATTATGATTTTTGTCCAGTTTATTTACCTTTTCATATAGTGCAAGGGCAAGTCACTTTATACATATTTTGTAACTTTTCCTTGTCAGTGACTCTCTCCCCTGGCAGTTATCTTGACAGGGGAAATACGGCAGGGGAGAGATATATTCATGATAAATTCAAATTTTTTAACGGACTGAATTAGTTTTTGGGCTTAATTGTATATTTCACTTTAATTATTATTGTATTGTTTAATTAGGGTAGTAAATGCAATTTAATTAAATGAATATTATAAGTTTTATAACTTACCAGGGGAGATACACGATCACCTTGCGAAACCACTAGACAGCACGGTCGCGTCGCAACAACTAAAAATGGCGACGTTTTAATGACTTGCGCGTTTAGTATTGCTAACTTCAAGCGGATAGATGTCCTTAAGCGCTACTTCAAATATAGCCATCCTTGAATTTATATTTGTTTCCGCGGAACGAAATTTGACAGGGTAGATACACAAAGCGGGACAAAAGTTAATTTTAAAAATTATTTGAAATTAAAAAAATTATTTTATAATACGTAAGTATAATTGCTTAAATTGAAATTAAACATACTTTAGTTAAAAATACATGTATTGTTTGAAAGTTGAATTGAAATTAGCAGGGGGACATGCCAGGGTAGAGACTTTTTTAGACTTTGCAAGAAATTTCAGAAAAAATGTGTTTTTAATTCGGCATTCAATCGTGATGTTATTTAATAAACTATATTAAGATGATGCGATTCATTGCAAAATATAGCAACATATAGAATAAAAAATGTGTTTTAAACAGATTGCCGTGCAAATTATCTCTTATCGTAGAATCGCCCATATAAGCTATAGGATTTATATACGCTATGTGATATTTAAAGTTACTTTCAAAACACATGTCACAGCTAAAACTGAATTCCTTTCAACTATCGCTTATAACCAGTATTGTAAGCGAATTATTTTGTATGTCCCTGTAAATGAACTATAAATATTACGCGCCCCCAATTCTATAGTGTTCTTGGAGCGTAATTCAATGACATATTTGTGTTTGCAATAGAGTAGAATAGTTCAATTACACTGCAAAAGATAATCTTAACTATATAATATAAAATTATTGCATTTATTGAACACATAAATCTGACTTGTGTATTTGACATGTGGCTGAACCACTCGGCCACACAAATTTATTGATTGATGATTTCGAATGATTTTGAAACATACTTTAGGGTGTCGCCGAATTTCACCAACAAAATCTGTGGGGTGACAACAGGCATCGAATAGGAAAAAAAAAAATATATATCGCAGGACGTCGGGTCGCAAATAACGTAATTGATCTGAAATACAAGGTTTTCTATTAGAGCTCAATTTTGGCTTAACAGTTACTTTCAGAAAATTGAAGTACATTAACTTTTAATAGGCATTCTTATCATTGTTGTAAATGTGATAATGTGTAAAAAACTAGTTGGATGTGCCAATCCCAAAACTTTTTTTTTCTTTCATACGTACATATGAATATTTTAAATTTATCATACATGTTAATACTTTTATATTAAATTCTATAAAAACTTTGATTTTCATCTTAAATTTTTGCTTCAGTTAGTTAATTGGAGAAAAAATGAATTAATGTGGATCATGATATTTATTAAATTCATTAGTTGTCCCTTATTCAGTTATCAAAGCTGTTTACAAAAAGCCGACTTAGAAAGACACGAATTCGCGTCTCTGCGCGAGCTGATGGACAATTGAACGGTAACGGATGTTTTTTAAATTCAGAGATATCTGCTTGCAAAACAGAAAAATAATCATACAAAAAAAACTTAGTTCAGTTCTATGCATAACTTCATACACTTTATGGTGTAATAATGAAAAACACACAAACATTGAGATTACAGCAATCCCTTCCAGTGGATTTTTTTTCAAATTCAGGGAGGACTTGCTGACCATAGCCAAACAGTTACACAAAAAATTTGGTTCAATTCTATGCATAACTTCATAAACTTTTCGGTAGTACAACATTTGAAAATGTCACAAATTGCTATTAAAGTGCCCCCTTCAGGTGGATTTTATTAAAATTCGGAGAGAATCTACTAGCATAACCAAACGCTTACAGAAAAATGGTTTAATTCTATGCATAGTTTGATGTACTTTTCAATGGCACAATATTCAAGATGGCACAAAACTGGTTATTACAACGTCCCTTTTCTTCGGAATATTTCAAAATTGATGGAGGACCTGCTTGCCACAGCCAAAAACCTACACAAAAAATTTATTCAATTCTATGCATATATTCATAAACTTTTCGATGGTACAATGGCGACATATGGATGTACACATAGAGAGACAGAAGTTTTGTAAAATGTTTTTTGGAATCTCGGACCCCTAAAATAAACCCGTAAAACTAGAAGTAAAAAAAAATGCTTATTACAGTACTTTCTGATATTAAAGACAAAAGAAAGTAAAAAAGACATAGAACTTTCCGTTATACGCTCCAGAAGTATGCACTTGATGTTAAACATTTTAGACCAGTTGATGAGGTATCATCGAATGCCTGAGCCCCTTTTTTCTAGAATGTTTAATCATATAGCATTTCACACAAAATATGATACATATCGTTGTATTTTCATTGCAATGTTTTTTTCTCAACATGATTATTGTGAACCCAAATTCAATTACAGCTAAATGCCCTGTATGTTCTTAAACAAACAGTAACACCCCGGATATATAACAATTGATGCCTACTATCATCACTGCTAATCTATCGATCGAATTAGGAAACTTCATGTATATACTACAACCTTCATTGTCAATACCGAACTTTCCCTTCTAAGCTTAAATAACACTAATCAACTGCTTGACAGTCAAAGTTTGCCCCCGTAAGTTAGAGCGGAATACAGAAAATACAAGAAATATAAAAAGTAGAAATATAAAAAGCATCGGAAAAGCATAAAAAAGTTTGCAAAACATGAAAGATATATAATGGTCCTTAATCATATTCTGCGTTTTGTTAGCTATGGAAAAAATCCGCACAAAAATATATTTGTGTTGTAATGTAAGTTTGCGGATTGATAATTTGCAATAATGTAGCTCCATATTTTGGTAAAATTTACACTTAATATTTAAGTTACTGTGTACAAAATTTATTAGACACCATAGAAGCATACCATTGATTTTAGCACAAAAAATGAATGTTTGTTGTGTAAAATAAGGTACACAATTTTATTAAAGTTTTAAAAAAATAGTACAACTAAATCTGACACTTTTCCTTTTTCTAAAACAGTTTTTTTTAAACACTAACGTTTTAGTTAATTGTGTATGTATGTACGATACTTGTCTGATAGATTTTTAAACAATTTCCATTAAAAATGAATAAAAAGCTGCCTATCGCTACCAACTTCGATGAAAGCATTTTACATGAAACTTGGTATACCTTCACCTATCATTTTTCTCCAGTCTCCACAACCACACTTCGTTAAAATATCGGTTTTTAAACATGCATATATATTTTAAATCAGCATTTGAACACTTCCTTTGTCGTGAGAAACAAGCCGGAAGGTCTTTTCACGATACGTTCAAATCTTGTTGAGCGTATTAAAATTTCTTTTATTTTTGAGATCTATAAACTATTAAGGCATATAATGAATTTATAATAGAGTATAGGCTAAGTAATAAATTCATTTACATTTCAATATTTAATTTTATAAAGAGCTGTCTTTAAAAATTGAAAAATATTTTTAAACGTCTTGAATACAATTTAAATTTCAAGTTAGTAACTCTTCAAATTAACGCTATTTCCCTTCAAAATATTTATCAATATTTGATATTTAATCAGTTAAAAAAGGATGAAATTTTTAAAGTAATGTGTATCGAAAAACGCTTTAAACAAAGTAATGGCTTGTGATTTGCTATACAGTGTGCCCCACCAATTTAATGCCACCGTTATTTTGTACAATAATCTGACAGGGAACAAACCAATGAGAACGAAACAAATATAGTAAGAAAGTTTATACACAAATTCATATTTACAAGTAATAAATCGCTCACTGAAAAATGAATCGCGAGAATAAGAGGACGGTAAGTGTCCCGCCAAAATAAAGCTACTACTGTTAATAGCCAATATTTCCGCACTGCTTATATATGACATATAATATACAATTTGACATACCATTTACTAATATTTGGAAGACAGTAGCATTAATATTATCCTGGCTTCAATAATGGCCAGTTTCATTTCTGCCATAGATCTTGAACTGTCTTCCATTGATATATACCGATCTACTGCGGATACCAGACACATTTTCTGGAGGGTTGAGATGAGGATAAACGACGATCATTCCATGACATTCACTCAATTATGCAAAAACATTCATGGGATGATTTTGTGAAGGTTATAGCGTCTCGTTCTGCTGGAAAATCAAACTTAGGCTGCTGATTCTCAGTGCAAATGGCAGTAAACCGGTTTCTAGCATTTCTCGGTAATCGGTAGCCTACATGTGTTCTTAGTGGAATGCCAGGTTATGTTTACCACTGTAGTCGAAACCTCCAAACACTATTAATAAACCTCCGCTTGCCAGCTCATGTTGAAAGCTAACCACAAGCAAAGCAGAGTCAAGAATTACCGAATATCATCAAAACTGGAAAATCCAGTGGCAACTTGTTACATTTTACAGATGAGAGAAAATTAGTTTGGATGGCTCACACAGCCTTGCTTTCTATTGGCATGACACGAGAAAACGGGATGAAATTTTCTCCAAAAGACAACGCGGTGGAGGCTTATTATTAGTGTGGGAACGCCTCGCCTTTTTTTACCTGACCTTTATTTGAATTTACCTGACCTTTCCGTCAGACTTTACCAATTACCAAGAATGGTTAGAAAACCATTGCCACTTGCAAAGAAAATTGTTGGCTTAAGTTGGATTTTAAAACAGGAAAGCATCTCCATAACCTTTGTAAAATCCACCCAGGAATAGTGTTTGGATAATTATGGAAATGCAATTAAATAGCCTTTCCCTTTATCTCAATCTGCAAGAAAATGTGTGGGGTATCCTCAAAAAAAAAAAAAAAAAAAACGTTAAATGCCAATGGCAAAAATTCAAGTCAGTGGCAGAACTGAAGGCCGCATCATTGGGTCTTGGATAATAGTGTTGCTATCGTCTTCCAGAGTTTGATAAATGGTAAGCCACATCGCATATTCCAAGTCTCATATATGCATGGCGAATATATTGGCTATTAACAGTAGTGGCTGTTACAGTTACTGTTACACTGTTAGTGGTAGGAACATCCCACTCCTTTTTTCATACATTCATTTTTTTCTGGCAAAGTGGGGGAGGAAATGAGTTACCCCTTGTAAATATGCATCTCTGCATATAATTTCTTAATATTCGTTATGGTCTTCTGGGTTTGTTTCGTATCTAATTACTTTACAAAACCACGATGGATTTATTTCGGTGCAGCATACTATGAATCAGTGTAATATTATAACCTTTAAAATATAAGTGTTAAAATATCTATGAATTTAATTGTATTATACAGCTATATATTAATTACATAATGTTAACTAATATTGCTGTTTATTGTATAATTTAAATTGGTACATTATTTTTTCTAATTAACGATTATTATATATACTGTTAATTAATATAAGATTATATACTGTTATTATATATGATTATGACGTATACTGCTATATAAATACTGTTAGGCCATTTTAACTATAATTGCATAACGTTAACATCAATTATCGTTACATATAGTTTATATATGCATATACTTAATAATTAGTGTTATTGATACATACTACCATGTCTGTTAATACAATAACATACTGGTATGTGGTGTAATAATGCATACTTATATGCTATGCCAGAATAATATTACATCAATATAATAAGTGTACTGCGTATATTTATTGTTAATATGTACAAAAATGTAATAAATGTAATGTTATGATTACTCAATGTTTTGTAAGTATTCCAACATGTTTTCAAGTGTTATCTTGAGAATAATTTAAGATGTAATATAAATCATAAAGAAATTGCTTACGTCTTGAATATGATTCAAAATGTAAATTGTTGACATTCCAAGTTATATTTTCAATCTTACGTTAATTTCCCCTTTCCATGAAACGCAATTTCCTTAAAAATTTATTTCATTTAAGGGTGAAATTTTTAAATGAGCATCTTAATTTCTTCCGTTAAAAGCCTTATTTTAGAAAGATTCTATTTAAGTGTGTGATGACTTAACTGCAATTCTTCATTGTTTGATTCTTCATAAAATATCATAATTATAAACATTATGTAAATCCCAAAAGCTGAATTTTAGGTTATATGCACAGTTCCAGGTCAAAATTAGAATAATTCACTTCATTTGTATTTTGGAATTGTATTTAGCTTTATTTTAGTGTAGTACATTTGAAAAAGAACAATTGATGTTTTAACATTTGCATGTTAGGAAATTAAAACTGTAAAAGATCAATTTTTTAATGAATATTGTATATTTGTAAAATTATTTTCATTATTAAAAATATTAGATTACTAAAATAAGTAGTTCAAAAGCTTAAAATAATTTCAGATTTTTCTATCCCCCCAGGGGGATACCTTCTTTAGGTATTCACGGGCTTCACAACCCCGGGGCACCTGAGTGATCTTTCTCCTTTCCTTTTCCTCTTACTCCTCTGGTCTTCCTTTCCTCTTTGTTTCACTCTCATTGTGGTTTCCTCTTCGGAGGTGAGGGCAATTCTGCATGGGCCGATACATCCTGTATATCGACTCATGGAGAATTGTAAACCACCCACGTGTTGGCCGTGCGTGGCGACCCGTGTCCCTGGAAAGGGGGATCCTGGTAGTTGAGGGAATCCAACACACTACTTTGGCCTCTGCTTCAGGTAGACGGGAGGTGCATATTGGTCCCGTATGCATCAATCGGCTGGTCAGCTGACTTTGGTCTCTGGCTTTAGGGATCAAGCGAGCGAGCAGTTACTAGTCATCTCGTTAAGGGTGGAGACTGACATAGGATTGTCTTGTGACCGTATAGGCCCTGGTTAGCACTGGTGCACGAATGTGCATCCCCTTGTTGGGCTCGGTAGTGGGTGGTGCGGCCGGGGTCCGAATTATTTTTTCTCCTACTAATGGATGGAAAAATCTCCAATTCAAATAATTCTCTCCCATGTGGAGAGCAACAAATTGTGCAGAATTCATCATTTACACGTTTCTTTGTAATTAAACGCACCGATAGCCTCTCAGATAGTTCTTTCAAGAGAACCTCACCTTTTCTTATCGCAAAAACATTCCAGTCTGTTTTTGGCGATGGTCACACTCTTAAAAAACTGCACTCTGGGGATTTATTGGTTGAGGTTTCTTCAGCCAGTCAGTCACAGCTTCTGGTCAATTGCACTACAATAGGCTCTTTTGCTGTTTCTGTTAAAGCTCATCAAACTCTAAATACTTGTCGCGGTGTAATATCTGAACCAGATCTTTTATACTCCTCAAAAGAAGAGCTTCTCTCAAATTTAAAAGAACAAAATATAATAGATGCACGCCGCATTACTATCCGAAAGAATGGACAAGTTATTCGGACAAAACACATAATACTAACTTTCAATAGCCATAATTTACCATCTAGAATTAAAGCTGGATACCTAAGCTGTCCAGTCCGGCCTTATATCCCTAACCCTTTACGATGTTTCAAATGCCAGCGTTTTGGTCATACTAACATTAACTGTCGTGGCAATGTTACCTGTCCTCGCTGTGCAGAAGTCGGCCATGATGGTAAATCGTGTGAAAAACCAGAACGCTGTGCAAATTGCAAAAGTAATCATACGTCATACTCTCGCTCCTGTCCAATTTGGAACCGTGAAAAAGAAATTCTTGCAGTAAAAACCAGTCAAAATCTTTCATATCCAGAAGCTCGAAAACTTGTTGAAACCAGAACCCCATCTATAGGTCTCTCTTATTCTAGTTTACTCAAGCAGCAATCAAAATCTGTAAGACATATAAGCACCCAGACAGAATCACCTAATCCACCTAGTACCCCAAAGAAAGAAACACGAGATGTCAGTTGCCCTACTAAATGTTCTGGTAGCCCTAAATTAGAGCGTTGGTTACCGTCTTCAGAGCCTGTTACAATAGTCTATCAACCTATTCAGCCACAGAAACCGAAAAAATCTACTGAACCCCAGACAAGAACTAATGCATCTACATCTAAAAGAAATCATAATCTCTCTGCATCAAATCGCCAAGAACCTAATACTAGTCAAAAGCCTAAAGCAGTTACACCCAATAAAAAAACCGTTAATCTTTCTACTTCTAACCACCAAAAGACCAATTCTGCTCAAGCCGTGAAACAAAATCAAAAGACATCTGAAAATAAGACTATTCGAGATTCTCACCAAAGGCAAACAGTCACAAAAAAACAACGGAAATCAAATCATGACCCATCTCTTGCTTACTTGAAAGATCCCAAAAGGCTAAAAAATTATGTGGAAGAGGCTATGGAAGAGTCATATGACTCAAATGAAGACGAAGGAAACACTGTTCTTGAGGAATATACACCTAATTGATGTTACCACTTACCATTTTAATTTGAGTTTTTAAATATTGTCAAAAGTATCATTGTTTTTACAATTTTACTAATTCTTGTTATGTATCACTACTTAACTGTTTGTATGATTTTAACTATTTTTTAAGCTTTTTATTTTATCTTATTGACTAGCTATTGTACTTCAATTTTATATATCATCATTCCGCTTTTACCTTTTTACTATGCCTATGTTAGTTTTTTAAATTGACTTTTACATTTTGCATCCTTTAAAGTTTACATTTATTTTTTTCCTCTTTACCTTGTTCTTGGCGCAGCATGTCCCTAAAGGGACCTTGTGCCAATAAAATCTATACAACCAACCAACCAGATTTTTCTATTTCGTTCAGACGGTTGCACAAATTAACTCTTTCTGGCTCAAGATCTCGAATTTGAAAAAATATTGACTCTGATGTTGAAATAAATCATTTTAAGCATGCAAAGATTGTAAAACTAAAATAATTTACTAAAAAGGAACTTTTTAACATTTACAATAAACAGAAATTGACATACATCTCATTAATAATGTCCATTTCCTAATACAAAATTTAAAAATATGCAAAATTAATTTTTAAATGAAAAATTTATTTTCGGACTCCTTCAGGTTTTTTATTTTGATAAAATCTACTAACAAGGAAGGTCTCCATACTGGGCATACTCAGATTTTTTTTTTCGAAAAATACTAATTTTACTACTCATGCATGTAATAAACGATCAGTGAAAATTAGGGGCGGAATTGCAGTAGAAAACATGTAAAAAAAAAAATAAAATACTTTCCCTTACCTTTTAATAAATTACTTTCTTATATGATTGACCAAAGTTGTTGTAATGTTTTACCATCCCTTTAATATTCAAAACAAGTCATTTTGACGGGCTGTCTTCTACTTGAGTATACAGGGTGTTTCTAAATCCATGGTATAAACTTTAAAGGGTGATAGTACATATTAAGACAAACAATATTAAATAGGACATTAAGGGTCTCAAACGTTTTCCGAAGGAGATAGGCGCCGTTAAAGTTTAGGGGCCAAAAATTCAAATAATTATAAAAAACAGAAAAATTGGTCGATTCGTTTGAGGTTTTCACTAAAACTATTCTTTGTCAGTATTGTCTTGAAAATCTATACATATAATAAAACAGTAGGACCCGGTGTGTCTGTACATTGAAGATAATTGACAAAAATGGAGTCAGGGCGATAAAAGAAAACCAATGAAACACAAAAAAATTTTTTTGAATTTTTTGTCTGTCTGTCTGTTTGTTCGAGGTTATCTTCGTAACTACTGAATGGATTTTTATGCGGTTTTCACTAATGAAGAATGCACACTCCCGGGCAGTGTATAGGCTTTGTTTCATCAAAATCGGACAACAGACAAAAAAGTAACAAAAAGAAACAAAAGAAACTATTAGGTGCGCTGCTCACGTTTTTTAGTACATAACGTTTTTTAGTACATATAAAATCCAATAGATGTCACTGTGCGATTTTAAAACGCGCTATCGTTATGTTTTCGCCAGTCTACTTAAGTATGAGAAAGTTTCAAGCTGGCTGTCGTTCCATGTGGTTTAGTCGGTAGAACGTCAGTGCGCCATACTGATGGCCCGGGTTCGATTCCCAGCATGGAATTTTTTTCACTATGTTGGCATTAACGCCTATAAGCAATTAAAAGAATTTGAAATATTGTATTCAAGGCGAATTTTCTCTCTGGGAAAATTTCCTTGCATTAATATGTCAGTGTAATTTTTTTTTCGATTTAATTTTTTTTTTTCGAAACTTTGTTTTTCTTAAAAAATTACAGTAAATATTTGATATTTCCCAACGTTTTTTGAATGATCGACTTGCTTTTTTTTTTTTTAATGTATGTCTGAACCTTATCTAACTACTTCTTCAAGATTTCTTTAGATAAACCGACCAGCGTAGCGGGCGAAGGCCGCTAGTAAATTATAAAGAAATTTTAAAAAATGCCGATAGAGAGCGCTTTAGACTTTGGAGTAACGAACAACTATTTTTTAGCATTATTTTTTGCATCTCATTGATTTTTTTAGAAGCTTAGACATAAACTTAAGTTTTGAGATCAATCGTTGGAAGAAGTTAAGTAGCGCAAAATGAACTGTGGGGGAGGTTCAAATTTCAAATGATTATAAGAAACGGAAAAATTGGTTAATTGATTTGCGATTTTCACTAAAATTATTCTTTCTGTATTAACTTGAAAATAAATTATAAAGATGAAATTAAAAAAATGCCGATAGAGGGCGCTTTAGACTTTTGAGTAACGTACAACTATTTTTTACCGTTATTTTTTGCATCTCATAAAATTTTATTTGAATCTTAGACATAAACATAAATTTTGAGCTGAAAATCTAAATCGTTGGGAGTGATTAATTAGCGCAAACTGAGCTGTGTTCAATGGGGGCGGGAAGGTTCAAATTTCAAATGTTTATAAAAAACGGAAAAATTGGTCGATTCGTTTGCGATTTTAGCTATAACTATTCTTTATGTCAATATTTTCTTTAAAATAAATTTTAAAAATAAATTTCAAAAAACTTCGTTAGAGGGCGCCTTAAACTTTAGTGTAACCAACAATTATTTTTAACCGTTATTGTTTTCATCTAATTAAATGCTTGTAAAAGCTTAGACTTAAATTTTGAGCTCAAATTCTAAATCGATAGGAGGGTTAAGAAGCTCAAACTGTGTTCAGTAGTTGAAATGTTACTCTCCCCAACCCTCGAACTCAGTTCAATTTTCCGCTACATAATTACTCACATCGATGCAGATTTTGAGCTCAAAATATAAGTTTGAACTTTTACAAGCATTTAATTAGATACAAAAAATAATTAATTATAATTGTTGGTTACTCTAAAGTTTAAAGCGCCCTCTGTCGGCTGTTTTTGAAAGATATCTTTAAAATTTATTTTCAAGTAAATATTGACATAAGGAATAGTTTTAGCGAAAACCGCAAGCGAATCGACCAATTTTTCCGTTTTTTATAATCATTTGAAATTTGAACCTTCCCACCCCCATTGAACACAGCTCAGTTTGCGCTACTTAACCACTCCCAACGATTAAGATTTTCATCTCAAAATTTAAGTTTGTCTAAGCTTCTAAAAAAATTTTATGAGATGCAAAAAATAACGGTAAAAAATAGTTGTACTTTACTCCAAAGTCTAAAGCGCCCTCAATCGGCATTTTTTAAATTTCATCTTTTATAATTTATTTTCAAGTTAATACAGACAGAAAGAATAATTTTAGTGAAAATCGCAAATCAATTGACCAGTTTTTCTGTTTTTTATAATCATTTGAAATTTGAACCTCTCTTCACAGTTGTTTCCGCTACTTAATTACTCCCAACGATTTAGATTTTGAGCTCAATAATTACGTTTATGTCTAAGCTTCTAAAAAAAAATTAATGAGATGCAAAAAGTAATTGTAAAAAATAGTTGTTCGTTACTCCAAAGTCTAAAGCTCCCTCTATCGATATTTTTTGAAATTTATCTTTATAATTTATTTTCAAGACAATGCTGACATAAAGAATAGTTTTAGTGAAAACCGCAAACGAATCGATCAATTTTTGTTTTTTATAACCATTTTAATTTTTGGACCCTAAACTTTAATGGCGCCTATCTCCTTCGGAAGACTTGGGGACCCTTAATTTCCTATTTAATATTCTTTGTCTTGATGCGTGTACTATCACTGCCTCCTCTACAATGCCTTCTCGCTTGTGACGCAGTGGAGGCGGGTTCCCTGGCAACGATCGCGTTCTGAGCTTCGTGGCGATTTTGGAACCAGTAGGGTTACTGATTTCGCCTCCACTTCATGACGTTTCACGCTTGTCGTCTGCTCAGTGAATAGGCATTGTAGAGGGGGCAGTGGTACTATCACCCCTTAAAGTTTGTACCATGAATTTAGAAACACCCTGTATAAAAATCCATAATTGTTTACAAGATTTTAGATAGTCTCGAATAAAATTACAGATTAGGTATAATAGTCGCTGAAAAAAGGATTTTCAATAGTATTATAGGTGTTATATATTGATTTTATTTATTTACTATCTCATTTCACTATGTAATATGAAACTTTCAATTATTGATACATAGCCAGTAAGTGATACTTAAACAAAAAGCTATATCAAATAAGAATGTTTTGCAATATTCTGTAAAGTAATGCCATCTTGGGGTAGCTTAGACACTTATTTTTATTTTATACTCAATTTAATCTCCACTAGTAGGTGAAAAACGTTAAACAGAGAGAGAAACTTTTGAGAACACAAAAAGTATCATTTTGAGATATTTATCTAATTTCTTAAATTGTTTGTTAAATCAGTTTGTAATGCAACAATCCTAAACACTTTTTCTTAAACCATTTAACCGGCAACAGGTATGGGGAAATAGTGCTTCCCCCCCCCCGTCTTATCTCGGAACAGACGGTGAAGTGGTTATTATTGTTGAAATTAAAACTTTGTGATGCATTAAATACCATGCTTTCATGTTTATAGTTCTTTAAGTCTATATTTTTTATGCTTATAATTCTTTTGTGCATTCAACAGTATGGTGGGCAGCAGTTATTAGTTACTCCAATAATTTCAAGTCAACAGTATCCAACAAATTTGTTAATTATTGGTTATACTAAATAAAGTTGAAATGTATTATTTGGACATTAAAAAAACGAGGTGGAACCCGTCGAAATTCGACGAAAGAAAATTATTAAACTGTTTCATTGATTTATAATAAATCTACATAATTGGTTACAGTAAAAAAATACACCTTAAATTGGTCATTCTAACTCTCAAACAAATATTATTTTAAGCTAAAATTAACAAAAAACATTAAAACTCAATTATCCAAATTATTAAACGAAATAAAGCGGATATTCACCGAATTTTAAACAAACGATATTTTTGAAATAATATACGGATTTTAATTTCTATTTTAAGAGAAAATGGAGCGATTCTGTTGCCACAATTACAAAATTGGTACTAAAAATTACAAAAAAATTAATATCTCAAAAATAAAGTGAGATACAGCTTTTAAACAAAATGCATTTAAAAGAGCACTTTTCTCTCTATACGACGATATAAAAATTTAAAATATGCGATGTTTGGAAGTATAAAATTTGCCGTAGTGGAAATTGTAAAATCGAAATTGGAGGGGAAAGTGTTGCCATTCGCAAAATGACGTATGCGTTACGCACAGATACGTTTGGCCTTTATAATATAGATAACCTTGTGACTAACACATTTTCAAAATGTATTTTTTTTCTTCCTGAGCCTGACACCATTTATGAGTTACATATTCATAAATGTCAGTTATTGGATATCTGCATGACTAAGATATTAAAGCATGGAAATAGGGACACGTGCATTTGTACTATAAAAAGTAATCAAAGTTTAACTACTGTTTCTATAATAAATATTAAATTTCTTAAAGCATGAATTCCTTGAAATATAAACTAACTTTTACATATATTTGCTAGTAAGTATCAGACATAGGTTCGTGTCGGTTACTAGAATATTTGGCAATATTTATTAAAAAAATAATTGTTAATAATGCAATTTATAATTTTTGAGAATTTTGTCAACAGTAATTTCACAATGTATCTCTAACTATCCTTTTCTAGATAAAAAATTACTTAAAATGCTTCAAAGTTTTGTAGTTGTGATTTAAAAAAAAAAGAGGGATGTCGGTTACTTAGAGTTTCATCCTGAATAAACACCAGTTTGGTCTCTCATGAATGTATACTAAGCATTAAATCATATTGCTTTTATTCATAATTTATTTTAATTGCTCATTTTTTTTTTTTGGCCAAATATGCAGATTCTGCTAGAGAGATACACAGGCGTTATATGCTTATCACATTGGCACGATTACAACAAAATTGCAATTATATGTGCCTCACATAGTAACCCGGCTACAGTTATTTGTTAATGAACTGTTTGTTTGATTTTATTTTCTGTTTTTTAATGATATAAATCATTTTATTCTATAAATATTAACTGAACTTTTTTTAATTATTTCGTTTTATAAATAATAGGAGTTAGTTTAAAAATATGTATGTAACTGGTACTTGAAAATGGAATTTTCGCCAAATTGGCGTCAGAAAAATAACGCGCCTATCTGGTGCATATATGACATCTGTGCTGATAAATCAAGAACTGGGTATTTTTATGCTAGCCCGGTGCAGATAATAAATCGCTAAATATTGTACAGTGGCATTTTTTCGCATTTCATTATTTAAAATATAATATAATCCTTTCACACATTTCATTTATAATACATAATTTTAATTTGAAACTGAAAAGTTTAAAATTAATGATTTTGATTTATTTTTTTAAGTAAAAAGATCAGAAAAATAAAAATGATATTTTGAAGCTCTATAATTGCAGCGAAGGAACAAATCATCAATAAATTCAATTTGCCATAGCATAAATCTCACTGAAGGACTTTTGCATGGTAAGCAATTAGATGTGTTTCATTTGGATGTTGCCATTAAACAACTAACAAATAATCGTGATTTTTGTGCCACATAAGTTAGCTTATCATATATATACACATATGATTGAACAATCGTTTTCTTTCTGGCTTGGATGGAAATTAATTTAACTATGTTTTATTTGAAAAATAGTGTACTACTAAAGAAACCAAGATACATTTTATATTCGGTGAAATTTATTTCTATGAATAAAGTAAAAGGCTCATAATAAATTACATTACCACTCTTGAAAGCTTCTGAATGGCGCATTCATTCATTTTTAATTCAAAGCAGTGATTTATGCACCCATAGAATTAAGTAGATGTTAAACTCTGTCAGCTTAAAGATTCCGTCAAAATTAATCTTCATTTATTTCATTTCAAGATTCTAATAGAATTGAAGTCATTTGAAAGACGCGCGTTAATGAATATACCAGCAAATATCATATGTCGAGTGTCAAGCCGTATGTAAATTATTCAGAATAACAGTTTATACTAGTGGTAAATTAATCACACTGCTTATGGTTCTCAAAATGAAGTGAAGGTATGTTGTCATAAGGAAAAATGCATAGCTGGAAAATAAGAAAATTCGAAGAGTTTTCAGAAGAAAAAAAATATTTTTAATATGCGAACTTATAGAAATTAAAGCATAGTAATTGAGGATCTCGGAAATCAAGCGTTACAAATGTCAAATTGGCTATGGACAGTAACACCTTATTTCCCTGGATAGCGAATTTTTGTTAAAGATTTCAGGAAGTGTTGGAAAAAGACTCATAATCTATGCTTAAGGCATGATTTTTTATATTTCTTCTAAATGGCATTGATGCCAGATATTAGAATTATTGGTAATATCTATTCAGAAAAATGTAATAATGCAATGCATAATTTTTAATAATTTTGTCAACAGTAATTTTATAATACATCTCTACTGTCGTTTTTAAAAATTAAAAATAAGTGTAAAATGTATTTAAAATTTTGTGGTTTGGGGAAAAAAAAACCTTATTTAAAGTTTCATCTTGAATAAAGGTTTTTTTTTTCCTTTTTTTAGGCAATAATTCATAATATTGCCTAGTGTTTCATACTATATGATTGCACAATCGTTTTCTTTCTAACTTGGAAGGAAATTAATTTAACGATGTTTTATTTGAAAAATAGTGTACTACTAACGAAACCAAGATACATTTTATATTTGGTGAAATTTATTTCTATGAATAAAGTAAAAGTCACACAATAAATTATATTACTAGACTTGAAAGCTTATGAAAGCCAGATTCATTCATTTTGAATTCAATGCAGTGATATATGCAGTTCATAGAATGAATTAAGTAGATGTTAAAATCTGTCAGCTTAAAGATTCCGACGAAATTAATCTTCATTTATTTCATTACAACATTCTAATAGAATTGAAGTCATTTGAAAGACGCGCATTAATGAATATACCAGCAAATATCATATGTAGAGTGTCAAGCCGTATGTGGATTATTCAGAATAATAGTTTATGCCAGTGGTAAATTAATCATGTTGCATATGGTTTTCAAAATAAAATGAAGTGAAGGTAGCTAACATAAGGGAAAATGTATAGCTGGAAAGTAAGATAAATCGAAGTCTTTTCTGAAGAAAAAATATATTTTTAATTTGCAAATTTTAGAAATTAAAGCATAGTAATCGAAAAGTCCAGAAATCAAGAGTTACAAATGTCGAATTGGCTATGGACAGTAACACCTTATTTTCCTGGATAACGAAGCTTTGTCAAAGATTTCATAAAGTGTTGGAAAGTGATTCATAATCTATATTTAAGGCATTATTTTCTTACTTGTTCAATATGGGATTGATGTCAGATATTAGAATATTGGTAATATTTATTTTAAAAAAATTTAAAATGCAATGTATAATTTTGAATAATTTTGTCAACAGTAATTTTATAATATCTCTACTATCCTTTTTTAAAAATAAAAAAAGTGTAAAATGTATTTAAAATTTTGTAGTTGTGATTTAGGAAAAAAAATCTTAGGGTGTTAGTTACTTGGAGTTTCATCTTGAATAAAGCTTTTTGTAGCAATATCTGATAATATTGAACAGTGTTTCATATCATATGCGTGAACAAGCGTTTTCTTGCTGAAAGAGTATTATTTTAACTACATTTGATTTGAAAAATATTGTACTACTAACGAAACCAAGATACATTTTTTTTATATTTGGTGAAATTTATTTATATGAATAAAGTAAAAGTCTCATAATAAATTAAATTACTAGATTTGAAACCTTATGAAAGGCACATTCATTCATTTTGAGTTCAATGCTGTGATTTATGCAGACCATAGAATAAATTAAGTAGATGTTAAACTCTGTCAGCTTAAAGATTCCGTCGAAATTAATCTTCATTTATTTCATTTCAACATTCTAATAGAACTGAAGTCACTTGAAAGATGCGCATTAATGAATATACCAGCAAATATCACATGTCGAATGTCAAGCCGTATGTAGATTTTTCAGAATAATAGTTTATGCTAGTGGTAAATAAATCATATTGCATATGGTTTTCAGAATGAAATGAAGTGAAGGTATGTTATCATAAAGGAAAATGTATAGCTGGAAAGTAAGACAAATCGAAGACTTTTCAGAAAAAAAAAGTATTTTTAATTTGCAAATTTTAGAAATTAAAGCACAGTAATTGAGGATTCCTGAAATCAAGGGTTACAAATATCAAATTGAGTTCAAAGTTTAGCATCAATAGTACATGATTAAATCAAAATATGAACCTATGGTTTATTTCATCGCGCTATAGCGCTCTTTGATTTTAATAACTGCAAATGTAACGTAGAATACCATATACCTTAAATCTAAGTAGATGTTAAATAGTTGAGCTTTAGAACGTAGCATAGAATTAAAGATACAGTAATCCCCTAATATTCGCGAGTTTTATTTATTTGCGAAATAAAAAATGCGCAACATTTTAACATTTGCAAATACTGAACTAGGTATACCGAATTCCGTTTTATTAAAAATATTTTTTTTTACAAAATAAACTCTTTATTTTGCCGCTTTATTTTTTAATTTCTATTTTTTATGAAGGTTTTTTTTTTTTCAATTTTCTAATTATTACTTTTTTTAATTCCAAACTTCTATCACAGAGAAATATTTTCTAAAAATATTTTTTGGGAAATTTTTAAAACAATAACAAACTTTTGAAAAACCAATAGAATTCGATTCTTGCCAAATGAGTCTTACACTGAGAATAGAAATTGAAGCAGGAACTTTCCCTTGAATTTCATAAACAAATGATCTGTTCTGTCAAACAATTGAAGATTTACTAAAATTTTCAGAAATAATTTCTGAAAATTTAAACTCAAAGCGTTCAAAAAAAGTTGCTTGTAAGAGTATGTAAAATTGTCCAGACATAAATTTTCAAAAGTTGAACGTTTTAACCCATAACTGCTGTTATCGACCTAACAGACCACTGAGATATTTAAGTTTTACAGTTTAACTTGTAATTTCTAGTTTAACTATAGAGACTGATCAAATTTTGTTTCGTTTGGAACCATATTACTATCTCTAGAGACTTTTGAATAGATTAATTCCATTTATATGAGTCCTGTATATAAAGTTTAATACATAAAGAATATTCTGAGAATTAATTAAACGTTTTATTTATCTTTAGATCAAGCGGTCTGACAAACCGCTCACAGTTGTTATGCGACAATTTTTGTCATAGCAGTTAAGGGGGCTCAGGGGTTGAAAACTTTTCAAAAAATCGATTTTTTTAATGATCTAGTTTGATTATTCAATTAATTCGTAACTCACTGCAAAAAACCGCATAAAAATATTAGCATTTTTAAGAGTTATAAGCATTTATATATCAACACTTGCATAGCCGCATCCATATAATTTCAACTTTAAGTCGTGTTTTCTCAAAACTTGGTTTTTGACGACTAACACCAAGATTAAAAAAAAAACAACTATTTGATGGAATGGCTTAATTTTTTTGCATGCATATAACATCATAATCTAGATTATGAATTAAGGATATAACTATCACTTAATAGAAACAGTATTAAAAAATCTCTCAAAGTTGAAAATTTTAAAAAACCCTAAAAAATACATTTTTTTTCCATTAAAAATACTCAAAATATTAAACTATCTAAAGTATATTAATTCATAATCTAGATTATGATGTTATATGCATGCAAAAAAATTAAGCCATTTCATCAAATAGTTGTTTTTAGCACTTTCCAACAAAGTTGAAAAGTGCTTATGCATTCGGTTTGTCTGTCCGTCTGTCCATCTGTCCGCGCTCTAACTCCCGTAAATATACTCGGATTGCTATGAAATTATTACACGTTATTGAAGTTTACCCTAGCACGAACCCTATTGAAAATGAAGTATCTACCATTATTAGTTTATCTACAGAGAGAATCAAAAGTTTCCCACTACATTACGGCCTGTGGGGAAAAATCGCTAATACACTCGGATTGCCATGAAATTTTAGGACGTTATTGACGTTTACCCTAGCACAAGTCCTATTGAAAATGAAGTTTCTACCATGATTAGTTTATCTACAGGGCGAATCAAAAGTTTCCTATAACATTACGGCCTATGGGAAAAAATCGTTTCAAAGGAATTTTAAAGATATTATACCCTGTCAAACGTATTAAAATATGCATTCTATAAAATATAAGGTGAAAATGTAGCTATTATTCCTTTACAGGGCCACACAAAAGAATTCCATTAGGTAATGGTAAAAGGGGGAATTGTGTGTGACATATTTTAAATATATTGAGATTTCTCATGCATAATAAAATTGATATATGTCACTGAAGCTTAATATAAATTATACGCTACTGTCTTTCATAATATGAATTACATAGCATTTACAGGGCCACACACAATATTTCAAATAGTATATTCTTTCCGAAGTACCGTATATGTGTCCGATGATGGCTGACGGAGGGTTGAAATGCATTTTAATTATGATATTCGCGTTTGTATTTCGATAAATATGTGCACATTATATAGTGTGTATAAATGTTATAGTTGATATACAGGGCTACCCAAAAGAGCTCACCAACGTTATTGAATATGAGCATAAATCATTTAAACGTGGTTCTTAAAAAGGATATGCATTTTTACCCTGAGCTGCATTGAATTTACCGAGAAATGTTTTCAGAATATACATAAAGGGATATACAGGGCCACGCAAATAATTCGATTCGATTCATGGACGCCTATGAATGATGATTTATGAGAATGTGATTTCACTTGTTTTAAAACTGTTTTAGTTTACAATAAATTTTAGCCTAATGCTGACGTGTAATAAAGGTACAATGTAAACTGCAGGGCTGAACAAAAGTATTCAAGTATGTTTCCATCTAATAGTATGAATTGCTGAAAAAGAAATTTCAAGCTACTAGGTATTTTCTTGCTGAGCTAAATTTTCCCATTATATGAACTGCCATATGAAATTGAGGGCTGTTCTAATGTACTGGAATACATATTTGGGTATATTTGGCTATACACTATTATTTCCCTAAATAACAAAGTTTTTTTAAAGATTTCATTAAGTGTTGGAAAGTGCTTCATAATCTATGCTTAACGCATGATTTTTCTTACTTGTTTTAATTTTGGTGTTAGTCGTCAAAATTCAAGTTTTGAGAAAACGCGACTTAAAGTTGAAATTATATGAATGCGGCTTTGAAAGTATTGATACATAAATCCTTATAACTCCGTTAAAAATACTAATTTTTTATGCGGTTTTTGCATTGAGTTAAGAATTAATTGAATAAACAAACTAGATCATAAAAAATCGATTTTTTGAAAAGTTTTCAACCTCTGAGCCGCTTGAAGGGTCAACACATTTAAAAGTTGGGT
Source organism: Maratus speculifer (assembly GCA_964019185.1). Taxonomy (NCBI): domain Eukaryota; kingdom Metazoa; phylum Arthropoda; class Arachnida; order Araneae; family Salticidae; genus Maratus; species Maratus speculifer. The sequence goes on from OZ025291.1 coordinate 367,595,454, forward strand.
ATTGGATTCGTGATCAGAAAAGGAAATAAAAGCAGGTGTGCGCAATAAATTGGCCATTGAACTATCGGAAACAGGAATCCATAACTGGAATTATAAGCAGAATTTTTAATATTTCGTGCGCGCTCATTAAAAACTAATTATCAAAGATATTTGAAATAATGTATCTCTTAGTTTATATCTGTTATAATGCTAATCCTCGATTTAGTCTATTTTTTGTTACAGAAAATTGTGGATTGAAAAAATAATTATGCATGTTTTTGTGAAATTTCGTGAATATAATAAGCCATTAATTATGATAAATAATTTGAGTAGACCTTCAAATTTAGATTAAGTGTAAAATTTGTTATTATAAATAAAAATGAGAAATATTAATAACATTTGCACTCTTAAAACATTTGCACATTTAAAATCATGGGTGCAAAATGAATATTTTATTATTCTTATTTTTCAAAAGTAAATTTTGTTGTTATGACTTAATATTGCTAATTATATGTGAATTTGATTATTTTATCAATCTAAGAAATGTGTGAAAGTAAAGAAAAACTAGTCAGATGTGGCAATCTCAAAACATTATTCTATATTATGCATGTTAATATTTCCTGAAGAATGCAACATCACTGGTTAGGTGCTTTAAAACACTCGAGTCAGCAACGATTTATATCAACTTAAAACTGAATATGAAGTTTGAAAATCCGTAGAGAGAGCAGTTGCAGAGAGTTGTTTTTGAGAGGGAGCAGTAGCAAAATCTTTAAAAATATCTACACAAGAACACCACATGTTGAGTGATGCACACCAAAAACTAATCAGGATCGATTTTGTATCGGGTACTAACTGAATTTGAACTTTAAGGAAAATATTATAAATTGTCTTTCAATCTGCATCGGGTGATTGGTTTTTCATTTCCGTGACCGCCGCATAAGAAACGCATGCAAGTGGTATATCATGTATAAAATGTTCAAAACGTACCGTAAAATGGGGTGAAGAGGAACAGCGGGGTGAATAGGAACGAAATTTCCCAGTCATACAAATAATTCATTATAAATATGTGTGATGATATTTTTAGTTGCCAAATTTTTTATAAGAAGGTTATAACATTAAGAGTTGGGAAATTCAGTTTTGACATGTTTTCACAACTACTGCGGTATATAAAAAAACTTCAAGAGGATCTTCATAAACCTCATTTTTTGCAACGTCTTCAAAACTTTGTATGTAACTACAGTGTGTTTCGTATTCTGAATTTAAGAGGGGGGATTTTTAATTAATGATTGTCCTGTTAACGATATTCTGTATTAAATTCTACTTATTTCTAAACTAGATAATAAAAAAAATGAAAAATGGCTTGAAACATCAGAGGTTTAAGATTTACGGGATGAATCGGAACACGTTTTCTCAGATGCTTAATTTTTCTATACAATAATAGTTTCATGTAATATATGAAAACATATGTATAAATATGTATTGTAACAATATTTTGTTTGTTCTAATTACTTGAAGAGTTTAAGGGTGCCAAGAAATTGCTTGGTTAAACAAAGTCAACGCCTAATCCAACAGACATGGAACATACAATAAGACTTTTAAAATTGCAGATTAGTTGGAAAAACTGTACAGAATTATTCTCTGGCATCCACAACATTACACAAACATCTCAAAATGAAAAAACAATTAAAAAAAGAGAGGGATGCAAACAGTACTATGGGCTGGGGATGAGGGCGTATAAGTAGATCGTATTAATACATGTAGCGATTGGGGCTACTCAATAGATTCACTTACCCAATGACTACTACTATTAAAGGATAACACATAATAAGGCTAAATTTGCATTGAATTCTACATTTCCAAATCAAATATAATTTCTTAAAATAAATTTTAAATTTTCTTGTTTTAAAAGTTGTTTTCTAATTTTTAAAAAAGGCATATCTTTACTTGTATATAAAATAAAGGCTTTATTTCACAATAACTACGTATTCCTATTCCTCCTTTATCATTAATAGGGTTAATAAAAACAGGTAAAGTTTGAATCGGAATAATTAAAGATTGTAGCATTTGTTCCGATTCACCCCTATCTGCGGGGTGAAACGAAACACCATTAAAAATTTAAGTAATTTATATATAAACAGTAAAAATGTTTCGTTTTTGCTTAAAAAGTAAAGAACAAAACAAGACCGAAGTTTCTAGTAGAAAAATTAAAAAATCAGTTTTTGTTTTTTTTTAATGTTAAAGTTGAAAAGTGTTCAGTTTCACCCCATTTTACGGTAGAGATAGAAAGCAGTTAAAAGAAAATTAATGAAGTTTTTTAACGTTATAATTAATTTTAAAAAAAATGTAAAATAAAATATATTTCATAATTGCTTTTTGAATAAAACTTAAATGTAAACAGCGGTCTCTCTTTAGTCATATGTTAGTCTTAAATTCAAAAAGTCTTTTTCTGTGCATAGGATACTTAATATTTACAATATCGAAAATCTATAAAATACATTTATTATTCAAAATAATAAAAATATATTTTTAAAACAGACTTGGACACAACTGATAACAATGTCCCATCAGGAATGAAAAGAGCTGAAGCCCGCACTCGAAACCGGGTCGACAGCGCACAATGTAGTTGCTTTAATCAATAAGCTATCCTGGTCGACGTCTTGTCTCGGAAATTATTTACCAATAAACCAATATTAGGAAGCATAACCGGCCGGTAAACGCACGGTACGATGGGTAATACAATGCTAATTTTTCATGCCTATTGGGTAATAATGCTTGTGTTTATAGCTGTCTTAAATTAGGTACTTGTCATAAAAAAAGTCGAAAATTTTACATGAACAATAGCAAATTTTATGTCTTATGTTATAATTAAGTTATAAAAAAATACTCAGATCTTGGTACTATAGTATGCAGTATTTCAGATACAGTATAGTAGCCGAAATGTTATGTGTGTCTCTGTAAATACTATCGGTTTTCTATTATAGAGAAAGTAACTTGTAGTAAACGTTTACTAGATATCACATTCTGTATAATACAATGCCGATCTCAGCATCGTATATAAATTTCATACAATGTGAAATAGTTTAATACTTGTATAATAAATGGGCGTCCCAAAACAATGTTTCCCCCTGTAGCATTATGCAATAAAATACTTTTGTGTGGCCCTGTAATTTAATAGCAAATATTCTTTGTAACGCACATTGTACAGAATACTTTAATACATACTTCATAGATGCATATATATTTTATTGTGTTCAAAAGAGTGTAACACCTTGATAATAATGTAGCGGGATCATATTTTATTGTCCCTGTAATTAAACTATACATCCTATTTTTATAAAAATTGAAATGACTAGACAAAACTAAACAACTGTTATATATTTTAAATTTTAAACGATTTTGTTGGGTAGTTTATGCTCTCTTATATGCAGACAGACGGGCGAACGGACTAAACGACGACTGTAGATTAGGGTGGGTCGAAAAAATCGAATTTTTTCAAATCAAATATTAATAGTGCGGAAAAGTTGCCTTTTGTAATTAGAAGGATAATGCAAAAATAAATTTTGAAATCGGTTAATATCTTTACGTCGCGCATCGCACTTGAAATTTGGAAAATTTCACCAAAAATGACATATTTTAAAATTAATGATGAAAAAAAAATCGAACCTACGTCTAATGGTGCAGAAAAGTTTCCTTTTATAATTTAAAAGATAACACAGAATGTTTTTTTTTTTTGAAGTCGGTTAATATCCTTAGGTCGCCCATCGCACTTGAAGTTCGGAAAATTTGATCAAAAATGTCATTTTTTGGTATTAAGGATGGAAATTAAAGAAATTTCGAACTTGCTTGTAATGGAAGGATAAATACCCCTTTTACAATTAAAAAATAACTTTTTTCTTTTTAAAATCTGTTAATACCTTTAAGTCGCGCATCTTACCTGAAATTTGAAAAACATGATCAAAATATACATATTTTGATGTACGTTAGTTTTTTTTTTTTTATTCTTCGTTCTAATATAGTATGTATAATAATAAACCTAAGTTAATTACAATGCAAGATTTAGATTGCCCAATATTTGCCCCTCCAAAAGACTCTTATACGACACATGGAGATGTTTTTCGATGCTGTTTTGAAGTAATGTATAATTTGCAAATTGCTTCAGAATCGAGAAAGTCAATTTGTTTTTCTGATGTCACAAAAATAGTAGCTAAAAAAAATCAAATACATTTATGAAAAATCTTCGATACCAATAGTGTCTGAGGCTCTGAGGCCAGAATCATGCAATTGATAATAGCCTATCATGAATAATACTATAAAATTAGGAAATCATTTAAGCGAGATACAAAATAGAGTTTTAAAGCGAAATTACAGGAATTCAAAACTGAATCATTAAAGATTTTTGATGTGGCGTCACGCAAATGCACTATGAGTCTAAAATGCACCTGTGTTTCATTAGATCGTTGTAAATGTCTCATACTAATAAACTGCAACTGTGATAAGCAGAGAAAAATTCCAAAATATTAACAAAAGTTTATCTACGACCAAAGAACCATTAGGATAGGTATAATTGCCAGCATTGATGTCAAAGAAACGGCAAGGATTAGAAAAAGGAACGAAAGAAAAGAGAAAGCTAATAAACGCATTACAAACCAAAGTTATATCAACTCAGAAGCTATAACAGGGTGGCGAGTGGTTAGATAAAAACACAGGCTTTATAGATAAGTACAAGTATTTTATTAAGGATAGATTCAGTTTATATAATCTATTCATATTATTTGAAGTATTTTCTGTAAGAAAATACTGGTAGTTTTATCTTTTCTTGACTGCGTTTTTCTCGGTTTTCCCTGCCCACTCGAAGCCCTGTATAAGTTGTTCTTATGTTAATGTTAAAGTTGAGAATACTGATGTCGAAATTGCTTCACCCCTTTCTGAAGAAAAAGTATAAAAGCTCAAATCCGCAAATGATTTTGAAACGCTCGCCACAGCTGAAAACACTACTTCGTCACTGATGAGGATTCGTTTAACAGCAACAGCTTTAGCAAATGACAGATTTTGTGTATGTGACAGGTCAACTATTCTCTTGTATATAGCGTTCATCAAGGCATAGGAATGATCAGTGAAAAATGTATGCAACTTGTTAATGATAAAAGTAAAATAAGGAGAGAGAAACTTAAAACAAGGAATCTTTTACAAAATGACAATGTTCTTGTTTTTCGAGGTTATATTTCGACGGCAGAAAAGACAATACGTTATATCAAAAGAAAATCGGTGTAAAATGCTATCGAAGATCAAAAAGGGAAGAGCACATTTCTTGAATACAGGAGCCGGAATCAAATTACATTGGTCATGTAACGCCTATGAATGGAACCGGAAAAAATATTTGTGAAAGTATCGTTTTATATCTGTCTCAAAAAGATATCTCTTTAGATGAAGTACTTGTAGTTGAATGTGACGGCACCTCTATCAATATGGGTTTGAAAAAAGGGGTTATTCGAAACTTGGAATTGACGGTAGGCAGGCCTTGGCATGGTGCATTTGCCTTTTGCATTTCTTCGAATTGCCTTTTAGGCACTTTTTTTAGTATTATTAGTATATAAAATAGTCAGTATATAAAACAGTGTTCTAAATCTGTACAATATAAATGTTTAACTTTAAATAAATAAAACAGTTGGAAAATATATTTTCCTGCACTTTTTTCGTAATTTATAAACAATGTATTATAAAAAATTGTTAACCAACTTTAAAACTGATTTTATTTTACGTTTCTATGCATATAATGCAATATTTTTATGTTATTAGAAGTAGAAGAGAAAATCATCTCTTATATGAAACATTGTCAATTTTGATAAAGTTTCGCTAACTTAAATGGCAATGCGCAACCCAAAGATATTAATCGATTTCAAAAACATTTTTGCATTATCTTTTTAGTTATAAAAGGAAACTTTTCCGTACTTTTAGAAGTAGGTTCGAAATTTGTTTGATTTTCATCATTAATTCCAAAAAATGTCATTTTTGTTCAAATTTTCCGAACTTCAAGTGCGATGCGCGACCTAAAGATGTAAACCGATTTCAAAAATTATTTTTGCGTTATTCTTCTATTTACAAAAGGCAACTTTACCGCACTATTAATAGTTGATTTGAAAAAAAAAAGATTTTTTCGACCCACCCTACTGTAGATGCTACGTATTTGTATAATTACGAACACATAAAAGCGAAATTTAGTATTTGTTTTATTACGTATTATTTACTAAATATTCTCGAATAAAATTTGCTTATTTTTATTTCATTTGTATAACTTTCTTATCAGCCGTAAAAATAAAATAAGTCTCTGAAGCTTTCTTTCCTATGGAAACTCAAAAGCCGATCAAATATACATGAAATACCTGTATATAAACAGGTCTCATATAATTATAATGTTTAAATAACTAATTCTAGGTTGATACGATTTTTACGAGGATTATCAACAGCTTGGATCTAAAGGAAAACTTATTTCTGATGCTTAGCACTTTATGTGTTTATTTTAATCTACTGTGTAAGATTAACTGTTTATCATGAAACTGGGAATTGTTAACACAAGAACCAGACCTTGCATTCAAATTGTAAGCTGCCAATTTTAAATAAACTGGAGAACTTTGCATGCATTAATTTAAGTTTGCAATATCTAAAATTATTATCCTTCAGTGATTCATCTTACATGAACTATGTATATAAAATTAATCTCATAACACATTAAATAAACAATAATTGGAAATACATTTTTGATATATCATAGCTCGAAAATGTTCTCTCTTCCATTCTATTTTCTCTTAACTGTTTAATATTTATTTTACGCTAAGTTGAAGTAAGCCAGTAAAAAATCGTCTGCTGTGTTAAAATACTTTGTATTTTAATATTAAACCGTTATTTTTATTTTGTAAATTCTCGTTTGCGCGTATCTCAATAATTTCAAAGTAACCCTCGTATAAAGACTGCTCATATAATCCTAAGATTCAAATAACTATATCTAAGTTGATACGATGTTTACGAGTATTATCAACAGTTTGGATATAAAGGAAAATTAATTTCTGATGCTTAGCACTTTATTTGTTAATATTTATATGCTTTATAAGAATAACTGTTTATCATGAAACTGAGAATTGTTAACCCAAGAACCGGAACTTGCATTCAAAGTGTAAGCTGCCAATTTTAATTAACTGGAGAACTTTGCATGCATTAATTTTAAGTTTGCAAGATGTAAATTATTATCATTCAGTGATTCATCTTACTTCAATTATGTAAATAAAATCGATCTTATAACACATTAAATTAAAAGTAATTGGAAATCCATTTTTGATTAAAGTAACAGATGTAAATTTTCCATGTAGGTGAAAAGAGGAGGAGAGCCAGGATTCGAACCAGGTATGTATTGGCTGAAGCCGCCAATGCTTCCATCTCCGACGCGAACACTGGAGGACTATTTCACCCAAATAACCTTAAAGAACATATAATCTGGTCTGATACTATGTATAAACTCAATCGAAGGTGAATGTATGGAAACTGCAGTAAACGCTGCATACGCAATGCTCTTCCATGGAAGAGCATTGGCGGCTTCAGCCAATATATCCCTAGTTCGAATCCTAGCCCGAACTCTTTTCACCCACAAGGAAAATTTACAACTGTTATAATTGATTTACTGATTGAAAAATCCTGTTAAAATTAACCTAATATAAAGTAAAAATAGTTTAAAGTACTAGTTAAAATGAAAGAAACAAAGAGGAATTGATGAAATCGGGATGCCAGAATCAGGTTTGGACTAAAAGTCAATTTTGTTTTCCGCGGCATTAAAAAAAGTATGTGCGTTCTACAATTTTTTAAAAATAACATCAAAATGAAGTTAAATTATTCTTGGTGGATTACAAGAAGATATATTTTATCTGATTACGAAGACTTGACGCAATCAATGTTATTCACGCGATGAAGCCATAAGATATTCCTTGTCCATCCTTGCTATCTGTTTTAAGTTATTTCCAGAGTGAGTGGTAAGGAAATCTCAAGACATTTTGCAATAGTTACATAATGAAATATTAAAACCACTCAAACATAAAGATGTCGATTAAATATACATAAATATGGCATAAAGACCGCTCATATAATCCTAATATTTAAATAACTAACACTACGTTGTTACGATTTTTAGGAGTATATCAACAGCTCGGATCTAAAGGAAAATTAATTTCTCATGCTTAGCGCTTTATTTGTTAATATTTATCTACTCTATAAGAATAACTGTTTATCATGAAACTGGGAATTGTTAACCCAAGAACCAGATTTGTATTCAGCTTGTAAGCTGTCAATTTTTAATTAATTGGAGAACTTTGCATGCATCAAATCAAATTTGCAAGAAGTAAAATTTTAATCTTTCAGTGATTCATCTTACTTGAAGTATATAGATAAAATTAATCTCGTAATACATTAAATTAAAAGTAATTGGAAATCCATTTTTGAGTAAAGTAAAAATTATTTAAAGTACTAGTTAAAATGAAAGAAGACAAGGAGGAAGGAACCCATTTTCACCATTTCGCTTACATTTCAGAATTTTACTTTTATTTTTCAAACTTAATAATTTCTTTTAAAAATGGAGACAGGTGTTAAAGTAAATGTTTAAGGTACATGAAAAAAAAATTTGGTTGTGCACTTTTCTCTATACTATAATATGTAAATGCCATTTAAAGTTGGCTTGTAAGGCAAATTGACAAGTCCGTTACCATACAAAATTACTGAAAATACTCAGCTTTAAATTAAATTTCCTAAAATCAACTTACTTTGAAAGGACTTATGTCCCTAAATTTCAAAACATGACATTTATTAATAATACTTAAATTAAATTGAAATGAGATAGTTTTAGCCAAAAGATTTTGATCACATAAAAATATAACAAGAACTTTTTCTAATAATTACAATATATATTCATATAAGTTATGAAATTTTAAGGAAAACGCATATTTGTTTCTTAGTTGAATAAGAAATAAAAGTAGAATGGTGAAAAAATGATAATAATTAAAAAACCGTATGGTAACAGACTTGATATTTGGTAACGGACTTGACACTGTGTTGAAAATGGTCGAAATAATGAAATCGGGATGCCAGAATCAGGTTTCTACTAAAAGTCAGTTTTGTTTTCCGCGACATTCAAAACAGGATGTTCGCTCTACAATTCTTTAAAAAATAAGATCAAAATGAAGTTAAATTATTCTTGGTGGGTTACAAGAAGAAATATTTTATCCGACTCCGAAGACTTGACATAATCAATGTTATTAACACGGTGAAGCCATAAGATAATTTTTGTCTGTCCTCCCTATCTGTTTTAGGTTCATTTCCAGACTGAGTGGTAAGGAAAACTCAAGACATTTTGCAATAGTTGCATAATTAAATTTTAAAACCATGGAAACTTAAAGATGTCCAATATATATATATATACAGGGTGTCCGAAAAGTCTGGAAACGGTCGAATAGCTCGAGAAATACATATCAGATTGAAAAACGTAAATATACGTGTTAAATATTTTTAAATAAGCTACTCAGTGATACCAAATTTGACTTTCGTAACCAACCCCGTGGGGGTCAGAGGGGGTCCAACTTTGAAATCTTAAATTATAACCCCCATTTTTTATTGCAGATTCGGATTCTACGGACAAAAATACGTAACTTTTGTATTTGATGTTTATTTCGAATCCTCGTTTATCACGGTGTAATTGAGCATATTAAATCGATACATATTTCGGCTTTTCCAACGGGATTTTCCCTAATCGAAACTAATTAAGGAGAATTTATGACATCAAATTCCTCGTCTTTTGCAATAATAGCGTTTCCTGAAAATCACCCGTGCCGATTATTTCGGTAGTGCTACACAGTTAAAAATTTGATCCATTTGCTGTAGCGTCACTCCACAGCTTTTATAGAATATCTCTTTTATGACCAATGAGAATGTTCCATAACACAGTAAAGTACACTGTAAAAAGATTGACCCTTTTGCTGCATCGTCACTCCACCGCTTTTATAGAAAACGATTACTTTACTGTGTTATGGAGCATTCTCATTGGTCACAAAAGAGATATTCTATAATAGCTGTGGAGTGACGCTGCAGCAAATGGGTCAAATTTTTAACAGTGTAGCACTATTGAAATAATCGCCACGGGTGATTTTCAGGAAACGCTATTCCTACAAAAGACGAGGAATTTGACGTCAAAAATTCTGCCCAAACAGTTTCGATTAGGGAAAATCCCGTTGGAAAAGCGGGAATATGTATCGATTTAATATGCTCGATTACACCGTGATAAACGAAGATTTGAAATAAACATCAAATACAAAAGTTACGTATTTTTGTCCGTAGAATCCGAATCTGCAATAAAAAATGGGGGTTACAATTTAAGATTTCAAAGTTGGACCCCCTCTGACCCCCAGGGGTCGGTTTCGAAGGTCAAATTTGGTATCACAGAGTAGCTTATTTAAAAATATTTAACACGTATATTTACGTTTTTCAATCTCATATGTATTTCTCGAGTTATTCGGCCGTTTCCAGACTTTTCGGACACCCTTTATATATATATATATATATATATAACACGGCTATATAAAGACGGTTCATATAATCCTAGTATTTAAAAAACTAACACTAGGTCAATACGATTTTTACAAGTATTATCAACAGCTTGGATCTAAAGGAAAATTTAATTTCTGATGCTTAGCATTTTATTTGTTAATATTTATCTACTCTATAAGAATAGCAGTTTATCATGAAACTGGGAATTGTTAACCCAAGAATCAGAACTTGCATTCAACATGTAAGCTGTCAATTTTAATTAACTGGAGAACTTTGCATGCATTAATTTAAGTTTGCATGATGTAAAATTATTATCCTTCAGTGATTCATCTTACTTGAAGTATGTAAATGAAATTAAGTCTGTAAAAAATCGTCTGCTGTGTTAAAATACTTTGTATTTTAAACCTTATTTTTATTTTGTAAATTCTCGTCTGCGCGTATCTCAATTTCAGAGTAACTCTTGTATAAAGACAATTTATTTAATCCTAACATTTAAATAACTAACACTTGGTTGATAAGATTTTTACAAGTATATGAACAGCTTGGATCTAAAGAAAAATTAATTTATGATGATTAGCACTTTGTTTGTTAATATTTATGTACTCTATAAGAATAACTGTTTATCCTGAAACTGGGAATTGTTAACCCAAGAACCAGAACTTGCATTCAATTTGTAAGCTGCCAATTTTAAATTAACTGGAGAACTTTGCATGCATTAATTTAAGTTTGCAAGATGTAAGATTACTATCCTTCAGTGATTCATCTTACTTGAAGTAATAAATAAAATTAATCTCATAACCAGTGTTCTCGCTGACATTTGACCAACATTAGTAATTTGGCGAATTAAAAATAAAATACATTCACCAAAGGAAAAAAGTATTAGCAAAATAGATTCGCCGTGTAGAACAAAAAAATTATCTTTAATCCTTTAATCTACCCCCTTTTTTTTCAATATGTTCTAAAATAATCTAAGCTTTTATAACTGTGACAGTGATTGTTATTAATCTAATTTCAACTATGTGCTACAAATATAAAAAAATATGTATGTATACATATATATATGCATATGTATGAAAAACGAAAAAAAGCAAAAATTGAGCACTAGCAATTTGGCGAATCTAGTCGCTTGTTTACTCGCCAAATGAAGAATTTAGTCGCAATTTGGCACATTGGCAAGCGACAGCGAGAACACTGCTCATAACACATTAAATTGAAAGCAATTGGTAATTCATTTTTGATTAAAGTAAAAATTATTTACAGTACCAGTTCAAATGAAAGAAAACAAAGAGGAAATAATGAAATCGAGATGCCAGAATCAGGTTTTAGACTAAAAGTCAATTTTATTTCCCGCGGCTTCAAAAGACGATGAGCCTTCTACTACTCTTTAAAAAACAAGTGGGTAAGTATGACCGCAGATCGCATAGAGGATTTCGTTTAAAATCTCCTACAAAATACTTTACCGTTAAATTAACAAATTAAAAACGTTTTTTCGGTGCTATTTTGGGATTTCTTTGCAAATCGTGCCAACCAGAACAGAATTAATTTTGTAATTATGGCAACAGAAATACTCCATTTCTTTTAAAAGTAAAAGGTAAAAAAAGAAATATTTTTTTATCTATTTAAACTTGCGTGCAGCAATTAGAAGAGAAAAAAAAATAAACTGATGATATTAAAAATATTTAATTTAAATTAAAATATTAGATTTTTTTTCAAAATTTTATGATTTGTGGTGTGACGAGGTACGCTATAAGTACAAAAATTTGAACTGTGACTTATATAGTTTTTGTGTACGGTCTCTGAGACAGACAGACAGCGGACAGAGAGGAATAGGGTTTCGTCAGATGAACGGAACCCTAATAAGATCAAAATGAAGTTAAATTATTCTTGGTGGGTTACAAGAAGAAATATTTTATCTGATTCCGAAGACTTGACGCAGTCGATGTTGTTAACACGATGAAGCCATAAGATATTCCTTGTCCATCCTCGCTATCTGTTTTAAGTTCATTTCCAGAGTGAGTGGTAAGGAAATCTCAAGAAATTTTGCAATAGTTGCAGAATGAAATTTTAAAAGAATACGATTTTTCAAATTTTCAGATTTCTGTCGAAAGTTTGGCCATAACGATGAATTATATGAAGAGAAATGTGCTGACATTAAGTGCCTACACTAGACCATGGTCAACTAGATCTATACGCGAAATCTTAAAATGGAGGGCCGAATTCACAGTCAAGTAAAATCCAGACACCTCATTGGTCGTGTGGAAAGTGTGAAAATCACGAATTTGTTTCTCCATTTGAAAAAGAAGGGGGGTAAAGTAATTTTCAAGCGATTGTTACCATCTGTTCTTATTTACGATAAACCATCGAAATTAACTCAGTTAAGATATTTTGATGACATTTTATAGAACGAGAGTGAAAAATTTTGATTATAAATGAAAACAGATCACATTTATTTCGAAATTGTCGCTACGATTTTTTCTCGAAAAAGGAGTAAGGCGACATTTCCCCTACCGCTAAGAGATTATTCTATGAAAAAGACGCGGCTCAATGACCAATAATGCGCTTAGATTTCAGCGGAATGTGATTTTGGACCTCCATTTTAGAATTTCGCGATCTATACGACCCATGTATTTGAGATTAATGTATGAAGCCTCCCGCCAGAGGACTATGATGCCCTGCCCAAGTTATTCTGATCAGTCGCGCAAACCGTGAACCAAAACAATGACCATGTGCACAGAACCGAAATCAGCTTATTCAATGCTAATTTAGGCAGGGTTTGAGCCACGTAATCCAATGAAATGGTTCAGGGTTTGTAGCTGAATCCAGCTTCACTTTTTTGGCGGTTTTTAGCGAAATGCTCAGGCCGCTATATATCTAGTTGGCCATGACTCGACACTCAAAAAAGACCCGGATGATAATGCTAAGTCTATGAGGGCGTTATTTTGAAATATATCCCAGAAATTTTAATATTTTTACTTGATTTTTATGCATACGATAGCTGAAGACGATCAACAACCGGGCTAGTTTTACTTTTTTAAATTTCGGTGTAGAATGTTTCTTTAAAAAATACTTTAAATTTCTGAACTGGTTGAAACCGGTTCTGAAGGTGAAACTATCATAATTAAAACTATGTATAAACAAAATCGTAAAGGTAAACACTAGCCCGGTTTTATACTATTCTTAACTCTCCTCTGTAAAAAATAAAAATCATAAAAAAATATTAAAATTTGAGCAAGATGTTTGAAAATAGCGCCCGCATAGACTTAACATTATCATACAGGTTATTTTGAGTGATTCGAGTGACATATTAAGGCGCCACAATAATCAATGAAAAAGATCCTGATGATAATGTAAAGTCTATGGGAGCGTTCTTTTCAAATATCTCGCTCAAATTTAAATATTTTTAAATAGGATTTTTTTTGCATAGGATAACTGAGGACGATCTACAACCGGCCTAGTTTTTACTTTTTCGATTTTCTTTATATATTTTTTATATTATGATAGTTTCAATTTCATATCTGGTTTAAACCGGATTTGAAATTTAAAGAATTAAAAAAAATATATATATGAAACCAAAATTGAAAAAGTGAAAACTAGACAGGTTGCGGATCGTCCTTAACTATCCTTTGCAAAAAAATCATGTAAAAATATTAAAATTTGAGCAAGATATTTAAAAAGAACGCTCCTATAGACTTTACATTATCATCCGGGTCTTTTTCGGCCTTAAGGCGCAACAGTAGTCGCTGATAAAGACCCGGATGATAATGTTAAGTCTGAGGGTGTTCTTTTCAAATATCTCGTCCAAATTTTAATATTGTTACATGATTTTTTTTTTTTTTTCATAGGATAGCTAAGGACGATCTACAATCGGGCTAGTTGTTAATTTTTTAATTTTGGTTTCAGATTTTTTTTTAAATGCTGTATCTTTCGAAACCGGTTCTGAAATTGAAACTATCATAATATAAAAAATGTGTAACCAAAATCGAAAAAGTAAATACTAGCCCAGTTGTAAATCATCCTCAGCTATCCAATGTAGGAAAATCGTGTAAAATTTTAAAATTTGAGCGAAATATTTGAAAAGAACACTTCCATAGAGTTAACATTATCATCAGAGTCTTTTTCAATGAGTAGTGTTGCGTCTTAAAGTGGCAACAAGAAATATATTCACGTGACTACAAAAGTCACGTGCTAAGTTGTTTTCTTCTGTTTTATTATTTTCATTATTCGAAATTTCGCGTCTGAGTTCATGGTCAAGTGTAAGCATACGTCTGTGAACTAAAAACATACCATTTACAGTATTATCACATTTATTAAAGGCTAAAAATCCGTGTGCGAATCTATGTAACCTTAACAAGTTTGAAATTGCACGTTTAGCGTAGCAAACGAGGTGCGTCCGTACGATAACGAAGTTTTAAATATATCCAGATCTTGCTGTTACCGTAAATAGTACTTCGGATACAGTAATGTGGTCGAAATTTCTTTTTTGTTCCTGTAAATACACAGGAAGTAAAAATTAGTGCACCTCAGCAATGTATATTTATACGCTATACTATCTGTTTGCTTTTATACAAGAAACAATTTGTAGTATTTCTAGCAACGTATATCAATCTCATAAAATGTTAAATAGTCAATTACAATTAAAACGAGCACCAAAAAATGTTCTTCCTATACCATTATGTAATGGAATACATTTATGTGGCCTAGTAAATCAATAACAATTGTTTTTTTTTTTGCACCACAGATTGTGCAAAATGAATATTATAATATGTACTTCATAGATGCATAAAAAATTTTTGTGTTCGAATGAGTGTAACACCATTTAAAATGCATTTGAGGGTTTTTCCCAATTAACCGTAATGTAACGGAATACTTTTGATTGTCCCTGTAATTTATTTATGCATCCGACTTTCATAAAATTTGAAATGGCTCGACAAAATTATGCAATAATTTACATATTTTAAACGATTAAAATGCATTTGAAACATTTTCCCCATTGACAATAATGAACGGAATACTTTTCATTGTTCCTGTAATTGATCTATGCATCCGATTTTCATAAAATTTGGAATGACTCGAGAAAATTATATAACAATTACATATTTTAAATTTGAAACGATTCAGTTAGTAGTTTTTCCGTTGTTATATGCGGACAGACGGACGGACTGAACGACAACTATAGATTGGACGTATTTATATAATTACGAATGCACCTAAAATCTCGGAATCTACAAGGCACAGGGATATGGAATTAGGTAGAAGTGTTGTGAGTAGGGAGACTATAAACTATTGGGATAAAAGAAAATTAGAAATTTTAAATAGATTGTTTTTATTTTATGTTTTCGGCAATTTTTTGCCTTTTTTATGTTTAATCTGTAATATTGCGAGTTTTAACACATTTTAAATGATTACTACAAAGTCAGATGTACATATTACGTACGCCACGCTGCAATACTTTTTTTAAGAAGCTGTAGCGGTTATTAGGATTATTCTTTTACCCCAAATAATTATTTTACAAATAATTAAATTTTATACAACTGTGCTTGATTATTACATTTTTTTAAAAAGAATATAAAGAGACATTTTATCACAAACATCAACAAAACTTTTTTTTCCTTTTCATTCTCTTATTCCGAAGATATCATTTTATCGTCTGTCTGCTACCATAGCAACACGATAAATTAAATTTCGTTAACAAAATATGCACTGCATATGCAAGAAAAATAGTTTTCTAAATTGGAATCTTACGAGTATATAGCGGGTTAAACAGCTAGATGTTAAAATAAAGTGAGAAATATTAAAATAAACTTATCATTTTAGAATGAATTTTAATTTGTCTTTTTTTTTCTTTGTTTATTCTTTTACACTAGGATTCTCTATAGTTTCATTTTTAACTATTTGGGAAAATAGCTTTTGTTCTCGGTAGAGAATTGGGAAATCTGAAGTATATCTAAATCTTTTTATTGGTTAAATTCCGCAATAAAATTTGGTTTATTTTATTCGTTGGTTTATCATTGCTTAATGTTTAGAAATGAAATACTTCTGTTTTTTACATTATTCGTTTTCTGATTGGTCCTCATCTAATGTCCAAAAATGGAATACTTCTGTTGCCACGATGATAAAAAGGATTAAAAACTACCAAAAAAAAAATTAATGTCTCAAAAACAAATTTAGATACAGGTTTCAAACTAATTGCATTTAAAAGTAATTTTTTTTTCTGTATAAGACTGTGTAAAAATTGAAAATGTGCAATATTTGCAGTACCGAAAATTGTTAAACTGAAATTTCATTTAATATTTGTTTATGATTGGTCCAGGAATATTAATGTGTCTCTAAAAGGCCGGGCATATTAAGTTGACTCTGTTATTACGTAAGCTTCGTTTTGATCATAATAAAAATGATGTTATTGTTTCTTTTTTTAATATAGAAATAAATAAGTCTCAAATTATAGTCTTTGAAAATATTATTTTCCAAATAGTCGCTCTAATTTGTTAAATTAAGATTTTTTTAAAACTATATATATATGGTTAACAAAAGCTGCTCAGATTTCTTTTTTAAGCAGTATCACGCAGTTTATAAATAAGGAACTGTAAGTAGTAAACGCTTTCTAACATTCTCGAACATAGGTGAAAAGAGTTCATCAATTTAAGTTGCCTGTCCGTCTATGCTCTAACTTTCGTAAATATAGTTTCAATACCATGAACTGGAAATAAATTATCGGGGTTTTATATGGCATGTTTGGTAATAAAAATAAGTGTGTAGCATTTACATTTCAATTAGAGAGTCAATCAAAAGTAATCAGTTATTTTACGACCAAAAGGAAAAAAATAGTTTTCGGTGTATTTTTAATTGCACAATGTTTTAACATTTTCCAACAAACTTGATAAGTGTTTTCTATTCATTTTGTTTGGCCGTCTGATCGCGCTCAAACTCTCGTAAATATACTCGTATTGTTATGAATTTTTTAGAAGATTTAGAAGCTTACGATAGCACGAATCCTATTGAAAATGAAGTGTCTACCAAGATTAGTTTATTTGCAGGGAGAGTCAAAAGTTTTTCGTTACATTACAGCCTATGAAAAACAATCGTTTCAAAAGAATTTTAAAGGTGTTACACATTGTCAAACATGATCAAATTTATATGCATTTCCGAAGTGCACTAAAATATGCATTCTGTAAAATATGCGGTCAGAATAATAGCATTAATTATTCTCAGAAAATACGACGTTTAGAATTTTTACTAGCGGTAGAATCGTTTATATTAAAAGCTACCGTGTTAATACGAAGTAAGGTTTCTATATAATGACTATTGGAGACTTCCCAAATTAGGGATTGTCGCCGAGATTTTTTTCTTTTTTGAAATAGAAATATTCGGCCTATTTAAAAATAGATGAATAATCCCGAAAAAAAGGGGCGAACTATTTCAGAAAAAGGTGGAAACAGTCAAATAATCTGAATTAAAAATATTTCCAATCCGGCAACAATGTTTTTAACTAATGTAACAGAAGTTGTGAAATAATTAGTGTATAACGGTTTGTAAGATCGCAAAATTGAAAGACGAATAAAAGGCATGATGAATTTATAGAATGGTGCTTTTTTATTAACCGATTTAAAGGAGTAGGTTATGATTACGACCTTTATGTATTTCTTGTTCACTCATAAATTCTTTAAATATGAATCGATTTTGAAAATTCTTTTTTTTTTTTTTTTTAAGTATAAGATGCCCATGTAGTTCCATTTTAATTTCATTAAATTCTGATGATTAGATTTTTTTAATGAAAAAATATGGATTTGATAAAAAAATAATGATTTGTGGCAAATCATCTTTCATTGTTGCAACCGTTTTAAAATCATAAGTTTATTAAAACTATGCATTCATATACGTTAGCGCCAAGTTGTCGCCAAGCTTGATTCTTTTTTAAAGTCAGTTAGTATATATATATATATACATTCTATCCATACATATGATTTCGAAAATTTATTTACCACCATTCCTATCAGTAGTATAAAGGATGCACTTTTAAAAACAGCTGAATTGGTTTTGGATGGTGCCGATTTTAATTCAAACTTGTTTTATAAATTATGCCGGTTTTACCTTTATAATAACTAGCTGCACCCGTCGAAATTCGACGGAAAAGAATATGTATTAGATAAGTATCTTACATTTAAAGCTTATGAATAATAAAAATGAATGACATAAAAAAAAGTGTACTTAGAAGAAAATATAAATTTTATTCAATTTTATCTATAATAAATAGAAAATCAGTTTTCATATTGGTTCAATGATAGGTTTTTTATTTTCTTTTTCAGTTAAGATTTAACTTTTCTTTTCGAGTTAAAGTATTTCTTTACATACGACATTAGTTCTTGTGTTGCTTTTTGGAACTGTTTGCACTTTCAAATCATTAAATGAACGTACTCGAGACATCGCAACATATGCCGTGGTTAAATACTGGCTCAGGTAAATAAATATCAACAGAATCCATTGTTTACCCTTGTGCTTTATTAATTGTCATGCAAAATGCAACACGAATAATGAAAACATTCTAAATGAAAAGGGAAAAGTTGTATCTGATGGCATTAAATCCATTCTAGGAATCAAAACTTTTTTTGAAACTCCCTCGCCAGTAATAACTGCTAGATCCAAAAAATTATCGTACATGTTTCGTACAATTTACCTGGTCACTTTTAAAAAACTTTCATGTGGACTTAAATTTCTTAGTAATATTAGAATTGCTTCGGTTTTTAATGTGAGAATGTGTGGAGGCAATCCACTTAATTCTAAGCTATTTAAGAATTCCGTTAGAAATTGGAGGATTTCCTTTTTCACTTTCAGTTATTAAATTATTTCTGCTCATGTATGTTCTGGATGTGCGAGATATAAGGTTAATAACTTTATGGTTAATTTCACTGCAATGATCGTTTTTCGGGGCTGGAATTGAAACTATAGCCAATTTGGTGATACTATCTGAAAATGAAAATCCTTTTCGAAAAATTTGGGATACGATGTCATTTTCTGCAATAATAGACGGTGGTAAACATACTTTATTTGAGTCTCCAGAGAATTCTTCATTCATGCAAGTATTTCTCCATTACCTATTTTAAGCAAAAATTCCGAAAATTCAGATTCTTCTGGTCTTAATCGCATATTTTTTAACAATTTAAATATTTTAAATTATGACCAAAGAGTCGAAAACTTAATGCAGTTTTGAACCATGCTTTGTTTTGTTCTTTGTTTAGTACCAATTTTGTAATTGTGGCAACAGAATCACTGCATTTTCCCTTAAAATTTAAAAAAAAAATGGAAATTAAAATACGTATACTATTTTAAAAAGTCTGTTAAAAAATCCAGTGAATTTAGGTTATATTTCGTTTAATAATTTGGATAATTGTGTTTTATAATATTTTATTAATATTAGCTTAAAATAATATTTTTGAGAGTTAGACTGACCAATATAAAATGTATTTTTTACTGTAATTAATTTTCTATATTTATTATAAGTCAATGAAATTGTTCTTTTTAAAATATTTTCTTTCGTAGAATTTCGACGGGTTCCACCTCGTATTTGTAATATCAACAAAACATTTTAATTATTACAGAAACAGAGTTACTAAAACTGCATAACCAACCCAATACACATTTACAACACATGCAATAAATTTAATTTATTAGTTTGTAGTCTCCATGAACTTGTCATAATTAGTTTTATTGCCATGACAACGAAAAGAAAAACGATATCTTTGTTATTAAAACGAATAAAAATTTTGTGTTTGTTATTGAAATGTAGAAAACGTTTTATTTATTTTTATTTTAAATAATAATTTAATACAATGAAATGATTGTAATTAATTTTTGATATTATGTAAAATAGAAGGATCGTAATACCGGCAAATCACAGGTTTTATTCTTTTTCCTTTTTCTTTTTTTTTCCTAATATGACATCAATTACATTCTCCTGATTGGTGGAAAGTAATAAAAAAAATAAATTTCTATTATAGTGAGAAAAGCTTAACCTGTTGCCACTGTTTTGAGGAAATGTCGCGAAAAAGCTTTTAAAATTAAAAATAAAATATAAAAATGGAAATAAATTAAAAATTAGCCAGAATGGGCACATCTACACGTGAACAGCTTTCATTTAAAAAAATAATTATCAAAATCGGGCCAGTAGAAAACTCAGGGCTGATGACTAAAAAAACAGCCAGGTGTTTTAAATATATAGATTATGTTTATACTGGTTCTAAAATATACCTACAAATTAATGGGATTGGTATGGGTACTAGTTACTCATCCACTGCAGCTAACTTATTCTTATTTTTTTATGAATTTCAATATAGTATAAATAAAGCTGATCTAAAATTTTTTGCTTGCCGATACATTGATGATTTGATCGTTTTGAATATTAATTCTGATTTTAATGAAATTTCTCAAGAAATTTATCCTGACTCCTTAACGTTAAAAAATAGTTCGGAGGCTGATTATCTAGATTTAAAAATAATTTTAATAGATAACAAAATACAAATTTCTATTTATGATAAGCGTAAAAGCTTTTCTTTTACAGTTAATCAGCTCGTACACTGGTCCTCCAATATTTCAAAACGAATCTACATTAACATTATAATCAGCCAAATTTTCCGATTTTATAGAATATGTTCAGAAAAATATCTATTTCAAAGTGAGCTTTTTCAATTTAAAAGTAAACTTCACTATAAAAACAATATTCCTCTCAAGTTCATAAAAAAGTACTCTGATTTTGCAGATTCTCTACATTTTTGATCGTTTGCTACTCAGTGACAGCTAAATGACTTGTATTACCTAAAGCCTGCTTAAGGACGGTTTTATGATGATGAGCTGCATTGGGTGGCAACAGACCTGGATTGTTTCTGGATTGGTTTGGAATACGGTTTCTAGATTGTTCTGTTTAAGTTGTTTTGAGTTGTGGCATTGCAGCTAATTTGGGGATGTGGTTTTTATTCAGATAACATATTTTGACATCGTTTACAATGTTCCAGGTGAGACATTCGTTTACTAATGTGGCGTAGGATCCGGTGGGGGGGGGGGGGCGTGAATTATAGCCATCGGGTGTTTAACATCTGATTTTTTGCTATTCACCGCTCTGGCCGAAACCCACTGCCACTTAAATATATTTTGTTTTTGTAAACTCGAGTGTCCGCCTGCTTTTGTCTAATAAAACCCATCGCTGATGAGGCTGGCAGCCTACCCAACAAACACATAACTTGTGGGCCATTCGTGGCATGTTAACGTTGGCCCGAAGTGTTTGATAACGGCCCGCCATCTTTGGCCGTAACGGCTCCGTCAAAAAACTGTCACGCCGGCCAGAATATGGCCACAAGTTCATTGGCCATTAATGTTTTACAATAAACATCAGACAGCCTCAAACTCGCCACAGTTGTTCTTTTAAAGGCCATTAACAATAAAGGTTAGCCAGAAGTTCGCCCCAGGCCAGCCATTTATGTTTGTAAGAATTAAATTTAGCCAAAAGCTGCCCATAAAAAGGCCTTTTATGGTGTATTTTAAATTTTAACTAGCCAAAAGCCTGCCAGTTTCATCCCATTAAGCATAAATTCAAAATTTGGTCTATAAACAATATTTCTCGGAAGATTGTTTAGAAGATAAGTGTTTTTGCATGAAAACAATAAATTAATAATTATTTACATAATTTTTTCAAAAGAATTATAAATTTATTTATTTTTAAACTTTTTTGAAAATTTTCCAAACCCATTACTTGGCAAAGTGAATTTATTAATT
Source organism: Maratus speculifer (assembly GCA_964019185.1). Classification (NCBI taxonomy): domain Eukaryota; kingdom Metazoa; phylum Arthropoda; class Arachnida; order Araneae; family Salticidae; genus Maratus; species Maratus speculifer. Next base: position 367,617,768 of record OZ025291.1, read on the forward strand.
TTTTTTCCAATTATGTATTTTAAAAATTTATATGTAATGCCATTTCTAAATAGTTGCATTTCATATACATTTTAAAAGTACTAATTGAAAAAAATAAACTAATTAATAATTTCGCTATGCCACGAATTAGATTTTAAATTTTAGAACGTTTAAAAATAGTAAATTCACAATTCTTTTGAAAAATTGAATTATTAATATAATAATTAATATATTAATTATTAATGTATTGCTTTTCATGCAAAAACATTTATCATATAAAAAATCTTCCAGGAAATATTTTTTTATAGATCAAATTCTGAATCTATGTCTGAACAATTTACATAATTTTAAAATTATATAAATTATTGTACATTTTAAAAGTATTAATTGATAAGAATAAATTATTTATTTAATTCAAAATATATCAAGCATTGTGTTTGAAAAAAGTTTAAGATAAATAAATTTTTTATGTATATTTTGAAAAAATTACTGAAGGATTATTAACATATTGTTTTTCAGGAAAAACAATTCATTATTTAAGTAATTTTGTAACAAAAATTTTTCATAGACCAAACTTTGAATTTACCCTAAACAATTTATGTAACCTTAGTATGATCTGTTATGTGTACTACATTTAAATTTCATGTATTTGTAAATATATATATTTTTTCTTTCATTGAATGTGATTTTTACATTTATTGGTAAGCGTGTTACCAGTATATGCTAATTTATTAAAACTTTATTAAATTATAATCTGAGAAACAATCGTTATATTTGCATCATTTAAATATTTTTAAATTTCACATTTAGATTTTTCTTTCAGAGCTTAAGAAAAAACTTTACTCACACGAAAACACACACTTGTTAATGTTAATAATAAGGTTGGGAGGGGGGGGGGGGGTAAATATGTCGTTCTAATTTGAATTTTAATATTTTTTCTTGCACTGGATAACTGAGGTGGATATTTACAATTTTTTTTTCGTTACAGTTTTTTATTTTTAGTATGTTTTGCTTTTGAAAAATATAATATCCTAATTAAAAAAAAAAAAAAAAAAAAAAACTATGAACAAAGTAACAAATTTGGAAAACTAAACGAGCTCTTTTCAGAAATCAACATCAGCAAACCAATGCAATATACATATATATATATATATATACAAACCGTAATTCTCGGCGTATAATTCCCTAATCAAACAATCACTTTTCGACTCAGAAATATTTTAAATAAACTTTAATTTATTGGAAAACGGTAAACATTTAGCTTCATTTACTAAATAAAATTTCTGGGTCAAAACAGAATTGTTTAATCCGCGGATTACATGCTGAAAATTATGGTACATATTATTGAAATGCGGAAGAGATATTTTAATTTTTTGCTTCCATAGGATGAACATTAGCAAGGAGGTGTTTTCGCTTGAGTAAAGTAGCAACAGTATTCAAATGTTACACCAATAGTCAATACCTCACAAACGTAGTTTAATCTTTCCAATCTTTGCAGTAATTTTAAATGTCATCATTATTTTAACGATTTTACACAATTTTATTGAATTAAATTTTTTTCTGTTTTTAACTTTATCCTATTGTTTAATGAATAAAATTTTCTATGCTAGTCTAAATTTTACGGGTATCAAATAATGCGAAAAAAATTTATTGATTTTTTTAACAATAAAAATAAATTTAAACTACTAATCTTTTATAATATTTTTATGACATGATCGGAAAATAACATACATTACTGTAAAACGACGAGAAAATTCTAAATTTTGAGAAAAAATAAATAAATAATACGCTCAATATTTTTTAATTTACAAAAATATTAATATGATAAAGGCAATCTATATTAAATATTATCTAATATTATCCATACACAATACCCAAATACCAATCATTATTGTAAAAAATACGGTAACAACAATAAGAATAAATTTTATTTAAATTAAGATTATCAAGCTTTTGTGGTATTTTTTAAACATATGCGCGCCCTGTATTACTAATTTAAACGCACATGTGAAAAAAAAAAAAAATGTATGTTTTATCTGTTCAAATAAGGATACACTTCACGTATAATAAACTATTCAAGACTTCACAATATTTTTTATAGTATACGTGTACATGGTCATAAAATGAAAATAATTACTTCGAAACGATTCAACAATAAAAATAAACTTTAATTAAATTAAAATTATCACATTTTTGCGATATTTCTTAATCACATGCTTTGCACTAGAAATAACATACGTAAATATTCTACGTTTGGTAAAAATTTCACATAGATTTATATTACATTACTCTACAACGATTTAATGTTAAAAACAATGATGCAAAAATAAACTCAGATTCTAATCTATTAAAATTTTAATGAATAAACATATAAGACTAGGTAACACTTACTATATTAATCTGGATAATTTTCTTTGGAGAATTTCTGCTTACGTTATATGCCTGCCAACTGCATACTAGAACTACAGTGGAAATGGAAAGAAGAATGATAATGCAAAATTGAGAGCTTCAAATCATTCGGATATGTCCAGTTTCACTAGCGAACCCCACTTAAATTCCAAGAAATTCCCCCTACGCAATAGTGACCTTGAGCATCCTTCTCTACTTCCCCTAATCGTCAAATGTTTTTAGTGGATATAGTGCGGAAAAGAAAATGTTTTAAGGGGATATTTTTACTTGTTATTATTTAACAAAATATATAATTATAGATTAAATAATAATAATAATAATAAAACTTGTCTTCATTAATATCTTTTTCAAACGAAAATGTCTTTTAACGAAAATGAAAATGTCTTTTAAAAATCACAATATAATAAAACAAATCTTTTGTTTGAATTCACAATTATTTTCTTAAGAAATCCTTTTTTTAACAAATTAAATGTAGCAATGCAAATACAGTATATACAGTATGGCGGACTCGATATTAGACGGAAATTAGTATAAAGTTGAAAGATTATCAAGTTCCTGTGAATCTATAGACATAGAATAAACTTTTTTCGAGTTTAATAGTTTCGAACCTGTGGATATAACAAAATGTATCAAAAGCATATGTTTAAGCTTTGAAATATCAAAAGATTTTTGATACAAAATAAACATTTTTTTTTAAAATGTATTGTTCTATAGAAACACAGGGAGAATTATTAGCCCTATAACCTCTCCCTTGTTTCCGCGTTTGCAGATGCAAATAAATTAAAATACATTCTTTCTTTTTTATTCTGATAACATCATTTTTTATATTTTAGAATGATCTTTCCTAGAAAAAAAAATGTTAACCTAATTGTATTTTTAAGCCAATTTTAGAGATACTGAAATCGACAATTTTAGAAATATATTATGCATGTACGACTAAAAATGATTTTATGCATGTATGCGAAAATTTTGCATGACTGAGTAATGGGGAGGAGGGGGGGTGGAAATGGACTGCTTTAGGCACAATCTAAAAGCGTTTTTCTGTTTTAATATTTATTTTAAATTATTTTACTATATTTTAAATATTTATTCATTTTTTTCAACTCTTTTTTATGAATAATGAATGTAAAAGTGTGCCCGGTGAAGAAAAAACTTGAAATTCTGTATACATTTTGGAGACAATTTTTATTTTTTATAAAAATATTTTCAAACTAAATAAAATATGTCATCTATTTTATTATTTTAAATATAAATCTCGTAAAGTATGCATATGCTTATTAAGACCCAGATTTAAAATAATAATAATAATAATAATAAAAAATAAAGACCAAAAATGTACACATTTTCTTTTTTAAAATGAAAATGCTGGTCAGTTTATATTAGCCCTCTGCTTTCTAGATGTTGGAGGGCCATTACTTTTTTGCCCGAAACCGACCTTTAAGAGTTTACCAGCAAAATAAATGCAACAGTTCTGTCATCACCGAGCCGTTAACGGCTCGCCGATAACTGCCGCAACTAGCGGCGGCTCACTTGCGGTACAGCATTGTTTTTGTACAAATGGCCTTAACTGCTTTTGGCCGCGACGAAACCAGCTTACGGCCTTAAGTCGAGCGTTTGTGGGGTATTGTTTTTGTATTTTGATTGTTGAATTTTCAATTTTAAGGGATTTTTGTTTTGTGAGGGGGGGTGTGCTGGTTCTTGCTAGATTGATAAATTTGAAATTATATATATATATATATATATATATATATATATATATATATATATATATATATATATATATATATATATATATATATATATATATATATTTTTTTTTTTTTTTTTTTTTTTTATTTAAAGCATATTTTATTTTATTTTTTAACCGACTTCAAGGAGGAGGTTGTGATTTCGACTTGTATGTATTTCTTATTTACTCATAAATTCTTTATATATGAACCGATTTTGATAAATCTTTTTTTGTTTGAAAGTATAAGATACCCATGTGGTCCCATTTTAATTTCATTAAATTCTTATGATTAGAATTTCTTTTAATGAAAAAATATTGATTTGATAAAAAAAAATGATTTGTCATTGCAAATGCATTTGCAAATCATCTTTCATTGCTGCAACCGTTTTCAAAACATAACAATAATATCTATAATATAAACATAATAGCTATAATATAAACATATTAAAACTATACATTCATATGCAATAGCGCCAAGTTGTCGCCAATCTTGATTCTTTTTTTTTATATCGGTTAGTATTTTTTTAAAGCATATTTTATTTCTAAAATTTTTTAACAAGACTATTGTAATTAACATTCAACTATTTAAAATTCTCTAATGAAACTACTAAAGTTTCAAATGAAATAAAATTTCCGTAGTGTTTGCAGTGAAATGGAAAATTAGAAGTTAAACTGTAGAAATTTAAAAAAAAGCAATGGTCTTTGAGACCAGTAACAGAAGTTAAAAAACTAAAAATCAATCAAAATATTTGGCACTGCGCTTTCTAAACATGATTGAGCAAATATTTTTCTAGGGAAAATGGAATCTGCATTTATTAAAAGAATAATTAAATAAAATTTACATTGAATTTCTTTTTAACATTACATGAAATTTTCTCCAGTTTATAAAGTATTAATACGAAACAAGTTTTACATGTCTTCTCCCTTCTATCTCCTGTTAAAACTGTTAAAATAATTTTTAAAAAAATGAGAAAGGAAATATTGATTTCCACAACAAATAATAAAAATCTACTGAATACATATCAATTTTCATTGCACCTAATACGACCTTTAAAATATTTACTGACTGTAGAAGATTTTGTATTAAATAATTACGTGTAATTTAACCCGGGAGAACTCGCTTGTGAAAAATTCTCTCATGGTGCCCCATTGCTTTTCTTTTCTTTTACATTCACTTAATATCAACTTTTTTGTTTGGCTTAGTACTTTTATTCACAAAAGAGGTAAAGTAATCGAAATCACATTTTGAAATTTTATTAAAATGAAAATTGTTTTAAATAATAGTCTTAAAAAGGTACGACGGAGAATGAAAATCTCATGCAGCGAGTTCTGCCGGGTTGGCAAAACAAGAACAATCAAAATATTTATTTTCGATTGTTTCACTGCGTTTTCTAAACATGATTGAAGAATGATTTTGTATTAAAAAGGTATTGTATACTTTTTAAAAGATGAATTAAATAATAAATTTTGAATTGAACATTTTTTAATATTAGTTAAATGTATTTTCAGTTTGTAACGAGTTAATACGAAATAAATGAATAATGTTTCAATTGTACAATATGTTTACATATTTTTTGCCTTTTTATATCCTGTTAAAATTTTAAAAATTAATTTTGTTAAAAATTAAAGTAAATATGGATTTGCAAAAAAAGGTAACAAACTAAATAAGCAGGATAGATACATTATAACATTAATTGCACTGAGAAAATACAACCTTTTAGAATTTTTTCTAGCTTCCGAAGCTTTTGTATCTAAAGCGAACCTGTAATTTAACAAAACAAGATCAGTCAAAATAATAACCCGTTTTGTCCTTTTCCTTATCTAATACTAGGTTGTTATTTTTGTCATAAATAAAAAGGAAATGTTTTTTTTTCTCACATAGCATTATTCTGCTTGGGCATCACGAGAAAAATAATCGATGTATCTGGGTTAGCCGTCTTTCTTGCGTTGGTCCCTGGCAATCCCAGACAAATCATTGATTTTCAGCTAATCGATGTCGTTTTACGATGCGAGTTGGCTAATATCAATATATAATTAGAAGTTTATTGTTCGTAAAATCACAACTGTTGGTCAAAAAAAGGAAACAAAAATAAGTAAATAAGATATTAAATTGCTAATGTTTGCTTTTATTTTGAAATATTTTCTCATATAAATTTATTATCTGCTATATTTAGAATTAATCGGACTAGACATGTTATTTTTATGATCACGGGGAACTGTAAACAGAATATAGCGATAAAACACAATGGTAAAATTTTTGTTACGATAAAAAAAAGAAAATGATTTTCAGTTGTACAATATATAGTTCCTGTTTGAATAATTACACGTAACATTCCTCGAATATGCATCACCTTTGAGTGCGCTAGAAGAAAGAATGTTTAGAAATATTTTATTTTTCATGAAAAGTTTTTGTAAAATTGTAATATTATTTTAATAAAAAAAATACCCAAAAGTTTCTGCTATCAAAATATTCATTTATGTTCGTGTGATTTTATAAAAATGAATAATGCAGAAATGATACAACCATAATTATTCTCTAATTATATTAAAACAAGAAAATAAAATGGTGCATCACGATACAGATTATGAAATAAGTTCCCATTCTGTTCGAATATTCTTAAGAATTTTTTTATAGAATGAAATAAGATATGTATCTAAATAAACATTTAAAATGAAACAATAAAAATTCATTCCAGCAATTGCTGTTCAGAAACGGCCTCTGTGTGAGTTCTTCCCTTTCGACTGAGTTTGATTTACATACATCCAAATAGGAGAATTGCTGTTTATATCATTCCAAAAGTGGGTGATGTATTTTTGATACTTCAACCGTTTTTCAAGGTATGAAAATCGTCTTCAGGTAATTTATTTCTAATGTGAAAAATAAAAAAAGTGATTGGTTAAAAAATTAGGGCTGTACGGTGGATGATCCATCGAATCGATGTTTTTCCCTTTTAGAAATTCTTTTGTTTGAGCCGATGCACACTGGGTTGATTTTACGATCTAGGTAGACAAACTTATTTCGTTTGAAACTTAATTAGTTTTTGCTGATTTTTCGAAAATATCTCTAATAAAATACTCAAATACGGATAAATATAACATTTACTTAATATCTCAAAATAAATGGATATTGCGTTTAACATACTTATTACTTACCCATCATAAGTAGTATAGGGTAAGTCTTGCAATCATTTTGAAAAACGAAAACTTTTTTGAGGAATTTACCTGTTTCAGACATTGGAGATTCCGAAAAAAAATATTTTTAGAAAAAAAAAATTGCCGTCCATCCTTCTATGTGACTTGTCTGTCTGTAAACGCTCTATTTCCCAGAAAAACTGAGATAGAGACTTGAAATTTTGTATGTAATTAGTATGTAAGAATTGGACGAAGCCTATTTAATAACAGTAACCTCAATTATCCGGAACTATTTTTTTCGGACTCTCGAATAATTCGTTCTGATGTTTTTATTCGTTTATATGTTTAAAAATTCGTTCAGATGTTTTTATTTTAAGGAATAGACGTAAAAGGAAAAAAGACACAAATTGTGCATAAAAAATGAAATTAATTGGTTTATTAGTTGACGAGATATTTGTAATCCTGTTTTCCACATTCTTCTATTTTTCATGAGCCTATATGTCATTCAAATTTTAATTCAAAGATATATTTTAATTGGAAATGAGACGCTTAATCCAATGCACTAAACTGTTATTTAATATAATTATTATATTTTTAATTATAGGGATGTTTCTTTTACGCAATTCAGTACTACTTGAGTAGTTTGGCGTTTAATATAACGAGGTGGAACCTGTCGAATTTTGACGAAAGAAAATGTTTTAGAAGGAACTATTTCATTGATTTATAACAACGTACAAAATTAGCTACAGTGAAAAATGTATCTTATATTAATCTGTTCAACTCTAAAAGAAATATTATTCTAAGCTAAAATTAACAAAATACCATTTCTGTAAATGTCAGTTGTCCAAATTATTAAAATTAAACTTTAACCACATATGTAATAAGTAAAACATGATAAAGATAAGTTACTATGATGAAATTATCAATTTAGGCTCTTACGATTTCTAAAAATGAAAGAAAAAATCAAATTGACACGATCATAAAATTTCACGTGAAATTTAATCCCGTCATAATTTTCATCTTCTCAAAATTTACGTACGAAATTTTAATTTCATTTTTTTTTTCAATTTTAAGAGAAAGTGTCGCATTTCTGTTGCCACGATTACAAAATTCGCACAAAAACTATAATACATTAATATCTCAAAAATAAATTAAGATACAGATTTCAAACAAATTGCATTTAAAAGTCCTTTTTTTTCTGTGTACGCCGATGTAAAAATTGAGAATGTGCGATGTTCAGAAATGTAAATTTTGCAGTAGCGAAAATTGCAAAACCGAAATTACAGGAGAAAGTGTTGCCATGCGCAAAATGACGTATGCGTTACGCACAGATACGTTTGGCCTTTATAATATAGATTTGTCGAAATTGGTTCATAAACAAATCAGTAATAGAGCATTACTATGTATATTTAAAATGTTTAGATTTTGTTTTGGAATTGCGACGCATTTTATAGTTTACACAAGTTTGATTTCCTAATTTATATTCATATCCATGATAGAAAGATATTATGGTGGCTCCCAATTACTAGTTTTAGCATTAGGTAAATATACAATTTAATGCAACTATATAAGTTAACATTCGTTTATTTTTTATTTTTGTCTAATGATAATTGCTCCAAAAATTTACTCATCCTGAAAAACAATAATTTTAAAATAAAACTACGCAAAGAAAACTTGTGTTTTGTGTAATTTTGTAAAAAATATAAATGCTAAACAAATTATTTTCGGTTGAAAAAATGCTGTGTGAATAAATAACCTGTATAAATTTTATTAAATTTGAAATAAATTTTATGCTTACAGACGGTAATGTATCCGGATTTTTTACGCTGCCCTGCAAAAGAAATGCAATTGCTACTTGTTTTATTTTCAATTTAAAAATACTATTATGTGCATCACTAACTTATTGTAATTTTCTTGATATTTTATTAAACTTTCTGGTTAATGACAAAAATCATTCCACGATCTTTTGTGTGGCCCTGTAAAGAATTCGTTACGTTCGTTAACTTTAATTGTCAAATTATAGTTTAATCAAATTGTCATCGGAAAAATACATGCAAGCAAAGTTTCAAAACAATCAGATGATTGAAAATGATTTAAACTGTTTTGCAAGTTTTGAACTAATTTTTTGTGTGGCCCTGTAAAAAAAAATCCTAACTCCTACATTCCATAAGCTATAATAATATTGCATTGGCAACATAGCTACATATACAAATAAAGTTCCAGCTCCATCAAATAACTGGAAGGTGTTTTAAATTAACTTGCAAAATTCAAACTAAGCTTTCGTGTAACCCTTTATAAAAAGCGTAACTTCTACGCTCCTCAAATTATAATAATATTTAGTAGTCTTTAAAACTACCTGAACACTTTGTTAAAAGTCAATAAAAAGATTTCAAAAAACAAAATTATTCATGCAAAATCACAATCTCTCTAAAAAAAAATTACGGGTTTAAAAGCGCTTATTTTAAAACAAGAATATTTTAGAACTTACCTTGACAATCATGTCTTACGTCTAGCAAACTGTTAGTTTAAAATAAAACAGGATATCAACAACGTGGTTTTCAACTTATGGCAGACTGAAACTTCCACTGAAACTTCTTCAAACCAACTAGAGAAAAGCTAACTTTACGGACGCAGTTAATCGACACCTTGGATTTTTTCGACAAAATTCCTTCGGATCTCAATAAAACAGACATTAAGCTACTAATACACACAGTTTCTTTAAATTCCAAGATAATCAGAAATTTGGATTTTGTCCACCTAGTTTATAAAACGCCCCACTGTATGATGTGTGAAAGTTCGCATTGCCATGCTGAAGAATTATTTACCTGTTATTTTGCCTTTTTTGTATTTCTTTGAAGACTTCTGGCAAACAAGTGGCCATGTACCATTCAAAATTTGGTTGTGCTGCGTTTCTCTAACGCCATTTCGCGTTATGATCGGTAGCATTTTCAGAAAGAATCACGTTTTGAGCACTAGTCTTGGCGAAAACGAGAACGTTCAGCTAGCTGCATCGCCAAACACAAAATAAACTAAGTTCAAATGTGTCATAAAACATATGATTAATAAAAGTATATTTATTATAAGAGAATCTTTACTACTGTTTTTAATTAACTTCTCAATTTCTTCGAACATAGTGAGTTAAGGAAATAATATTTTTGAATTGAGAAAGAAAGAAAGAAAGAAAGAAACCTATGTTTAGATGTTCTGTGAAATTTAAAGCATTTTAATCCAAAAAAGCTCTTTGTTTTAAACTATGTTTTAATCGTAAACAACGGTGAATAACATTTCCTCATATTATAGTTTTTGCTTGATAACATTTACGGAAAAAAATTAACAATAAGCGCGATCTCTTTGCAGAAGGAAGGGTTGCTATTCGCTAGGCATTTGACGTCACAAACAAGAAATGGTGCGTAGCACTAACTTCATCTACGCGCCAATCGTTATTCTGGCGATAAGGGGCTCAAAACGTGATTCTTTCTGAAAATGCAGACCGGTAATGCCGAAGAAACAAGCAATGATTTGCTACGGTGTGCTTCTTCCTCAAACAGGTTTATTGGATTTGGCTCAAGTTCGAAGACCCATACAATCAACTTCTGTTTTGTTTCCAGCTCATACTCATTGATCGACAATTCGTCACCTGTGTAGCTGTTATACACAGCCTTTGGTGAACGTATTTTCCCATTTTGAACGTATTTTATGAACATTTTCTTGTACCAATCGACATGAGTCTTTTTTTTTGAGTGTTTGTCAGTATATGCGGGATCCAACGCGATTATTGTTTTTGTTTCTCCCACATGTTCATGTAATATCTTATTCATACTTGTGATACTAATGTCCAAATGTCTCTTAATCATGGTATATCACGTGACGATCTTGCTTTATCGTTTCACGTACAACATCGATATTTTCTTTCACAACAACCTATTTTAAATTACACTATGTAACATAAAAAAATCACCTATATCACAAGTGGTGATTCGTATTAGGTATACTTAGTAAAAAGCAGAAAATAAATTTATATTTAGATATCACGTCCCGAAACATAAGGAACTGTAATCTTATTTTATTTACTTTCCGAAACACTTACTAGAGTATGTTCCCAGGTGTAAGTTCCGGATTTGGAAGAGTAGGGTATCAAAAGAAAGACCTCCTCTTGTATATTAAAAAGTCAAATGGAACTACCTGTCCAAATCCAACCGTTTTCGAGATATCAATACTTGAAGTGTGAATGAATAGATAAATTAATTGACAAGCAAATATATAAATTGTTCACAAGTAAAACGTTTCTCTGCATTGTTTTTGATCCATCTTTTCCCGAGCTACGAGCAAAATCCTTTGCATCCACATATTGCCAGTTTTTTCCTCTCTTTTAGGCACTTCGCATTCTACGAAGCTTTCGCGTAGTTTTTGCATGTGTTTTTGATATTTCCAGCACTTTGTTTTATTGTCCCGTCACTACTTACTACAAGAGGAAAGCCAATCATTCAAAAAAATGTTTTTTTTTTTTTTAAATGTAGAATAAAAACTTATATCACTACTTCATGTAATTTTTAGGAAAATCAATAAATGCGTTTCACTATTAAACTTGACGTGATAGAACAATTTTATTTCAATATTTCACATGGTTTTAAGGTGGTAAACCATAATTACATACTTTGAACCCAGTGAAATTTTTTCTTTTTAACTTTGTTGCATAGTGTTATCTTCACGGAATGTTTCCTGCAGCAAACATCGACCACGAGTGAATTCGTTATACCAGTTTTTTACAGTGCTTTACGCTGGTGTTTTATAGCTATATAAAGAATTAAGTGCATGTAAGAATTCTTGTCTTGAGAAGATGATTTTTTTGCATTAGATGAATTTTTCAATTTACCGTAAATAACACGGTCAATTTAAAATGACAAATCGTTGTGAAGTATTTATGGTTAAAAATATAAAGATTTCAAATGAAATTGTCTGATGTCGCCTAATAACAATTTCTGTGGTCAAGGCAAATATATAAATAGTAACCCTTGTTCACTAACAATTATTTAAGTTTTAAAAACTATATCATAACTGAAAACAAACACCCATAGTCAATCCTGTAAGCTGCATTATTTTTGAGTGCATCTTTAAATAAATGATAAATTCTACGTAGTCAAATTTATAGAATCCATGTTATAGTGCACTTCAGCACACAGCAAAACATTCTAACAATTAGTTGATTACAAAATCATATTATAACTAAAAACGCCTATCCATTATTAATTTTGTATCTGAATTCTTTTAAAGTGTCTCTTTAAGTAATCTATGTTTTTTTTGTTATTAGTTTATAGGAAACATGTTATAGTACACTTCAGTACGCAGCGAAACAAACTTAAAATTAGTTAAATTGGAAATGCATAACATAACTAAATGCGCAATGTGCAAAGTTATATTATATTTTAATTAATCTTTAAATTAACGTTTCTTTTTAGGTGCGTTCGTAATTATGTAAATACGTAGCACCTATTGTTGTCGTTCAATCCGTGCGTATGTTCGTCTGTCTATCCGTCTGTCTGTCTGTCTGTTTGTCTGTCCGTCCGCATATAACAACGTAAAAACAACTCAACTGAATCGTTTGAAATTTAAAATACATAACTATTACATAATTTTGTCGAGTCATTTCAAATTTAATGAAAATCGGATGCATAGATAATTTCAGGGACAATCAAAAGGATTCCGTTACACTACGGTCAATGGGGAAAAAAGTTTCAAATGCATTTTAATCCTTTGAAATTTTAAATACATAATTATTACATAATTTTGTCGAGTTATTTCAAATTTTATCAAAATCGGATGCATAGTTCAATTACAGGGACAATCAAAAGTGTTCCGTTACATTACGGTTAATGGGGAAAATGTTTCAAATGCATTTTAATGGTGTTACACTCTTTCGAACGTAATAAAATTGATATACATCTATAAAGTACACATTATAATATACATTTTGCACAATCTGTGGTGCAAAGAATATTTGTAATTGATTTACAACGCCACACAAAAGTATTCCATTGCATAATGGTATAGGAAGAACATTGTTAGGTGCGCATTTTAATTGTAATTATTTACAATTTTATGAGATTGATATATGAGAGTGATATTTTTAAAACTTCGTTATCGTAAGAACGCACCTCATTTGCTACGCTTCACGTGCAATTTCCAACTTGTTTAATTTATTTTTGCTGATGTTAACTAAATTATTAGTTTTTTTAGTTTTATTAAATTTATTATTAACAATTGCTGTATAATCATAGTTATTAACTTCTATTAAGCTTTCATTTCCTAGTGTATTTGTATTAATCTTACGCATATCTCTAATTGAATAAAACGGCAGGATTGCTAAAATTGTCCCAAAGTTTGTTAATTTTATTGATTTCCTCGATCTTTACGAGAAGAATGATTGGAATCGTGAAAATTTTCGAATTCCTGTATTCGACTGATTTACATGTTTTAGAAGTCGGATATTCCAAAGCATATTTTTACAAAATGTCTGTCTGTGAGACTGTGACTCTGGTCGTTCCCCTGTCCTTCTGTCTATATCTTACATCAATTTTTTGAGCGCTATATCTCAAGAATTAATGTACGGTTTTTTATAAAAATGTATATTCAGATAGCCCCTATGTAAATTGACGCTGATTAGTTTTTAGCGTAAAATTGATTAATATGTGGTGCCGCTATGCTCCCTTTTTCACGATATTTTAAATAGCTCTATCTTAAGAACTAATGCATGGAATTTAATAAAAAATATGTACATTCCAGTAGTCCATGATATGTATTGAAACTAATTAGTTTTTGATATAAATTGTTCAATAGATGACACTGCTATGCTGCATTTTACTCGATTTTTGAAATATTTCTAGAATTTAATTCTGTCTCAAGAACTTAATAGAATTTTCTCTATTTCAAGAATTAATGCACGGAATTTAATACAATTCTATGTTCAGGTAGTCCCTGATATTGATTAAAGTCGATTAGTTTTGGTGTAAATCGCTCAACAGGTGGTGCTGCTATGCTGCTTCTTTACGATTTACACAACAGTTCTATATAAATAACTTACGCACGGATATCTATCAAATTTCAGATTCAGTTAGTCCTTGACATGACTTGATGTTGTTTATTATTGTGGTATAAATCAGTCAACAGGTGGCGGCGCTATGCTGAATATTGCATGATTTTTGCAATAGCTCTATCTTAAGAATTAATGCACGGTTTATCATCAAACTTCAGATAAGTAAATCCGTGATTTGAATTATTTTTGTTTATATTTTGGCATCAATAGCCTAATAGATGGCTAAGAATATTTTCCCCGATATCCGCAAAAAACGTTTTCAAGAAGTAATGCACGGAATTTCATGCCTTTAGAATCCTAACGATGAGCATAGATTTTCATTTAATTTTCGCACTTAGGAAGCGAGTTTTGAAGTATTTACATGCATGAGATAGAAAAACGTTTTGGGATTGCCACATCCGACCATTTTTTTAAAGTGTAAACAAAATAGTTTTTTTTCAAAAGCAAACTAGTCCGATTAGTTCAAGTACAATTAGTTTTGCGATTATTTCAAGTGCGATTTAGTTCAAGTAAATAGTTTTCCAAACTAGCTTAAATAAATAGTAACTAGTTTAATTCAAGTAACTAATAAATAGTTCAAGTAACTAGTTCTAGTAATTAGTCACTAGTACAACTACTTCAGACAAACAACTAGTTAAGTCAAGTAACTAGTAACTAATTCTAGTAACTAGTTATACAACTGGTTCAAGTATGACTAGTCTTTTCAAGTGCAAACAAAATAAATATATTCCAATAAATCTAAACATGGTAGAAATATTATTTTGTTCTAAAAATCTTACATGATAAAGGAAAAGCCACGAATAAAATTACCTATCCATTATCAATAACAATTTAAATGACTTTCTAAATCATTTTCAGATTACGATCTCGCAAAACAATATTTTCTTTGTAAAACATCTTTCTTCAAACTACATTTGCCTTTAACACCAATGAATTTCTACTCAATGAATCACGTTGCATTACGTTATGTTTTCCGATAAATTTCTTACTTTCTAAAGAATCTAACCCTAAGCCTTGCTTAAGGGTGAAATAATTTCTAGACACAATCTGTCAGACTCCTGGGCTCCTTGAAAATGGATTTCATACAAACGTATCGATTGTACATTTTGCGAAGCCAATGAAACATTTATTAAGTATATCCGTTTGAACAATATTATTCATATTTTTAGAGTACAGTGTTTATAGTTCATGAAAGGTTTCTATTAAACATTTCGTTATTTTTGTTTTATATATCATATATTTGAATTTTCAAAAAGGATTTTCAAATATGTAAAATTAAGCAAGTAGTTTCTTTTCCTAAGTAAATTTTGCAATTCAAATATTGTAATTTCCTTTTCACGCATTTGAACAGATTTTTTAAAATTATTCATTTGCAATCTCCTCTTATTATAATATATTCCGTTCTATTTCAACAGATTTATCAACTGCGCGATTAAATGTATTGTAGTTAGCAGTATTTTCAAAATTAAAACTGGGAAAAAATAAATTAACATTTAAAATAAATGTTAAAAAGCTATTGCTTTAATATTCCTTCAAAATACTTCATAGCTATTCATTTTTTGCGACAAGCCCCGTTTTAACCATTTAAATGCTAATGTTCCCAAATGGGAACATTGCACTATTAATAATACAAAACATGTATTTTCCGACATTATAACGATGTCCTTATTTTTCCTATAAAATATAAGGTTGATTTGAATTTTTGAAATGGAAATATTTGTGCTTAATCATTTACCACATGTATTAATTAATATACAAATTCATTAATTTGCATAAAAATTATATTATTTGCTTTTATCGTTTTCTCTATATTACTTACATTTGATAGTTAAGAATCTAAATGTTTTTGGATTTCAAGAAAATACTCAAGAACAATATACAATAGCATACATAAGAAAATAACTTGTTATATTTGCATAGGTTGTCAACCAATAATCACGTTCCAAAATGCGAACACTGAAATGTAAACAGCCAAAAAACTGCGGAAATATATTTTTTTGGTATTTTCTAAATTTGTATGCACAAATTAAAACATTTGAAGCTGTAATATAGGAAAAACAAAATTGTAATTACATTGCGATATTAATTTGGCGCTCGTCTAAGCGATTAAATCTCTGTTTAATTATGTCTAAATTATGTCTCTTATGTCTAATTTTTGTTCAGATTTTTTCTGGGTAACATTTGTTTCTTGCTAAACAACTCCATTAAGAACAAGTGGAACTTAACATTAGCGAATTTATACTAAATTAATCACATCAGCTTATGTTAAGGTTTTACGGTGCGATACATAAATAATATGACGCAAATAAAATTCCATAACATTTAACTGGTAGAATAAAACGATCCGATTTATTAACATTAATTATAAATAGAAGTGTTCATATACGTCCATTAAAAACATTTCAAAAATATGCATTAAAGTATTTAATTGCTATAATGGACGTCAAATACTACAAAAAATCGTACGTCAATATCGTAGTATTTAACGTCCATTATAGCAATTAAATACTTTAATGCATATTTTTGAAACGATCCGATTTAGTCGCCACACGAAAGAGAATTGGTAGAAGAATGAACCAAGATCATTCATAAGTTTCTTTCTACGGCAATGCAAACTTCCAGGCACTTCTGGAAGTTCATTAATAGGACCTAAATCATGCATGATTTTAGCTCAGGATTTTTCCAGGATGCTTTTCAGGAAATAGACCTTATACATGTGACTTCAGATGCATATTCACAGTATCCGCAAAGAAACTCTTCGAGAGGGTTGAATTCTGATAGGGATTGGCCGACGCGTTTTCACATAACTTGGCGATAATTATACTTGGCGAGCGATAGATGCTTCCGTCGAGGAGTTTGATTTCCTTCCGAACCGAGTACAAAGTAACTTTTCTCTTGCAGCATTGCATTGGATGGAACGTGTCTTACTGAAAGCTGTACTCTTTAAAAGTTTTTAAACACAAATTTTTACTTTGTACTCGGCTCCGAAGGAAATCAAACTCGACGGAAGCGTCTATCGCTACGCCAAGTATAATTATCGCCAAGTTACGTGAAAACGCGTCGGCCAATCCCTATCAGAATTCAACCCTCCCGAAGAGTTACTTTGCAGATACTGTGAATATGCACTTTAGACGCCGGAGCTATATGATAATCTATTATTCTAGCCACTTCACCGCCAGAATGTCAGTATACGCAGGCGCAAACATCGCTAGCAGACGACTTCAGCCTTAACCCATGGTACAATTTAACGGAAAATTTACAAATTTAGAGATTTTTCTCGCAATCTAAATTTGAATTTATATTACAATATAAGTGTATGCTGCTATAATTTTTTCCTGTATTTTTAATAAACAAGCATTAATAACTCACTCCATAGAAAATGCTATGCTAAATACTGTCATTAAATACCGCCTGCAGCCGAATTTCAGCCTCAACCTCAGGTTCGTGCGTCAGGTCCATTCAAATTTTGGTGCTTGATTGCACAGATTTTTTACTCAAAGATCCCCTAAACAGAGAAGTTTCTTTTGATATAGGAGTTGTTAAATGAATGCAAGATTAGCCTTTGTACACCATATCTTCCTGCAAAAGAGTGAATTAATATCAACAGAAATAACAATTATAACAAACGGCACACACGCAAAAAAAAAAAGCATAGCTCAAAAACGCGAAAAAAATGTTATACTTAATTGACATTTTAAACAACCCCGAGAAATCGGGTGACTTCCTAAGGAATTTCAACCCAAGATTTGATTAAGGGAAAAGTAATTTCTAGACGCAATTTGGCAGACTGCTGGGCTCCTTGAAAATTGATTTCATGCAGATGTATATCATTTTACATTTTGCGAAGTGAATGAAACATTTATAATTTGAATCCGTCTAAGCAATACTACTCACTTTTGTAGAATATAGTGTTTGTATTTGAAAAAAGTTGTAGCAGAAAAAATACTTTTTAAATATGATATACAATGTTAGCACTCTCAATAGTGGCCAATGGTTAATTTCTTAACCGTTTGTCATAGGAATATAGTTCCAATTAAAAAATGCTTTAATTGATGTAAAGAAATATTTTAAACGCGATTTGGTCAATAAAAATATTTCTTATAATGCAAAGTCTAATAATGTATACATATCGCAATTTAAAAATATATTGTAAATTCATCCCATAAATGTGTATGCATTATTCTTTAACGTTATATAATTTTTTTTTTTTTTTTAGAAATTCAGTCGGGTTAGATGGGGCCTCTTTTCACTGATTGCTGTACAGACAAAACTCGGACTGAAAATTAAATTTTTACACCGGGTCGGGCCAACATAACATTCCCTCAGGAAGGGCGGGACCTCTAACAGTATCATGCCTCGAATAAAATATATTATACAGGGGTGATGGCAAAACCCATAAATTTGCACAGGGTTAGAAATGGAGGGGCAATTGGGATACATGATATGATAAAAAGAATATTGCCCAGTTAAACTGATGGCTTTGCGTTATTAGGCTGCTTAAAACTAGTTGCATATTATAGCCTTATTTTTTTTTGAAAGAATAACACATCTAAAAAAAAGTAAGGGGGATTAGTTCCCCCATTTCCCCCCAATTTTACTTAATAATCGTACCCCCAAAACTAGTCTCAGTTACACTTTGTGAAATTGAACAATTATCCAAAAATCGAAGCAAATCGGATAATTCTGCACAAAAATGCATTTATCTAATTTAAGGGGGATAATCCCTTATTCATAAGGGTGGATAGATTTTTTTTCACAGTGCCAAAACCTACCTATGCGGAAAACATGTTCTCTTGGATGGAGATTAAGAGTAAAAAATTAATTTTAAAATTTACTATTGCCACATTGAGTTTGAATTTCGAAAAAAAAAAGTGAAAAAAGACCTAATTTTGGTTAGATGACTTTTGATTCAAAATAATGGTTAAAAAACTATCCAAAACCTATATATGCGTAAAAGATGTTATATTATATGCTAAGTATGAGAAAAATAATTTAAAAAAAGTAATTTCAAAATTTAAGTCTGTCGCAATGTGGCTCAAATTCATGTATTTGAACGTTTTTACGGTAAAAAATCAATGTTTTTTTTTTTGTAAAATAAAATATTAAAATAAATCAAGAAAAATCGTCAAAATTACAATTGGCAATAATGACGTTTAGTATTGAAAATCGGCTTGGGATTTTGTAATTCAATTCGATTTTTATAAAACCGTCTCTTATACACGGTGAGTCATAAATATCGAAACAATAGGCTATCTCCTCCAATATTGCCCCTATACCCATATTTCCAATTGCAAAAATTCATAAAAAAAGATGAAAATTCTGATAAGATATGTTGCAACTCCATGGGGGATCTATTTGAAAAAAATATGAAAATTAAATTTTTATACGCCCCCCCAGGGCAAAATTCCCAATTAGGAAATTATTCCTTATCCATTCCTAAATTGAACAAAACAAAATTCATCTCGGTATCTAAAAATCCCACAAAGATATTAAATCCCAAAATCCTCAAAAATTCCTGACTTATACCACTTTTCCCTGCCTCTAAACTGTGATTTCTTGACTCAATTTCAACGCTTGTTAGGGAACATTCACAAATTGCAATTTAATAAAAATCGGTTAAAGATAGCGCTTTTTCTTTGGACATAAAATAGCAGTGTATAGTTTTTACGCTAAATTGGTATACCAGATGATTGCCATGATCAAAATATCTAGGTCAGGTCCCAAACCGACCCATAGGGGAAAAAGTTCGGCGTGGCCTAAATGACAATAATGATTATCATTTTCAATCTTTGTGTTTATTTGTATTTTTGTTTTTTCTGATGATGATTGAGTAAATTCAATCGAAACATGTCAAATTATTAAGATCTTTTAATGTATTTTATTAGTATTTTACGTCCATTTTAGCAATTAAATATTTTAATCTATATTTTTTTATACGTTTTTAATGGACTTATAAAAAAACTTCTTTTTATAATTAATAGGCAAAACCTGGTTGAGAAAACCGAAATATGTATCGATTTAACATGCTCAATTACACCGTGATAAACGAGGATTCGAAATAAACATCAAATACAAAAGTTACGTATTTTTGTCCGTACAATCCGAATCTGCAATAAAAAATGGGGTTATAATTTAAAATTTTAAAGTTGGACCCCCTCTGACCCCTTGGGGGTCGGTTGCGAAGGTGAAATTTGGTATCACTAAGTAGCTTATTTAAAAATATTTAACACGTATATTTTCGTTTTTCAATCTCTTATGTATTTCTCGAGTTATTCGACCGTTTCCAGACATTTCGGACACCCTGTATATATATATATATATATATATATATATATATATATTACAAAACACCTTGAAATGTATAAATTACGAACTGATATTGTTTTTCTTATCAAAATTCTGAAACTGAAAGTTGGTTATTGTCAATCTTGCATTTTGAGAAACTATTTTTTGCACAATTTTTATTTTACTTTTTACTTATATTATTTTTTTATAAACTACTTTCAATATACCATATTCCGACAAATTTTGACACATTTACCAAGTTTCAGATTAAGTATCACTACATTCAAAATAAATAACTGAAAAAATGTTAAAATAAAACAATCATTTTTAGTGTATAATTAAATGTAAGCTATTACCGGAATCTTGTTTGAAAATATCGCATTGCTATACAATAGATGTCTTACATACATAAAGAATGTAAAAAGAACCTATTATAACCAATGAATCTCTACTCATCGTGTTACATAAATTTAAGTTTTTCGATAAATTTCTGACCTTTTTAGTAATCTAACTCCAAGTGTTATTTAAGGATGAAATAACGCCAAATCCCTGGTTCCTTGAAAAATTATTTCATTCCGACGTTCCAACTTTACATTTTTTGAAGTGAATGAAACATATATAAACCATAAACGTTCGAGCAATACTATTCATTTTTCTAGAATGCAGTAATTGTATTTGTAGAAAGTAGAAAATAAATACTTTCTACTTAAGACGTATATATTTTTTAAGGTTTTGAAATTGAAACATCGTAATTTCCTATTATTCTAGCACTTCCATCATTTTTATTTAAACATCTTATTTGTATATTACTCGTTGTACGTTATATTAAAATAAATAATCACTTAAAATAAATTTTAAATGTAAGGTATTGCTTAAAAGTTTTTTAAAAATATCGTATATTATTTTTATATTATTATACATTATCGTAGTTTTTTTTATCGTATATAATGTAATTTGTATATAAAGAATACTTTAAATGTTTTCTAATTTTTACCAGGTTTGTCCTTAATATCTTTTTTTCTAGCAAGCAATTCCACTAAGAAAAAATGGGACTTAACATCAATGATTTTCTACTAAAATAATTACATCACATTACGTTCCTTTTGGAGTTAAATTCCTTTATCTTTAAGAAATCTAACCCAAAGTCTTGTTTAAGGGTAAAAATAAGCTCTAGACACAATTTGTCAGACTACTGGACTCCTAGGAAAATGGTTTCATACAGACGTATCGATTGTAGATTTTGTAAATTAAACAAAACTTTTATAAACATTATCCGTTTGGGGTTTCCTTTTTTGAAACTGTGTTTATATTTTAGGAAAGTTGTAGTAGCAAATAAATTCCTTTTAAGGATGGTATACATTTTTTATAAATTTTCACAAAGTATTTTAAACAGGTGATTTTTTTTTCCTTAAGCATATTTTGAAATTAAATGCTTATAATTTCCAATAATTCTTCAATTTGTACCATTTTATTTAAAATTTTTATTTTTAAACTACTTTTAATGATTTATATCCCTTCCAAACTTGAAAAATATATCATGTTTGTGATTAAGATTATCATAAGTGTTAGTATATTGAAAATACAAGAATAAAAAGAGATTAAAATTAACAAAACTTTTTAAATAAGTGTTAAATGTAGGCTATTATCAAAAAATTGTATACACGTATCGCATATATATGTATAGAATATATTTCTCACTTATATAAACAACGTTTTAAAAGCTTTTCTAATTTGTTTTAGATTCCTTTTGAATAACTTTTTCTTCAGAAAAACTGTGTTGAGAATAAATGTGACTTAAAATCATTGAATTTCTACTTAATTAATCACATCGCTTTACGTTAGGTTTTAGTGATTTTTATTTCTGTTTAACAAATCTAAAGTCTAGATAAATCGCTTAACCTTCAGAAGTACGCTAAATACGTTCTTTCATTTCAGTAATCAATGATTATTACATACATTCTGTATGTCGTTCACTACTCAATAATGAATGAATATTTTAACCAGATTGATCTGTTTTATGCAACTGTCATAATATGGCACTGGTTAAAGGTCAGTTTTATGACATAAATAAAACTGATATAATTAACATATAATATCTTTATTTTTACATTCTGTATGTCGTTCACTACTCAATAATGAATGAATATTTGAACCAGATTGACCTGTTTTATGCAACTGTCATAATATGGCATTGGTTAAAGGTCAGTTTTATGACATAAATAAAACTGATATAATTAACATATAATATCTTTATTTTTAATAAAAGTAATTAACGATGTCACTGTCGCCGACATTGATTATTTTTGTGACCGGGGGGTCTTTTTTCGTTAAGGGGACAGTGGACCTTTATGTGAGCAAAATCATCTATAGCAAAATCGTCAGAAAAAAGGTCTATTTCTGGGGTATAATAGTACCTAAACAGTTTTTCTTATTAAAATATCATTTATGAAGGTTTTAAGGAGTAAATAATAAAGATAAATTTATTTATATACTTTAAATCCGTTTTTCTCAAAACTAATTTTTCAGCGTTTTTAGATTTTTGAATTGCTCCTGGCGTCTTAATTTTTGATCAAAATTTATGAAATTGATAAGGAAGTATCCTGATATTGTTTAAAAAGAAATTGTGTAAGCTTTTAAAAATTCGTCTTCATTAAGATAGTCAATTTTTATTTTTATTTATTAAAAGGCAAAATTTTGATGAAAATCGATAAGGAATTTAGAAAAAAATCTGTAGAATATTAACTATTCAAGAGATTTATAAAATCTTACCCAAATTTGTTTCTAATATAGTTTTAAGTGATAAAAATGCAAAAGCAAGAAAATATTTCAAAAATTAAGGCACGAGGAGCATTTTAAAACTTCGTTTTAAAATTTAAATTTTTGTAAAAAAAATTGCAAATTTTAATAAGGTTGGAAATTTTTCGAAGGTATTCTATATGCTTTTTGTGAAATGTATATATGCACAAAATTTCATATTGCTATGATAAAAATTAATAAAATAAATTTTTAACGTCCACCGTCCCCTTAATACTAATAAAACTACTGTATTCAAAAATATGAAAATAAGTAATATTACAGACTAATGTTTGATAAAGACGCCAATGTGGAGAGTTTTTTTTTTTTATCGAATAATTATTTTAAGAGATATTTAAAACTAAATTTGGTCAACAACGTTCCATTATAAACTTTTCGTAGGAGCAAAACCAATATATAAGAATTTAATTATTTTTAGAACATTTTATACATTAAAAAATCCCGGTGTGCAGATTGCAACCATTTTTTATATTTGACTCTTTCTTCGAATTTTCATTTTAAATAAAAATTTTAAGAATTTCAAAAGTTATTTTGAAAAGGTTAGAAGAAAAATATTTCTTTCAAACACCAAAAATATATTTTTACACGTGACTGTTATAAACAGAAAAACTTCTTACAAATTAGAGTCAAAAGATATATAGCAGGAAAATATTGTAATTATGTCGTAAAAGCTATATTTCCAGGTGAAATTTAAAACAGAAAGAAAATGTTAAAATTATAAATGCATTAATATGAGTTAAAATACGTAAAAGAAGAAAGTATGTAATATGACACATAATAATCTTTAGGCCAGTCAAATTGTCAGAGAAAAAGGCCGGTAGATGCAAAAATTCTGCTAGAAGATTTTATGTTTTTAAAATGTTTATGGGGATACTAGTAACAAGAATTAATGGTTTTCCAACAAAATATCTCGAGGCTAAACTTTGTGGAGCCAAAAAACCACAAAATTTTCGGACTTTTCCAGTTTTTTGCCTGTAGCTCGAAAATTATAACCTTTTTGCGTAACATACCTAATTTCAAACAGAAAAACATTAAATTCTCTATAAATTTCATCCTAAAAATTTTTTTTCTAAACCCAATACTAAGCGCGCTATGATTTTTTGAAAATGTCACTTTTTTAAATTTTACAGAAAATGGCCTTTTTTTTTCGCCTCCTATCCAAAAAAACTTTTCTTCGTCACTAAGAATGAAAATTAAATACACCTATCGATGGATGAGAAATGAACGTTTTAAGAAAAGCGGACAGAAGAAGCACAAATTTTAGAAACCCTATATGAAAAACTATTAAAAAAGGGAGGGAGGGCCGAGGATAAAAAGGGAATGCAGATGGAAGATTGCGGCCATGTGACGTTCCCGAGCCGCTTTTGTTCAGATGCAAGTGTTCTTTTTTAAATACATACGCTTCTAATATGGTGCTATTCAGTTTATTGCATCTCTTCCCGTGCAGTAATGAAAAATGAGTGAGCTCGATCCAAAATTGTGTTTCATTTGCCAAACAGCTCAAATAGTGATACTCGCGTTGTGAGCCAGAAAGATCTTGCTAAGCTCTTTTTACATAGCGTTCAGCGTCAAGCAATATTCATAAGTTTTTTTTAAAAAATTAGCAAGCAAGTTAGAATACAGAATGATTGCCGAAAAACATGCGAATCAGAAAATGAATCATCGGGGTGAAGATTCTACACAGACTATAGTTTATTCCTCAGATCGAGCACTTCTTTCAAGTTTCAAGATAATTGCTTCTTGCTTGAACAAGGCAATCCCGGTGACTTCAACGAAAAACAATAAAAAAGGCCCTACTCAAAGAGATATGTTTCACAAAGTAATGAAGTTAGAAGCGAAAATTACATTTTTGAAAGCTGCAGAAAAACATGGGAAATAATCGACAAAAGCGACATAATTGTCGGAGAAGACATTGACCTTTTTGTGATCATGATGAGAATAGGCTATCAGCCCAAAAATCTGTTTTTCCAAAAGCCAGAAAGAGGTAACATTGAAACCAAGTGGTTTTTAAACATATCGTTCAAATACAATTACAACAATGTTCTTTTCCTTCATGTAGTCTGCTAATGCGATAAAACATCGTTCGTTTTGGGCAAAGAAAGTCAGTTTTGTAAAACTTTGAAAGAACATGATCAATTTGGAGTAATAGCCTGCGTGTTCAATAAATTAGGTTCTACCCGTCAAGAAATTATCAAGATTGGAGAAAAATTCCATATTGCACTATATAGTGGATAATAAATTGAATTGCAAAAATTGAATACCTAAATGTTCCAGTTATTTGGTAAATCTGCCACAAAAAGCAAAGTTCATCTTGCAAGACTACCACCAACACAAGAGGCTGCGCAGCATCATTTTCTCCGATGTTATCAGCAGATACAAGCTAGACTAGGAAACAATATCTCTCCTGAAGAATGGGGGTAGACAATCTCTTTCAGCCAGCTCAAATGTGCCAAGACTGCATCTGAATCCTTGTTATATGTGTCATGTAGTTTTAAAAAAGTGTGCAGCAAAGCATGTTGTTTTCATAATATAAGACTCAAATCTCGGCAATTTGTAAAAAATGTAATAGGATCAACTACGAAAATGTCGAAGACATTATTTATCCAGAAGGAGGGGATGTAAAAATGTCACCGTAAGTATTTTTTACTTACATTCAGTTAAATACCTAATATTAATGTTCTTCACTAAAGCTCTAAATGCACAAAAAGTTACAATGTTCTTGATTTTTTTACAATGTTACCGTTGTAATTCATCATGATTGTTATCATACAAATATCTATAATTTAAATATGTTGCATTAAAAAAGATAAAATAATGGAAAATTGTGTCAAATTTTCGTTTTTGCAATTTTTCCACTAAGTTAGAAAAAAGGGTCAATTTCATAAAGCTGTAGCGCGCTTAATAATGGCTTAAGAAAAACACTTTTAGGATGAAATTTGTAGAAATTTTAATGCTGTTTCTTTTTGTAATTGAGTATAGTATGCAAAAATTTTATAATTTTTGAGTTATAGACAAAAAACTGAAAAAAGTCCGAAAATTTTGTGGTTTTTTGGCTTTACAAAATTTAGCCTCGAGATATTTTGTTGGAAAACCATTAATTCTTGTTACTAGCATCCCCATAAACAGTTTAAAAACATAAAATCTTCTAGCAGAATTTTTGCATCTATTTATGAGAATTTGACTGGCCTACTTGTCAAACAGTTTAAATTAAAAAACATATTTACATGCAACATTTATTTTATATTTCTGAATAATATTTTAAAATATTGTTACCAATTTTAATACTATGCAAATAAAAGTACTTCATTTGTAGCAACAAAAATTTTTTCACATGAATTTAAAAAAAGAAATAAAATTTTAAAATAAAAAATCAATATGATTTAGAAGCAGTAAATAGCAGAATTTATCAAAAATGGGTGAATGCCAAAAGTTGCCTTTATATTACTACATCATCTGCGTGAAATTTAACTTATTCTGTGCTTTTAGTCTAAAAGTTTAAATTTTGGGTAAAATTCAACATTAAAATAAATAATAAAACATTCCTATACAGATGGTTATTATTTAAAAGTGTTATTAAAACCTTTAACATTAACTTCTTAACATCTTTAAACTGTAAACCAATATCTTTAATCTGTATAACTGGAGCCAAAACTGACAACTTTTATTAAAAAACGGCTTTACAAATCTATTCTGGCATACGATGAATTGTTGGCTTGAATACAGTTTTACCTAGTTGCTTTCAAAACGACCCTGCTCATACGTCGTGGAGATGACTACGTGCCCCTCCTGTCCCAACCTCCCGACCATCTGGGCACAGTGTTTTAAATATACATATTTTTTTTTTCGAAGACTGCTATAAAGTTTCTATGTATGTACTGCTTTATCTTCCTTTGTATTGGCAGACTGGGTGCTGCTGCTGTTACCTATTTCTTCTATATTTTTACAGTTTGTATAAAAGAAGAAAAGTGGATTAATGCACGGTAATGTTATTAACAGCCATCTGCTATCTTTACCAAATTGCACCCAATTAATGCATAATGACTCAAAGTTTTGTTACCAGAATTTTTTTAATGAATTATGTTCTTTTTTTTCATAATGATATGCTTCCAAGATGATTTTAGGTATTTCAATTTTAAGTATGTCGTCATCTACTCTACCTTTCCCATTTATTATATGTTGAGAAGCGAGCTGTTTGATAGAATGTCAATTATCAGAGAGCGCTGCAATCAGAAACTGTTAAGCATGTGTAAAGAAGACATAATAGTTAAAAGTTTTTTTAATGATGTTTTCTGTGTTGTTTACAGTTTGTGTGTAAAAGAAGACAAGTCGATGCACAGCGATGCTGTTAATGGAATCCGAACAGTCATCTATTTTCATATCAATCTTTCATCCAATTAATGTAGTTCTAGAAACGCAAGTTCTAAAAACTTGGAAATTCTATAAACGCAACATTTTTTCAAAGAATTTTGTTTTTTACATAATTATCTGCTTCAATGATTTTAGGCATTTAAATCAGACATCGAGTCCAGAACGGAGGATTGAAATCGATTGCGATTACGATAATTTTCAATAAAAAAACAGATTACGATTATGTCTCATTGTATGCAATTTGGTTTACGATTACAAGATTGATTTCTATTTTTTAAAAATTCTTTATTACAATTGCGTTTAGAATAAGAAAAATATGTTTTTGTTGAGTTACGATTTTCAAACTAATTGATTACGAATGCAGTTCAATTACACTCATTTCGTATGCATGTTACAAACTATAGTGCTGCATATTGTTGTATAATAATTTATGAGAATGTGTACTGTCTCTTTTTATAGTATTGTTTTAATCTTGACGTAGTACAAAAAATTATTTTGTTTTAGACAGGATTTCTTTATACATGTTTCGTTTTGACGGTTTTGCTGAATTTAAAAAAAAAGGATCTTAGAATTAATAGTTACAAATTTAGAAATTGTTTTTTTTTTCTTTAAGGATTATTAAATGATTTATATTAACCTTTCTACCCTGAATGGGTCTAATCGACCCATTTCTATTATTTATTTCATAATAGCTCCGTCGGGTTTTAACTAAGAGCTCTTATATTTTAAGTATTCCTCAAACAGATAAATATCTTCAGTTTATAATTTTTTCAGACTTCCGAAATTATTTTTTTTAGTCAAAATAAAAAAGTCACATTTTACCTGAATGGGTCTAATCGACCCATATCACTAATCGCATATAATTGCATGGAAAACAATTAGATTTTTCGATGCCATTGTGGAAAATGTTTAATCAAAATAAAAGTTTTAGTTTCTCCGATCTGTATTGTAATCAGAGATTAGTGTACTGACTCTGCGTCATATGCAAATTTCCTCCTTGCGCCCCAATCGAGTTTTTTCTTTGGGGGGGGGGGAGGATTCCCAGAACGGTTGTTTGTGCGTGCATAACATGTCCGTTTCTTGCGATACACGTACGGTTCCAACGCTCTTTAGGGTTTTCGCATGCGCTGAGCATTTTGCGATGAAAAAAATGGGTGTTGCCATTGGAAATTTTCGAGTTTCTGTAACTATAACCGTAACCGTGAGCGCCACTTTGTTGTCGTTCGCAGAATCTCGAGCTCATACCTCTGAATAGCTATATCTGAAATTTCATTTTGCTCGGTTGAGCGGACTGGCCGCTAGAGCTCCATATATCGGCAAAGTTTTTTATGACCACCCTGTATTTTCTGCATTATTCGGGTTTAAAAAGATATGACACTTGTCTCATATGTGCCGAAAAAAAAACAAATCGGTAATCCTCCTTTCAACTATGCATCATGAGGCCAAAGTTTCAAATGGAGAAAGAAAAGAAACCGGAAATAATTTTATATTGTAATGAAACTAAAGCTGGAGTAGCTACTACTGATAAATTAGCTGCTGCATATACATGCAAAAGGGGCACTAGGCGATGGCCTGTGTGTTTATTTTACAATTTAATTGATCTAGTTGCAATAAATGCATTTGTTGTTTTTATGCATGTAAATCCTTCTTGCAATCAAAACAAACTATACAAAAGGCGGCTTTTTCTAAAGGAACTTGGGAAACAGCTGACCGAACCTCACAGAGATATTAGGATGAAACAAAATATCCGAGTAATCATAAAGAAGCAATTGGCTACCTCAGCAGGTGAAAAAAAAGAAAGTATTAGTTCAGCTAAACGTGGAAGATGAAAAGAATGTGGTCCAAACAGAGATCGAAAAACGCAGACGAGATGTACTTCATGCTTATCTTTTCTTTGCCAGGAGCATATAAATGTGTACTGTAAATCTTGTTTATCATAAAAAATGTATCAAAACAATGGAAATAAAACAAATTTCTAATGTACATTTTTTATTATTATTTTCCAAATTATTGCTTATATAAACAAGGCATTGCAAGGAAGAGGGGGAGGGGGTGCAGTTAAAGTGGGAGGGGGGAGTTATAAAATATGTTGGTCTGTAATAGTGAATACAAAAATAATATCTAATATAAAGCTAGTTAAAAATACTTGTTTTGAGGTAGAATAAATAAAAACAAGTAAACTGGGTCTAATCGACCCATTCAGGTAAAACGTAACTTTTTTTTCAACAGGGTAGGAAGGTTAAAAAAGCTGTTCCTTCGTATATAAATACTATATGCTTTCCGATCTGAATATTTCGAAACTGATTTCATTATTATAAAGTCATTTTGAAATTAAGTGGATTTCTAAGGATGTTTGACTAATAGAATAGTGAAATGTAATATGTGAAATTCTGATTTGAAATTAACAAATATCGGCACATGGCAAGGAGAGTCCCCCCCCCTTTTACAGAATATGCATATATTTTATAATTTATTGAGTATTTAGTGTGCGATTTATATTTCTTTCCTTATACTTCAAAATGATTGGTAAGAGGAAAAAGTAATAAATATTTCTTACCTTGCTCAGTAGCGCTGGTTCCTAATTCCATCCTTTAAAATCCATTTTCATGACCTTCATGAAAACCACTCCTTTAACTGGAGTCGTACTGAACGTTCTAAGGTGAATGAACAACATATAAAATTAATATTAGCAATTTAATTATTACTATATTGTTGACAATAGAAGGAGAAAAAAATATTATATTCTTAGTGATTAATTATATTGTTACGAATTTTGTAAATAGTTAGTGTTTGTGCTGTAAAATAACGTAAATAATCTTATTAAGCTCCATTCCTTTACTAATATTAGCTTTTGTCCCTGTTATCAAGCAAACTTGTCTATTATTTTCAGTGAATGTCTATGGCAGCTTGGCGAAATAATAAAGTTATCGCCAAGTTGGCGTCACTTTTGACGACTAATTTTGGTCGCCAAATTAGGCGAAATATCGCCCAAGTTGGCGACAAACTTGGCGAATGATGGCGATGGTAACCCTTCCCTCTCTATGGTAACCCCCCTTAGGTATGCTGATACATTGAATGTTTTTCCTTGGTTTCTGGATTTTTCGAGAAGCCTATGGAAACTTCTAGCGCATGCTGCGAGCCTATATAAGGAGTGCAATACGAGCTGTCGTGGTTATTATTCATCAGTCAGTCATTGAGTGAGCTGCGATTGTAAGCAAGTTTGCTTGAGTTTTCTCTACATTGTTTTGAATGTGATTTAGCGTTGAGACATTGTATAAAGAGTCTCTGGGACCTATATCTGTACTTGTACGATAGATTTGAACAGTTATTTTTGAATATCTAGCAATATTTGTGAGTTTCGAAGACTCTGTTGTTCTGAAGATCTGTAAATAAATTATTTTCTACTTTTCTAAGAGACAAGAGTTTGAAGTCGTCTAACCATAAGATCAAAAGAACCCTATATACGCAACAATATGTTTAATTTCTTATTCTTGGTTAAAATATAATAAAAAGTGAATACATCGAGAGAACCGAAAAGAGGTTCTTCCCGATCATTATAAAACAGACAACTATAATGAAAGAAAATGTATCAAAGTTCAAACACAATGAGCAACGCGGAAGTTCACAGATGTAGGTGTAATAATGGGTTGGTGAAGAAAACCGCAAACATCTGATCAGAATGAAATGTAAAAGTAGTTTTTCATTCCTTAAATGATACAAGTTCTTGGCTACAGATAATAACACAAAATAATTAAAAGTTTATTTGAACTTTCTTCAAACATACATCAAACATTCTTCAAAGATTACACAAGTTACACACCTCTCACAACACCCCCTCCCTTCCACACACGCATTAAATGTTGGAAAAATGAGATCCTGTGATTCACAATCCTTTTTTAATGCAAAGTACAAACATCGAAGGAGTTAAACTAAGATTAATTTCCTCAAAGTTCGCGCTGTGAGACATTTTGACATAAAAACAAATACGTTTTTTTGGTAATACCCTGTTATCCAGACGACCAATTCCGAAAAATTATACAAATCGCCAAACGAATAGCCAAATTATACATATTGACATAATTTTTATTTTAAATGGCGAAAAAACAAATAATTAGTAGAATATTAATAAAATATTAATAAAAAGTTGAAATAAAGTTCATGTAATGACATTTTAAACACGTGAATCGTATTTAATTTTATTGAATGTGGCATTCACGATCATCCATTACTGGCATTTAATCTTATATTTTTGCGATAATTTTTTGGTCGACGGGATAACCTAGTAGGGTAACATCCCCAGTAATTGGTCTGCACCAATGATTGGCACATCCCATAAACATGTTCTAAAATAAGATTTATATCCAATCTTTTAAACATGCAAGACCATTTACCTGTTATATGCTCATTTACTTTAAAGATTATAACTTCGATTTATGCTACTAGATGACGAAACTGCCTAGGAAAGAGAAAAAATTATGGTTTGTATCAAATCAGCCATTTTGTTGCAAATGCTTCTTCTCTGGTTTAAGAAAGGCATGCTTTTTAATTCATTATTATCTGATTTCTAATATATTTTAAATTTTAATTGACAGCAGTTTTGTTTAGTTGAAAAGGGTTACTTTAGTTGTGTAAAAGTATTTTTGACACAAATATTTGGATATTTGATTTAATGATAGATGCCATTTAATGGTGCTTCAATTTCGATAGTTCCAAGTAATTGGCATCTAATCCAACTACAAGGGAATGATTTGCGATTAAATCACTTATTTTGGCAATACACTAAGTTAGTTATTGACTAATTTTGTTTATCAGTTGTTTTTATTTGAAAATATGAAATATTATCAGTAATTGGAATCCATTAAAGTTTTATATGACAATTACTAAGGACAGCATGACAATTACTGGATATTAACATAAATATATTGTATTGTTTTAAAGTGTTCACATTTCAGACTAATATGCTGATTTCTTTCTTTCAAAAACCTAAAATATGGCATCTTCATCTACAGTAAACACATTTAAAGCGATTAAACCCAATGAAAAATATAATTTTTTTACATATATAAACATGTGGCAATTACTGGATCACAAGGTGTTATACATTGGTGCTCTAGATGCCAATTACTGGTGACTACAGCAACTTTTTATAAATTTATTTTTATAAAAATACTTTTTCAAAAATTTTTGCTTTTAGTGGGCAAAATACATGCACAGATATGCATTCTTTGATTTAAAAATATTTGCAAGTAAATATTTTATTTCTTGGCAATGAAAATTGTGGTAAGTTTAAAGGCAAATTCTTAATTTGCCAATTACTGGGGATGTTACCCTAGTACTTTTTTTTTAATGAAGAAGTATTAGATAATCAAAAATAGGCTTCGGAAAAAATTTTAGAAATCGGAGAATAAAAAAATTATTTCTTTTTTCTTTCATCTGGATGTCTCTGTTTTCCGCAACTCAACATTTAAAAAAGAATTTAAACACATTGAGCGATAAAAGACAAAAAATGAAATAAAAATAAATAAATAAATAAAAAATAACATACAGACTTCTTCTAGGAGAGTATTTAGGGGGGTGGGGGGAAAGCAAACCCTTCTGACCAAATATTAGTTCTTTTTTCTTCTTATACCGATTTACAGCTATTTGGGAAAAATAAATTTTCGAGCAATATTTCGATTAAGTAATCAGAAATGAAGGAAATTTGGTTAGTTACATTTCAAAATTCAGGGAGGCGTTATTGAACTTGCTGGCGTATATACTAAGAGAATTTGCCAACAACAAGGTACCATTGCCCTGTACCCCGAAATCCTGCGTACGCCCGTATATTTACTGACAAACCAGTCTTACTTATTTTCTTTGAATTCTGTTAAAACAAACATATATAAGGAAAACAACTTTTATTATTAATGATTTTGTAAGAAAATATATCTATGTGTATCTTATCCTGATGTGTTAAAATGCAAATTTTGGATAAACGGATAATCCCATACTTCTGATTAATATCACCATATAGTTAATATAAACACAAATACATTTCAGTACAACTTTAAAGGAAAAGACAAGATATAAATATGCAATATTTCTAAAAAAAGTTGTATATACACTATGTTCCGTCTCATGTCAATAACCGGAAACTTCGATTTTACGCATATTGTTAAATATTTAGAAAAATAAATGAAAAATTATTATGAAATTCCAGGTGTGTAAACCAAAATAGTAGAGGTCATATATTTTCGTCAAGACTTTTTCCCAAAATCCCATAGGCAACCAGCACCAAATTGAAAAAAAAAACCAAGATCTTTTGGATAATCCTGTCAAAACTAAGGTCGCAAATCATCAAATCGCGCATTATGATATAATGGCTTATTATAATAAACTTTTTATAAAAAGAGTCCTAAACTTCGACAAGTGTTTTGCTTATGAATTGCGGAGTTCTTAATATAAAAAAAATCTTTTCAGAAAATATGACAAACAACATTCTACATAACACACTGTAATCAGAATTTAAAAAATAATATAAATTGTATTAAAAATGAGCAGGTATACAAAATAATGTTTCACCGCTCATGCGTGAATACAATCAAAGCATAATTTGCATAATGTGTTAGCTAAATTTATATAGACTTTTGTGTAAGTCTCAGAAACATAGCTTAAAAATTCAGAAAATTATCGTCGATTGAATCAGCTAAAAATCCGTTATTCCCAAAACAAAGCAAAAAGATATGGGGCTTTTTCCATATATCTATTGATTATTGTCAATATAGAATACACAATATTGCACCTAATATATTTGGTTACCGCCCCTCATCTTTTATCTTCCTTTTGTGAACAACGAATTTTGAGCTAATCTGCCGATGTTAAATCATAATATATTATATTTTTTCACTTCCCCGTACTATACAATACATTTGTCACGCATATAAACAACGTTTTTAATCTCTTTATTTTTTGCGATTTGTCCTGAATAACTTTATTTTCTTGCAAAACAACTCCTCTATGAAGAAATATGGGACTTAACATCAATTAGTTTCTGCTCAATTATTCGCATCATTTTACGTTAGATTTTAGATGAATTTTTTACTATCTAAGAAATCAAATCCCAAGTCTTGCTTAAGTGTGAAATAATTTCTAGACACAATCTGTCAGACAGATGTGCTCTCAAAAAAAATGAATTCATTCAGACATATATATTGTACATTTTTTGAAGTAAATAAAACATTTATAAACTATATCCATTTTAGCAATATTACTGATTTTTTTAGAATACAGTGTTTATATTTGAAAAATGCTGTAATAGAAAATAAATGATTTATTTTGAGTATGCTATTTTTTTCAGGACGTGTTATTAATGTGTGTAAAATACAAGTTTTTTTTTCTTAAATTTGTAGACTTTGAAGTTGAATGATTGTAATTTCCAATTATTCTTGCATTTGCACGAATTTTATTTCAAATTTAATTTGTAAACCGCGCTTAATATTTTATATTCCATCTATGTATATTATATTCAGATATATAAAATTTGCAATTAAATATATCATAAATAAAAAAAACTGTACTTTTACAAATGTAAAGTTACAGAGATGGGTATACATACTAAAATTTTATCTGCACACTGCGCAAACAAAGATGTAAATCTATAAACTAATTTTTGTTAATCTACAAAGATCTGTAACTTTACAAAATAATCTACTAAATAATTTAATGAATCTAAATAAAAATAATCATAACGAAATTTTATCTGTAACTCAGGATGCAGTTACATACAGTGTTCAAGGCATCCCAGTCTTATAAAAAAAAATCCTACTAACCTATATTTTTATTTACGATGCAAAAGTGTGTACGTTGCATATATTTTCATTGGTGCCGTAACATAAAATATTCTAGAAATCCCAGTGTCCCAGAAAAATGCTAGTAACATTACGCCCCACTAATGGCCGCAAGGTCTGACCTCCAAACTGGTAGACGGTATGTGCTGGGTACGAACCTAATCGTGACCGTCGGCCTAACCGTTCGGTGTTTTTCGCGGTTTTCTTCGAACCTTGGGCTTCCTTGCGTAAATACGGGTTTGGTTCCCTTAGAAAGACCCCTGTGAAGGGCATCCCACCCCTTAAGGCTTATATCCCACAGTATAGATAATTGGAGGACATAAATACAAACAAACGAACAAGCTAGTAGCATTACAATTTTTTATTACATTAGTACATTCGAAATATTGAGTAAAATGAACATTGAAACAAGTGAATCATTTTGCATAATTTTTAATCATAAGCTATTGCCTGATTTCTTTTTTCAAAATATCGCCTTAGCTATACAATACATTTCTTACATATAAAAAGAACGTTTTAAATGTCTTTTTTTTCCATATTTGTTTGAAACAACTTCACTAAGAAAAAATGGGACTTAACATGAATCGAATTTCTGCTCAATTAATCATTTCACCTTACATTAGATTTTACATAAATTTCCTGCTCTGTTAGTGATCTAACCCTATGTCTTTCTTAAGAACTGAAATAATTTCTAGACACAATCTGATAAGACTTCTTGGCTCCTACGAAAATAAATTCATACAGACGTATCGATTGCATATTGTTTGAATTCAATAAAACATCTATAAACTATATCCATTTGAACAATACTGTTCATTTTTTAATAACGCGTTTAAATTTGAAGAAATTTCTAGCAGAGAATAAGTAATTTCTTTTAAGTAGGATTCATATTATCATTTTAACAAAGTAGAATCAGTACATTTAAATTAAAGATTAAAAAAATGATAACTAGTCATTTTAAATAAATGTTTAATACAAGAAATTGCCTAATAAGTGTTTCAGAATACCGCGTAGCTATATAATACATTTCTTAAATAGTCAAAAAAGGTTAAAATGTCTTTCTAATTTTCTTTTTATTTAATAAATAAAAAGATTTAATAACTCTTTTTTTTTCTTCCAAAACATCGCCATAAAATATCCCCTCGAAAGAAATGGGAGTTATTATCGATGTATTTATAATCTATGAATCACATTACGTTATGTTAATATTTTACACTGAAAAAAAGTCAATTTGCGGACAAGATTTTGCAGCAGAGTTGCCGGAATGTTTCCGTTTTTTTTCGGAAATTCAATCATTTTAGTTTTTTTTGCAATAGTATTTTGAAGGACATGAAAAGCATGCAACGTGATAAAAAAAATTCAGCAATCCCATTGAATAATAGAATTTTACAGCAATAATTCCGTATTTGAAACTCTGTAATCGTAAAATGACAACAGTTTTACAGAGAGACTCTGTCTTTCTAACAAAACGGAAAAATTTTGACCAAATTTCACGGAAGGCAACCTGGCAATAAACGGAAAACTTTAAAATTGTAGATAAATTTCTTGCTAAGAAATATAATCCCAAGTATTTCTCAAGGACAAAGTTATTTGCAAACAGAATCTGTCTGATTCCTGAGCTTTAAAAAAGAAATTATTTCAAACAGACATACCAGTGGTACATTTCGTGAAATGAGTGAAATATTTCTTTCCATACCTGTTGAAGTAACACGTTGATTTTTTTTAAAGACAGTGTTTATATTTGAAAAAAAAAGAAAAAAAAACTTTCTTTTTTAGCAACATTATTTTTCAATAAAAAAATATTTAGAAATGCATAAAATGTAAACTGCTGTCTTTTATCTTAAAAAGCTTCCGAATTTGAAAGATTGTGATTTTCTATTATAGCTTTTTGCGAAATTTTGTTTCTTCTGCATCGTTTTTATTTAAAACTTTTATTTTATTTTTTATCTTTTATTGGTATATTTTGTTTTTTTCCCATAATTTCCAACATTAGCTCTTTTACAAGATGCACGGATTTTCACCAAACTTCAAATTCAGATAGTCTTCGATATATGCTGATATATACGAATATATGATGATTACGTGTATGTATACATCGCCCAACATCTGGTTCTGCTGTATTGCATTTTTCACCATTCCTGCAATAGCTCCATTTTAAGAATCAATAGATGAATTTTCATTTGTTTTCAGATTTATTTAGACGTGGCACAAGCTGTTGTTGATTAGATTTTGGTGTTAACAATGCATTCGGGGGCGCGCCTATGTTTGGAATTTGGGTTTTTTTTGTAAATGCTCTATCTCAAAAGTAATGCTCACATTTTACACAAAATTCTGATTCAGTTATACGTTGACATAATTTTTTGTTATTAAATTATTGTGTAAATCATGCAATAAGTGAACTATTGGACTACATTATGCTGGAATTACATTATTTCAATTGTAGGCATATCCAAGAACTAATGCACGAAATTTCGTATCTTTACAATTCTAATGCTAGGTATAGATTGAGATTTCATTTTGTCAGTTTGATGGCAAATTTTAAAGTATTAACATGGATTAAGTAGAAGAATGTTTCAATGGATAAAATGATTCTAATTTTTAGGGCACCTGAATAACGAAACTGTCTACATTTTTAGGTATTAACAAAAATTTGGGTAATTTTAAAAAACTTGCCATCAATTATTTCTACGAATTGTTTAGACTGAAACTGTCTCTCAACTTTTAACTTAAGCATTTTCAGATCAATCCTTACTTTTTTCTGTTGTTCCACCAGTTTTGCATATGATCACACATTTTTAGATCCTTTCAGAAAATCAATAATTCAATTTCAATTAACAAAACAACCACTGAACGTTTTGGGGATATTTGACTAGTTTAGAAATCTTTTGAAATTCAAACATAGTAATTTCTAACTATGCTTGAAATGTTTTGCACTATTTCTGGTGCTCAGTTTTGATTTAAAATTTTTATTTGTAAAACAGTCTTCGATACATTCTATTCCATATGATTTGTATAGATGTATTAAGCGTGTCATTAAATATGTTTTATGCGCAGATAGAATACATGATAGTATCTATGACGCATCACAAGACATATTTATGCATCTAGAACATAAAACATAAAAAGTATATTAATAATTCAATAATTCTAAATAATATTCAATAGAAGTTATTCCCTAAAAATAGTTTTAAAATCATCATCATAACATCATGATAACAATCGTCAACTGGATATATGATACATATCTTGCACTTAATTACAACATTTTGAATGTTACTCTAATTTTTTTAGAATAGTCGAAGAAAATGTTTTTTTTCTGCGAAACAACTAACTTAGGAGAAATGTGCCTAACATCAATGAAAACTTTCTGAATGAATCACGTGTCATTACGTTAAGGTTTGAGATATACTTCATGTTCTCTAAGAAATTTAACCGCAAGTCTTGCTTAGGGACGAAATAATTTCTAGAGAGAATTTGTCACATTCATAGGCTTCAGGGATAATGATTTCACATAGAAATATCGATTGTACATTTCATGAATTGGGTGATTCATTTATTGCAAGAAGTGTTTGAAAAATGCATCGATTTTTATAATAAAGTGTTTATATTTAAGGAGAGATATTTCAGTACATAAATACTATCTTTATTATTATTTACCCATCATATGAAATCGAATTTTTTTGACGGATTAGCACGTTTTTCACACCAGAGATTCTGAAAAACTTATCTCTAGAAAAACAATACTGTCCATCTGTCTGTGTGTCTGTCTGCAACCACTCTATCTCCCGAACAAATTAAGATAGAGACTTGAAATTTAGTAAGTACTTAGTTTGTAACAATGGAAAAAAGCCTATTGAATATCAGTAATCTCTATTATCCGGAACTATTTTTTCGGACTCTTGAAATATTCGTTCTGATGAAAGGTATGTAAACATTTTCTAAAGTTTTTATTTTAAGGATAAATTTAAACGACAATTAAAAATAAGTTTTGCATTAAAAATGAAGTCAATTGGATAATTAGTTGCTTATATATTGTTATTCCTATTTTCCACACTCATCGAGTTTTCATGATCCTGTATTTCATTCAAATTTTAATTAAAATATATATTTTAATTGGAAATGAGATGCTTAATCCGACGCAATGAATTGTTAGTTAATCTGATTACTAGTTATTGAGTTATAAGCATATTTCTTTTCCGCAGTGGCACCATTTGATTATTCTGTCAACTGAAAAGTTATCGCCAAACTGTTAGATTAAATGTTAATATAGACTTATCGTAAATGGCACATTCTATTGACATTAAATATTAAATAAATGACAATTGACATTTAGTTTTTTAATCTTTTATTAATTTCTTTTTCGTTACTTAAAATAAAAGTTATGCCCATTTGTATAATTTTGCGAGTAGTTTGGCAATTTATATAATTTGTCAGAATGGTCAGCGGGATAATCGAATAGTACCCACAGTTCTGTAGTAGAGCATTACTAAGTATTAAAAATAATTAAATATACATTTAAATTTTGTTTGAAATTGCAATGCATTTTATTGATGGTTTACACATGTTTTATATCCTTATTTTATATTATGCATATTCATGATGAGTAAATATTACGATGGCCCCTAACAACTAGTTTTCCCAAAATATTTTAAAATCTGCAAAATGTAATGGACTACATTTTTTTTCCTTAGTAGCTTTTAAAACTGAAGATAGTACTATTTTTTTCTAAACACACGACAATATAAATATTTTTTTTTTTTTTCACTTAAAACAATATTTAATAATTCAAAAAACTCTATCTTTTAATAATTTGTGATCGTATTAAAAAAAGAAAAAATTACATTATACCCACAAAAGACCCCCTGAATATAACACTTTTATTGAAAAACATTCTTAATCATTTAATAATAAAAAAAAGCAAAATGAAGAAAAATGTTACCCGAGGAATCCTCCGTAATGAAGTAAAGAAAAACTTAAAAACAAACCGAATTCACAGATGATTAAACTTGAAAATTCTTTATTTAAAGAAACTATTATTTTATAGGAAGTAGGGTCTTTAGATGACGGGATATCCTTTTCACACTCCCATCGTTAAAAATATAATTGAAAGGCGACTTCATTTTTAGGTAGATTTCGTATGAAATCTACCTAATTCGTATGAAATTCTCCACCAATGTTGGAATTTCTGAAAAAATTTTGCAGATCAACACCGATCATGACCCCTAGACCCCAAAACTACCACCAGTAAAACAGTTTATATATATATATATATCCCACTTTTTTATGGACACGATAACTTGTATAATTATGCACCAATTTCAACCAAACTGGTACATAAAATCAAAGAGGTTAAAATCTCGGTTAATTTCATTAATGGGCAAAATCGGACCAAGGGGGTCAAAATAGGGGGCGTTTTTGTGAAAACGGAAAAAAACTCAGAACTACTTAATGAAAATAGATACGGAATCGGTTTAAAGTTTATATTACTTTTAAATAATGGGCCAAACGTTTATGCATGACAATTGATAAAGCTGAAAATGGGTTCAGACGGCGAAAAAAATAAGGTTTTTCGGAGAAAAAATCATAACTTTGTTAATTCTAAAGGTTTCAAATCCAACTAAGTTTTTTATAAATGTCCTCAAAATTATCTTAAACTTTTGTTTTACAAGTTTTTGATATGATTAATTCTTACCGGTAAAAAAAAAGAAAAAACGAAAACAAAAAGGGAGCTGGAAAAAGAAAAAAAATCCATAACTATTTTACATCTACTCAATAATCTCTAAAACTCTTTTATTGACAAGTTTTTCATAAGAGACCAATTCTTATAACAAAAATAAATTAAACAATAATACGAGTTGAAGAAAAAACCTCAAATCAAAACAGTTTATATTCTGACTCATTTTTA
This sequence comes from Maratus speculifer, assembly GCA_964019185.1. Taxonomy (NCBI): domain Eukaryota; kingdom Metazoa; phylum Arthropoda; class Arachnida; order Araneae; family Salticidae; genus Maratus; species Maratus speculifer. The sequence continues at coordinate 367,659,305 of OZ025291.1, forward strand.
AATTAATTCTCAATTTTAAACGCATCCAAATGGCGGGTCCTCTTCTTTAGAAACTTTATAACGTGATGCATTTCTCAGTTGTTTGATAAAGTTAGAATATATTTCAAAAAAGGGTGCAAAAAGGATATTTTGAACAGAATTTCCCGAAATGATTGAAAATTTGAAGAAGTATTCAAATAACAAATTGCGTTTTTTCTGACTCATTTTTAAACCCATTATTGCTATCAAACGCATCCAATTCAAAGGTCCTCTTATTTAGGAACTATATAATGTGACGCATTGGTCAGTGTTTTTGATAAGGGCAGAATATATTTCAAAAAAGTCTGCCGAAAAGGTTATTTTGAACAGAATTTCCAGAAGCTATCGTGTTTGAAAAATTGAGGTATTCAAATAACAAGTTGAGTTTTTTGTGACTCATTTTTAAATTCAGGTTTGCTCTCAAACACATCCAATTGACAGGTTCTCTTATTTAGGAACTACAGAGTGTGCCGTATTGGTCAGTGGTTTGATAAAGGAAAAATACATTTTTAAAAAAGCTGTCAAAGTGGGCACTTTGCACAAAATTTCCCGAAACGATCGTGATTCAAGAATTGTTGATATATTCAAATAATAAATTGCTTAATTTACGACTCATTTTTAAATTCAATTATGCATTCAAACGCATTCAGTTGACAGTTTTTTCTTATTTAGAAGTTATATAATTTGCTGTATTGACCGATTTTTTAATAAAGTCGGAATACATTTCAAAATATGTTGTCATAATGGGCATTTGGGCCGAATCTCTCTTAAGATGATTCTGATAAAACTAGTTCTTACAGAAAATTGAAATTAATTTTTTTTTCAAAAGCGGCCAAACAAAGTTATTAAACTGGATTTATCTCTAATCCTATTTTATTTTTTGTTGTTGAAATGAATACTCTTCGAAATCTACCTTCGTCTATAGGCCAAGCCGACAGGGATTTTTTTTATAGAATTCACTTTACTCAATATAACAATAACCCCTTACTTTCTCTGGGAATTGGTAGAAGCTTGACATAATACAAGAAATTATGTATCTAATACGCAGGATCTTGCGGCTCTACATAATTCACATGCATTTAAAAAGCAATACAACAAAAGAACATTAGCGAGCAACCCTTTCAGAAGATTTCGAACTTATTCGGTTTCTCAACTATCCAGAAATCACCTCCGCTAACAGAACCCACTCAAACAACTAGAATATGATGTCATTTGTTTCATCTTGATATAAAAAAAAAAATAAAAAAAAGAGACACATTTTACTCTTGTCGTAAACAAAATAGATATTTCCTTACAGGTGTGTTTTCCAACCAGTGAGAACAGGGCCGTGCGAAGTGTGTGTGTGTGGGGGGGAGACAGTGGCCCTGGGCGCGGACTTTGAGGAGGCGCCAAATTTTTACTACGATCCTTGCTTGTTTCTTCTTATATTGTAAAAAACACCATATATATATATATATAAATATTCGGATTTTTTTTGTGAAAAATACATAAACTCTCAAAATAGTATGTTGTTTCTTTCTTGGGATCTAAAAATGGTTACAAATTGTTATATTGGTACTGTTAGATACTTTTTTTTCACATATGTTTTCCAGAATCCCTTGAAATGTTCTTTTGTATTATTCATTTGTTAAAATTAAACCTTGTAATATTTAAAAATAAACGCTAAGCATATATTCTATAGAATATATTTGTGTTTTTAAATTTTCAGTTATGTGACACCTGTCGGAAAGAGAAATGATGGTGGTTTAGGGGGGGGGGGAAAGGGCGCCAAATTGAAACTTCACCCCGGTCGCAAAGGGTTCCCGTAAGAAAATAAAATCGCTAATTTGCAGGGACAAATAAAAGGAAATAACAATGATAAACTTTCGTTGTGTAACATGTAATGTTACAGATTGGAAAAAAGGTCTTATTAATTTTAGTTTTTTATAGATATTTTAAGATATGTGACACTTGTCGGAAAGAGAAATGATGGTGGTTTAGGGGGGGGGGGGGAGAGGGCGCCAAATTGAAACTTCACCCCGGTCGCAAAGGGTTCCCGTAAGAAAATAAAATCGCTAATTTGCAGGGACAAATAAAAGGAAATAACAATGATAAACTTTCGTTGTGTAACATGTAATGTTACAGATTGGAAAAAAGCTCTTATTAATTTTAGTTTTTTATAGATATTTTAAGATATGATACCAAATTATGGGTAAAGTACTAACGGGTCAATCCATTTCAAGTGGTCCAGAAAATATTTTTTGGTCGCTCGACCATTTTTAAAAAATCTGAAATTTTTTGTACAACAACCCTAACATGACGGAAGTTCAAAATGACCGTTCTTTTAATTTTACTATTTTTTATTTGTGCATGGCGGCCATCTTTCTTTCATCGTGTGCAGCGATTTTCTCAGATACTAGGATACACAAAATTGTAAATATCTCGTCTTCTATTTTCCCAATTGAAATGGGGTTTGCAGCATTTTGTTCAGAATAAAATAGGCTAAATAAACAGTGATAGAAAAATTTTGAAAAATAAATTTTTACAGGTAAAATTTTAGCACAAAATGTACGATTTTTTCCAAAATCTATCCGTTTGCACGAGGAAAATTTTCATGCAAGAGCAACTGTCAACCTTACACAATTTTTTCTACAAATAGGTCAAAAGTACGTGCACTCATACACCAAGTCCCAGATCTGGGAGTTAATTTCTCTTTTCGAGAAAAATTCCGAAATTCGTCAAAAATTTCAAAAATCGCACTTTTTAGGCTTTGATATCTCTGGTGGGGCACGAGATAAAAATCTGAAATTTTGGCCTGTAATAATATTGTGTAGTAGCGTTATGTACAAAAAATTTCAAGAAGGAGATTTGACTACAAGCTGAGATATGACATGGAAAATATGTGTAAACAATACTGTCAAACTATTGTAAACCTACTACGTAATTGTTCAACAAGATTGTCAACCTTGCACAATTTTTTCTACAAATAGGTCAAAAGTACGTGCACTCATACACCAAGTCCCAGATCTGGGAGTTAATTTCTCTTTCCGAAAAAAATTCCGAAATTCGTCGAAAATTTCAAAAATCGTACTTTTTAGGCTTTGATATCTCTGGTGGAGCACGAGATAAAAATCCGAAATTCTGGCCTTTGATAGTATTATGTAGTAGTGTTATGTACAAAAAATTTCAAGAAGGAGATTTGACAACAAGCTGAGATACGGTGATTAAAGAAATGTTAAGAAATGCTATTACGAGTACATTAGGAGAATTAAGATTAGTCTCTTTTATTACAATATTTACCCAGAAAATATCGTTTGTTGAAAACAGTTAAATAATAAGCATTTAATTTACAAAATACTATATATGCTCAACAAAGAGCTTAATAATATTTACGAGAGATGTTATGAGTTCGACCAGTTACTGTTATCAGTCCATGAGGCTGTTCTTTCTAAAAATTTTATTTGAAGCCCCCAAGTCTTGTCATCCCTTGTTAACTTGAATGAAATTCTCTAGGTTTAATAATTGAAGCCATGTCAACTCGATCAGTTGCAATTCATTGTCTGTAATTTACTTTTCCTGAAATGTGTTCCGAGTAAAATTGTTGCAATAGCATTTCTAGTAGATTTGTTCATCTGGACAAATAGTGTATTGGCTTAGCATACATTCTGAATTGTTTAAATCACACAGAAGCATTTGAAAAAGATATTTGTAACTAACATTTAACTTACCATAAAAAATTAATTTAAAATTTTGGAGGTATGAACAATTACATAGTATGTTACAATAGTTTGGCAGTATTGCTTTCACATATTGTCCATGTCATATCTCAGCTTGTAGTCAAATCTCCTTCTTGAAATTTTTTGTACATAACACTACTACACAATACTATCAAAGGCCAGAATTTCAGATTTTTATCTCGTGCTCCACCAGAGATATCAAAACCTAAAAAGTGCGATTTTTGAAATTTTCGACGAATTTCGGAATTTTTTTTCGCAAAGAGAAATCATTTCCCAGATCTGAGACCCTGTGTATGAGAACACGCACTTTTGACATTATTGTAGAAAAGATTGTTCAAGGTTGACAGTCTTGTTGAACAATTACATAGTAGGTTTACAATAGTTTGGTAGTATTGTTTTCACATATTTTCCATGTCATATCTCAGCTTGTATTCAAATCTCCTTCTTGAAATTTTTTGTACATAACACTACTACATGATACTATCATAGGCAAAAATTTCAGATTTTTATCTCGTGCCCCACCAGTGATACCAAAGCCTAAAAAGTGCGATTTTTGAAATTTTTGACGAATTTCGGAATTTTTTTCGCAAAGAGAAATTAACTCCCCGATCTGGGACTTGGTGTATGAGTACACGCACTTTTGACTTATATGTAGAAAAAATTGTATAAGATTGACAGTTTCCCTTGCACGAAAATTTTCCTCTTGCAAACGGATAGATTTTGGAAAAAATCATAAATTTTGAGCTAAAATTTCACCTCTAAAAATTTATTTTTCAAAATTTTCCTTACACTGTATATTTAGCCTATTTTATTCTGAACAAAATGCTGCAAACCCCATTTCAATTGGGAAAATAGAATACGAGATATTTACAATTTTGTGTATCCTAGTAACTGAGAAAATCGCTGCACACGATGAAACAAAGATGGCCGCCATGCACAAACAAAAAATAGTAGAATTAAAATAACGGTCATTTTGAACTTCCATCATGTTAGGGTTGTTGTACAAAAAATTTCAGATTTTTTAAAAATAGTCGAGCGACCAGTGCTGGACCACTTGAAATGGATTGACCCTATCACATTTTGAATTACGTATAAAACTGATTTAAATCTTATTGGCGAAGTGGGGGAGGAGGTGGTTACCAGTAGGAAATGACATCAGACATAGAATGTTGTGGAATATCCCAGATGACTATTTTCTCGGTACAGGTATTAAAACTACCTTTAAGATTTCAACATAAACGAAATGTTACGTAAAAAAGAAAAGCTTACAGGGGAATCTTTAAAAAAATTAGGGAAATAAAATGATTTTAGAATGCGAACTATAATATTAAATGAATAAAGATTAATAAAATACTTTCTTAACTTAACTTAAATGAAAATATGGCAGTTGTTGTATGAAACCACAATAATCTCCAACTATTTTTGCACTTTGAGAAATTATTTCTGTTGCACCTTTTTTTATTTTTTTAAATGGTTTTTGTTACATATATTCTATTGCACGGAATTTCAAGAAATATTAGAAAATTTTCAAGTTTGAGATTAAATGTTTCCTAAATAGCAATACATTCAAAATAAATAATAATAAAAAATTCAAATGGAGCAATAATTTAAAACTAATGTTCAACAAAATATAGCCTTTAAAAATTATTTTAAAATAGCGCATAGCTATAGAATATATTTCATACATCTGTAAATAACATTTTTTTTCAAATTTAACCTGGATAAAATTTAATTTCCCTTGTAACACAGTTCTACTGAAAAGAAATGTACTTTAACATCGATGGGTTTTTATTCGGTGTAATACATCACGTTACTCAAAGATATTAAATATTGCATTGCAAGAGTCTAGACGAAAATTGTCAGACTTCGCGTCTCCTAAAATATTGGCTTTATGCAGACTTGCTGATGATCAGTTTGTGTAAAAATTGGAAAATTTATAATTAATATTTTATTAACGTATCCGATTAGGTAATACTACTTGTTTTTTCACTTTACAGGTGACTTTTCACCTACAAATGATGGTATTAAAAGCAACAATTCAATTCTAGATTCGACTAAATATGAATGGACACGCAAACACATATACATGACATTTTTATAATCTCATGTGAGCAGAGATAAAAATATAGATTATTATATTCTTAAAAACTTGTTCCTAATCTGTAAATTGCATCTAAAAATTCGAAAAACTCCTTTTATAGCATAAACAAAATTCTTTAAAAGACCGGATAGTTAGACAATGCATTAATAAACCAAACATTAAAAACAAATGATAAATAATATTTATTGCATAAAAAATGCTTTTGAAAATTTATTCATAGATATACAATTCATTTTTGCTAACTTAAAAAGCAGTATCTCAAATCTTTTTTCCAAGGCATTTTCTTGTTACCATTTCTAAAAGTGAATTATTTAAACAGCAACATCTCGAAATAAACGTACCTTAAAATCAATGAATTTCTACTCAATCAATTACATCATGTTACATTAAGGTTAGAAATAAATTTCTTACTCCAGGCCCAATATTGTTTCAGGTCTAGATATTTCCTAGACACAAACTGTGAGACTTTTAGACGCCCATAAAATTGATTTCGTAAAGACTTATCGATTGTACAAACCTATGTCGAAAGATACATTTATGTTTTATTTTGGTATACGCATAAACAAAGTATTATATCATTATATAAAAGAAAAAAATGCAAATATATATATATATATATATATATATATATATATATATATATATATATATATATATCACGAAGAATAAATGATTTTTTTTCTGGAAAAACTGTTGCTTTTTAAAGGAGGTTTTTAAGAACATAACTAAATTTTCAGTTAACTAAAGAGATATTATTTCAGACTTAAATTTTTATTTAATTACATTAGTTAATTTTTTGTATATTGTAATAAGTTCTTAGTGCAAGGCTCTCACATGCTAGCGTTACTACATAGGTTTTGCTATGTTGTTAAATAATATCATACAATTTTAAAAATATTGAAATGTATATACATATATCAACTAGGTGCACTACAAACCGCTTACTCTAGACTTTGATGAGCATAAAATTTATCTTTTATTTACAGGAAGTCACAAAAGAATTTAACTACAATACTGTCAAGAAACAATAATACGGGAAGTACGAAAAATATTGGGCTATACAAAAAAAGTCGGATATATTTCATACAAGTGGAGGCAATTGCGGGGATTTTGTTTTCAAATGTATTATGCATTAAACGTTTATTAAAATATCTCCTTTCACTGTAATGTACTGTAAAGTTTTGTTCTGGCACTTTGTATATATTGAAAAGTGTTTTTTAAGCTATAGATGACGCATCGTGCTTCGTTCTTGTTTATAATTTCGTCGATGGTATTTATTTATTTATTTATTTTTTGCCTAAGTGGGACAGAATCATCAGACCCCAAAGGTCCGGTGTAGACTCTATTAACCCCACCCGCAGTGCTCCCCGACATAAGGGAATTCGTTAACAATTAGCAAAAAAATAAATAAATAAATTAAATAAATAAATAAATAAAAAATAAATAAATAAATAAATAAATAAAAATAATAAAATAAAATAAATAAATAAATAAAAATAATAAAATAAAATAAATAAATAAATAAAAAGATTTAATGTACAAAACATACTTCATACGCCGGGGCACAGGCTGCTCCACCTCGACCAGGGGCGGAACAGCAGAGTGGGTGATGTTATTGTAAGAAATTGGGTAGGAACAGTAGGTTGCACCATGTGGACCTATCAGGTGAGATTTGTTAGTTCCATTTGGAAATTAAAAATCCTATTTTATTTGCCTATAAGAAGGTGTCTTGATAAAATATTAGATAGCCAGTTTTAGGGAAGGATGGAAGGACGTTTAATGTGCCAGATTTGGGTAAGCGTGTAGTGATAGTAGCTATGCTCAGGGGCACCGACCTCGCCGTACTCGCATAAGTGATTGGCTGCTCTATGAAAAGTTTCAAACAATCTTTGAAAGGCCCATGACAGGGGAGTAATGCTGTAGTGGCTGGTGAGAGAAAATACATTTCTCTAGACACTACAGGTATGAGATTGCAAGTGTGTACCTTTGGTAGACACATCCCAATAATCTTGCCGCTCTGGTATGATTTTTTAGATCAAACTTTCTGCTAATGTGTGAGGGGGGAAGAGGAAGAATAAAATCTATCGATGTTTTTGCCGTTTCTTCTTTCGCTAACCTGTCAGTCCGCTCATTGCCCTGTATGCCTATGTATGCCGACACGTGGCCCAGGGCGACTTTGCGAACGAGAGAGAGCAACTTAATTTTTATGTCGAGAAGTAAAGGATTCTTAGTTCTATGCGCGAAAATTGCCTGTTGATCTGAAAAGACTATCACTGTACAGTCTGATGAAGGAAATTGTTTGGGAAGAGATCCAATCTAGAGCCAAGAAGTTCTTCTTGGAATACAGAGTTATCATCCCGATTCTACAGGCCCATTCATGGATCACCTCATCATTCCGGATGGCGCAAAATGCTGAGGCCACGCCCGATTCCGTGCGGGATCCATCAGTGTAAACGATTGGGACTCTTGAGGGTACAAATGTATGTTTAGAAAGGTTGACTTGCAGATGTGATGTTTCTTTTGAAGAATGCAGGAACCAGCTGCTAACTTTCCTTTGTATGTATGTTTGTGGAAAATGCGCGCATTGTGTTTGTTTGTGATCGAGGTGTAGGATTCTGTTTTTATATATCCATAATTTAGTGTTAATTTTATGGGAGGGATACCTGTAAGTACTGTGAGGGCGTCTGTGGAAATTGTTTTATACTCTCTCGTCATACGTAGGAGGAACATCCTTTGTAGCGAGGGAAGTTTGTTCGTCACTCTTAGTGAGGTTTCCTCCCCAGACGCCCACGCCGTAGAAGATAATCCGTTCCTCATTTGTCTGATATCATATTTTTAGCATGTTGGGTCTAATGCCCCAAGATTTCGATGTTAATTTACAGCTATTATTGAAACATTTTATCACATTTTTTTCATTGTAAAAGATAAAAGGTAAGAGTCATTATGCATTTAAAGGTGGATTGAGAAAGGCTTCACTGCAGCTTTAAGCCTTCTGAGAAAAACACGATCAAAGTATAAATCACTAAACATGGGAATCTGCTGCTTACAATGATGAATCTAATATTTAAAAAATTTTAAATTTCACATACAGATGAATGATTATTCCAGGTATGCCTTTTATGTTACTGCTAGATGAATAATGAAACCTAATTTTTGTTTTAGCATAGTATTGTAAAAGCATAATAATATCAGATAACACAATTTTAATTCTATTAGTAATTGGAACTAATTACGTATAATTTTGTCAATTAAAAGCTACCGAAAATGTTCACACTCTCAGATGAGGAAGGATGGATGTACAAAAAACAAATTTCAGAACAGCTTTGAAGTATCTAAAACAAATAATAAAATTAAAATAATAAAACAAATTTATCATCCAAAGGTTGAAAAAAATTTAAATTGCCTAAAAGACATATTATGAACGTAGAAATAATTTGACCTGGATATTTAAAATGATTTGAGACAAAAAACTTCATATTTGATGTTGATGGTAACCATGATTAACAGTACTTTTATAAAACATGCAAGTTGAGGACTAGAAAAGTATTTGCATTCCGGTTGTGTTACACTTACTATGAATTATGTAGTTGGTGTTATGATCTGTTTTTGAATGACATCAAACATTCAGATCAGAATTTCTGTAATTAATTAAACCGTAAATGATAAAAAAAATATTTGAAAGTTGAATCCAAATTGAGTAGCCAAGCAATTTAGCTGTCAGCGTATCTTGCTGCCACGCAACAAGTCTAATGTTCAATACTGCACTGCAGATTGGGAAGATTCATTCATATTTGAATCTCTTCGGAGTCAATAAAATGAATACGGAACTTGCGTGGAAACCAAACACTGACAACCGTATTCCTCGACGCGGGGTAACTCTTGAGTCCGTGTTAAATGCTGAGCATGAACATAGGTACAGAGAAGGACTTCTCACGCAATGTATTAATACTGAGTCATGATTTTGGAACTAAATGACAAAATGGCAACAGGCGTAGGCCAACCGTTCTAAACTAGTGCCACCTATAAACAAACTGAAAACGGCTACTATCGTAATGTGGAGCTTATTTCAGAAATAAAAATTTTAACATGCGCCCAATCCACAAAAAAAAGGACATGAGGATGAAAATTTAAATTTCTTTAAATATGATTGAAATTTTGCATATTAACTGTTAAGAGGGTATTATTTAATATTTTATCAAAAAAGAATTAAATTTTAGTCATTAACATACTTATTTTAATTAATAAAGTGACACTATGACTTTGTAAAATAGACTGCGGCAAAAATCTTTACATTTCATGGTCTCATACAGCTGAGCAAACATTCTGAAAATCTCCAAACTTGGATCTATATGATCTGACAGCTATTATTGAGAGTTTTTGTCTGCAGAGAAGTGTTCACTAATCTTCATTACAAAAGGTAAGCATATTTAATTACTCTTAATTATTGTGTCACACCCGCAACAAAAAGGTACATTTATATCTCTATAGAAAAATATTTTTGATTTAAAGTTATGAAACTTTATATTCAAAAGTAGTTTATTAAGATACTTTGAATTACAGACACAAAAAAATTAATTAATATTTTAATTATAATTATTGAGCGTTGCGGGCGTGACATGTCCCTGTTACGTGTGTGACATTTCATTTGTTTCAAGTCACACCCGCAACGTCTTTTAAAATTGATTACAAATGTATATTTGAACAAATTATATGTAAATTTATAAAAGAATAATATGCTGGAAACATGTACTTGGCAGCTTTAACTATATCCTTTGATTTAATAGAGTGAATTCCAGTTAATAAATAAAAATTTGCATCATCTGAGCATGCGACACTGTGTGCAGTTCATTTATTCATTTTGGATTGTTAAAATTGTTGCATTACTACAAGAAAATAATTTTATTAGTGATATATGATTAAGAAATTAATTTAACCCATATTGGACCGCCGTGCTATTTATAGGACATTTGAATAAAATCTCAATGTAAAAGAAACATTAAAAATATGCAAAATTCTTGACATAAGTTTTTAGAAATAGACTAAATTAATTGAATTACTGTGAAAAATGGAATTTGAAAAAAATATTAATTTGGAAAATTTACTTTAAAATCACCCCTGAAAAATGTTAGGATTTTTACCGTTCAAAAATATTAAATTATTTTTTTTTTCCTGAGTCTGCCATATGCAATTTTTAGTAGTTCATCAGTGCTGTACAAAAATGTAAAAGGATCCATAAGAAACATAAATATTACACTCATTTGATGCTGTTTTTGTAACTGTCCTACAAATAGGACAACGGTCCTATACAGACCTGTTTCTCAAATTACTCGCATTTTTTATGAAACTTAAGGGTAAAAACACTGTTAAAAATCTGCAGCATTTACTGCAGCGTCACTCCACTACTTTTATAGAATATCTCTCTTCTGACCAATGAGAATGCTCCATAGCACGGTGAATTGACCGTATTTTATAAAAGCAGTGGAGTGACGCTGCAGCAAATGGTACAGATTTTTAACAGTGAAAAGCGCAGACGACTTTTGACGCGTTGCAGCTGTATTTTGAATTATATATTATAAGAAAAGAAAAATGCAGACGATTTTTCTCACTGCCTTCTAACTGTAACTGTTTTTATTCGATTATCGAAGTATGTTTTTGTGTTTTGGTTTTAGAACTTTTGTACATTTCCATTACTTCAGTTGCTCATTTATTTTGTAATTGAGAATTTTTCTGGTGATTTTTAACGTTGTGAAATGGCCAAAAAATTTAAAACAGCTGAGGAAGCTCTTGAATATATGAATTCTTTATCTGATGAAGAATTAGATGATCCTGAAATGATCATTGTTCCGCCAGAACCTGACGCGGTCAGTGACGAAGAAGAAATAGACGATTCTATCACAAATTGTAATGAAATAAAGACAAGTGGGGATGCTGAAATTCTAGATACTACTGGAACTATAGAAATTTTGCCGAAAATCTGTGAAGAAACTGGCAAAAAAAAATATATATAAAACCTCCTGTATAGAAAAAATGTCAACCGGAATTTACGCTTCAAACGGGTTCATTTTCTTATGAAGATAATCAACACATTATAGATCAGATATCTGGAAAAACTCCCGTTCAACTTTTTCATATAATGGCTAATGATATGATACCGCATACAGTTACGTAGACTAATAGATATGCAGCGCAGAAGAATGAGCATTCTTTCAATGTGAACGAAAGTGATATAAGAAAGTTTATAGGCATTCTGTTTTACAGTGGTTATCACATTTTACCACGTGAAAAAATGTATTGGGAAAACGCTCCTGATACCGGCACAACTTTGGAGAGTACAGCTATGTCCAGGAAACGATACAGTGACATAAAAAGATACCTACATTTGAACGATAATTCGGAAATCAACAAAGATGATCGTTTTTACAAAATACGTCCACTTTTAGAAAAATTGAATATTGCACTGCAACAATTTAGAATTTTTTCAGAAAACTTAACAATCGATGAAAGAATCGTACGCTATTTCGGCAGACATGGCTGTAAAATGTACATGAAAAATAAACCGGTAAAATTTGGATACAAGTTATGGATGTTGACATCTTATAATGGATACCCCTTTAACATTATTTCCTATCAAGGTGCTGAGGAAAAAAACTAGCAGCCACTTTCTCAACGTGTTGTGGAGACTTTGCTCACTGTTGTGAAATATCCTAAGTTTCACAGGATATATATGGATAACTTTTTCACTTCACATGGGTTAATGGTTCGTTTGCAGCAGAAGGGCTTTTGTGCCACTGGCACTGTTCGAGATAACCGAATGGTAAAATGCCCTCTAATGACTTTGAAGTCATTAGCAAAAAATGAGAGAGGAACATCTGATGCATTGTTTGACGAAGCTAACAAAATTGCCGCTGTACGCTGGAATGATAACCGTGTAGTTTCATTATTAACAAATTTTGAAGCTACAAAAGTAAACGGCAAAGTACAACGTCGTGTGAAAGGTGCCAGAAAGGATGTTGATGTACCATTCTGTATTATTTCTTACAATAAGTATAAAAATGGTGTAGACTTATTCGACAGTCATATGGAAAATTACTTTTGTTCTATTCTTGGAAAAAAAATGGTATTGGTCACTTTTCGTGAATTGCTTTTAGACCGCCCTCATCGCAGCATGGAAAATCTCAAAACTATTTTCTTCTCATGATGCACAAGATCTATTAACATTTCGCAGGTCTGTAACAATAAGTTACCTTGGAGAATCAGTACCGAGGAACAACATTATACAAAGAGGTATGCTGCAGAATAATAAAGAACTTCTTCTGCTAAATAGTGAGCATGTGCTAGTGAAAAATCCAAATGGTCGTCAAAGACGATGTCAACTGAAATTATGCAATAAAAAACCTGTTACAATTTGTAATATGTGCAATGTTGAACTATGTAGAGATTGTTTTTTGGACTTCCATTCGTAAAACTCTTTACAATTTGCAAAATGTGAACTTTTAGACTCTGTAGAGACCTTTTTTCTGTCTAACAAACAAAATAAAAATTTTTGTAAGGTAAGTCAACATTTTTGATTATTTATTGTGTATCGGACCGTTGTCCTATTTATAGGACAGTCTATATTTTCAAAAAATATTTAATTTTTTTAATTTTTTCTTTTTTATATGTGTAAGTATCTTATAGTGACCATGTTTTAAAAAAAATTACATTTTTCCTATGATTCCTTTAATGAGTGGTCCAATATGGGTTAAAAAGTAAGATGTTTGTAGAAATTTAAAAAAAGAAAATTACGAAACAATACTTTAGCAATTTTCTTTAAATTTGTGAAATTTGTTTTGTTTTTTATATATTTTTTTATTTTGTTATTTGATAGTATTTATCTATTATGTATATTTTTAATTTTTTAAAATAAGTAAAGCAATATTAGGGGAAGATTTTTTTTCGCTTTTAATTCAAATTAAATAAAAAGTAGAAGTAAGAAAAATAGAAACTGTTAAAATGTTTATTAAGTTAGCATAAATTGTATATAGGTCAGTTTGAAATTAATCAAAATTTAACATAATTAACTTTATGTAAGATTAGAAATTTCAAGGGAGAAATATTAACGATTCCTTAAGCATATATTTTTGGACTTGAAGTGCTATATTTATTCAGTTTACACATTAATTTCTTCTCTTTTACAGAGAATGAAGGGTACAGAAAGATCACGATATCATCGAAAAAATATAACCTGTTAAATATGAATAACCCTTTTAAATATGAAGCATATCTACAACAAGAGAAGGAAAGAGACAAAGCAAGGAGGGAAAAGAAGAGACCATTTAAAAAATTATGGTAAAGGATGGCAATTCTTTTGCATTTCATCTCATGGTAAAGGAGTTGTCAATGGGGGTTGGTGCAGTTGACAAGAAAATGGTCACACTAGCAACGCTGTGCTACTATAAATTCAGCTTCAGATTTTGCCATGTGTGTAGAAAAAGTCCTAAAAAATATAAAAAGAACTTTGCTGAATGTGAAATTTCAGAAGATATTGTGAAAATGCTTCATGCATGCTGGCACCAAGCACAATCAGAGCTCAAAATTCAATCGATACATCATGTTGTTTCTATTGACGTAGGAACAATTAATGTAGAAATAACTTCAGAAAGTGATCACAAGAGAATATTTTACCATATTTTTTCAAAAATATAATATCCAACGATAAGAATACAGTTGGAGATTATGTAGAAGTTGTTTTGTTCTCCACATAAAAAAAAGTGAAAACTTTGATGGGCAAATAAGACAAATGAATGGGGATGATATAGAATAAGAGTATCTGAAAAAAATTAAGAAAATGTGTATATTTGACTCAGTCAGTCAGATGTATCCATACTTTGACAAGGATATAATATCCAACGATGAATGTGCAGTTGGAGATTTTGTAGAAGTTGTTTTGTTCTCGACATTAAAAAAGTGAAAATTTTGATGAACAAGTAAGACAAATGGATGGTGACGATATAGAATTAATATTTTTCCAAAAAAATTAAGAAAATATGTACAATTGGACCAGTCAGACAGATGTATCCTAGTTAAAAAAAGGGCATTTTTGTAAAAAATTCTACAATCACCAAAAATTATAAATTCAAGATTGGAAATGAAATTTCTTTGATATTTCCTTCTCTAGATATTATAATTGTAATATTGATTAATTCTTTAATTAAAAAAATCTGCCTTGAAAATATTTGTGTATGTCATTATTTTGTTGGCTATACAAGTCACACCCGCAACAGGGCGTCCCACCCGCAACGAAAATTTTGAGTATTTTCTACAAAAGCAAGAATGGAGTAAGTAACTTAATTTTTTCATAAAATAATTATTTAAGTATTACTGTTTAGTATTTAAAAAAATCAATTCACTCAGTTGTCATAATTCACAGTTTTGCGTTTTTGCACTGAAAGATGAAAATGCATGTCCTTTTTATGTCACACCCGCAACAGGTGGAAATTTTTTTTTTTAATAAATGATACATCGGACAATTTTCAGATTTGGATAAATGTATGTGTAAGTGACATACATTTGACATACTACATTGATATTCGTACAAATTGAAACCAATGCTCAAAAATATTTTTGCTGGTTACTAATTTAAGTTGTGCAAATGTCACACCCGCAACTTTGGATTGGGCCCATATAAACATCACGCATACTTAGAAACCGTTCTACTTAGGCGCCATCTGTTTCAAATTTAATTCACGGAACGGATTTCTTCTTCGAAAGGCTATTTCCTGAGAAGTCCTTCATGCCCAGCATTTAGCACGGACACAAGAGTTAACCCGCGTTGGTGAATATGGGTGTGAGAGTCCTGCATGAGCCTGATCAGCTATCTGGGACACATGTTGTATAGCATGTCAAAGCTCAAGATCAAGAGAACAGGGATGGACCTGTAATTTAGACTTGTGGTTCCACAGGTTTGTTTTCGTACACAAACTGAAACAGATTCAAAAATTCAAAACAATTCTTTTTATAACAATAATTTTTTATTTCATTAACATTCAGCTCTATGTCAGGGTATTTTCAGTATTAAATAGTGCAATAGCTGCTGCTTTCTTATGCAAAAATGCATGCGTACATAATTTATTTCGATTATGTATGCATTAAATTCAACAATGCAGGAATAGCAAGACTCCATCTTAAATAGGGCGTCATCACCATGGCCTAGAATTTCTACCTGTCATGGGATATCACTGAATTAATTGTGTAAGATAGTCTTTAATAGAATGAAAAAAAAATTATAAATTATATTTTTAATTTGTGATTCAATATGGGCTATATTCCGGTAGATCGACCTCCCCCCCCACACACACACGTGCACGGAGGGAACTCCCCGTAGGGCCTATATATATCGTGCAGATAATCGGTAGTCTTACATAACACACAACACACTTAAAGATGAACTTTTTTGTTTAATTAACTTCAACTTTGATTTTATTTTAATTTTTTTATTATAAAATTATCATAAAAGTATAATAACATAAAACACCCGTGCATTCGAAATTCTGTAATAATTTAAATCATGAAATATAATTGTTAAAATATTAAAGAAATATTTTGCATATGTTTTACAAACATACAAAATTTGAGGGAGTTTCTTTTGAAATGTCAAACTTAAATGTATCCCATTTTACAGCAGATACTGGATATTTATTTTCCTTTAAACATTTTGTATAATTAGTCTAATGATAATAATAATAATAATCCAAGCAAGAAAAAATCCCTCTAAAATATTTGTTTCTTTAATTTGATTTACCAAGCAATTAAAATGTGTTTTTAGTTGCAGATTAATTCGATATATATTCCATCATATGATTTTACAAACCGGAAGCTCGGAATTCCATTACTTTAAAACGGAAACGAAAACGAAACTACACTTATTCAATTTCCTGCCGTTCGTATCAAAATATATTCTTTTAATAAGATATCAAAGGAATATCCGAATCATAGAAGTGGTATTTTTTATCCTCCTATAATTCCAATCTTTTAATTTATGTGAGTTCAAAAATTTTATACATTAATCAAAAACATATAAGTTTATTTCTATTAGATTATTATTTCTTTTAATTGTTTCTGTAAAATTAAATATTTTTATTGATATAAAACGAGTTTTTGAAAAAGAAATGACATAAGTGAATCTTTAATTAACATTTATGAAATTTATGCCTGCTATTTAATTTAAAATAATTGTTTACATTTACCTTCGATAATTTAATTATGTAATTAATTTTTGTAAATTCTCTTTATCGTCAAAATTCAAGAACTATTTTTTCTTGCGTGCTTGGGAGTTAACAATTACGAATTTCATTTCAAATCTATTGTTGAAATTTTGTAAAGGTTAATTTACGTTTAACAACGATATTAAATATCATAGAGCCTATTCGATATTAAATAGCAGAGCGAATTCGGGCTGTAGTGGTAATATTTCCCAGAGGCTTCCGTAAAAATAGTTATATGAAAATGACATGTTTTATTTTAAAAGAATAACTATTATTTATTAAATTCGCTTTTTTATTAATATAAAATTTTAGAGATCGTGTATGTTTAATGCAATTTAATTTTTAATAAGATAATTTCAATTAATATTTTAAATAACTTTTTTGAAATCTTAGTAACATTTAATTGATAGCTATGTATTATTTTATTTAACTGGTAATTAGGTATAAAAGAAAAAACTTTTTAAAAAGAAGCATTCTTTTAAACCAATTCAATTTTTATCTTGAAAATACCACCTGTTTTCATAACTGTAAATCATGTTTCTTTCAAAAACGTTCTGTTTAAATACATTGATTCTGTGTGAGCAATGAACTCGATTATGGAAAATTAAGCGTATCAGGTAACTGAGAAAGTTAGTGCGGTTTTTGAGAGCAGTTACATTCGCCATATAGGTATGATGAAATTGAATCTTATTATGTCAAACCTATACATTTACTTGAAGCCTAATTAAGACAAGAATTGTTTAGCAAATCACATATTTATATAGTAGTTTTGTACGAAGTACAATCTGTGAAAGAACATGGAGTATATGACAAAATCATCCAACCGCATCTGCATAATCTTGATATGACGTGAGAACTCAACAAGTGGATTCCTAATATTCTGTCTGACGGAAACAAGTTCCGACGGTTGAACATCTGTTTGTCATTGCTATCACCTTGCAAGAAAGTCCATTTCCTGGATCAAATATGACATGTGACGACACCTGGGTCATATAGGTTAATCGGAAGTGAAAACAACACAATTTTAAAAATTTGAAACTTTTACTGCATTTTCACTCCACTACTTTTTTAGTATATTTCTATTCTGACCAATGAGAGTGCTCCATAATATATTGTAGTAATCATTTACTATAAAAGCAGTGGAGTGACGGTGCAGCAAAAATTTCAAATTTTTTACAGTGCATTGGTAGAATTTTAGTTTAGTTTCCTTTGCCGCCAAACTGAGCATTCATCAAAAAAATGCTAATCTTAGGTATTTGGTGGACAAGCGCTGGTATACTTTACTGTAAATTTTTTAAAGATGTAAAAACATCTCAGATGACGTAAACTTGTCACAATTGCAAAAGATTCCGGCTGCTGTGTTTCAAAAGCAGCCTGCGATGGTTAAAAGAGAAGAGTTTCCCTCCTTCACGATAATGGCAGCCGTAATACAGCGAACTTGACCATGGACGTGGTCAAAACACTGGACTTGTAAATTTTCCCGTATCTACTTTACTCTTTGAAAATCGCTCCAATAGACTATTATCTCTGTCTGGCCATAGATAACTAACTATGGTAACAGAAATACCGAAACCGTCATGCAGTCAGAATGATTATTACATGATTTTTTCAAGTCTAAAAAAAGATTTCTACAAAAAGAGCATTTATGTGCTTTTGTCTCAATGAGAACACATAATGGAATCCAAAAGAGATTACCGTATTTACTCGTGTATAGGGCGCATGTGTGTATAAGGCGCACCCTTACTTTACAAGTAAAAATGGCGATTTCTTAAAATTTCGTATATAACGCGCACCATAAACTTGATACGCTAATGAAGAAGGACCGAATGAATTTCAGTAAAAAAGAAGTTGAAACAAACATTACACCAGACCAGAAAACAAGATGAAAATGCATTTTTAGACTTCGGGTTGTAAGAGAATGACGGGAAATAGGAATGAGTGACGGTAAAGAAAATTGCTGATTAGCGTTTAGATAATATCATTAGCTCTGTTGTATAAAAAACTGCAAGGAGTGAAATAAATATACAGTAATACTTCAATTAAGTAACATTTTCCGAGTTTTAATATTTTATTTGAATGATTTCTTGTTTCATATGTATATCCAGGGTGGTGAGTGGTTAGATAGAAACACAGTCAATATAGATGATAAATACCAGTATTTTGTTAAAGATAAATTCAGTTTATATAATATCTTTATATTATTTGAAGTATTTACTGTAAGAAATTATTGGTAGTTTTCTCTTTTCTTGACTGTGTTTTTCCCGATTTTCCCTGACCACTCGCCACCCTGAAATTGTTCGACTGCATCCAAAAGTAAAAAATTATTCCGTGTATAAGGCGCACCTAGGAGTTTTGCCCTAATTTTTGGAAAAACAGTGCGCCTTATACACGAGTAAATACGGTATATCTAATCTTAAAATAAGTACAAGAGCTTTGTGGGTTATTTTTTATGCCTGATGAAAACCTTACAAACTTTCTTGGTTACCTGATAAATTCTTCCATTTGTGTTAAAAGCACGAGCTAGTAAACTTATTTTTAAATTAAAAATTTTCGTCCTGTTAATCTTTAATATAAGGAAACAAGAAATGGGAAAGTGAAACATTATTCAAACTAACTTTTTAGGATTTCAAAACTCTTTTCAACATAAAATCTAAATTATTCTTTTCCTATGCAGCAGACGATATAGATATTATCCTTACACCAAACATAGATCACGAATAAATATATAAAATATAACAACAAACGCAAGAAATTAACATGAGAAACACACAAAGTCAAGATGTTAAAATATGTATGTGTCTTGCTTTCTAGTAATAGGAGTTAATACCTTTCTTCGTGAGCACTGAACAATCGGAGAAATGGTCAGCAGTCATCATTACGCCACTGGGGACTGGGGGCAGGCAGGATTATCCACTATCTGAATTAGGAAAAGAAGAGCATATAAACAATAATGCTTTGTCGCAAGATGAAAAGCAGCTACAGCAGTGATTCTTACACAATCGGGGAGGTTAAGGATAGTATCTCTCTACGAATTTTCTTTTGTCCGTAATTTTATTAGTGATGTATGAGTTGTCTTAAGTATTTGATGAACCATTGAAGAGGCAGATTTATACTTAATTAAATTATATGAGGCTTGATTAACAGAACAAAATTTTTTTGACCAACTCAATCGCCTTTTCGTTCCCGGAATACCACAGTGTCAGGAGATCAATTGTAAGACAATTGTCTTATATCTTTCGCGCATCTGTCTTATTAAAGATCTATGCTACATCACAGACATAGAGCAAAGGGCTTGAATAGTTGGCAATCGCCAGAATTGCAGCTTGTGAATCTGAGAAAAAGACAGTTAGATTGAAAAGTGAACAACGAGCATCTAGTTGAACCAGGGATACTTTAATTGATTCAACTTCACCATCTAAGGTGGCTTTGGCCATTCCCAACGATAGGTATTGTGAGAAAAGCTTATAGGGAATAACTGCTCCAGCCACACCATCCATATTAATCTTTGAGCCATCAGTATAAATGTGTAGTCATGTTCCAAGAAGAAATATATTGTAAATAGTCTCCATTCCCGGTAGACAAAGCTGCAGTGCACTCTTAGGATTTTGAGATAGGACTAATGAGGTCCAAGTGATAGAGTACTCTAGTAGCCTCCAAGGGATTTATGGAAGGTTCAATTTGACAAGAAATTTCAAGTCTATCCTTCTCTTTTAATACAGCTTGCAGAAAGCCATTCTGGGTTTTCTGCGTGGTCCAGAATTAACCCACATATCACCATGAGGTAGATGTATTAATTTCTGATAAAGATTCTAAGCTGATTTTAGGTAGCTTTCATTACAAAAAGTAAAAAGTTACCTATCTTTATTTCATATTGCTTATGAATTTCATTAGTATACAATAAAAGTGCGTCAATTGGTGTAGCCTTGACAGCACCTGTGATAAAGGAGATACAGTAATAAGAGGAGCACCACAAAAAGTCATGGCAGATTTTATAAAGGTCTTAGCAAGAAGAATTGTCGTACACTGTAAAAAAAAAAAATTCAAGAGGTTACTAAAAATTTCTTAGTAAATTTGTATTCCACAGAATTTTTTAGTAACGATTACAAACTTTTTTTTTTGCAAGTGAAACAACATTTCTTTTGTAAACTGAACAAAAGAATTTTTTGTATAACTAATTTAAAATTTTTTAGTATGACCCACCAAGCAAATTTTAGTAATAGCTCAAAAATTAGTTTTAGTAACCATTACGTGTGCCCGAAGGGCAGGAGCCTCCTTCGAGCTGCATCCAGTGGCTAAAAAGACAGACTTCTGAAAAGGAAGATTTTCGTCAAAGCCGCAATAGATGGCAGCACCAAATATTGCTACCTGCTCTATTTTGACATGTTTCTAAAGTGGAGGGAAAATTCAGAGATCATTACCCATGGTAACTGCTACGACAGGATTTTCATAATCCCTTTATTTAACAAGCACTTACATTGCATACATTCGGTGCATATGGCGGCCAGCATCGAACCCAGGTACTTTCAGCCTGGAGTTCGGTGCTATGACCACTAGGCTATCACGGCCACACCAAGTGAGTTTTAGTAATAGCTATTAAAAATATAAAACTATTAACTCTATTCGTTGCTAGCTTTTTTCTAGTAATTCTTAGATTCCTTGTAGCCGAGTAAGACTACTAAAAATTTTTTAGTAATTACAAGGATCACTAAAATTTTTTTAGTAGATAGACCCTTTTTTTACAGTGTAGCACAGCCCCATCTAACTCTTGCAAGACGTTTAATCAGTAGCATACGCTTTTCAACATGTTGCAAATTAATTAAAATTTGAGAACTTTAAAAATTGAGCAAGCTGATATAATACAATAGGGTCAAAAGAACTTTTTAAAAACATCATAAAATAACGAAACTAAAGAGTTATTTTTTTAACTTTATATTTCTTGTTTAGGTGCAAAGGAGAAGTGCTAATACTTTGAAAGCAAGACAACACTATAAGCTTTATCGGCATAATATTTTTTTTTATCCATTAGAAAAATTTAAGCACATTTATCTACTCGGATAGCTCACGAAGGAATATAGAACATTTGGGGTAATTATTTAAAGCAACAGGACTCTTAAAAAGATTTTAGATGCGTTCATAGTTATAGAAATACGTAACGCGTATAGTCGTCGTCTGGTCCGTCTGTCGACCGAATGGTTTTATATTTAATATAAGGAATCGTTGCAGTATTAGGTCAAATCATTTCAAGTTTTATGAAAATTAAATAATTTTTTAAACGATATTTAAAACATCAGATCATACGTCATTAATTCTATGATATTCCATGATAGATAATGATTTTAAATTGTCATTGTGATCACAGTGTATTTTTTGTTGAAACCTTTTGCTTCTCTACTGGCGTTTTCTTTTCTTAGAGGCTTTCCTTTCCAGTTCCTTTCAGACCCGCACCTTTTTTTTTTAAATGGAAGAACTTTGTATTTTACGACGTAAGAAGAAACACACAAAGTTTTTTTTTTTTTTTTGAAAGAAAGCGTGAATCACTTTTTCTTCTAGTATTTTTAAGAAGTTCTTTTAAACTTTTTTAAAAGTTTTATTTAAATAAAACTTATTTTTAAAAATAAATTTATTGCACTATTTTTTGCAAGTTTTATTATTTTTTTCTTCTTAATGTTTAAAATATCTCGTCTAGGGATGGGACGAATAGTGATTTGGCCGAATAGCCGAATACCGAATATTCGGCCAAATTTTAGGCCGAATACCGAATATTCGGCCGGCCGAATAGTAAAAGTTTTTTTCCAATAAAGAAAATAAATTTTGATTACATATAATTTAAAAAATAAGAGCTCATTAATAATTATTACTCTTAAATGTGCTTTTAAATGTATTTTTGAATTTAAAACACTTATTTTAACACAAAAAAATTAGGAAATTGCATTATATTCTTTTATCTTAATGTAAATCAAATTGATTTTCAGTAAGTCAGAATGGTAAGATATTTCCATTAAAATATGAAGAATGTACTTTTACTATCAAATGATACTTTTATCCTTTCTTCTATCCAAAATTAATAATATTCTTAATCTCTATCTCTCGGAACTCACAAGGAGATATTTTCTGAAATAACGAAGTAAATTTAATCATTTAGAGTTTGTGTCCCTAATAATAAGCAAATTCGTAAGAATGAGATTGCTCTGAAATCAGTTGCCAAGCTTTACATTACAAATTTCGTTATAGCTAAAGGTTATGCTTAAAGTAGAATGCATATGGTAGCAAAATCTTTGATTTTTGAATTGGCACGTACTATATTCAACATCAATATTCCAGTTATTCAACAAGCATTAAAATGATAAACAGAAATTGACAACATGAATGAAGAAATATGTAAATTAAAAATATAGACATAGTAACGTTGCATATTTAAGTCAGTAATTATGCAAATTATTTAAAAGTGAAAACTATAGAATAAAAAAATTATTTTGTTCAGCATTTAGAATTTATGTGTAGATACTTATTAAATCATCTTCATAAAGCAAGTTGTGTCATCTAATGCATATCTAGTTTGCCACCAGTTCTGTCTTCAGATGTACCGTTATATTTGGAATAGTGATATTTGATATCTAATTTTGAAAATGAATCTTCGTTAATACACACTGTGAATGAATTCTTTCATTTCTTACTTTACAGAAAATAAGTTACGAATTTCATAAGAACTTTTTTTAGTTGTGCATGGAATTTGCAGACATTGATAAATATTCATGTGTTAGAATAAGGCAGTGTTTTTTTTTTTTTTTTTTTTTTTTTTTTTTATAAGTGTTTTTGTATCTTGAATTGTAATATATCATTCTCTAATGAAGTACATTAAATCTCCAACTTGGGCAGCATTTTCTAAAATATCACTAACTTTTATAGGAAATACAGAAAGGCTGTGTATTTTTTAGCAATCGAGTAACTGTATATTTTGTAAGTAAGAATGAGAATGACTTCATGAATGAAGTAGCAATTTGGATTAGAGAAAAAAAATGCAAGAAATGAAATTCTTTAAATCTTAAATTTATTTGCCAAAATATCTTTCACTATTCGGCGAGATTTTAGCAATATTCGGCCAGTTATCTCTAAATATTCGGCTACAGGTATTCGGCCGAAGTATTCGGTCAACAAGCCTTCAACATTCGGCCAACCGAATATTCGGCAAAAGGGCCGAATAGGCCGAATACCGA
Source organism: Maratus speculifer (assembly GCA_964019185.1). Classification (NCBI taxonomy): domain Eukaryota; kingdom Metazoa; phylum Arthropoda; class Arachnida; order Araneae; family Salticidae; genus Maratus; species Maratus speculifer. The sequence continues at coordinate 367,683,597 of OZ025291.1, forward strand.
ATAGTGGCCGAATATTCGTCCCATCCCTAATCTCGTCTATGCAACGCTTTTCGCTTAGTTCACATTTGATTGGCCTTTTTTGCTTAACGAGTTTTCATGCATGATTAAATTTGTTCATATTTTTATTCGTATAAAATTGTAATAATAATGAATATTTCTTAGTTAAACATATGAAGCTCACGACAGGAAAAACGCGTTAAAATTCATTTATTAATTTTTAACGAAATTCTAAAACTTTTAAACTTGGTGCTGTCATCGGAAGCATACATATGAATGTATTTTTTTATAATCTAGTATTTCAAATTGTTAGTGAAAAAGTAAGCTACGGTTGTTATGGAAATGAATTCTTTTGATAATGGATTTTTCTTTATAAGAAGGTTTTTTTTCACCATTTCTTCTATTTAAATTGTTATAATTTAAGAACTTTTTAAGATAAATAGTTCAAACTTGGAACATGACTTTTCAAATGTTTTACTTTAGTTTTGATTCAGCAACTTACACAAAAAATACTTTTCAAAATTTATATTTTTACTAAAAAATTATTTTTTTTTCAAATTTTTACTTTAAATTATTTTATTTTTTATGTAAATTAATAGTATTTAAAATTTTGAATCAAAATTAAAGCTTATATATTTTTTTAATTTGCATTTAAATATATATATTCTACATTTAATATTTCAGGTTATAACGATTTTAATAAATTTTTACATACATAATATGTATAATAATTGTAAAATAATATTATATATATATATATACATCACAAGTATAAATTATACACATATTAATATTATTATATATAATAATTATACAATAATATTAAATATATATATATACACACATTGCATGTAAAAATTATGCATATATTGTTATTATATATAATAATATATATAATAATTATCAATACCCTACATTTTTTATTAAATTTTATATATTAAAAAATATATTATAAGTTTTATGTACGATTTTGTTCATTAACAAAATGGTTAACCATTACAAAAAAAATTAAAAATTTCAACTGAATAATTTTTTTTTTTAAATGTGTCCCGGACTACCTTAAGCATTTAGAAAATGCTTATTATTCCGTTTATATGAAGGCAATTTCTTTTTTAGCGTAGAAGGATTAAATTGTGCAAATTAAAAGCTATTTAAATAGTAAATTGCAAATGAGAATTCACTTGTCATGTATTTTAGAAAAAAATTGTTATTTTTCACTATTTCAAGATATTTTTAACATAAATGTTGCCTTCAATAAAGCTTATATCATCCAAGATATTTCAATTAGATAGTTTTAAATTTAACAAACTTATATACTTCTACTTTTAATATGCGTATATTTTAATTATTCAATGCAAAAGTTAATTTAATTTTGTTCGTTGAAAATACTTTTGTTCCCATAATAATGGATAAAACTTCTATCCATTGGAGGTCCTGGATACATCTGTTGCCGAACATTTACTCTTTCCATTACTGTTTAATGTATGTATATATATATATATATATATATATATATATATATATATATATATATGTATGTATGTATATACAGGGTGAGTCATAAATATCGAAACAATAGGCTATCTCTTTAAATATTGCCCCTAGACCCATAATTCCAATTGCAAAAATTCCTAAAAAAAGGTGAAATTTTTGATAAGTTGCAACTCCATGGAGGGGGGGGGGTCTATTTTAAAAATTATGAAAATTAAATTTTTATACGACCCCCAGAGGATAAAACTTGCAATTAGGAAAACTTTTCTTATCCAGTACTGAATAATACACAAAAAGTTGCATCTTCATATCTTCAAAATTCGCAGAGTTATAGCCGTTTGAATAATTCATCAGGTTTTAAGGGATTAGACACAAATTGAAACGCGCGCAATTCAAGAAACAATGTTTCTGTAATGGCTTCAGGAAACATTTATTTTATTTATTTATAGAGTTAGAATTTTGAATGTTTTATGATGGTTAACCATATAATTTGTAATCATTATCACATCATAAGATTTTTAATAGTTTTTTTTTTTCAAAAAATTTAGCGTAAATTAAAATTTTTATAACTCAAAATATTATTTGTCGCGTTGAATTTTTTTCTTTTGATTAAATGAAAATGTCTAATTTTCAATTTTGATTCAGCATTTTAAATAATATAATATATAATATATAAAATTATTTAAAATATCAATATAAAAAAAGATGCAATTATTTCTAAACAAATCATATTTTTAGCACATTGAGCATTTTTTTAGATGTTAGAAAACTATTGAACTCGCGGGACTGTTACCGTAACCGACGGTTATCGACTTACGTCACTTTAAAAATGAAAAATACTGAAATAAAAACATTTGATGCAGAAAAGTGCATTTAGTTTTAAACAAAGGTGGGCTCCTAACGTTTAAATGCTTTTTAAAAGTTTCTAAGTGATTAATTCCGTCCTGTATAGTTTCGATTTCAGTTGTTTAAGTTTTGCCATTCTCACCCTCTTTAATTACTGCTTAAATGCGTCAGTTGATTTAAACCTTATTTTTTATCACGTCGATATCAAATTTTTTCCTTGTACAGTGACTCACAGACAGACATTTTGTAAAAAACCTGTTTTTCGGTATCTCTGGGCCCTAAAACCACTGAATCCGTCGAAAACCAGAATTCAAAATTTTCATGAATCCAATACTTTCTTCTTGTAAATATAGAAGAAGGTAAAAATAGGTTTAAAACCATCATAAATTTTGAAGCTGAATAGTAAAAAAGTATATTTTTGAAAATATTGCTGTGTAATTTATTAAAATATATTTCCAATGATTCCGTTGATAGAGGTGTCATTATCGCTATTACTATCTTTACTAAACCTATTGCCGCAGGCAATAAGTTTATAAGACAGTTTTAATGAGAGTTTAATTAATTTCATTTAATTTAATAACACTTTTAATAAGTGTTTAATAAGACGGTCCAGCCAATGGGTCGTGCCAGTTACGAGGTTGGCGCCAAGGTCGAGATATTGCAGACATCTAGCATATTTCAAAGAAGTTTAAAGCAAAAACTTATACGCTTTTATTTTACATCTGAAAGTTAAAGTGTTGTCTTGGATCGATATTTAACAATGCGTAAATGTATGGTCGATCCCTAAATTGTACTTCAAATGAACTGATTTCGCTGTGCTCAGAGGTATGCTTAAGTGGTGTAAGTCACGAATTTTTGAAAATTTTGGATTTTAATATCTTTCGGGGATTTGTAGATATCGAGAAGAATTTTTTTTTGTTCAATTCAGGAATGGATAAGGAAAATTTTTCTAATTGGAAGTTTTATCCACCGAGGGCCGTATAAAAATTTGATTTTCGTATTTTTTAAAATAGACCCCCCATAGAGTTGCAATTTCTCTTATCAAAAATTTCACATTTTTTTAATGAAACTTTGCAATTGGAAGTATGGGTCTAGGGGCAATACTTAAGGAGATAGCCTATTGTTTCGATATTTATGACTCACCCTGTATATGTAGCATTAAGAGGGTACGAGATGCGTCGCCGATCGAGATATTATTATTTATCACATCTGCAAAAATGTTACTTCTCATTTATTCGTGGCCGAAGAATTTTAATCGTAGACATGTGAAGCTGGTGGTTGAGTGGTTTCTTCAACTCATTAAAAATACAAGAGAACAGGAACATCATATGTTATTACCGCGCACTTTCACCGTCACTCCACATATCCCTCAATCTTCATCACTCTATAATGAATACAGAATTGTTCTTGATCTAAACATTTACATCAGAAGAAACAAATTTCACCGCGACAGACAAGACATCCTTTTTGAGGCCGCATTACCATAAACAATAAAAGAATAAAAAGGAGTATGTGCAAAGTTGTTTCTGGAAAAACATCGCAAATCCGCAAAAATGTTCTAAAATAATCGGAGAAGCAGCGTGAGAACTTTAACAGTGGCAAGGTCAGTCGATTCTGCCCGCTCTGAAAAAAAAAATAACTATCTCACAATTTCTCACATAACCTTGCCCCTCCCCTCTGACGTATGGCTTTAAAAAATCCACTAATATTGTTTGGAATGTAAAGGTAATTTATTCCGCGCTCTTCCACTGGTTGATGGGTGGAGCTAGTCGTAAGGACTCATTTATAACCGGCGTAATCAGCAAGAGTAAAACGTCTCAGTAAAATGCGGATGAATTTCAGAGCAGATGATTATTATATAAATAAAACAAAATTAAAGTTTCGATAAAATGTTTTATTCTAAAAACGGAAATAGGCTTGTGGAATGAATTTAAGATTTCGCAATAAGATATTGACATTTAAGTAATACATTCTTGTCCTTTTTAGAAAAATAATTAATACATTATGCAGAATTAAAGAAAATAAAATAAAAGGAACTTTAGCAGTTAAAAATATTAATATATTACGGAAACTGAGAATGAAAGTATGTTCTTATAAGGTTTAGAACGAACTCAAATCTGGAAAATGGCGAATTTTTTTTATATAGTATGTCAATATAAATATTAATAAGAAACTAATGAAAAAAGATACTTTATTTACAATGCATAAATTGTTTATGTTTGTGAGTGCTATATGATCCCCTCAGCAAAATCACATAAACTTAATCGAAATCTATCAAGTGAATATAAGTTGAAGCTACATTTCTCTTCATGTACAGAACATGAGAAAATTTTTTTTTGTACACATATAGCAAAATACTGATTGTATTAAAAGCAAATATAAGGAGATTTTAGTGTTAAAATATTCATTAAATGTAACAATCTGGAATTCTCATTGTTTTTCAAATTGCATTTTCATAAGAAATGCATATTTTCCAAAAATTTTCATATTTAGTAAATCTTTATTCCAGTTTCAAATAACAATCAAATAGATTTAATATATATTTATATTCAAGTACAGACCATACAAGTACAGTACAGTTTATATTACCTGTTGATCCATCTTAAAACTATTCAACATTGCATTCAAATTGTTTTATTTCAGTAGTAGCTATAAAAAATAAAAATAAATAAATAAAATAAAGTACATATATCTTTTTACGCAAAACTGGATTTTAAAGAAGTAAATAGCATAAGTATACTTAATCTCATTAATTTAGTCCCTGGATAAATTGTTGACGAAAACTGAATTTAAATAAACTCATGGGATTTGACATAATACGATAAAGTAATAAAATCGAAAAATAATAACATTTTTATTCATGGAAGATTTATATTTAATTTAATTTCAAAAAGTCATGTGAAGAAAAATTGTCAAATGCATTCTTTTTTGAAATTTTAGTAAAGTTTTTCTTCATAAATGTAGAAAATCTATTTACAACGGGGTATTTCAAATAATTGGAATTCATTTCTGTTTTAGAAATTAATATAATATGTGCTTGGGGGAATACCTGAGTAAGTAAAAATTTTATTTAGAGTAGTATTCATTTTTTAAATTAAAAAATGAAAATGAGAATGTTTTTAAATTTAACGGTGATTTCTGCACAAACAGTATTTTTTTAAAAAATCTGATCTATTTTTTATATTAGTAGTTTAACATTCATTCCTAAATTATTTTTATCGCAAGAACGTTTGTATATTGTTGTTATATGGACAATTTATTTTCTAAAGGCTAGAAATAATAAATAATTTTCACATGCATAAATTATTATTAAATGAGTGGTAAATATATTTTTCATTAAATTTAAATGGATTTTTAAAAAGAATAATATTGACTATTTACAGATTTAAAATTCATTTTAAGATAAAAAAAAAAAAAAGAAAAACCATGTGTAAGCAAAGATTTATATAAAAATCTTTACAAGAAAATCAGAATTGCTCTTGTGGAATTTTGAATTTAAAAAAATGAAAGATGACTTATAACATATTTTTTGTAGCTATCTATACTAATAAAAGAACAAACCGCTGTGTCTCTGTGTGTGTTTTTCTGCGATGGCTAGTTAATGATGTATTTAAAACTACGACACGTATAAGGCCGTGAGTTCCTTGTATTTTCCGTATTTTCCTTGAATATTGTCCAATGCTTCTCCTAATGTACCAAGGTCTCAGAATTTGAAATTAAATAAAATTTATTTGAGAAATTAATTAAAATGCTTAAATTAGAAGAATGAAAAAGTATTCATAATTCAATAAAAGATTATATTTTTATCAAAACCGCAGAATATAGATAACATTCATTTTTATGTGTGTGTGTGTGAAAATAGTCCAATTTCTCTTTTAAGGTACCGGAGCCTGAGATTTTGAAATTAATAAGAATTAAGTTGAAAAATTAATTAAAATCGTGAAAATAGAAGAATGTAAAAGTACCCATAATTCAAACAAATATTATAATTTTATGAAATAGCTGAATATTTTTTCAAAAACATGAAGAAAGGGAAAAGGGTTGATGTAAGTAGAGGGCTGCCATGAATGTAATGGGCTATTTTTTATAAATAGATGTATTTAAAATTATTGATGGCCTAAAAACTCAAAAATTAGACAGCTAGATGCTGAAAAGGTTCCACTTTCAGAAATTCTAAAAATTACTTTCATATTCCTGTAAATAGTTAAAAGTTTAGTTATCCATTAAAAATCCATTTATAAAATCTCAATTTATTTCTGGTCCCACCAGCGGCCGGAAGGATCTGCTCTCGACTCTGGTAGATGGCAAGTACTATGTTGAAACCCAATCGCGGCCCTCAGCCTAATTGTTCATAGATTTTCGTGGTTTTCGTCGAAGCTATGATTTAGTTTCGTAAATACGGGCTATGTTCCCTTAGAACGAACCCAATAGATGGCACCCCCTCCCTCTCCCCACTTAAGGCTTATAACCCTCATGTTGATAATTGGACATCATAAACACAACCAACCAAATAATCTACCATTATATTTTTGTTGCGATTTTGTTACCGATTACGCATTATTATTTTTTTATTTTTTCATTGATAGTTTGTTTTCCTGTTTGTAACTGTGTAATTGCTATGGCCAGGACTTTGATAAGTTTAGTTCTCGTGTCACTCAATGGCAGGCATTATCGGATAGAGTATTGAATGAGGGCGTTTCGAACAATTACAGAGATCTTGCGATTTTAAAATGTTCTTATCTATTTGTTTCGAAAGTAGCTCGGTTTTGAAAATAGAACCGAAGCATGTAAACTGTTTAAAAAAAGCTATTTTTATTAAGTTTATATTACAGATTTTAGTAACTAAAATAGTGTAACTAAAATAGTGTAACTAAAATAGTGTAAAATTAGAAAGCGTACTTTTATTATTAAAATGTACTAATTCATTGAAAGCTTCTTCATGAAGAAGGCAAATTATGCATTATGTCAGTATACATGTAATCTTTTAAATCTCCTGTATTTTAATAGATGTGCACTGCAAATAAATTGTGTAACATTAAAACCATAAAATGTAGGCAATGTGTTTATTATGAAATTAATAATAATAAACACAAAATAATAAAAATAAACACATAATTATTAATTATGTGTTTATTTTAATTTATGAATGTAGTTGAATTTATATAATACTGTAATTAAAACTTATATGACTGGTGTAATGTTACACATTAATATAGTATAATGTAAAACCATTTACATCGGTTAAATTGTTCAATACAATGGAGGAAGCAAGGCTGCAACCAATTTTATGGAGTAATATTTTTTGCATTGTGTTTGTTCTTAACTTTACAAATTCAAAACCAACATACAATGTTCCTTCAAACAACAATAATTTAGACTATATTTTAACGAGAAAAGGAGTATTCACTTAAACATCCCCTAAAAAAGCAGAAATACGAGAGGCAATTTTTCACGGCATTTCCCATCACCATTAATCATTATGCCATACAGTGCCACAGATGAAACCGCGTATTTAAGATTATAAGATATGAGATAGCGGCAGCTCTAAAGTAGGAAAATTTATGTAGTTTTAAAATTCCAATGGTTTCAAGGTTTACCTTATAGTAAAAAATATCGAGTTTTGAAACAAATCTAGACTATAAAAGTTTTGTTTCACGTAATTTATAACCTAACATAAGCCATGTATAGTTTAGTATTAGAAGTTAAAAATGAAACTAATTGTTAATTATAAAGTAAAATTTATCTGGTAATATAAAAAATTATTTTGTAAAATATTTCAATGTTTATGTAGAAAACATTTCAAAAAAGAAAATAACTTTTGTATAAAATTTTGAAAATATTATTAGATTAGTCGAAATAGTAATTAAAAAAATAATTATTATAATATTATTGGTATTGTTAGTAACTGTTATTACTTTCATGTTTGTTTCTAATGTCCTAACAAATTTATTTCTATTTTTACTGCATTAATTATTATCATTATTATTTTTTTATACAGCACGGTTTTCACTTTGAATAATTTTTGTTTAACGATTTAATTCTTTCTCAAGTTTCCTCACTTTAAACGTCTTGCTGTATATCATGCAGTGTAGGAATAATTCCATACAAAGCTCTGTTTTTATGAAGAAAAATCTGCATTTGATTATTTTTTTTTGAAAACAGGTGTTGCTTATCAAATATGTGGGAGAGATTATTTCTCCCACAGCCAATCAGCAGTGTGTCCCGTAGCTTCCCCATATCACTACTCTGAGACCAAGGCTCTCAGCAAGGCAGACGATTTAAGGAGTAGATCGAATTCAAGCGAAATGCCGAAGTGAGATGTAGATAACGTTTGATGGAATGTTTGTTGTGGGTCGGAAAAAAGAATGTTCGATGAAGATGACTTCCCGCGTGAGACGTGTACTAATTAACTAAAACTTCTGAGTGTTTAAATTGTAAATGGAATTTTGTAAATATTACCTTTGTAAGTAATTAATATTTAAATATAAGTTTCAAAAGTTTAACGGTGTCAGAATTTATGTCTGTGAATTTAATTATGATTTAAAGAACTGAACTTTAGAATAAATTTCCAGAAATATGCAATTTTTATGGATGATACTTTTTCTTTTATAAATCGAATTCCTCTTTTTAGTTTTAAAACGTCTTTAATGAAATTAACCCTGTTCTATATCTTATTACCCTTGTTTGTATATTTTTGTTTCTTGAAGCTTTATATTCCCATTATTGATTGATTTCAGGGTAGTAAAGGAAATAATGAGCTCTATAAAACATTAATTAACTCTTAGGTAAAAAATAATTTACATTTAAATTAGTGGCAATTTAATTTGATTATTATTTCATGCCACTGTATTTAATGTTTTATATGAGGAAAACTTGAAGAGGGACTATTTTAAGCTGTTCTTAAGAAATTTCAAGCTAAAGTCGTAAGAAAACAAAATACATTTTTTAAAGTCCATGATAATTTTAAAAATTGTTTTTTTTTTTTTAAAGATATACCCTATATGGCGAAAGATGACCGTCCACTAGCGGTTTTAGACAATTTATTAAATATCTAGAAAAATAAATGACGGATTATCCTGAAACTTTAAGTGTGTAAACATAATAGTACAGGTCATACATTTCGGTGAAGATTTTTTTCCCGAAACTCTATAGGGGATCGTCAACAAACTGAAAAAGAAGGAAGATATTTTGCATAAACCTGTCAAAACTAATGTAGCAAAAAATTTCAAACTGTAGATTATGATTAAGTGGCTTATTGCAATAAGCTGTTTTCATTTGTATGCGGATAGCATGTATACACACAGAGAAATTAAGGTTTTTATAAAAACTGTCCCAATTTTTCCAAGTTTTTTGTTTATAAATTTCAGAGTTCTTAATATAAATAATGTTCTTTTCCGAAAATAAGACAAACAACATTGTACAGAATATCCTATAATCAAAATTAAAAGATAATAAAAACTGTGTGAAAAATTAGCAGGTTTACTAAATAATTTTTCATTGCGTATGCGTGAAGGCTATCAAATTTTCATTTGCATATTATTTTAGCTAAATGTATAGAGCAACTTTTGTGAAAGTCTCAAAAACATAGCTTGAAAATTTTGAAAGTGTTCGTTGATTGAATAAGCTTAAAATCCGTTATTCTCGAAATAAAGCAAAAAGATGAGGGGTTCTATCCATTTATCCATTGATTATTGTCTATATAGAATACACAATATTGCACGTACTACTATAATTAGATAGAACCCCTCTAATTTTTGCTTCATTTTGGGAAGAATGGATTTTAAGCTTAGTCTGTCGACAAACACTTTCAGAATTTACAAGCTATATTTTTGAGACTTTCACAAAAGTTGCTCTAAATATTTAGCTAACATAATATGCAAATGAAAATCTGATAGCCTTCAGTCATTCGCAATGAAAATTTATGTAGTAAACCTGCTCATTTTTCATACAACTTTTATTATTTTTTAATTCTGATTACAAGGTAATATGTGCAACGTTGTTGTCATATTTTCAGAAAGTTTAGAAAAGGAAGGGGTATGACTGTTAACCTAGGGTGGCGGGTAATTGGAAGTTTTATGTGTAAAAATAAGAGATTGCATTATACCCCAGTAGCCAAACAATGTTGGGCAAAAGTTGGCTACATCTTGGAGCAATATTGGGACATTGGCGCAATATTCCCATGAAATATTGCTCCAATATTGGGGTGTTTAAATTTTACCCTTATCTAGCCAATATTTGCAGCCAATATTATGCCAATATTGGGGTTTCATTGGAAATATTGCCAATAAAACGCCAATATTGATTAAATATTGGAATTTCAAATATTTCCAATGTAACGCCAACATTTGTACAATATTGGCCACTTTAATTACCAATTTTGGCCAATATTGGTAACTTTATTTTTCCAGTACAACATTTTATCAACGTTATTATATGGAGCGAATCGAAAAACTTATTTTATGTACACTACTAGCAATTAAAATAGCTGAACCATGATGGCGACATTGTACAGACGTGAAAATTAAACGGCAGGAAGAAGATGCAGAGATATGCAAATAATTAGCTGTTCAACGCATTCTGCTAAAGCAGTTGCCGGTAGCGACACCTACAATATGTTTAAATGAGGAAATTGTTCAGCGGGTTGCTCACACTTAAATAGCATTTGAGCGTTTGGTGATGCCACGTGTAAGAAAGAGATATGTGTTCCTGCATGTTTCTTGCTTTGATAAAGGTCGAATTGTAACCTACCAGGATTGCGGTTTATCGTATCTCAGTACTGCTGCTCGCGTTGGTCGATATCCAATGACTGTTCACAAAATATGGAATCGAGGGATTCAGGAAGGTAATACAGAACGCGGTACGGAATCTCAACGGCCCTTTATTACTAGCAGCTGAGAAGACAGGCATGTTATCCATATGGTCGTAATGGATCATGCAACCACGTCACGAGCTCGGAGTCAAGAAATGGTGTCATTTGCAAGACAAAAAGTGTCTGAACGAACAATTCAATGACGTTTGCAGCAGCATTGACTCTCAGCTCGGAGACTATGGCTGCGACTTCCTTTGACGCTGCATTATAGACAGAAGCGCCTTCAATGGTGTGATCAACGACAAACCTGAGTGCACGAATGGTGAGACGTCATTTTTTCAGATGAATGCAGGTTCTTTTTAGAATACCATGATGGTTACATACGTGTTTGGTGGCATCGAAGTGAACGAACATTGACAGCGTGCATTCGTCATCGTCATACTGACCCATCACCTGGCGTGATGGGTGAGGTGCCATTGGATACACGCCTCAGTCATATCTTGTTCACATTGACGGCACTTTGAACAGTGCACGTTACATTTATGATATTGTACATCCCATGGCACTAACCTTTATTCACAAACCAGCAAAACCCTACGGTTCAGCAGGATAATTCCCGACCGCATGTTTCCGGAGACCTTCCTTGATACGGAAAATGTTCGGCTGTTGCCCTGGCCAACATGTTCTTCAGATATCTAACCAATAGAAAACGTCTGGTCAACAGTTGCCGAGTGACTGGCTCGTAACCATACGCCAATAACTACGGTTGATGAACTGTGGAATCGTGTTAAAGCCGCATGAGCATCTGTACCCGTACATGCCATCAAATCTCTGTTTGACTCAATGTCCATGCGTGTAAGTGCTGTTACTACTGCCCGAGGTGCTTGTTCTGAGTACTAATTTCTCAGGATCTATGCGTCCCAAATTTCTTGCAAATTTAATCATTTGTTATTTCTATCATAATATATTTGTCCAATAAATATCATTTTGTCATCTGCTTTTCTTCCTGGTGTAGCAATTTTTAAGGTCAGTAGTAAATATAATAATTAAAAGTAAATATAAATAAATCTGGCAGGGTATTTAAAGGTTGAAATCAATTTTTACATTAAAATACCAGAAATAATCTAATTTTTTTGAACTAATTATGTTTTTCCCAAAACATGTAAAAAGGTTTCCCTAACTATTTGGAAATATTAATAAATAAAATTGTACCCTCTATAAAATAAAGTATTTAATGCACATTATGAAACTTATGATAAAACATCCCCTTTTATGCTAAAGGTATGGATGTTTTTTATTGGCTTTACTATTAGATAGAATGAAATTTGCATGCCTTGGTTGACTCTGCTACTATTTTATCGATGTATTATAAATGTCACTTTTATAAAGCTTGTGACATTTATAGTGTAGTTCATCGACCCCGTTTATCTGAGTGCAGTATATTAAATTCTAACTTTTCCTTTCATATTTAAAGATGTTCTTAATTTACTGAGCGTATGCCGGATTCATATATCTTCTTATTTCTATTTAAATCGGCAGTGGGATTTAAAAATAAGCAGATTTTTTCCTAAAGTAAAAGTGGCACTAAAAAATAGGGTTTATTTTTTTTATAAATTACTTCTATTTAAATTTAGGAACACTGTCAATAAAATGATTGAAAAGGTTTAAATGTATCATTTAACGTTTTAACTTGCTTCCGTCGGGCCAGAAATTAGGTGCATATGCATGTTAGTATTATGAGTTTATTTGCATTTCAACATGCATTAATAAGTAGCTTTTACATACGCCTCCACTCTCGAAGAATGCAGGCTTTGCAATTTAGAATGAAAATTTCAGTTTTCATTGCATAATTTTCATTGCATGGTATCTGGCCAATAGTGTAATTTCTACTAAAGTCCTTTCAGTAAACTTTTCAAAAAGTGAATCTTTCATAATCGGGTCTATTTATTTATAAAACTTCACTCCATAATAATACACTAAGCAACGCTTATTTCGTATGCATGTTGCATACAACAATTTTCTTTATAGAATTAGCCAACTAGCAGTTCCATCGAAATCCAATCAGCAAAATCTTTTAAAAAAAGATAATCTTGTATAATCAATTTCATCTAACGGAGAACTTTCCTTCATAATTCTCTAACTCAGCAACTATGAACAATATACTACATGATAAATTTTTCCTTAAAATTATCTAACTAACAGTGCAAGTTACATCGAAACCTATTCATCAGAATGTTTTAAAAAGTATTTTTTTTCGTTTTCGAGCTCATTTGTTTATAGAGAATTCCCACATATTTCTGCAACTAAGCAACTGAGATCGATATGTTATGAACCTTCTCTGAAAAATTATCGGACAAACAATGCAAGTCCTATCAAAATTCATTCAGACTATAAGAATTCAAGTTAAGGGCAGCCAGAAATAAATTCCATTTTCATTATAGATATCACATTTTATCATCTTGGATCACATATCACATATTGTACACCTCACATTTCATTATCAACATCTATGTGCGAGTAATACTCGCTCTTTATCTTTTATTGTAATTTATTCGAATACTATGAAAAAGTAAAGTTTGGTTCTTTGTTTATAGAAGAAAATCTGTGGAACATTTCTCCATTAAATGATTATACATATATATTGTTGCGTTTATAGGGTTCTTTCGATCTTATGGTTAGACAACTTCAAACTCTTTACTCTTAGAAAAGTAGAAGATAATTTATTTAGAGAACGTCAGAACAACAGAGTCCTCGAAACTCACAAATATTTCTAGATATTCAAAAATAATTGTTCAAATCTATCGTATAAGTGCAGATATAGGTTCCAGAGACTCTTTATACAACGTCTCTACACTAAATCACATTCAAAATAACGCAAATAAGACTCAAGCAAACTTGCTTAACAAACGCGTTGTTCACTCAATGACCGACTGGTAAATAATAACAACAGCTCGCATCGCTTCTCTTCTTATATAGGCTCGCAGCATGTGCGGGAAATTTCTAGAACCGTCTCGAAAAATCCACGGAACAACAAACAATGTATCAGTATATCTAAGGGGGGTTACCATAGAGGGAAGGGTTACCATCGCCAACAATCGCCAAGTTTGTCGCCAACTTGGCGATATATCGCCAAATATGACGACCAAAATTAGTCGCCAAAAGTGACGCCAACTTGGCGATATCTTTATTATTTCGCCAATCTGCCGTAGACATACACTGAAAATAATAGACAAGTTTGCTTGATAACAGAGACAATGTAACAAAAACTAATATTAGTAAAGAAATGGAGCTTAATAAGATTATTTACATTATTTTACAGTACAAACACTAACTATTTACAAAATTCGTAACACTACTCCCTCCTCAAAGACTGCACGTCCCGGGCAGTGCAATCCTTGAGTTAGAGGAAAACACTTAAAATAAATAAACAAATAAATAAATAATAACAATAATAATAAAATTTACATAAATAAGAACTAATTACTATTTACATATTTACAAAAAGTGACTTTCATGACCATGGTCTGAAATTCCAGTTTTGAATTTCTAATCTTTTTGGCCAAAATAAGGGGCTAGCCGGTTATAATGTACGACCTTGGGCTTGGTGTGTGGCGATTTTCGTATGCGAACGACGACGTCATTCAGCCTGTTGACGACTGTGTAAGGACCGTCCCAGTTTTTTTGTAGTTTTGGCGACAGTCCCTTACGACGTATGGGATTCCACAACCAAACTTTGTCACCTTCGTTAAACTCATGTCCAGTTGCCTTTGTGTCGTACCGTGTCTTCATCTTTTCCGATGCCAGTCCGATTCGGTTCCTCGCTAGACGATGAATCTCCTCAATCCGTGCCTGGAGTCCATCCACGTATTCTTCAGGCGACAAAGGAGCGTCAGGAGGACGGCCAAACAAAAGATCCGCAGGCAGACGAAGATCACGACCAAAGAGCATTTGAGAAGGGGAGTAACCAGTGGCCTCATGAGTGGCACTCCTGTAGGCAAGCAGGAAAAGAGGCAATTTCTTGTCCCAGTCCTGTTGGTCTCTAGACACCAGGAGAGAGAGGCTATTTAGGATGGTACGATTGAACCGCTCCACCATGCCGTCCGATTGAAGGTGTAGAGGTGTTGTTCGAGTTTTGTCCATGCCGAGTAGTTCACACATTTCCTTGAACACAGCCGAATCAAAATTTCTTCCTTGATCGGAATGGATTTGAAGAGGAACTCCGTATCTGGAAACCCAGTGTTGAATCAGTATGTCTGCTACGGTTACCGCCTCTTGATTAGGAATGGCGTAGGCTTCAAGCCACTTAGTGAAATAGTCCATGACAACGAGGATGTACTTATTGCCATCAGATGTTCTAGGAAGTGGACCCAGGATGTCAAGAGCAATTCGTTCGAAAGGAGCTCCTACATTATAACGTTGCAATCGTCCACGGGTGCGCCTCTTTGGACCTTCATGTGCTACACAGGTGTCACAAGTTCGACACCACCTCTCCACGTCACTGCGAACATTATTCCAGTAGAAACGCTCTCGAACCTTTTGCAGGGTCTTCATTACACCAAAATGACCTCCTGTGGGAGTACCATGCAGTTCTTGAAGGACCATAGAAATTCTCGACTTAGGGAGTAGTAATTGCCATCTACATGTCTTTCCATCGTCAGACTCCCATTTCCGGTACAAAATACTGTTCTTCAAATGTAGGGAATCCCAAAGAGCCCAATAACGTTTAGTCGTAGGATGGTAATGGGCCATGTCTTGCCAGCTGGGCTTCCTGTTGGACTCCTCTTTCAGCTCTAGAATTGGCTTAATTTCAGGATCAGCAAGTTGATCTTTACGCAGGCTCTCGTCACTCCACTGATCTTGCGATGATGTAGATCCAGTTGTAACTTGTCTTACTATAGGACCTTTGACATTAAATTTCTTCTCAACCCGGTCGCAGTATCTACAATTCTCTGAGCAGGGTCTTCTTGAGAGAGCATCTGCATTTCCATGTGATGAGCCTTTTCGATGGCGTATCTCCATATCGTACTCTTGAAGCTTTTGTATCCACCTGGCTATCTGGCCTGCAGGGTTCTTAAAATTCAATAGCCAAGTTAGAGAAGCATGATCAGTTCGGATCAGGAATTTTCGACCGTAAAGATAGTGATGAAAATGGTCTATGGCTTTCACTACAGCAAGTAGCTCTTTTCTTGTTACGCAGTAGTTTCGCTCTGCCTTTGACAAGCACTTGCTGAAATAGGCGATACACGCTCCTGGCCGTCGATTTCCTGGGACAGTACAGCGCCTATGCTTTCGTTACTTGCATCCGTATCAAGTATAAACTGTTTATCGATTTGAGGATATGACAGAATTGGAGTGGATGTTAAGGCCTCCTTAAGCTTTTCGAAAGCAGCGTCACATTCCTGTGTCCACATGAATTTTTGATTGGCTTCTGTTAATTTATGAAGTGGTCTTGAAATCATCGAGAAGCCTTTGACGAATTTTCTGTAATAGGTGCATAATCCTAGAAAACTTCGAAGCTGGTGAACATCTGCTGGACGACTCCAATTTTTCACGGCCGATATCTTCTCCGGATCAGTCCTAACTCCTTCCGCCGAAATGATGTGTCCAAGGTATGCGACTTCATTGCGAAACAATCTGCACTTCGAAGGGCTTAACTTCAAATTAGCTTCCTTTAATTTTTGTAGCACCCGCCTGAGGTTGTTAAGATGTTCATCAAAAGATTTTCCTATGATTATGATGTCTTCTAAATAAACAAGACATGCTTCATATGACAGCCCCCGGAGATCCGTTTCCATAAGCCGTTCGAAAGTTGTAGGTGCGTTACATAGACCAAAAGGCATTACCTTGAACTGCCATAATCCTTGTCCCGTTGTAAAGGCAGTCTTCTCGA
This sequence comes from Maratus speculifer, assembly GCA_964019185.1. Lineage (NCBI taxonomy): Eukaryota > Metazoa > Arthropoda > Arachnida > Araneae > Salticidae > Maratus > Maratus speculifer. The sequence goes on from OZ025291.1 coordinate 367,700,630, forward strand.
GATCGTCGGGATGGATCTCTACCTGCCAGTAACCACTCTTCAGATCCAGAGTCGAGAACCAAATGTTGCCCGCAAGCGTGTCGAGAGCTTCGTCGATCCTTGGCAGAGGGTAACTATCCTTTTTAGTGACATCATTCAGTCGGCGGTAGTCTACACAAAATCTTGTAGAACCATCCTTCTTTCTTACTAATACAATGGGAGACGCCCATGGACTTGTCGATGGTTCGATGACGTCATTTTCTTCCATATCCTTAATTAAATTCTGCACCTCTTCTTGCTTGGCAAAAGGTAATCGTCTAGGGTGCTGTTTAATAGGAGAGTGATCTCCCGTGTCAATTCGGTGTTGTGCCACTTTAGTTCATCCAAAGTCTTCAGATGTTTGGGAAAATAAACTTTGGAATTCTCTAATTAAACTTTCCGCAGCATCTCTTTGATTTGGATATAAGTCTCTTTGGATAAGGATTCAAAAACACTTTTAAAATGTCCTGAATTGCAATTTCTATTCAGTCTCCTAATGGCTGCGGATAAATGATTGTAGTTTTTCATCCTACACAGGATAGATTTTATGCCGGTGCCACTACCATTTTATGTTACCTGCAACGACAAATGCTCTAAAACAGTCTGTCAAAACTATCTAAAAAGCATTTTCAATGGAATGTTACGACATACCAAACCGATTTCAAAATTAAATGTGTTAATTCGTAAATTAACATGACACTCGCTGTTTTACCGAGTTTTGTGTTGAGGTGAAAAAAAAAATAGTAACGCAATTAATCAAAAGCAAAAATAGTATTATTTAACCCTATCTCGACGAACTTAATTTTTAAATTTCTGCTATTGGTTTTTCAAAATAGATAAGCTTTCTGTGGTTTAGACGCGAAAAAGCTGTGATAAAAAGGTAAAAATTATTATAAATAAACGGTCAAGTGCTAATAATTGCTCAGAGATTCCGTGCAATAAATATAATTACACTAGTTTACACGTTTTTATATCCCAGCTGAAAGTTGTTAATTTATTCTTTACTTAGATAGAGTTATCCGAAAAAAATAATAATAAAATTCTGTCACGTCTGGTTTAAGAAATATTTATTTACTTAACTGGATTACATAATTTTGGTATTAATGTAAAAAAAAATCAAAAATGGATAATTTGGCCTTCTTTTTATAGTTATTCGGATTAGTTTTTCTTATAATGGACAACAGTAATCTCCTAGCATGTTCTCATCCCAAAATCCCTGATGTCGTTCTTCAAAAACCTTCAAATCTTGGTGAAAACGTTCCTCTTTTTCGTCACTCATACTTCGTAAGTTTTCTGGTCAAAACTCAGATGCGAATGCAGGAAATGAATCTTTAATGACATGTTTACTCCCATCTGTTGAAAAATTCTCAATAAATTGACAACAATTTCTTTGTAATTTTCACTTTTTTTATTTCTGAAAAATTCTTCCACAACCATTTTGAATGACTCCCAATCAGATTTTTCATTAAAAGCTTTCAAACTGAGAATCTTTCATAATTTTACGGATCTGTGGGCCAGCAAATATCCGTTCTTTCAGTTTTGCCTCTGTAAGCCTTGGAAATTTTTTTTGTAAATACTGGAAAGTATCACTGTTTTTGTCGAGCGCGTTCACAAAGTTTTTCATGAGTACCAATTTGATGTGTAAAGGGGGTTGAATAATGTTATTTGGATCTACCAATAGCTTGTGTTCAAAAAGTCCCAGAATATCAGTATAATAAAAACATTCATCTTCTTTTTTGAAAAATTCTGAGTAAACATTGCTTCTTTTTCTAGACAACGTAACTTACGCGTTTGGTGTTAATAAGTTCCATTATTGTAGGCGGGAACCAAGAAGCTCTGCTTTAGATTTTGTAAATCTTTTATAAGATCATTTAATTCTGCTTGACTAATTAAATGTGGAGTCTTTTCTTGAAGAGAGAAGTCGTCAGCATCACTAGAAATCGATTTGAATTCAACATCACTTTCATTGTCATCTCCTAGTATATTTACACTCGAATTACCGGGACAAACTGGACGTGGAAGATCTTTCGAGTGTAAAATGGGCTTAGTAACAGACGGAACTTCGGCATATATAATACTTGCCTTATTTTTTGTATTATATCCCACTGGCTTCGTAGAACAAAAGTGACAATCATTTTCATGTTTACTAGGTTCTCTCCATAGCATTGGTGAACCAAATGGAAGGTGTACATTTTTTCCTGTTGACCACTGGAGTAAAACAATTCTGCAGCTTTCGCAAAACACATGAGGCATCCACTTTTTATCTCGGTTTGTAACAGGAAATCCAAAATAGTGAAGATATGCACTTTTTAACAAATCTATAATATGTCTTTTTTTTTTTTTTTTTTTTTTTTTTTTGAAAATATAAACTGTCCGCAAACATAGCAAAGACGATCAGAATTTTGTTTACACTTTCTACGCAACATTTTAATTCAATCCGAAACAAAATATTTGTTGTTTGAAGCGAAAGAATGAACACTAAACTGTTGTCACCACATTGAATAGTTAAAAAAAAAAAGACTGCAGAAAAAAATTGTGACGTGATAGAATATTTCTGCTGACAATTTTACGTTTAAGGAAGGTAGACTAATACATTTATATACATTTCTTTCGGGGTATATAAAAAAGTTAATTTGTAGACCAGTGTTATTATTTTTATTAATAAAAAAATCTTTGCTAGAAGGATAATTAGACTTTGTAAAAAACTATACAACGAGGGTTCGTTATAGCTATAATATACTTTAAAGAATAACCGAGAATTCCATAAAAGTTGAACGAAATATGTAGCTTAAATTAAATAAAATATTGCTCTTCTGTATAACCCTTTCTTTAACTTTACCCTAAGCTTTTTATGATGGACTTAATTCTTTAGTAACAATAAAATTAGTGAATGTTAAAACTTCATTTGTAATTATTAGCGTGGTAATAATCTATTCTTTTTACAGTGTAACTAAAACAAGTTGTTACACTGTAAGTTGTTACACAAGTTGTTACACTGTATACAAGTGCTAGTTGCCCGAAACTTTCCTTAAGGTTTAAACTTGGAATTTCGCCTAGCATGCTTCGAAAGGAGGTAGCAAAGTATCACAGGAGTCACAAATGATGTCCCATAGTATTTATGTCATTAATGCTGATAATGCATCTTTAAAAAAATTTTGACAACTGACTCGTTTTTAGCACTTTCCAACAAAGTTGAAAAGTGCTTATGCATTCGGTTTGTCTGACCGTCTGTCCGTCTGTCCGCGCTCTAACTCCCGTAAATATACTCGGATTGCTATGAAATTTTTATACGTTATTGAGGTTTACCTTACCACGAACCCTGTTGAAAATGAAGTATCTACCATGATTAGTTTATTTACAGGGCGAATCAAAAGTTTCCCATTATATTACGGCCTATGGGGAAAAATCGTTAATATACTCGGATTGCCATGAAATTTTAGGACGTTATTGACGTTTACTCTAGCACGAACGCTATTGAAAATGAAGTATCTACCATGATTAGTTTATCTACAGGGCGAATCAAAAGTTTTCCATTACATTACGGCCTACGGGGAAAAATCGTTAATATACTCAGATTGCCGTGAATTTTTAGGACGTTATTGACGTTTACCCTAGAACGAACGCTATTGAAAATGAAGTTTCTACCATGATTAGTTTATCTACAGGGCGAATCAAAAGTTTTCCATTACATCACGGCCTATAGGGAAAAATCGTTAATATACTCGGATTGATATGAAATTTTAGGACGTTATTGACGTTCACCCTAGCACAAACGCTATTGAAAATGAAGTTTCTATCATGATTAGTTTATCTACAGGGCGAATCAAAAGTTTTCCATTACATTACGGGCCATGGGGAAAAATCGTTTATATACTCGGATTGCCATGAAATTTTAGGACGTTACGTTTACCCTAGCGCAAGTCCTATCGAAAATGAAGTTTCTACCATGATTAGTTTATCTACAGGGCGAATCAAAAGTTTCCCATTACATTACGGCCTATATGGAAAAATCGTTTCAAAGGAATTTTAAGGATGTTATACCCTGTCAAATATATTAAAATATGCATTCTATAAAATATAAGGTGAAAATGTAGCTATTATTAATTTACATGGCCACACAAAAGAACTCCATTAGATAATGGTAAAAGGGGGAATTGTGTGTGACATATTTTAAATATATTAAGCTGCTTCATGTATAATAAAATTGATATATGTCACTGAAGCTTATTATAAATTATACGCTACTGTCTTGCATAATATGAAGTACATAGCATTTACAGGGCCATACAAAAGATTTCAAATAGTATATTCTTTCCGAAGTACCGTATATGTGTCCGATGATGACTGATGGAGGGATGAAATGTATTTTAATTATGATATGCGCGTTTATATTTCGCTAAATATATGCACATTATATGGTGTGTATAAATGTTATAGTTGATATACAGGGCTACCCAGAAGAGCTCACCAACGTTACTGAATATGAGCGTAAATTATTTAAACGTGGTTCTTAAATAAGTTATGCATTTTTACGCTGAGCTTCATTCAATTTACTGAGAAATGTTTGCAGAATATAGATAAAAGGATATACAGGGCCACGCAAAGAATTCGGTACATAGACGCCTATCAATGATAATTTATGAGAATGTGATTTCAGTTGTTTTAAGAGTGTTTTAGTTTACAATAAATTTTAGCCTAATGCTAACGTGTAATAAAGGTACAATGTAAACTACAGGGCTGAACAAAAGTATTCAAGTATGTTTCCATCTAATAGTATGAAATGCTGAAAAAGAAATTTCAAGCTACTGGGTATTTTCTTGCTAAACTAAATTTTCCCATTATATCAACTGACATATGAAATACAGAGCTGTTCAAAAGTACTGGAATACATATTTGGGTATATTTGGCTATACACTATTATTTCCCTAAATAACAAAGTTTTGTTAAAGATTTCATTAAGTGTTGGAAAGTGCTTCATAATCTATGCTTAACGCATGATTTTTCTTACTTGTTATTCTGACACCAGGCATTTCATTACACAAATATATCATTAAAAATAGTTAGGGGCCGTTCATATATAACGTTATCATCTTAGAGGGAAATGGATGTCTGGCGCATGGTATTGAAACATATCTCCACGGGAAGGGAATATCTTTTGTTATCTTTATCAATTTCTATTGAACCAAAATTTTCTTCTTTTTTTTAATTTGTAACTTGTACTTTACATCGAAATATTCTGTAACTTTTTTTTAGTATTTTTTTAGTCTATCTACTTTTTTCAAAGCTTTTTTTTTAATGCAAAGTTATTTTTAAATCATTAAATCACAAATGATTATAAAATTATTACAATTTGTTTTTATTGATACTAGTTTTGTTTACTAATAAATATATGAGAAAGAAAATTGCACACCTGTTTTGTTGTTAATAATTTCTGCCTCTCCCCCCTCCCGCAATCAGGGAGCAAGTTCAAGAATACATTATTACAGTTGAACACGTTAAATAACAAAATATTAATCTTGAACGTATTTAAATAGAAGCTATTTCTTTTAAGTGTTATTTTATATAAATTCATATATAATCTAATATTTCATCAATTTCCCCATATTTGAATCAATAAAGTTTGCGAAAAATAAATATATAACAATATTTGTACGCTCAAAAAAAAAAAAAAAAAAAAAAAAAAAAAAGAAAAAAGAAAAGAAAACAGAATATAAAAATGAAATTTTCATTTTCAAACACTGATAATGATTGATATCATTATATAGAAGGGAATAAAAAATTACCAAACAATTGATAATGTTATTTATTCACAACGCCCAATATAACTTTAAAAACCGATGGTACACAAACCATGCCACTTATGACAATGTATATTTCCGAACAGTCCGTGACTTTATGGATTAATATCTCGGTAAATTACTAACTATTTTTTTCGAAAATCCTTATTAACAATTCTGTGCTTCTGCTCCGATAGGTGACGCCAGCGCTCCTCAACACCGTTGCTGGTTGCCCAGGAGTTTAAATTTTTGAATTACGGAAAAAAACGCTCTTTTCGAAAACTATGTGACTTAGTAACGGTGTAAGTTTTTCAAGTGGATGAAAAAAAGTCCAGGGCAGGATTCGAAACTGGGATATATTGGCTGAAGCCGCCAATACGCAACGAATGATGGACTATTTCATCCAAAATAGTCCTTAAGTTCGTCCGGGATGGCTGAGTTTGCAGTGCAATGGCGGTTTCAGCCAATACATCGCTGGTTCGAATCCAGGCTTGGACCTTTGATCACCCACTTAAAAAATTTAGTCCGTTATAACTGATTTACCGATTGACTAATCGTCTTTAAAATTAATTTTATGTGACTTAGGGTAATCGCTATAGTTTTCCCGTAAAGTATGACCATCCATTATTTCTATTTTTTTTTATTAGTTTAGTTTTAGTAGACGCTCAAATAGATGAGGTGAAATATATTTTTGACAATATCTCTGAGAATATAATACCTAAAATTTAAAAAAAATGTATTTTTCAGTTCAAAGTACCCGAAAACTTTCACACGCTACCCCATTCGATATACAAAGTAAAAAAAAAAAATATTAAGGGGAATTTACTTTAGGGTAAATAATTCCTCTAAATATGTTTGTAAATGTTTAACAATCTGTTAATATGCGGGTCAATATTTTTTATTCCTTTCCACAATTTGAACTTTCCATGTTTCATAGTTTACGAGTAAAATGTCTATGACAAATATAGTCTTATAATGGTTTTAAAGTACTGAACCCTAAAAATACCCGATTTGAATAATTAAGTATTTTGAGCACATGAAGTGGAACAAATGCTGCTTACACGTCCCCAAAGGATCAATTCGGTTTGTTTATGCAGGCCAATTATCTACGCTTGGGATATAGGCCCTAATGGGTGGGATACCCTTCATGGTGGTCTTTCTAAGGGAACCTAACACGTAAGGTTAAATTCAGATTCAATACTAGATGTAATCTAAATGCAGACGGATGCTTTCAGCTACATATTCCCATTCAGATAGTTATAGTTATTTTGCCGATTTGTTTTCTCATAACATAAAAGTGTATTCAGTATACATGAGTTTATCTTATTTATTTATTTATTTTTTACATAGATAGGACTTCCGTCATTTTTAATACAAATCTCATTTTTAACTGTATAGTAAGTAATATCGAAGTATATTTAATTATATTTTTACGTAAGAACTAATGCAAAATAATTTAAAAAAGAAAAATAATTTACTGAACACGTTTTTATTTCTGCAATTTAAAATAACAAATAGATATATGTATATATATTTATCAAACTTTTGGATATTAAAAGAAAAATCGTATAACCGTAAGATGCTTAAATAAATACGCTAATTAAATTGAAATTCTAAGTGCTTTTTGAATACATTTCACTATCAAAAAACATTTAAGAATTTTCTTTCTTAAATTTATACGCATTGTTTTAAGAATAAGGTAGAAAAAAATATATTCAATTTAATGAAAATTCAATTATGAATGTAACAGACAGAAGTAAAAAGTAAGTGAATAATTCTAAAATGTAACAGTGTATTTTTAATAAAATGTGATTAGCATAACATAAGAGCTTCAAATGCAAAGTTAGGCTGTTGATATGTTTTAGAGAAAAAAAATATATATTTTTTCTTTTATCATAGTAATTTATGTTTTTTCTGCTTTTCATAATTCTATTGCAACATTTGATTGCATTAGTAAAATTGAAAATTACTTTATCACATGATTTGTCTTGGGTAAGTCAATTCTTTTCTATATTAAATTTTGTTCATTTTTTAAAAAAATCTACATTTAATTTTACGTAGTACAGATTGTTATGCAATATTTTTCGTTTAATTATATTTAATAAGAAATGTTGACTTATTTATTTTAATGCAAGGAAAATTTCGAAAGGTAACAATGCAAGTGAAACTCTTGTAATATTCAAAATATTTGACAGTAAATGTCACAAAAAAATGCTTTAAAATAAATAATTTCGGCGAATAATAATGTATTTATTAACCGTTTAGACGCCAAATTAATATCGCAATGTAATAATAATTTTGTTTTTGCTATATTACTGCTTCAAATGTTTTAATTTATGCATTATTTCATTTAGAAAATATAAAAAAAAATATATTCCGTAGTTTTATTGGCTGGTTTCATTTCAGTGTTCGCATTTTGGAACGTGATTATTGGTTAACAACCTGTGCAAATATAACAAATTATTTTCTGCTATATGTTATTGTATATTGTTATTGAGTATTTTCTCGAAATCCAAAAACATTTAGATTCCTAGCGGTCAAATGTAAGTAATACAGAGAAAACGATAAAATCAAATAATATACTTTTTATGCAAATTACTGAATTTACATGTTCCTTAATATCTGTGGTAAATGCTTAAATGTAACTATTTTCATTTAAAAAAATCAAATCAACCCCTTATTTTTTACAGGAAAAATAAGGACATCGTTATTATGTTGTGAAATATATGTTTTGTACAACAAATAATGCAATGTTCCCATTTGGCAACATTGGCGTTTAAACGGTTAAAACGATTTTATGCGCCATGGATTAGCCACAAAACTGGAGTGTTTTGACTTTAATTGCAAAATTTCTTCTAATTCAGTTATTTGGACAACATCCCACGTAAAATAAATTTCGCTTAGAACAACAATTTGATAAGACGATCTGGCCTGTTATTTAAAACAGATCGGTAGAATAAACAGAAGTTAAAGATAGTCATATGAACTATTTTTTAGTAATGAAGCTTTAAATATTTTTAACATAATCAACTGATTTGTAAAATAGATATGAGTTGTAATTTTTCCATCTCAGCTAAAATTGGAAAATGAATCCACACACGAACATCCATAAGTTTGATTTCAGGGAGAAAGTCTCGAACACCTTGATTACTGTTTTGAAAACGTTGACATAAAAAATAAAAAGAATATTGCCCAGTTGAACTGATGGCATTGAGCTCACAGGCTACGCATTCTAATTGTATATTACAGCCTTATATATTTCAAGGGTTAATTCCGTCGGAAAAACAAAGTAAGAGAGGGGGATCAGCTCCCTTCATTTTCCATTTTTATACTTAATCACTGAACCTCTTAAACTAATCAGGGATATGATTTATCATATAAAAAACCCTGCATGAATAATACTAATCACAGAGGCGCATCATCTAAATTTTGAACAAAAACTGATAATTATACATGAAAAAACTATTTATATCAATTAAGGGAAGGGGCATGAGCCACCGTTCCCCCTGTTTTTTCTTATCCAATGAACACCTAATACTAATCAGAAAAGTGCCTCATCAGAATGATCTTGCATCTAAATTTTGAACAAAAACTGATAATTATACATGAAAAAACTATTTATATCAATTAAGGGAAGGGGCATGAGCCACCGTTCCCCCTGTTTTTTCTTATCCAATGAACACCTAATACTAATCAGAAAAGTGCCTCATCAGAATGATCTTGCATCTAAATTTTGAACGAAAATTAATAATTCTGCATAAAAAAACATTTATATAAGCTATGGGGAGGGCAAGATCCCCCGTTCCCCCTGTTATACATATCAAATGAACCCCAAAAACTAATCAGGGAAGCGCCTTTTCAGAATATACATACATACAAAATTTCAAGTGAATCGGATATTTTTATCATGAGTTATCGCGTTACGCACATGCGCACATACAGAACGGACGGGCACGTAAGCTCCCAGGCTTTGATAGCCTGTGAGCTCAAAACTTGTTTTTAATGTAAATAAGGTGTAATTAAGTGCAATTTAAAACTTTTTACTCATAAAAACTGTTATGACTTTTTAACAAGTCATTCCATCGATTTACGAATGGTATCATTCAATTCAGTTTTTAAAAAGTACATTGTAAGTATATCACCTACTCCGGCTATTTTTAATAAGTTGCGTTTTTCTGTACTGAATTAAATGCCCCCTTACCTCTCAATAAATAAATAAAATAAAATAAAATAAAATAAATAATAAAAAAAACAATCAAAGACAATTCTATTTTGGAGGTACTCATCGGATTTTCATTTATAGTGAAAAACAATGTTCTTCCAAATTTTCTATGAATGGCCTATTATTGTTGCACATGTATCTGGTTTTTTCTCTGTTTTATCTGTACTAATTTTCTATTGCATGAAATCGATAGCAAAACTTTCAAATATTATGCAGTCCTTTATACGCCATTAGAATTCACTATAATTTGGGCTTTAGTGGATGTCATCCAGAAAATCCTACTGCGTCACATTTTTGTGGCTTATCAAATTACCTTTACTTAAAAAAACTTTGAAAAATTGCTTAAAAATGTGCATTATAGTATATGTGTATTCATATTATCATTGACAACCACCAGTTGTCTATTACTCAAATTTTGGTCGGTTTTACCAGTACTAATTTAATATTGCTTAAAAGCAATACAATAGCCTACATCATTCATGTACTAAAAATCTTTCCATGCAATCAGACTTCGCTATAATAATTTTAGTTTGCTTGGATTGAACTGTAAATAATTGTCAGATCATGCATCCCACTAAATCTCATTGTTGTAGTATTTAAAATAATTTTTACTCAAAAAGAGAAAAATAATCTTTGAACAATTGCTTTTGCGAAAGCGATACAGTGAAACAAAGAAGCTCCTTTAACAATTAATGCACTGTCGGTACTTTTAAGTACCACTGAAGAAAATTTAACACATAATTTATTTATTCTGTGTACACAGACCGATCAGATTTAAAAAGCGTAATGAAACAGTCAAACCTAAATAATTAAAAAAATGGCCATTTTCTTAATCAGTTACATAGGTATAGTTTTTCGTTTCTTAAAAACCGTTATTGAAACCACTTTATATACAAAAGCCTTTTCCATTTACAGAGTGAATCATAATACATTTAAATACACTGCTTTTATAAATATTTTGATAGTTATTTAAGAATATTTTTGATTAAATAATCTGATTATTTTTGTAACTATTTTACAAAACTTCAATAACTACCAAATTATTTAATCAGTTTTAATGAAGAAAAAAATATGTAAATTTCACATTACTATTTTTCCAAAAGTTTCAGTATATTTGTAGATATTAAGAAAGATTATTAGTGATATAAGGCAATTTCTTATGTAAATAATTCCGTAGATAAAAAATTGAAGTTCCGGTTTCAGCAATTGAAATTCAGCACATTAATTTTTGCTGGTACACGGCATCACAAACGTTGATAAATAGTTCGTGACGTTCATATGCAGCTTTTTCCTTCGACATTTCAAAATACGGTTGCATCATTTTACGGTAATTATCAGTGGATATATTTGGATAATTATGTATTATTTATTATATGTAAACTATACATTACCCAAACTGTCTCCGATGTATATTTTTGATACGCAGATTAGGAAATATTTTATTTACTATAATTAAAACAACGATTATTTTATGAGGAATACAACGTCTACAGTGCTTATGGTTGGAAAATTTTCGAGAAAAACAATTCAGACATATAGAAATCTTGTACAAAAACTCAATAACCTAATAGTTTTGCTTTTATGTAGAACTTCATGTCTGACGACATCAGGATTGAAGTGGTTATAATTTCAATCATAGTATGTCATATGCACTTAAAAACATATATATATAATGTCAGTCATGATTTATAGAATTTATATAAAAATCTAACTCATTTGTTTATAATCTGCCTACATAACCTGTTATTTTATATTGATTTTGGAAACATTTGTGTTCAAATCACTTTTCGGTAGAATATTACGTGTGAAAACTCATATAAAAATTCTTAAAAAAAAAAAAAAAAAAAAAAAAAAATATATATATATATATATATATATATATATATATATATTTTCAAAGAAACAATAACAATTGCACTCCAGTGTAGTTGTCCTAAAGGAAAATAATAGAAAACATTACATAACTTCGAAAGTGCATTTATTAAAAAATTCTATTGTATTATTAATGTTTGACATCAGAGGGATTCAAGTTAAATTTAAGATAATTGATTATTTAGTATTCAAGTATTTTCACACCTAAAACAACGCTACCTTTTAATATTTTAATATGCCTTCGTTAAATATCTTTTGCGAACTTTTCTCAAAATGGTAAAATAATTTTATGTATTATAAATTAATCAACAATATTTCAAAGTACAATGATTTCTTTCCATTAATAATATTTATTCTGTAATAAAGATTGCATGTGACAAAACAAGCTGAATAAAAATGTCTCCTTAAAGCTATTTAGGTAAATATTTATGCAATATCACAATGTTTGATGTTAGTTAAACTTGTTATAATAATTCAAAACGGGATTAATTATAATTCGTTATGTTAACAAACTCTATCAATTTACCGCATACGCTGAACCGTGGTGTGATTTTCAACATTAACAGTTTTAATCCTCTTATAGATATTGGGAAATAAATGCCCGTTTCCATATATATCTTTTGATATGCCTGTGATTTGCTGAAAGAAATGTCGCAGTATATCAAATACTTTTAGTGTTACATAATTGATATAAGAAATATTTTGAATAAACAAATTTTACATAACGACTAAGCATATTTATTATACACAAAAGCTTTTCTAAAACATTTTTAATTAAGAATAAATTCTATAAGTTTACTCTTAATTAAAAAACTTAATGCATTTTGTCATAAGGTAATTGTTATAATTTAAAGTAAATGGAAAAAAGATATGAATCTGCCTATCATTTAATTAATGAAAACAAAAAATGCTTCGAATTAAATGGAGATAAAGTAATCTAGGGTAACTGAATCCACGCTGTAATTGGTCCATAGGCTATTTAATAGAAAATGGTTGATGACTTTTAATTTTCAACAATTGTTAACATTTCACCCCCATCACTAACTTATGAGACATAGTGTGTTAACTCACTTATACGTCTATATTTTTTCTATAAACAAAAATTCAGGTTTTTTTTTTTTAACATCAAATTGGCTGATGAATTTTTCGTGCTTTATTTTAAAATACGGAAACTCCTTTTATTAAAAAACACTTTTTTAAAGGTTAAACATATAAATGCATCAATATAATTAATTATCGATAGATATTTACTATATGCTTGACATGTAGGTTTTCCATTTACCACATAAAAGTTTCAAGAATGAGGTAATTGACACATGGGTCAGGAGTTACTGGATCATGTAAGATCCAATTGTCCCAAAAGCTATTTAAAAAATGGGGTTTCTCTTACTACGAAAAATTAGTTTTTCCGTTACTTTTCAGTTGCAGTAAAAAAAATTATGTAATATATTATATGTAATAGGAAATTAATGCATGTTAGCGGATATTCAACCAAATTTTGTAAGTGAGATATCGGAAGCTCGAAATTTTAGGACACACATGAAGCGTAGTAAGTAAGGCATTATTAGAAAATTATAGAAGCCAATAAAAAATAGTTCTGTTCGATATAAAAGCTTAGCTACATTCCCCACACATTTATTGGACTTATCGAATTTTCATTGAGGTAAATAAAAAGGAGAATGAGATGTTTAAGTACTTGCGTTATCGTTTGTTCATGTATTTTTATTTTTATTTTTTCTTAAAATACTCATGGAATTTTTATACTTCTTACCTATATTAGAGTACACATGTATTTGATTAATTCTTATGATTTTTGGTTTAAAAAAATCTAATAACTTCACGTTTGGTGCTTGTTTTACACCTTGATACCCTGATAGCAATTATTTCCTTCTCAACCCACTTTAGTTGATATATAATTTTGATGATATATCTGGTTTAATTTTTTTAAAATTATTTACACGTTTTTAAACAAAACCTGATACCCCATATTAAAATAAATGAATAAATAAAATTAAATAACAAAATAAAAGGATGTGTAGAAAATAGTCTTGCCTTGTCCAAATGCCCTTTCGGTATGGGGCAACTAGAACCATGAAAAGTAGAGATGAAATACATATAATCTTTTAAAATTAGGCATTAAATTGTAATTTTATAATTACTTGTCTTCAAGATAGGACGTAACGGAACACATTTACGAAGCTTCGGACATTAATTCAAGTGAATGTTTGCTTTTGTAAGCTGAAATGACAAAATCTGCAGACTGGCATTGTAAAATAATGGCCCAGTTGTACTATGTAACCTCATGAGATAAACATTAAAGAAAAAATACAGCTAACCATTTACAAGTTACACAGATTCCACAAAGCATTATTTATACATTAAAACCTCAGAAATCGATTTATGTTTATCCTCAAGCAATCGTAAATCAAGCAACCGATTACTTCTGAAATTTCCTGTATTTTAAATAAACCCAAAGTTAATATATATAGGACAGTTGCACCATAAACTTTAACTAATAATAACACATTGCTCAGTGGTGCACAAAACAGGAATTTTAATATACATTAGTACATATTAAAATAAAATAAAATTTTCAACGTTTCGCGCCGTCTTCTGCGGGCGTCTTCAGGAAAATATGAAATGGAAGGACTACGTTTGCATCTTGTTCGAGAGATATTTCTACTAAATTAAAAATTAAATTAATTAAAATTTAAAAATGTTGCCAATTACACGTGAGTAAAAATTAAAATATTGCAAGGAAATAAAAATTTTAAGGTTTTATGATGTTATGCCATATTTTTGGCCATATATGCCATATGCCATATTTAATTTTGAGGAAGCCAAAATCATAGTTCCATGCAATAACCCAGTTCAAGGTAAAATAATAGAATCCATCGAAATCATAGCACGTGAAAATAAACCATGTAATGATAATTTATCCTACAATACACCAAAAATATGGCATAACATCATAAAACCTTAAAATTTTTATTTCCTTGCAATATTTTAATTTTTACTCACGTGTAATTGGCAACATTTTTAAATTTTAATTCATTTAATTTTTAATTTAGTAGAAATATCTCTCGAACAAGATGCAAACGTAGTCTTTCCATTTCATGTTTTCCTGAAGACGCCCGCAGAAGACGGCGCGAAAAGTTGAAAATTTTATTTTATTTTAATATGTACTAATGTATATTAAAATTCCTGTTTTGTGCACCACTGAGCAATGTGTTATTATTAGTTAAACCCAAAGTATTTGTTGAAAATAAAAAATAAACTTTTTTATGAAATACTGCGTTACACACACATATGTTTGTGTTTAAAATATTGATAGACTAGATACAATTATATGAGAAATTAAATGAATCCAGGAAATAACACACACTAACACCTCTTTATTTTGTTTTAAAAATTAAAAAGTCCTTCAGGAGGAAAATGATTGTATAAATGATAATCCCTTCCTGGTGTTTAATCTTTATTTAACTTTAACATTATGGAGAATCGAATTATAAATAAGTTATAAAAATGTGCGAATAAGAATAAATTTCTAAAGTTACAAATTTCGAATTTAAAACCACGAATAAAATAATTCAAAAGAAATCGAATAGGATAAATAGAATATTAAATTGATTTAAAGGTACTTACCCATCTCCCAATAAAAACATGAAAACTGGAAGGAAAATTGGGCTTGAGATATATAAAAAAATCATATTTATTTCGAATATCATCACAAGGCAGAATACTTTTTTTCATTAACAATCTTATGTTGACTTCGAATACAGCGAACATAATACAATGGACTGTCCATGCATATTCCAACCAGAATATATAGAATAAAGTTTTTACAGCTTTATTCACATATCACAAAACAGAATCTTTCGTTTGAATAAAGAGTACATTTGATTGCTTCAAAAAGGTTGCATCGGTAACTTAATTTCAACATCTTTTATCAGAATAGAATAATGAGTAAATTTGTCAACAGACTTATAAAGCATCTACTGATGTCAGAATAACATTTTCGAATAAAAAACTTTTCTCGGCAGACGAGAGAAATAAAACCACTTTTGTCTAGGGTTGTCATGGAGATTAAATGCCTTGGAGTCTGAGCTTTTTTTCCCGTCCCCATTACAATAAACATGGATTTGTTCTGTAAACAATCAACACTTATTTGGGTTCAAAAATCTTCTAAATATTCTTGAATTTTCTTTTTAAAATTTTATTACATACTTAGAATTATAGAATAAAGAAATATTGAATTCAAATTATTTACATACTATGTACAAAATGTATAATATGTACAAAATATAAATGCTTTTACCTTGATAATTTTTGATCATCATACTAAAAACTGGAAAGATGATCCTTTATGCATTTCTGCGTGCCTTTTCATAAAATTAACATAATTCTTCAATAAAACTCAAGACACGCACGACAAACAAAAAATATAAACATTCTCTCTAAAAAAATTCTTTTTCATTCCATCAAAAATTGATGCCAACTTTTTTATCTAAACTTTTAACTCATCTCAAAAGATAAAAAATATAAAAGCAAAGCAGACGAAAAAAACAGCTTCGCTTCCATAGCAACGAGTCGCGTCTTATAAATAAATTAAATATCACAATTGCAAATTTGCAAACGATTTTCTGTGAATAAACTGATATATTAATTTATCAATTCCTAACATACTCCCACCTTTAATTTAGGCGGAAGCCAAATTAAACTTAAGATCACTTTTGATCAAATTAAGCCCTAATTCAAAATAAAAAATATCTAAATAAATAAAGATAATAACTAAACAATAATAAAATAATAATGAAACATTTAGAGTTCTAGAAAAGTCATTTCAGAGTTCTAGAAAAATCAGTTCAGAGTTCTAGAAAAAGTCAGTTCAGAGCTCTAGAAAAAGTCATTTCAAAAGTCTCTTTACTTACTCTGCCACTTCTAGATGTACTGTTTCTCACCATTCACCCCACCAAGCTGCTGCTGGATGGATGACTAATAGGACACAGTTCTTTCAATTAATAGGAAACAGTTCTTTCGAAGAAACTATTGTATTCCAATCCAATGATTTTAAAAGGTTATTGGTTCCTCTAAAATTTGAGCCATTATCAGAGTATATAGTAGTTGGTCTTCCTCTCCTGCATATAAATCTTCGAAGTGACTGAATGAATCCTTCTGTTGAGAGACTGGATACAAGTTCCAAATGTATTGCCCTGTATACTGCACATGTAAAAAGTACAACCCAAACTTTGGATCTTTGCATTACGAAAAGAGGGCCAAAAAGATCAGCTCCAACAACTTCAAAAACTTTGGAATCTCTGACTCGATCTAGAGGTAGGTGGATTGGAGGTGTAGTATATGGCTTTGTAGAGTATCTTTTGCATCTGTAACACTTAGACAATTGACTTCTAATGATGCGTCTAGAAGAAATTATCCAATATTTTTCTCTCAAAATGGATCCAACTGTTTGAAGTCCAGCATGACAATTCTTTAAATGACATTCTTGAATCATACAATTCACTACATGATGTTTCGATGGTAATAAAATTGGATAACTGAAAGAAAACTCGTCATCTCGCTCTAATATCTTTGTTTTTACTCTTAACAAACCTTCTTGATCTTTCATAACCTTTAATCCTTTTATTGCATCAGTAGTATTACCAAAACTTTCAGATTGTATTATTGACCAGAGCGACCTTTCCGCATCTTCTTTTTCTTCAATTGACAATTCTGATGGAAAACATATATTTCTGTTTCTGCACTTCATTATGAATCTCTTCACCCAACATACGACATTAATAAATCTACCAAATTTTGAAATTCTACTATATATCATAAATTCATGTGAATTAGAACATAAAAGAGTAGGTACTGAAGTTTTCTTCTTTTCCATCATTACTAATTCTTCGTTGGGGCTTGTTTCTGAATGTGGCCAATTTTCTTCTGATAACTTCAACCATTCTGGTCCCTCCCACCATCTCATCTTCAGCAGCGGTTTAGGACTACATCCGCGAGAAGGTAGATCAGCAGGGTTGAGATGACCAGGTACGAAGTTCCATTGTTGAGATTCGGAAAATTTACAAATTTCTCTAACTCTATTGCCTACAAACGTTCCCCATTGATCATTTCTTCGAATCCAAGCGAGAACAGTCGAAGAGTCGGTCCAATACTTTACTGGTATGGAAATACAATTAAAGGCTTTCAAAACAAATTTAGTCAACCTTATTCCTAAAATACAAGCAAGAAGCTCTAAACGTGGTATGGTTACATTTTTCTTTGGTGCAAGACGAGACTTAGCTCCTAAAAGTTGTACAAAGACTGCGTCTTTATCTTCACAACGTAAGAAAACTGCTGTTGCATAAGCTCTGGTACTTGCATCACAAAATGTATGAATAGACCATTTTTCTTTACAACCATAGCCTACACGTCTATTTATCTTCACGTCATTTAAATACTTGAGTTCGCTATACCATTTTTGAAAATTATTCCGGATTTCTTCTGGAAGTGGAGCATCCCAATCTAATTTCGTCGACCAGGCGTCTTGAATTATCAGTTTGGCTGGCAACAATGCTGGGGCTAAAAATCCTATTGGATCGAAGATCCCTTGGGTTACAGCTAATATCTTTCTTTTCGACAGATTTTCTATCTCATCACTAAATTTATAAGCGATCTTCAAACTATCTTCCATTGTGTCCCACTTCAACCCTAAAACCGGAACTATCGTTGTTACATTTTTGCTGAGCACCTTCTTTTCGTTAAGGAAACTGCTGTCTTCACTTTTAATTGGTCCGAATTCCCACATTCTTAATTCCATTTTCGCATCAGCCATGATTTCTGTAGATTTTGAAATAAAATTTTCTAGTTCAGGCACATTGTCGACTGAAGTAACGCAGTTATCTATATAGTATGATTTCATAAGCTTCTCAGCTATCTGTTTGTTTTCTTCATCAACATTACTCAAATGATATCTTATAACTGCACCTAGCAAAAATGGGCTACAAGTTGCTCCAAAAACTACTCTATTGTGTTGATAAACTTGAAATTCGTCAGGACTCTTCCACCATAAAAATCGCAAGAAATGCCGATCTGATTCTTTGACTTCAATTTGAAGAAATGCTCTTCTTATATCGGCTACTACCCCAATAGCTTTCTCACGAAATCTTATTAACACTGCAGGAATTTGTTCGATGAGGTTTGGTCCTTTAAAGAGGCAATCATTTAAAGAAGGAGACCTCCCTACCTTACACGATGCATCAAAAACTGGTCGAACACTTGTAGTAAGACTATCTGGTTTGATGACGGGATGATGAGGTAAAAAATGTCCTGGAATCTTGAGTGCTTCATCTGGTACTTTACTTATAACGCCTTCTTCTTCCCATTCATAGAAAACTTTAGCATATTCTTCAAACATTTTCATTGATTTTAATTTCTTTGTTGAATTTATCAATCTTCGTTCAGCTATGTGTCTATTTGAGGGAATCTCACGTTTGCCGTTAATCCAAGGAAGACCTACAATATAGCGACCTTCTATATTTCTATCAACTTCTTTTATAAAATTATCATGAGCGAGTTCTTCTTCTTCTGCTTTAGACAAAGTTTGACAGGGATCTGTTATACCAATTGTCTCTAACTTCCATAATTCTGGAATCTTCATATCTTTTAAAGCTAGGTTCGTGATAAACATATTTCCATAATTTAGGCAAGACTGTGATGTACTTTCTAAACGACCACAAAGTGTCCATCCAAACTTCGTCTCTATTGCTGTAAGACCGCTCTTTAACTGTTTTACTCGACCTGTAAGAAGTTGTCCATAGTAATCGCTTCCAATCAAAATTTCAATTTTTGGACTTTCTGCTCCTAAATCTGTGATCCATAGTTTATTTTGTTTAAGCTCTTTAATTACTGATTCTTTTGGTATCCGAGGAATATAGTTACAAATTATATCTTGATCCAAAAGTTCTAAGACTTCTTTCGTTTGTTTCTGTCTATCAGAAGAACTTAACTCAACTTGGAATTTATTGTGAGATTTAGCTTCTGTTTGCGTACCACCAAACAAAGTGTGTACAATAGCTTCAGAAGAAATGGGATGTAAACCTAACTCTTCAGCTGTACCTTTTAAAATATAGCTCTTTTGCGACCCACAATCAAGTAACGCTCGTACTTTCTTTGTTATTCGACCTTTAATAACTATTTCTAAAGTCATAAGGGCTACTTCAGCAGAACACTGCTTACTTGCTATGGTGCTTTGAATAACTTCTGGGGTCTTAACTGTATTTTCTGGTTCTTTACACATTGAAATTTCAGGGCATAATAACTCGGTATGGGGTTTAGAACAAACGTGGCAACGAATAAAAACTTTGCAAACTTTAGCGTGGTGACCAAAACGAAGACATTTTAAACAGCAATTTTTATTCTTAATTTTGGCCTTCCGTTCATTAAAGGAAAGAGATCTAGCCCTAACACAGTCCTTGCTTTCATGAGATTTACTGCAAAATAAACAAAGGCGTTCTTTTGCGCTAAATAGCCCTGCCGCAGTAGGTATTTTACTTTCTGCTTTTCTTAACTTTTCTTTAGGTTTGTCTTTAAAGCCCAGCTCTATAAAACTCGATTTGGCTAATTTGAATCTTTCCTCGTTTGCAACTTCTTGTTTCAGAAATTCCATCAAACTTACTATATTTGCTTTTGTTGACAATGCATTATTATTACTAACAGTGTTTGATGTGATTGAAATATTATATCGCTGCCATGCTTTTAATACATCTTCCGATAAGCTAGATTCTATCATGGGATAGAGCCACGCCGAATTGCTTTCTAAACTTAAACCCATTGATTCTAACGATCTTAAATATGCCTCGACTTTCGTGAATAAATCTGATAAGGGAAGTTTATCTTTGCCGTGCGCCTGTACATTAGCTACAATCAATTTTAGGAATTCTCTAACGTACACTTCTATTAGTAAATCTTTATTTCCAAAACGCTCTTGAAATGCCTCGACAGCTTTGGGGTAATTAACTGCGGTCATTGGATAGCTCTCTAACAAGCGCCTGGCACTGGTTCCAGGTTCTACCGATTGGATAAGATACTGAAATTTGTCACTATTATCCAAATCTATGTCTTCATGAATTTTCTGAAACTGAGACCAAAATGAAAGATAATTTATTAACTGCGAATCGAATGGCTTAATATTTAGTTTAGGTAATTTATAATGCTTTGATTTGGAATAACCGTGATCTGTGCTTTTTTCACTATCATCTTGATTACGTTTATTTGTACCCAATGCTTCGCTAACTTTACGCTTAATGGTAATAAATTGATCTGAATAATTTTCATTTTCCACTACTTCATTTTCAATAGCCTGTTCATCGCATTTATCATCATCTAACATGAGTTCAATTATAGCTTCATCAATAGATTTAATTTCATGAATCAAATTTTCTAATTTACTAAAATCGTCTGAAATTTTACCCTTATCTAATGACTCGCTGTTAATTTCTTCATTCAAAACATTTAAAGTTCTGGTAAATGACGAACGTAGCGGTGTACGCTTTTTCTTTAGCTTATTCATCTTAGAAAAATTTAGTAATGCACAGCTTATGAAAACACTATACGCTATAAAAACAATTCAATATCTCAACAGTATTATTCAAATGTCCGTGCTCGGGGCGCCAGATGTTCTTGTAAACAATCAAAACTTATTTGGGTTCAAAAATCTTCTAAATATTCTTGAATTTTCTTTTTAAAAATTTTATTACATACTTAGAATTATAGAATAAAGAAATATTGAATTCAAATTATTTACATACTATGTACAAAATGTATAATATGTACAAAATATAAATGCTTTTACCTTGATAATTTTTGATCATCATACTAAAAACTGGAAAGATGATCCTTTATGCATTTCTGCGTGCCTTTTCATAAAATTAACATAATTCTTCAATAAAACTCAAGACACGCACGACAAACAAAAAATATAAACATTCTCTCTAAAAAAATTCTTTTTCATTCCATCAAAAATTGATGCCAACTTTTTTATCTAAACTTTTAACTCATCTCAAAAGATAAAAAATATAAAAGCAAAGCAGACGAAAAAAACAGCTTCGCTTCCATAGCAACGAGTCGCGTCTTATAAATAAATTAAATATCACAATTGCAAATTTGCAAACGATTTTCTGTGAATAAACTGATATATTAATTTATCAATTCCTAACAGTATTGTTTAAAAAAATTAAGGATTTTTTTTTTTAAATTTTAGTCTTTTAAAAAATCATTTTCCAAAAGGTTATTGCCAATTGTTACATTATTTATTAACTTTTTTTCAATTGAATAATATATGGCTACTTTCTTTTCTTCCTTCAGAAGTTAATATTTCACATTTCCCTTTCAATGATTTTTCTTGATGGACTATTTTTTACATAAATTAAATAGAGAATGTCACTTGCATCGACTACTATTTCATCGATGTCTAATAAAAGTGACATTTTATACGGCTTTCGGTATTTATTAATGTAATGCACGAAGCTCATTAATTTCGTTAACTTTTCATATATTCTTACATCTTTCTATGAGTAAAGTTATTTCTCATAATGTTGAACATTATGCTTAAGAGTTTTTCTTTACAATATTGCTAAAGAATGATTAATATTATTTATTCACATTTCAGAATATTAATAAATAATTTTCCAGAAGAAATAATTATTCTCTGGCAGTTAAATCGAAAGAAAGTACAAGGAACAGAATAGATTTCTTGAATTATATTTTTTTAACTGTTTATATTATAATGTAACTACTTGATTATAATTAAAATTATAAATATGCTTGTCGCGATATGAATTATTCTAATAAGTTAGATTTATCCCTTTCTATATTTATCACTGTGCACTTTTTAAGGACTACTTTACATGAATTTCTACACACACACATATACCGGGTGTCCCAAAAATGACTGATGGATTTTAAAATGCAATAACTTGCAAACGGTGGCAGCTATTTAAAAAATTTTTGCAAGAGGGTTATGCATAATGTCAGGAGTTTTTTTTTTTTTTTTTTTACCGAAATTGTTCATTTTAGTTCGAATTTCAAACAATAGAGGGTGCTAACGTCAGTTGAAGCACAGATCGACGCCGAAACTGACCTCAATCAGCACTGATCACCTGGCTTTCAATCGCCGTCAGCGCCATCTATTGTTTGAAATTCGAACTAAAATAAAAAAATACAGTAAAAAAACTTCTGACATTATACATAACCCTCCTGCAAAAATGTTTTAAATAGCTATCACCGTTTGCAAGTTATTGAATTTTAAAATCCATCAGTCATTTTTGGGACACCCGGTATATACTGTTAAGAATTTGAAACTTTTGCTGCATCGTTACGGCACCACGTTTATAGAATATCTCTATTTTGATCAATGAGAATGCTCCATAGTATAGTGAAGTAATTGTTTTCTATAAAAGCTGTAGAGTGATGATGCAGTAGAAATTTCAAATTTTTAACATTGTATATATAGTTATAAAAAACATTTAAATATATTTTTAATAAGTAGACCTTCCCCTTTTGAAATCCCTAGTACATGTATATTTATTATAACTGTCATTTATATTATTATTTTTTTTTTAATTTAAAGACTTCCTTTTATGTAATTCTATATGTTTATACGTTTTGTAATTCCCTTTACACATATTTTAATTAGTATTTGATTTATTATTCTTGATATACTGGGTGTATTATTTTGTAAGTCTCTTATAAATTTATAAAATCTAAACTTTCCTATAAAATTTATTTTAAATAGCATTTCTATTATAGTTTTCATTTTTAAAAGACCATACTACTAGGTCTTCTTTTTTTTTGTCACTTTCCAATGTCTAATTTTAAAACAGTTAGTTTCAAAAGTATACATTTTCACTGCAAAAAATATTTAGATTGCGGCCTCTATCATATAAAAGAAGTTTTTTTTTACAAAAGAAGGATATTGTTAAAAGTCACAAAATTTGTATTCGAAATTGTATTCTATTTCAAAAATTCAAAATATTAAATATTAATTACATACATAAAAGTTTAAATATAAATTATATAAATTACACTCTAGCTTAAATATAATTTTTCTGCTTTTCTGTTTTGCAATATATTTCTACTTTCGTATTTTTTCTGTATAGAAAACTAAATATTTTATGCTCCTTTTTCAATGTTTACGATAGATGCAGTAATTTTTACATAAATTTCCTGAAACTTGTCACAACCGTCCACTTCTATTATATCGATGCCCAATAAAAGTGACATTTTATAAAGCTTTCGGTATTTATAATAATAATGTACAATACATGAAGCCCATTCATTACGTTACTGTATCATAAATTGTGAGATCTTTTCATATGTAAAGTTATTTCTCATAATGTTGAACATATGCTTATGAATTCATCGTTGTAATGTCACTAAAAATGATTTATATAGTTCAATAATATTTTTGAATATTAATAAAGAAATTATTATTCTCTGGCCGTTAAAATTGGGAGAAAGTACAACGAAAAGAATAGATTTTATATTTTTATAAGTGATTGTATTATAATGTTACTGTTTGTTTCTAAAGAAAATTGTTAATATACTTGTAGCGACATAACTTATTCTAATATGCAAGGCTTATTAATTATTGTATTTATCATTGTACAGTTTTTAAGAACTACTTTTTATATTTTCTGTATTTTTTTTCATAAATAGCATTTAAGTTTTTTTTAATAAACAGGCTGTCTCATTTTGAAATTTCGAATATACTGTGTTTTAGCCCATGTATATTTATTATAAATACCGTTTTCATTATTAAGTTTTTAACTTACAGGCCTTCCATTGTGCAATTCCTAAATATTTACACCGTTTGTAATTACCTATATACTTATTTTAATTAGTATTTGCAATACTATGTTTGATATACTGGCTGTATCTTCTTGTAAGTCTTCTACACATTTATACATTCTAAACTACTCAATATATTTATTATAAATACTATTTATATATT
This sequence comes from Maratus speculifer, assembly GCA_964019185.1. NCBI lineage: Eukaryota > Metazoa > Arthropoda > Arachnida > Araneae > Salticidae > Maratus > Maratus speculifer. Next base: position 367,725,525 of record OZ025291.1, read on the forward strand.
ATCTACTATTTCTATATTTTCTATAAAGAAAACTTCCGTTTGTTTCAGACGTACATAGTTTCAATTAATTATTTTTTATTTTGCAATCCTCCGGCATATAAAAACCTGTTTTGTATATTAAAAAAAAGATTATTGTTAAAAGTCACAAAATTCCTTTAAATATCCTTCAAAAATTGTAAAATGTAATTCATATGTAAAGTTCAATATATTTAATATTAATTAAATATCGAAACATATGAATATGGACTCTAGTTAAAATTACACTCTACTTAAAGTCCAATTTTTCTAGTTTTCTGTTTCATAATGCATTTCAACTTTCGTATTTTGTTTTCTACCTAGAGAAATAAATATTTCACATCCTTCTGGATGCATACGATAGATGCAGTGATTTTTACATAAATTTACTGCAGAATGTCACACGTGTCTACTCCTATTTCATCGATGTCCAATAAAAGTGATATTTCATAAAGCTTTCGGTATTTATAATACAATATATGAAGCTCATTCATTTCATTACTGTATCGTAAATTGTGAGATCTTATTACACTTAAAGTTATTTTTCGTTGTAATGTAAATATCTCTTCATCTAGTAAGCATTGAAAAAGAAATGTGAAAAATGTGCAAGAAAGTTGAAATACATTACGAAACAGAAAAGTAGACAAATTAGATTTTAACTAGAGTATAATATTTTCACTGGTATGCAAAATTTAAGGACGAGTCCCAAAATGCCAAAAATGTCCCAAAATATATTTACATAGATCTCTTCTATTTCATCGATGTCCATTAAAAGTGTCATTTTATAAAAAATAATTTTATAAAGTGTCATTTTTAATTAGAATTTAAGTTATTATGTTTGATATATTAATTTTTTTTGTAATTCTCCTGTATATTTATATATATTCTGAACTTTTCGATATGTTTATTTTAAATAGCATTTGTATTATAGTTTTCATTTCTAAATACACATACTACTGGCTATGGGCTCCTTTTTCGCTAATAAATGGCTAGTTTTAAAAAAGTTTCATGAATATAAATTTTCACTTAAAAAAATATTTAGATTGCAACTTCTATCATTTTAAAATCTGTTTTGTACTAAGCAAGGATATCGTTAAAATTAACAAAATTTTATATAATTAATTGAGCAGCAACATTCAATAACTTAAATGTTAATTAAATATTTAAACATTAGAATATGGAGTCTAAAATTTACACACTAGTTAAAATCCAATTTTTCTACTTTTTTGTTTTGTAATATATTCCGACTTTCGTATTTTGCTTTCTACCTAGAGAAATAAATATTTCACATTTCCTTTTAAATGCTTGCAATAGATGCAGTGATTTTTATGCAGAATGTCACACGCGTCTACTTCTATTTCATCGATGTCCAATAAAAGTGACATTTTATAAAGATTTCGTTATTTATAGTGCAATATATGAAGCTCATGTATTTTTTCATTGTTTCATAAATCGTGAGATGTTTTCATGCGCAAAGTTATTTTTCATAATGTAAAACAAAAGATTATGAATTCTTCGTTGTAATGTTGATACAGAATTATTAATAATATTTAATAATGTTTATGAATATTAATAAATTATTCTGCAGAAGCAGCTATTATTCTTTGGTAGGTAAATATCGAGGAAGAATAAGTTAAGAAATAGATTTCTTCAGTTATATTTTTATGAGTGATTATGTTATAATGTTACTTATTTATTTGAAAGAAAACTGTTAATATGTGTTTCACGACATGAATTATTTTAATACGTTAGATTTATCAGTTTTCTTTATATATATATCAGTGTAAAATTTTCAAGGATTACTTTTTGTAATATACTAAATATATCTTTTTTAAATAGCATTTAATTTAGTGTTTTTAATATAGAAGCTGTTTTCTTTTTGTAATCCCAGATATATTTAAAATTTCTGTTATTCTCTATATACTTAATTTAAATAACATCTACATTATTATTTTTATAATTAACAGGTTCCCCTTGCATATGAAAAAACATCGTAGCTACACTAGCATTTCCACTGAATGTTCCCGAAGTTTTACATTGCACGTAGAAAAAGGTTAAAGTCTTCTACGAAATTTAAAAAATACCGAAGCTGTATTAATAGTAAAGGGAGAAAAAGATAAATAGAATGCTTTAAAGAATTCGATGGCTGGCGATGAAAGTACAGAATTTTCTTTCTACATAAACTAGAAGATTTCACGGGATGTAAAATCTTCATGTAATGTAAAATCTTCATGTAATATTTTACGTTGCATTTTTTGTAAATCTAAAAATTGTGGTGTTTCAGTCAAATGTTGTTTGTGAAAAGAGAAATATCTGTATTTTTGTTTGTATTCGTCTATTTGTTTTCAATAAATGATAGTGTCCTTAATTAAAAATAGTTATAATTTTGAATATGGAGTTTTGCGCCCTATGTATGTATTATTTTATTTTTATTCACAGGTTTCCCTTTACGTAATTTCTGTTTGTTTATTCTGTTTACAATTCCCTATGTATTTTCTTTACTTTTCTTTTGCATTATTATACTTGATCTATTGGCTGTATCCTTTTGTAATCCTTCCATATTTTAATACTTTTTAGACTTTTCTGTTATTTATTATCAATAACATTTTTCTTTTAGTTTTCAATTTTCAAAAAACACATTACACGGTCTTCTTATGTCGTTGTCCACTGACAAATTTCAAAACAGTAGTTTCAGAAGTTCATAGTTTTACCTCGAAACATACTTAGATTACTGTCCTCCATCACATTAAAGCCGTTTTATATAAATCAACGATATTGTTAAAATCACAATATGTAAATTGTTAAACGTAATTCAAATGTACACTTCAATAGATTACATGTTAAATACATTTTATGTTAACTATATACCTAAACATTTGAATATGGACTCCATTAATTACATATATGAATGTGAAAATTAACACTAAATAAGTCTACGTCCACTAACTCGTAATACTAATAATATATATTCTACATAAAAATATGAGAATTTATATCATAAAACATTTTGCTTCTAAGACGTTGTATAATAACAAAAACATTTAAAATATATTAAAACATTTTTATTTACATGTTTCAACTCAAAAATTAATAGAGGATTTTTATTATTCTGAGGATGACTCTATTAATTTTTGAGTTGAAACATGTAAATAAAAATGTTTTAATATATTTTAAATGTTTTTGTTATTATACAACGTCTTAGAAGCAAAATGTTTTATGATATAAATTCTCATATTTTTATGTAGAATATATATCCATTAATTACATTTTTTCTCAAATAGATTTTTTCTACATTTTTGTACCATATTAAAGTTTTTCTATTTTCTTACTTCGTTCTTATCTTAGAAAGTAAATATTTCATATTCGTTTTCAATGATTCCATTGCATGCAGTGATTTTTACGTAAATATACTGCATACCTAGCTTCATTTAATTCTATTTCATCGATGTCCTATAAAAGTGACATTTTATAAAGCTTTCGGTACTTATAGTGAAATATATGAAACTGATTGATTTCGTTACGTATCATAAATTGTAAGAAAATTTCATGCATAAACTTAATTTTCATAATGATGACTATATGCTTAAGAATTATTCGTTGTAATGTTGTTAATGAATGATTACTATTTTTTAATAATATTTCCAAATATTGGTCAATAATTTTGCAGATGCAATAAGTATTCTCTGGTAAATAAATTTGGAATAAGAAAAGGGATAGGAATAGTTTCCTTCGAATATATTTATGTGAGTAATTACATCATATGAATAATTTTTAGGTTCTTTTTTTTATTTTATGTGTCTATTTCCTTTTCTACAGCCAGAAGTAAATATTTAACATTTTCTTTTCAATGCTAATGCTAGATGTACGGATTTTTACATAAATTTACTGCAGTATGTAACTTGCATCTACGACTATTTCATAGATGTCTAATAAAAGTGACATTTTATAAAGATTTTGGTATTTATAGTGCAATGCCTGAAGCTTATTCATTTCGCTAATATATCATGAGCTTTTTGATCTCTTCATGAATAAAGTGATTTTTCATAATGTTGAACATATGCTTAAGAATTTTTCGTTGTAATATTGCAAAAGCATGATTAATATTATTCAGTAATATTTCCAAATATTAATAAATTTTTTTCCAGAAGAAATTATTATTCTCTGGCAGTTAAACTGGAGGAAAAGGTAAGGAAAGGAATATATTGCTTCAATTATATTTTACTGATTATTTTATAATTTTAATGCTTGATTCCAAAGAAAACTGTAAATATTCTTTTTCTAAATATGAATTATTCTAATGTGCCAGGTTTATCAGTTTTTATATTATCACTGTACAATTTTCGAGGACCAAATTGTTGTAATTTTTTACATTTTTTCATAAATAGCATTTAAAGTTGTTTTATTTTTAAATAGAGCCCGTCCTCTGTTGAAATCCCCACTACATTTATGCTTTGTGCTAGCAACTGTATATTTAGTATATTTATCATTTACATTATTATTATTATTATTATTATTTACTTTACATGCTCCGCTTTATGAAATTCATTTATATTATAAAGTTCGTAATCCCCTATAAACTCATTTTAATTAGTATTTAAATACAGTCTAACCCCGTTATAACGAACTTCAAGGGACCGAAGTTTTTGTTCGATATATCCGGTTAAAAAATGCTAGTTTACAAAATATGTATATAATTACCTGAAACCTATATGTTCAATAATGATGTATTAAGAAAAAAAACGTAAATTCTATTAGATATGATCATTAATGAAATAAATTGACTAAAATTTATTATATTAGATTGGTACAATACTAAATAAATTAGCTAAAAAGGAAGAGAAATAGAAATACTGTACAGCGCAGATTATCTAAACATTCGAGACCAACCCTAGTTCGGATAAATGTTAGAATGAACTTTAGAGAGTATAATATAAGGAAAAAAGCTTTTGATTATTGCTTGCTTCAAAGATGTTCTTTTCAATGCTGCCATATCTCGAATTATTCTTAAATATATAAGTTAGCTTAAAGCATTACTGAATTGCTATGACAGGAGTAATGGAAAATAACTGACGGGTGGGCGTGATCACACTAGCAGAATGGCTACCAAGAAAGAGAAAGAATGCAGGTCTTACTATTCTTTAATAAAAAGACATCGTTAATTTGCACCATGTTTTACTAGCCGGCATGCATTTTCTTATAAAATTAGAGTTCAAAAACTATTTTTCACATCAGCGGAAAAAAAAATGAAAAAAAAAAATCATGGTCGACTGAAAAAAAGGTTCGTTATAACCGATTCTTAAGATTCCGGAGATTCGCTATAAAAGGATAAAATAGCATTAAATAAAATAGGAAAAAGGCAGGACTAAAATTTTCGTTCGTTATATCCGGGAGTTCGTTATAAACCGGGTTCACTATAACGGAGTTCGACTGTACTATATTTGATACACTGCCTGTATTATTCCGTAAGTTTCCATATATTTATACTTTCTAAACTACTCTATACATTTATTATAAATAGTATTTCTATTTTAGTTTTCATAAAAAAATAAAGAGAATAAACATACTACCTAGTGTTCTTTTACGTTGTTTTCTAATGACTAATTTAAAAAGTCAGTTTCAGAAATACATAGTTTCACTTCAGAAAATATTTACATTGCAATCATCCTTCATATGAAAAGTGGTTTTATACAAAAAAAGGGGCATTGTTAAAAGTCACAAAATTTCAATCATTAGATATAATCTAACAGTAAAATTCAATATATTAAATGTTAATTAAATATCTAAACATTTGAATATGGACTCTTAAAAATAACTCTCTAATTACAATCCAATCTTTTCTTTTTCTACTTTTCTGTTTCGTTTTTCTGTATTTCAACTTTCGTACTTTTTTCTATCTAGAAAAGAAAGTATATCACATTTCCTTTTCAATGCTTACGATAGGCGCAGTTATTTTTACATAAATTTACTGCATCATGTCACACGCGTCTATTTCTATTTCATCGATGTCCAATAAAATTGACAATTTATGAAGTTTTCGGTATTTATGGTGCAATATATGAAGCTCTTTCATTTCGCTGATGTATCATAAATTGTGAGATCTTTTCATACGTAAAGTTATTTGTCAAAAAGTAGAACATTACTTATGAATTCGGTACTTCTAGGTTACTCCGTCGACCAAAAAAGTATCGCCAAACTATAAGATTAAATGCCAATAATGGATGATCGTGAATGTCACATTCAATGACATTAAATAACATACATGTGTTGTAAACGTTATAAATTGATTTTTATTTCGACTTTTTATTAATATTTTTATTAATATTCTACTAATTATTTGTTTTGTTTTTTTTTGTTATTTAAAATAAAAATTACGTCAACATGTATAATTTGGCTATTAGTTTGGAGATTTGTATAATTTGGCGAAATTGGTCGTCGGGATAACCTAGAAGTACCATGAATTCTTTATTGTAATGTCGCTAAATAAAATAATTATAACATTTAATAATGTTAATAATAATAATAATAATAGTAATATTTAATAATGTTTTCCGAATATTAATAAATTATTTTAACGAAGCAATTATTATTTTCGGATAGGTAAATCTAAAGGAAGTATAAGGAAGGAAACAGATTCTTTCTTTAAATTATATTTTTATAAGTTTTAAAGATTGTTTCTAAAGAAAACTTTAAATAAACTTTTCGCGAGATGAATTACTCTTATACGCTAGGTTTATCAGTTTCTATATTTTTCATTGTACAATTTTTAAGGACTGCTTTATTATTTTCTACATAATTTGTTTTTCATAAATAGCATCTAAGTTATATTTTTAATATAGAGGATTTCTCGTTTTGAAATTTTCAATATATTTATTTTTTATCTTGCTCCATGTATATTTATTATAAATACCATTTATATTATTATTATTATTTAATTTACGGGTTTCCCTTTATGTAATTCCCATATGTTAAATCGATTGTAATTCCTTATATGCTGATCTTAATTAGAATTTGCGTTATTATGTTTGATATATTGGTTGTACATTTTTGTAAGTCTCCTGTACGTTGATATATTCTAAACTTTTCGATATATTTATTTTAAATAGCATTTATATTAAAGTTTCCATTAAAAAAAAAAAAAATCATACTACTGCCTGGGTCTCCTTTGTTGCTAATAAATCACTAATTTTAAAACATTTTCATAAGTATACATTTTCACTTCAAAAAATATTTAGATTGCAGCCTCCATAATATTAAAATCCGTTTTATACTAAACAAGTATATTATTTAAATTCATAAAATTTTAGATGTTAAGTGTAATTCAACAGCCAAATTGAATAACTTAAGTGTTAATTAAATATGTAAACAATTGATTATGAAGACTCTAAAATTTACACAATAGTTAAAATCCAATTTTTCTATTTTTTGTTTTGTAATTTATTAATACTTTCGTATTTTGTTTTCTACCTAGAGAAATAAATATTTCACATTCCCTTTTGAATGTTTACGATAGACACAGTGATTTTTACATAACTTCACTGCAGCATGTCACACGCGTCTACTTCTATTTCATCGATGTCCAATAAAAATGACATTTTTATAGTGCAACATATGAAGCTCATTTATTTCGTTACTGTATCATATATTGTGAGATCTTTTCATGCGCAAACTTATTTTTCATAATGTAGAACACATGCTTAGGAATTCTTCGTTGTAATGTAACTTCAGAATTATTAATAATATTTAGCAATGTTTCCGAGTATTAATAAATTATTTTGCAGAAGCAGTTATTATTCTCTGGTAGTAAATATTGAGGATGAATAAATTAAGAAATAAATTGCTTCAATTATATTTTTGTAATGGATTGGATTATAAAGTTACTGTTTGGTTCTAAAGAAAACTGTTTCGTTACTTCAAAATAACTTTTCGCGACACGAGTTATTCTAATATGCTAAGTTTATCAGTTTCTATATTTATTACTGTACAATTTTCAAGGGCTACTTTTTAAAATTCTCTTTTATAAATAGCATTTAAGTTATTGTTTTTGCTATAGAGACTGTTTCCTTTTGTAATCCCCAATATATTTAAGCTTTTTCTTTCTTATTTTATATTTATTGTAAATAACACTTATATTATTTCATTTTTTAATTCGCAGATATCTTTTGCATGTTGCACACATTCGTAGCTACACTTGCATTCTGACTGAATGCTCCCGATGCTTCATTGCATGTGGAAAATAGAGTGAAATCTTCTTCGACAATAAAAATTACCGAAGCTGTCTGATTAGAAAAGGGCTAATAAGCATATAGAATGTTTTAAAGAATTCCATGGCTGGTGTTTGAAAGCACAGAATCTTCATTCGACGAAATAGAAAACAAAATTTCATAGGATGCAAAAACTTCACGTTATATATGACGACGTTTTGTTTATAAATGTAAAGTTTGTCTAGTTTTTGTCAAGTTTAAGTCTAGTTTGTCTAGTTTAAGTCTAGTTTGTCTAGTTTAAGTCTAGTTTTAGTTGTTTATAAAAAGAGAAATATTTCTATTTTTGTTTCTATTCGTCTATTTGTTTTCAATAAATGTTAGTGCTCGTTTAAAAAGAGTTATAATCTAGAATATATAATCTTGCACCCCACATTTATATACATACATAATTTTAATTCACAGGTTTATTTTTATGTACTTTCAATGTATTTATACCGTTTGCAATTCCCTATGCATTTATTATATTGTCATTTGCATTATTTTGTTTGATCTATTTGCTGTATCCTTTTGTAACCCCCTATATTTTAATTCATTTTAGACTTCTCTATGGCTTTTGTCTTATAGTTTATATTTTTAAAGGAACGCAATATAGGCGTTTTTTTTGTCGCTGTTCAATGACTAATTTCAAAACAGTAAGTTTCAGAAGTACGTCCTTTTACTTCAAAAAATATTTACATTGCAGTTCTTCATCGTATTAAAAGCTGTTTTATACAAAACAAGGGTATTGTTGAAATGTTTAAATTTTTAACTGTATTTAAAATGTAAAATTTAAATTACATGTTAGATACATTATATGTTAATTAAATGCCTAAAAATTTAAGTATTTGATTTATTTATTGAGCATACATTTCTTTTACAATGATTCCGTCACATTCAGTGATTTTTGCGTAAATTTACTGCAGCGTATCACATCTACTTCAATTTCATCGATGTCCAATAAAAGTGACATTTTTATAAAGCTTTCGGTATTTATAGTGAAATACATGAAGATATCATTCATTTCGTTACTGTATCATAAACTATGGCATCTTTTCATACGTAAAGTTATTTTGCATAATAATGAATATACGTTTAAGAATTCTTCATTGTAATTTTGCTAAGGATTTATTACTATTATTTAATAATGTTTTCGATTATTGGTAAATTATTTTGCAGATGCAATTATTCTTTGGTAAATAAATCCAGAAGAAGAAGAAGAATAGAAATAGATTCCTTCGAATATATTTATGTGAGTGATTGCATTATATGATTAGGTCTTCATTTAAAAAAAATCTATGGATATGTTTTCATATCACGAATTAATCTAGTAAGATCTGTTTATATATTTCTACAATTATCATTGTACAAGTTTCATGGTGTATTTTTACTAATTCTCTACACATTTAAGTACAAATAATTTTTTTTACTTTTTTTTCATGCAGAAATAGCCTCTTTTTGTGTTAAAGTTTGATTAATTATCACTACGTTTTTTATAAATAGCATTTATATATGTATTTTTATTCTCTACTGGCTTCCCTTTTAGTACTTTAAGCAATTTTTATTATTTTGACATTCCCTATGGATTTATGTAAATTTACATTTGCGTTCTTATGTTCGTTATATTGTCTGTACACTTTCGTAAGGTTCCTATATATTTGTACAATGTGACATATAAATACTGTGACTCTAATAAAAGATCATAACTTTTAACTGAAGAAGTAAAACAGTATAATTTAAGTACAATCCGAAAGACAAGGAAATTCTGTGAAGAAAGAATCAAAATCTTACTTAATGGTTTCCTCCTGCAGCAATTCAGAGGTCTAGATGCTTCTGGGCATTTTTCAGAATGGCTGACATGGAACTATTTCTGGCGTGATTTAAATTTCAGACTTATTCCAGGACGCATTTTAGATAATCCAGGGAATTTGCCTCATTGCACAGAAGTTCTGCTCCAGAATATCTCAAACAGAGAAGTTTGTTTGAGGGAGAATTTTTTGAAAGAAAGAGAGATTAACTTTGCACACCATATTTTCCAACAAAACATTGAATTAATATCAGCAAAATCAGTAATTAAAAAAAAAGCACGAGGAGTTCGATTAAAATACTAATATAGCTCAAAAACGTAAGGAAAAAACCGATAAACTAAATTGACATTTTTTTCTTCATGTCAAAGTATTTATATGTTACCCTGTACATCTAAACTTTTCTATATATTTATTATAAATTGTATTTACATTATAGTTTTGATTTTCAAAAAATACATACTACAGGATGTTCATAATTCGTCGTTATCCAGTGACTAACTGCAAAACCGTTTGTATAAAAATATAGTTTTAAATCGCCAAAAAATTAAATTAATGTCCCCCATTATATTAAAAGTCGTTTATGCAAATAAGTATTTTTAAAAGCTGTAAAAATATCAATTGTAGTTATATGCTGAATAATAAATGCATTAAACATTATTTGATAGCAAAATGTTTTAATATGGAGTCTAAAAATTACAATTTATCTAAAATCCATTTTTTTTTTGTTTAATAATAAATTCCAATTTCTTACTTACATTTGTACCTTCAAATTAAATATTTCAAATTTTTAATACCTACGATAGATGCAGTGATTTTTATATAAATATACTGAAGCATGTCACACACATTTACTGCTCATCCATCAATGTCCATTAAAAGGGACATTTTTTAAAACTTTGGGAATTTATTGTAAATTATATGACGCTCTATTAATTTCGTTACTGTTTGAATCATTTAAATTTCCCTTTTTTCATCTTTTTGTGAACTTTAGAGAGTATAATATAAGGAAAAAAAAAAGCTTTTGATTATTACTTGCTTCAAAGAAGATCTTTTCAGTGCTGCCATATTTCGAATTATTCTTAAATATATAAGTTAGCTTAACGCGTTACTGAATTGCTATGACAGGAGTAATGGAAAATAATACAGATTGGGCGTGATCACACTAGTAGAATGGCTACCATAAAAGAGAAAGAATGCAAGTCTTACTATTCTTTAATAAAAAGACATCGTTAATTTGCACCATGTTTTACTAGCCGGCATGCATTTTTTTATAAAATTAGAGTTCGAAAACTTTTTTTCACATCAGCGGAAAAGAAAAATGAAAAAAAAAATCATGGTAGACTGGAAAAAAGGTTCGTTATAACCGATTCTTAAGATTCCGGAGGTTTGCTATAAAAGGATAAAATAGCATTAAAAACAATAGGAAAACGGCGGGACCAAAATTTTCGTTCATTATATCAGGGAGTTCGTTATAAACCGGGTTCGCTATAACGGGGTTCGACTGTACTATATTTGATACACCTGTATCATTCTGTAAGTTTCCTATATATTTATACATTCTAAACTACTCTATACATTTATTATAAATAGTATTTCTATTTTAGTTTTCATAAAAAAATAAAGATAACAAACATACTACCGTGTGTTCTTTTTTGTTGTTTTCTAATGACTAATTTGAAAAAAATAGTTTCAGAAATACATAGTTCCACTTCAAAAAATATTTATATTGCAATCATCCTTCATATAAAAAGTGGCTTTATACAAAAAAAAAAAAAAAAAAAAAAAAAAAAAAAAAGGCATTGTTAAATGTCACAAAACTTCAATCATTAAATGTAATCTAACTGTAAAATCCAATATATTAAATGTTAATTAAATATCTAAACATTTGAATATGGACTCTTAAAAATAACTCTCTAGTTAAAATCCAATCTTTTCTTTTTGTACTTTTCTGTTTCGTAATGTATTTGAACTTTCGTACTTTTTTCTACCCAGAAAAGAAAATATGTCAGATTTCCTTTTCAATGTTTACGATAGGCGCAGTGATTTTTACATAAATTTACTGCAGCATGTCACACGCGTCTTTTTCTATTTCATCGATGTCTAATAAAAGTGACAATTCATAAAGTTTTTGGTATTTATGGCGCAATATATGAAGCTTATTCATTTCACTACTGTATCATAAATTGTGAGATCTTTTCATACGTAAAGTTATTTGTCAAAAAGTAGAGCATTGTTTATGAATTTGGTACTTCTAGGTTAACCCGTCGACCAAAACTATATCGCCAAACTATAAGATTAAATGCCAATAATGGATGATCGTGAATGTCACATTCAATGACATTAAATGTGATTCACGTGTTTAAAATGTCATTAAATGATTTTTATTTCGACTTTTTATTAATATTTTTATTAATATTCTGCTAATTATTTGTTTTTTTTTTTTTTTGTTTTTTTTTTTTTTTGTTATTTAAAATAAAAATTACGTCAACATGTATAATTTGGCTATTAGTTTGGAGATTTGTATAATTTGGCGAAATTGGTCGTCGGGATAACCTAGAAGTATCATGAATTCTTTATTGTAATGTCGCTAAATAAAATAATTATAACATTTAATAATGTAATAATAATATTAATAATAATGTTAGTAATATTTAATAATGTTTTCCGAATATTAATAAATTATTTTTATGAAGCAATTATTATTCTCGGGTAGGTAAATCTACAGGAAGTATAAGGAAGGAAACAGATTCTTTAAATTATATTTTTATAAATTTTAATATTTGTTTCTAAAGAAAACTTTAAATAAACTTTTCGCGAGATAAATTACTTTTATACGCTAGGTTTATCAGTTTCTATATGTTTCATTGTACAATTTTTAAGGACTGCTTTATGTAATTTTCTACATAATTTGTTTATCATAAATAGCATTTAAGTTATATTTTTAATATAGAGGATTTCCCGTTTTGAAATTTTCAATATATTTATTTTTTATCTTGCTCCGTGTATATTTATTATAAATACTATTTATATTATTATTATTATTTAATTTACAGGATTCCCTTTATGTAATTCCCATATGTTTATACCGATTGTAATTCCTTATACACTGATCTTAATTAGAATTTACGTTATTATGTTTGATATATTGGTTGTATATTTTTGTAAGTCTCCTGTACGTTCATATATTCTAAACTTTTCGATATATTTATTTTAAATAGCATTTGTATTATACACTGCGCAAAAAAAAATTAAAGGATATTGCAGTTTTATGTGGATTTTGTATCTGGGAAACTTTTTAGCTGATTGATACATGGTCGACAGACATAGTAGGATATATGATAATAAATTACACATGTTTGGCAGAAAAAAATGCATTTTATTGCGCATTTGTGTACAAAAGGAAAAAAACACAATTTGTGCATATGAGAAAAAAAGAATAAGAAAAGGTGGTCTTCAAAGAAAATCATTTTCAGTAGGGGGTATGGTTTCCACGGGCGGCCAGCAACGTTGAACGCCTTTGAGGCATGGACTCAATGAGGCTATTAATGACGAGTTGGGGTATTCTGCCCCACTCTTCCAGAAGAGCTCTTTCCAGTTCTTGGAGAGTTTGTGGGGGTTGTTGGCGGCCAGAAACTCGTCTTCCTAGAGCGTCCCAAACGTGCTCGATTGGATTCATGTCTGGAGAACACACTGGCCATTCCATTCGAGCGATTCCTTCCTCGAAAAGGAAATCCTCCACCAGGTTTGCACGATGTGGCCTGCAGTTATCGTCCATTAAAATGAAGTTATCTCCGATTGCTGCAGCGTAAGGGACTACAATAGGTCTGAGGATCTCATCCCTATATCGGCGACCAGTCAGAGCTCCATCTCGAATGATGTAGAGGTCAGTGCGCACGTCAATGGAGATGCAAACATACACCAACACTCCTCCACCGCCAAATCTGACACTTTCGTGCACGAACGTAGGATTATTCCTACTGCCACGGTCCCTCCAGATGAAAATACGCCTATTATCCGGATGCACAGAAAAACGGGACTCGTCAGAAAACAGAATATTGCTCCATTCATTTCTCCTCCAGTTGACATGCTTGGTTGCCCACTCCCTGCGGTCGCGACTATGCCTTGATGTTAATCTAACACATACCATCGGTCGGCAAGCATACAGACCTACAGCATGGAGCCGGTTTCGGACAGTCTGAGTTGAAATCGTGGTGCCTGTAGCCGAGCGAAGGTGTTGTTGGAGAAGAATAGCGTTCATGTTTCGGTGTCTCCGAGCTGTTAACGCTAAATACCGATCTTCATTGGGCGTTGTTGCCCGTCTACGACCTTGCCCTGGTCTTCGGCCTGCACATCCACTCTCCAAAAAACGGTTCCAGATCCTGGAAATGACACTTTGTGACACTCCAATGGCTTGCGCTACTTCGGCTTGAGTTTGACCCCCTTCTAACCTACCAACAATTCTCCAACCTTCTGAATCTGTCAAATGATTTCGCTGAGACATCGTACTCATCGAAACAAAGCAATCACTGAATGCCGATCATCCTTGTCTTCATTCTCTTTTATCCAGTTGAAAGTCAAATTTTATTCGGTGCCGCTGAAGCGACGTTTTTGACGTCGAACTCAAAATTTGCATACTCCACAGTTTGAAAACCAGAAAAATTTGAATTTGTGATTCTCTTCTATTTTCGGCAAAAAAAATTCGTTTATATCTTTATTTTATATAAAACTTCAAATATCCTTTAATTGTTTTGAGCAGTGTAGTTTCCATTTCAAAAGAAAAAAAAACTATTGCCTGGGTTTTCTTTGTCGCTATTAAATCATTAATTTTAAATAAGTATACAGTTTCATAAGTATACATTTTCACTTCAAAAAATATTTAGATTGCAGCCTCCATCATATTTAAATCCGTTTTATACTAAACAAGGATATTGTTTAAATTCACAAAAGTTTAGATGTTAAGTGTAATTCAACAGCAAAATTGAATAACTTAAGTGTTAATTAAATATCTAAACAATTGATTATGAACTCTAAAATTTACACAATAGTTAAAATCCAATTTTTCTATTTTTTGTTTTGTAATTTATTAATACTTTCGTATTTTGTTTTCTACCTAGAGAAATAAATATTTCACATTCCCTTTTGAATGTTTACGATAGATGCAGTGATTTTTACATAATTTCACTGCAGCATGTCACATGCGTCTACTTCTATTTCATCGATGTCCAATAAAAATGACATTTTATAGGGCAACATATGAAGCTCATTTATTTCGTTACTGTATCATATATTGTGAGATCTTTTCATGCGCAAACTTATTTTTCATAATGTAGAACACATGCTTAGGAATTCTTCGTTGTAATGCAACTTCAGAATTATTAATAATATTTAACAATGTTTCCGAGTATTAATAAATTATTTTGCAGAAGCAGTTATTCTCTGGTAGGTAAATATTGAGGAAGAATAAATTAAGAATTAAATTGCTTCAATTACATTTTTGTAAGGGATTGGATTATAAAGTTAATGCTTGATTCTAAAGAAAACTGTTAATATGCTTTTCGCGACACGAGTTATTCTAATATGCTAAATTTATCAGTTTCTATATTTATTACTGTACAATTTTCAAGGGCTACTTTTTAAAATTCTCTTTTATAAATATCATTTAAGTTATTGTTTTTACTATAGAGACTATCTCCTTTTGTAATTCCCAATACATTTAAGCTTTTTGTTTCTTATTTTATATTTATTGTAAATAACACTTATATTATTACATTTTTTTTAATTCGCAGGTATCTTTTGCATGTGGCACACATTCGTATCGACACTTGCATTGACTGAATGTTACCGATGCTTCATTGCATGTGGAAAATAGAGTGAAATCTTCTTCGAGATTAAAAATTACCGAAGCTGTGTGATTAGAAAAGGGGGAATAAGCAAATAGAATGTTTTAAAGAGTTCCATGGCTGGTGTTTGAAAGCAAAAAATGTTCATTCGACGAAATAAAACAGAAGATTTGATAGGATGCAAAAACTTCACGTTATATACGACGACGCATTTTTTATAAATCTAAAAATTGTCTAGGTTTAGTCAAGTTTAAGTCTAGTTTGTCTAGTTTAAGTCTAGTTTTAGTTGTTTGTGAAAAGAGAAATATTTATATTTTTTTTTCTATTCGTCTATTTGTTTTCAATAAATTTTAGTGCTCGTTTAAAAAGAGTTATAATCTAGAATATATAATCTCGCACTTCACATTTATATACATATATAATTTTAATTCACGGGTTTATTTTTATGTACTTTTAATGTATTTATACCGTTTGCAATTCCCTATGCATTTATTATATTGTCATTTGCATTATTTTGTTTGATCTATTTGCTGTATCCTTTTGTAACTCCCTATATTTTAATTCATTTTAGACTTCTCTATGGCTTTTGTCTTATAGTTTATATTTTTAAAGGAACGCAATATAGGCGTTTTTTTTGTCGCTGTTCAATGACTAATTTCAAAACAGTAAGTTTCAGAAGTACGTCCTTTTACTTCAAAAAATATTTACATTGCAGTTCTTCATCGTATTAAAAGCTGTTTTATACAAAACAAGGGTATTGTTGAAATGTTTAAATTTTTAACTGTATTTAAAATGTAAAATTTAAATTACATGTTAGATACATTATATGTTAATTAAATGCCTAAAAATTTAAGTATTTGATTTATTTATTGAGCATACATTTCTTTTACAATGATTCCGTCACATTCAGTGATTTTTGCGTAAATTTACTGCAGCGTATCACATCTACTTCAATTTCATCGATGTCTAATAAAAGTGACATTTTTATAAAGCTTTCGGTATTTATAGTGAAATACATGAAGATATCATTCATTTCGTTACTGTATCATAAACTATGACATCTTTTCATACGTAAAGTTATTTTGCATAATAATGAATATACGTTTAAGAATTCTTCATTGTAATTTTGCTAAGGATTTATTACTATTATTTAATAATGTTTTCGATTATTGGTAAATTATTTTGCAGATGCAATTATTATTCTTTGGTAAATAAATCCAGAAGAAGAAGAAGAATAGAAATAGATTCCTTCGAATATATTTATGTGAGTGATTGCATTATATGATTAGGTCTTCATTTAAAAAAAATCTATGGATATGTTTTCATATCACGAATTAATCTAGTAAGCTCTGTTTATATATTTCTACAATTATCATAATACAAGTTTCATGGTGTATTTTTACTAATTCTCTGCACATTTTTGTACAAATAATTTGTTTTACTTTTTTTTTATGCAGAAATTGCCTCTTTTTGTGATAAAGTTTGTTTAATTATCACTATGTTTTTTTATAAATAGCATTTATATATATTTTTTTATTTATTGCTGGCTTCCCTTTTAGTACTTTAAGCAATTTTGTTATTTTGACATTTCCTATGTATTTATGTAAATTTACATTTGCGTTCTTATTTTCGACATATTGTCTGTACTCTTTTCTAAGACCCTTATATATTTTTACAATGTGACATATAAGTACTGTGACTCAAATAAAAGATCATAACTTTTAATTGAAGAAGTAAAACAGTATAATTTATGTACAATCCGAAAAAAAGAATATTTTGTGAAGAAACAATCAAAATATTACGTAATGGTTTCCTTCTGCAGCAATGCAGAGGTCTAGATGCTTCTGGGTATTTTTCAGAATGGCTGACATGGAACTATATCTGGCGTGATTTAAATTTCAGACTAATTCCAGAACGCATTTTAGATAACCCAGGGAATTTGCCTCATGGCGCAGAAATTCTGCTCCAAGATCCCTCAAACAGAGAAGTTTGTTTGAGAGAGAATTTTTTGGAAGAAA
Organism: Maratus speculifer; assembly: GCA_964019185.1. Lineage (NCBI taxonomy): Eukaryota > Metazoa > Arthropoda > Arachnida > Araneae > Salticidae > Maratus > Maratus speculifer. Next base: position 367,743,443 of record OZ025291.1, read on the forward strand.
GAGGGATTAACCTTGCGCACCATATTTTCCAGCAAAACATTGAATTAATATCAGCAGAATCAGTAATTTAAAAAAAAAGCACGAGGAGTTCGATTAAAATACTAATATAGCTCAAAAGCGCAAGTGAAAAACCGATAAACTAAATTGACATTTTTTTCATGTCAAAGTATTTATATGTTACCCTGTACATCTAAACTTTTCTATATAATTATTATGAATTGTATTTACATTATAGTTTTGATTTTCAAAAATACGTACTACAGGATGTGCATAATTCGTCGTTATCCAGTGACTAACTGCAAAGCCGTTTGTATAAAAAATAAAGTTTTAAATCGCAAAAAAATTAAATTAATTTCCTCCATCATATTAAAAGCCGTTTATGCAAATAAGTATTTTTAAAAACTATAAAAATATCAATTGTAGTTATATATTGAATAATAAATGTATTAAACATTATTTAATAGTAAAATGTTTTAATATGGAGTCTAAAAATTACAATCTATCTAAAATCCATTTTTTTTTGTTTAATAATAAATTCCTATTTCTTACTTTCATTTGTACTTTCTAAACTAAATATTTATATTTTCTTTTTAATACTTACGATAGATGGAGTGATTTTTATATAAATATACTGAAGCATGTCACACACGTCTACTGCTCATTCATCAATGTCCATTAAAAGTGACATTTTTTAAAACTTTGGGAATTTATTGTGAATTATATGACGCTCATTAATTTCGTTACTCTATCGTCGATTTCATTCACATTGGAGGGAGAATAGCCTCTGCAGTCGTGCGGCTGAGGTATTGTCTATTTATTTAATGGAAACAGAGACCAATATTGTTTCCTATTTTTGATTCTGAGTAAAATTTATTTTAAATTAAATGGATTGTGTACCTTCTACTAGTTCTTGGATTAAGCTTTTTCGATATATACATATATTACAAATTTTAATTTTTTTTTCGCCAAAATTAACCTTTATCCTATATTAATTTCCTTATAACAATATTCCGTACTTAGCTCAACTTATTAAATTAAAATCTTGTTTCTAGATCTAATCTATTAATCTTTATGGAAACGATATAAATTCTTAACTCGCCTTAAAAATCATTTATTTCAGTATGCGTAAATTTAAAAGATGGCTCTAAACTAAAAATATTCTTAATTAAACTTTATTTCTTAATATTCCAAATAAAACTCATTTTTTCTATGCTTTTATCAACCCTTTTTAAGAAAGTCTTATTAAATTTATTCCAAAACCATACCTTTCAAAAAATATTATTATTTTTATTTATCTATTTATTTATTTTCCCTCTTTCAACATTCGATATGTGTGCATAACAATAAATTCATTTCTTTTCTTTTTCTCGTAAAATTAATCGTCTGCAAAACTATATCGTTTGCACGGATATTTGTATATTTACTTTTATTAAAGCATTCTTATTTTATTTAACATTTATATTTTCGACTAAACCGCAGATTTAACGAATACATTGCATTTGGCTTCGCGGCTGTGCGATAAAGTCGCCAATTCTGTCAATTTAAATATTTAGATCCAATACAATGAAATACTATAAATAAATAATGTAACGTATAATGTAACAAATAATGTAAACAATATTGTAAATAAATAATATAAAATGTAATACATAATCTTAATGTAAACAAATACAATGCTGTAATATATTAATGTAAATAAATAATATAAAATGTAATACATAATCATAATGTAAACAAATACAATGCTGTAATATATTAATGTAAATAAATAATATAAAAAACTACCAATTTGGCAATTATTTTAAAATCAGGCCAAGCAGTCGTTGAATCTAAAAAAGATCATGTCACATTATATTGTTAGAGAAAAAAGTTATTACGTTCAGTTAATAATGATATTTTTAAATCATCTTTTTTACTTTACTTGTTTTTTATAACTTATTTTAATATAATAAAATTGAAATACTATATTTGAAAATATATAATAAACTAACTAAAACAAGAAGGTATTCTAAAAAAATGCGATATGTCTGAAATATGTAAAAAGAAAAAAAAGTTATCGCGATATTAGACGGACATTCCCAGTTTCGATATTAATTAGCACTGATCGCCCATGAGCAGTTCGCATGTGTTCGCTTCGGTTTCTTTGAAACATGGTACATCAGGATTAAAAGGTACAACTAGCTAACTGGTCCCCTGAAAAATTATGCAAAATAATGCTATTAATTCAATAAGGTTATTATTTTGCAGAAATTAGAAGTGATGGAGATGTAACAAATTTTGACCTTTCGAAAATTTTGAAGCTGTATAACGAGACTATATCAATTAAAAAAAATGGCAAAATCTAAATAAATGTGAAACAGTAAGTGATTATTGACAGATTTATTGACTGTGCATGAGTGACGGAAAAAAAATTTGGATTAATTAAAATTGCAATGATGTTAGCCAATAAAAGGATTGGTGCAAGGACAAATTGCTGTAGACTAAAAAGATTTGGTTTAAATTCTAAAATTCCGTGAAAAAGTGAGGTTTCTTTTTTTTACAGAAAATGATGAAACTGAGTCAAAAGTCATGTTAGTTGGATAGAAAATCACCGCAATTCTATAATTACGAACGAACGAAAGAAAGAAAAAGTTAGAAAAATATATATACTTATAAAAATGTCGATTAAAGTCACATTTTAATATTTTAAAATTATGCAACTAAATTAATTTTCCAAATTTTATTGAAGCCTATATTGCTTGATCAGCCATAACATGACATCTTAATGATAAAAATCAGAGATGAAGTTGTTGAATGCTGACTCAAACATTATCCTCATTAATATATGTATTACGGTTAATTTACCTCTTACACGAAAATATCTGATGTTCGTGATACTCTCTTACATATTATGTAGGGCTATAACCTCATTATGTACCATTAGTGATAAGATAACCAGCAGTAATTTGATTGACACCCAAGCTTATTTAATACTTAAATGTTACAACAAAATATTTTTTGTTTATTTACTCCAAATGAAAAGGTTTTGATGTTTGAATAGGATATTATGAATGAATTTTGTAATACCCGTATAAAAGAGTATGAAGAAAGATTGTTAATTATGCGTTTATTATTTTCAAATTACATTTTATTGGGGAAAAACCACATTATTCTCGTGATTTAAGCAAGTTTTTCCTATATTCTGATAAAAAAGCTATGTCTCATATTCAAATAGTTTCAATATTTTAGTAAAGTAACGTCAGTTTGTTGAAAATAAATGGTTCAGTTGAGAGCAGCTTTGCGTTTTTCGAATACTAAATATCTGACAGTTATATAAATATATATATATATATATACACAAAATTCTATTACGATATTTTTTAATTTCAGAAATAGTTGGAAAGTGTATTATAAATTCTGATTGTTCGTCTGTCATTTGTTTATTTGTCTACGGACTGTATGCTGCGTGGTCTATTTTGCATAAATATACTAAAATTGGCAAATAATTCCTATGTGGTATTGAGGTTTATCGTAAAACGTTTGGTTTTCAATATGAAGTCATTTGTATTTCGTAAACAGGGTCCCTTAAATGATTGCTGCTAAGTTATGTCCTATGGGTAAAAATAATTTGCGGTGTATTTAAATGATATTAAGCTATTACAAACATAAATAAAGTTATATCAAATTTCCTAAATCACTAAAACATACTATTTGTAGAACATAGAATGCAAAGCATAAATATACATATACATATATATATTTTACAGGGTCTTAAAAAATTGCTACAGGACAACTAACTGATTGTAACGTAATTTAATTCTAATAAATTCCTATAAATTACTGAGGTGCACTGCAAGGTTGTTTCTGTAAGATGTGTTTACTAGATGTTTTACAGTGATAGTTAAAAATATTTGTTACAGTGCTGTTTATTAACAGTTGTCCTGCTCAGTCCTGATATCGCCAGTAGGAGGCACTAAAGAACATTCTTTAAATGCATTTTTAAAACTCCTAGAATTTTTAAAATTACTTCCAGACATTAATAATAAGACATTAATAATAATAATTCATACATATAGAGGCAGATAAATATTTAGAGATGATTTATAATATTTTTTGCTGTTTTTTGATGCCCCTCGTAATATTTGTCTCCGGACTGACAAGTTTATACAGTGAAGCTTTGTTAAAGTATTTTATAAGTGCTGGAAAAGGTTTTATATTCTAATGCTTGACGCGTAGTATTTCTTCTTCTTATTATTATTATTATCTTAATATTATTGTTATTATTTTGTAAACTGTTTTAATCTGATTTTTGTATTTTTTTTTTTTTTTTTTTTTTTTTTTGGAACCTCTTTGAACCTTGACGTTCGAACATTTTGCTCCAACAAAGATTTCTGACGGTATGAGGATCGAGCTGAGATTTAGAAAAAGAAAGTTGCATAGCAGTAACTGCTATACAAAGTCAGTTTTGAATAGCAGTCAGACACTTTTGTATAGCGAATAAAAAATAGCTAACATAACTTTTAAATCTTGAAAATTTAAAATTTTTTTAAAGCAATATTTAGCCAAAAGCATAAATGCTTCCAGTTTAACTGTAGTCATATTATTAAATAATTAACAATTCGCAAAACAATTAACAAATTACTGTAACGTACAAAACCAAAACGACATCTGTGCTGTCTATTTCGATGCATAAATAAAGTAAAAGGATCGTAACAGCGAGTGTTCATTTTAGAACCACTATAACACGCACGTCAAACTTCTATGGGGAAACGCCGTTATTAGCCAGTAACAGTGATTCAGTAATCAATCATAGCGTCAGAGCGGGAACAAATCATGTGTTTACTGGGAAAACTGCACCCAGCAATGGCGTCTCACTGTACTTCCATTGTAAATAAACACTTGGGGAGAGTGAAAACACAACGTATGTCATGTAAAACATCTCTAAATTTTAACTTTAAGTGTACACATGACATAACAAAGGGTGTGGGAAATATGCATCGCAATGATTGCGATTTAATGCATTTCTTGGATCGCATTTTAGTTAAATTTGAATCGCAAGTAGCGATGCGATACCGCTTAAATCGAACCCTTAATAAATGTAAAATTCTAATTCTTTATGGGAAAATCTACGTGAAGGTTACATAGGATCAATGTCGGTATTCAATATGCGGTTCAAATACATTATTTTATTACCCTTTATGTCACTATCATGCAGATTCACAAAAATAAACGATCAGTCAATTAATTCCAAACTAAACATTTTTATTACTTCATTGGTGCTTAAAATGAAATACACGTGTCTAGGGTTTGGGAAGAAATTGTAGCAGAAAATTCCTGAGCCTACAGAGTCTGCTTCAACTTATATGCCCATGTACAATAATTGAACAATGTACAATTTAATAAGGTAAAGCAATGTACACATAAAGAAGCGGATTTTATATGGATGTTTTATTTAAGAAACGAAAGGGTTAGCAAAAATCAAGAAATGCGGGAAATTAAAACAAAATTTTCTTGATATAAAAATTTAAACAAGTGATCAAATTTTCCACCACTCATACCGACGTGGTCCTGACAACATCTAGCAAGTGAGTAGCATATCCTTTTGAAGGTTCGAGGTTTTTCACTAACAATTACAGCAGCGACAGAAAGTTTTGCAATGAAGCCCTCATGAGAGTCAATTCGCGTCTCGTAGAAAAGATACTTAGAACCTTTAGAAGGGTACGCTAATTACTTTCTATATATTGCCATGCCTGTATATATGTTGGTAACAACATAATTGATCAATTTATGTCCTTGTTATGAAATTATAACCTTGTTTACATTTCCTCGTACATATCTTCTTTTTAGTCAACCTCTTTTTTTTTTGACCAGATATTTATATAAACAAAATTGATTGCTTTAGATGTACTTTATTTACCTTTTCAGTTTGGTCCATGAGTTCTAGAAAATTTTGTATTTCGGCAACTAGCGTTTAGCGCAGCTAAGCTTAGTGAGTTAGAATAATTAAGCATGGTTATAACATTATAAATGATTAGACGCAGAAACCTCTAATGTTTCGACCTAAATTAAAAGATTATGATCATGTAGTTTTTAATTCAACCAAACTGTTTTTTTTTAAATATCAGAGACACAAGTGCGACATTTAGTAAATTAAAGTAAGTATATTCTAATATATACTATATTGGATCAAAAACTGAAATACGGTTCGGTTTATTAATTTAGAAAATCGCCACGAAACGGAATAAAATGCATAAAAAATGTAATAAAAAGTATTTTAATATAAAAAAAATTCGTAGTCTGCCTTTGAGATGCTTAACTTCATACTTACGGATTACCTTCCTGTAAAATCTTCAAGCACTGCACACAGCGGTTTTTTCAGATCACATACAGAGATATACACTCAAACATTTATTAGATACATTTGCCAATATAAAATATGATAACAATGATAACCATTGCCAGGTCTGTCCGTCTTTCGCATATACCAACGCAACCGAATGTCTGGAAATTTAATTTATATGTCTAACTGTTTTAGAATTTTCTCGAGTGACATTAAATTTTATGAAAATAAAATCAAAACTGAAAACATATTAATAAAATTTCTTTCATTTTGTTAAATCATACCATATGTTATTCATTCAAAAATATTTCATGATAAGTAAGGATTTTAGATTACCCTTGCAATAAAATCATATTTAATATAGAGTCCTTTTATTTCCGTATTAATGCATTTAGTATGTAGAATAGAATGAATTTGCATTTAAACATTTTCCCATGAGAATGCAACTGCTATTGCATCTAGATCTGAATATCTATTAAATTAGTTACAGTACAAGCGCACCACATTTGACATATAGTTTCGGACTTCTTTGTATTGTTATATATAATATATATATATAAATATTATTTTGTCTTTCATGTCTTTAAATTATAAAACATTGTTTTATAAAGGAATTGGCAAAACAGCTCTTTGAAATTTTAGAAATTTAAAAATCACTTTTACTTTTTCAAACAAATAAAACTACCCAAAAATGTATTTATGTTTCGTATGAACTTGCGATTCGAAATGTAGGAGTGCATAAATTTATAAAATGTGACATTGCTCTAAAGCAGCGGTTCCCAAACTTTTGTGCTCGCGGAGCCCTTTTTGGCTACAAGTTTTAAGGCGGAGCCCCTGAACCCAACTATACTCTGTGGTTTACAAATTAATGTTTTTTATGCCTATGGAGCAGAGAAAAATTTGTTAAATAAAAATCCGAGTCAGTAATTTCTAACATTAGACCAAGGTTCTCAGTTTGGTCCTTTGCTGATACAGAAATTCTGAATTCATACTAGAAATTTTAAAAATCAATATTTCTATTGTATAACCTTTCAACAGTTTTATTTAATATTACTGTAATTGAATACAATAAAATAAAAATAAGGTATTAAAACCCTCTTTTCTTTGTATTAAAATATCTAAATTGTATAATTGAGGTATTTCCTTCAAACATAGCAAAAAATATAGTTAAAAACTTAAGATTTCTGAAAGCATTTAGTAACGAGGAAAACTCTTTTTCTAACAGAGAAATATTCAAGCAGTACATTTTAGTAAGGATTGTTAAGGGGTTAATGACAACCAATTTTAAAATAAAAAATATTCTTTGGGGATTTCCAGTATGACTTGGAATTTAAGATCAAAATGTTAACAATTTTTGAATTATGCATTGCATTGGGGCTCACGTAAAACTGTTATTATTTATGGCGAAAACCACATACACATAGGAAAAAAAGGTAAGTTGTTCAGTTTTCGTTAGCAGAGAGGTACTCCTGTATTTATATTATTTTACTCCTGTGTTTATACCTTGCCTAGTTACAGACACCCATGAGTAATTATGTAACACGTTTTCGCTAGTCCCGCCTACCTGTAATAGAATCAAGCGATTATGGAATATTTTTTTCGTTCTTTCTTAAGTTTCTTGTACTTTTAAACATGCAATGAAAATAAATCGTTTCCTAGCTTTTTTTGAGCCATTTAAAAAAAATACATTTAGAATTAGGTCATCATTTTAGTGTTTATATGGGCGTCGCAAAATCTATAAGCTGTATTGTTTGGCGCAGCATTGTTAACTTTTTTGGATATTTTATTGAAAGTATTTGTCTATTAATTACAGTTTTGAAAGAAACTTTCTTTCGTCGTTGTGTTTTCCTCAAAACAGACATGCAGTTAAAAATTACACATGTTAACCCCTTGAGAGGCAACCAATAGTGTCTGTAATATTGAAGTCTCACCGGAAAAATCGAAAAGATTTTGTTTTAAAATAAGATAAGGCAATTTTTGAACAATTTGCCCAGTGTTGCCAGATTGTCGAAAGCCAATTTCCCCAAAATTTTTGAGATTTTCCCCAAATCAGGGCTTTTTTCAGGAAAAGTCCCCAATGCAATTTCTAGTACTCAAAAAGGCCAAGTTCCCAATTTTCAATTTTCCGTTATAATTTTTTTTAAGAAATTTAAACTGAAATTTTTCCCCAAATCAAGCATTTTTTTGAAAAAATTCCCCATTTATGAGAAAAAATTAATCTCAACAGAATTTTTCATGTATGTTCAAAGCGAAAAACAAAAATAAAAAAGCAAAATTATGAAATTGTTTTTATTTTTGTTGTATAAGTCTTTACTATTAAATGAAATGTATTTCTGTGCTGGTGTTTCTGTCTGTATTGACAGGAAAATCTGAATCACTTTATCTGAAAATTCAGACGAGTGCAGATCATGATGAATCTGTAGTACATATAAACGGTGAGCACGATGACTGCGCAAGGATGATTTATATCTAATATTTCTGTATTTCATTTTCGTTTTCCAAATCAAAATCGAATTCGAGACAGATCCAGTATTGGTTAATGTCTGAAAGTAAAAATTGAAATTGTGATAACACTTCCCAAGTTTTTCCCCAAATATTTTCTTAGTCCCCAAACATGTCCCCAAGATTTACTTGTCCCCGAAAAATTCCCCAGGCAGTTCAAAATCCCCCAAAATGGGGACAAAATCCCCAATCAGGACACACTGAATTTGCCTCCAAAGTTAAAAATATAAAATTTCGTTAAAAGTTTCTGGTGACAATCTCGTTTTAATTAGGTGGGATAAAATGAATCCCACCGCACTGCAAGCAGTTTAACGAACTGCCACTAGAAAAACTTTTCTAATAAAATACGATACATGGGCAGGTTTAAACTTATATCAGGACGGGTACTCATTGACAAAAAGTCAAAGTAATGGTTGGAGCTGAGCAAAATTTAAAATTTTTAATGTGATGACAAATGTAAAGAACCAATATATTTATTTTAAAATTTCTACAGACTTATTTCTGATTGGAAAATCTGGCAGAGACCAATTAAAAGAAAAAAATAAGGAGGGGTTGTAAAAAGAAGCAAGATGTTAAAAAAAAAACATTTTTTTGGACAGTTATTTTATTATCTGTTGCAATTTTCGACAATAGCAAGCAAATGTCTGGTTCTGCATTTAACCGGCATCTGTATTTTATTTTGATTCTTGTGTAAGTGGAGAATCCGGCTTCACACAGATATGCTTTTAAAAATGGGAGTAAAATTATTTTTCCTCTGTCTGACAAGATTTTGTATTCATCTGTCAAATGACACCAAAATTCAGTGATACGTTGTATTTGAAAAGAGATTTCTTGATAGCTTTGAGATGTTAAATCAATGAGACTTTTGTATTCCTCAGAGCTTTAGCTGTGTGGATTTGTTTTTACACTGAATGGCTTAAAATCATTTAAAAGAGAATCATTTAAAATCTTATTTTGAGCAGCTGGAAAGTAATGATCAAATAAATTTATCAGAGTTTGGGATGATTTTGAATACTTTCTGACATTCTTTTTCAAACTTAATGCTATAGTCATTCAAAAACATTTTAGTAAGAATTAGGTATTTAATAAGAATTAAGTATAAACGTATAAATAGGCGGAGCTCCAAAGAACTAAACTGTTCTCCCTTTTTTTCGGTAAGCAGAGTTAACAGCAATGGTGTGCCTTTTCTGTTTCGATTCATGTTGTGCATTCGATTCAGAATTGTATTTCTTGTAACTTATTTTAAATCAAATTTTTAAAACACAAATTAAGGATAGAAATATAAATTAAAACAATTGAAACATTATACAGAAAGTAGATACATTTATAATGGGAACGTTTAAATAGCTTTGAAGAGTATCATTGTACTTTTCAACCCAGTTATAGATACATTTATTTTTGACACACACTAGATGAAGCACAGGAAGAAACTGGATATACACACGCAAATTCCGACATACTTTTGAAAATAATTTACTGACAATATGCTAATTTCTTTCATGTTTGTTTATTTTTTCTGGAACGCCGCGGAGCCCCTGGAGAGTTCAGGCGGAGCCCCAAGGGCTCCGCGGAGCACACTTTGGGAACCTCTGCTCTAAAGTAATAAAAAATATTTCGGTGCGTTTGCCTTTATTATACATAATAAATTACGGCTGATGCTTACCGAGACTAATGTTACGTAACAAACGTATTCTTTACAATGAAAGGAGACTGCAAACTCAAGGGACTGTATGCTTTCAAATCTATTCTAAAGATGTATTGCATAGTTCAGAATAAATGAAAAATGTGGATTTAAAATCACACTTGTTTTAGAGTAGTTTCCTAATTTTCTTTCCTCGATAAATATACAGTTGAAGTAAATTCAAACTAATGTTAAGAAATATGGTTTCCCTTACAATAAAATGATATATAATGTATATTAATATTATTTTGCATTTTACGACTCTAAATTATAAAACACATTTTTATAGAAAAATTGGCAAAAAAAACTGTTGCTTTAAATTTTAGAAATTTAAACACCACTTTCACATTTTCAATCAAATAAAGCTTCCAAAAAATGCATTTCTGCCTTGTAAAGAAAAAGAACATGCAATTCGAAATGTTGGAGTGCGTAAATAGTTCAGAATAAATGAAAAAAATGTGGATTTAAAATCACACTTGTTTTAGAGCTGCTTCACTAATTTTCTTTCCTCGATAAATTTACACTTGAAGGAAATTCAAACTAATGTTAAGTACCATGATTTCACTTACAATAAAATTAGGCTGAAATTTCGAGGCCATGTATGCTTTTAAATATATTGTTTAGAAATATTGAAAAATTCAGAACAAATGACAAAATGTGGATTTCAAGGCATACTTGTGTTTAAAAGCTTTTTCACTAGTTTTCTTTTCTCAGTAATTTACACTTGAACAAAATTCAGGCTAATGTTAAGTAACACGATTTCACTTATAATATAATGAGACTGCAAAGTCAAAACATTATGCTTTAAATATAAACTATCGAAGTATTCTGGAACTCAGAATAAAAGACAAATATGGATTTAAAACCACAGCTACAATTGAATTGTTGCACTAGTTTTCTTTCCTCGATAACTCAAAATCGAATAATATTCATTCTAATTATGTAATCTGATTTTCTCTACAATAAAATGTGAAAATTCAAGATATTAAATGCGTTTAATTATATTCTACTGATGTATTATTTAGTACAGAATAAATAAAAAAATATGGGTTTAAAATCTCGCATATTTTTAATGCATCTTTCTGCGATAATTTATAGCATTTTTATATTCGTATTCAACAAAGGTTTAATTCTTATTAGCTTAGTTAAAAGCTTATTTATACAACACAAGGGGGGCCGCGCCCCCCTGCTCGCTATGCTCGCCAACCCCCCGCGTAATCGCTTCGCGATTCCAAATTATTGGCTACCCCTGCTTGCTGCGCTCGCCAATTCCCCATGGTATGAATAAGCAGTTGCAGACCTTTCAAATGATGTGTCACACGACTGGTGTTGTAAAGAAATTAAAAATGTGCCCCCTGGGGGCAGAGTGGGGGTGACACACAAGACATCCATAAAATGAATAAACAGTTGCAGACCTTTCAAAGGATGTGTCACACAATTGGTGTTGTAAAGAAATTACAAAATACGCCCCCTCAGAGGGCAGAGGGGGGGGGTTACACACAAGATATCCATAATATGAATAAGCAGTTGCAGACCTCTCAAATGATGTGTCACACAATTGGTGTTGTAAAAAAAATTAAAAATGTGCCCCCCTGGGGGGCAGAGTGGGGGATGACACACAACACATCCATAATATGAATAAGCAGTTGCAGACCTTTCAAATGATGTGTCACACAACTTGTTTTGTAAAGAAATTAAAAATGTGACCCCCCCTGGGGAGAGCAGAGTGTGGGGGTGACACACAAGACATCCATAATATGAATAAGCAGTTGCAGACCTTTCAAATCTTGTGTAACACGACTGGTGTTGCAAAGAAATTAAAAATGCGTCCCCCCTGGGGAGCAGAATGGGGGATAACACACAAGGCATCCATTATATGAATAAGCAGTTGCAAACCTCTCAAATGATGTATTAAACGACTGGTGTTGTAAAGAAATTAAAAATTTGGCGAAATATTACAGTTATCGCCAAGTTGGCGTCACTTTTGACAACTAATTTTGGTCGCCAAATTTGGCGACATATCACCAAGTTGGCGACAAACTTGGCGATTGTAACCTTTCCTCTCTTTGTGGTAACCCATACGGCGATGCATAGACGGAGCCCTTTCCTGATTGGTCTATTCGACTCATGGAAGGAGTGGACAACCCGGATTCGTTAGTTCCGGAAATCTTCCACATCAGCATCATTTCAGGAGTCATTCCTTTTAAGGCTAGTTTTTTTTTACTATAGAAGGATTTTGTTTTTAAAAAGTATTTCTTTCGTTCTAATGAAAAAAAAAATACGTTTCTACTTATTTTCAATAATGTATAACCGCTTTCACCTGTGCAAAAATTCGATAATGTTTCACTTGAAGTACTGTTTATAAACATGAAATTTTGTGTTTTTCACGTTACAAATCGATTAACCAACCTAGTCTTGTTACTAAATACTATAGGTTCTTCGTTACTCTAACACCTGCCATGGAGATATGCTATGTATCACCACAGATTCAAATATAACCTAATATAAAAAAAAAATTGTTCGCTTTATCTGTCTCTGTGAAATAGCTAACAAAGTCTTTCGAACGTAAGAGGCTGAAATTTTTTTGTGAAGCTAGTTTAAAGAATGGCCTGTTGCATTTGAGACTCAGAATTATAAATTTCTAATAATTACTTAAGTTGTTAATTAACAATAGCACTGCATTCTCATCAAAAGTAATCTATTTCATCCCAATTTATGGAAAGTGCCTGCGCACGCGCACAAAACGATTTACTCATCGACAAGTAGGGCAGAACTCACGATCGTTTTTATTTAAAATTTGTATGCTATTGTTTCACGATAAACTGACCAAACTGCTCAGTATATTTAAATTTGAAAAGTATAATCTGAAATCTAATCTATTTTGAAGCATTAAATCTTGTAAGTTTTCAAAGTTTCAAAAAGTATCATTTTTTCGAAAAATGTTTTCTCCATTCTTGAAACGCGCCTCCAGTATATAATTTTTCATGTACCAACAAACACAAAATGTAATCTAAAAGATGAAACTTCTTTATAATCGATGGATGGTGGCCACCGAACTCGGTCGAGACATTGGTTTGTACTATGTACACACAAGGTTTCATTCAAATCGTTCATGTAAATATACATTTATAATAAATAAATATTATATATATACATATATATATATTACTAATAACTATTTAGCTACCTATGTTATACATTAAAATATATATCTAAGATATCATAAAGTGGAAGACATTCATAATGAATATTTTATTCAAAATGAAATGATACCATATTATCAAATATCAAAATGTACATCATTCAAAAATACTTGCGTAAACGTAGCATGAATAATTTCAATACTAATATACAGCCATTAATTGTATTACAATATATAAACCACTGAATTTAAGAGAAAATTAGCAAATTGAAATATGGGGAAAAATACAATGTTTGTAAATATTCTAACTTTTCTCATAGGCTTAATAATCATAATTCTAATTCATTATAAAAATATTTAAAAATTAAAAAACATAAAAAATATAAGTATATCAAGAAATTGAATTTAACATTTATAATAATTATTACAACATTAAAAAACTAATTTTATCCATAAATAATATATTAAATCCCAATATAAGTTGATTAGACGGTAATTTTTTCCCCATGTTTCAATGTGGTAATTTTCTATTAAATTCAACAGTTCATATATTGTGATACAATTAATGGTTATACGTATGTTAACATTGGAACGGAGGATAATTTTAGGGTCTGGGGGTCATGATCGGGGAAAATATACCAAAAATTACCTAAATTTTTTTCTTCTGGACTGCTGCAATAAATAGCTTTTTACTTTTTGCAATGAAAGCTACCTAAAAACTGGAGTTAAACACTTGAAGTCATGATCTTTCCAGTCGATTACAGCATTCAGAAGTTTAGATTTTAATTTTAATCACGCTTTCAAATAAAATACATTTTTTTACTCTTTCAATAATCTCTTTATAAATTCTTTCAACAAACTTTAAGTGTGTGTAAACAATGTTTTGCTTTTTTGAACGCGTTTCTTCACTACTGAAAATATTCATTTCATTTTATCTTATATATATTCAAAACCAGTTTTCTGTATTTAACCTTAAGGGAAAAGTGCGTACATAAATGCCTCTTTACTTAGTAAACTAAATATATATCATTAATAATAAACTAAAAATTTCAGTTAGAACTAGAACAAATGTCAATTAAGTAAAAATACGAAACTAAGAGAAAATCTGTTCAGAATTTTTTTAAACATCCACTTTTATTCTGCAGTTTCTTAGTGAAAGTACTTTCCGCGATTGAAAGTTGACCCATTTGCATTAATATTACATCTGTTATATGCGTAAATAAATAATTTTCGAGAATGTACTAGATTTTTTTATTGAATACTTCTTTTATATTTAATATTAATTGAAAACCATGTATTTTAAGATGAATCTTTCATTTATTTATTTATTTTGAAACTTACCCGTACATTAATTTGTAACGCACAAAAATTAACACATTTCTGCTTTGACATTTTTCTATATGGACTCGAAAGTCATCTTTTTTCAGGTAAAAATCTATATTATAATCTTAAAAGGTTAGGGCGACATATTTAGAACGCTACACAGAATCATTAAACAGTAACGAAAGAATTAAGATGATTTTCACAGGACGGCATTTAAAAAAAATTCACTCTACTTTTGTCAATTTTCAATCTATAAACTTTGATCTTTTAAAAAATTAATTTTGCATTTATCAGAAAACAGGAAAACTACATTAGAATGTTCTTTAAAATTACTTCATTCTTTTGAAACATGATAATAAAAATTTGAGTTTGAATAAGAAAGAAACGTCCGATAAATTCAATTGAATAAATTAATTGCGATTTCTGTTTCTGTTACTTTTTTTTTTTTTAAACCTGAAACATGAGTTCTAAATCATATTAAATACATGATAAAATCAAAAAGGTACTAAAGAATCAAAACACGGAAATTTGATATAGCCCCAAAATATATTATATTATCTTTTATAAAGCACCGTAACGCTAGACGCCTTTAGTCTTTATTAATTTATTTCCGTTACTGTTATCTGATTTAGGCTTCCTCTATTAAAATGTCTGATCATCAATTGAAATCTTAGTGATAAATGGTAGCAAAGAAAAAGTCGAATAATGAAACTAATTTTGTTCCGGACTTTTCCTTTAGAATAGAAATGGTTTCTTCCGTTTACGTCCATTCTTATACTGAAAATGGGTTTTCAGAATCTGAAATACATTTCGACGCTCTGTCAAACAGGAGAAAATATTCTATTACTCTGAAATATCGATCAATAAAAAGTAATCGTCATGCTATATTAGAGTAATGAGGTAGATTTTCTTATGGTAAAATGTTAAATATACGAATAACGATTAATTTTAATAATATGCAAAGCAGTGTTATAGATTTTATAGCTATGCTACAAAATTTTCGACAACTATACGACTTTAAAAATATATTTTAAAATTGTATTATTTAGCGTAAGATATGTGCTATTAGTTCTTAATACAGGATATTTTAACGCTTTTGTATCAAACTTTGAGTTGTAATCTTACAAGTCCAGCAAAACAATAAAAAAAATATTTGAAATTCAGTAATTTAGTATTGAATTGATTCTAAAAAAAGTCAATTTTTTTTCATGGAAACTTTCACAGAAATTAAGATATTATAACTCTAACACACGATGCCTACATATCAGATGTTCTACACCCCACCGTATGCAAAAATATTAATCACCATCTAGTATTTAATTTTTGTTTTTGCTACTCAGTATTCTGGGTGAATCTCATTGCTATACACATATTTTATAAGTTCCTAAATTAAAATGTCTGACCATCTATTGAAATCTTTGTGATGAATGGTAGTTCAAAAAAAGTCGAGTAATGAAACTAATAATTTTGTTTTGGTCTTTTCCTTTTGGATAGAAATTGTTTCTTCCGTTTATGTCCATTCTTATACTGAAAATTGGTTTTCAGAATCTGAAATACAATTCATCGCACTGTCAAACAGAAGAAAGTATTCTATTACTCTGAAAATATCGATTCGTAAAAAGTTATCGCCGTGCATATAAGAGTAATGAGGTGGATTTTTCTTATAGTAAAATGTTAAATATACGAATAACTATGTATTTTAAAAATATGCAAAGCAGAACAGTGTTACAGATTTCATAGCTATTCTACAAAATTTTCGATAAATCTAAGAATTAAAAATATATTTTAAAAAGTTATTTTTTTAGCATATGATACATACTGTTAGTTTTTAATAAAGTATATTTCCATGCTTTTGTATCAAACTTTCAGTTGTGGTCTTATAAGTCTAGTAAAACAGTTAAAAGAAACTATGTAAAGTCATTTTCGAAATTAAGTAATTCAGTCTTAAACTGACTCTAAACACAAACTCGATTTTTTCCTTACTGGAAACTTTAAAAGAAATTAAGATATTATAACTCCAATACACGATGCAATACACGATCTATATCAAATTTTCTCCATTGGACCCTATGCCACAATATTAATCGCCATCGAGAATTTAATATTTGATTTTGCAACTCAGTATTCAGGTTAAGACACATATTTTACAACTTTCTCTATTAAAACGTCTGACCATCTATTGAAATCTTAGTGATGAATAGCAGATCAGAAAAAGTCGAATAATGAAACTAATTTTGTTCCGGTCTTTTCCTTTTGAATATAAATGATTTTTTCCGTTTACATCCATTCTTATACGGAAAATTGGTTTTCAGAATCTGTAATACAGTTAAACGCGCTGTCAAACAGAAGAAAGTGTTCTATTACTCTGTAAATATCGATCCATAAAAAGTAATTGCCGCACCATATTAGAGTAATGAGGTATATGTTTATAATAAAATGTTATATTGTCCTTATAGTAAAATGTTAAACGTACTATAAATAATCAATTTTATAAGTATGCAAAGCAATGTTTCAGATTTTATAGCTGTGCTACAAAACTTTCGACAACTATGCGAATTCAAAAATATATTTTGAAATTGTATTTTTCAATATAAGATATACATTATTAGTTCTTAATGCAGGACATTTCAACGCTTTTGTATCAGAATTTGAGTTGTAATCTTACAAGACCAGTAAAACAATTTAAAAAGAAGGATGTAAAATAATATATTCGAAATTCAGTAATTTAGTCTTAAATTGACTCTAAACAAAAGTCGATTTTTTCCCTGGAAACTTGAACATAAATTAAGATATTTTAAATCTAACACACGATGCCTACTTACCAGATGTTCTACACCGTACTGTATGCCAAAATATTAATGATCATCTAGGATTCAATTTTCTTTTTGTTATTTAGTATTCGTGTTGAAATCCATTGCCATACACATATTTTATAAGTTCCTCTATAAAAACGTCTGACCATCTATTGAAATCTTAGTGATGAATGGTAGCTCAGAAAAAGTCGAATAATGAAACTTATATTGTTCCGGTCTTTTCCTTTTGAATAGAAATGGTTTTTTCTGTCTCTGTCCATTCTTGAACGGAAAATTGATTTTCAGAATCTGAAATACAGTTCGAAATACGCCACGTTAAGGTTCTGCCAATTTTCACGCTTAAATTTAGATTGTATTTTCCAAACAAATATAGGATTTGATACAGCAATTCATTGTCTATTTATAGAAAAAAAATAATTTAACAGATATGCATTCATAAAATGTAATGGCGTGATTTCTTGAACAACGCCAAGGAATGGCGTTATTACACCGATATACTTATTGCGCAGTTCATGTTAAACTACAAACTATTTCGCGAACATATCCAAAATATTCTACAACATTTTGAAAGTACATGAAATAAACTACAAATTTAAATAGTAAACAAAATATTTCCTAGAAAATATATAGTCTTCACGTCACAGAACTTACTTCGCAAATTTTAGATCAAGCATTAATTTTAGTTGCTTCTAAAAGCGATAAGATCTACAAATGGAACAAATCAACTTTAAGCTGTAGTTTGTGTTTTATATGACTCAGAGGCCTTCTTCACAGAGATCACAGGTGCCATTTTCCGGATTATTTCATAATTATGCGTAATATTAGCATTTGACGTTATTACTCTTCCTGGCGTTATTACACCGGAACACCTTACACGAATAACTATGTATTTCAACTTGTTGTAGACCATTTGTGCGTATATGCTCCATTGAAAAATTATTACAACACTTTAGTTTGATACAAAGGGGGAAAAATAAATTGATATTGTTTAATTACGAAATTTTCGTGATTTTAAAATATAAATCAAATATTTGACAAAAAGTGGTGCAAAACAAATAAAATTTGTGTAAAAGATGCTGGTCTTGAATGGTTGAAAAATACGTAAATTATTGATAACATTTTTATAGTAGTATTACAAAAGTTTGAATGACTCATTGAATGGAAAAACATATTTTTAATAATAATTTTTTCATGAAATATGTATTGCAATTTATAATTAACGGATGTTTATAAGTGAATGCATCAAGTTTTCATACATTGTGTTGTATATGTCAAGGCAGATATAGATGAAGTTACGTAAGAAAAAATTGTATCAAAATCCAATTATATTCAATCCTAAATTTTCAATATCCGATTATAAACAGAAATGAATTATCATTTCAAACTTTAACAATAACGAATATATTGTGTCGCTAATTTTAACAGGTATAATCTCCTTTTTGTGAATAATAATGACATAGTGCTGGAAAATGACCACCATTTATGTGAACACAACACTATTCTAGACGATTGCACATTCTGATTGCAGCTGTCAGTACTTATGGTTTCAGTGACCAAATTACATCCAACATCTATTACGTTCAATTGAGGTGTTTCATTTGATGTAAAGATAATTAGTGCAAAATGCTGTCAATATATCTTAATTATTATTAAAATTATAAATACAAAAGTTGGATCAAATTATAGCGAAACGCCCTATAATACTGACTACATAAGGGATTTTGACCGCAGATTCCTTATACATGTTATGTTTATTTCATTATGCTCTGCTACCTTTTAATATTAATTCCATGAGTTCAGAAACATTATGCATACATAATAAAATAAAACGAACAATGATTGAAAGAACAGTTAAGGAACAGTAATATGTATTTCTAATCACTTAACTGATTCTTCTTTTTACAAACAATAAATTAGAAATATAGAATAAACACCACTTTTTTAAAACTAAAATATTTGATATATTAAGTCTGACATTTTTCTCTATTAAACAGTATGAAATTGTTATTAAAAAATAGCTGTATCAAAAAGCTTTAAGGATGGATAAAACAAACTCTTTTGCTCCTACGACGTACCGACAAATTAGTTAAGTGGCTAAGAAATTTAACTTTTTTACTTAATTTATTTCTTGATTTATTATCAGATTTAAAGCTCTTTTATTAAAATGACTGCCCATCTTTTAGCATCTTAGTGATAAATGGCAGTTCTAAAAAATCCAAAAATGAAACTAATTCTTTCCGGTCTTTTCCTTTTGAATTGAAAGGATTTTTTCCATTTATGTCCACTCTTATATTAGAAATTGGTTTTCAGGATGTGAAATACAGTTCAACGCACTGTCTAACAAAATAAAGTGCTTTATTACTCTCAAAATGTTGATTCATAAAAAGTAATCGCCGTTCCGTATTAGAATAATGAGGAAGTTTTTTTAATAGTAAAAAGTTAAATATAAAAATAACGATAAATTTTAAAAATGTGGAAAACATTCTTATAAATTTCATAACTGTAATTTAAAACTTCGGCAACTCGAAGAATTCTAAAATGTATTTTGAAAAGTTATTTTTTAGCATAAAATATATACTATTAGCTCTTGATAGAGGATATTTCTAAGCCTTTCTATTAAACTTTCAATGGTGGTCTAAAAAGTCTAGTAAAACAATTAAAAGAAAGTGTGTAATATAAATTATAATCAAAATTCAGTAGTTTAGTCTTAAACTGATTTTAAAGGGAAAATCGATTTTTTTTGTAGAACCTTTAACAGAAGTTAAGATATTATAACTCTAACACACAGCGCCTACATATGATATGTTTACCACCGGATTGTATGCCGTAATATTAGTCACATATCGATTATTTAAAATTTAATTTTGCTACTCAGTATTCAGGCTGAAAACAAACCGACTGTTATTAACGCATACTATTATTACCTAAGTATTTTCTGCTTTTCAGTTGCTTTCCATCAAGATATAACTTGGCAGCCCGATTGCGTAAATCGATTTTAACATGTGCAAGATAGTATTTGTTAAATAAATGATGAAAATACACACATAGGGCATCGATGTCTTTTAGGTTTTTCACACTGCGGACACATTATTGTTGTTTGAACTCCTAAGGAGTAATGACAATATAACATCTTGTTTTTCATATTGGTATGACTTCAGAATAATTAACAGCAGGTGTTTCGTACTTAAGAAATTGATCTGTTACAGTTTTAATGTTTGTTAATATCTGTGGAATGCCATACCAAATAATGAGTGCAGGATTTATCAGTTCAACCGACAAGTCTTTCATGAAAGTCCATTTTGTCTGTTTTTTGCTCTACATGGCTTAAATTACGTACAATTGTTGAACTAACATTAGCCGTATTTAGCATTCCGTAAAAAAAACTTTTAATAGCCACCTCCTTGTCCAACGTGCAACTGTATATAATTTGCAAGTATATTTTGCATATAAATACCTAAATTTACATAAACTTATAAATATGTTGTGATACAATTGTAATCATAATTTATTACTTACTGTAAATAAAAAAACCCACTCATATGATCCGAGAAAAAACTCTTGAACACTTGACTGACTACACTTAGCTGGCAAACTGGGTTAAACGTACCCACAACGTTCCGCGCTCACTGCCACGTAACAATTAAATCTCACTAACGGCTACTGAACACGCATCCTCAAGGTCTCAACAAAATATCACCGGAGGGTAAAGTCCTTTGTTAACTACATATAGTGAATTATAACGAAATAAAATTTGGGGGTGGGTACAAAGTACCCAGTGTGCTTGTCAAGGGTTAAAAACAATACACATTTCCTACTTTTCTGATGAATAGCTTTGATTAAAGATTCGAGTCGGCGTTGTTAAATTTATGCACACCCGGTATATTTATAGATATTGACAGGGTTTTTCTTAATTCAACCGACAAATTCAGAGGAGAGATTGTACGCTCGGATGGTGCGAAAAAACGAAAGTTTTTATTTCCGAATCGCTATATTTCGGAAAAGTTGCGATTAGTAAATACAAGAAAAACTAAAAAAAAAAATTTTTTTTTTGAAATCGGACATTATCTTCCGATCGCGCAAACCACCTAAAAATTTAAAAAGAATTGAAAAATTTCGATTTTTTCAAAATTTAAAAAAATATATTACATATGCATATATTTTATCACTATAGTGATAAATATTTGCATATCGTACTGTTTAATAATAATAAAAAATAAATTGCGTTTAGAGAATATCTTCCGATCGCGCAAGCTCATTAAAAATCGGGAAAATTTCAATTTTCAGCGATTTTTGATATATTAAGAAAATAATTAAATAAGCTCAGTTTGCAGTCTCATGTTAAAATTTAAATGTAAATTAATACTATTGAGCATGTTATGCTATTTTTGAACAACCGAGATCTTACCACAACGAGATCGCTGCAAGGTTTAGTAGTTCTTCAAGGTTTGGAGTTTCGCGCGCATCCAGTTAGGCACGTTGAGAAACATGCTTCTGTCCCCAACCCTCATCCACTTGCACAGAGCGCCATTTCGTATCAGAGAGCCCTTGAACGAATTTCGTTTGTTAATTGGATGTATTGTGTTATTAGAAATACATTAATATGTGACAGGGACACGGATCTGGATACGTCGTTGACAAAGAAAATTACTAGACAATCTTTTCATTGTCCTATATTCGGTCATCCAAGAGATTTTCTGCCAAATATTCTTCCAACACACGAAGATGTTCTTCAATGCTACCTTGAGGAGAGGTCTCTATTAGCAAGTAAATTCAACATCATTAAAGTGAGTTTTTCCTTTGTCAGCAATACAGTGGCACAAAAAATAATATATATTTATTAGAAAGAGTCAATCCCAAAAGTGTTTGATTGTAGAATCATTTAGCTAATTAATGCCTACTACGATAATATTCTAAACTAACGAAATCTTATATTCGAGACAAGGAATAGTGAAACCTTATAAAAAAGTTTGATGAATTTAAAAAACAAGAAACTCAACTGTGTGATATTTCAGCCTGCAAACGTGTAATGAATTTATATTGTTCCTGTAAAAAGTTACCAGATCTGAGGGAGTGTCTAATTGAGACAAATTGTACGTCTCAAAAACACAACAAAATTCTAGTCATTGAGCATAGATTTATCTACCTCCAGAGAAAGGACGGGACGGGAAAAATTGGTACTAAAGTTTTTTTTTTAAAAAAGAAAAAAAACTGAGTACAAGACTTGGAAGACGAAACTATATATTGAAAAGGCGACCTTCCAAATTTGTTGAAGCGAAAATAAAAGACTGAGCATTTAGATGAAATACATGAGAATTTTAATGCTAATGTAGGTATATGTAAAATATCATTACCATGACGGATACAGCCTATCAGATTTAAGAAGAAGAAATTACCATGGCAAAAGAAAGTGGAGTTACAATCTACATCTTTACTTTGCGATCGCAATGGTGTATCTGACAGTGAAGGTGCTGCTAAAGCGTTGAGTGTACTAGAAGATATTCCTGTAATAACTAAAACA
This sequence comes from Maratus speculifer, assembly GCA_964019185.1. NCBI lineage: Eukaryota > Metazoa > Arthropoda > Arachnida > Araneae > Salticidae > Maratus > Maratus speculifer. The sequence goes on from OZ025291.1 coordinate 367,766,741, forward strand.
GATGCTTTTCAAGTTATTGACCTATACAAAATTAGAAGAAAACAAAGAGAAAGAAAAAAATTACGGCAAAGTCACGTGGAATCAGAAGAACCACATGACATACATTTTGATGGAAAAAAAGGACGATTATTTAGTTATCCTCCTCAGTCCTGAGACAAATATCACGATGGACAACATACACTGTTTAAAATTACTATAAACCACCTTCAAACAAATATCATGCTACATATCAATGCGTGTTATATGGACGCATTTATTGAAAAAGTCTAGAGTATTTTTAACGATTTTAGAAGTATTTAAATACTTTTAAAGGATTTTCTTTAGTTTCTCGTACAGGCTGTATATTCGTAAAGAATATTTAACAAAAAACTCTTGGGGATGACAAAATATAGGACAATGAAAAGATTGTCTAGTAATTTTCTTTGTCAATTACGTATGCAGATCCGTGTACCTGTCACATGTTAATGTATTTTAAATAACACAATACATCTAATTAACAAACGAAATTCGTTCACGGGCTCACTGATACGAAATGGCGCACTGTGCAAGTGGACGAGGTTGGGGAGAGAAAAGGATGTGGATACACAGGGCGACTTCAACGCTGTTTCGCAACGTGGCTAACTGGAGTTGCACGAACTACTAAACCTTATCGCCCTGCAGCGATCTCGTCGTGGTCAGATCTCGGTTGTTCAAAAATAGCATAACATGCACAATAGTATTAATTTACATTTAAATTTTAACATGAGACCGCAAATTGAATTTATTTAATTATTTTCTTAATGCATCAAAAATCACTGAAAATTGAATTTTTCCCGATCTTTAATGAGCTTGCGCGATCGGAAGATATTCTCTAAACACAATTTATTTTATTATTATTATTAAATAGTACAATATGTAAATATTTTTCACTATAGTGATAAAATATATGTATATGTAACATTTTTTAAAAAATTCTGAAAAAATCGAAATTTTTTAATTTTTTTTAATTTTTAGGTGGTTTGCGCGATCGGAAGATAATGTCCGATTTCAAAAAATTTTTTTTGGTTTTTCTTGTATTTACCAATCGCAACTTTTCCGCACTATAGCGATTCGGAAATAAAAACTTTTGTTTTTTCGCACCACCCTATTGTACGCGTCAAGAGGATAAAAAATTGGGATAGAACATATAGCCACAGACCACTTATTTAACCCTTTATCTACTGCATTATGAATTCATTAAAATTTTACATTCTAAAGTATTTTACGCAAATTGTTTAAACTAAATTAAAAGATTTACAAAATCATTTAATAAATATTTGAAGGATTGAAGGATTTAGATGGATTATTTAAATTTGAATTTATAGGGATTTTGTGCAATTTTTATAATCTCGCTCAAATCTTTTAGTTTTGATTATGTTCTTAGTATTTTATAGAATTATAAAATGCACAAATATGATGTTTTTACAATATAAATATAGAAATATTTCCGCATTGAAAAATACCCATTCCCCTTTCTTAGCGACAAAAAAAGCTGAAAAGATGCAAATGTAAAAGAAATAATCATTTTAAAAATATTTTTGTTTTGTGTAACCAATAATGCTTTTGGAACAAGATAAAGTAATATATCTGTAACTCATTCTAAACAGTATTACAACTAACTGACGTTTTAAAATAATTTTATAATAACTTACTTTAATGGTACTTGCAAGACCATCGGTAGATAAAGGGTTAATGCAAATACAGAGTGTTTCATCATACTTTAGTTTGGGTTGAGAGTAATAATTTTGGAAAATATGAAAACATTGCGATTAAAATTCAACAGTGTATTCCTTGTTTTGCGTGAAATTCTATAACATTATGAAAAGTTATTAAAAAACAGGATGCTCTAGCTATCGATGATATCGTATGAACTGTTACTCATAGTCCAAAATATGCTCTCTTAAAAATGCAGCCACAAAATAACTCAAGTTGAGCCTAAATTCACTCATCTCGCGATTTGAAAGGCAGCTTCACAAAAAGAGTTGAAACAACTCTAGTAGCGAGTTGTTTGTAAGAAATTTAAATCAAGACGAGTAATTTCAAAAAACTAATTTAGATGAAGATGAGTAAAACTTTAAAAAACAACTCATTTACGATCCAATAATTACAGCTCTTTCCTGAGAAGCCAAATCCACTTTTTCGTTTTACGTACGAGTGTATAGCGCCATGTCTATAACGCTATCGAGTATAATGGAAATTTGTATAAATGTTTTGTGATATTACCATATTTAAAACAAAGACGATAATAAAGATATATAATAATACATGAGTTTTCAGAAAACTATTACCATCAATCCAAATTGAATTGGAGTGAAATATGTGTATTTTGATTAATTACGCTGCTTCGACTACTTAGTCTTGTTAATTTTTCATCATCTTGATGAATACTTTCGTCTCTCTAAGCTTATCTTTACAATACGGTCACACCCTGTATATTGAAAAGAACCTTGGCACTAAATATATTCTGCCTTTAACTAACATATTTTCGATACTGATTATCAATTTTGTACTCGCTCTATTTAAACGTCCGGTCATCTTTTGAAATCCCAGTGATGAATGGGAGAACAGCAAAAATCGAATAATGAAAGTGACTCTGTTCCGTTTTTTTCTTTGGAATTGAAAGGATTTCCTGTGTTTGATCCATTATTACACTAAAAATTAGTTTTAAGAAACTAAAGTACTGTTCAAAGCAGAATCAGACAGATTAAACTTCTTTATTACTTTGAAATTATCGATCAAATTTATTCATGAAATGAGTTGATAGTTCCATCCTTGAATAGCGAAGCATTTTTTTTAAATAAAAGATTAAGTGTATGAACTAGGTTGAGCTTTAAAGCACATGGAATATTATTTAGATTTTTATAGCCACATTTCAAAGATTTGTTGAATTAAAAAAATTTATTTGGATAGTTTTATTTCATTTGAGAAATTTTGTTGCATGTCGTTTTGTATAACCTAACAAGTGAAAGTATTTTTTCAACTATGATACGAATTTAATGTTTAGTACTGGATATTTTACGTTTAAATGCTTCCTTGATTTTATCCCGATATTACACTAAAAATTGGTTTTAACAAACTAAAATTTTGTTCAAAGCAGAATCAGACTGATTAAATTTCTGTAGTACTCTTAAAATATCGATCAAATGTATTCATGACATGACTTGATAGAGCAATTTTTTAAAAGCGAGGCATTTTTTCACAGTAAAAATATTAAGTGCATGAACTAGGGGTTTTAAAGTACAAGAAATATTGTTCTGAGTTTTATAGCCATATTTTAATCATTCGTTGAATTAAAAAAAATATTTTGAATAGTTTTATTTCGTTTGAGAAATTTTGTTGTATGCCGTTTACATATAAAGTCACAAGTTCAATTTTTTATACAAATATAATACAAATTTTGTGCTTAATACTGAATTTGTAAGACTTAAAGAGAACGTAAACTTAGAACAACAGTCCAACTTAGTATTGTACATAAAGGCATATCGCGCTAATATTTTAAGCCTCGGGAATCACATCTTTCTTTACAATCTTGATCTTTGAATGACAATACCCTATTTATAAAATTATTTATAAAATAAAATATAATTTATACTATAATATGTTCGACAATTTATAATATAATTGTGAGATAAACGATACCTTACTCGAAATAAAAACTAACTTCTATGACAAACACAGACACCTATTGTAACGAACAGACGAAACAAACAAATAAAAAGTAAAACATCAACTTATTTTCCGTTAGTTTCACATCAATCCTTAAAAACCATCTATCCGTCGTACGTGTTTATTAATTTAGTATTTCAGTTTTAAACTATTTAGCACTTCACTATTAAATCGTCAAATTTCGTCTTTTTTGATTTTATCAACATTTTTCGCCGTCGTTGAAAGCATTCCATTTTCTTCTTTTTCTCTTCGTCACACAGCTTCGCTACTTTCCGTTTCTTTTTTAATCTCGAAGTAGAGTTCCGGTAAATGAGTAGCATAGGGAAAATACAGTCCAATTCAGGTGCAACAAAGAGTATATCCCACATAATATAATATAAAATCTATTTATAATATAAAATCATGGTACTCAATGTAATATCAACCCTTCATTCAATAGCAAATTTCACACTATGAGCTTTTTATTTTTTCTGATTACTTAACCCTGAGAGCGTCTTGTAAATGGGTAAAACTGCAATGTTGTTTTCACTGCATTTTTTTAATTTTCAGAAAATACGATTCTTTTAACATCACATTAAAAGAACAATTACAAATATAAATGTAATCCTTGAGAGTATTAACCCATTCTAAAATGTATTGAACATCGATTAAATCTACAGAATTATATTACCTTAAATATATCTTATATTGCAGTGAAAGCTGGAGCTTAGTTAACGGAAAATTACTTTCCACACACTTGGAGGATTAAAGGTTGACCGATAATAATAATACAGTCAGGAGGGATAATTATGACCATTTTATACATTTTCAAAATTGTGATTTTTTTTCTACTTGGAAAGGTTTTGCATTTAGTAATAGAAATTAACTTTGGCCCTTTAATAACACCTCTTAAAAGTATTAATTATCTTAGCCCTTTTTAGGTGCGTTCGTAATTATATAAATACGTAGCACCTATTGTTGTCGCTCTGTCCGTCTGTCCGTCCGTTTGTCCGTCTGTCTGTCCGTCTGTCTGTTCATCTGTCCGTCCGCATATAACAACGCAAAAACTATCCAACCAAATCGTTTGAAATTTAAAACGTATAATTATTACATAATTTTGTCAAGTCATTTCAAATGTTATGAAAATCTGATGCATAGATGAATTACAGGGACAATCAAAAGTATTCCGTTACATTACGATCAATGGGAAAAAAGTTTCAAATGCATTTTAATGGTGTTACACTCATTTGAACATAATATAATTGACATGAATCTATGACGTATGTACTAAAATATACATTCTGTACAATCTGGGATGCAAAGAATATTTATTATTAAATTACAGGGCCACACAAATGTATTCCAGTAAATAATGTTATACGGGGAAACATTGTTTGGGGCGTGTTTTAATTATATTAACCTACTTCACTTTTTATGAATAAGATATACGTTAATGAAGTATAATAAAAATTACTCGCTGCATATTTACAGGAACACAAAGATTTCGACCACTATATTGTATCCAAAGTACGCTCTACTATACCAGCAAGATCTGAATATTTTAAAACTTCGTTATCGTACGAACACACCTCATTTGCTACGCTTCACGTGCAATTTACAACTTGTTTTATTACGTTAAAAGGATGGTTTACCCAATCAAAAACTCACAATAACAAACATTGGAGGTTATTAAGATCACTAGTGGTGAAAATTGTGACCTCTATATGTCTTCTTTATACTTGCCTACACACATTTATTTGGGGGTAATAAAGCTCATTAGAACATTGACAAATCCGTTCATGAAAAAATTTGGTAACTTTGTTCTAATTGCTATTGGGATTTTAAAAATGCTTCAGACTAGTGATAAAGAATATATAAAGTGAAAAATTCATTATGAGATTAATATTATGCATGAAATAAAATTTTACCATACACAGTTTTCTCCATTATGGTGGTGGTCACCCTAGTCATAATTACTTGACTTAACCCATCAAGTTTAGATTATGTATTTTTACATTTCCTACTATTTTCAGTTTGCAATCTTGCAGCCATATTCAGGAAAAATTTGAAATGAAAAGAACGGCAATTGTAAAAATATACCTTGACGGTGGTTCTGATATTGTAGACTAAACTCCATTGGGGAATTTAAATATATATATATATATATATATATATATTAATTGAACTTGTAGCATCTATATTACTATTATCTGTCATTTTTAAGTAAATAATGAACTTTTCAAAGTTTTTATTCTGTAGTTTACGATACGCATTATATATATTTTAAAATCCTAACTACTGTTATGATATATGCAGATTGATTTATTATTCTATACCCATTTAATTTGTTCAAAAATTTGTAAATATCGTCAAAGTTTTACCTATCATTTTATTCTCATTTCATATACTTTTTTTGCTGGAGAATGGATATAAATTTGAGATTTTTCAGGCTGCCGTCCTTTTCTTTAATTAGTTCTACTAGCACTATATGTTGGGTAAGTTCGTACGTCATCTCTTTGCAAAAATACTATAAAATGTTCTAATATAAAGAAATTAAAGTTATTTCACTTCAATAAAAACTAATATTAAACATTTTTAGCGAAAAATGATTCGATTAAGGAGTGCATTGTAAAAAAAAAATAATAAAAAGTAATGAAAAAATGAACTTGAAAAAGACTTAGGTTGTATGAATGTGCCATTTTGTATACAGCCATTTTGAATAAAATGGGTCTCAAATCCAATACTTCATAATTTATCTAACAAAAAAGAATCAGAAACTGATAAAGAGTAGTTTTACTTGCCAGAGAGAGTATTTTATTCGGTTGAAAATACTGTAACAGTTGTATAATACCATTTCAATTGTACAACTCAAATTTACTTTTGACCTACAAAAACAATTAATCACTTGTCCGATTTCAACAAACAACTGAATCATTCCAAAACTTTCTATATATAAGGTGGTATGGGGTAATAACGCCAGGCGGGGTAATAACGCCAAGTGCTAATATTATGCATAATTATGAAATAATCTGGTAAATGACACCCATGTGCTCTGCGCAGAAGGGTTTTGAGTCATATAAATCGCAAAAAACAGCTTCAAGTTAATTTGTTTCATTTTTAGGTCTTATTGTTTTTACAAGCAACTAAAATTAACTCTTGATCTAAAATTTGCGAGATGTGATGTGAAGACTATTTTTTTTATCCGGAAATACTTTGTTAATTACATAAATTTGTAGTACATTTCATGGACTTTCAAAATGTTGTTGAAGATTTGGATATCTTCTCGAGATAATTTTTAATTTAAAATGTAGAGCGCACTAACTGTAACGGGGTAATAACGTCAATCTTGGCATTAATACCCCGGTTGATTCCCTACAGTGGCCGAACTACATCCTAAATACTGATTCAAATAAACACAATTAAAACTGTGCAATGCTTCTAATAATTCTATTTAAGCGGTTCTTTTAAAGCAAAAAGAAGCTCACGGTCTGATATTCTTTTGCCTCATTCTCTCCCCCCCCCCACACACACCACATCTTTATTTTTCTTGCACTTTCACAAAAAATTGAACATTTTCAATAGCTTAGAAAGAATGCAATTTGTCAATTTCTAAGTTTGTAGAGTTTGCATTTTTAGAATTGGGCAATCTACATGCAATTATTCCATCTTATTTCATAGTTTTGTTTGCATGGCGTTATTACCCATATAGTTGGATAATAACGCCAAATAGCATTGGTTAAGAAATCACGCCATTACATTTTATGAATACATATCTGTTAAATTATTTTTTTATATAAATATTCAATGAGTTGCCGCACCACATCTTTATTTTTCTTGCACTTTCACAAAAAATTGAACATTTTCAATAGCTTAGAAAGAATGAAATTTGTCAATTTCTAAGTTTGTACAGTTTGTATTTTTAGAATTGGGCAATCTACATGCAATTATTCCATCTTATTTCATAGTTTTGTTTGCATGGCGTTATTGCCCATATAGGTGGGTAATAACGCCAAATAGCATTGGTCAAGAAATCACGCCATTACATTTTATGAATACATATCTGTTAAATTATTTTTTTATATAAATAGTCAATGAGTTGCTGTATCAAATCATATATTTGTTTCAAAAATTCAATCTAAAACTGAGCCGTGAAAATTGGTAGAACCTTAACGTGGCGTTATTACCCCAGGGTACCTTAGTTGAGTGCACTAGTATCACCTTTTGAAGCTGTTGTGAAACTTCCTGTGATGACCCTGTCTGCAGTACAGGGGATGTATCAATGTGCCCCATGTATCAATGTCCCCCACTTCCTCCTATATATAACGTCATATGAGTTTCTTATGTAAGTTTAGTCCTCAAGGGTTGCAAAAGGAGATTAAAAAAATAATTAATAATCTAGCACTTTTAAATAACAAGTTATTTTTTTTTTGTCATTATTTAAATGTAATTTTAACTGTCCTTATTGCAAATTGAATTTTAATGCATAACTAACGTTTCATGCATATTTTAAAGGTTCTTTTTTTATTTAAGATAAATACGTTATTTTTTAAAACAAACGACATAAATTTAATTCATTATTTTAAATTTAACAGAATCCATATTATTGAGAACTTTCCAGGAATACTATAAAAAATTTCCGTGATCATTCTTAGAATGACTTTAGAAATTATATTGAATATAAATCGCACAGAGATTAAATGGAAATAGTCTCTGGAACATCTCATTTTAAAGAAATCCCATAAGTGTATAAAAGATTTTACTTGTTATGCAAAAATAGGTATAAAACAATTTTTATAAGTTTATCTGTCGAAAAATATTTGTTTTTGCAAAATGTAATTTCAAAAGATAAAGGTATGTTTACTTTTCAAATGAATTTTCAGGCGGTGCATTGAATCTAAATCTAAAGAAATAAACATTTACTCAAACAGTATTAAATATATATTTTAAAATATTAATGTAAGAGTTGAAAAGGCAATGTAACACTTTTGAAAACAGAATTTTGGCAAGCTTATAATAATATTGACCGAAACTGCTTGACAAATTTTATAATACAAATCAAAATGTGTTTAAAGCGCAATTTAGAAAGCAATCCTTGTAATAATTGGACCGTTTTAAAAATCAAATTAAAATTCTATTAATTAAAAAGTTTTTGGATTGGGTTGACACACTTTGTTCACCATCTTACAATATCAATAACTTACAATATCATTACAACATCTGGAGGATTATATATAGGACATGAAACATGACACAATTGTGCTTTATCTTTTTTTTCTGATAAAGATAAATGATCATGGAAGTAGTTCTAAAAAATAACATTTTATTATTTATTTTTGTATGCTTGCTGCAATGAATGAACATTATTATCCGGAATTCTAGTGACTTTGCATTCGCTTCGATTAATATTTTCAGGTTTGGATCAAGTATAACTTCATCCACGTAAGATCTGACTTAGGGGAAAAAAATATATATATTTAGAATTGTGTACTTTTTCAGTTAGTGCAGTGTTCGAATCGACAGACTTTTTTTTCTTTTTATTATAGTTATGAATTCGAATGCTTTGGATATTTGTAAAGCACAAGTAGCTTTTGCCCCTATTTTTAATAGGTATGTTAACTTGAATTTCTAGCTTCTATTTACAACTACTGCAGAGATATGTCGAAATATCCTAAAAATGCGATTACTCCATTCCAATTTTATAGATGCGAATTTCTAAATCAGATGAAATAAAATTTTATGTTTTATTTAGTGGATAACTTATCCAAAAATTCATGTATTTATCTAAAATTCCTATTAAAGCATGGCGGAATGACCTAAATTTTCGAACCTTTCATTAATTCTTTTGTAAAGGAGTGGAGGTAATGGAATTACTAAAATTGCAGAGACAAACATTTAATATTTTTTTTTCAATAAACTTCTTATCTTGAATGTCACGCTTCTACTTAAGACTGCTACTGAGATATGGTGATAGTGATAGACGATACTCGAAAATTTACCAATCGAAAAAAGTCGTCATCGTAAAATCACAAACGATACAGTCATTGATTACCTACAAGGATCTACACTCCAGATGTTCTACAATCGGTCATTAAAATTATTTTTTATATAAGTGTATAAATGATTTTCATGAATACAACTAAAAGTATATGAAATTAAAAAACGAAGAAAGATTGTAAGGGAAACACAATAGTTGAGAAGTCATGTTATAGCGTCCTCTATGTCGAAAAGTTGAAAAGACGCAAGTAAGCATAAAAAGATAAATAAGTATAAAAAAATAGAAATGTTCATCAATTAGTCTCAAAATTTCCAAAAAAGAACTATTAAAGACACCTCTGTTGGCAAAAATAGGAATTAAATGGCTGGTGAATGGAATCAATATTTTATATTGATTGTTCTACGTTATTTGAGATGAATTCCATAATTTTCACATTATTTATTGATGTACAAGAATACATCAACGTACTCCTCCAGAGTGGCAAATTGAAGGGAAATTCAAGGGATAGTTCGGATAAGTAGTCACATACCTTTCCAATGATATATCACATGGCTGTTGTCAAATTTAGAAAAGTGCCTCCACATAGGGTTCTAATTATCGCGTCCCCCAGAATTGCGTCCTCCCCTCCACTCTCTTTGAAAATTTCATATGTTATAAATAACATATATCGGAGTTCTACGTAAAAAATAATATTTAAAATGACATAATACTATGATTTTAAAAAAGTTCGAAATCTCCTCGTGTGTTGAAATTTTAAGATAGCAGAAGAGCGGCTTAAATTATTTGTTTAATAGATTTTTTTCTGCCGTATGACGCACCTACTTAAAAAGACTGCTGAGATGTGCCAAATGATCTATAATTTCCGACGCTCTGTTAACCCCCTTTAGGGGGAAATTCGTAAAATCGTTGAAATGCGATTTTTATTTATTTGTTATTATTACAGCATATTTAATGTATCTTAATCGAAATATTGATCCACTACATTTGTAATTGCAGACGACTCCGATTTCGAAAAGTTTAATTTCGATTAAACTCTACGAAACCGAATGTATTTTAGTTACTATCAACGAAATATTTAAATTACAGCAGCATCATTGACATTTTGATAAATAACGCGCAGTCAAAACATACCACTATCACAGCTCATTTAAACATGAACAAGTTATTTCATCTCTCTCAGTCTCTGGCATAAAGATTAATGATATTAAGAACTGCTTTGAAAAATTGATTTTTGTACTTGATTCATATATGTAGGACATTTCAATAAAGTATTCTGCATTTGTCTTTGTTGAAAGAGTATTGCTTTTTACGTCCTTCATGGTGCTAAGCTTAGATGCTATTATTTTTGTTGACTTAGAAGCATTAATCTTTTGTTTTTACTCTAAATTTAATACATATTTAATCTAAATTCTGATCCCCTACATTTCTAATTGAAGACGCCCTCGATTTCTAAAAGTTTAAATTCGAATAAACTTAAGCTCCCTATGTATTTTAATTACTATCCGAAACCGAATGTATTTTAGTTAGTATAAATGGAATATTCAAATTATAACAGTAACTTCGATACTTTGATAAATAACGCGCAGTCAGAACACTCCACTATCACAACTCATTTAAATATGATCAGGTTATTTCATCGCTCTTAGTCTCTGGCATAAAGATTAATGAGATTAAAAACTGCTTTGAAAAATTTCCTTTTGTCTTTGGTCCATAGTTGAGCATATTTCAATAAATTATTTTGTATATGTTTTGTTCAAAGAGTATTGTTTTTTACGCGTCTTATAGTGACATACTTAGATGCTTTTATCATTTTTGTTTATCGTTTTATTATTTTTTATAGAATAAGGAATTTGTCTCTTTGCTTTACAGTGAATTTGATATCTTCCCAATCAGAATATTGATCTACTATGTGTGTAATTGCAGATGTCTCAAATTTCTAAAAGTTTAAATTCGAATAAACTTAAGCGTCGTATGAATTCTAGTTAATATCAACGGAATATTCAAATTATAACAGTAACTTCGATACTTTCATCAATAATGCGCAGTCGAAACATACTACTATTGTAACTGATTTAAACATAAATAAGATACTTCATCTCTCTCAATTTTTCGCATAAGGACTGATGAGCACTGAGAAACATTTGTGGAAACGTTACTCCGTAAAATTGGTGGCAGCATTGCTGCCTCCAATTTTATGGAGTATTTTAACCGTTAAAACCAGTGTAACATTGTCATGTTACACCAGTAATATACGTTTAAATTACACCATTGCATATATGAAAACAATTACGCCATGAAATTGGAGGCAGCATTTGCCACCATTTTTACACCAATTGTATGGAGTAACGTTTCCACAAATGTTTTACAATGGGACTATCAACTGCTATGAAAAATTGACTTTTGTATTTCATTCATATATGTAGTACATTTGAATAAAGTATTCTGCATTTTTATTTGATGAAAGAGTATTGCTTTTTACGTCCTTCATTGTGCTATGCTTATATGCAATTATTTTTTTATGGTTATATATTTGTTGACTTAGAAGTATTATTCTTTTGTTTTTACTGTAAATTTAATATCTTTTCATCCAAACACTGATCTACTACATTTTTAACTGCAGACGTCCACGACTTCTAAATGTTTAAATTCGAATATACTAAACAAAATGTACTTTAGTTACTATCAACGAAATATTCAAATTACAGCAGCATCTTTGAGACGTTGACAAATAACACGCAGTCAAAATATTCCGCTATCACATCTTATTTAAACATGAACATCTTATTTAATCTCTCTATGTATCTATTTCTTTTCTCTGTCTCTGGCATAAAGATTAATGAGATAAAGAGCTGCTTTGAAAAATTGCCTTTTGTATCTGGTTCATAATTGTAGCATATTTCAATAAAATATTTTGTATACGTCATTCTTGAAAGAGTATTGCTTTTTACGTATTTTATAGTGTTATGACTAGATGCTTTTATTATTATTTTAATGCTTATACTATATTTTTGTTGAATAAGAAATTTGCCCTTTAGCTTTACTTTGAATTTGATATCTTCTTAATCCGAAAATTGATCCACTATGTGCGTGATTGCAGACGCCTACAATTTCTAAAAGTTTAAATTCGAATAAACTTAAGCTCCATATGTATAATAGTTAACATCCGAAATCGAATGTATTTTAGTTAATATCAAAGGAATATTCAAATTACAACAGTAACTTTGACACTTTGATAAATAACGCGCAGTCAAAACATACCACTATCACAACTCATTTAAACATTAACGGATTGTTTCATCTCTCTTAGTCTCTGGCATAAGCATTAATAAAATTATGAACTTCTTTAAAAAATTGGCATTTGTATCTGGTTCATAGTCGTAGCATATTTGAATAAATTATTTTGTATATGTCTTTTGAAAGATTATTGCTTTTTACGCTTTTTATACCGTTATGCCTAGATGCATTTATTATTTTTGTTTTATGATTATACTATATTTTTGTTGAATAAGAAATTTGCCCTTTAGCTGTACAATGAATTTGATATCTTCTTAACCACAATATTGATCCACCATTGTTTGTAATTGCAGACGTCTCCAATTTCTAAAAGTTTAAATTCGAATAAAATTAAGCTCCGTATGTATTTTAGTTACTATCCGAAATCGAATGTATTTTAGTTAGTATCAACGGATTATTGAAATTATAACAGTAACTTCGATACTTTGATAAATAACGCGCAGTCAAATCATATCACTATCACAATTCATTTAACACTAGAAACGCGGGAAAATTCATTCAAGTTTTATAAAAATATTTCTCACCGGAATTTTCATTTAAAACTGTTTAAGTACTTTATTGAAATTATTTTTTGCTCAACTTATATTTAGCTTATTTTGTAAAGAGTTTTCCAGTTCGAATTGGCATATTTGCGCATGATACGGGTCAAAATGACCCGTCGCCACGGTTCTAGTGTTAACATGTACCAATTATTTCATCTCTCTCATTCTCAGGAATAAAGATTAATGATATTAAGAACTGCTTTAAAAAATTGACTTTTGTATCTGGTTCATATTTGTAGCATATTTTAATAAATAATTTTTTATCTGCCTTTTACGCGCTTTATAGTGTTATGCTTAGATGCTTCAATGATTTTTAGGTAAGTTCGTAATTATATAAATACGAAGCACCTATAGTCGTCATTCAACTCGTCCGTCTGTCCGTATATAAAAACGCAAAAACTACCGAACCGAATATTTTGAAATTTTAAATATATAATTTTTGTAAAATGTTGTCGAGTCATTTCAAATATTATGAAAATCTGATGTATAGTTTAACTACAGGGAAGGTCAACATTTTCCCGTTACATAACAGACAATGGCAAAAAGTCCATAATTTATTTACAGACCGCTCGAAAATATTCTGTTACATTATGGTCTATAGGAAATGCCGTATTTGTATAAATATGATGAGCTCAAAATCGGCTTCTTGTGTGTTTGTCTGCCGGCATAAAACAGCGCAAATATACTAAATGAATTGTTTGAAGTTTTATTAATGTAATTGTTGAAAAATTTTGTCGAATCATTTTAAATTTTATGAAGATCGGATCAGAACTTAAAAAGGTAATAATAAAAGCTTTCTTAATTCTACTAAATCCTACCATATGTAACTAATTCAATGACATCCCGTAATAGGTATTCATTATAAGTTTGCCATTTTGATTACGTAACTGTTTAAGATGGAGTTTTATTATTTTCGTATTGCTGAATTTAAGATATATAATCGTATCATATTTTGCATTCATGCATTTTTCAATAAGAATTTGACAGATATTGCATCAAAATCTGAATACTTATAAAAATAATTATAGTACAAATGCCCCTCATTTGCCACGTTTGTCGTGCAATTTCCAACTTATTGTTTATGACAGACTAATTTATAACGCGATTGTTCAATCGGTAAATCAATTATAACAGGTGTAAATTTTTTAAGTGAGTGAAAAAAGTCCGGGTCAGGATTCAAACCAGGGATGCATTGGCCAAAACCGCCAACGTTCCTCTATTAAAAATTTCCAACTGAGCGAAAAAATGGCCAGGGGTCGATTTCCAGCCTGGCCAATTTTTCTCTCAATTGGAAATTTTCAATTCGTATGATTACTTTACCAATCACTTAGATTGTGTTGAAAATAATAGTATATCTACGTACCCATCGTCATATGGAGTTCCATTACCTGCGGTTTATTCTGTTGAGCTGTCTAAATGACAGACCAGATGTTATGGCCATTAAGGTTATCTGAGCGAAAAATCCCAGCTGGCTATCACCCAGGTAGCTTAGCAGGTAAAACATTGGCCTTGTGAGCCAAGTATCTGGGTTCGATTCCCAGCTTGGCCAATTTTTCGCTCAGTTGGAAATTTTCAATTCGTATGATTACTTAACCAATCAGTTAGATTGTGTTGAAAATAATAGTACACTACATACGAAATTATAACACATTAATTTATGCCACGATTATTCAATCGGTTACAAATTCGACCAATGCATCCCTGGTTCGAATTCTGCCCCGGACTTTTTTCACTCACTTGGAAAATTTACACTTTCTGTTTATGTTTATATTATATTTTGTTGACTAAAACATTTTTATTTATATTATTTTTACAGCAAATTTAATGTACCTTAACACTTTCCGGCGCACTACTCTTTAAAGTTGAAATTTAAAGAAAAAAAAATGGGCAATCTATTTAGGCCTAGAGGAGTACACAGGTATTGTTTTGTAAAGATTGCACTAACCATTTTAATTATACAGCTGTTGCCGAAGTGGTAACCTCCCATAAGTAAAGCATTGATAAGCTCAGTGAGAAGAGCATTGCTGTGAAGCGCGTATTACAGTAAAACATTTTACCTATTATTTAAAAACAGTAGAGTTTGATCTCTGTGGTGCTGCCATCTGGAACTCATAAGATAGATTTAAAGTAGCCATTAGAGTAGTTTTTGAAATATTCACTGAGTTTTTGTGTCTCTAAACAGGGGGAACTTTAGGTGTTGCCGACCCGACAACACTGCGCGTTAAGGGGTTAATCGAAATATTGATCCACTACACTCATAATTCCAGAGAACTCCGATTTCGAAAAGTTTCATTTCGATTAAGTTCTACGAAACCAAATGTATGTTTGTTACTACCAACGGAATACTCAAATTATAGAAGCATCATTTAACCCGTTGGAGACGAGCGACACGTATACGTGCCGCAAAAAGGCTTAAGAATACTTCCTTATTCCCATCTGTAAAATTGTACTATAAGATTTGCCATACTTAATCGGGGCATTTTCTCGATTTAATAAACCACAAATTTCTGTTTTAAAAACCGGTGACAAAACATTAAAAATTTCGTAAAAGGCTGCCGTCGCGAAGGGGTTAAACGTTGATAAATATTCAAAATATGCCACTGCCACACCTGATTTAAACATGAACAAGCTATTTCATTTTTCTCAGTCGCTTGCATGAAGATTAATGAGATTAAAAACACTTTGAAAAATTGCCTTTTGCATTTGGTTCATAGTTACAGAAAGTTTCAATAAATTATTGTGTATCTGTTTTTGTTGAATAAGTATTACTTATTACCTTGTGATGTTTTAGATGGTTTTATAAGTTTTACTCGCGATTATCGTATATATTCGAATTGGCTTTTTTAGGATTTCCTTTTGATAAAATCCTATTTATCTCTGTCTTCTGTCTGTCCGTCACAGAATCCGTACACAAAAAATGTATAGGTCAGAAACTTCAAATTTCGTGTACTTACAGCTGCTTATCTCGTGTCGCACGACAAATAATACCTTTTAAAAAAGTCTATTATTTTAATTAAATTATTTTTTTTCAAAGTTATTCATTTATTTTTGAAATTTAAATTTCCGAAAGATAACCTTAATTTTAACATTTTTAATGCCGACATCATAGCTCAGAAATAAAGCATCCGGATAGTAAACAGAAGGTTCTTAATTCGATTCCCGATGCTAAAACTTGAATTTTTTAAGCCTAAGATTGATTTCATATTAAGAATTTTCGCATTTTGGGCCAACTAAAGTTATATTATAAGGTTTCGATCATCTGACATTCATAACATTTTTTTAAATTCCATTTTATTTCTGTGTAAAAAATGATTTATTAATGATTGAGCCTTTTTTAATTTAATATTAAATAGCTTTTTTCGCTTTATTTAATTTAATATTTTATTTATATCTCCATTATTTTTTATGTTGGATATTAACAAAGTAAAATTTAGGATTTATTTTAAATAATTTGATTTGAACATTTTCATTTGATTTAAAAAATAACTTCTTTTTACAATTATTTTAAAATTAATTTTATTGGTACTCTTAACTATATAAAAATTTAATAATTATAAATTAAGAATTATGATTTATTTATTGAAGGATAAGTTGTTTTAAAAGAATGTTAAGCAAAATCCTGTTTACGATCTGTGTACCAACTTCTTTTTTTCAGTGAATTCATGTCATTAGCAAACAGCTTTTGTAAGTATAAACCTCTCCATTTCCGAAGTTTAAATTTAAATAAACTTTATAAACAGGATATACTTCGGTTACTATCAGCGGAATATTCAAATTACACCAGCATCTTTGGCACTTTGATAAATAACGCACACTCAAAAACATGCCAGCCTCACAGCTGATTTAAACATGAACAAGATGTTCCATTTATCTTAGTCTCTCCCACAAAGAAAAATGATATTGAGAATTGCTTTTAAAAATTGCCTTATACTCGTATATTTGGTTTATTGTTGCCGCATATTTCATAAAGTTATTTTTTTATCTGGATTTGTCGAAACAGTATTACTTTTTAAGCGGGAATGTTTTAGATACTTTTAATATTTTTCTCGTAATTATATTACATTTTTGTTGTCTAAGAAGCATTTGATTTTTTTATTGTGAATTTAATGTATTAATCTAAACATTGGCCCACAGCTTTTGAAATTCTAACTTTAAACTTTCCCGAAGTTTAAATTTGAATAAACTTCATAAACCGAATGTACTTTGGTTTCTATCAACAGAATATTCAAATTACCGCAGCACTCTTTGGCACATTGATAAATAACGCGCACTCAAAAATATGCTACTATCACAGCTGATTTAAACATGAACAAGATAATCATCTTACAGTTTTCCCATAAAGATTAATGATATTGAGAATTGCTTTGAAAAATTGCCTTTTATTTGGCTTATTGTTGCAGCATATTTTATAAAATCTATATATTTAAAAGACTTGGCTGTGTTTTTATTCATCATCCATGGGATTTCCACTGAACCGATTTGGATAAGTATTGTTTTAAACAAAATCTGTTCATTTATAGTTGTGTCCTTTCTACCTAATTTTTTATTTATTTCCATTATTATATTTTGATTTTAATTTTAAAAGCTTTTTACAATATTTCTTCAAAATGGTAGCAATCCAGTTCAGCTTTTTTACCTATAATAAAAATTTATTTTGTTTTATGACTTTCCTCCAATCCGAAGCTTGATTTCATCAGTGAATACGCCATAGCATTTTTATAAGTTAATGATTTCCGAAAATTTAACCGTAAAAAAGTGGTTGCGTATAAGTAAGCACTAATTGCTGTATTATTTACTGAGAAATAATTTTAAGTATTTTATTCAAATAAAATAACAGAAAATAATCTATCATAAAAAAACATCTAAAGCAATATACAGTAGGTTTCCGTTACAACGAACTCCATTGCAACGAAAAACCTCGTTATTTACATATGGCTTTATTTGACAGTATATTGCTTTTTAATGCGCTTCACAAGGTTCTCTTTATATGCATTTGTTATTTTAAATGTTTCATCAAAATGCATGGAGAAATGAAAACTGTTTATACCAAAGTATGACAAGGTAATATTTCTGAAATCTCAGGGATATCACTTTTTCACTGAAAGTACAATAAAGCACCATGCCACATTATATTTCATTTCGGATTCCCCGAAAAAGACAAATAAATGTATAACATATTTACCTATGACAGCTTGTTATCAGACTTATTTAGCTTAATCCTTTTAATATTTTGTATCTTATATTTTACATTTTCAGTATTAGGGTATGTGCTTTTCTTCAAATCTCTGTTTGTGTGAGAATTTCCGATTTTGTTTTCTTATTTTAAATTAAAGTTCAGACGTTTAGGATAGAGGTCTGCACGGGCCCGGGCTTGGCCGGTGGCCCGTACCCGGCCCGGCGGAATCGTTTCGAATTTTCTAACGGGCCGGGCCGGCAGAATTATAATAGTTTTTTTCAACGGGTCGGGCTGGGCCGACAAACAAAATAAAGGGGCCGGGCCGGCAAAAAAATTCACTGGCCGATAAAAACATTTTCGGGCCTGACGGCCCGTTCTGAAGATTTCAGCGGAAACGATGAAATGTGACCTACTTTCAACGAAAATGGTTTTAATGAGAATAAATATAAAAGTGCGTCACGAGCCATACTAGTTTAACAGCATCAATATAAAAATTAACTTGTACAGTGTAGAGATCGGCATCTTACATTATGTTACATTATGTGTAACCCGTTTTAATATTTTTTTTTAGCTGACTCGTGCCGGGCCAAGATCAAGCTTGCATTATTTTCTACATATAGATTTGCGAGACCGGAACTAGACTTAATTGTTCTCATGATCTGTAAACACGATTTGTAAAATTATTAACAGCGATAAAGAACTTATGTTAGCTTAATCTTTGGATATATACTTCTTGATGGTTTTTAAATTAATTTATCACTAAAGCGAAAGTTTGACACATTTTCAGATTAATTTTTAATTGTAGAAGTATAAAAGAGATAAGCCTGATTATTGACAGGATTTGGAATCGAATAGCATTTTTCATTTTTGGTAAATAAAATACTTCTATAACCTTGTTGAGATAAAATAGTTTGTTAAATGGTTGTAGGTTTTTCTCCCTTCCCATGCTATCGTTTCCAGACATTCTATTCAAAACGCTAACTATGACACTATTTTATTTGCTTGCAGTATTCTTAAATTGCTTGAATCAAAAAATGGATAATGCCGTTCGATTATATAGTTTCTGAATAAAGACACCTGCTAATTGTATGCGTTTCTGAAAAAAAAAATGAATTTAGAAATGTATCAGAAAGGAGCTACTCTGAATTAACGAATGAATTTGGATTTAAAATCTTTAATAAAGTGATATAGAAATATTTTTATAAATCTCTTTTATTAAACAGCTTCAAAAGTTACGATGTTTTTAACTTTCTTTTTTTCTAGGCCATATTATTTTTTTAATGAATCATTATTTGAATGTTGAAAGCCTAAGAATCTAAGTAATCATTAATGTTGCTAATGTGCATTTCCTGTAAAATATACTGTAAAATCATTCCATAGATATGTATGATGTAAAGTTTAAAGGAATCTTATTTATATGATAAAAATCTGAATTTTTAGGAAATTGTAACGGGCCGGGCCGGACCTGTTTTCACTTATTTCTGTACGGGCCAGGCCTAAAATATAAAAATTAAAACGGGCCGGGCTCGGGTCGAACTTTTGAACTTTAAAACGGGCCGGGCCGAAAATATTTTCCTACGAGCCCGGGTCTGGAAATTCCGTCCCGTGCAGACCTCTAGTTTAGGATTCTAAAATATTTTACTTTTTAGCATCTTTGGTACTTTAATAAAAGACGCACACTAAAAAACATGCCACCTTGGCTGATTTAAACACGAACAAGATATTTTATCTATCTTAAGGGAGACCCGTATCCAATTTTCGGCCAAAAATCATCAAAAGTTCAATTTTTTTTTTTTTTTTCTCAGAAAACGATAAAATACATATTTGCGAATATCCATGTGAAGTTTCAGAACTCGGGGACATTTGGAACAGGTAGAAAATGAGCTTTTTAAATTGTAGTCACTATAGAGTTGCAAGGACTAGCGGCCATTTAAAACGTGTTTTCCTGAAAATGACTTTTTTCATATTTTGCCTAAGTTCAAAGTACTAAGGCTCAGTAGTAAAATGATTTAAAAACAAAGTGTTTATGTTTTTAGAATCTTTAAAAAAATTGCAACAAAAGTAAGGAGAGATATTTTTTTAAAGCTATTTCTGAAATTTTTACATAAATTGGTAAACATGAAAATTATAACGAATTTAAGGAAATTTACCATGCGTATTTTATTTTTTTTTTTCTTAGCCGATTAAAATAGAAAATTAAAAATATCTCTCCTTAGTTCTTTTCTATATACTATAACACTATTTAAGAAATTTTAGTAATACCAAAATATTGAAAATTGAATGAGAAGTAGTAATTTTAAAAAGTCTATTTTTCGACAAAAAAAAATCACAAAAATCCCCATAAAAAATATACTTTTTAATAAAAAGTGAATTTTTTTGCTAATTATTCCTTATAAGAAGTTTCATAAATAGTACACCAAAATTCATTACTTTAAAATCAATAATAACAATTTTGGGTTTTTTCTTAGGGGTCTCCCTTAATCTCTCCCATAAAGGTAATGAGATTGAGAATTGTTTTGAAAAATTGCTTTTTACTGGTATATTTGGTTTATTGTTGCAGCATATTTCATAAAATTATTTATATATGGCTATGTTCAAAAGTGTATTGTTTTTTAACGCGATTCACAAGGTTTCATTTATATGCTTTTGTTAGTTTAAATGTTTAAATTAAATGCATAGAGAAATTAAAACTGTTTTTACCAAAATTTGACAAGATAATATTTCTGGCATCTCAAAAATGTTACTTTTTCACTCAAGTTACAATGAAGCTGAAGAATTCTTGTAATCGGTTGTCATCGAATCTTTCGAATAATAATATTTGTGTTCGTCTCATAAAATCATCCAGTTTTTTAAACACACAGTTTATTCTTCACAAAACATATAAACATACACTGTACTTCACACAAAACATATATTAAATAATAGTTTTCTCGGCATTTTCGCCGCATCAAAACAACTTCCATCCAAGCGGGAATCAAAACATTCTAAACTATTTTTTCCCTCGGGTCGGGATGACGTCACGACAAAATCCCCATAGGGATCATTTCTTTCCCCAAGGAATGAAGTTGAAGTCGTAACATCCTCCCGCCCCGATGAATACATTCATCAAATTTGGTAGTTAATCATTATGAAATATGTATAAAATATCACTAATCATTTACTAATACTTATGAATACAATACAATTACTATAAATCACAGTACATTACAGTTGAATTATATAGAATTAAGCAACAACAATACTAAATTAATACTAATAATGCTAACATAATGGCAAAATAAAATAAGGACAAAAATATATAAACAAAAACCGAACCAAACCAAGTTTTATAGGTTAGTCGAGTTCCATAGGGTAAACCATCTGGACCGCGCGTTTGAGAATTCCTGTGGCAGTCTTCAGAGTTAAGCTTCTTACTTTTCCATCGCGGCCCTGATGAACTTCTAAGACTTTCCCGATTTTCCACATTTGTCTTGGCAACTTGTCCTCACCTATTAAAACTATGTCATCTACATTAAAACATTTTACAGCATTTACAGGTTTAGAAAAATGTACACTTTTAAGTTGCAGGAGATATTCCCCCTTCCACCTATTCCAAAATTTATTTAACAAAGTTTCGCGATACAAATATCTTTTAAGGAGTAATTTTTTATTACTTTTCATATTTTTATCATCTTTGACAGCCATGGGGGGTAATGTAGTCAACCTCTTTCCTGTAAGGAAATTGGCCGGAGTGAGAGGGAATGGTTCATCCGGTTCATTATAAACATAAGTTAGGGGTCGCGAATTTATTATTGCCTCTATTTCAATAAGAACTGTTTCGAGTTCTTCCCGAGTAACTAGTGCCCGTCCCAATACCTTTCTTAAAGCACCCTTGGTGATTCGAACCATTCTCTCCCAATATCCACCCCACCATGCTGCACGTTCCACTATAAATTTCCAAATTATGCCTTTTTTACTAAAATAATTTTGTACAAGTTCAGAAGTTAAATTAGAGTACAATTTCTGAATTTCACGATCAGCATTTTTAAAAGATTTGGCATTATCAGAATAAACAGTATTACAAAGTCCTCTTCTTGATATAAATCGTCGAAAAGCTAATAAAAAGTATTCAGTACTTAAGTTGGACACAATTTCTAGATGGATGGCACGAGTCACAGCACAAGTAAATAAGGCAATGTACAGTTTATTCATATCTTTAGTATATAACGGTCCAGCGAAGTCCGTACCAACGATCTCAAAAGCACTTTCAGCATAAAGTCTGTCCGCAGGCAATGGAGCTACAGTTTGATTACCTGGTTTTACCTTGTAGCGTCTACAGATGAAGCACTTATTGAGGCACGATTTAACTGTCTGTCTGCCCTTCAAAATCCAGAATTTTTCACGAAGTTGGGTAAGTGTATCTGATACACCAGCGTGGCACAAGTTCTGATGCTCCCTCATTATTAGTAGCTCAGTGAATTTTGAGTTTCCTGGAATTATTAAAGGATGTCGTTCTGAAAATTGGAAATTAGAATGTTGAAGACGTCCACCCAGAACTATAAGCTTATTAGGAGTCATACTGGGATTTAGACTATAAAGTCTTGAATCGTTGCGGATTGGTGAATTGTTCAACAGTTGCAAATATTCCCTTTCAAATTCAGTTTTTTGAATGAAGTGAATCCAATAATTTAGAGCATCGGCCAATTCTTCTGCAGATATGGGAGCTGTCCTTTTCTCAGATTTATACTTACAGTTTCTAATAAAACGAATAATATAAGCAGTGACCCTCAGCATTTTATTAAGGCTACTATACTTGTTAATATCCAACAAGGGATCTCTAGGTTCCTGCGAAATTTGAAGGAGAACTTTAACATCCTTCATTTCTCTTTTAAGTTCCATTATTTCATCATCAGATTTAACTCGTATTTCATCAGAAGGCAATTCGTCCATTTGCAACCAAGCTGGACCTGAAAGCCAGACTTCGTCCTTTACGAGAGTGAAGGAGTGCATACCGCGAGTTAGTTTGTCAGCCGGATTTTCCTTCCCACTGCAATAACGCCAATTGGAAGGGTTAGTTTTTTCTTTGATTTCAACTACTCTATTTCTCACAAACTGTTTTAAGTTTTCAGAAGCACCTCGTATCCAATGCAGACAAATTTGGGAGTCACACCACAAATATATATCGTTCTCCTTAATAATTGGAAAAATATTCCTCAGATAAGATGCTAGTCTGGCCGACATTAAAGCACCTAATAATTCAAGCCTGGGTAAAGTTATTGGTTTCAGGGGAGCAACACGTGATTTAGCTATCACAAATTTTGTCGAAATTTTGGTAGGATATTTTATTCTAAAATATGCAACTGCACCATAAGCCTTTGGGCTCGCATCAGAAAATAAGTGCAGTTCCAAGTTTTCAAATTTAGAGTCATCGAAATACTGTCGAGGAATAGTCATGGCTTGGGTTTTCATGACTTCTTCAAGCCACTCGTGGAATATAAGGTGATATTCGAGTTTGAGAGGTTCATCCCAGGGAATTCCAATTTCCCAAAGTTGTTGCATAAGCAACTTTATACGAATTGTAAAAGGGGCAAGAATGCCCAAAGGGTCGAATAGCATACCGCAGGCCTTTAGAACAGTTCTTTTAGTTGAAGGGTTGGCACTTATCGCTTTAAAATGCTCCGTGGCAACAGTTATGTTATCGTTCACATTATCCCAAACGATTCCTAACACTTTAATTGGGATTCCTAGTACTTCAGTTGCTTGTTTGCAGTCAATATTTTCATTTAACCACATATTTCGTAAAATGGGAGAATTAGTTACCCATTTTCTTAAATTCATAGAAGCTTGATTCATAATGTGAATAGCGTCTTTAGAAATAGAGAAAGCATCTTTAATTGTTTCGCAGCCACTTATAAAATCGTCCACATATAACTCATTCAGTAATTCAGTAACATCTTTGAACTTATTTTTAAATTTAGAAAGATGTAATCTGATAGTTGCAGCTAATATAAATGGGCTGCATTTTACTCCGAAGGGAGCTCGAGTGAACTGCAGGACTCTGATATCATTGCGACCCAAACCTAAATTTGTCCCCTGATCCCTTCCCCACAAAAATTGCAAAAATTTTCTATCTTGCTCAGCGATACCTATTTCCAAGAACGCTCGTTCAATATCCGCGCAAAATGCAATTGGGTTATATCTAAATTTCAATATAATCTTAAGCAAATCGGGATTCAAATTTGGGCCGCTCTCTAAACAATCATTTAGGGAAATTTCTCCCTTTGCTTTAGAAGAGGCATCGTAACACACCCTGAGTTTAGTAGTTTCTTTCGACTCGCTAACTACTCCGTGATGGGGCATGAAATATGATTGTCTGTTTTCATTCGGATAATAATCTATTTCCTCGATAATATTATCTTTTAACTGATTTTCGATAATATCTTTGTATCGCAAATATAAATTTTCATCTCGCTTAAATGTATTATTCAAACTAAATAAACGTTTCCTAGCAATTTCATAATTACTATTTAATTCCGAAAAATCATTTTTCCAGAGCAATCGCGTTTCATATCTTTTATCGTTATACGATGTATTCTGACTAAATTGTTCTAAAATATCTTCAGTTGTTCGTGAAACATCATTTTTTACATTAATTCCTATCGATTCCAATTCCCACAAGTCTTTAATTCTTTCATAATCCAGTTCACTACCCGCATGAGTTATTAAATGATTAACGTGAACTTCCTTGGCATTTGATTCTCTTCCCTTACCTTGTATAACATACCCGAAAATGCTATCTGTCGCTACCAATCTATTACTAAGTCTTAAATTTCTTTCACTTAAAATTTCCCATATTTGATCTGCGCCAATTAAACAATGTATTTCTGTTGTAGTGCCAAGATCAGCCAATTCAATTTCCTTCTCAAGGGCAAGATGTCTCACCCAATTCGAAGGTACTTCAACCTCTCCACACGTAATAGAATCTATGACAACTGCATTTATTTTCTTTCTTTGATCGGGATTAATTCTGCTTTTTAGAACCAATTCTACGATATCATACATCTGTTTTTCGGACTGTTTATTTCCAAACGGATAAATTACAAATGATTCTCTGTTAATGACTTTTAAATTCAAGAAATCAGCAATTTCCTTTTTTACGAAAGTCCTCGTCGCCCCTCCGTCTATCAAACATCTAATTAATGTTCCATCATTTGACCTACTTTCTACCAACGCGGAAAACGTTTGCAAAAACACTGTATTTGAAATTTTGTTGTTTACTTTTTTCTCTTTACAAAATAAACTATTTTCTATTGCCAAATTATCACGTTTATCGTTTGAGGAAGGGGGGGTTGCAATTTGATCACAAATTAAAATGTTATGAGGTAATTTACAATTGCGACACACGTTATTTTTCTTCCAACATTTCTTCATTACGTGCCTACATTGGAAGCAATTAAAACAACGGCCCTGTGTCATTAAAGCTTTTTTTCTTTCTGAAACATTTAAATAACAATTTTCATTCGAATGAGAATTATCGGAACAAAAAATACATTTATTCCCGGCAGTCGCCAGAAAGGCGGAGGTTGTAGACATTGGTTTCTTTTGCGGATTATTACCATATCTGGATTTGTTAAAATTAGTAGGATTGTAAGAATTATTACTCGCTTGTTTTTGTTTCAAATTTTCCGAACCGCTACTCTGTTGATTTGATAGTAAAAGTGATGTTTCACGACAATGAATTTCTTTCCTTAAAAATTCCATTAAATCACTTATATCAAACTGATCTTCTGAATTTCGTTGTCGATTATATTGAAGTGTTATTTCATCGGGAATTTTTTGTAATATTACGGGGCAAAGTAAATTACTGTATGTTCCGGCAGCTACGCCTAGCGATTGTAGAGATCTAACTTGAATTTCAATTGCATCATACATTTTTCTGAGAGCCTTAATATTACAAATTAACTTAACTGGTTCAATTAATAACAATTTATTCATATGTGAGCTAGTTATTAGGTCTAAGCGACCAAACCTGTTTTTAAGTAACTGAATCGACGAATCATAATTCTCGTTAGTTAAAGCAAATCCTGAAACTGCGGATAAAGCAGTTCCTTTTAAATAAGTTTTCATATACGCGAATTTCTCTATCTTACTTAAGGACTTATTATTATGTATCGCTACTTCAAATGAATTCCAGAAATCTAACCATTCACTACAATCTCCATTAAATACCGGTATGTTTAATCGGGGTAAATTAAGTGTTTGGTTTTCATGCGAAACAGGTAGTCTTTCATCATGTCGGCTACTTTCTGTTTGCGGTTTCTTTTCTAAAGATTTTAGACATCTATCTAGTTTTGTTTTAAAGGTTGTACCCATTTCCCGATATTTATCACTACCTGTGATTTCTTTTTTCAATTCTTTAATTTCAATTTCAGATTCAATCGAACTGTCTAACTCTTTCAATTCTTTAAGTTTTTCATCTAACTGATTTTTTAAATCGTGTAAGTCTTCAATTTTAGCTTCGACTAAATAAGTTTCATTAACTGGATTTTCTAATGTATTATCAATTTTCGTAGTTAATTTAGTAAACAATTCTCTTACCGCGGTTCTTTTTAGTTTAGTTCGTTCTATATCCATTTTCCAAAATTATTTAAAGAATTCAAGTTAAATAATTAAAGGGACTTACCTCGATCAGGTCGCAGTGACATCAGAGTCGTCGCGTGGAATCAATAATTTTAAATCCAATAAAAAGAATAATAAATCAAGTATTTTAAAGAGCGTGTTCTATCAACTTCGGCGTCACCATGAAGAATTCTTGTAATCGGTTGTCATCGAATCTTTCGAATAATAATATTTGTGTTCGTCTCATAAAATCATCCAGTTTTTTAAACACACAGTTTATTCTTCACAAAACATATAAACATACACTGTACTTCACACAAAACATATATTAAATAATAGTTTTCTCGGCATTTTCGCCGGATCAAAACAACTTCCATCCAAGCGGGAATCAAAACATTCTAAACTATTTTTTCCCTCGGGTCGGGATGACGTCACGACAAAATCCCCATAGGGATCATTTCTTTCCCCAAGGAATGAAGTTGAAGTCGTAACAGAAGCACCATGTCACATTATATTATATTTCGGATTACCCATAAAAGACAAATAAATGTATACCATTTTTATCTCAGACAGTTTACTATCTGATGGGTGTAGCTTAATTCTTTTAATGTTCTATATATTATATTTTACTTTTCAATGTTAAGGTTTGAATGTTAAGGTCTTCTTTTAAATCGCTATTTGTGTGAGAATTTTTGTTTTTGTTTTATTATTTTAAAGTAAAGTTTAAACATTTACGATTCTAAAAATATTTTACTTTTTTAGCATCTTTGGTACTTTGATAAATAATGCGCACTCAAAAACATGCCAGTATCACAGCTGATTTAAACATAAACAGGATATGCCATCTATCTTTGTTTCCCCCATAAAGATTAATGAAATTGAGAATTGCTTTTAAAAAATCCCTTTTACTCATATATTTGGTTTATTGTTGTAGCATATTTCATAAAGTTATTTTTCATCTGGATTTTTCGAAACAGTATTACTTTTTAAGTCGCGATGTTTTAGATGTTTTTATTATTTTTGTTTGTGGTTATATTACATTTTTGTTGACTAAGAAGCATTTACTTTTTTTTATTGTGAATTTAATGTATTAATCTGAATATTGGCTTATAGCTTTTGAAATTGTAACTTTAAACTTTCCCGAAGTTTAAATTTCAATAAACTTTATAAGCCGAATGTACTTCGGTTACTATCAACGGAATATTCAAATTACAGCAGCATTTTTGTTATTTTGATAAATAACGCACACAAAAACATGCCAGTATCACAGCTGATTTTAACACGAACAAGATATCCCATCTATCTTTATCTCTCCCATAAAAATTAATGATATTAAGAATTGTTTGATTTTCGATTTTCTTTTATTACTTTAAATTAAAATTGTAACTTTAAGGATTCTAAGAATGTTTTACTTTTTAGCATCTTTGGCACTTTGATAAATAACGCACACTCAAAAAGATGCCACTATCAACAGCTGATTTAAACCTGAATAAGATATTCTATCTCTCTTAGTTTCCCTCATAAAGATTAATGATACTGAGAATTGCTTTGAAAAATTACCTGTTACTCGTATATTTGGTTTATTGTTGTCGCATATTTCATAAAGTTATTTATATCTGGTTATGTTTGAAAGTGTATTGATATTTAACACGCTTCATAAGGTTGTGTTTAAGTGCTTTTTTATTTTAAATTTTTAAATTAAAGATATGAAAAAGGAGAAATGAAAACTGTTTTTACCAAAGTGTGACAAGATAATATATCTGGGGTCTCAGGAAATTTATTTCTTCATTGAATGTACAATAAAACACCATGTCACATTCTATTTTATTTCTGATTTCCCATAAAAGATAAATAAATATATAATATTTTTACGTCTGACAGCTTTGTTTCTCATGTATGTAGCTTACATCTTTTAATGTTCTATACCTTACATTTTATTTTTTTAATGTTAAGGTATGTGCCTTCCTTCAAATCACTGTTTGTGTGAGAGTTTTCGATTTTATTTTATTATTTTAAATTAAAGTTCAAACGTTAAGGATTTTAAAACTATTTTACTTTTTAGAATCTTGGCACACACACGCAAAGATATGCCACTATCACAGCTGATTTAAACATGAACAAGATGTTCCTTTTATCTTAGTCTCTGGCATAAAGATTAATGAGATTGAGAATTGCTTTCAAAAATTGCCTTTTACTCGAATATTTGGTTTATTGTTCCAGAATTTTTCAAAAAATTATTTAAATCTGGCTTTATTTAAAAGTGTATTGCTACTTAATGTGCTTCACAACATTATGTTTATATACTTTTGTTATTTTAAATGTTTAATCTAAATGCATGGAGAAATGAAAACTATTTTTACTAAAGTATTTCAAGATAATATTTCTGGGGAAAAGTTACTTTTCACAAAAGATACAATAAAGCTCCATGTCACATTCTATTTTATTTCGAATTCAATTCTACTTAAAAGAGAATAAATGTAAGGGGAACTGGGACACATTGACACATGGGGCACATGGATACATCCCCCCCTACTGTTCACAGAGTCATTATAGGAAGTTTCACAACAGCTCCAAAAGGTGATGCTAGAATACACAACTATATACCGAATGTCTTGGCATAATTCAGTAATTTGATGAAATGGGACGAATTATTTATTGTTTTTGTAGGTCAAAAGTAATTTTCAGTTGTACAATTGCAATGGTATTATGCAGCTGTTCCAGTATTTTAACCGAAAAGTATACTCTCTTTGGTAAGGAAAGCTGCTGTTGATCAGTTCCTCATTCTTTATTGTTAAATAAATTATGAAGTGTTGGATTTGAGATTCATGCTATTCAAAATTATTGCAGGGGGCGCATTGATATAGCCTAGGTCGGGGTACATTGATACGTATTATTTTGCCCAATGATAACTATAGACACCTAAATCCTTTTCTAATTCATTTTTTTATTACCTTTTATTATTTATCTTATACTTTTTATTATACATACATTTATCCAACCATTTCCTACGAAAAATGTCTTAAATTAGATTTTACTGAAATGAAAAAGCTCCATTTTTTTATATTAGGAAATTTTATAGTGTTTTTGCAAACTGAAGACGTACGAATTTACCCAACAGCTAGTAGAACTAACAAAAGAAATGGACGGGAACCTGGCAAATCTCGAATTTATATCGATTCTTCAGAGAAAAAAAGAGAAATGGGAAATATGGGAAACAAGCTGCTGCACAGCAAAGGATAAGTTTATTATAAACAGACATTTTAATGTACTTATCCTTTATTTTCTCTTTATAAACCGAATTATAAACATAAAACCTGGTAATTTTTACATATTTCGCAAGAAAAAAGATAATGCTGGGGTTGAAGTGCCAGAAGTGACAAAGTTACCATTGCCAACAATCAGAGAAGGAGCAGCCAGAGTATCAGGTCATTATACATTTAATTTTTATTGCTTTAATATTGCTTACAAATAAATTGTAAGTGATTTTAATTTCGATAAATAAATATAAAATAGTTTGTTTCCTCATTTTCTATGAAAAATATGCATTTGTGTTGTTTTGTCTCAATTTTTCTCAAACGTATCAAAGTGCCCCATGAGGTGTATCAGTCTGTTCCGGAGATAGGGCAAATTGATACAAATAACTTTAGATTTTTTTTAATTACATGCAAAAATACTACATAAAACAAAGATTGTACATTTTAATAATACATAAGTTTTGATAATACCACATTAAAAAGTAACTTGAAATTTCTATTTTCTGGACAGCAAAAATATTCTTAGAATAAAACAGTATCAATGTGCCCCAGTTCCCCTATATTTTTACCTCTGAAAGCTTAGTATCTGATGTATGTGACTTCATTCTTTTAACGTTCTACATTTTATATTTTACTTTTTCATTGTTTAGGTACGTGCCTTCTTTCAAATCACTGTTTGTGTGATAATTTTCGATTTCGTTTTATTATTTTAAATTAAAGTTCAAACGTTTCAATTCTAAAAATGTTTTACTTTTTTAGCATCTTTGGCACATTGATAAATAACGCCCACTCAAAAACATGCCACTATCAACAGCTGATGTAAACATGAACAAGATATTCTATCTTTCCTAGTCTCTCTCACAAAGATTAATTATATTGAGAATTGTGCAAAATTGCCTTTTACTTGCATATTTGATTTATTGTTCCAGAATATTTCGTAGAATTATTTATATCTGGCTTTCTTTGAGAATGTATTGCTTTTTAACACGCTTCACAAGGTTCTCTTTATGTGCTTTTATTATTTTAAATGTTTTATCTAAATGCAAGGAGAAACGAAAATTGTTTTTACCAAAGTATTACAAGATTTTATCTCTTGATTATTTCTTGGATTATTTCTTCAGATTATTTCTTGGGGTCGAAGAAATATTACTTCTCTTCACCGAAGTTACAATAAAATACTATGTCACATTCTATTTTATTTCGTATTCCTCATAAAAAGACAAATAAATGTATAACATTTTTACCAATGACAGTTTGATATCTGTTGTATGTAGCATAACTTTCAGTATTCTACATCTGATATTTCACGCTTTCAATGTTAAGGTATGTGTCAAACCTTAAATTGTTATCGCGTTATATAGTTATCGCGAAAAAAATGTGATTTTGTTTTCTTACTTTGAATTAAATTTCAATCATTTAGAATTCGAAAAATATTTTAGTATTGGTTCTCCGATATTTTGGAGCAATGTTATATCCCAAAATATAAATCGGAAATAAACTTTCTGAAACCGGAAATGACCTATCAAAGAGTCATAGAAACGTAAACAATACATTTTAACACACAAATATATAATATACATAAAAATATATAAACAGCTACAAATATGGTGGATATTGAAGTTATAAACTTTATGTATAATTTTTTGTTCTATATCAAATTCTGATTTAGTTTTTCAAAAAATGCGTTTTTTATTGTATTAAATTTACGAGAAACACCATGTTTTAAAAAGTTTTTAAAATATTGGAATTAATTTTTTTAACAAGCTTCTGCTCATCTCTCGGTATGATATACAGAAAAATATAGCTTGTAAATTTATACTTAATAATTTAAGAAACATTTTTATTGAAAAATGTTCTTTAAAAAGAAATCTAGATTTGTATATTCAATTTCGTGTTTCTTAGCATATTTAAGCTGATTGCAAATATTTTGCTTCGTAACACAGATAAGTGGTTTGCTAATCTATTGTTGAAAAAATTGAAATATATCAAATATATTTCGTTATAGAAGGTTTTACATAAACGCAATTCTTTACTAGGTTTTGACAAAACATTGCCTGACTTTGAAAAATTAACTAAAATTACATTAAAATTTTAATCCTGTACATCCTGTTTTAACTAAAAATATATCTGTTTATTAAAAAATAACAATAATAACAGATTTTCCAAAAAAGTGCTCCCGGGCCATTCACATAGCTTACATTTTGCTATATTAATTTTACGTCCTGAAAGATTCAAATTAAAATGTCAAAAACCGTAAATACAGGGTGATTCAGCTCGTCGGTGACAAACTTTAAGGATCGATAGAGCACACCTAGACGAACATTTTTGAATAGGGAATGTAGGGTCCCTGACGCGATGGTAAGGCGCTAGGCGCTTTCGAAAATTTGGGTGCCGAAATTCGAAACGTCATAAAAACTAGGGAAATGGTTAGATTTTCTTGCTTGTTGCGTCGAAATGATTCTGTTTGTTTAGACTTTCTTCAGTACCAATTTGATAAGCGTATCTCTTAAAACATGGATAGGGGGCGCTGCAGACTTTGGAGAGCTAGACAACAACTTTAAGCCCGTTATTTTGATAATTTAACACATGCTCGCCAAAGTTTATACTCTAACTTAAAGTTTGAACCCAAAAGTAGAGCCCTGCAAAAAGTGTAAGAGCCGGAATAAAATGTCAAAGTACAGGGTGGTCGAAACTCGAAGGCTCCTAAGAGATAAACAAACAGATTTCTTGACTTATGGCATGCATTTTCATGATTCTGTTTGCTGGGGCTCTCTGAAACTCAGTTGAACGGTACAAAAAGAAACATCGATAGGGGGCGCTTTGGGCAAAAAACATAATTCGTTGACATTTCGGACGCTAACTGGAAACGGGGCGCTACGATCAGTTAGAAACAAAACAAGAGAGTAATTTACTTATCATAAGAAGCTATTAAAACTGCAGTTTGTTTGTTTTTTTTAACAAACATAGCTGGTTTCAATCATGCACAATGCGCGCAATAAAATTTACATAAGGTGCTTTTTGCTGATTTATGCAAAAGATATCGTACCATATCGATATGCAAAAGATACGTAATGCGTAGACGACAACGCGAGATGACGTAGTTGTATGCGCAGACACATCTTTTGAACGTGCGGTACCTACTTAAGCTTCGGGTTACTTGTCTGCAGATCGGTAGTAGGATGGAACGGTACACAAACTCTGAATTGGCTGACATGCATTTGGCGTATGGCGCTGCTGGTTGTAATGGACGAGCCGCTCAGCGGTTGTACGCCGAGCATTATCCCAACAGGCAAATCCCCTGCCATGCCTTCTTCGCTCGAGTACACCAGAGGTTGTCCACAACGGGATCTTTCGACGGAGGCAGGCCTGAACGGGAGCGATCAGTGAGCACCCCCGACAACGAAGAGGCTGTGCTTAACCTGGTTGAGGACAACCCAGGTCTTAGCACGAGAGATATCGCCAGACATGTTGGCATTTCGCAAGCAACTGCGTGGCGCATCTTACATTCCCGGAATCTGCACCCCTACCACATCCAGCGGGTGCAGTTGCTCAGAGAGCAGGATTTTGGCCCTCGAGTGGAATTCTCAAGATGGTACTTGGCGATGAGATCCAGGGATCCCCGTTTTGTAAACAGCATTTTGTTTACGGACGAGTCCACCTTCAGCCCGGAGGGAATGTGGAACGCCCACAACAGTCATGTGTGGTGTGATGAAAATCCACATGAAACCAGAAGCCGAGCAGCCCAGGAGCGTTTCTCAGTAAATGTGTGGGCCGGCATTCTGGGGGATTGCCTCATTGGCCCTTATTTGTTACCTGAACGGCTGACAGGTGGAAATTACCTGATTTTCCTGGATCAAGTGCTGCCGCAGCTTCTGGAGGAGGCGCACGTACCCGAAGGTTCGCGTCGCCAGATGTGGTTCCAGCACGATGGAGCTCCGGCCCATTACACGAACGACGTGCGTCTCCATCTAAACGCAAGGTATGGCCAGCGGTGGATCGGGCGTGGGGGTCCAGTTCACTGGCCTGCCCGATCACCAGACCTCACCTGCTTGGATTTCTTCCTTTGGGGTTACCTGAAGGCCGAGGTATACCATACACCTGTCAGCAGTGCTGAAGAACTTGTGGCGCGCATTGTGGCAGCTGCAGGGCAGATCAGAGATACTCCTGGCATTGTTGGAAACACACACTCCTCAATGCGACGGAGGTGCGAAGCCTGCATCATGGCCCAAGGTCGAAATTTCGAGCATCTTCTGTAGTGTTATTTTTTGTAAATAAATTTCCAGTATCATTGATGTTTTTGGTCTAAATTTATTCAGAAGTGTTGAGCAGAGGTAGAAAATGTGTTTTCATTATTACTAACTGATCGTAGCGCCCCGTTTCCAGTTAGCGTCCGAAATGTCAACGAATTATGTTTTTTGCCCAAAGCGCCCCCTATCGATGTTTCTTTTTGTACCGTTCAACTGAGTTTCAGAGAGCCCCAGCAAACAGAATCATGAAAAGGCATGCCATAAGTCAAGAAATCTGTTTGTTTATCTCTTAGGAGCCTTCGAGTTTCGACCACCCTGTACTTTGACATTTTATTCTGGCTCTTACGCTTTTTGCAGGGCTCTACTTTTGGGTTCAAACTTTAAGTTAGAGTATAAACTTTGGCGAGCATGTGTTAAATTATCAAAATAACGGGCTTAAAGTTGTTGTCTAGCTCTCCAAAGTCTGCAGCGCCCCCTATCCATGTTTTAAGAGATACGCTTATCAAATTGGTACAGAAGAAAGTCTAAACAAACAGAATCATTTCGACGCAACAAGCAAGAAAATCTAACCATTTCCCTAGTTTTTATGACGTTTCGAATTTCGGCACCCAAATTTTCGAAAGCGCCTAGCGCCTTACCATTGCGTCAGGGACCCTACATTCCCTATTCAAAAATGTTCGTCTAGGTGTGCTCTATCGATCCTTAAAGTTTGTCACCGACGAGCTGAATCACCCTGTATATGTTTATTCGACTGTTCAAAATATTCAAATTTATCCGAATCCTTTTAACCCTTTTCTAGATCTGGTATCATGTCTGGCAAATATTCAAAAACAATCTCATTATGTGAAATGAATTTGGCCAATCCAAAAATGGAATAACACTGATTTTGCCCATGTCAAATGGCTACATTTGACAAAAAAAAATGCACATATACTGCATTACGAGAAAAAATATCTAAATTATTAGATATTTTATTAAATTACTAAAAAAATGAATGTTCTTAATAATACTCTCCTTGTTTTGGAAAATATTTTATAACAATGTCGGATTCATAGTTTAGAGTCCTTGAGTTATGAAGAAACCGAATTCTACAAACCATTGGAAGATGTTAACACTCATGTTAACAAGAATGATTAATGGCTAGAAGCAATTAGATCTTATGTACTGATGATGTTATAGTCTTATAAAATAAATATAACATTTTATGCAGTTGGCAAAAATTTTCGATAATTTAGATTTTTCAAATTCACATTAATTATTATAGAGACAGATTATGAAAGTTAAAAATACATAAATATAGATAAATATAAGTTCTAAAAATATTATGTGTCTCAAAATGCCCATTACATATCAGATTTCCAAGCATAACATTAATTTTGATGGTCTTTATCTGTATTTTGAGTTTAAAACCAGACTTTTAGCGACTTTTCAACGTTGCGCGGGAAATTTAATTTTCTTTTTTCTTTAATTCATATTAACATAGTTTTTATAATATGTATGCGAAATGATGTTGCGTTCACCGAAGCATTTTTCGTAAACCGATTCTCAAATCAACTGCTGAACAAAATTAAATTTTCTTGCACGGTTTAAACGTAAAGGCACAAATTGATAAGTCGGAGTATTAAGATGCGATTTGGAATTGAAATACGTTATCCAGTTTTTTCATAAATAAATTATTTATTAATCTGAAGGCCTTTGTGGTAACGTGACGACTAGTTTTTTTTTCTTTTTGGTTTGTATCTTTTGGGAAATTCAATTCAAAGAACTTTGACAGTATTTTAGCGGTGATCTTTTTGCATTCATCAAAGAATGTAAAATGTCTTTCGATCACACAGGTTCTGAATAACAACGTCATCCAATTTCGTGCGAACAAAAAATAATTTAAAACAATGTCAATATAGCTCCTTTGGGTTTGAGAACAGCTTTAAAGAAAAAAGAAAGTAGTAGAAGAAGAAAGTATTGTTTATAAATTCTTACTCCTCTAGTCATCCATTGTAGTAAATGTTTTACTCAAGTTTGCCTTTCATTTTTATGTTTTTATTCATTTATTTATTTTATTTTCGGTTCTCGCAATACCGTCTAAAAATCAAAATGGTTGCTTTCTGCTACAAGTTATAGAAGTTATTGAATTCTTTAAAAAATGAATAAATTAACAATCCAAGACACTCCTGTGAAAAAAGTGTATTTGAGATCACATAAATAATTAGCAACAATGTCTTGTCTCAAAATTAATCAGCAACAATTTATTTTTTCACAGACTGTTTTATTCATCAGAAATGTGTTGTTTTCACTTGAGAAACATGTAGCTGTAAAAAAAAATAATAACTATAGACTCAAACAATTTATTTATTTTTAAAAAGAAAATGAAAGTAAAAAAAAAATAATAATTAAACAAATTACAACGACTATTTGGAAAATGATATTTTCAAAAACTAGAATTTTAAAGACTTATAAATAAATTCTATATTTAAACTAGTAAATCTGCAGATCAGGAGCCTCAACGTCAGCTTTGTTCATATTTTTTTAAAACACACTTTGGGTAATATTCAACTCCCTGGAAACTGTAATTTAAAATTTTCAAATTGCGTAATTATTTATAAGAATAAAATAGGAATTAGAAATTTTCAGCCATCAAAAGCGGT
This sequence comes from Maratus speculifer, assembly GCA_964019185.1. NCBI lineage: Eukaryota > Metazoa > Arthropoda > Arachnida > Araneae > Salticidae > Maratus > Maratus speculifer. The sequence continues at coordinate 367,804,152 of OZ025291.1, forward strand.
AAATTAAAAATTTAGTTATGTTAGGATATTCTGAAATTTTCATGATCTATTATTTTTGTTTTCTTTATTATAACATAGTAGATTTCTTAAGGGGGGCTCCGCCCCCCTGAACCCCCCGAGCCTCACTTTAATTTAAATTTGTCACTTTCTAATAATTGTGCTAATGATTATTGTATATTTTGCATTTCTTTATACATTTTGATTTATAAGAATAAGTAACAGTTTGGGCAAATATTTTTCTTTATCTTCATACTTCTACATGCCTGCCAGCCACAAACACCTAAACCTGATGTATCAGGAAGTTTTGTAATTTTTAACTCGGTAATTTAGAGTTTTACAATTTTGTTTCCGAAAAAAGAAATTTTTTTTATTGCATTTTGCTGCAGTTATAGCAGGACAGACAGACATACAGAAGTAGAGACTGACATATGAAAAAATAAATTTCGTGTCTCCAAAGTAAGCCTTCACTGAAGTTTCGGCAATGACGTCATTATTCATGAGTTATTGATATTCATGTTTCTTCTATTTTTAACGACTACTATAAAATATCTGTTTTTGTTCAACTATGACGTCATATTTTACTAAGTGAAATATTTATTAAAAATATAATTCTTGTTTATTTCTTTTACTTCTAATTATGTCCCCATTTTTGTCAGAAAAATTCCTATTAACGAAACGAATATCCGTGTTTAATATTTAATAAAAAGTACTATATCTATAGTTATTTTAATTCTGACGTCATATTTTTTTTTTTCATAGTTTAATTTTTCGAATGGAAATTGCTCAATTGAAACTCATTGCAGTTGAAAAATTATTATTCGAAGTTTTGATTTTTTTTTTGGCAACAATAAAGGAAATTGCTTAAATTTTATTTTAAAAATCCCTATTGATTCTGTATGAAAAAGAAGGAAATTTTGAATTATTAAGGAAAATATTTGAATAAAATTAATAAAACATAGCCTATGGGTTTTTTTCTGTGCTATGCTATATTTATACGCAAAGATACAAAGAAATTAATCAATTCATAAGTTTTGATGTTGACTTCATTTAAATTTTTCACACGCTTTCAAATTTATAGCATTATAAGGACAAGGATTAAGATTTATGGTTGCTTAGCAACCATTAGAAGAAAATAAAGAAAATGGAATAAATACATTTCCAAATAAGTAAATCTCTAAAACAAATTAGTCTATATTATTGGAACACATTTATAAAAAATCTCCAAAATTTACAGTAATAATTTTAAAAATCTGACAAATGCGTTGACAAAATTTCAAAATAATACGAATAATTTAACTGGTAAATTTTAGTATTCATTTATCATTGAATTCCATTAATCAAGTGTGTCATTTTCTCTCAGGGGAAAAAAATGAAAATCATTGGATTAGCCATAGAAAAACATTATTCCGCGAAATAAAATATTCTATATCTTCCGAACGAATGAATGAAATCTAACAAAAAACTATACAGCTTAATCCCAGTGTCTCACTAACATACCCACTTAATTTCAAGCCAATCGAATGTTTTTTTACGGAAGTTATCGCGGAACAGACTGACAGACTGACAGACAGACAGACAGAATCCAAAAAATTTCGTGTCTCCAAAGTAAGCCTTCAACTGACGTTTCGGCAATTAATAATAACAATAAACATATTTTTTATGATGATCATAACCAGTCGTATATTACGTACGTCATGCATTAAACATTAATATTCCTAGACCAATGATAAAAAAGTTTAAAATGTTTATTTTTATTGGATGAAGTTAATCAGACTGACTTCTGAACGCCTCTTATTACATACGACATGGATTAAACATTAATATTCCTGAACCCATCATAAACGCATTTTAAATGAAATTGCAGTTTTGCAATTTTCGGAACTGAAAAATTTTCTAAACATCGCACAATTTCAATTTTTATACTGTTTCGTAGAGAAAAAATGCACTTTTAAATGAAATTTGTTTGAAATCTTTATCATAATTTGTTTTCAAATTATTGATTTTTTAAAAAGTTTTTATTACTTTTTTTTGTCATTGTGGCAACAAAATTTGGACATTAAATATGGACCAGTAAGAAACGAATAAAATAAAATATGTTGCGGAATTCAACCAATAAAAAGATTCCGATGAACTTCAGATTTCCCAGTTCTACCGATAACAACAACTATTTCCCAAATAGTTAATAAATAAATAAAAATAAAAATAAAAATGTATAAAAAAAACTTTTCAGCCAAAAAGCCTTTGCAATTTTTTTCAATTATACGTCTTTTTAAAACACAGTATAATTTTGATACTTTTGTCAAATATTGTAAAAAATGTACTTTTAAAGCAAATTTGTTTTAAATTGTGGATTAGATTAGTAGTACTTTATGACTTACCAAGTAACTTCCAAATATTCTAAAAATCATCTTTTTAAATGTCCGTTATGAACATGAGTTAACTAACTATAAATGTGCTAATGTAAATAAAAAAATGTGTGGATAATTTAAATATAAAAATACAAATTAAATATGAGTTTTTTTTCATAAATTATGTAATAAAAATCGCAAAATCATTTTGCAAAAATTTGTACTTAGGTCAGTTTGTTTTAAAATATGAAATACCTTTTTAGAACTAATTGCAGTTTATTCAAGTACAAAAAAGTTAATTTTGATTAATAGACAATTTATTCTATTCTTAGCGTTTTTTTTTTTTTTTTTTTTTTTTTTTTCTGGAATAATTTATCATTAAAATAACACTTATTATTTATTTATTTTTATTTTATTTTATTATTTTATTTTATTTTATTTTGCTGCGTTTGACGATTTTTTTTAATAAATTTTTTTTGTTAGTCACATTTATGAACAATATAAATATTTTAATATTACTTATCATAAAATGTTAACATCAATGAAACAGCGTTTGCAATATAGCAGTAAATTTACACGTCAGTACCATTATTTCAAGTTTTTCCTTCCTTCAAATACCTTAGTAAAATTGAAAAGAATGGTCTTTACCCAATTTTAATTAACAAAGTGTTTTTAAAGAAACGAAAATAAATGGTGCCAAGTGGGCGTGTCTTTTCTCTATCGATCTTCATCTAATTAAAGAAGGATTATTTTTTTAAATGCCATGTCAGGTTACAAAAGTGTTTCAACGGAATGAAAGGTTTGATGTTTGATAAGAACTGTGCTTTAATTGTATGTTAAAAAAATAGTGACTGTTTGTTAACCATTTCTTTAATATATTTTGTGGTTTATGATAACATCTTTAGTGTGTTCAATCCAGTTATACAATACTTTGTTATTGTTTACTGAAACTGTTTAATGTTACTTGTTGTATTGAAAAATAAAATTATCAAATGATGTAATTGTATCTTAATATACCAATTGCTCGTTTTATTGATTATTCGGATAAATTTATTATATTTTTTGTCAAGCATTTTAAAAATTAAAAGAAAAAGGCGCTTTTAAAATAATGTAGTATACAGGTAAATTTAAATAACTCTAAATTTTGACCGAATATTTCTTTAAAAGAATTGCAATGGGATTTTAAACTATTGTTTTAGAAACATATTAAACATTGAATAATATGAATTTAATATGAATTGAATAGTTGAAAATTGAAAAGAATAGTCTTTAACTAAGTTTAATTAACAGTTTATTTTAAAGAAACGAAAATAAAGGGTGCTAAGTAGGCGTGTTTTTTTCTATCGATATTCATCTAATTAAAGAAGAATTTCTTTTAATGCCATGTCAGGTTACAAAAGTGTTTTACCGGAATGAAAGGTTTGATGTTTGATAAGAACAGTGCTTTAATTGTATATTAGAAAAAGTATTGACTGTTTGTTAACCATTTCTTTTATAGTTTTTGTGGTTCGTGATAACATCTTTAGTGTGTTCAATCGAGAAATATAATACTTTGTTATTGTTTACATGTTGAATACTTAAATACAGCAATATTACATTGAAGTATGTGTTTTAGATTAAAATGTATGATTAAATCAGTAACAACAGATATCGTTTATTTTTGCTTAACTTTTTGAAGACAAATAATATTACTAAATGGTGTAATTGTATCTTAATATACCAAATGCTGGTTTTATTGATTACTCGGATAAATTTATCCTTTTTATCTCATATTTTTCAATATATATTTAAATTTAAACAAATGTGTATAAAATGGCAATATCAACAAAACAACATTTGCAATATATCAGAAAACATATTTTAAATGCTATTATTTCAAGTGTTTCCTTCCTATACCTTAGAAATTGAAAAGAATGGTCTTTAACTAAGTTTATTTAACAAAGTGTTTTTTAAAGAAACGAAAATAAATTGTGCCAAGTAGGCGTGTCTTTTCACTATTGATCTTCATCTCACTAAGGAGGGATTTTTTTTTAACCCGCGAGAACTCGCGCAAGAGATTTTCTTTTTCCATCGTACCCTTTTTAACACTATTTTTAAGATTATTTTTCATTTTAATAAAATTTAAAAATGTGATTTCAATTACGTTACCTCTTTTTTGAATAAAAATACTAAGCCAAACAAAAAATTTTATATCAAGTGACTGTAAAGTAAAAGAAAAGAATTGGGCACCATGAGAGAAATTCTCATAGCGAGTTCTCCCGGGTTAATGCCATGTCAGTTTACAAAAGTGTTTCATCAAAATTTAAAGTTTGATGTTTGATAAGAACTGTGGTTTAATTGTATGTCAGAAAAAGTAGTGACTGTTTGTTAACCATTTCTTTTATAGATTTTGGGGTTCGTGATAACATCTTTAAATGATCTATGATAATATCTATTGAATAAGTAACAACATAGATTTTGTTTATTTAGCTTAACGTTTTGAAGAAAAATAAGATTACTAAATGATGCAATTGTATCTTAGTATACCAAATGCTTGATTTATTGATTATTCTGATAAATTTATCATTTTTATCTCATATTTTTCAAAAGTTAAACCACAAAACGAATTGAAAATAATCTAGAATATATTTAATTTAAATAACTGTAATATTGGTTCGAATATTTCATCAAAAATAATTGCAATGGAATTTAAAACAAATTTTTTAAAGAATATATAATATTTTAAGTACCATTATTTAAAGTTTTTCCTTCCTTCAAATACCTTAGAAATTGAAAAGAATGGCCTTTAACAAAGTTTAATTAACAAAGTGTTTTTAAGGAAGCGAAAACAAATGGTGCCAAGTGGGCGTGTCTTTTTCTCTATCGATCTTCATCTAATTAAGGAAGGAATTTTTTAAATGCCATGTCAGGTTACAAAAGTACATCATCCAAATGAAATGTTTGATGTTTGATAAGAACTGTGCTTTAATTGTAGTAAGAAAAACTAGAGACTGTTTATTAACTCATTCTTTTAAAGATGTTGTGGTTCATGATAACATCTTTAGTGTGTTTAATCCAGAAATATAATACCTTATTATTGTTTACATGTATATAATTAACTATATAGCAGTATTACTTTGAAGTATGTCTTTTCGATTAAAATGCGTGATTAAATCAGTAACAACAGTGATCTTTTATTTTAGCTTAACGTTTTGAAGACAAAGAAGATTACTATATGATGTAATTGTGTCTTAATTTATCAAATGCTCGTTTTATTGACTACTCGGATAAATGTATTCCTTTTATATTATATTTCTAAAAATTCTTTTATGAAATATTCTTAAATAAAATAGTATATATTTAAATTTAAATAACTGTCATTTCTTACATTTCTTCATTTAAATAACTGTCATTTCACTTCTATTTCATCAAATCTAATTACAATGAGATTTAAAACTAATTTTTTAAAGACGTATCGTCACCTGAGAAAAATAAGGTTCTATCTGTGTTTTTGAAAAAAAATGACTTATCGATATAGAAAGGTTCTATTTGTACCAATGAAGGCATTTTTGCATCAAAATGATGTTATATGTAATTTACTTATAATTATATTATGACATTTTTTAAATTTAGAAATGTCTTCATTGGTACAAATTGAACAATTCTACATCGATTAGTCAGATTTTTTAAGTCACACATAGAACATTTTTGTTCTCAGGTGACGATATAAAACATTGAATTGTCTGAACTCTTATTATTTTTACACACTATAAAGGATCACATTTTTCAATATATACCACAGTTTTTATGCTTCCCAACAAAAATTACGGGCTACTGCTATTTTTTCTTAGTCCTGTATGAAATAACCTGAAAAATTAAGAAGAGGAATATTTTATTGAAATTGATTAAAAGTATGTCATTACATGGTCGTTAGGTAGTACATCGATCTACTTGAATTTCAATCATATAAATATTCATTGGATTTCTATGCTGAAAAAATTTGTACAATACTTAAGTGTAAAAAAAACTAATATTTCTAAGTTTAAAACCATAAAATCTTTTTTAAGCAATTTTTTTGCTATTTTCTAAGTTTTTTTTTTTTTTTTTATGGGTAGAAGGTCGCTGCCACAACATAACTTACATAGGCTATATTCATGAAAATAAAACTCAATAGTTGTTTATTTAGGTTTCAGAATTATTTTTGGAAATCAGCTAAAGTTAAAATTTTTAGTTCAAAAAAGTTTTTGTATAAACAAATCAAGCCTGACTTATGTCTACTATCATGTTAATGAGCAGACATTTAGTAGATGTTTCGAAAATTGTACGATTTTGAGAATTATTTAATTGTTTTCTCCAAATACGTTACTCCAAAGTCTAAAGCGCCCTCTATCGACATATTTTGAAAGTTATCTTTGTAATTTATTTTCAAAACAATACTGACATAAAGAATAGTTTTAGTGAAAGTCGCAAATCAATTGACCAGTTTTTCCGTTTTTTATAAACATTTGAAAATTGAACCTCCCCTCACTGTTCAGTTTGCTCTACTTAACCACTTAAGCGCTACTAACGATTTAGATTTCGAGGTCAAAATTTAAGTTTGTCTTAGCTTCTAAAGAAATTTAATGAAATGCAAAGAATAACGGTAGAAAATAGTTGTTCTTTACTCCAAAGGCTAAAGCGCCCTCTATCGGCATTTTTTGAAATTTATCTTTATAATTTATTTTCAAGACAATACTGACATAAAGAATAGTTTTATAGAAAACTGCAAACGAATCGACCATTTTTTCTGTATTTTATAATCATTTGAATTTTTGGACCCTAAACTTTAAAGGCGCCTATGTCCTTAGCAAGATGTTTGGGACCCTTAGTTTCCTACTTAGTATTGTTTGTCTTGATGTATACTACCACCCCTTAAAGTTTATACCATGAGTTTAGAAACACCCTGTATATGTGTATGTGTGTGTATTTCTTTATGTTTTGTGTGGATGCAGAAACGCGGCATGAGCTTCCAATCAGTTTTTCTCCGATCACACGCATCTCAAACAAATTTGCTCTCTTTATTACAAATAGACATTAAATATTTTGAAGTTTATACAAATATAGTTTAAACCAGCGGTTCCCAATCTATGAGTCGCGACAAACTGGAGGGCCGCGGCAGTTGTTTTTAGGGTCGCGAATTTGGAACATTCCTACTTCTCCCCCTTTTTTACGTTGTCTTTGGATCAGTCCATTTCGTATAAAAGAACTCAGCCTTCGACTTTTACTCTTTTGTTGTTTTAACCCTGATGATGAGCATGACATGCTCGAAAATACTAGGTTTTATTAATAAAATACATCTTTAAGTACTCTGAGTATTTTATTTTGGTTTTATGAATAGAAATCACATTCTCAGAAATTATCATTCATACGCGACTATGTATCCAGTTATTTGCGTGGCCCTCTATTTCATTTATCTATATTCTGCAAACATTTCTTAATAAAATGAATGCAGTTCAACATAAAAGTGCATAACTTATTTAAAAACAACCTTTAAGTAATTTACGCTCATATTCAGTAACTCTTGCGAACTCTTTTGGGTAGCCCTATATATCAACGATTGCTTTTATGCACACCATATAATGTGCATAGATTTAGTGAAATTACAATTAATTAAATTGCATTTTATCCATCCATCAGCCGTTATAGGATACATATGCAGTACTTCGTAAAGAATATATTTTTTGAAATCGTTTGTGCGCGCCTGTAAATGCTTTGTATTTCATATTGCGCAAGATTGAATCGTATAATTTATATTAAAACTTTGCGACATATATCAATTTTATTATATATGAAATAGTTTTAATATAATTAAAATATGTCGTACACAATTCTCCCTTTTACCATTATGCAAAGGAATTCGTTTGTATGGCTCTGAAAAAGAATAATAGCTATTTTTTCACTGCATATTTTAGTACATCTCGTAAATGTATTTAAATTTTAATATGTTTGACAGTGTATAACTTCTTTAAAATTTATTTGATTAGTTTCCTTTTGTAAAGCACAAGTGTCCCATCACTTAAGTGAAACACTGTACATGCGGGCTTGTACAACTATACAACCTTTCAAAACGTGTTAAAAAATTTTAAAGTTATTAAAAATTATGACATATTTTAGCAGTAAATTCAGTATATTACTTCATATTATTTAAAAAAATGAAAAAAGTCTTTTTAAATTGTTTTGTAAGACTAAATTAAATAATTTATTTGTTCCTAATTTTTCTTTTTAATAACCAAGTGTACACAATAGTTACGCAGAAAATTAGTTTCTTTAGCTGGAAATGTATAGTTAAGACCCATTGTACCCAAATCGGTACAACATATTTACAGATGTTTTTTCACATCCATGCACATATGAACAACATTTATAAACAACTCCAAATCATTCTTGAAACATTATTGTTTATAAAAAATGCAATATATTGTTTTTAATTCACTCAAAAATTTGTATTATTTACATACTTTGACGTGAAGTCGTTGGAAAATTGTTTATGTCATCCATCTTGGAAATGTTCCATTTTCAAAGTCACATGGTTCCTCCATCTTTAAACATATAGCACATTTATTGGTAATATAGGACACTGTGATGTATCTGAATACTGCTAACAGAAATCCATGCATTTATAAAAAATTTTGGGGGTAATTTTGGCTTTTGCTTTAATGTACAAAAAATGGGTACTCCAGGACTGAAGAAGTTAAATTTTAATATGTTTGACAGTGTATAACTTCTTTAAATTTTATTTGGAACTATTATTTTGCTATAGGCCGTAATGTAACGGTAAACTTTTGATTTCCCTGCAAATGAACTAATCATGTTAAAAACTTCATTTGAAAGAGGTTTCCCATTAGGGTAAATATCAATAACGTCCAAAATTTTCATGGCAATCCAAGTGTATTTACAGGAGTTAGAGCGCGAACAGACGTACAAACAAACCGAATGCATAAATGCTTTTCAACTTTGTTGGAAAGTGCTAAAAATGAGTATATCAATGATAGAAATCTTCATTTGCGATTAGAAAATAATAATAATAATAATAATAATAAAGTATTTTTAACTTAGTTTTAAATAATATAATTAAAATAATTAAACAGGCTTTAATTGATAAAAGCTGACACAGACTCTAGTTCTAGTTCAAAAATGGATGTGAAAAATCAAAAAATTCTGGAAAACAAAAATTACGGCATTGTACATAGATTATCATGAAAACTGATTATTTTACGCACAGATTGACTACAAATAATTCTAAAGATTATATGATTGACTAGATTTTACAATGAAGTTTTTAACAATAAATACGACAACTCATTATGAATCATTATTTAATTATAAATTTTTATGTACATTAGTAAATACATTTACGAAAAAAACAAAAAAGTACTATTACCGCTTTCTTTTTCTTGAGGGTCCGTACTTTTCACCGACATTTACAAAATAGGAAATAGACATATGGGATTAGTGTGTATTTTAATTATAAGACTACTAATATTATAAGACTTTTTTAAAGAGTAAATATAATATTTGATAACTTGCGACATGATTATATCTCCTTCTATTGGATCCATTTGCTCATTGGGTATTTTGTAATAGCAAATGAAGATTTTGATCAATGAATGAAGATATGCTCATTTTTATGTATTTTTTAGTTATGAAAGAAACTAGAACATAAAGATACAAAATAAACTATAGGGCCGAACAAAATTATTTAATTATGTTCCCATCTATTAGTATAAATTGCCGAAAGAGAAATTATATATATATATATATATATATTGGCTAAATGCAGTTACTTTTTTTACCTAAATGACGAAGTTTTGTTAAAAAATCTCACGAAATGGTTGAAAGTTCTTCATAATCTATGCTTAATGCTTGGTTCTTCTTTCTTGTTATTTAGTTTTTAGTTATGAAGGAAACAAAGAACTTCATATTTAAAAAATATGGTCGATAATATTATACATCTTATTATTAGGTGGTTAAAATTTGCGTTTTTTTTTCACGTTTCATCGATATGCAGTGCCGTAATTACCGTTTTCCAGAATTTTTTGCTTTTCACACCCATTTTTGCGGCACTGTCACGGCTAAACTATTGATCAGAGAAAAAACATTTAATACATAAATGTAGGAAATGTAGGAATTTAATTTATGTACTGAGGACTTTTATGTAAAATGCATTATTTGGAAGTTATTCAGAAAAAACAAAGAAAAGTCAAGTTTTTTTACACGTTTTTTGCAAAAAAACGTGTTTCCGAGGATAAATATTGTTGGATAACACCAGATTCATGTTCAGCGACCCCAAAAACATAAAGGCACAAAATATCAAAACTACACCAAAATTTTTATTTATTTTCTACCAAATGCCTGGACTATTAACCTAAGCCAGAGGATAGTTCAAATTTGGCGTATTCTTATATTGTTAAAGTTTTGCAGCAAACTGTCCAGTCGTCTGATTTTTTATAGAAAAAAGTCGCATAACCATAATTTGTTCTCATCATAATACGGTCAAAAACAAGGTCAGATTATAATATACAAATGATTGGGAAGTATGCCGCAGGTTTTTTCACGGATATTTATAGTAATGACTATCAGTTATAAAATAATAATTGTATATTTGTAATTGTAAGATTTCCTGCACAGAATTTCAAGTTGGAAATCCCTGTTTTGTGTGAACTATTAAGACTAGAATAAATTATATTTTAATTTTATGTGAGGCATGCAACGCAATTCATCTGTATATTTTTTTATCGTGTTTATTTATCATATATAAATCTGTGTGTCAAGTCCAAAATATGACTGTGAAGCGACAAGGATGCGGTAATCCACTTCGATTACTTCTCAAATCTGTCAACAGGTGACAGCACCACACAAGTCAGTATTGTGTGGTGCGCCAGACATTATATTATTATAACTCAGAGACAATAAAAACTGTGTAATCAGCAATTTTCTTTTGTACCTAGAACTGCATATTATTTTCTCTCGGACTCTCTTCGATTGTTACGCGTTTTGCGAGCAGCTTTTTATGATGCCAAGCCAATTCTTGTGCTGGCTAAAATATTTTAATCTACCGAATTGTGAAAGCTAAAAAGCTTCACGAATATGTTTTTTTTAAATGTCCTTTTATTAACCCAGTTCTGTTTAAGTTTATTTTAGATGTTTGCTGTGATTAAACTACTCAAGAAAGTCAAATCGTCGTGAGTGTGATTCCATTGTGTTATCGTGTGCTCTTAATTCTGCATTTACTTATCGGATACATCGGCAACCAGCTCCTGAGAGGTAGGTCCGAATTTCTTATTATTTTTCTCTCGAATGAAAATATTAAAGGGACACAGCTGGAGATTAATGGTATAAATCTTACAGTAATGCATGCTTGTAAATTTTTTATCCAGCATTTCTAAATATAAATGAATTCAATTAGTACATTTTTTAAAAATTCATATTAGTATTTTGTGTTTATGACATAAAATTGTTTAAAATAATGCTTAAATAATACTTAATGTTATAAAATGGTTTAAAATAATGCTTTACCAACTGCATGTAGCATTCAAATTTATTAAATTATAGAAAAATACACTATTAGATACTATTAATGGTAATTCTTGGTAAATTCTTATATTTTGCTTTACGAAAAGAAAAGAGAAGAAAAGAAATAAATGTTTATAATTGATATAATTGATAAATTATAAAAATTGTGAAATGTAATATATATGTATATAAAGAATTACAATACTAACATAGTAACATAGTATGTTTTGAAAAATAACTGACACGTTTATTAAGAAAAAGAAAATATATATATACATATAATAAAAGCCACCATGGCTATGTCAAAAGATATTTTAAATATAGAAAAGCTCAATAACGGAAACTATTGTAACTGGAGCTTTAAATTGGAAAATTTACTAACAAAAGATGGCTTGTTTAGCTATGTGCTTGAAGACCCCCCCACGGGCGCAGATGCTGAGTACCTAAAAAACAGCAACAAGGCTAAGGCCATCATTAATCTTTGTATAGATGATTCACAAATCGTTTATGTGAAAGACTTAAAAACACACAAGCAAATCTGGGACAAGCTCAAGAGCACTCATCAACGGAATAACTTAAGTTCAAAATTATTTCTGCTCAGGCAGCTATATTCGCAAAAATTAGGCGAAGGGGACAATTTAATTGAGCACATCAACAACATATTGACCATTAAGTTAAATCTCTCCGCAATAGGAGAGAATATTAATGAATCGCATATCGTTGCGATCATGCTTTGCTCACTACCCCCATCCTATTCGCCTCTTATAACAAGCCTTGAGGCGAGAGATGAAGCTACATTAAACCTTGAGCTTGTTAAAAATAAATTAATTGACGAATATACACACAGAACGCATAACAAAAACTCAAATGTCGCATACAAAGCGACAAATAAGACGAACAAGTACAAAAAGTACTGTTCGCACTGCCATCGCGACAACCATATAATGCGCGATTGTTTCCTGTTGAAAAATAAACAGAAGACAAATAATTATAAAAATGATAATAACAGATCCAAAAACTATAATAATGGCCAGAACTTCAAAAGCCAAAATAATAACCACAAAAACAAAAGTGACGATAAACATGACATTTCTAACTACTGCTTTGAAAGCATAACGAATAGTACTAATGTTTCTCCTCCCCCAGTGGAAAACGAGTCTGAAACCGACACAACACTAGTCAACAGAACACAGACAACAGACCCCTACACTTATATTTTTGATTCAGGATGCACGAGACATGTGTCATCTGTGAGAGAAAATTTTATAACATTCACACCAGGAAATATCGGGAATATAACTATAGCCAACGGGAAAAGATTAAATTCTCAGGGCGTGGGCGACGTAAATTTAAAAACGGACGCACAACACAGCATCACACTTAAGGATGTTTTATACTGCCCCGAGCTGCAAAGCAACTTACTATCGGTTAAAAAGGCTACAGAAAATAATATTAAAGTAATTTTTGAAAAACAATCATGCATGTTTGTCAAAGATGATAATATCATCTTGACCGCCAAATTAAATGATAATTTGTACGAATTAGGACCCAAGGACGACTACGGATATAGCACTTAAACCCAAACACAAACTAATTGCAGCAATAAAAATTGCATATCCATGTGGCATAACAGGTTAGGACATAAAAATTACGATGCAATCAGATCACTTATCAAAAATGCGCTTGTCGAGGGTATAGAAATAAATGATTGCAAGCACGAAACCACTTGCACCAAATGTATACAGGGCAAACTGGCGAGTGCGCCTTACCCCAAAATAGCCACAAACAGATCCAAGGAGGTGTTAAACCTAATACACACAGACATATGCGGGCCCATGAACACACAAACCCTCAGTGGAAAATGGTATTTTATAACTTTTACTGATGACTATAGCCGATTCACAATGATCTATTTGATATCGCACAAATCTGAAGCTATAACACAACTAACCGAATACATAGCACTAACTAAGAATAAATTCGGGAAAATGATTAAGGCAATCAGATCCGATAACGCCCAAGAATATCTTGGAGACAATTTTGAAAATTTTCTGATAGAAAACGGGATAGAACGCCAATTAAGCGTCCCATATTCCAGCCAGCAAAATGGCGTGGCGGAGCGCAAAAATAGGACTATAGTTGAAATGGCACGTACGATGCTATCGGATGCGAATTTGCCAAAACATTTTTGGGGTGAAGCCGTACTAACCGCGAACTACCTAATTAACCGCTTACCCACAAAGGCAAACGAAAATTGTAGGACCCCTTTCGAACTGTGGAACGGTAGGAAACCAAACTTATCGAATATTAGGACGTTTGGATGCAAAGCATATGCGTATGTGGATAAACAGAAACGATCCAAATTTGATGAAAAGGCGATAGAAGGAATTTTATTAGGTTACGACAATCGTAGCAAGGGTTACAGGATATATACCGGCGGAAATAATGTTCTAATATCGCGAACAGTGAAATTTATTGAGAACGGAACGAGCAATATTAACGAAAACCTAAACGATGAGCAAACTCCCACCGAAACAGTTGGAGTGGTTTTAAGCGATGATGATGAAAACAAAATTAAGATTCCGGAAAACATTCCTGACGAACCTCGCAGATCTCAGAGAAATAATAGAGGTGTACCGCCCGATAGATTTGGGATAAGTGCGAACATGTGTCGCGTACAAGAACCCAAGACGTGGGATGAATTACAAAACATTGAAGATGTCCAAATTAAAAATAAATGGATTGAGGCCGCTAAAGAAGAGATTGAATCCTTAAAGCAAAACAAAACATGAAAATTAGTCAAACCTCCTTCCGGGAAACGCGGAATAGGCAATAAATGGACGTTTAAAGCGAAACGAAACGTGGACGGAACCATAGAAAGATTTAAGGCTAGGCTAATAGCCAAAGGGTTCTCACAAAAATACGGAAGTGATTACGATGAGACCTACGCACCGGTCGTATCACACACAACATTGAGAGCGTTCCTAAATGCCGCAGTATACAAAAAATTAAGAATTACTCACCTGGATGTAAAAACCGCTTTCCTGCATGGCGACTTAGAGGAAGAGGTATATATGTCCCAGCCGGAGGGATACGTAGAGAAAGGTCAGGAAGACAAAGTATGCTTGCTCAACAAGGCTATTTACGGTCTCAAACAAGCCGCTAGAGCTTGGAATCTAAAAATAAGCAAATCGCTAAATAATTTGGAATTTGAACAATGCGTATCAGACCAGTGCATGTATAAGAGAATCAAAAACAATCGGATTGCGTTTATAATAGTGTATGTTGACGACATTCTTGTAGCAGGGGATGAGGAAATTACACACGAAGTTTACACTGAACTTTCCCGCGAATATGAAATTAAAAACTTGGGAAAAGTGACACAGTATTTGGGAATAAATATAAGAGAAACCGAAAACGGTAGTTTGGAGCTAGATCAAACACATAAAATAATAGAAATTGCAGAAAAATTTAATCTGATCGACAGTAAGCCGACATACACCCCAATGAACACAAAGTATTTCAGCTTAGACCCAAACGGGAAACCTATGGAGGATAACACGAGATACAGAAAGGCAGTAGGGGGGCTACTGTACATTGCTACTCTAACCAGACCCGACACTGCTTCCATAGTAAACATACTGGGGAGGAGGAACGATTCACCGAGAGAAGTTGACTGGGAAGCCATAGAGAAACTGATAAGATATCTTCTCACCACTAAAGATCTGAAATTTAACATAGATAAATCTAAACCTCCAATATTGACTGTATACAGCGACGCGGACTTCGCGAGCGATAGGATGGACAGAAAGTCCACCACTGGAAACATTTTTAGACATGGTAAAAATATTTCAACCTGGCTTTCTCGAAAACAATCATGTGTAGCGCTTTCAACTGCGGAATCGGAATACATATCCATTTCTAACGCCGCTCAGGAGCTCAAGTGGTTGCTAAACTTACTTGAAGATCTAGAAATAGAACAACAACTACCAATAACTATTTACGAAGACAATATATCAGCGATCAAGCTGACAGAAAATGAAAAATCTCAATCGCGTACGAAACACATTCAAGTGAAATATCACCACATCAAGCATTTGCGCGAAACTGGTGTAATTAAATTAACGTACTGTCCGTCGAAGTTGATGTTAGCGGACATTATGACGAAGCCGCTTCCAAAACCTCATTTCGAACACTTGCGTAAATAATTGCAGTTATCAAAGTCATCAATTTCACACAAAAAGTAGGGGTGTAAGATTTCCTGCACAGAATTTCAAGTTGGAAATCCCTGTTTTGTGTGAACTATTAAGACTAGAATAAATTATATTTTAATTTTATGTGAGGCATGCAACGCATTTCATCTGTATATTTTTTTATCGTGTTTATTTATCATATATAAATCTGTGTGTCAAGTCCAAAATATGACTGTGAAGCGACAAGGATGTGGTAATCCACTTCGATTACTTCTCAAATCTGTCAACAGGTGACAGTACCACACAAGTCAGAATTGTGTGGTGCGCCAGACATTATACAGTAAAACCTCCATAACGGACACTCCCGAATAGCGGACACCTCTATTTAACGGACAGTTTTCCAATCCCCACTCCCAAAACCTTCATTTTTATATGTTTAATCTCTGAATAACGGACATTCCGAATAGCGGACACTAATTTTGACGATGAAGGCTGAGAATTTTATTTTAAATGTGAAATGAAATTGAAAAAAAAGTAAAAAATCTTTAAATTTATCGGTACAATGTGTCATAATTTTTCTGACCTTTGATAAATTTAGGGTTAAGCTAGGGTAAATCTCCTTCCCGTGCCTTGTATTAAATTCAGGGAGTGAGTTGGGAGAAAATGTCCCTTTCAGAGCATTGGCATGCCTCCTTCCTCGTCGAAAATTTGAGACTTTATGCTTTTAAGAAGCGGCAAAATATGGTGAGCAGTTATACAATTTCTTTAAATACATATAAAAAGATGATTCAAAAGTATTAAAACTACCACCTTGACTAGACCTTGACACTGAAAAGCAAATTACATGGAATCGCAAGCAAAAGCAAAAAATGTGCACAATTTTGTTTAAGTTTTATTGTTTAAAAAAAAATTAATTTCTGATTAATTATATAAGAGTCGGTGGTATATTTTTACTGTCATATATTTAGAACATATATGAGTCAAATAAGGAAACATACTCATTTCTTATCAATTTTTGAATCGCCGAGGTTTTCCCAATAGCGGACACCTCCGAATGGCGGACAGTTTCAGCGCTCCCGAGCTGTCCGTTATTTAGAGGTTTTACTATTATTATAACCCAGAGACAATAAAAACTGTGTAATCAGCAATTTTCTTTTGTACCTAGAACTGCATATTATTTTCTCTCGGACTCTCTTCGATTGTTACGCGTTTTGCGAGCAGCTTTTTATGATGCCAAGCCAATT
This sequence comes from Maratus speculifer, assembly GCA_964019185.1. Lineage (NCBI taxonomy): Eukaryota > Metazoa > Arthropoda > Arachnida > Araneae > Salticidae > Maratus > Maratus speculifer. Next base: position 367,821,468 of record OZ025291.1, read on the forward strand.
CTTGTGCTGGCTAAAATATTTTAATCTACCGAATTGTGAAAGCTAAAAAGCTTCACGAATATGTTTTTTTTTAATGTCCTTTTATTAACCCAGTTCTGTTTAAGTTTATTTTAGATGTTTGCTGTGATTAAACTACTCAAGAAAGTCAAATCGTCGTGAGTGTGATTCCATTGTGTTATCGTGTGCTCTTAATTCTGCATTTACTTATCGGATACATCGGCAACCAGCTCCTGAGAGGTAGGTCCGAATTTCTTATTATTTTTCTCTCGAATGAAAATATTAAAGGGACACAGCTGGAGATTAATGGTATAAATCTTACAGTAATGCATGCTTGTAAATTTTTTATCCAGCATTTCTAAATATAAATGAATTCAATTAGTACATTTTTTAAAAATTCATATTAGTTTTTTGTGTTTTATGACATAAAATTGTTTAAAATAATGCTTAAATAATACTTAATGTTATAAAATGGTTTAAAATAATGCTTTACCAACTGCATGTAGCATTCAAATTTATTAAATTATAGAAAAATACACTATTAGATACTATTAATGGTAATTCTTGGATCAAATGTCAATTAATCATAGAAACATATTCATATCTTTATTTTATAACTAAATTGTTTAAGAAATAAATTTATTTTAATTAGAAAACAATACGAAAATATAAAATATAGAATTTCATTACAGGAAATTAACTTTCAACATCAGTATTCCAAAGAGTTATTTTTGGTCATCTCATTTTAAAATACTTTGGTTCTAATTGCATTTAATAAAAGTAGATTTTAAGATTATAAATATACTAAACTTTTATGAAACGTTTTTTTTCTGACATACTGTCAAAGTCAAGAGATAAATACAGGCTTTATCATTTTACTGTAAATTAACAACAGCGTGTATTCGTATTTAAGAATAATTTACTTTTTATTAAATTTAGAAAAATGTACAAATTTTCACTAACGAATATGCAAACTAGTTTTGAATCCGATGCATGTAATTAATATTTGTATTCAAATTAATAGCATATACTTGGATTAATCATATTTTGCAAATTGCTTTGTCTAAGATGAAAAATATTAAAATAATCATATTACTTCATGTACTTAAAATTTCTATTCAGAATTTTACACCACACCTAAAAATATACTTTTGAATTACAAATAATTTCTGCACACAGTTTATAATTTTAAAAAACTTAAGATTCTATTAATCATTATACTGTTTTTTTTATTTTCTTAAACTTCACAAGAATTAAATATTGTATACCTAAAAATTTCCAAATTCCATTTTTTGACAGATTTACGCGTTTGAGGGGTCAGAAAACCGGATACACTTTTTTTTATAAAATGTTTATCTGTGAGTCTGTAAATATACCTATACGTGACACCTGTAAAAATATTGTGGGCGCTCTATTCTCAATAAATAATGAACGGAATTCAATAAATCTTTAGATTTAGTTTGTTCGTATTATAAACTGGTGTTCATTACTTTTTGAAGTAAAAGAAACAACATATGTGACACTTGTATGCTACTTTCTTCACGATTTTCGCAATATGTTATGTAGCAACAACTAATGGACGGGTTTTCATCAAACTTTAGATTTTGTTAGCCCTTGACATAATAGAGTGCCGATTACTTCATTTAAAGCACTCAACAGAGGGTGCTGCTATGCGGCATTATTCAAGATTACTTCAATAGTTGTATTTCAGAAACTAATTCATGAATTTTCATCGGTACTTCTCTGTTTCCCGTCGACCGATTTAGCCAAATCATACAGATCGCCAAACTAATAGCCAAATTATACATATTGATGTAATTTTTATTTTAAATAATAAATAAACAAATAATTAGTAGAATATTAATAAAAATACAAATAAAAAGTTGAAATAAAAATCCCTTAATGACGTTTTAAACACCTGTATCGTATTTAATGTCATTGAATTAACATTCACGATCATCCATTATTGACATTTAATCTTATAATTTGGCGATAATATTTTTGTCGACGGGATAACAGAGTAGTACCTTTTCATCAAACTTCAGTCGATGCTGATATAAAATATTTTTGTTTACTTTATGCAGTAAATCACTCAACAGGTTGCGCTTCTATTCAGATTTATTTATGATTTCTTCTGTGGTTCTATCTCAAAATTTTCATCACGACCAAATTGAGTTGACCACTTCAATTTGAGTTAGAACTGGACAAAAGATGATGCTGGTTAGATATTAGTATAAATCACTTAACCGGTGGCGCTACAATGAATAATTTTTAATGAAATATTAGTGTGTGCGAGATACATGAAAGCTTTGGGTTTCGTACATTTATTTGACTGTAGTAAACAAATACTTACTTAAAATATTAATCTAAATAATTATAAAAACATTCACTAGAAAATTTGATGAATAGTAGTATTATACAATTCTTTGAAGAAAAAAACAATTATCATTTTCTTGCTGAGTTTTACTTTTCTCTCAAAAACTCTCTTCAAGCAACTCATTTTTTCAAAAAATAAGTTATCATTTTACTATTAAACTCTAAGCAATAATAAAAAAAAAATCTGTCCAGATAGTGGTAGATCATAAAAAATATGAATAAAAGTATAAATCGAATCTTTAAGAAACAAAGTATTTATAAACCAGAATGAATCTTCAATAAAATTTAATTGTACCCAACAATTATACCATAAATTGTTTTCAACAAAACTTATTTGTTGACAGCAATCTTTATAAAAAGAAATTATGCCATAGAATTTAGAAGCACAAATAAAACACGTTGAAATAATTATTTTATTTTTAATTGGTAGGAAATTTTAGATAAATTCCATTCATATTAAATGATAAATGCATTTTTAACTACGCAGTGTATTTATCAAATGTTGTCTGTAATATTACACAATTTTATATTATTTCATGAAGTAGTTTTCTTAACATTAGCGAATAATGACCTCCGGTCACGAAAATTCATTTACTGTAGCAGTATTAGTTAGTTTTTCTAATATTTTAGATTAGAGATATATTCAATTTGAGTTGCTCGTCAACACGTGTTTAGAATTCAAACTGATGTGTTTATTCCTCTATTAACGACTGATACATTGCTCTATATAATGATGGACAGCAATTGGGAAAGCAATTTTGAATGCAAATATTCTACATTGTTGGTCATCAGATAAAGTCAATCTTTATATTACACTCTGGATTTTGACGCAAATGTTTTATGCATGGTTATATTCTAAACAAATCACCCAAATTACTCATTACATCATATAACCTCTTTTGTTAAATGTAGCTTAGTAGTTAAAAGAAAACTAGTAAAATAGAAAGAGACACTGGAATGCTGATGTTAAAAGTATAGGATTTTGATAGCATTTGTACTCTTTGCTTAAAAATTAACAATAAACCTATGTCAAAGAAAAACGTGAAAAATAATTAATATATATAAGCCAGAAATAGTTCAGAAAATGAGGATTTAAAAATTATATTTTTACGAAATATCTAGCAAACAGAAACTTATTTGATAAATTTTACATCAGTGTGTATGTATTGATGCGTTAATTTTCATAACAAAACCTCACATAGTGTTTCAGGAATATTATTATATGAGGTAAAATCATAAAATAAAGTGTAAATTTTTGTTTCCGAGAAATTATAATTAATTCAACATCGATTTAATAAGAGAGCTATGGTTCATATAATTTATTGTTATATGCTTGTCAAACAAGTTTCGTTTTCCTTTGCAGAGAATATCTTTAAATCAAGATTCAAGTAAACACAAACTAACTGCCAAAATTTTGGCACTTTGTTCCCTTCTCTGAAAATCTTTAAAACTGGCCAAGAGAAGCAACCAGATTCAAAACCTTCCCTTTTTTGTTTTTAATATTTAGCTTATCTTTATGTTTTCTGTCCGGGGATTAGATCAATTAACCCATTAACGCCCGAATTATTTTCTTCGCTAAAATTTAAATTTTGAATTTCCCACCACTTTTAAAAGCAAATTAACTTTTATCTAAATTTATCGAGGATTATGTCTCGCGAAATAAGGTATATATTTATCTTCCTCTTTACTGGTGGGAAAACCTCTTTCTTGCTGTTTTTGTAATTGTCCTCAAAAGAGGACGCTGGGCGTTAATGGGTTAAATAGAAGGCATTTGCATGCTAAAGCTTTACAAATAGAAATAATTTCTTGTGGTACACTAAACGAAGTTCTACGGAAGCATTTTCATTTCTAACGCATCTAGAATTTATATATTTTACAGAAAGCTTATTTTCCTAAAGCTATTAAAAAAAACTTTACTTGTTTTTTTTTTTCAAAAAAAAAAAAAAAAAAAAAGAAAAGAAAAAAAAAAAGAAAAGAAAAAAATGGATTAAATCTTTATTCTGTTCTATTCTTCCAAAAAATGTTTATCTTACAAAACACATTCAACACATAATCGATTAACTCAGTAACTTTTTTACCCGATTTTATTTCTTTTTTATAGTAAAGAAAAATCTTTTTATCCTTCTCTAAAACATTTAATTTTCTTTTCCTTCCCTGGAGAACAAATATAAGATAAATTTTCTGCAAACAAAAAATCTTTGTAGATTTTTTTTAACCACATTTTATTTTTCTTTAAAATTTTTTCCGATATTTTAATTTTTAACTATTTATTTACTTACGCATCTGATAGTTTATTTTTCTGTCTGTCATCGTGTAATTTACAATTTTAAGTACCGCATTTAAAATATTTATAAAAACTTTTTTTAACCTTATATTCTGCAAAATCTTTTTGTAGGTAAACGAAAATATCAAATTTATTTATTCCTCCAAATCTATGTTCTTTTTTATTTTATTATTATTTTTTTATATATGTACCGATATGTATGAAATGGGGCCTCCGTGGCCGAGTGGTGAAAGTACGACGCCGCTAATCTTCTTCTAGCATAGGAGGTCGTTGGTTCGAGTTCCACTGGCTCCATTGCACGCACTCCTTGTGTGTAGCTCCCGGGTGTATAACTCTTGTGTTGTAAAATTTCCTTGTGCTATATTGTCCCTGTAATATTGACGATGATTTATAAGCAGGTTTCATGTCGAGTACACAAATCAGATGTATGTTGTTTAACAAAATATATATGATGTCTCTCCAAAACATTGCAACAAGATTTAATTTTTCCCCAGTTGGAGATAAGCTGGAATTGCAAATTTGTATAGTGTTCAAAATAATTTAAGAATTGATATTATAGTGATGAAATATTTCTCCCATTTTTTTTAGGTATCCTCATTAAAATTTTTATACAGTTTCTATGACCTATAAGTTATATTTAGAATTAAATTTTTATGCTTTGACAATTAGAAGATTAGTGTTTTACGTGCTTTCATAATTATATAAATACATAGTGACAAATTGTCGTATGGTCGGCCAACTGTGCACATGTAACAGCGCACAAACTACCTAACCGAATACTTTAAAATTTATGATATGGAATCGTTACAGAATTTTGTCAAGCCATTTCCAATTTTATGAAAATTGAATCAGGAATTGAAAATAAGTTAATAAAAGTTTTCTTCCTTCTATTAAAATCTAACATACGTAATTAACTCATTGATATCCAATGATAGATAGTGAAGGTTTCTTGGTGTAATAAGGATGACGGCTTTTTTAATATAGAGTCTTATTATTTCTGTATTCCTGAATTTAATACATATTATCGTAATACATTTTGTATTCTTGCATTTTTGCATAAGTGTGCAACAGCCCTAAGATCTGAATACTTAAAATAGACCGAGAGATGGCAGCATAGACAATTAACTTATCTAGTTCATGGCTGAAATTCTCGAATCAGCAAACAGTCGATTCACATATTAAAACGCAATCGGTCTGCCAAGTCATATTTTGGGAAGAAGGGAAACCTGAAAATCAGATTCGATTATTTGACTCATAGGATTACCATAGTGTTTTCTTGCACCAAAATTTAAGAAAATGAGGAGGACTGGGAGCAGTAAAACACAATGGTAAACCTACGAGTCAACCGCTAAAATAGGATTATCAGAAGCTTTCGACCAAGAGATTACTTGGCTGACCGATTGTGTTTTAATATGCAAATTAAGTTTTAACTATTTCTGGAATTGCAGCAGTGAACTATATAATGTGATTGTCTATTCTGCTGCATCTCGGTCTATAAGACTAATTATGGTACAAACGCAACTCGCTTGAAAGGTTTCACGTATATTTTCTCACTTGATTCAAATTCGGATGAGACGCAACATAAATATAACTGTAAACAAGAAATTTTTTCTATTACAAGAAGTTCAAATGCAATAAAAATTCATCTTTGACTTCGTAACATTGAAGTTTGATACGTTGTTCACACCACTCAACGGATATTGCTTTAAACTATTCGTAGAATGTTCCGCCAGAGTCTAGACGATAGGGTTCCTCGGCGATTTGGCTCTACCTCATACATAAAATATGTATATATATTTCATCACAAAATCAAATTTCCGCTCTTTATTAAATTCCCCAGTAGCCAAACAATGTTGGGTTAATACTGGCTACATCTTGGAGCAATATTGGTACATTGGCACAATGTTGCCATGAAATATTGCTCCATTATTGGGATGTTTACATTTTCCCCTTATTTAGCCAATATTTGTAGCCATTGTTATGCCAATATTGGAGTTTCATAGGAAATATTGCCAATAAAACACCAATATTGGTAAAATATTGGAATTTTATTGGAAATATTTCCAATGAGACCCCAATATTGGCATAATACGGCTGCAAATATTGGCTAAATAAGGGCAAAATGTAAACATCCCAATATTAGAGCAATATTGATGTTTTATTGGCAATATTTCAAATAGATGAAATATTGGCGCAACGTTGACCAATATTGGTTTGCAACTAGGGTTTACTCCATAAAAATCCTATCTTCTAAATTAAACTTAATAAATTATTCCCTATCTTAAGCAACATTCTTTTATTCCTTTTACTCAAATCCATTTCTTTTTTAAAATGCGTATTTCCCAATATTTATTTCCTTTCAAAATCTTCCTAAGAAAGCATTTTTCCGTAATCATTTTTCTTCAAGAAGATTTTACTTCTCAATATTAAATGCTGACACTTATTCTATTAATTTATCTGTTTAATATCATTTAATTTTACTTATTTTATTCTAAAATTCAATTTCGCGTCTTCCGCCGCAAAAACCTCTGGTGTCCTAATTTCCTACGTGGCTAGTGTATAGTTCTTCTCTGCTTAAATATTATGATTGGCTGTTCCTGTAATTTGCATAAGTGTAAAAAAAATATCTGTATTTCACTATTTAACATGTAAACTTGTACAAGGAGCTCAGGTTTTCTCATTTAGTTTGTTCTCCTAACAAAATGTTATTGTTTTGAAGTAGTGAGACATTGTAGTTATATGATTTGGAAATCTTTATAAATGTACTGCAAGTACGAACACAGGTCTAGTTGTTATTTTTACAGTGAGAGTGTTCAAGTAAAGATTGAATGGTGGAGGATTTTTTATCTATGTTAGATATAATTGATATCTAAGATATAATTGATTAATATAATTGATTGATAAAATTAGATATAATTGATATCTAAGATGTTTTCAACGAAGTCTGTGTTTTCTGCAGAAAGCCTAATGTTTTCGAATTTATATCAATACAACACTTTAATGCAATCAACTGTTGTAATAATCCCTGTATTTCAGCAGGTATCTATTAAATAAATAATCCTGTTCTCCTGTAAAAATCGCTTGAGCAATGAGGTTAAAATGATGAATGACCATAACATAAATGTTAAAATTTTATTTTTGAAAAAAAATATAACCTTATACTATAATATTTTCCTTTAACATTAAGGAATATTTATTCCGGCTTATGAAATTAAAATCCTATTATTATTTAATCTAATAGATCTAATCTATTAATCTTTATATAGAAGAGATTTAAATTCGTAATTCGCTTAAAAAAACACATATTTTATTTCGCGTAAATCTGAAAAATTGCTCAAAATATGAATTAAATAAATTTTCTTTCTTAAAATTCTTCATAAAACTCACCTTTTCATTATTTTAATCAACCCCTTTTTAAAGTCTTATTAAATTTATTCCAAAGAATCATACTTATTCCAAACTTCAATCTTTTTTTATTTTTTTCGCGTTTTATATTTATTACGTATCAATAAATTCATTTTTCCCCTTTTTTAATGAAATTATCGTTTGTGGCATACAGTTGAATTTTAAGTATTTTCGATTATTAAATAAATAAAATAATAATTTTCGGGAGACAATCAATTCCACTGATTTGATCTCGACGCCAGATGCTGGTTTTGTGATTACATAAAGCGATCGGGCCTGAGATTAGCGAATTTTCTTGGGAGTTTTTTTTCACTAGAAAGTTTGAAGATGAAGGAGGCTAATCAGTGTTTGATTGAGTTGTCGGAGTGCTATAACGGATTCTGACTCTTTCACATGGAACGTTTATTGTTTCAATTGAATTCATTTTGCTGTAAAATTAAGAGCATTTCTCTGTTGATATGATTGTATTTAATAAGCTAATTTGAAGTTGCCAATGTGTTTGTTCTTCAAATAAGCCACTACACTCTTCTATGTCCTTTTTTTTTGCCATAACTCCTGTGCATTAAAAATGTAAAGCATCCATCATTTAAAAATACGTAATTGTGCTACATCGGTTACACCCCATGTCATAATATCACATACATGAACACATGTATATTTGCACGTTATGTAATAATTTTAAGGTTACACCTCAACAATATAGTCAAATTTCAGAACAATTGGTCTATTTTTATGATATCTAGACCTGAAGATACACAATGTTTTAAAAAGGAGATGGGATGATGCGAGACTAATATCACTATGAAGCTTAAAAATAACCGATTAATAAAATAATAAATATAACAGGTAGGAAACTGTACGTCAAACGTAGCAAATGGGGTGCGTTCGTACTATAAGATTATTTTAAAAATATTCTGATCTTAATGTAATAGCATACACATAGTACTTCGAATACAGTAGATTATTCGAAATCTTTTGACTAGCCCTGTAAAAAGTATCTGCTTTTCATTATGCAATAAGTAACTTGTACCAAATCTCAGAAACGTATATCAATTTCATAAAATGTGAAATAATTTAATATTATAAAAACGCGCCAAAAAATGCATCCCCTTATATCATTAAATAATAGAATACTTTTTTGTAGCCTGTAAATTAATAACAAATATTCTTTGCACCACAGATTGTACATAATGCATAGTTTAATAAATACTTCATAGATACATATCAATTTTATTACGTTCAAAAAAGGGTAACACCATTAAAATGCACTTGAAATTATTTTTACTCGTTGGCTGTAAAGTAACGGAATAATTTTGATTGTCCCTGTAATTAAACTATGTATCCGATTTTCATAAAATTTGTAATTACACGAAAAAATTATGAACCAATTACATATTTTAAATTTCCAATGATTCTGTTGGCAGCTTTAGCTTTGTTGCATGCGCACAGGCAGTCGGACGGACAGACGGACAGAATGACGACTATAGATGAAGCGTATTTACATAAATACGAACGCACCTAAGAAAGGATCAGTTTGAAAGTAGTCGTATCGAAACTATAAATACATAAAAAAAAAGATGTAAAAAAGAAAACGAAAACAACGCAAAAATGCGTTATATAACTCTATCGCTTTTTTTATGTCTTTTAAAAAAGTGTCTACTAAAATCTTTTTGAAATAAACTTTGTTAAGAAGCCGCCAAGTGTTAAAAAGAATGCTTAGTTTTTTTTAATTTACACATAGTACTTTATCTTTTGCGTAGAATTTCTCTGAAATTGAAATAAAAAATATTGAAGTTTTGTTGTAAATTTAATCATATAACATATAAAAATAAAAAATACATTCCTACATCACATACATACGAAACAGGCTCGTATTTATTAAGGCTACTGAAAAATAAAAACAAACAATCAAAAGAAATTATTTGGTTTATTCTATTGTAAAAATTTCCAGTGTAAATGTCGCCTTAAAAATATTCAATTTATATTCAATAATATAAATTCTCTTTTCAAGATTCTTATTTTTTTAGCTTTTTTTCGTTTATTTATAGCTGTTTGGATTTCTTAATAGAAATCGAATTTTTCTTCATTTGAGTTTGATTTATTTTATTTTTTGTAATGATGCAAGAAATTTTTTGCAAATAATGACCTTAAACAGTTTGGGAATAAATGCAATAATATTCTTTTGTTGGAATAGTTATTTCTTTTTACTTTCTTTTATTTTCAATAGAAGAAATAATTGTGATCAAAATTTTTTCAGACGGATTCACATGTTTTAGGGTTCAAAGATTGCGAATAATATTGTTTTACAAAGTGTCTATCTGACAGTGTGATTGTGTATCCATATGTCCGTATGTCGCCATTCTACCATCGAAAAGTGTATGAAGATATGCATGGAATCGGATGCGTCATCAAATTTTTTGTGTACGTTATTGGCTGTGGCGAGCGTGTCCCTCTTCCATTTTAAAATATTCCACCGAAAGGGGGCGCTATAATAGCAATTTCGTGTAATTTTCAATATTGTATCATGGAAAAAATATAAAGTTATGCATGGAATTGAGCCAAGTTTTTTTTTTTTTTTTTTTTTTTTTTGTGTAAGTGTTTGACTATTTCTAGTTGGCTGCAAGAAAAGAAAACAATTAAAGTAATTAATAGAGTAATCCCACCGATTCCCCAGTTATACATGTGACGATTTAAGGAGAACTCGAATTATTTCCACTGGTTAAAAAGAAACACACAGCCATGGCAAGCGAGGGAAAAAACAAAATAAATAAATAACTGTAGAAGATCCAATAATTAGTCATGGGCTGCTGTAAATTCATTTATTAAATTCGTAATAATGAGGAAGGAAAAGCTCCTTTGCAAAAATTCCATCATTATTTCAGCGAGCTGTCCTCATCGAAGAAGCAACCCAAGAAATCTTCTTTTTTCATCTCGAGAATTCCACCTTTTTTAAACTAAAAATAAAGTTCTGGAACATTTTGAAACCTCAAACCATCATTCTTTTATGTAAACAGAATTCTTGTCCAGCTACGAGATTATTTTCCACAAACGATAAATTTATTTAAAAAAAAATATTATTTAACCAATTTATAATTGACTCAGAATTTTAAATATCTTAGGCAGACGATTTTTATAAATGATTAATTTTAAGAGAAAAAGAAAAGAAATGAATTTATTAATATGCACACATCAAAGGTTGACGTAGGAAAAATAAATAAATAGATAAAATAAAATAATGATATTTTTTTAAAGGTATGGTTTTGGAATAAATTTAATAAGACTTTCTTAAAAAGGGTTGATAAAAACATAGAAGAAATCAGTTTTATTTAGAATATTAAGAAATAAAGTTTTAATTAAGAATATTTTTAATTTAGAGCCATCTTTTTAAATTTACGCATACTGGAATAATGTTTTTTAAGGCAAATTAAGAATTTATATCGTCTGCATAAGGATTAACAGATTAGATTTAGAAACAAGATTTTAATTTAATAATTTGAAGTAAGTACGGAATATTATTATAAGAAAATTAAGATAGTATTAAGGTTAGTTTTGGCGAAAAAATTTTAAATTTGTAATATTATCCCCCCTCCCCAAGACTTTGTATGAAATTGATAGATAATAAAACTACAAGTTCAGACAACAGAAATATAATAATTTAGAAAAGTTAAATTTTGGAATAAAACTGTCAAACTCAGGAAGCCAAGAGATGGAAGAAAAGAAAATTAACGCAATATAAAATATATTAGCGATTAAAATAATATAGTTAAGAGAAAATAATTCTGAATTAAATTTAGGTAGGAGCATTTCCCTGAAAGAAATACAATAATGTTACAACATCACTTACCATTTGTAAGTGAATAGGAGATAATACATATAATAACAGTAAATAAGTTATGAATATTAATAAGCAAGAGATAAAAATATAATAAAAACAATAAAAATTCGTTCTCATGGAAGTTTAAATAATTACAATGACTTAATGCATAGTTTATTTTAAATAAGTCCTTTAAATGAAACAAGTCTTTCAATAGTATATATAAAAGAGTCTTTTCCAATGTTCTCTGAATACAGTCTCTTTAATTAAAGATCTTCAAACCTAGTTTAATCTTTGGTTTTAATGTTATGTTGGATCCAACATCTTTCAGTAATATACCAATTTTTCAATAATAAATAGCATCACTCTCAATATCAATAATAAATAATATAGAAGAATTTAAATAATAACAATAACAACAATAATAAGTAATAGTACAATAAGACTCCATATCCTAATATTTTTCAATAAGAGTATAATTAATACTAAACTTCATTATAGAAATAATAATAATAATAACAATAATAGTAAAACAAGAGTATAATCAAACGAAAATATCACTATTTGTTTATTATTGATAGGGAAAATATTGGTTGAGGATAAAAATAATTACATAGCAACTAAATAATTTTCTTATCTTCTAATAGCATAAGAAAGTATTTTTTGCTAGCCGAAAGTATAAATAAAAAAAATCATAATAATTCCAAAATCCAAATAAAATTAAATCTAACTATTTTGAAAATGGACTCTCAACCAGTATTTCCTTACAATAATTCCTCTCTGATACTCTTTTACAAAATTGTCAAATTTGGTTATAAGTTTTCAAATGCCAAATGTAGAATAATGTTTTATCTACACATGGTTTATAAACTTTAATAATAAAATACAATAGGAATAAAAGGTGTCATTCTTAATTGAGAAATGGAAATAAAAATAGTGTGCTTTTCTGAAAAACTCTTAATATCTGTAGTTTTCACAATCACTGAAAATCACATATTATGTTATAGGTTTGAGTAGAATCATTAGATTTTATAACTGTTATAACATAAATATCTGCTGAATAAGTAGAATAATACTAATGTCAATAAATGAGTAAATATAGTTAGACTTAAATACACTTGAAATTAATTTATCAACATCAATTTGAAAGCTTTTACAATCAAAGTGTACATCTTATGCCTGCATAAGGAGCCCAATTTAACCCCAAAAACTCTCAAAAACAAGTAATATTCTTGTAGGCCTCCAAGAACATACCTGCTAATGTTGAAAATTATGGTGATAAACTATTTAAAGAATAAGAATTAAAACTTAATCTACTGTCTTGACTTTAGTTTGATCTAGTGATTGTGATTGTATCTGAGGTTTTGTTTGTTTTTTGGGTTGCTCATGAAACAGTTTAAAATCTTCTGGTGAAAAATAGGGTCTTAATTTAGAAACATGCACAATAACGGAATTCTGTCCTGTCTCATAATTAAATTTATCTATTTCATAAGTTACACCAGAAAGTTTATTTATAATTTTGTATGGTCCAGAGAAAGTAGGTTCTAATTTTCGAGTGTTAGGGTATTTAAATTCTTCATAAATTACAGAGTCTTGTATTTTTAATGGGCATTCGACAAAATTTCGATCATAGAGCCTTTTACTTTTAAGGTGAAATTCCTGAGTTCGCGCTTTCGCAATTTTGAGGGCTTTGTCTACTGATGTTGTACACATCTTAACTGCCTCACACAGAACCATTACCCACCTTTTTAAAAATCTGAATCAAAATTATCGCGAAAATTATAACTATATTTAGCTGCTAACTTTAACCAGAAATTTTATCTGATAAAACAGAAATCGTAAATATCATAGATATACCTTAAATTGGGATCAACTTTTAATTCTATTATTTTATATATCATAAACAGATTCAAAAATTTTAACTATAGGTAATTTCTTACTTAAAATCACAAAATTTACTGACAAAATTAATCATATTTATCAGTCAAAATTCTAGCAACAGCCTTGCACAGTTCCATCTTTCTTACTGAATTTAAATAAATTATAAGAATCCGGGAACCAAAGCTCACTGTAACCTGAAATTCTAACAAATAAAATGAAAAACACAAATGTTAACTTAATTTTCAGCTCAAATGTCTAGTTGTAGGAACATTATCATGAAAATACTGCATTCTGAGAATAGTTCTTGATAACAAACAAATATCAATAAATTAGAAAATGTACCTTTAAAAAAAAAAAACTTGAGCTTCTAAGTTCTTTTATACTTCATTATTATTACGAACTTATCTTTAAACGTGCATAAAAATATCATAATAATCTTAATAAGTAACAGTAAATATCTTAAGAACATCATACTCCTCAATTAAATCCTTACGAATAAAAATATTTCAATCTTCAACAAATAATAATGATAATAATAATACTCATAAATAGATTAATAAATAAGACTCAAAGAAAAACAAAACAATAAATAAATAAACCTCACAAATAGAGAATAAACAATCTGCACAAATGCTTAAAAAGGATACAAATAATATTCAATTAATTTGAAATAACTCACTCTTAAGAAGAATTTCTCAAAATGATCCTAGGAGAGACAATAATAACGAAAATTATGAAAGTAAGTAGCAATCGGCGTTCAATTGTCTCTAAACTTTTTTTTTTTTTGTCATTACTACCAGTAATATTTAAAGTCAATGATCGCATATTTGGGCCGCAACAAGATGAATGGCGCTTCTATTCCTTATTAAATCCAATTCGAAATCACCAGGTCTCAAAAATTTATCATTATGACCAAAAATATCAAGCTTCAGGAATTCACGAGAAGTCAATTATCGGCGATTCACAAACCTATCATCATTTCGTTCCACAGCCCATTCCATTAGCAAGCTGAAAATACCATATAGACTGTCCTTCAATCGAACTTCGGCGATAGCATGCTTTTCTTCGTTCCATCGCAATTTTCTTTAAATATCATTCATTAAAAAGGCAGCACAGATAAAAAATCCTGTCGACTTTTCGATTAGTTGTGAGGATTTAAGGAGAACTCGAATTATTTCCACTGGTTAAAAAGAAACACACAGCCATGGCAAGCGAGGGAAAAAACAAAATAAATAAATAAATGTAGAAGATCCAATAATTAGTCATGGCTGCTGTAAATTCATTTATTAAATTCGTAATAATGAGGAAGGAAAAGCTCCTTTTGCAAAAATTCCATCATTATTTCAGCGAGCTGTCCTCATCGAAGAAGCAACCCAAGAAATCTTCTTTTTTATCTCGAGACTTCCACCTTTTTAAACTAAAAAGAAAGTTCTGGAACATTCTGTAACCTCAAACCATCATTCTTTTATGTAAACAGAATTCTTGTCCAGCTACGAGATTATTTTCCACAAACGATAAATTTATTTTAAAAAAATATTATTTAACCAATTTATAATTGACTCAGAATTTTAAATATCTTAGGCAGACGATTTTTATAAATGATTAATTTTAAGAGAAAAAGAAAAGAAATGAATTTATTAATATGCACACATCAACGGTTGACGTAGGAAAAATAAATAAATAGATAAAATAAAATAATGATATTTTTTGAAAGGTATGGTTTTGGAATAAATTTAATAAGACTTTCTTAAAAAGGGTTGATAAAAACATAGAAGAAATCAGTTTTATTTGGAATATTAAGAAATAAAGTTTTAATTAAGAATATTTTTAATTTAGAGCCATCTTTTTAAATTTACGCTTACTGGAATAATGTTTTTTTAAGGCAAATTAAGAATTTATATCGTCTGCATAAGGATTAACAGATTAGATTTAGAAACAAGATTTTAATTTAATAATTTGAAGTAAGTACGGAATATTATTATAAGAAAATTAAGATAGTATTAAGGTTAGTTTTGGCGAAAAAATTTTAAATTTGTAATATACATATCCAGTGAATTCCCAAAACTAATCGGGGAAGCGTCTTATAAGAATGAACCTATATCCAAAATCGAAGCAAATCAGTAAATTCTGCGGGAAAACCCCATTAACCTTAATTAAGGCGAAAGGGTGGATACTTCCCGTTTTCCCTCTCTTAGAGTTATCTAATGACCTCGCAAAACAAATCATGGTGGTGCCCTCATCAGAATGATCCTATGTCTAAAATTTCAATGAAATCTGATAAATTCAGCATGAAAAACACATTTATATAAATCAAGGGGAGGGGCATTAGCCCCCCTTTCCCCCTCGTTATATTTATCCAATGGACATCTACTACTTATCATGGAGGTGCCTATATTTTAATTTTGAACGAAAACTAATTCTGCATGAATAACTCATTTATATCAATTAAGGAGAAGGGCATGAGCCCCCCGTTTCCCCCCCCCCTTATACATATCGAATGAACTCCAAAAACTAATCAAGGAAGCGCCTTACCACAATATACCTATATACAAAATTTCAAATGGATCGGATATTTTTATCTTGAGTTATCGCGTTATGCACGCACGCACGTTCGTACATACATACAGAACGGGCGGGCACATAAGCTCTCAGGCTATAATAACCTGCGAGCTAAAAACAAAGATAATATTTTAAAAACGCAGAGTACATGTGAAAATCAGATTTTAGTATTTACTGTCGATAGTAGGAAAATTAATTCTTTTTTGTAATTTTTGTATGTGATCATTTGATATAAATACTAAATGCTGAAATTTAAAAAAAATCTACTAATTAATTTAAAAATTTAAATATTTAAGAAAAAGACTATTAAAATACAAAAAAATTACACTGTTTTTAGTATGTTCCGAATAAATTCAATTTTCCATCATCTATCGCTTCTTTTTTATTACGCTAATTGAACGAGAAAGTCCAAAGCACAACACTTTACTGAAAGAAATATTTTTTCGCTTTAAGAATAAGCTTAAAATTTATTGGCTTACAACAATGATTGCTCCTAAAACCTTTTATTTTGAAGCTTTGTTAATGATGGGTTCTAATGGCGATTGTCAATTAGCTATTCCGAGCTAAATACCTTAATGATGATTACAAGGTAAAAATCATTTTTGTGAAAATAATGATGACATTTATGTGCATGCTCACTTGAATGTGAATAAATAATTAGTTAATGATTTAGTAAAAATGTCGATAATTTATACTAAAGATGTATGGTATTTTGTATTTACACACACACACAGATATATATATACATATATTAATTCTTTGGCATATTTTTAAAAATGAAGATTTCACTTCATTTATTTTTTAAACTATTATTTTAAATTTACGTTCATAAATACAGGGGGTTATCATATAAGTATCCTATTTGAACCTTCTGTATCTAAAAGGAATAACCTAAATGGAACTAAAATCGGTATTACTTCTATTTAAGAAAAGGTACAAAGAATGTTACAAAAATAATTAAAAAAAATTGTTCAATAAGCACCAACTGGTGGCGCTTTTGAGTAAAAAATGTAATGAGTAATACAAGTACAAAGCATTAAGGTCTAAAACCGGATAGCAAGTTATTTATATTTGGGACACCTCCACTGTACACAATAAATTACAAGTAATTTGAAAGCCAAAAATCCAATAACGCTTAATTCAGAAAACATCAAATGTCCGGGAAGGCTACACTATATGAAAATACCAACATATTACTTTATCACTGTGAAGTGTTGTTGTAAAATCTTCTGTACTGCTCTCTCAATATCGTACGGGGTTCCATCTTGTATAAAATTGTTTCAGAAAAGCAATTTTATTTAATTCAGAAAAGCAAAGTCTTTGTTGCAGTTAAGGAACTGCGATTATTTATAACATGTGCAGATACCTCTGTACAATATTCGAATGCATTATATGGACAGTTGGCGATAAATGCTAAAAAAAGACAAGACTGAAATTTGTTCCTCTACAGTAATTTTCGTAGAGTGTAGGGATGTTTCATGAGTAGCATTTGGTGGCTTCGAAGCCTATATCCAATTATAAAACCCAGAAACGATTTGAACATTAAAAAAATAAAGGCAGAAGTATTTGTTTATGATTATATTCCCACCTTGTTTGTTACACTTTTGCAATTTATATTGCCTATATTTTTACAATAGCAGAAATATTCAATCGAAAAAAGCTTTCAAGTATCAAATTAAAAAATTTGCTGACTAAAACTGAAAACTACCCTCCCCCTCCTCATTTTTAATTGAATATTGTTCTGCGGCATTCAAAGCTTGACCAAACTTCACTTGTAGCGAGAACACCAAACATCAATTTAAATTGTCTAAGTCAATTAAGTAACATTTAAAACTCTTTTTAAGCAGTTTCTTTCTTTAGCCTCTTATCCTTACGTCTCCTATGTTTGAGACCAATATTTAATAAATAATTTAAAACTAAGTTCATAATTTATAATTTCATATCATTAGTAATCATTAATATTCAAACATCTTTAATATTTAAATTATGATTAATATTATATACATCATTATCATAATTATATCTTATATATATCTTACTGTATATACTTAATGATTATATATATATCATTATTATAATTATACTCAAATTATCATAATCAATTATTATCATATCATTAATATTCAAATTTAAAATTTAATTTTACTTTTATATTATAAAAATTTGAAAGGTCTTTTAAAAACTTATCAAGCGTAAATTTCCCTCAATTATATTCATATCCTATTAATTTAAAGACAATGATATGCAATCTTAATGGATAACGATAATTTAACCGGACACACAATTTAAGCCCGAATGCAGATGTCAACAGTACTAATACTTCCCATTAAATCTTTCTGACATAAGGCTCACGTTGACAAACACAATATTTTCTCGTTAATCAATTCATCTAATATCGGAATTGAATGCATCATTATTTAATGTCGGATAATTTGTGGTAGGGATTATCAAAACATCATTCCAAATTACTCAATCCCTAAAGAATAGAAAACGATAATGCCCTTCAGAATTTGTAATTCATTTTAAAATTATCTTTATTAAAATGTCCTTTTATGGGTTTATAAACAGAGAATAAACATTTGTTAGTTTTAAATTAAGCAACGTGGTTTAAGCAACTAACCACAAAAGTGGTTTCGATTCACAA
This sequence comes from Maratus speculifer, assembly GCA_964019185.1. Lineage (NCBI taxonomy): Eukaryota > Metazoa > Arthropoda > Arachnida > Araneae > Salticidae > Maratus > Maratus speculifer. Next base: position 367,840,428 of record OZ025291.1, read on the forward strand.
TTACAAATATTTAAAAGATTAAATAATACTTTTTTTACTGTTTTTATTAGCCAATGTATGTAAAAAACAAACCAAACAATACTTAAACTTAATATCTTTTTAAAAATCAACTTCACGCAATGTTTTAATTGAGTACTCTTTTAAAAAGTCAGCCACAAAATAGCTCAAGTTGAGCTGAAATCCACTCATCTCAATGTTGAAAAGCAGCTTCTCAAAAAAAGAGTTGAAATAACTCCAGTTTTAACCAGTTTAAATGAAGTTGAGCTATTTAAATAACCAATTTAGATCAAAAAGATTTAATCGTTTGAAAAACAACTCTTTTATGATCGAAAAAATTACAGCTCTTTCATGAGAAGCCAAATCAGCTATTTCGTTTTAAGAGTGTAATTCATTTTAACGAAATATCGTTATTTAAGAGGGCACGTAATTTATGTCAGATTTCAGATGTGAAAGGTTTTAAGTTCTAATTCCTCCGAATACTTCATTTTTATATTATACGCATTGTGTTCAACGCAATAGTTTCTTACTTAGCACTAGAAGGCTTTGCCCACTGCAAACTAAAATCAATAGTCGATTCTCCTAATTGTAGGTAAGAATTTGCAGCCTCTAAAAAATGATTGTTATTCCCCTTAAATGTTTCCCATTGTCGAAATAATGAATGATATTTTCACAAACGATGACAACCTTTATTAATCTTATTGCTGCGTTTTGCTGTTTTAGTGAGGCACTCCTCTTTTGCAATGCTTTATCCAGAGTTGATTTTGGACTGGATAAGTAAGATCAGTTATACATTTGAAAATCTATGCCGCTGATTTCGGACATTTTAAACAATGCTATTTAAAGTATTCCTCATTTTCAAAAGTATAGCAATGCGTATGCTTGGAAATAGCATTTTTAACCGTTTGTTCAACACTTAGCAAACTTATACTTGTATTTTATATTATATAACTTTTAGTTATTTTCAGAAACAGGTACAGTTTATGCATTAAATCGTAACCATATTTTTATCTATTTTCATACAAATTTAATGTTATTTTTGAAACGTCAATTATTTACATTCATTTAAAAAGTATACAATAAATTTCTAAAGTGTGTTTATCGAATTGTAATTCGTACATTTAAGGCATTGTATTCGTGCATTTTCGTATGCTGCATGAAGTGATTCACTTTGTAAACAAACGTGATAGCTGTACTTTTTTTACACCATAGGATTCCCATTGAGACATCATAGAAATATTAAATAAGAAATTTGTTTTAAACGTATCATTTTACTATATGAAATAATTGTAGCATTAAATACGACTTGTGTGTAAAAATTTAATTATTTTAATTCCTCTTTCCGTCTGTTGCGATGTTTTTAATGTTAGATATTGATGAAACAGAAGCATAGCGAACAGGTAACTAAAAAAAAATCGCGAACAAGTTGTATTACTCTTAAATCTCTTGGTGTTCCAGTTACGCACTTTTAACACCATCCCAAACATGCGTTAAAGCTATAAATCAGTTGCGGTCATAATCCATCTTCTGTTTCTTTTTCTCTTTTGATTTAAAATAAAGACTGCTTTTCTTATGAGATCAGAAACCACCATTTCTAAGCGGTTCTTTAATTCCTTTCTGTAGCTTTCTGTTCTATTCAATAATGGCATAATTTCAGGTTTGTTCTAATGTAATCGTTCCTTTTTTATCCATGATTGAACATTTTTTTCACACTCCTCAAAAATTTCATCTCTGAGTATTGTATTTGCCTTCCATCATTTTTTGCGAATGCCCATGTTTCTCTTTATATAGATAATGTGCATGTTTGTAAAAAAACAGGCTTTTTTCGCGACAGCTCAATTTGTGTTTGGCAAAAATTCAAATTAAACTACGTTAGAAAATTCTAAACTAAATGTAATTTTCACGTAGATATAATAAATTTCATTTTATTGTATTATACGAAGGAAATAATACGTTATAAATTAAAAACTCTCTAAGAATTGTTATTTTTGCCAAACACAAGTTGAGAAGTACATCCTTTTTCGGGTGCGTGACGTCACATGCACATTATCTATAGTGAATTCGGTATGGCCATTGTTTAAAAAAAATCATTCTTGTATGGTTTTTTTCTGTAAAGAGTTCTTCTTGTAATACCCCAGATGTATTAAAATTTCCTAAAGTTTTTGTATATCGTTGTCACAGTCATATGATATACCACATTCGAAAAAATTGAAATGTGAAATTTACTTTAATGTTTTTTTCTACTAAAATAACTGTTATTCTTATAGGATTTTTATCCTTATATGCCTTACGTTTATATTATTCTTTGAAGTCCTTAAAATTATAATATTTTCCAATTTTTTAACGTAAAAATTGCACAACAATTTTATTCTGGTGTTAACCTCTTCTGCCAACTTTCTTCCTTTAATGGCGGCTATCTCCTTCGGAAGACGTTTGTGACCCTTGGTTTTCCATTTAATATTGTTTGTCTTGATGTGTAATATCACCCCTTCAAGTTTTTCTCAAGTGTCTAGATACACCCTGTATATTTTATAGAATGTAAAATAATTTAATACAATTAAAACACGCCCCAAACAACATTTTCTCCTCATCATTATGCAATAAAATACTTTTGTCCAGCCTTGTAGATTAATAACAAATAATCTTTGAATCACAGATTATACAGAATATATATTTTAGTATATACTTCGCAGATACATATAAATTGTACTATGTTCGAACGAGTATCGCATCATTAAGATGCAATTAAATCTGTTTTTTCTCTTTGGGCGTAATGTGGCGGAATAATTGTGATTGTCCCTGCAATTAAACTATGCATCCGATTTTCATAAAATTTGAAATAACTCGACGAAATTATGCAAAAAGTATATTTTTGAAAATTTCAAATGATTCGGCTGGATAGTTTCTTTTATCTGATATATGCTGGCAGATGGACAGAGAGATCTGCAGACAGACGGATAGACAGATGGTCTGAACGACTACTATAGATGCTACGTATTTACGAAAGCACTAAAATGCAAATAAATTTATTTTAAATTTGATTTTGTTGATAAATTTTAATACAAAACTAATACTTCCAGTTATAATTCTTTAAATATAAATTAATCCCTAAATACTCAAAAAATGAATTTACAATATTTTTATAACAATATAAAAATAGATATTTGTTGCGTGGAACGAATCATAACTATGCATATTTGATTTACAATAAATATAAAATGAAACTCTGAGTGGGAAGACCAACCTTGAGGATTTTAAAAATAAAAGATTTATAAAGCATTCAATGATTATTTATTAGAAAGGATTATCAAGAAAAGTTATAAGTAATCTTGATAAATAGATATTGTTATTTAACGTTTAAAATGAATTGTTGCTATCACATATCATTTTATTTTATGACAAGACTGTTACTTTAAAAAAAACATTTACTTTTTTCAATGTTGTTATGTATATAAATGAAAAATTGTTTCATGTGATTTATATTTTAGATATAATTAAATAAATCAAAATTAAAATGCTACAAAAAAGTAAAGATTTTTTTATCTTGTAATTAATCCTAGTTTACTGTTATATTCTGTATTTATTGGTATAAGATTATAATTGAAATTATGCTAAAAATTTCGTTTTTTAAATATTTTTTCAAATTACTATAGGGAGCTGTTAAATGCTATTACACTCCAAAAAAAAAAAACTTTTATCGTTTGTTATAACAAATTATTTCTACATTTCAGCATTTGGCAATTTTCTATTACTGCAGTGGATTTTTGTGTAAAGCAAACATTTAAAAGTATTTTCAAGGAGGAAATCAAAAGAATGATGATTAAACAGTTACAATTTGAATTTAAAGTTAATTAAAGTATTTTAAAGGTGGAAGCTAAAGGAATAATGATTAAACAGCTACAATTAAAATTTACTTTTAAGTAAAGTATTTTAAAGGAGGAAGCCAAAAATTGATGATTAAACAGTTAAATTGTACCAGTTACAATTCCTCAAATATAAATTAATCTGTTAATAGTGAAAAAGGAATTTAAAATGTTTTTATGACACTATACTAGGTGCGCAACTAAGTTTCTGGGTTAGTTTCTGGCTTCTAAGTTTCTATGGATGGCGCTAACGACACATGTTGAAGACATACATGTCTGAAGTTATGTTTTTTTAATAGCTTTTACATCTGTTAACAATAAAATGTCATAATACCAATAAATATTTTTTATTTCAATATTTTTATAGCAACTAAGATGTTGAGTTTTACGCCGAATAAACAGCGTTTGCGGGAAGCGTTGTTTTTCTATTTTAATCTAAAAAAATAGCAGCTGAAGGATGTTGTTTGATACGGAGGCTTATGGCAAACATGTACCATCGGAAAATACCTGTGAAGATTTGTTTAATTGCTTTAGAAGTGGCGATTTCTCTGTAAATCCAAAAAATTGAGGACGCCGATCTGCAAGCGTTATTAAAGAAAGATGAACACTATAAAGCAAGATTCAATTAGCGGAGTCATTAAACATGCCTTGCTAAAGTATTTCCAAACGCTTACATGACATGAAAAAAATTCAAAAGGAAGGGAAATGGGTGCTGCATGAGTTGACTGGAAGACAGATGAAGACACCTGAAGACACCGATGACACTCGGAGAGCCATTATCGAAATTTTTCTTATGCGCACAGAAGAAAGAGTTTCAAGAATCGAATTGTTATTGGCAATGAAAAGTAGATATATTTCGAGAATCCCAAATGCAAAAAATCGTTTCACCAGGCAAAGAATCAACATCGAACGGTACAGCTAATTCGCTTCGGAAAGAAGACAATGCCCAGCTTTTCGTGGGACCAGAAAGAAATCATGCAATATGAATTGCTGAAACCACCCGAAACTGACAAAGGACATTGCTACCGACAACAAATAATAATTAAATTGATCCATGGATTGCTTGAAAAACGACCAGAAATAAGCACTAAATAGAAACGATTGATATTGCAGCATGACAACATTCCATGCTATCGCATTTCCATCGTTCCGGACACCACCAAAACACCGAAATAGATCTGTTACCGTACCCGCCGTACTTACAAGACCTGGTCCCTTCCGATTATCACTTGTTCGGGTTGATGGCGCATGACTTAACTGTGATTAACGAAACTAATTTCGAAGAAGTGCAAAATTGATTCGATAAATAATTTCGCTCCAAACACGCGTCATTTTATCGTCATGGTATTCATGTACTGTCAGAGAAATGTCGAAAATATGTAGCTAGCGAGGGATGATACTTTCAATAAATCATTTTTTATAATTCTCTGGAAAGTTTTCATTTTTCATGGATAAAACCCCCCCACAAACTTAGTTGTCTAGCATCTAGTAATAATAGAAATTCTTTGTGTAAAACGATTCATAGTTATACACCCTCGATTTACAATAAATATAAGATAAAACTCTCAGTGGGAAGATTAGTCATTGAGGATTTTTAAAATAAAAGGTTTATAAAGCATTCAATGATTATTTATGAGAAAGGATTATCAAGAAAAGTCATAAGTAATCTTGATAAATAGATACTGTTATTTAACGTTTAAAAGGAATTGTTGCTATCACATATCATTTTATTTTATGACAAGACTATTTGTTACTTTAAAAAAGCCATTTACGTTTTTTCAGCATTGTAATGTGTGTAAATGAAAAATTGTTTATGTGATTTATATATTAGATATAGTAAAATAAATCAAAATTAAAATATTATAAAAGAAAAAGTAAGGACTTTATCGTCTTGTAATTGAGTGTTATATTCCGTATTTGTTGGTATAAGATTATTATTGAAATTATGCTACAAATTTCGTTTTTTTTAATATTTCTTTAAAAATTACTATAGGGAGCTGTTAAACGCTATTACACTCCAATAAATAGGAATTATGTTTGATCGTTTCGTATAATAATTTATTACTATATTTCAGCATTTGGCAATTTTCTATTACTGCAGGTGATTTTTCTGTAAAGTAAACATACAGAAGTATTTTAAAGATGAGAGTTTAAAGAATGATGATTAAACAGCCACAATTTAAATTTAAAGTTAATTAAAGTTGTTTAAAGGTAAAACCCAAAAGAATGATGATTAAATAGCTAAAATTTAAATTTAAAGTTAATTAAAGTATTTTATAAGTGGAAGCCAAAAATTTATGATTAAACAGTTAAATTTTACCAGCTACAATTCCTCAAATGTAAATTAATCTGTTCATAGTGAAAAAAGAATTAAAAATTTTTTTAATGCAATACGAAAATAGAAATTCGTTGCGTGGAACGAGTCATAGTTATACATCTTTGATTTACAATAAGTATATAATTTAACTTTCAGTGGAAAGATAATCATTGAGGATTTTAAAAATAAAAGGTTTATAAAACATTCAATGATTATTTATGAAAACGGATTACGAGAAAAAATTATAAGTAATCTTGATAAATAGATACTCTTATTTAACGTTTAAAATGAATTCTTGTTATCACATATCATTTTACTTTATGACAAGGCTGTTACTTTAAAAAAGCCATTTACTTTTTTTCAACATTGTAAAGTATATAAATGAAAAATTGTTTCATGTCCTTTTATACTTTAGATATAATAAAATAAATAAAAATTAAAATGTTATAAAAGAAACAGTAAAGAATTTATGATCTTGTAATTAATCCTAGTTGACTGTTATATACTGTATTTGTTGGTATAAGTTTATTATTGAAATTATGCTACACATTTCGTTTTTTAAATATTTTTTTCAAAATTACTATAGGGAGCTGTTAAATGCTATTACACTCCAAAAATAAGACTTAAGTTTGGTCGTTTGATATAACGGTTTTCTTCTATATTTCAGCATTTGGCAATTTTCTGGTACTGCAGGTGATTTTTGTGTAAAGCAAACATTTAAAAGCATTTTAAAAGGTGTAAGCCAAAAGAATGGTGATTAAACAGTTATAATTTGAATTTAAATTTAACAAAAGTATTTTAAAGGTGGAAGCCAAAAGAATGATGATTAAACAGTTACAACTTTAACTTAAAGTTAATCAAAATATTTTAAAGTTGAAGCCAAAAGAATGATTATTAAGCAGCTACAATTTAAATTTAAAGTTGACTAAAGTATTTTAAATATGGAAGCCAAAAAAGGATGATTAAACAGTTAAATTTTACCAGTTACTATTCCTCAAATATAAATCAATCTCTTAATGGTGAAAAATCAATATAAAATATTTTTATGACAGTATAAAAATTGAAATTCATTGCATTAAACAGTTCATAGTTATACATCTTTGATTTACAATAAATATAAAATAAAACTCTCATTGAGTATTTTAAAAATAAAAGGTTTATAAAGCATTAAATGATTATTTATGAGAAAGGATTACAAGGAAAAATTAAATGTAATCTTGATAAATAGATACTGTTGTTTAACGTTTAAAATGAATTTTTGCTATCACATATCTTTTTATTGTATGATAAGACTGTTACTTTAAAAAAGCCATTTACTATTTTTTCAACATTGTAAAGTATATAAATGAAAAATTATTTCATGTGATTTATATTTTAGAAGTTAAGATGTTATAAAACAAAAAGTTAGAGTTTGTCATATTGGAATTTTTTCTAGTTGACCATCTGTATTTGTGGTATAAGATTACAATTCAAATAATACTAGAAATTTAGTTTCTTAAATAAAAAAAAATCTACATGTGTATGAAATAGTGTTACATTTCAAAAGATAAGAATTCATTGCATTCGTTTGGTAAAACAATTTAATTTTCTATTTCAGCATTTGGCAATTTTCTATTACGGCAGATAATTTTTATGTAAGGCGGATATTTAAAATTATGTTAAAGATAGAAGCAAAAATAATGATGATTAAACAAATATATGATCGCGTATTTTCTGCAGATAAAATCTTTATGTAATTAATAGCATTAGATCTTATGTATCCTATAGGATACACGACATTACAATTTTTTCACGTAATGGTGTTAAAAAAGAGAAATCGGCGTGAATGGAGGTTAACAGATAACAGAACTTACAAAATAGCAATTTGCTTCTTATAGCGCTTTTTAATGAATTACTTATTATATAAAAATAAATTGCAGTAGAAGTGTACGGAAAAAAAAATTAAAACTAGCGTATATTCGAAATTGTCAAGTATGGCTATGGATAATAGTGTAATCGAGTTAAATTGTGTTCCTGCACATGAAAAATAAATGATGCACTCGTTACGTTTTACAGGAAACAGCTTCCAATATATTTCAATAAATTCTACCAACTTTAAAATATTTGAAGTAGTGTAACTTCATTAAAATGTACCTCAAAAAAGCCGACAGTTTTCAATGCTGAATGTTTAGAATTAAATAATTCTATATTTTTTCCAGTTTCAGTTTTTTTCTATGCATTATACACACAGCAAATGCGTTTCCAATTCAGGATTGGGTTCCAAACAAAATAAGGTACTCTGGGGTAATAACGCCACGTTAAAGTTCTACCAATTCTCACGGCTTAGTTTTAGATTGTATTTTTCAAACAAATATAGGATCTGATACAGCATCTCATTGACTCTCTATATAAAATAAAATAATTTAACAGATATGTATTCATAAAATGTAATGGCGTTTTTTCTTGACCAATGCTATTGTATGTAGATTGCCCAATTCAAAAAATACAAACTCTACAGCTCTAGAAATTGACAAATTGCAATCTAAGCTATTGAAAATGTACAATTTTTTTGTGACTCTGAAAGAAAAAGAAGGCTGTGGTGGTGGCGGGGGGAGGAGGCAAAAGAATATCAGATTCTAAGCTACGTTTTGCTTAAAAATGACCATTTAAATAGAATTATTAGAAACATTGCACGAATTATTTGAATCAGTATTTATATTCCCATGTATGCATTCTATGCGATAGAAAATATTGATTTTTTTTGTGAAAGTGAAAGAAAAAGGAGTGAGGGGGAGCTTCAACAGACTAATACACCCTGTGTGTCTCTTTGCTTAAAAAGTCCCACTAAAATATGATTATAAGAAACATTGCATGGTTTTAAACATTCATAATGTAATATTTTAATCATGTGAAGTTTTATAATAACTAGAGTTATATTTAATAAATATTTTTGTTAAACTTTAACTGCTGTTAGCGTCTTACATACCGCTGAGTTTTTCAAGTTTCAGAGTTTAACTTGCAATTTTTAGTTTAACTATAGATACCGGCACCGGGAAAATTTTGTTTCATTTGGAGTCCTATTACTATCTTATAGAAACTTTTGAATAGCTGAATTTTATTTATAATAGTCTTGTATACAAGGTTCAATACAAAAATAATATTCTAAAAGTTAATTTAACATTTTATTCATCGTTAGATTAAACGGTCTGACAGGCCGCTCACAGTAAGTTATGCGACAGTTTTTGTCACAGCAGTTAAGGGTTAATATTATTATAGTAATCAAGTTAATAGTTTTTAACCCATAACTCCAAACTAATGCGGATTCTCCAAACCTACAGTTAAATTGTCGGCGTTTTAAAGAGCATGCTTTAATAAATTTTTAATAAATTGAATAAAATTTTTGATTAAAAAATATTATCCCAAAGAGATCTCTTATTCAATTTTATACATAATTCATATGGTTATACATCATTATCACTATATTAGGAACAAAATTAACATTTAACTGCTGTTAGCAATCTGACTGAACACTGTATCCCCCCCCCCCCCCAAAAAAAATAGCGTTTAACTTGTATTTTCCAGTTTAACTATAGTTACAACTGAAATTCTCTTTCGTTTGGAGTTCTCATAATATTGTTAGAAATATTTGAATAGATTAAATTTAATTAGAATTAATTCTGTACAAAAAGTTAAGCTCAGGAACAGTATTCTATGATTTTTAATCATGAATCGCATTTTAACCTTTAACTAATGTTACCGGTCTCGTAGACCACTATTTTTCTTTTAATTTTTTAGTTTAACTTGTAATTTTCAGTTTAACTGCAAACACTACCGAAATTTTGTTTCATCTGGAATTTTAGTACTATCACCAGAGACTTTTAAATAGGTGAATATTAAGTATAATATTGTGGGATATACTCCCGCATGTGGGCTACACTCTCTCTCTGCTGCACCTGCATTGGAATGTATTTCCCTCCACCACTCTCCGAACTCTGCTTCGAGATTAAAAGTAGAAACGGGAAACATCGAAGCTGTGTGGTCAGGATTGAGAGGAAGAAAATGTAAATAGAACGTTTTTCGACGATAGCTAACGAAGGTGATAAAAAGCTAAAGAGATGATTCCAACGAATTAAAAACGACGATTTAACACGATTCTTTTAAGAACTAAAATATTTACGACGTATTAAGACTTTTTAAAGATTGTTTTGACGAATGAATCTATGTTTTATTTTTTGTTTGTGTGTTTTTGTCCTGTTCGTCTGATAATAAATGTATCTGACTGTCAGAGAATAGTTTTTATTTACAGTAAGGACTCGTCCATCCTATAAAGTGGTGCCAGATGTGCCCACTTACCATTTTTGCTCATTGTTATGAACTAGATATTTTTTCTTCAGATTCAAGTCGGATATCATTTTACGGGTGAGTTAATTATTCCATATTTTATATTTACTATGAAGCTAGTCGACATCAAAGAACTGGAAGTTGCATTTAAAAATGAACGTACTAATAAAATTAAATTACTTCATAAATTATTGTTCGATACTGATGGTGATCGCTCAAATCGAAAAAGAATTTGTGACTTCACTGGTTTCGATTTCGAAACGATCAGCACTGAATTCAAAAATAAAGTTACGAAAGTTCAAGCAGATTTTTCTTTAAATGATTTAATCACAATTTGTAATTTACTCTGTATCTCAAATGACGGTTCTTTAACTGAACTTGCAACCAGATTAGTGACATATCTTTCAGACTTAAATTCACTGCAAGCTAACATTATTCAAAACGAAAGTGATACCGATTCGGAACCTGAAATATCTTCACATAATACTACATTGAATAAGGACACTGCAAGTAATACTGAATCATCAAATTTTGATAAAAACAAGCAATTTCCAGTTCAAAGTTTTTTGCCATCTACTATTAATTTTAATGATGTTGAAAGTGTTATACCGCCTTTTGATGGTAGTTCTTTTCAAGATATAAATATTTGGTTAAGTAATTTTGACGATGTCGCTAGCATGCTCAATTTATCAGAATTTCATAAATTTGTTTTTGCTAAACTATCCTTACGAGGAAAAGCCCAGCTGTTAGTACAAACAGAATTTCACATTAACTCGTATGAAAAACTTAAACAACTCTTAATTTCTGAATTTGGCATTACTTATAATTCTGCTGAGTTACATGATATGTTAAATAAACGAAAATTACAAGAAAATGAATCCCTTGAAGAATATTTTCTCGTAATGAAACAATTATGTTCGCGCGGTAACATCGAAGATTCAGCACTGATGCAGTATATTATTAACGGTATACCCGACCCTGTTTTTCGAAAATCAATATTATATGGCTGCCAATCTATAGTAGAATTTAAACAAAAGCTCAAAATTTATGACAAAATTCGGCATGACTATGAGAACACTAAATTTCGTAAATCTAAACCAGAAATGCCGTTGAAAGAGAAATCTTTTCGTCCAAAACCTGATCTTCTCTGCTTTAATTGTGGTTTAGCCAACCATAAAAGTAGCCAATGTAGGCATAAAGACAAAGGCCCTCGCTGCTTCAATTGTTCGAATTTTGGCCATAAATCGGCTCAATGTGATCAACCAAGGAAATCTAGAAATAAGCCTGAACCATCCAATATTTCCACCATTACGTCGAATACTTTTATGACCAAACAAGTAATTATTTCGTCAGTAAATGTTCTTTCTTTGATCGATACGGGAAGTGAAAGAAGTCTTTTAAAAGAAAGTATTTATCGCAAACTCCCAACGGTTTCGAACCTCGAACATTCAACAATCACATTAACTGGATTAGGAAATACTATGATCAAACCCCTGGGTTTTTTCTCTACGGATATTACTGTAGATCATTTTAATTACACCACTAATGTTTATGTAGTACCAGATTATTCCATATCTTTTGATTTTATTATTGGTACAGATGTTATACAGCAAAGTATTTTAACAGTTTCTCAAAATAATATTTCAATGCAAAAAATCAAGCAAAATGAAGATATGTCAAATAATTTTCTGATTAATGTTGCTCAAGTATTAGACGATAGTAACCTTGATTTATCTCATATTACCGATAAAACTATACGTTCAAAAATTACGGAACTTATTCAAAATTATTCCCCCCGAAAAGTAAAGACTACTGATGTTACATTATCAATTCATCTGAAAGACGAAATACCTGTTACATGTCCTCCCAGACGCCTAGCTCCTATAGAGAAAGAATTTGTCAAAAAACAAATTTCTGAATGGCTTGAAAAGGGAATTATCCGAAAAAGCACCAGTAATTTTTCATCACCTATTGTCCTCGTAAAAAAGAAAGATGGTTCATATAGATTGTGTGTTGACTATAGGAAGCTAAATGCTAAAACACATAAACAACGCTTTCCCCTCCCAGTCATCGATGACATTATTGATCAGTTGCACTCTGCAAAAGTATTTACTACTCTTGATCTTAAAAATGCATTTTTTCATGTCGAAGTAGAAGAAAATAGCCGAAAATACACTTCTTTTGTAACACATTCTGGTCAATTTGAATTTCTATACATGAATTATGGCCTTAGCGATGCTCCTTTAGTTTTTCAGAGATATATCTATAATGTTTTTCGCGATCTCATTAATGAAAAAGTACTTATCGTGTACATGGATGATTTTATAATACCGTCTGAAGACGAAGCCGAAGGACTCCAGAAATTACAACGCGTTCTTACAACTGCATCAGAATATGGTTTGGAACTAAATCTAAAAAAATGCCACTTTTTACAGCGAGAAATTGATTTTCTGGGTTACCACATTAAAAATGGTCAACTACATCCATCTCCCTCCAAAACTAAAGCTGTTCTAAATTTTCCGGAACCTAAAAGTGTAAAAGATGTACATTCATTTGTCGGATTAACCTCATATTTTCGTAAATTTATTCAAGATTATTCTTTAATAGCTAAACCCTTAACAGATCTCCTTAGAAAGGACACTAAATTTCACTTCGGTGACCAACAGCGAAATGCATTTAATCAGTTGAAACACATTCTTGCTTCAGGTCCTGTTTTAAGCATTTATAACCCTAGTAATGAAACAGAAGTTCATTGCGATGCTTCTATTGATGGTTACGGAGCAGTTCTCCTTCAAAAGTCTTCTATTGATAATCAATTTCACCCTGTCTACTTTATGAGCAAAAAAACCACAGATGCTGAGCGTAAATATTCGAGTTATGAACTAGAAGTTTTGGCTGTCATCGAGGCTCTTAAAAAATTTCGTGTTTATATTTTAGGTATTCCTTTCAAGATTGTCACAGATTGCAATGCATTTGCCCTAACTATGAATAAAAAAGATCTTTGCACCAAGATAGCTCGATGGGCTTTAATGCTAGCTGATTATAACTGCACAGTCGAACACAGACAAGGTACACGTATGCGCCACGTCGACGCTTTAAGCAGAAATCCCGTATGTATGACCATTCAAGACAGTTTTACTTCCAAAATCATACAATCACAGAACACCGATGAACATATACAGGCCATCAAAGAAATTTTGAAAACAAAGCCATATGACAACTATTTCCTCAAAAATAACGTTCTTTATAAAAATCATAAAGGTTACGATCTGGTAGTTGTGCCGGATGAAATGCAGCTAAACGTCATTAAACACGTTCATGACAAAGGACACTTCGGACGCAAACGTTGTGAAGAACTCCTTAATGAAGAATTTTTTATCCCTAATATGGCAAATAAGATTAATAAAGTTATAGCAAATTGTGTAACATGCCTTTTATATAATCAGAAACGTGGAAAACAAGAAGGTGAGTTACATCCCTTACACAAAGAGGAGACTCCCCTCCACACTTACCACATTGATCATCTAGGCCCTCTCGAATCAACTAACAAAAACTATAAACATATTTTGTCTTTAATAGATTCATTTACCAAATTCGTGTGGCTATATCCCTGTAAAACTACTTCTTCTGCCGAAGTCATTTCGAAACTGCAACAACAAAGTTATATTTTTGGCAACCCTTTCAAAATTATTAGCGATAAAGGTCCTGCATTTACAAGTAAAGAATTTGCTGATTATTGCCAAAATGAAAATATAAAACATGAGACAATAACAACTGGCCTTCCCCGTGCTAATGGTCAAGTGGAGCGACTTAATTCCATCATAATTTCAGTAATCTCTAAAATGTCCAAAGACGAACCGACCAAATGGTTTAAATATGTTCCTAAAGTTCAACAAGTCATTAATTCAACTTACCAACGAAGCATTAAGAGAACACCGTTTGAAATACTATTTGGTACAAAAATGAAACAGAAAGAAGATTTACAAATTATTGAACACCTGAACAGTGCAGTCGAAGAACAATTCATGAAAGATAGAGAAGAACTCCGAAAAGAAGCTAAGAAGAATATTCTGGAAATTCAACAAGAAAATCGCAAGCATTATAATTTACGACGTAAGAAACCCCGGAAATATAACCTTGGAGACCTCGTAGCAATTAAAAGAACCCACCAAGGACCAGGGTTAAAATTGAAGTCTAAATTCCTAGGTCCATATAAAGTAACCAAAGTGAAGTCTAACGACACCTACGACGTAGAGAAAATGTCATCAACTGAAGGACCGATCAGTACTAGTTCGTGTGCTGAATACATGAAGCCTTGGCATGACGATAACTGAAACTTTATTTTTTTTCCTTATCTTTAATGTGTATGTCTGATCATTTTAAAAGTCAGCAATTTTAAAGAACATTTTCATTCGATGTTACACTATTTCAGAAAAAGACGACTGATCTTGCTAGTGTACAAACGAATTCTATTTTTTTTCCTAAGAACAGTTACTTTTCTTTTTGTTTTTGTTTCTTTTCAGATTCTATAAGATCACATGTCGCTGCGGCAGCTCCAGATGTCAGGACGGCCGCATGTGGGATATACTCCCGCATGTGGGCTACACTCTCTCTCTGCTGCACCTGCATTGGAATGTATTTCCCTCCACCACTCTCCGAACTCTGCTTCGAGATTAAAAGTAGAAACGGGAAACATCGAAGCTGTGTGGTCAGGATTGAGAGGAAGAAAATGTAAATAGAACGTTTTTCGACGATAGCTAACGAAGGTGATAAAAAGCTAAAGAGATGATTCCAACGAATTAAAAACGACGATTTAACACGATTCTTTTAAGAACTAAAATATTTACGACGTATTAAGACTTTTTAAAGATTGTTTTGACGAATGAATCTATGTTTTATTTTTTGTTTGTGTGTTTTTGTCCTGTTCGTCTGATAATAAATGTATGTGACTGTCAGAGAATAGTTTTTATTTACAGTAAGGACTCGTCCATCCTATAATATTCTTGTATAAAAAGTTTACTACAAAAACACAATCCTATGAGTTATTCCCGCCTTTTATTCATCTTTTAATTTTGTGGTCTCACAAACCGCATCACATTCATACGTTACAATTTCTGTCACATCAGTTAAAGGTTAAATTTATAAAGTTTTGAAAAACCGAACGCTGAGAAAGCGGACAGTTAAAATTTCGAACTCAAATGAACAATCCAGTGGAAATTTAATAGAAACTTGATTTTGAAGATGTTCGAATTTGAATCTCGAAAACATTTTAATATAGTTTTATTTACAAGAGTTAAAAATTATTTTTACATTAGTAAAAAAAATAATAATAATATAATAAAAAATAAAATAGAGAGATTATTTTTAAGTATTGGGCACCCCCCTTAATCTTACCATTTCAACAATGATGATAATGCTGCCCCATATTAATATATAAGCCCCCTTCGGATATAGTTCGGCCACTGTTGGGAATCAACCGGGGTAATAACGCCAATCCCTGGGGTTATTACCCCGGGATACTTATTGCGCAGTAAATCCTAAACTACAAATTATCTCGAGAAGATATCCAAAATCTTCTACAACAATTTGAAAGTACATGAAATACACTACAAATTTATGTAATAAACAAAGTATTTCTGGATAAAAAATATAGTCTTCAGATCAAAAACCTTATCTCGCAAATTTTGGATCAAGCGTTAATTTTAGTTGCTTGCAAAAAACAATAATACCTAAAAATGAAACAAATTAACTTGAAGCTGTTTTTTTGCGATTTATATGACTCAAAACCCTTCTGCGCAGAGCACTTGGGTGTCATTTACCAGATTATTTCAAAATTATGCAAAATATAAGCACTTGGCGTTATTACCCCGCCTGGCGTTATTACCCCAGGGCACCTTATTAATTCGACATTTTGTTACATATATGTTAAAAATTCTAGGTTAAATTACTATAATCTCCGAGCTGAATGTTTTAAAAATCAGAATTTACGTAAATACTGAGCTTCCAGTAGTATTTAGTTTTGAAGACTGACAGTGAATTTATTAAAGCACGGCTTTATAGCAAGAATTTTCAATTTTAATAAACACGAAGGCACCGAAAATGACTATTAGCGGTTTTAGCAGTTTTGGCGCACTTTAATGTGAAACAAAACTTTTCCTAGTCACTGCTTTGAATTCAAAAACTTTAAATTCCGCTTTCACATAGGATTTTGGAGTCATTAATGGCGTCCGATTATCTGCACGAGGGATGTAGACTCTAGGAGGAGTGCCCACCGTGAGAGTCTTTCTAACGGAACCTGACCAGCGTTTACACAAAGTTCGAAGAAGAGAAAACCACGAAAACTCCCAACGGCTAGGCCGACGGGCGCGATTGGGTTCGAACCAAGCACCTCCCGTCGCCAGCTTCGAGAGCAGAATCTCTGAGTCACAGGTGGATATCTTTCACACAGGGACCTAGTTCTTGATTAAATTATACGGTACTACTCTGTTATCCCGTCGACCAATTTCGCTAAATTATACAAATAGCCAAACTAATAGCCAAATTATACATATTGACATAATTTTTATTTTAAATAACGGAAAAACAAATAATTAGTAGAATATTTATAAAAATACAAATAAAAAGTCGAAATAAAAATCACTTAATGACATTGTAAACACGTGAATCGTATTTAAAGTTTAATGTCATTGAATGTGGCATTCACGATCATCCATTATTGTCATTTAATCTTATAGTTTGGCGATGATTTTTTGGTCAGGATAACCTAGTAGTACCAATTATACATGTCACCGTTTGTAGTTAACCTCTTTAGACCTGTTGCACACTATAGGATACACATCTTTACAATTATTTTCACGTATATAAATAATTTAAAAAAGAGAAAGAAATTGGTGTCAATCTAACAGATGGCAGAACTGAAAAAAATAGCAATTTGTTTCATATAGTGATTTTTTTAACAAGCTACGTGTTACATAAAATGGCTTGAAGAAGAACTCTAAAATATGTACACATATGAAACGGGAATAATTTTACTGAGAGGTAATATACCAATTGTAGAGTACATTAGTGATAAAAAATGGTACTACTAGGTTATCCCGTCGACCAAAAATGTATCGCCAGATTATAAGATTAAGTGCCAATAATGGATGATTGTGAATGTCACATTAAACACGATACACATGTTTAAAACGTCATCAAGTAGTTTTAAATTAAAAAATTAACTGTATTTTTATTCATCTGTTACTAATTTATCTGTTATTTAGTTATGTAAAAGAAAAATTATGTGAACAAATATAACTTGGCTATTAGTTTGGCGAATTTTATAATTTGGCAAAAATGGTCGACGGGATAACAGAGTAGAAACTAAAATATATATATATATACATTTATTTTATATTTTTCAACGTTTCTAGAGAACAAAAAAGTTAAAAAAATAAAAAATCCTAATAAATTGTTAAAAAATGTATATTTTATGGTTCCCATCTGTTTCATGTAAATTTTCTGAAAAAAAAATCGCTGTTAAATCTTTTTTGGATATCAGTATGTTAATATAAATCCACAAATTTAAATAAATAAATAAATAAAAACTTCGGGGTAGATAGAATCGTTGGGGAGGTGTTAGGAAGCTCAAATTGAACTGTTTTCAGGAGTTGAAATGCAACCCTCTCCTCCCCCCTGCCACACCAGAACACAGTCAATTTTGCGATGCTTAATTACTCACAACGATTCAAATTTTGAGCTCAAAATTTAAGTCTAAGCTTTTACAAGCATTTAATTAAATACAAAAAATAACGGTTAAAATAGTTGTTGGTTACTCTAAAGTTTAAGACTCCCTCTAACGGAAATTTTTGAAATTTATTTCAAAAATTTATTTTCAAGGAAATACTGAGATAAAAATAGTTTTAGCGAAAACCGCAAATGAATCGGTAAATTTTTCCTTATTTCTTAATCATTTGAAATTTGAACCCCCTCTTCCCTTGAACACAGTTCAGTTTGAGCTACTTAACCATTCCCAATGATTCAGATTATGAGTTCAAATTTTAAGTTTATGTATAAGCTTCTAAAAAAATTAATGAGATGCAAAAAATAACGGTAAAAAGTAGTTGTTCGTTACTCCAAAGTCTAAAGCGCCCTCTATCGGCCTTTTTAAAAATTTATCTTTATAATTTATTTTCGAGACAATACTGACCTAATGAATAGTTTTAGTGAAAACCGCAAATCAATTGACTAATTTTTCCGTTTTTTATAACCATTTAAAATTTGAAGCCGTTGAACACAGTTCAATTTGCGCTACTAAACCACTCCCAGCGGTTCAGATTTTGAGCTCGAAATTTAAGTTTATGTCTAAAAAAATTAAAAAAAAAAAAAGTTGTTTGTAAACTCTAAAGCCTAAAGCACCCTCTATTGCATTTTCTGAAATTTATCTTTATAATTTATTTACAAGATAATACTGACATAAGGAATAGTTTTAGTGAAAACTGCAAATTAATTGACCAATTTTTCCGTTTTTTATGATTATTTGAAATTTCGGACAATAAACATTCATGGCGGCTATCTCCTTCGGAAAACGTTTGGGAGCCTTGGTTTCCTATTTAACATTGTTTGTCTTGAAGTGTATTATCACCCCTTAAAGTTTTGCCCAAGAGTTTAGATACACCCTGTATATATATGTTGCTGAGGTTTGCTAAAAGTTACTTCTTGTATAATAGAAAGCAAACAGTATTTTCAGAAACAGACATAAGATTTCGGCTACTTTGAAATTTATCATTATGATTTATTTTCAAGACAATACTGACCTAAAGAATAGTTTGAGTGAAAACCGCAAATCAATTGACCAATTTTTCCGTTTTTTATAATCATTTAAAATTTGAACCGTTGAACACAGTTCAATTTGCGCTACTAAACCACTAACAACGGTTCAGATTTTGAGCTCGAAATTTAAGTTTATGTCTAAGCTTCTAAAAAATTTAATGAGATGCAAAAAAATAGCGGTAAAAAACAGTTGTTCGTAACTCCAAAGTCTAAAGCGCCCTCTATCGGCCTTTTTTGAAATTTATCTTTATAATTTATTTTCAAGACAATACTGAATTAATTTGAAAACAAGAATACTTACTGAATAATTACTGAAAACAAGAATAAACTTAGTGAAAATCGCAAATCAATTGACTTATTTTTCCGTTTTTTATAGTCATTTAAAATTTGAAGCCGTTGAACACAGTTCAATTTGCGCTAAACCACTCCCAATGGTTCAGGAGCTTCTAAAAAAATTATAAGATGCAAAAAAAAAAAAAAAAAGGGTAAAAAATAGTTGTTTCTTACACCAAAACATAAAGCACCCTCTATTGCATTTTTTGAAATTTATCTTTATAATTTATTTACAAGATAATACTGACATAAAGAATAGTTTTACTGAAGACTGCAAATCAGTTTACCAATTTTTCCGTTTTTTTATGATTATTTTAAATTTTGGACCCTAAACATTCATGGCGGCTATCTCCTTCGGAAAACGTTTGGGAGCCTTGGTTTCCTATTTAATATTGTTTGTCTTGAGGTGTACTATCACCCCTTAAAGTTTTGCCCAAGAGTTTGATACACCCTGTATATACGTTGCTGAGGTTTACTACAAGTTACTTCTTGTATAATAGAAAGCAGACAGTATTTGCAGAAACAGACATAAGATTTCGGGTACCTCATTGTATCCGAAAGGCTGTATACTATAACACAAGATCGAAATATTTTTAAAACATTTTTATAACAGAAATGTAAATCACGCTTGACAGCCAATTTCCGGCTTTTTCTTTTTATGAATAAAAAAATTCTCCTTTATTCAAACGTTTACTTGCTACATTTCTGAAAATTAAATACACACACAACACAATATTACATAGTAGGCACTGGTTATATTTAAATCACTTCATTTAAAAGGAATAACTCACTAGCAGCTTACTGCCGCATTATCGTCTGCACATTTCTCAAACACAACTTTAGAATAAAAACAGAAAAAACACTTCACTTCACTTCAGTTTCTGGATACTGAGATTTTAATTATAGGTGGCGCGGTATCGACTGCCTACATGGAACAATTTCATTTTATTAAATTATTATTTTTAAGGGAGGCAGCATTTAAAAGTAAGAGAAAAAGAAAAAAGGTGAAGCGTCTGAGGACATTTCACCCATATAAACCTATTGCGAAGATAAATATTGCGTCAGCGTGGGAGTTTTTAAAAAAATTATGCATTTTCAAGTAATCTCGCATTAAAAAAGTACATTTTTTTTTTTTCAAACAAGACCGATTTATATACTTTATGTTACATATGTTACAAGTGTTTTATAATCATTTCACTAAATAATACCTCATTTCTTATTCTTACGGTGAAAATGTCATTTTCATCTTAACAACTTGCTTATATGATAGAATATACACTGTTAAAAATAAATCTGTGAATTTCAGGTGAAACTACCGGCAGCAATGTAGCCGGACTGTTACCGTTCCGTATGTAGATTTACCGTTGTGGGACATACAAGAAAGGAAAACTCCGTTTGAAGAAGCGGTAACTTTCTGTTACAAAGTCTGATTTTTAATGATAATAATTTAATCTAATTTTTAAAATTAACAAATCGATTAATCGTCAAAGATATCGAAATTACCTACTGATTTTAAGCTGCTATGTTATTTTACTTATTTTATTATTATTGCACAATTTAGTTCACGCCGTCCTCAGGATCGAACTCGGGACCTTTCGACAGCGGAATAAATCCTTACTAGCCGAGCCAAAGCTGCTGATGCCGGGTTGTACAGAATATGTCTTTTATGAGTTAGTGGGAAAATCTGTTGTGTTTTGTAAAGATTTCCTTTCAAATACATTCTTTATAATATTTGTAAACGGTTTATTTTATTTTATTTTAGACTGATGCATAATGCTTATTATTTTTTTTAAATCAATTTTTCTTTTTAAATAGTTTAAATAAAAAAAATCACTGTTTAAAACCACCGTTTATTTTTATTTATTTATTTATTTATTTTTTTATTTATTTATTTATTTATTTATTTTTTTTTGAATGAATGAAAAAAACTTTTATTAACAACTGTTTTTTAGAAAAATAATGTTATAGACAATTTTTTGAAATTGTCGTACACTATTTATTTATTTATTTATCTATTGGCTAATTAATTAAAAGATTTTTTAATAAGAAATAAGAGAAAAATAAACAGAAAAAATTTAATTTAAAAGGGACTTTTTATGTTTTCCTTATTTCTTGTCTCTAGTGGGATACGAACCCACAATCTGCGCTCGCAGGTAATTAGCGGTATGGTGCCTTGACCACTCGGCCACGGAGCCCTTTACACAAAGGAGTGTCTCCGTTTTTTGTTTTTATTTCCACCCTTTTCTTTATTTTCAGGAAATATGGTGGGATTTGCTGATTTGTAACGGACAATGCTCTTTTGTTGTGAAAAGCGACTTTTTCTGTGAAATTCAGGAAAAAAATATTCGTGAATTTCAGAATTTTTTTAACAGTGTAATTATAATTACCGTTCAATCATCTATATATTTAAAACACCTGGCTGTTTTTTTGGACATCAGCCCTGAGCTTTCCACTGTCCCGATTTTGATAATTATTTTTTTAAATGAAAGCTGTTTATGTGTAGATGTGCCCATTCTGTCTGATTTTTAATTTATTTCAATTTTTATATTTTATTTTTAATTTTAAAAGCTTTTTCATGACATTTCTTCAAAACAGTGGCAACAGGTTAAGCTTTTCTCAAAATTTATTTTGTTTCATTATTTTCCACCAATCAGGAGATTGATCTCATCAGTGAATGTATAATCGCATTTAAAAAAAATAAAAATAAAATAAAATAAATAAAGGTTTTTGTTAAATTTAATCATAATAAAATGATTGCTCATAGTTATTCCCTGCAATACACAGATTATTTACTGAGTAATATTATTAAGTATTATGTAAGTAAAATAACAGAAGATAAACTTTAATAAAATATACTAGCTAAAGCAAAATTTTGTCGATGGAGAAAATGTCGTCATGCAGAAATCAGATAAATTTGTTCCATGAATATAATATACATTGTTATAGCTGTGTCAGTGATGATGTCATATCCACTGACTTTAATTCCTGCATCTAAATAAAGTGAACCTCTATTAATGTGAATGTCCATGGTATGATCAAATGAAAATATTTCTATAAACTGCGCCATTTATATTTAATTATAATGAATATTTTATGAAAAACTAAAGAATTCTTAAATAACTGCATAAATCACGCTTTTATTTAAGAAAAGATGAGTATTTCTGAAGGTGTAAATGATGTCATATTAGAGAAAAAAAGAATAAAACCTGTGATATGCCGGTATTACTATATTTCTATCTTACATAATATCAAAAAATAATTAAAATCATTTCATTCTATTAAGTTATTGTTTAAAATAAAAAAAAAATCCGCATTTCAGCAACAAAAACAAAAATTTTATTCTTTTTAATAACAGAGATATCTTTTTTTTTTCTTTTTGTTGTTGCCATAATAATAAAATTAATTTTTACAAGTTCATGGAGGATACAAACCAATAAATAAATTAAATTTATTGCAAGTGCTGTAAATGTGTAGTGGGTTGGTTAAGCAGTTTAGTAAGTCCATGTTTCTATTATAATTAAAATGTTTCATTGATATTATAATAATTGTACAGTTATCAAGCGATATTTAAACGAAGAAAAAATAAACTAAGCAGATATTTTTGAATTTGTCTTCTGGGGTATAATATTAACTTCCTAAATAATTTGGCATTTAAATAATATTTAAAGTTTAGAAACCGCATTAAAAAAAGAATTGTAGCTGAAGTTAAGTCCAACATAGTAATTTATGAGTTGTTTTCCTTATTTTTTGTTATTTTCTGAAGTTTGTACATCTTTATCATGAAAAGCTATCTTATCCCTATTTTAAGAGGTAGCAATTGTTTATTTCGCTCAGTATTTTACTGTCTATAAAAGATTGATTATCATACCTAATATATATTCTTTTCCGTCGAGTTTCGACGGGTGCAGCTAGTAGTATTTATTTCAAGAAAGAATGTTTTAGAACAGTTTTTAAGATTTGTTTTTTCTTTTAACAAAATAATTAATGCATAACTCAAGGATTTTATAATACAAGACTAGATTAACAATAAAACAATAACACAAGGAGAAAATGTTAATATAAAAGCAAATCGACGATGGTAAATAAAATTGCACCGAACTTTTAGCCTTTAATATCTTATATAATAAAGCGAACAAAAAGTATTTGTGTGTGTGTATGTATATAATTATTATTTTAAAAACGGTTCAAACAATTTTGACTTAATTTTGTAACATACAGTTTTCAGGGGCAAGAAGATTATTGCGCTAAGTCACGGTTTCGAAAACTTGCCATTAACGATTTTTGGGTAACTACGAATCATGCTAATTTTATCAAAAACAGCTCTAACAATATCTGATAAATTTTGTATACTAAATTTTCAACTACGAGAAGGTCATTAAAAGGTGGAGTTGCTTCTTCAACCTTCCAGGCAGAAAAAAGATGAATTACTAAACGAAAGACTTAGCAAAATTCGTAGAATTTGCAAGATTTTATTAAAAAGTCTGAAGGGAAATTCATTATTTTTATTGTTTTAAAATATATATTTCAAATTTTATTACATGCAAATTAAATTTTTATATCCTAACTTAATATAAATGTTAGCTATACACCATGTTCCACATTCGGCATTTTTGATTATTTTAACATTTATCATTTTGTCTTCCTGTGTTCTTTCTCTTATTTTATGAACAAAACTTTAATAGCAATACTTTTTTTTTCATATCAAATGATAATAGCTATCGTTAGACAATGAAACACATGTAATCAAGTTGCGTTTACTTAGGCCTAAAATTTACATTTTGTTTATGAAATCTAGTTTTTAGATTTTTCCCCTTCTTTCTTAAAGCTGGTTGCAACATACTCATTTAATGCACTCACAAGGAAGGTCTCCATACGGGCATACCCAGAAAAATCTGAAAAAATTACAAAATGTTCTTCCCATATAGTTATATATGTTTATAAAAAAATTTCGGCGGAACCTCCTTATAATGTCCGTAAAAAAATAATAAAAATTTCGTTTATTTGGCGATTTATCTCCGGTTGGCGAAAAAACGAATTTTTGAAAAATACGCTTTTACGCTTCGAATACTTTTTAAAGAAAAAACTTTCTATGTTCAATTTATTTAAATAAGTTTAGTTTAAGTAATTTTAGTTTTGCATTTTTACTTTAATTTAAGTGTAATTTTGTCATATACGTTTATATGTATTTATAACAAAATGAAATTAATATATTTTATCATTTAAAACACAATTTAAATTGATTAAAATTGTAGTAAATTGAAAAATACACTGTTAAAAATCTGCTGCATTTTGTTGCAATGCACTCCCTTGCTTGTATAGAAAACGCTTACTTGGCCGTGAAATGGAGCTTTCTCATTGGTTGGAATAGAGATATTATATACAAGCGGTGGAGTGCGTTGCAACAAAATGCTGCTGATTTTTAACAGTGTATGACACGGTCAATTCCCCGTGCTATGGAGCATTCTCATTGGTCAGAAGAGAGATATTCTATAAAAGTAGTGGAGTGACGTTGCAGTAAATGCTGCAGAATTTTTACAGTGTAGTCAATTAAAATCAATTTTCAGATTCGTTAAAATCGTTTGCTTTTGGCCAGGAAATGCACTGCTCGCCAAATCCCGCGTCGCTTTCAGCTTTTCACGCCAATTATTCCAAACTATTTTATTTTTTTACATATCTAATAATGTAATTCCGCCGCTAATTTTCACTGATCCTTTATTACCTACATGAGTAGTTTAATTCGTATTTTTTTCGAAAAATTCTGAGTATGCCCCCAATGGAGACCTTCCTTGTCAGCTCATACTTAATTTTGAAACATGAATATACTCAAATATAAGCAAATGTGGTTTTATTGTTGATTGTGCGCATATTTTAAAGATTGAGTTTATACATTCTTCAATCTTAAGTAATTTTAATTCGGAACCATTTTGACTATGCG
Organism: Maratus speculifer; assembly: GCA_964019185.1. NCBI lineage: Eukaryota > Metazoa > Arthropoda > Arachnida > Araneae > Salticidae > Maratus > Maratus speculifer. The sequence goes on from OZ025291.1 coordinate 367,866,004, forward strand.
GCGTACTGTACTCGGATTTGAGTATCTTTTGCGAAGTTTTGAAACTGTTGTTTTTAAGAGTTTCATTTAAAAAGTTTTCTTAAATATTTGATATGACTAATTTCATTCAGGAACTTAGATATGCAGATAAAAGTTAAAAAGCTTCTGTTTTGTATACTCCACTACAAGAAAAATTTTCTTTAAAAACATTTGTTACTGCTTCTCTTAAAACTGACATTCGCGGACGCCTTTTTGGCTCATTCTACTGTAATTTAGGTTTTGCCTTTTGGCAACATATGAGAATCGAAAATTGGTTGTTTGTCGGCGAGCTATTCGGACCTATATGGGTGATTTTACGATAAAAGATTAAAAAAAATAGAGAATTCGGCCAAAAAAAAGTTTGATTTTGATCAAAAACCTTTAAATTATGATTTTTTTTCCGGTTTATTTACTTTTTCATATAAGGGCAAGTCACTTTATACATATTTTATAACTTTTTTTTGGTCAGTGACTCGCTCCCCTGGTAGTTATCTTGCCAGGGGAAATACGGCAGGGGAGAGACATTTTCATGTAAATTCAAAATTTTTAACTGACTGAATTAGTTTTTCGGTTAATTGTGTATTTCACTTTAATTATTACCGTATTGTTTAATTAGGGCAGTAAATACAATTGAATTAAATGAATATTATAAGTTTTATGACTTACCAGGGGAGATACACGATCACCGTGCGAAACCACTACATCACACGGTCGCGTCGCAACAACAAAAAATGGCGACGCTTAAATGGCTTGTGCGTTTAGTATTGCTAACTTCAAGCCAATAGATGTCCTTAAGTGCTACTTCCGATATAGCTATTGTTGAATTTATATTTGTTTCAGCGGAGCAAAATATGACAGGGTAGATACACAAAAAAAGCGGGACAAAAGTTAATTTTAAAAATTATTTGAAACTAACAAAATTATTTTACTTTTTTTTATAATACGTAAGTATAATTACTTAAATTCCAATTAAACATACTTTAGCTAAGCATCTGGCGGAAAAAATATATGCATTGTTTGAAAGTTAAATTGAAACCGGCAAGGAAACATGCCAGGGGGGAGACTTTTTTAGACTTTGTAAGAAATTTCATAAAAATGTGTTTTAATTAGGCATTCAATCGTGATGTTATATAATAAAATATATTAAGATGATGCGATTCATTGTAAAAAATAGCAACATATAGAATAAAAAAACCTCTTTAAAAAGGATTGCATTACAAATTACTTCTTATCGTAGAATCACCCATACATTGCTTTCGCTGGATCCACATTAGTTTCGACAAAATGTAAATATAATTGTAAATGTTATTTATATGTGTATAAAGAATTTTAAAGTAATAATAGTTGTAATAATTGAACCAGCGGCCAAATGAGTATTTCAAAATACTCGCATCATTCGACACAACATCATTTTTTATTATTATTTCTGTTCGATAATCCTTCATTTTTTTTTTCATAATGATGGGAAAGTATTAAAAATGGATCTTAAATGCAGATTTCATTAAAAAAAATTTCTGGAATGTTTTTAAAATTATTTTATCCTCTAAATTTTGTGGAAATATTAAAAACTAGCGGTCCGCCCTCGCTTTGCTTCGGGTAGAGCAAGTCGTCCAGTCCCAGGTCCAAAAGGATTAATACCAAGGTAAAAATAAAAAGCTTTTACAAAGATGGCATTTTAATTATTTTTTTAATAAAAAAACACTTATTGTGACGTAACTATAACAGCCATATGCTGTCGTGATATTTTTTTGTGGATAATTATACGTACTGCAAAGTCGTAGTACATTATTTTGTTTTATAATTAATAATGTTTGCAGCGCACGCGATGTAAGAATTTTTAAGGTCATTTTTCTACACCTTGGGTTACATTATTGGCATTTTAGTCAGGATCCCTATTTTTTTTAAAATATAATATAGCCTATGTTCACCGGAAATAGTGTAGCTGTCCAACGATGAATGAATTTTTTGGTACTACTCTGTTATCCCGTCGACCAGTTTCGCCAAATTATACAAATCGCCAAACTAATAGCCAAATTGTCCATATTGACGTAATTCTTATTTTAAATAACAAAAAAAACAAATAATTAGTAGAATATTCATAAAAATACAAATAAAAAGTCGAAATAAAAATCAGTGACATTTTAAACACGTGAATCGTGTTTAATGTCATTGAATGTGACATTCACGATCATCCATTATTGGCTATTTAATCTTATAGTTTGGCGATAATTTTTTGGTCGACGGGATAACCTAGTAGTACCGAATTTTTCAAATCCGTCAAGTACTATCGGAGTCTACTCAATTCAAACAAACAAACAATCAAATTTTTCTTCCTTATAATATTGGTATAAATGTGACGTCATTATTTACTGATTTTTAATTAGTTACATATATCCATTCTTCTTGTTCTTTTAACAAATACTTCAAAATTATAACTTTTAACAAATACTTCCTATGTTATTTAAAGTATGACGACATGTTTTTTTAAATCAAATATTTTATTAATAATTTAATTCTTTCTCGTTCACTTTACTTCTAATTATGACGCCATTTTTCACAGAGAACCTCTTTTTAACGTAACCGAAATTTGTGCGTCCTTTATAATAAAATACTTTTTTTTCCAAGTATGACGTCACATTTTTTTTCCTTTTGAATTCTTTTTATTTTAATTTTTCACGTGGATACAGTGCAACTGAAAATTAATTGCCGAAGAGAAATTATTCCAGTTTTTTATTTTCTTGGCAACGCGAAAGAAAAATGGTTATTTTTTATCGGAAAAAATTTTCATTGATTCTGTATGAAAAATATTGAAATTTTGAATTATTAAGGAAAATATTTGAATAAATCAAATAAAAAATAGCCTATGTTCACCGAAAATAGTGTAGCTTTCCAACGGTGAAAGAAATTTTCAAATCCGTCAAGTAGTTTCGGAGCCTATTCAATTCAAACAAACAAACAAACAAATCTTTCCTCTTTATAATATTAGTATAGATGTGCCTCCTCTTCAAATTCCACTCATGCAGCAATTTTCTTTTGTGAATGTTTTACAACACTTTTCCGTAGCATTTGAAGGAATAGAAGCAATTGAAGTGTCAGAGAATGAAAAATATATGAAGTAAATTCTATATACAAGGTTTTCAGCACATATGTTACAACATTTCAGTATACACTACTGTGCGAATTAATTGGGACAAACATGTTTTTTAAGAAAATTGTTCCTTTCTCGAGGATTTTTTGCCTCAAACCGGCTTCAACTGTATTTTGTTACAACTCGCCACTGCTCTTGACTAGTCTAAACCGGTTTGATCACGTGATCATGACATGGCGAAAATATTTCCCTTCAGTTGCGCTTCAGTTGCTGTACGGAGTGGTCGATTGTGTGAATTTTTTGCTTCGGATGCGCATTTAAAAAATGGATATCACTCCCAGGAAAAAGACAAGAATTGTTACCCTTAGACAGCATACCTTTATGACTGTGAGAGATATTGCTGCAGCAGTTGTAGTTGGCAAATCCAGTGTTTCTAGGATATTAATCAGCAAAAGAATTTTGGGACATTGTCTCCAAAACGAAAGAGTAAATGTGAACGCAAACGCAAGACCACACTTTAAACAGACAAATTTCTTGTACGAAATAGTAAAATGCATCCTCGCAAAACAAGTACAGATCTTCAGAGAGAATTATTAGCTATTGGTGTGAGAGTGGATTCATCGACAGTTCGACAAAGGCTTAATGAAGCTGGGAGATTTGCAAGAAAAGCAATCAAAAACAGTTATTAACCCGTGCAATGAAGAAAAAAAATGTTTCGATTGGGCCAGGAAATATCAATCCGGGACTGCACAAAACTGGAAAAATGTTGTATTCAGCGACGAAACGCATTTTTTTGTACTAGGGTTTCAATCAAGATTTGTCAGGCGAACTGATGGAGAACCCATCAGGGAACAACATCTTACACAAACAGTTAAGCACCCTCAGAAACAGATGTTTTGGGGTTATTTTACTTCTGGAGGACCTGGCAGCTTAGAACAAGTTGAAGGAATCATGAACTCTAAAATATACATCTCTGTAACAGAACGAAAAATTTTGCCTATGATGCAAACGTTCGCTGGTGGGTATCTTTCAACAAGATCTTGCTCCATTTCATACTTTTAAGCTAACAAACAAATTGTTTCAAGAACAGAAATTAACGATTTTGGATTGGCTTGGTAATTCTCCAGATTTAAATCCCATCGAAAATTTGTGGAACATTGTAAAGAGAGGTACGAGTAAAATAGACTGCTCAACAAAGAAAAGAATGATTGAGAATGTTATAAAAGTTTGGTTTTGTGATGACGAGATAAAAAATATATGTTCTAATTTAGTGGAATCCATGCCAAAACGTGTACAGGATCTCATTCAAGCTAGAGGAGGTCATATTTCGTATTAGATTACTATACAAAGCATGTAAGTTAACCTATACAAATTAAACAACATTTGTAAAAATTTTTGTCTTTGTCCCAATTAATTTGCACAGTAGTGTAGACGACACCTAATTGACGGGTAATCATAATGCATGGTTGCTATTTCTTTCCCGATGCAGCAGTGACGACACAGAATACATGAAAAGAAGGTCCCGAACAGAGAGAGAAAACATATTAATTATTCTTAATACTGCAAAAAATGACGGAGTAATGTTGGAAAATGCTAGAAAACTTGTTGCACGCATGGTGGCAGCTGCTGAAAAAGTCAAGATCACTCGTAGTATTGCCTCCAGGCACCGGTCAGCATTTTTAGAAAGAATCACGTTTTGAGCACCTTATCGCCAGAACAACTGTTGGCGCGGAGATGAAGTCAATGCTACGCACCATTTCTTGTTTGTGACATCAAACGCCTAGCGAATAGCAACCCTTCCTTCTGTAAAGAGATCGTGCTTATTGTTCATTTGTTTTTCCGAGGATATAATATGAGGAAATGTTATTCACCGTTGTTTACAGTTAAAACACAGTTTAAAACAAAGGGCTTTTTCAGATTAAAATGCTTTAAATTTCACAGAACATCCGCCATTTCGGATTTGAAAATCAAAACAAAAAGACGATTGCCGTTTGGCGATGCAGATAGCTGAAAGTTCTCGTTTTCGCCAACTCGTCAAGGCTGGTGCTCAAAACGTGATTCTTTCTGAAAATGCCACCGGGGATGTGTGACATGCATCTCTGCTCTGGGTGGTAATTTTAAGCACCATACTTCATCACGATCATATTCTTTTTTATTCTTATTTCTTAGACTTTTATGTTACTAAGAATAATAAAAATGCGTTTTTTTATCCGGTTCGTTTTCTTTCTTTCTTATGTTTGTCTTATTACTACAGCGGCAAAAACTGTTTCCGCCCACTTATTGCTATTTGAATTTTCATTGACTAGGTGTACTCTATATTTCCTGTAACTGCTGAGCTAAAATACATTGTGTAAAGAAACAGGCTATGTGTATTCCTGTTTCCGAACACGATTTTTAGCTGTCTGCGCGGAAGGATACAGCGACGATAATTCTAGTTCGCATTCATGGCAAAAAATGTAGATATTACATTGACTTACACGATTGGAGAAGCTTTCGTTAATTATATAAGCATAGCTTAATTTGAGGAGCATAAATTTTCATAATAGAAAAGGATGACACTAATTTCTAACTTTGAATATGCTGACAATTTTATAGCTATGTCTTGTAAGCTTCATTTGCCATTGAAGCTTCTAACCGCAGCAGCAGAGCATAATCTAGATTCCTGTTACAGCTCAGTGATGTAATATAAAGAACATTAAATTAAATGTAAAAAAATATATTAGTTTAAAAAGGAAAATAAAAACTTTAATATACGATCCGTCAACCACTTTAACATACGACAGGTATTCACCTGCTGCATTGCTTACTCAAATTTTTATCGACATTCTATATTTTCAAGTAATCATTTTTTTTCTTCAAATAAATGCATGTCATGGAAAATTGGTTCTGTGATGAAGTAATATGTGTTTTATGAATGAACTTATCTGCTAATAATGTCTCTCTGACAAAAAAGTAACTAAAGGTAGGCACCCGACGTGTACAAGTAGTTATGGAAGGCATTCAAAGACAAGAAGAGTTATTCTTAAGTTCTAACAACCAAGATCAGTAAAATCTTTGTATTAGAAAATAAATGATAACAATGATTGGTACTACTCTGTTATCCCGTCGACCAATTTCGCCAAATCATACAAATAGCCAAACTAATAGCCAAATTATACATATTGACGTAATTTTTATTTTAAATAACGAAAAAACAAATAATTTGTAGAATATCATTAAAAATACAAAGAAAAAGTCGAAATAAATGTCGCTTAATGACATTTTAAACACGTGAATCGTATTTAATGTCATTGAATGTGACAGTCACGATCATCCATTATTGGCATTTAATTTTATAGTTTGGAAATAATTCTTTGGTCGACGGGATAACCTAGTAGTACCCAATAGTTATATGGGAGAGCTCTTCGCGACACACAGCCAGTTTAAATTACTTAACATATGCTATATTATAACCTAACAAGTTATAGAAGCTATGCCAGCACATAACTCTCGAAGAATCTGGATTTGTCGTTTAGCACATACAGTACGGCATTGTCATTCCAATGTAACTGATGCCAAGTATTTTGAGACAAGAGAAACGAAAATAAATTCCATTCTGATCAATTGCAAATTAACTGATTAATTCAAGAGCAGAAATACAAAACCCCTCAATGCACAATATTTGAGCCAATAGCAGAGCCCAATATGGCGAACGGAAAAAGGAAGACAAAAGGCCTCAAAAAGCAGGCGAATACATCAAATGATCCTTACTAAAATGTTCTCATCAAGAAAAAGAATATTCAGAAATCGAATGATTTCAAGGTAGAAAAACGTGTTAATAAGTACCCAAGACAAATTTTAAACAGGGAAATGTAAAAAAAGAGTAATAGTTACATATTGTAGTTGAAAATAATAAAAGAAAATAAATTTAATTAAATGAAATAAAAAAATTAAAATAGATATAAGATATAATTTTAACTGTCCACATATATCAGTTAAGAATATCGATTTCGTCTTGTTTGCACTAGTGCAATATATTTAAACTATGCTATTAACAGTTACCCCAAGTATATTATGATAGCACAGCACGTCAGTGCTATGTTTTATCAATTTCAGGGAGACTCCTTAATGTTATTTTAATGCAGAATTTAACATTGAATAAGTTATTTACTAGACATATTCCCACTTTTTTTTACGCGCTTTCACAAATTTTCGCCGAAACACTTAATTAAGTAAAAAAAATTCCTCAAAAAAAAAAAAAAAAAAAAAAAAAACCTTGAGATCAATGGACATATTTTCTCTAACATTTAGTCATTTTTACGCGATTTCAAAGTGAAAAATACAATTTTTTTTTTCTTTTTATTGTAAGAATTAAAAACGGCATATTTAAAACGTGATGTTCGAAATCACACGGATATTTTAAAACATTTGATACCAAAGCAAGAATCATTTACAAGAAGTAATAAATATGAAGCATGATTTTTATAATAAAAAGACATTTTCGAACATTGATTAATGGATCAAGAAGATTTTTAATTGAAGAAATATAGAAAATAAGTAAATTAAACTTTTTTCAATTTACTATCCATTAATTGTCAAAATAATAGCAAAAAGCTTAAAAATATATATGTAACTGTCATTTGAAAGGGGTTTCTGACACATTGGCCTCAGAAAATAATCGCGCCAAACCCAGTGTGTATATGATATCTCTGCCGAGATTTTGTATCTAAACCACATTTTAAAAGTTTATCCGCCTTATATGTTAGAAGAATATCAAAATAAATTAAGGTAAATAACAGTGTTAAAAAAATAGTACTAGAGAATAATAGTAAAAAAATCCCTGTCGGCTGGGCCTATAGGCGGAGGTAGATTTCGAAGAGTGCTCATTTCAACAATATATATATATATATATATATATATATATATATATATATATATATATATATATATATATATATATATATATATATATATATATATATATATATGATTATCGATAAACCCAGTTTAAAAACTTCATTTGGCCGTTTATGAAAAATTTTTAATTTCATTTTTCTGCAAAAACTGGTTTTATGAGAATCATCTTAAGAAAAATTCAGCTCAAATGCCCATTTTGACAACATATTTTGAAATAGATTCTGAATTTATTAAAAAATTGACCAAAACAGTACATTATACAGTTCCTAAATAACAAAAAACTGTCAGTTGAATGCATTTGAGAAAAAAATTGAATTTAAAAATGAGTCACAAAATAACCGGTTTGTTGTTTGAATACATCCTTAGTTCTTTAATCATAATTGCTTCGGAAAATTTTGTGCGAAATATTCACTTTGACAGCATTTTAAAAAATATATTCTATCTTTATCAAAAAACTGGCCAATGCGTCACAGTATATAGTTCCTAAATAAGAGGATCTGTAAATTGGATGCGTTTGAGAGCGAAAATGGATTTTAAAACGAGTCATAAAAAACGCAATTTGCTATGTGAAAACTTCCTTAAATTTTCAAATCACGAAGACTTTGGGAAATTCTGTTTAAAATACCCTTTTTGGTAGCCTTTTTCAAAATATATTCTGTCTTTATCAAAAAACTGACCAGTGCATCACATTATATAGTTCCTAAATAAGAGGATCTGTAAATTAGATGCGTTTGAGAACAAAAATGGATTTAAAAACGAGTCAGAAAAAAACGCAATTTCTTATTTGAAAACTTCCTTCAATTTTCAGTTCCGATGACTTTCGGAAATTCTGTTCAAAATACCATTTTTGGTAGCCTTTTTTGAAATATATTCTGTCTTTATCAGAAAATTGACCAATGCGTCACTTTATACAGTTTCTAAATAAGAGGATCTACCATTTGGATGCGTTTAAAATCAAAAATGAATTTAAAAATGAGTCAGAATATAAGCAGTTTTTATTTGAGGTTTTTTCTCCAACTCCTATTTTTGTTTAATTTCTTTTTCTATACGAATTGGTCCTATGAAAAACTTGTCAATATAAAAGTTGTAGATATTTTTGAGAAGATGTAAAATAAATTTAATCAGATTTGATATCTTAAAAATTGACGGAGTTATGGATTTTTCTCTTTTTTCAGCGTCCTTTTTCTTTTCGTTTTTAATTTTTTCGTCGGTAAAAGTTGGTCCTATCAAAAACTTGTAAATACAAATGTTTTAGATAATTTTAAGAACATTTACAAAAAATTTAGTTGGACTTGATATCTTGAAAATTGACGATGTTATGAATTTTTTTCTCTCAAAATCCCTGTTTTTATCGCCCCTTGAGCCCACTTCTAAATTTATCAGAAATCTGTCATGCATATGCTTTTGGCCCATTTTTAAGAAGTAATATAAACTTTAAACCGATTCGATATCTACTTTAATTAAGAAGTTATGGCGTTTTTTTGGTTTTCACAAAAACGCCCCCTATTCCGACCCCCTTGGTCCGATTTTGCCCATTAACGAACTTAGCCAAGATTTTATCCCCTTTGATTTTATGTACGACTTTGGTGGAGATTGGTGAAGAATTATAGAAGTTATCGCGTCCATAAAAAAGTGAGATATATAGATAGATAGGTAGATAGATATACAAGGTGATTCAAAAAAGATGGGAAAAATTCTAAGGGGTAATAGTATACATCAAGACAAACAATATTAAATAGAAAGAAAAGTTCTAAAGCGTTTTCCAAAGGAGATAGCCTCCATTAAAGTTTAGGCTCCAAAATTTCAAATAAACATAAAACACGGAAAAATTGGTCGATTGATTTGCGGTTTTCACTAAAACTATTCTTTATGTTGGTATTTTCTTGAATATAAATTATAAAGATACATTTCGAAAAATGTCGATAGAGAGCGCTTTAGACTTTTGAGAAACGAATAACTGTTTTTTGCCGTTATTTTTTGCATCTCATTAAATGATTTCGCAGGCTTAAACTTAAATTTTTAACTCAAAATTTAAGTTTCAAGTTGGGAGTCAATCAAAGTTGGGAGTGGTTAAGTAGCACAAACTAAACTGTGTTCAGAGGTTCAAATTTCTGTTATGTTTTTTTTTTTAGTAATATATTTTTTTGTATAAATTATTTTAATATTCCAAATTTAAAATGAACTCTTGTTAAGATATTTTTAATACGGCTTTTTATAATGCTTTATGTATCTCATATTTAAAATTATTCTCCTTTTTTTTTCTTAGTAGCGAAAACCCTGGACATTTCCTTTTTTCTATTTTATGATCGTTCTCACGAGAATATAGGCTTTGGTGTGAAAGAAAGTGATAGCTTCCCATTCCCTTATCTAGCGTAAATAACACTCGTTCGTATGAATGCTTTTACTGTCCTGAAATAATTGTACTATTTGAGTAAAGTGGTCCTTTGTTGATTTTTTTCGAAGAAGAGTAGCTTCTGGCTTGTTTGTAAAGGGCGTATATTCAGCCTTGTTAAAAATTGGCCCACACGCATAGTTTATTGCTTGCGTACATGAATGAATAGTACCCTAAAATTTTATAACCCATGACAAACGTTGACTGTCATTTGAGGCGGAGTAGATATTTTCCCAGATCCTTAAAGTTATTTTATGACCGATCTGAGATAATAGTGCCAATTCACGGTTACCGGCGGGCACTGGTTTGCAAGCAGGTGCAAAATTTAGAGACAGCTGTCCCTGCTATCTGACCACGTGATTGAGAGTAGGGGACGCGAGCGATGACCATATTTGGTCATGAGAGAGGGTGACTATTGCATTGGCCAATGAGAGGGACTCTAGGAACAGGAGAGAAAGGGGAAAGCATTAGTCTTCCTAGTTTTTGGTGCCCCTTTTGATTTGCAGAGGGACGTGCAATTGGTTTTTTGGAAATAAAGTGAGTCCTGGTCAAAGCTTCGTACGGAGAGCATCTAGTTGAAGAAGCGCATAAGTTTTGTCTCCCCCCCTCCCCTGTTTTTAATCTGGGAGAGGGGAGGCCAAAGGAGTTCTTCGAGATTAGCAGTCTAGGTCAACACACTCCAAGTGTAAGTCTAGAAAAAGTGCTACCTGCCGGAGAGAGCCGAGAGCTTGCCGTGAAAGAATGTCCCCTCCGATCTAGCCTTCACCGTGAGCAGTGGAATGATTAGCAGTCTAAGACAACACACTCCAAGTGTAGGTCAAGAAAAAGTGCTACCTGCCGGAGCGAGCCGAGAGCTTGCCGCGAAAGAATGTCCCTTCCGATCTAGCCTTCACCGTGAGCAGTGGAAAGATTAGCAGTCTAAGACAACACACTCCAAGTGTAAGTCAAGAAAAAGTGCTACCTGCCGGAGAGAGCCGGGAGCTTGCCGGGAAAGAATGTCCCTTCCGAACTAACCTTCACCAAGAGTAGCGGAATAAATTGCCTTTGACAGCAAATGGCTGTTAACACGTGTCAGTAGTCGTCCAAGACTGCTCTAGTGCATGGAAGACTTGTGTGCTATTGTCCATCATATAAATGAAAAATGCCCAAAATGGGTAAATGAAAGAATTCAGCTGCTGCTTAAACTGAGTATAGACACTGGGAATTCTGCGTAGAGGCTGTTGCTCTGGTGCATGGAAGATTTGAGTGCTGTTGTCCATCATATAAATGAAAAATACCCTAAATGGTAAAATTAAAGAATTTAATCTGCTTAGAGACTGTTGCTCTAGTGCATGGAAGATTTGTGTACTGTTGTCCATCATATAAATGAAAAATACCCAAAATGGGTAAATGAAAGAATTCAGCTGCTGGTAAGAGATATATTCTGTATTTAATCTTAAACGATTTTTATCCTAGTGATTAATCTTGTAGTGATTTAGTATTTCCATATGTTTACAACAAAAGTTGTATTAGTGAATTCAGATGTTTTTTTTTTATGTTAAATTAAATAAAGGAGAATGTATACAAAGGATATGCTTTAGTATAGTTTTTTAGTTTTTTTTTATTTATCCTACCTTGATATTAATTTATTTGAATTTTAACCTCTGTAGTATCGAAATAACTATACTAAGTTTTGTAATACCATAAAATTAAAGTAGTTTCTTTGAATGTTTGGAAGTAAAAATAATTTTCAACCATTACCTTTTTTTATTTAGAATTTTTAAATAACTTATCAGACCGGAAATTATATTAGCTCGGATTAATTAATGTACTTTTAGCTTAAACTGAGCAAAGATACTTGACTAAGTAATAGATTTTTTTTTAAAGCAAAAACTGTTAAGAAATCCACATGATTTAAAATGAATTAACTTATCTTATAAAAAAAAAAAAAAAAAGAAAAAAAAATGGAGAAATTAAAGTAGATGTACTAACACTATACGAAATTGGTCAAAGATATCATTGTTGATTTCTGGGGTGTTTATTTTGATTATTTCTAGTGTTTTAGTTTTTTCAAAATTATATCTTTCTTTGCCTTCCTGAAAATAAGAAGGATTTCAGGGTCTTTCTTCTCTCTTTTGTAATGTTAGATTGAACCTTGTATTTTTAAATTATTAGTATGAGTTTAATATCTCAGGAATCAACATTGATAAATGTTGGGTTCTACTGCAAATCAAGGTTTAGTACTTGAGACTGGGTCAGAGTGAGAATCTTGCTGTGTTCTTTCTTATTTACTTGTAATCATTAAATTTTAAAGAATCTTAAATTACATTTGTGTTTATCCTTTTTATCGTTTTAATTTGTCTTATAGTTTATTTATTTTAGTGATTTCTTAATGTTAACTGGTGTAATCTTAATTTAATTAATTTTTTTTATATAAGAATCTAGTTTATTTAATTAATTCAACAACAAGATTCATGTAATTGGAAATTTGACCCAAATCTCATTAAAGTCTTTAATAAAGCTGAAGAATATTTATTGATCCATAATAACTAAGTTTAATTTGCTGAGCAGAAGTTGCAATTAATTAAAGTAATGATCTGTAGCAGAAGTTTAATAAAAAGAACCCAACAAAATAAATGGTGCCGTGTGTGAAAAGCCTGATTATTGTGGTACAATAAGTATAAAAATAGTACTATGAAGTAGAACCTATTTGTTACAACAATAGCCTGAATTTTGATATATATTTACTATATTAAGAGTGAAACGAAATGAAAATATGTGTGTTTTGTGATTTTATTGTGTATTATGTTTGATTATTTTAGTGTATGTTACGCATAACCAATAGGGGTGTACATAACTTACTAATTTCAAATGCCCTTTTTTTTTAGTTAGGCAATTTTACCGGGTTTTCAAAAAACTATTTGTTTTGAAATTTTTACTGTTATATTTACATTTAAATGAGTGTTTGGGCTTACTGAGTAAATTATATGCCAATATAAGTTATGTATTTATGTATTTTTTATTTATTTTTTTTTCTCTCTTTCTTGGGCATCTGAGAATTAAGTAGCAGTTAAATTACTTTATTTTCTATTATTTTATTTTTAATTCGGTGTGAAGTTTTGCCTAAAAAATGACAGAAAACCAGCATTTCAAGGAGCTCGCTCTTATTCAGAAAAAGAGTGCGTTGATCGAGAATGTCAGTCTTATTCCCCCTTTTAGTGGCGAAGGCAACTCTTGCTCATTTTCTGCATTTTTAGAAAAGTATGAGCAGTTGTCCGAGTTCTTTAATTGGTCAGAGGATGAGAAAAAATTTGCCCTACTAAGTAGATTAAGTGGGAATGCTGCTAGGATATATAAATTGCACCGCACTAAGGGAACTGTAGAAATAATTAAAGTACTTAAAGAGAGATATACGCAAGAGCTAGCCCCTGATATTGCTTTGACCCAATTTTTGAATTTTAAACAAAATCCCCATATGCCTGTTCAGGAATTTTACGACAGAGCATATGATTTGTCCCTTAAAGCATTAATAGTCGAAGGTGTAGAACAGAATGTTGCTGATAAAAGCAGGGAAGCTCTACTGCATTCTATGTTATTAAGTAATTTAGTTCCTGAGATAAGAAGAGGAGTTATAACTAGGTGCCTTAAGACACCTGTTGAAATTTTAGAATTTGCCCTCCTTGAGGAAAAAGCATTAAAAAGTGTTAATCCTTTATATAACATGCAGGTAGAGAATATCAACCCTTTTTTCCCCCAAATTGCCCAGCAAAGTGTTGCATGTGCTGCTATCCAGCCAAGTCACACTAACCAGTCAGAGCAGGAGATTAGTAAACTGCGGGAGCAGGTTGAAGCTCTTACTAGTAAATTAGAGAGATTTTTAGAGGGTAGCAATCAGCAAAGAGACTTTCACACTACTGAGAGGCCTCAGTATAGAGAATTAATCTGTTACGTGTGTTCCCAAACAGGGCACATAGCCAGATTTTGCCCACAAAACCAAAATGCTAATAGAGGGAACTTTCAGAATTTTAGAGGAAGAGGTAGGGGTAGTTATTCTCAGTCCCACCAAAATCGCAGGGGAGGATATAATAATTACAGAGGTAGAGGGAATAGAAATAATGATAATGGTGTAAATATAGAAAGCGAGAATGTTCAAAGCTCAATTAGTGAAGCGAATAATCAAAACAATTCTTTAAACAGGTAAGGGCTGGTGTCGATTTGGTCGAATCGTCTCCATCAAGGCCTCTAGACCTCCCAATTATTTTTAGTATGTTTTCACCCCAGTCTTATCATTTACCTACTGTCTTCATAAATGTAAATAATGTGTTTTTTAATGCGCTGTGTGATACAGGATCTGCTATAAATATTTTAAGTAATACAATACTTAATGATTTGGACTCTTATGAAATTGTAGAGTGCAATACCCCTATTTTAACGGTGACTGGCGAGAGAGTGCTTTTAAACCATAAAATTTCCTTAAATTTTAAATTTAATAATTTATTATGTCAGTCTGAGTTTTTTATTGTCCACGGTAAGTTGGCCGATGAGTTTAGTGTAATTTTGGGGATGCCCTTTTTAAGTAAATATCAGGCTGTAATTAATTGTAAAAATAACAATGTGGTTTTAGATGTTCCTACTGAAACGCAGTGTAAGCAAATAGTAGAGAGTCATATGTCAAATGTTTCACATGTGAAAAATTCTAGAGAAAAGAGTGTTGTAAATAGTATCAGTGTAAATAGTATAGTTTTAGAGAATAATTATGTAAATACTTGTAATGTGCAATCTAAAGGCAAGCAAAGTTCTGATAGTGAACAGAGAAGTAAGTGTAGTAATAAGAGTACTCCTAGGAAAAATGTAAACAAAAAGAGTAAGGAATGTGTACAAGAAAAATTTGAGAATCTGGGTAGTGGAAATGAGACGGTTCAGGGTAATATGTATCCCATTATGGAGGAAAGGGTAGACTCAAGCATAACATTTAATGCGAAAGAGTCAGAAAGTGAAATTGCTCAGGTTTTTTGTTTGCAAAGTATACCAGGGAGTGACTCAAGTACTAATGAGTGTGAAATTAATGAGAATAATGTGCCTTTAGACCTTAGCCAGCAATCAGCGAGTCAAATTATACAGGAAAATTCAATCTATGTTCATGAAAATCTTTACATATCTGAGGATAATGAAAATGAGCTAGTAAATAGAGCAAATCAGACTAATGAGTTAGGCATTGCTGATAATGATAATAACAGGAATAGTGAAAGTACTTCCTTAGCTATTTTATGCGAGAGAATTTCTGTTCCCCCCCAGTCAAAATTAATAGCTGAAGTTAAATGTAATAGAAATAATTTTATAAAAGATAATGATGTACTAATATTAGAACCTTTAGCGAAGAATTTGAGCCAAGGGCTTCTTATTTCTCGAACCATTTGTACTCCAGAACATGGCCTTTTTGTTTCGCTTGCTAATTTTTCGAATAAAACTGTTAAGCTAGGAAAAAATACTTATGTTGCTAAAATTCAGAAATGTGTAGATAAATCTAATATACCCTTAAATAATAATAATATAACTTGTAATGTAAATTTAACCACTCCAATAGCTGACTTTGATCACGCTGATCTCACTTGGAGCTCTGATATTGATTTAAGCCATCTAGACCCCCCCTTAAAATCTAAAATGCAAGAATTTTTAGACCAAAATAAAGATGTGTTTGCAGCTTCTGTCCTAGACTTACCAGGCTGTAATACCATACCCCATGTTGTAAACTTAACCTCTGATAAACCTGTAAAATCCAAAGCTTATAGAGTCCCATATAAATTACGCCAGGAAATGGAAGATCAACTTAATATTTTACTGCAAGCTGAAATTATTTCCCCGTCTATGTCTGAATTTGCTTCTCCAGTTATTCTTGTAGAAAAAGCAGATGGTTCTTATAGGTTAGCTGTTGATTTTCGTAAACTTAACAAGAATCTTGTCAAAGATGCATATCCTATCCCAAACATTACTGACTCTGTTGATGCGTTAAGTGGAGCTAAATTTTTTTCAACACTAGATTTAACTAGTGGCTTTTTCCAACAGGTCATAAGACCCGAAGACAGGCATAAAACTGCTATTATCACGCATAAAGGTCTTTTTGAGTGGAATAGAAATTGTTTTGGGTTGTCCAATTCAGGCAATAGTTTTCAGAGGCTAATGAATGCCATTTTCGGAGATTTAGGAAATCTAGGAATTTTAGTGTATATAGATGGTATTGTCATTGCTTCGTCCGATGTAGAATCCCATTTTGAAAAACTTAAATTAGTATTTGATAGACTAAGACAACATAAACTGAAACTTAAGCCCAGTAAATGTAATTTTCTTTCGAATAAAATACAGTATCTTGGCTTTGAAATTAATAGCGGGCAAGTATCCCCGGTTAATAAAAATATTGAGATAATAGAAAAATTACAACCACCTACTAATCGAAAAGGTGTCAGGTCTTTTATTGGAACCCTATCATTCTATAGGCGTTTCATACCTGACTTCACAAAAAGGGCATTAAATTTAATCGATTTGACTAAGGAAACTGGACATTTTGCCTGGACAAAAGAAGCCCAGGAGGAATTTGAAGATTTAAAAAAGGCTTTAATATCTAAACCGTGCCTAGTATTGCCTGATTTTACTAAAGAATTTTATCTATATACAGATGCGAGTGGAGAAGCACTGGGGGCTGTTTTGTCACAATTGGATGATGAAAATAAAATTCATCCAGTGGCGTTTGCCAGTAGGCGACTAAAAGGTGCAGAGACAAGATATTCTGCCACTGAGAGAGAACTTCTCGCTCTGGTTTGGGCAACTAGTCATTTTAAGTGTTATCTAGCTAACACTCATTTTAACATTTTTACTGATCATGCCCCACTTACTTTTATGTTAAAAATTCATGACCCCACTTCACGTATAGCCAAATGGGTATGTACTCTTTCAGATTTTGATTTTACTATTAAATATATTAAAGGGAAATGCAATAGTGTAGCAGACTTTCTATCTAGATTTGCTAAAATTGATGAA
Source organism: Maratus speculifer (assembly GCA_964019185.1). Classification (NCBI taxonomy): domain Eukaryota; kingdom Metazoa; phylum Arthropoda; class Arachnida; order Araneae; family Salticidae; genus Maratus; species Maratus speculifer. Next base: position 367,883,409 of record OZ025291.1, read on the forward strand.
ACACCTGAGATTAGTAAGAGTAATTTTTGTATTCAAGTAGAAAAAGAAACTACTTTTGTTCCCCATTCAAATTTAATTGAGAAAATCAGTGAATTACAAAAAATTGATAAGAAATGTTGTGAAATAGCTAGAAAATTAGACAAAAATATAGATATAGCACCTAAATACATGAAGTTTTTTTTTAGAGATGATATTCTTGTATGTGAAGACACCAGAGATTCAAGTGTAATAAATAATCCTATTAAATTAGTAGTTCCTAGGGATATGATTGAGCAAGTGTTCGCTCTTACACACGATTCTCTAGCGGCTTGTCATCAAGGGTTTAAGAAAACGATTGACCGCATCCGGGAGCACTTTTACTGGCCCGGAATGTCGGCCGATGTCAAGCATCTAGTAGAGTCTTGTATTAGTTGCCAGCAGAAGAGAGCGTATAAACCAGATCAGCAGGCACCCCTTCAACGGATGCCTACACCTGAATTTCCCATGAACAAAGTTCACCTAGACCTAATTGGCCCATTACCGGTCACGTTTTCTGGTAACACCCATATTGTTACGTATATAGACTCATTTACTAAATGGCCAGAGGCCTATGCTGTTAGCTCTACCACGTCGGATGTTATCGCAGATACACTTGCCGATTTCATTTCACGTTATGGCGCTCCTGTGTATATTGCGACTGATAATGGAAGAAATTTAATATCGGAAGCGATTGAGCATGTATATAAAATGTTTGGTATTAAACATATAACTACATCCGCCTTTCATCCGGCCTCGAATGGACAGATTGAACGGCAGAATAAAACTTTAAAAAACGCACTCAGTCACATTGTAAATGAGAACCAGTCAGACTGGGATACTAAACTAAAATTTGCCCTATTAGCGATGCGTTCGGCTGTGCATTCTTCGACTAAATTAACCCCCGCAGCAGTTTTATATGGCAGAAACTTAAATCTACCATATAATCTATTTTCGCAGTCGCCGAGGTTTAGTTATAACGACGCCCCATCTTTTTGTGAATTATTAATACCCGCACTCCAAAAGGTATATGCTGAGGTGCATGATAATTTAGTTAAGGTGTCTGAAAGCCAGGAAAGGTACAGAGAAAAAACTGCAGTCGTTAAGGATTTAAAAGTAGGCGATAGAGTGTGGTTATTTAACCCATCTATCACTGCCGGCAATACAAAAAAATTGTCGAAATTAAATAACGGCCCATTTACTATAATTGAGAAGCTCAGTGAAGTTAATTTTAAGATAGCATTAATTGCTAATCCTTCTAAAACTCAAATTGTCCATGTAGACCGCCTCACTTTATTTAAAGATAGGCATATTTCAGGTGTAAATGAGCAAAATGGAGACGATATTGTAGACCAAAACAAACGCCAAACTCTGATACCAACTACGAATGATTCGAATCATTCTCAATTCGATTTCACTACGCGAAGGAAAAGGAATCGATTCATAAATAGATTTCCCCCTCCCATTCCATGTCAAGGAACCAGCCAACCCGCAGTGCAATCTACGAGCAGACGACAAGAGCGTAGCGAGGAAACGGTTGGTGGGTTGCTCGCGGAAGCACGGGAAAATACGGAAATAATAGCGAGCGCTAATAGCTGTGAGGGAGTTAGGCAGGTAGGAACGCATATTGATTCGGTGCGCGTGAGTCGTTCGCGAGATCGTAATGGCGTCTGTTTATCTAGGCGAAACAAATCTTATTCAATTCCGAGAACTGGGTATGCGTTTCGAAAAAGGGATTCGCGACCGAATTATAAACTGTAGGGCGGTTTAACTTTATTTTTTTTAGATTGTATATAAATACTTGTGATTTTAGTTATTTTAGGAAGGTTTTATGCGCGAATTAGCTAAAATTTAAGTAGTTTTCGAGCCTCGATATCGTTTGTCTTGATTTGGTTCCACTGTTATTTAATGTGGATTTCCGCCAGTTCCGTATTTTCTCTCGGTGATTTATGGATTATTTCGATAAATTAGAACCATGTAAGTGCTCCGCCCCCTATATGTATTCTTTTTTTTTATTTTTTAGCGAATTTTAGCGCTAATTTAGGGGACTTAGAGAGATTTCGGGTCAGGAAATTTTGGAGTAGAGATTTGGTAGCAGTACATGTGTTGCTTGCGTATTCCTACTGCCCCCTTTTTGTATATAGTATAGGTACTGTTAGGAATGTAGTTCATCTTTTATTTTTATTTTTTTTTATTTTTTTTTTTTTTGCATTTCTTTTAACTTTGTATTTTTTTTGGATATTTTTGATATTAGTTCTCTATTTGGGAAGTGGGGATTTAAGATACAGGTAGTGTACACCCCACAGCCCACAGATATATTATCTGGTCTAGATGTATTATATATGTATATAGTTTGTTTATATAATCTGTTTTGTTATTTCATGTGGTTTTTCTAACAATATACCCATTGTTTGTGTAAATTGGGTATTTAAAAAAAAAAAAAAAAAAAAAAAAAAAAAAAATTAGTGGTACTTGTCAATGAAATTGGCGAACTCTCTTGTGAAATTATCAGTTCATTTTAAGTATTATGTGTAGCATTTTATGAAATTTTTTTTTAGTTACTATTAGTATATGGAACATTTACCCATTGATAATAACTAAGGCAGACAATTATCAGTCTAGGCTACACAAGGTAGCCTATATAATTATAATGCTGTGATTATAAAATGCCCATACACTTATGTAATACTGTGTCACCGTTACAAGTCATTGAACTGTTTTTTTTTTTTTTTTTTTTTGTTTATATGCACATGTTATGCCACTGAATATAAACAGGTATTAGTACTGTTTTTTTTTATGTGTACCCTATAGATGTACTGAAAGGTTATTGCTATTTTTGTTTTGTGTATGTGTATACAATATGTTATCGTGCTATTATATGTATATATTTGTGATACCTACAGCTGCCAAGTAGTATATCTATTGTTTTTTTCTGAAATTGACTGTTTCGGTCCTTTGGCTCTATCCTGCTCACAGGATTCAAAATTTTTAAAAAAAATAATTTTTTTATTCACTGGACAACTCTTCCTTGCATTCTACTTGTAGAAATTTTTTTTAGGGATATTTTTTTTTCTTTTTACAGAGGTGTTAGCAGATAGGGATATCCCAGTGTGTTGGTATTCTTGACGGTATAGCAGATGTAGAGATTTAATTAAGTATGCCAGGTATATAGTATAGATTTTAATAGCATCTTAGGCCCTAGTATATGTTTAACTTCTGGATGTTTTGCCCAAGCTTCAACTTAGCATTTCCGGTGTGCAGAGTTGGTGTGGTAGCTTAGTAGGGTGATAGGTTATCAACTTTTCGGGTCGTCGTCTGATCTGTTCTAGGCGATTATCTTTATCCTACTTTTCAACCGGGGTACTGCATTGTTTTTTTTATTTAATCTTTTCTTTCATTTTGGATTTAATTTTAAATATTTTTTTAGGACTTTCTTTGACTGACCTTATGTGGTCATTTAGCTAAAAAAAATAAAATTCTTGTTTTTGTTCAAAACTAATAATGTTTATTTTTTTTCAACGAGGGGGAGCTCTTGTTATGTTTTTTTTTAGTAATATATTTTTTTTGTATAAATTATTTTAATATTCCAAATTTAAAATGAACTCTTGTTAAGATATTTTTAATACGGCTTTTTATAATGCTTTATGTATCTCATATTTAAAATTATTCTCCTTTTTTTTTTCTTAGTAGCGAAAACCCTGGACATTTCCTTTTTTCTATTTTATGATCGTTCTCACGAGAATATAGGCTTTGGTGTGAAAGAAAGTGATAGCTTCCCATTCCCTTATCTAGCGTAAATAACACTCGTTCGTATGAATGCTTTTACTGTCCTGAAATAATTGTACTATTTGAGTAAAGTGGTCCTTTGTTGATTTTTTTCGAAGAAGAGTAGCTTCTGGCTTGTTTGTAAAGGGCGTATATTCAGCCTTGTTAAAAATTGGCCCACACGCATAGTTTATTGCTTGCGTACATGAATGAATAGTACCCTAAAATTTTATAACCCATGACAAACGTTGACTGTCATTTGAGGCGGAGTAGATATTTTCCCAGATCCTTAAAGTTATTTTATGACCGATCTGAGATAATAGTGCCAATTCACGGTTACCGGCGGGCACTGGTTTGCAAGCAGGTGCAAAATTTAGAGACAGCTGTCCCTGCTATCTGACCACGTGATTGAGAGTAGGGGACGCGAGCGATGACCATATTTGGTCATGAGAGAGGGTGACTATTGCATTGGCCAATGAGAGGGACTCTAGGAACAGGAGAGAAAGGGGAAAGCATTAGTCTTCCTAGTTTTTGGTGCCCCTTTTGATTTGCAGAGGGACGTGCAATTGGTTTTTTGGAAATAAAGTGAGTCCTGGTCAAAGCTTCGTACGGAGAGCATCTAGTTGAAGAAGCGCATAAGTTTTGTCTCCCCCCCTCCCCTGTTTTTAATCTGGGAGAGGGGAGGCCAAAGGAGTTCTTCGAGATTAGCAGTCTAGGTCAACACACTCCAAGTGTAAGTCTAGAAAAAGTGCTACCTGCCGGAGAGAGCCGAGAGCTTGCCGTGAAAGAATGTCCCCTCCGATCTAGCCTTCACCGTGAGCAGTGGAATGATTAGCAGTCTAAGACAACACACTCCAAGTGTAGGTCAAGAAAAAGTGCTACCTGCCGGAGCGAGCCGAGAGCTTGCCGCGAAAGAATGTCCCTTCCGATCTAGCCTTCACCGTGAGCAGTGGAAAGATTAGCAGTCTAAGACAACACACTCCAAGTGTAAGTCAAGAAAAAGTGCTACCTGCCGGAGAGAGCCGGGAGCTTGCCGGGAAAGAATGTCCCTTCCGAACTAACCTTCACCAAGAGTAGCGGAATAAATTGCCTTTGACAGCAAATGGCTGTTAACACGTGTCAGTAGTCGTCCAAGACTGCTCTAGTGCATGGAAGACTTGTGTGCTATTGTCCATCATATAAATGAAAAATGCCCAAAATGGGTAAATGAAAGAATTCAGCTGCTGCTTAAACTGAGTATAGACACTGGGAATTCTGCGTAGAGGCTGTTGCTCTGGTGCATGGAAGATTTGAGTGCTGTTGTCCATCATATAAATGAAAAATACCCTAAATGGTAAAATTAAAGAATTTAATCTGCTTAGAGACTGTTGCTCTAGTGCATGGAAGATTTGTGTACTGTTGTCCATCATATAAATGAAAAATACCCAAAATGGGTAAATGAAAGAATTCAGCTGCTGGTAAGAGATATATTCTGTATTTAATCTTAAACGATTTTTATCCTAGTGATTAATCTTGTAGTGATTTAGTATTTCCATATGTTTACAACAAAAGTTGTATTAGTGAATTCAGATGTTTTTTTTTTTTTATGTTAAATTAAATAAAGGAGAATGTATACAAAGGATATGCTTTAGTATAGTTTTTTAGTTTTTTTTATTTATCCTACCTTGATATTAATTTATTTGAATTTTAACCTCTGTAGTATCGAAATAACTATACTAAGTTTTGTAATACCATAAAATTAAAGTAGTTTCTTTGAATGTTTGGAAGTAAAAATAATTTTCAACCATTACCTTTTTTTATTTAGAATTTTTAAATAACTTATCAGACCGGAAATTATATTAGCTCGGATTAATTAATGTACTTTTAGCTTAAACTGAGCAAAGATACTTGACTAAGTAATAGATTTTTTTTTAAAGCAAAAACTGTTAAGAAATCCACATGATTTAAAATGAATTAACTTATCTTATAAAAAAAAAAAAAAAAAAAGAAAAAAAAATGGAGAAATTAAAGTAGATGTACTAACACTATACGAAATTGGTCAAAGATATCATTGTTGATTTCTGGGGTGTTTATTTTGATTATTTCTAGTGTTTTAGTTTTTTCAAAATTATATCTTTCTTTGCCTTCCTGAAAATAAGAAGGATTTCAGGGTCTTTCTTCTCTCTTTTGTAATGTTAGATTGAACCTTGTATTTTTAAATTATTAGTATGAGTTTAATATCTCAGGAATCAACATTGATAAATGTTGGGTTCTACTGCAAATCAAGGTTTAGTACTTGAGACTGGGTCAGAGTGAGAATCTTGCTGTGTTCTTTCTTATTTACTTGTAATCATTAAATTTTAAAGAATCTTAAATTACATTTGTGTTTATCCTTTTTATCGTTTTAATTTGTCTTATAGTTTATTTATTTTAGTGATTTCTTAATGTTAACTGGTGTAATCTTAATTTAATTAATTTTTTTTTATATAAGCATCTAGTTTATTTAATTAATTCAACAACAAGATTCATGTAATTGGAAATTTGACCCAAATCTCATTAAAGTCTTTAATAAAGCTGAAGAATATTTATTGATCCATAATAACTAAGTTTAATTTGCTGAGCAGAAGTTGCAATTAATTAAAGTAATGATCTGTAGCAGAAGTTTAATAAAAAGAACCCAACATTTCAAATGATTATAAAAAACGGTAAAATTGGTCGATTGATTTGCGGTTTTCACTAAATCTATTCTTTAAGTCAGTATCTTCTTGAAAATGAATTTTAAAGATAAATTTTAAAAAATTCCGTTACAGGACGCCTTAAACTTCAGAGTAACCATAGAGGTCGCTTTAGACTTTGGAGTAAAGAAAAACTATTTTTTACCGTTATTATTTGCATCTCGTTAATTTTTTTTTTAGAAGCTTAGACATAAACTTAAATTTTGCGCAAAAAATTTGAATCGTAGGGAGTGATTAAGTAGAGCAAACTGAACTGTGTTCAATTGGGGTGGGGAGGTTCGATTTTCAGGTTACCATAAAAAGGTAGATTTGTTTACGGTTTTCGCCAAAATTATTCTTTATTCCAGTATTTCCTTGAAAAGAAATTTTAAAGATAAATTTCAAAAAATTCCGTTAGAGGGCGCCTAAAACTTTAGAGTAAACAACAACTATTTTTAACTGGTATTTTTTATATCTAATAAATGCTTGTAAAAGCTTATAGTTAACTTTTGAGCTCAAAATCTGAATCGTTGTGAGTAATTATGTAGCGCAAAATTGAGCTGTGTTCGAGGCGTGGTGAGGGTAACATTTCAACTCTTGGACACAGCTCAGTTTGCGCTTCTTAACTCCTCTTAACGATTCGAATTTGAGCTCAAAATTTAAGTCTAAGATTTCGCAAGCATTTAATTAGATGCAAAAAATAACGTTTAAAAATAGTTGTTGGTTACTCTAAAGTTAAGGGCACCCTCAAACGAAATTTTTAAAAATTTATGTCTAAAATTTATTATCAAGGAAACCGTGACATAAAGAATAGTTTTAGTGAAAACCGGAAACAAATCGACTAATTTTTCCATTTTTTATAATCATTTGAAATTTGAAACTCCCCACCCCCATTGAACACTGTTCAGCTTGCGCTACTTAACCACTGCCAATGATTCAGATTTTCTGCGCAAAATTTAAGTTAATCTCTGAGCTTCTAAAAAAATTTAACGAGATGCAAATAATAACGGTAAAAAATAGTTTTTCGTAACTCCAAAGTCTAAAGCGCCCTCTATCGCCATTTTTTAAAATTTAGCTTTATAAATTATTTTCAATAAAATACCGACATAAAGAATAGTTTTAGTGAAAACCGCAAATCAATAGACCAATTTTTCCGTTTTTTTACAATCATTTGAAATTTAAACCCTATGAACACAGTTCAGTTTGAGCTACTTAACCGCTCCCAACTATTCAGATTTTGAGCTCAAAACTTAAGTTTAAGCTTGCGAAACCATTTAATGAAATGAAAAAATAACGGCAAAAAACAGTTGTTCGTTACTCCAAAGTCTAAAGCGCCCTCTATCGACATTTTTCGGAATTTATCTTTATAATTTATTTTCAAGAAAGTACCAACATAAAGAATAATTTTAGTGAAAACCGCAAATCAATCGACCGATTTTTGCGTTTTTTATGTTTATTTGAAATTTTGGTTCCTAATCTTTAATGGCGGCTATCTCTTTTGAGAAACGCTTGGGAACCTTGGTTTCTATTTAATATTGTTTGTCTTGATGTATACTATTAACCTTAAAATTTTTCCCATCTTTTTTGAATCACCCTGTATATATAAACTGGTGCGATTGCAATAGGTAGTATTTCTTACGAAATCTACCTAAAACAATAGTATATCAGCCTTAGTATGTAATGAAACTTGTAAATCTGCAGAACTAGGGTTTCAAACTCATGTTCTGCCAATTTTTTAAGGCTAAACCACAGAATTAACGACAACTTGGAGTGAGACTTTTCGGCACTGCAATAAATTCGCAAATTCTATCAACCTAAGCATTCAAATTCAATGTAAACAAATATAAGCAATAAGGTTTACAAATAATTTTTATTAATTTCCGATTTGGCGATTTTTTAAAATCGCGCCTAAAGTTGTAATGTTACAAATAATTAATGATTGGATAAAATTAATTTTTAATTAACTTGTATTGAATTTATTATTCCGATGATTGTTAAAATGATAAGTCACTATACGATTTAATTTTTAAAATATCACAAAGAGTTTCTGTTGAAAAGTAGCTCTTTTTTTACATTTCAAGTTAATATTTTTATGAAATTCTTTTTATTCATTATGTGTATAGAATATAAAAATGTAAACACATTTTTTTACGTCAATTTGACGAAAATTTTGTTTGCAAATACCTGTCACATACATATTTCTAAGTTATTTTTTATTATTTAAAAAAAGAAATAGTGATAAATAAAAGAAGTTTATTAATTACTATATAAGAAAGCAATTTATATCATTTTAAAAAAGAAAGTAAAAGAAAATAAATAATTTATTAATAAATATACAACGATAGCCGAGTTAGCATGTGAGACACACAATCGCTACTTTGTTCCAATGGTGCCACCATATTGCATGTATGACGTCTGTCCCCAACATAGACTTCTCATATAACTGGAGTCAGAATTAGGAACCTTTTCTTGAAGAATTGACCCACCTCCCCGACATCACGTGATGATAAGGAGAATGGGCACCAAACCCGTTTCTCCCGCCAATCCCACCAGCCACCAAGACCTATTTCGACTGTGTTACGCTTCTTTTATTAAGAGAATGAAAGCAGAAAATTTCCAAAAAAAGACACCCTTATGGCGATGAAATCTCGAAGGTCGATGCTTCAAGAATCTGCGAAAGTATCCGTTATCTAGTCTTTCCTGATGTAAGGACCCAATTTTTTTACGTTGAAACTTGCCCAGAGCTACGATAGCGGTTTGATTGTTTTTCGCTGTTAAAATTCTGTCGAAGTTAAATTCAATTTTGGGCAGAATTTAAATTCAAACATTGATTAATTTACCAAGAAGCTTCTAATTGAAGAAATACAGAAAATAAATAAACATGATGTCATACATAGAATAAAAAAAATAAATACATTTTATTCATCTTGTGTCTTGGGGTATTATTGGAGGGATATTATATTGTTTAGAGACGAATGTCTAGACCTATACTTTTACGCAATGTATCAATGCTGATTGTTAAGTATAAGTATCAATTATGCATACAAAATTCGCCGAAGAGAAAAATTACATCTGATTTTCGACATCGTAAAAAGTGAAATTGATATTAAGAATTAAAAGACGTACATTTATGACGTCATATTGGAAATGGAACAGAAAAATTTAAATATTTGGTAGCAAGACAGAAAGCATGTACATATTTCAGTTCTATATGTAAAAAAGAAAAAAAACTAACGATTTGGAAATAAGGCGAACGATTTGGTACGGTCATGGGTAAATTACATCAGTAATTGTGATACGATACCGCATAAAGGAAGTCCTGATGGTGGTACCCTCAGTTAATTTTGATATGAGTTCATTTCAATGCAGCAGTTATTAAAAAACTTCAAATATTAAACAAAACATAATTTGCAGAAATAAATATTTCCTATACTATTTAAGTCCGAGAAAGGACAGATATTAAGATAATTGGTTTAGTTATTTCTACATTTAATATTATTTTTTTTTTAATTAAACAAATTTCAGCTCTTCTTATCTGCATTCGGAAAATTATTTAAATTTTTTAGCAGCCCTGTGAATGATTTACAGATTTGCATCTATTAACAACATTCATTCGAACATTTAGTTCATTTAAGATATATATATATTTCAGTTGAAAATTCCCTTCCAGATTTTTTTCTAATGAGGCGAATGGAATATAAATACTTTTGTGCAGTCCGGTATATTAGATATATAATTTATGTATAAAGAATAATATTCAAAAAACTAATCAAATTTAAAAGCGCATACCTAATTTTAATACTTACTCTCCAGCAATTATTAAGCAAAGGCACCACTGCAATCAATTTCTTTTGTGAGTGCCTGTAAATTCACAAAAAAATTTATGAATGCTGTGTTTTAACGTGATCGTACTGAAATTCAGCGACTTAGATCAATTTCAAGACACATAAAATAGCGTAATGTCGTTAAAATATTTTCCAAACGATTTTACCCCATGTACCATAATATAATAGAGACTTTTTGTGAATCCCTGTAAAAGAAGCATTAATTGGGCATACTCGTATACAATACCAAACATACTTTGGTGACCCTAAATAAACTGTATCAATTGCATGAAAATCCGAGTATATTTACAGATGTTAGAGCGCGGCCAAACGGACGAACGGACAAACAAACCGAATGCATATTTTTGAAAAATTTTTGGAAAATGTCAAAAATGAATATTTTACAATTTAATTCGTTTTTCATGCAAATTAATGTGTTGCATTGGGGTTGTTTAAAAAAGATATGAAATACAACAAAAATCAGGCGACATTTTCAATATGATCATCAAATGCTTGCAAAAGATTTATTTTTTTAGCACTTACAAACAAAGTTGAAAGCACTTAAGCATTTGGTTTTTTTCTCCTTCTGTGTGTCTGTCCATCTGTCTGTCTGTCCACGTTCTAACTCCACTAAATATACTCGGATTTTCATACAACTAATAAAGCTTATTTAGTGTCACCAAAGCATGTTTGGTATTGCATATGAAGTATGTACGATTAATGGTTCATTTACAGGGACACTAAAGAAAATTCGATTACGTTATGGCACACGGGGAAAATCGTTTGGAGAGAATTTTAATGACAATATGCTGTTTCGTATGTATTAAAACTGATACATATTAATCACTGAATTTCAGTACAATCACGTTAAAACGGAGTATTCATAACATTTTTTATTTATTTACAGGGACACATAAAAGAAATCGTTTACAATACTGTTTTTCTGTATTAATTGTGTCTGGAAGGTAATTTTTAAAATTTATTTATTTATTTATTTGCATATTACATTTTATATAATTCTACACCTCATATCCAGGGCAGCACAAAAGTATTCGCATATCATTATTCTTATTAGAGGAAACTAAAAATAAACTATGAAACAAACTTTAGAATGCATGTTGTTAATAGATAACAATCTGTATAACATATACAGAGCTGCTTAATATTCGTATAATTTTCCTATTGTAGATGAGACCAGATGAAATTCGATTTTAAAATGCGTTATAGGGTAACATCCCCAGTAATTCGCACATTAAGGATTTGTCTTTATTCATTACCAAGAAATGAAATATTTACTTGCAAATATTTTTAAATCAAGGAGTGCATATCTTTGCATCTATTTTGCCCACTAAAAGCAAAAATATTTGAAAAAGTATTCTTATAAAAATATATTTATAAAAAGTTGCTGTAATCACCAGTAAGTGGCACTTAGACTTTTACATAATTAAAGTAACCCTTTTCAACAAAACAAAACTGTCGTCAATTAAAATTTAAAATTTACTGTAAATCATATAATAATAAATTGAAATGTATGTTTTTCTTAAGCCAAGGAAGAAGCATTTGTAACAAAAATGGCTAATTTGATACAAGCCATAACTGTTTCTCTTTCCAAGGCACTATTATCATTTAGTAGCATAAATCAAAGTTATAATCTGTAAAGTAAATGAGAATATAACTGGTATATGGTCTTGCATTTTTAAAAGACAGATAAAAATCTTATTTTAGGACATTTTGTAGGATGTGCCAATCACTGGTGCCTGCCAATTACTGGATATGTTACCCTAGATTTCCATATAGCAAAATGAGATAGAATATTTTAATTTTTTAAACCGTGCAGTTTTGTTATATTATTCTGAAAGCCCTGGAAAGTGCATCATAATCTATGCTTGAAGAATGATTATTTCTTATTTCTTTCTCATGTTCATTATTTATAACATGCAGTTATCAACTATTGAACATCTTATGTTTTGCGGACAAAATAAAAAACTACGAAGTCTAGACATTTTTAAGGAGACTAGTTTATTTCTAATTTTTAATTTGAAAATAGAAAGTCTTGAAAAAATACGGCTGGAGTCTTTAGAAATGAAACTTAGCTTAGAAATGAAAAGAGAAAAAGAGCAGAAAAGGATTTTTTTTTCATTTTAGGTGTTATGACTGGATTCAGAAAAGTACACAAAAACTTAAATCCTCATGTATTTCTTTGACACGTGTATATAATCAACCTCTGGGAAATAAACTATTTTATTCTTTTCTTCAAAATCTCTCGTTCTAGAAATACTTAACTTTTTGACACAATTTATGAATCTTTTTTTTTTAACGAAAAGTTAGAAAGTATAAAGTTGAAAAGGATGAATATTGAAGCGATTTAAAATCAAAATACATTTTCCATTTTCTTTACAAATCAATTATGTTCCGAGTTAAAAGCATTTATCCACAAGTTACGATCATTTCCTTTCTGTCTCTTGGTATCTTGTCGAGAAACTCAATTCAAAACGCAAATCTGACAGTATTTTCTGATTTTTTTTCGTTTAATTAAAGGTGGGAAATATCTTTCGAATTCACAGCTTTTGAATCACAAAATCGGTCAGTTTTATTGTTTCCGACCACAAATTAATTCAACAATGTGTCAGAAAGATGACATGATAATAGCATTAACCAAACTTTTTTACGGTTTTTTAACACCGCAGAATAAGTAGAGTTTTTTTTTTTTTTTTTTTAAACTATGTTATAGTTAAATACCTACTTCATTTTATCTATATACCTTTTTTTTAGGCGCGCTCAAGATGGAACATATGGATTTTAAAATTCAATAACTTGCAAACGGTGACAGCTATTTAAAAAAATTTTGCACGAGGGTTATGTATAATGTTAGGAGTTTTTTTACCGTAATTTTTTATTTTAGTTCGAATTTCAAACAATAGATAGCGCTAACGGCAATTAAAAACCAGGTCGACACCGAAACTGACCTCACTCAGCACTGATCACCTGGCCTACAATTGCCGTCGGCGCCATCTATTGTTTGAAATTCGAACTATAATCAAAAGTTACGGCAAAAAAAAAAAAAAAAAAAAAAAAAAAACTCCTGACACTATACATAACACTCCTGCAATTTTTTTTAAATAGCTGTCACCGTTTGCAAGTTATTAAATTTTAAGATCCATCAGTCATTTTTGGGACACCCGTTAAATACATAACACCTATAGTTGTCGTTTGTCAGTCCGTCTGTCCAACTTGAACAGCGCTAGAACTAATAAAATGATGGTTCAAAACTCTATATATAATAACGCTGCAGAATTGTGTCCAGTCATTTCAGATTTCATAAAAATCAAATCAAAACTTAAACGAAATTAATAAAATATTTCTTCATTCTATTAAATCTTATCATATGTAATGAACCGAATGATAATGGTGATGTAATGATTCAAGGTTGCCGTAATATTTACATAAAAATTAAGATGTATTCCTATTGTCTACAAATTTTTGAGTTTCTCTTTCTTCAAAGAAAAAAAAAATAACTAACGCTGTCACCGCCGCTGATAATGATTTTTTTCTAACCTAGGGAATTTTTTCGCTAGTATTAAGGAAAGAAGTGCACATAAAAATATAAAAATTGTTGATATTATAAAGAGTTTTTTGATAAAAACGCTGATGAATTGCAGTTTTGAGATTCGTGAAATTTTAAAAGAGTTATTTAATGCTTAAGTTGTCCAAAATTGTAAAATGCACTAGAAAAATTTATAGGAGCAAAAACTGTACATAGGAATTTAATCATTCTTTCTAAAAATATCCAATAGAAGCTCCCAGTGTGCAGGCAGTATTAATTTTTTTAACTTGACTGATTTTTTCTGTGTTTATTCCCATTTTAAATTCCAATTTTCGGCATTTTGAGAGACCCTTTTTTTACATATTTTAAAAGAATGATATTCTTTTAAATAGGTGCCAAATGACCAAATAATATCATTTTTTAAATTAAAATTTCCTTACACACGAGCACCATAAATAGGAAAAAGCTTTTAAATGCGAATTAAATTATAAAGAGTTAAATGTGGGGAAAATACGTCATAAACCTATGCTTACATTTAAATCTTAAAAGATTACGACATTTTTTAAATAATTAATTCATTAAAATGCGCTAACCACCGTAAATGGAAAAGATTGCTTCATATGTGAAACAGATAACAATAATATTGCAAACAGTTTAAAAATATACACTTACCTCAGACATTCCACATTTCTAAATGATCATTGAAACTTACATAGTCAATTCTAAGAAGCAAAAATGAAAGTATTTGCTTTCTAGCAACAAATGTATTTTCATGTGGCTATGAAAATGAGAAAGAAAATAAATTCATTAATGTGCGTTAAAAGTAGCAAGTAAAATAAATTACAACATATTTAAAATGTCCAATGTGTATTTCACTGGTTAAATTATCTTATTTAATCAAACATGTAAATAACTAGTAGTTATTTAACAGGAGCTAATTCGACCGTATAGTTCCCCTGTCAAACGTAAATGAATGAAAACCCGTTTACAGGAAGATCGCTACTTTATAATATGTATATATTGTTCTGTGATCGTAATCTTACAAAATCCGATAAAAATAGCTTCTTAAATGTGTTTATGAAGTCTTTATGGAGGTTCAAGAGCGCAGCTCATAGGGGTAGGAAATGTATGTAATCCCCTACCCCACCCCTCATAACATCTATAATCGTGATAAATTTCGTATTCTTGATTTTTTCATAACAGTGCAACAGCCATTTAACCAAGATTTGAATATTTTTAAAACTAGTTATAGCACGAAACCCTAGTTACTGTCGTTTGCCAAGTGTGTATTTCACTGGTTAACAGATCTTATTTAATCAAACATTTAAATAACTAGTAGATATTTAACAGCAGCTAATTCGACCTTATAATTCCCCTGTCAAAGGTAAATTAATGAAAACACGTTTACAAGGAGATCGCTGCTTTAAAATATGTATATATTGTTCAGTGTATCGTAATCTTACAAAATCCGATCAAAATAGCTTCTTACAAGAATCTATGGAATATTTATGGGAGTTGACGAGTTCAGCTTCTAGTGGTAGAAGATGTATACAATCCCGAAACCCCACTCTTCGTAATATTTATAATCGTAATAAATTTCGTATTCTTTATTTTTGCATAATAGTGCAACAGCCCTTCAACCAAGATCTGAATATTTTTAAAACTAGTTATCGTACGAAACCCTAGTTGCAGTCGTTTGGTTTATTTGCGATTTTCAATTTTTTAAAGGTTTTTTTAAAGAATACTTTCAATGATTTACTTGTTCACATCTTTGATAAAATATGTAGATCAAACAATGTATTGAGTAGCAACCACATATTTTTTCCCCCTTTTGACACACTCTTCTAAGTTACTTCTAAGTTACTGCTGCATAGTCTACATTTTATCAAGGAGCATTGTTTATTTCCAATTTTGAAGTGCATGAGATGGAAAGAATTTTGTAAGGATAATGCAGGAAGTCACAGAAATGAAATAAGGCTTCATATACCATATACTAAAAAAAATGCATCAAATTCTTTTATCTCGTAAATTCTTTTATCAAATTATTTTACCTTATCTTTATATGTTATGAGTAGATGCTGAAAAAAATATATACAACTAAAATTATATGACTTTTTTTTAATATATAGGAGAGACTAAAAAGAGTTGACCATACGGGGAGGGAGGCTTGACCCACCCCTCCGTTTTCCTATTTAAAATAATGCCGGAGGTTTACGATGAAGTGTCAACGAAGGCTAATGGAATACACAAACAGCTCTTTTTCTTTCATACACATAATCATAATAAGTGTGGGAAAAAACAACTGCGAGCTATTTTTAATTTAAAAGTTTTTTTAATAGTTTTCAGGTTGCTTCAAATGAAATATATAGTAGAAATTTATATATTTGGTTTTAATTAATGCAGAAATATTGCAGTTTTGTTACAGACATAAATATTATACAGCAAGTTATGTTTAACTTAAAAATGTGCTATGTTTTTACAAAAGGGCTATGTGTTCAGGCTTGACCCAATGCATGGGAGGGAGGGTTGACCAGATAGTCAAGGCTGATTTAATTAAGTTGTTTTGGAAATCGTTTTATTATACACCGTACATAATGAAAAGATAATGATTACACAAATAAAATAATGTAAATATAGTCTTTAATGCTACAGGAAAATAGGGTAATGGAACAGAAAATGTTTAAAACTGACTAAAGAAAGATGTGGTAAGTTGCTATATTATCCATTACAGGAAAAATATAATTAAATATAAATGGGAAAATTGATGAGAAATCTTTACCATTTTAAATAGTGTTATTTACAGCATGTGAAAAGAAACAAAGATAAAAACTAGAAAGTGCTAGAAAAAATAAAAGCATAAGTCTGAAAAATTGATAATGGTAAGTTAACCTTTCAGGAGCACGTCAATTCCGCTCCAAAATTTTTTAAATAAGTAAATCACACTGGAATTTACAAAAAATTTGTTTGAAATACTTTTTTTTTCTTCTGGTATATTATGAGATCAAAACTGCACTAAAAATTTGCTGATGCCGTTTGTCAGTATTGGCATCAAAATTAAGCGTTTTTAGACTGTAAACAACGCCTGGAGTTAATTGCTCATTCGGCTGTAAAGGAACATTGATCGAAAAAGTTTAGGAAGGTATGTAGACAAACTTCACCAAGTTAAATACAGTGAAATAAAGTGAACTAGTGAAAATTAGTGTTGACATCAAGCTCGACAACAAGTTTGAGTGTTATAAAATGTAAGACAAGGAGATAAAAAGAAAAAAAGTGGAACAGTGTCTTCTAAATTCTAACATTATAAATACATAAAATACTATGTAAATGAAATTATCTGTAACGGAAAACTATCTAAAATTTTAAAACTTAATTTTTCTTGCCGTATAATTGCTTCTGCTTAGATAAAATACTATTTAAAATGGAGTTTTTTTTTCCTGGGACTTACCATTCTGTTTAAATAGGTTTGCTTATTCATCATATTTTTTAAAATATATTTTATACGAATTAAGCATAATGTTATTTTGTTTTTTTAAACTGATTTTGTTTCTCTTAACAAATATTTCAATATAAAGCAACATGAGTCATGCATATCAAATGCCAATTTTCTCATATGTGTGGAGCCTTACCCCATTATTTTTTATAATTAAAATAAATTAATTTTCAAGTTCCTTATGTATTATACTCATGCAGTACGTTTCTTTTAATAAATCTGGTAGCACAATGAATAAAGTGATATACAAAACTTTATTCTAGATTTAATATTTAGAAAATGAAAATTACTTTTGTAAGAAGTTGGTCCACCCTCCTTAGTCTCCTCTATATATTCGTATATATTATCAATATGACTATTGTACCAACCTCTTCAAAATTTGGATATAGTATCTTTTTTACTTAAAAAATATCTTTCCTGTTTCTTAAATTTCTGTTTTATATCTAAATATTTCGAAGAACTTTTTTGTGTATTAGCTACTCACCCAAGATAGCCTCTGTCTCTTTTTCTTTCTGACCAAGATTAATTTTTAAAGATTTCTTTAAATAATATTCTAGTTTCTTTCTGCAAATCCACCTGTGTAAAGAATAACAACCATATTTTTCCTTATGACATTTAAGAAAAATACGAACAATTGCTTACAATGTAAAATATTGCAATGTTTTGAAAGTTTCGAGGAGCCAGATTTATTTTCGATTTTGAAGCACGGGAGATAATTTTACAAGAATATTTGGAGAAGCCTTTAGAAATAAAAAAGGGATTTGATATGGCCTATATTAACAAAAGTGCATAAAAAGTGCAGAATATATATTTTTTAGTCTTATGTATTACGATGAATTGAAAAAAAAAGTACATATAGAAACCTACATAACACTATTTTATAAAATTAAATTTATATAGAGAGTGATATACGTATTGGTAATACAGTTACACATCCAAATTCTTCAATGTATGAGTGTCGTTTGTTTTTGTAAACACCATTCACTTTTTAAGCTATTGCATAGCTTTTATCGCGGGCTTTGAGCGCGGCGACCAAATGTAGAAATTTCGTAACGAGAAAAATGTTGAAATTCCGTAACGAAAAAAAACCTAACACTCGGCTAACGACGTTTCAATTCGGCAGACTTCGGCATGGTATCCTTCGGTAGACTTCGGCAGACATTGACGCGGTATTTTTCAGATATTTAGAGGATATCAAGTCTCAAACTTCTATTTCTTATTTCAGTTACTATAAATCTATAGTTTCAATAATAAAAATTCCTGATAGAATGTGTATAGAAAAGAATTGTCTTAAGATAAAACAAGGTAGGATAATGTAGCTTTTGGTGATTGGAGATCCGCCCAAAGCTGAGGATCGAAAAATTTAAAATGCTTATAACTCGCGATCAAATTTTCGTAGCGCGGCCAAACTTTGTTTGGTAATTTATTATGAGACATTGTTAATTCTTGGTGACAGGAGACCCCCAAGGTGAGGGTCGAAATAGTTAAAATGCTTATAACTCGCGATCTAATTTTCGTAGCGCGGCCAAATTTTGTTTGCTAATTTATCATGAGACAGTGTTAATTTTTGATGACAGGAGACCCCCCACCCCCATGGAAAGGTGGAAAATTTTAAAATGCTTATAACTCGCGATCTAATTTTCGTAGCGCGACCAAATTTTGTTTGGTGATTTATTATGAGACAGTGTTAATTTTTGGTGACAGGAAACCCCCCACGGTGAGGGTCGAAAAAATTAAAATGCTTATAACTCGCGATCTAATTTTCGTAGCGCGGCCAAATTTTGTTTGCTAATTTATCATGAGACAGTGTTAATTTTTGATGACAGGAGACCCCCCACCCCCATGGAAAGGTGGAAATTTTTAAAATGCTTATAACTCGCGATCTAATTTTCTTAGCGCGGCCAAATTTGTTTTGATGATTTATTATGAGAGAGTGCTAATTTTTGGTGACAGGAGACCCCCCACGGTGAGGGTCGAAAAATTTAAAATGCTTTTAACTCGCGATCAATTTTCGTAGCGCGGCCAAATTTTGTTTGGTAATTTATTATGAGACAGTGTTAATTTTTGGTGACAGGAGATCCCCCATGTTGAGGGTCGAAAAGTTTAAAATGCTTATAACTCGCGATTTTCGTAGTGCGGCCAAATTTTGTTTGGTAATTTATTATGAGACAGTGTTAATTTTTGGTGACAGGAGACCCCCACGGTGAGGTTCGGAAAATTTAAAATGCTTATAACTCGCGATCTAATTTTCGTAGCGCGGCCAAATTTTGTTTGGTAATTTATTAAGATATTGCATAGATTTTATCGGCGGAAGAAGCGCGGCGAAAGAATCTAGAAATTCCGTAACTAGAAAAAAAACCTAACACTCCGGCTAACGTCGCTTCAGTTTGGCAGACTTCGGCACGGTATCCTTCGGTAGACTTTGGCAGACATTGACGCTGTATTTTTCAGATATTTTGAGAATATCAAGTCTCAAAATTATGTTTTTTATTTCAGCTACCATAAACGTATAGTTTCAATGATAAAAATTCCTGATTAACCTACATGTATTGTAAGATAATAAAAATATTTTAAACGATATTAACTTCTCATTTATTTAAGAATTTTTTTTTTTTTTTTTTTTTTTTTTTTTTTTTTTTTGTTATCGGTCATCACGCTCAAAAATTGTAACTTGAATTAATACCAAAGACAAAAAAACTGCATATATAAAAAATAAATAAATAATTATAAATGCATAAGTTGATAAAAAATGCTATGCAATAGCTTTACCGCGGCAGTCCCCGAGTGCCACACGTATTTTTATTTTTTAATATGAAAGTGTATCAAAGAATTTTTTAAGATGTGTATTAATCAAATACCCCATTTTATTTCTCATTTTTTTCGTCTTTGTCATTTACCAGTACGGACGTTAAAACTAAGCGTTTGAAGATTGTAAAAAATGCCTCTAAAGAGTTAACTGTTCATGTGAGTACAAAATAATATTGACCGAAAAAACTTTAGGAAGGTATTTAGATAAACATCGTTAAGTTGATAACAATGTGATGAAGTCAATCAATCTCACAACTAGTAATGCAAGTTCCAGTGTCATAAAATGTAGGACAAGGGGACGAAAATAAAAAGTACATGAAATCCTGTATAAATGGAGCTTTTCTATAGCGAAATACTGCCTAAAAAATGGCAGTATTTCATATAATGTCATTATAAGAAATATATGATATATAATGACATGATATATATGGCAGTATATTATATATAAAAATACATTCTTGATTCAGTACAATTATATCTGCTCAGACAAATACCTGTTTAAAACAGAAATTTTCTCCTGAGACATGCGATTCTGCCTAAACAGGTTTGTTCATGCAGCATACTTTTAAAAATATAGCAAAATGTGGCAAAATTCAAATAGTCAACCATCAAAATTCTAGGCAAAACGAAATGCTGCATAATAGAGAATTTTTTCCAATGTGCTTTGTTTATTTCCGAATTTTAAGAGAGAAGATTTTGCAACTTTTTGCAAGATGGCTTAGAAATAAAAAGATGTTTTCCTATGCACAGTATGAAATAAATTGCTCGAAAAGGAATATTTTTAGTTTTAGTTATTATAATTTGGATTTGATGCAGACAATAAAAATACATAAATACTAAAAACAAATATACGATTACAAAACTATACAAATAGTGTGTTGTATAAAATTCGATATTTATGTATACAGGGTGATTCAAAATAACGTAGACAAACTGATATGACAAATCAGGCATACGACAAGGATAAAAAATCACATAGGAACATAGGGCCACAAACCACTTATTGGGTCACAAATACAGGGTGTTTCATCCTAACTTAATTTGGGTTGACGGTAATAAAACGGTAATAATTTGACGGTAATAAGTTTCAGGAAAGTGAAGTATATTTTAATAAAACATTTAACAGACATTCTCACCTTTGTTTTAAATATGATAACATCAAACAAAAGTGATAGAAGTGTGGATTATGCGCGCCAGCAATATGCACGTGGCACCTCATTTTATGGACTGTGATGATCAGTTTATACGGTATCATCGATTGCTTGAGCAATATGTTTTTCCAGATCTTTTTGTAACGCTTTTCACATTTCACACAAAATAAGGTACATATCGTTGCATTTTCATTAAAATATTTTTAATTTCTCCAAAATTATTACTTTCAAACCGGGTGTAGTTACAATGAAACACCCTGTATTACTGGCTCAATAAGTGGCTTGCGGCCCTATGTTCCTATGTGATTTTTTATCCTTGTCGTGTGACTGATTGGTCATACCAGTTTGTCCACGTTATTTTGAATCACCCTGTATATATTTTGTTGGTACAATTATATTCAATTATCATCTCTTAAAAATATTAATTTATTTTTACATGTGTGAAATATCCCTCTCATTTAAAAAAAATGATTATGTCGAAGAATTTTTTAGACACTGTATTCATCAACTACCCACCTCATTTTATGTTTCTCTCCTTTTTCTAAGATTTTTTTTTTTTGAAGAATAACTTCATTTTACATTATGACACGTAAGCACCATCCTAAGTTTTCCTGTCCAAATAAAATACTGCGAAGTAAAGATTTTTCAATAAGCATAGTTTATTTCCGATTTGGAAGTGGAAAAGTGATTTCTGGATGCTTCAAATATAAAAAAGGAGTTTTAATATAATCTTTATTAAATAAAGTAGATAAAATCAATTGCTCATAAGTGTTTTTTAGCTTTATGTATTATTGATTGGGTTCAGAAAACATAAGTATGCAGCTCCTATTATACAATACTGTTTTATAAAATGTATATAGGTATGTTCATTGATATAGTTGTACTGTCCACTTCGGAATATAATTATCTTTTTTAATAAAATAATCCTCACATTTTCAAATGTTGAATTACATAAAAAAAAATATTTTTTAGAAAATATATTAGTTAATAATCCGCCACATTTTATTATTCTTTCATTCTCTCTTTTTTTTCTTTTTTTCATTCATTTTTAGCAAATACTTTGAAGAATAGTTTCAGTCTATCTATCCACCCGAGTAAAAAATATCATCAGTATTAGGTAGATTCCGTATGAAATACTACCTATTTCAGCTTCGACTATATTGGAATTTCTGAAAAATTGTTGCACATCTACACCGATCATAACCCCTAGACCCAAAACTACAATCAATAAAAAACTTTATCTATCTATCATTATAAATATATATATCATTTTTTGTGGGCACGGTAACTTCTATAATTCTGCTGAAATTTATTCGAAACTGACACATAAAATCTGGGTCATATTCGTTAACGGGCAAAATCGAATCAAAATGATGGAAATAGGGAGGATTTTTGTGAAAACAGAAAAAAACCCATAACTTCTTAATTAATGTAGATATCGAATCAGTTTTAGATTGATATTATTTCTAAAAACGGGCCAAACGTTTATACATGGCAATTATTTAATAAAATTTAAAATGGGCCCAAGCGGCGAAAAAAATAGGATTTTGTGAGGAAAAAAACCATAACTTCGTGAATTCTCAAGTCATCAAATCCAATTAAATTTATACTTATTATTACCCAAAACTTTTTTATTAACAAGTTTTTATAGGAGCATAATTTCGTGAATTCTCAAGTTATCAAATCCAATTAAATTTATACTTATTATTATCTAAAACTTTTTTATTAACATGTTTTTATAGGAGTAATTCTTATCGCAAAAAAGGAGGTGTGGAAGTAGGAAAAAAATCGTAACTTCGTTAGATCTTAAGATATCAAATCCGATAAAATTTATTATGCATCTTTTCAATAATATCGACAGCTTTTATACTGACAAGTTTTTGATAATATCAATTCTTATAACAAAAAAAATTATTAATAATAGGTGTTGAAGAAAAAATCTTATTATGGGTGTACTCAAATTCAAACTGCTTATATTCCCACACATTCTCAAATTCTTTTTTGCTCTCAAGCGCTTCCAATTAGCAGGATCTCTTATTTAGAAACTATATAAAGTGCCGTAGTTTTTTTTTTTAAAGCAGAATATATTCTTTAAAATGCTGTCAAAGTGGTCATTTTGAACAGAATCTCCCGAAGCGGTCGTTATTGAAGAATTGGGGATGTATTCAAATTAAATTGGTTATTTTCTGACCCTTGTTTAAATTCATTTTTGCTTTCAAACATATGCAATTGGCTGTTTCTATTACTTAGGATATATATAACTATATTGGTCAATTTTTTTTCATAAAGGCAGAATATATTTTTAAAAAATGCTGTCTAAGTGGACATTTGGAACTTAATTTCTCTTAAGATGATTCTGATCAAACCAACTATTACAGAAAAATGAAATTAAAAACTCTTAAAAAGAGGACATATAAAGTTGTTGAACTGGGTTTATCTCCATTCATATTTAATTTTTGTTAGTCAAATGAGAAATTAACTTCGAAATCTACATGCGCCTGCTGGCCAAACTGAGACGGATTTTTTCATTATGTCATTTGAACAACATTCTATGTTTTCTTGGCAAAATAAAATGCTGTAAAGTCTTGATTTTTTTTTCAAGGAGCCTAGTTTGTCTCCGTTTTTGAAGTGAATCAAAAAGAGTTTTGTTAGGACGTTTCCGGATTATTTAAATATGGAAAATCCTTAATATACTATATACACTGTAAAAAGAATCTGTAAAGTTACTAAATTTTTTCTAGGAAACTGGGACTCCTAGAACAATTTATACAATGCATTGTAAAAACGAAATACCCAAATTGGGTTGAAAGATTTTTGGTTACAGCATTGTTCCAATTTGGAAAGTTCAGTTTGTAGCACAAAACCGTTTTAAAAAAGTCTGATTTTTAATGACATTAAAACAATTAAAATATCTTAGATAGTATATACATTATACCTCAGAAATTTTGATCAATTTAATGTTAATGAAGATCTGCTCTGTTTTGAACCATTTTGGGTTATCTATTTTGGGAACAATACTCTACCATTTTGGAATCATTACTGTACCATTTTAGGAACATTACTATACCCAGAAATCTTTCAACCCAATTTGGGTCTTCAATTTTTACAGTGTGGCAACAACACAAATCCATATAAAAGATACACATTTTCACTGTAATTATAAAAATTTCAAAGGCTACTAAGAATTTATTTGGAAAACGGGATGCTTAAAATTGTTTACGTAACAGCAACCCGGGTTACAGATAAAATTTTAGCAAGATGTAAGTAACTTTCGTAGATTCTTTTCTAAAGCTAGATTTTTATAGCTTTAAAAAAACTAGTTTTGTAGATTAACATCATTTTTGTTCAATGTACAGATAAAATTTTAGCAAGCGTATGCATTTATGTTACTTTACGTATGCAGAATTATATACAGGGTGGTCATAAAGAAACTTTGCCGATATACGGAGCTCTAGTGGCCATTCCGTTCAACCGATCAAAATGAAATTTCAGATATAGCTATTCAGAGGTATGAGCTCAAGATTCTGTGAACGACAACAAAATGGCGCTCACGGTTAGGGTTATAGTTACAGAAACTCGAAAATTTCCAATGGCAACACCCATTTTTTTTCATCGCAAAATGCTCAGCGCATGCGAAAACTCTAAAGAGCGTTGGAACCGTACATGTATCGCAAGAAACGGACATGTTATGCACGCACAAAAAACCATTCTGGGAATTCTTCCCCCTATAGAAAAATCTCGATTGGGGCGCAAGGAGGAAATTTGCATATGACACATAGTTAGTACACGAATCTCTGATTACAATACGGATCGGAGAAACTAAAACTTTTATTTTGATTATACATTTTTCCCATGGGTGCCGTAATTGCCTGTGATGGTGACGGCACCCATGTGAAAAATGTATAATCAAAATAAAAGTTTTAGTTTCTCCGATCCGTATTGTAATCAGAGATTCGTGTACTGACTATCTGTCATATGCAAATTTCCTCCTTGCGCCCCAATCGAGTTTTTTCTATGGGGGGAAGGATTCCCAGAATGGTTTTTTGTGCGTGCATAACATGTCCGTTTCTTGCGATACACGTACGGTTCCAACGCTCTTTAGGGTTTTCTCATGCGCCGAGCATTTTGCGATGAAAAAATTGGGTGTTGCCATTGGAAATTTTCGAGTTTCTGTAACTATAACCGTAACCGTGAGCGCCATTTTGTTGTCGTTCACAGAATCTCGAGCTCATACCTCTGAATAGCTATATCTGAAATTTCATTTCGATCGGTTGAGCGGACTGGCCGCTAGAGCTCCGTATATCGGCAAAGTTTTTTTATGACCACCCTGTATTTTTTCCTTTTGCAGCACTGTAAAAAAAAAACCTCTAAATTTACGGCAAAACTGCTGGCAGCGATGTTGCCAGCAGTTTTTGCCGTAAAAATTACAGTAAAATTTTATATATTTTTTTATATTACAACTAATTTTACAGCAATTTTTATTGCAAAAATATCTGTCAATATTGCTGCTAGCAGTTTTTGTCATACATTTAACGGATTTTTTTTTACAGTGGGAATAAAGTGAATAAAAATAAATGGATAAATTATTATTTTTTTTAATTTTACGTATTATGATTGGGTGCATACAA
The DNA here is from genome assembly GCA_964019185.1 of Maratus speculifer. Lineage (NCBI taxonomy): Eukaryota > Metazoa > Arthropoda > Arachnida > Araneae > Salticidae > Maratus > Maratus speculifer. The sequence goes on from OZ025291.1 coordinate 367,909,327, forward strand.
TGAAAGTATACAAAAACTAAGATTTATCTCATTAAAATTAGTCTGAACGATATTGCGGAGGAAACAGATTTAATGCCTGCAGCTGTCAAAAATGAAAATATATGCTGTCTTTAATAATTAAAATAAATCTACAAATGAAAATAATGAAAATCAGCAAATTAAGTGAGAGATTTAAAAAATATCATATATAAATTTAAATATACTGTTACAAAGTAAGGAATCAAACATAGAAATAGATTTAAAAAAATACACAACAGAAGGTGTAGATAAGTATAAATGTAAATATCACATACATTAAAGAAAATATAAATATAATGAGTTAAAACATCACATATCGGAAGTTTAACTATTTGAAATGATGTCAAGATCACGATAAAATACAGATTTTTTTTAGGTGTATTAAAATTTAAAAGGTTTTAATATTGATTCTTTTCTGTGTGCATTCTTCTATATTAATCTACGAAAAATGCCTGCCGGTAAATTAGGTCCAAAATGAAATCGGGTGATGTATGTATTTTAATTAAGCTTTAATCAATCTATTTTTTATTTAATTTTTAAATAATTTGAAATTTTTTTTTTTTTTTTTTTTGTAATGTATCAAATTTGTTTCCATCCTCATAAGTATCTTCTGCAAAATCTCTGAGGGAAAAAAAATAGTCAACTAGGTTTTGAGTTATGTTTGAGGAAATGATTTAATTTCTGTCGTAGCTATATAGTATGTCACAAAACTGAATCCATATATTAGTCTTCGCTTCACTTAAACAATTGTTATAGTAAACTGTTTTATAAAAATAAATATCTAAATAAGTAAATTTTGACGACACACTTATATGGTCAACCGCTTCAAGTTATGAATGTTGTTTTTGTCTTAAATATCCCTACATTTACTTTTAATACCAAATTTTATACAAGATTTTTTTTTCCAAACTGTGAAAATTAAATGTACACTTCCTATTTCCGTTATTTTTCACATTTATCTTTTTTCCCCCAGTGAGATTAATCATAAAGCATGCTTTCATAATAGATTCGACCTATATATTAAACAAGAGTCTTATTTCTTACATAATGGTAATATTTAATATTACTTTTAAATTTAGCATTCGTTTACATCATTTCGCAAAAATTTATAATTTTGCAGTGTGTTTACTCTCAACGGTGACCATTGGCTAATTTCTAAACTGTTACTCATAGACATATAAATCCAATTGCCAAAATGCTTTAAAAATGTAAAGAATTCATTTTTTTTATTATTTTAGCAGGCAATATAAAAAAGTCCCATTCATCTTACATTAAAATTCACTGAGTTATGAAACTTTAAATTTCATGACTTAAACCACTTTTCTGTAACTGAAAACGGAATATTTGGACTGAGCTTTAAGGGAACGTACACTAAGTGCTTAAAGTATTATAAAGGGCGTAAATTTCCAACTGCTGTCATATAGCTAATTCCTAAACAATTTGTCACAGACATATAGCTCCTGTTACAAAACCGTTTTAAATGAGGTAAAGAAATATTTTTAAAACGATTTAACTGAAGGTGCTGCCACCGTATACGTTTTACGGTTGTGTTAATTTTTAGTAATTAACTTCTAGATTGATTAAAATAAATGAAGACCTTGAGTATCAAAATTCTCTTTATCTAGAAAATCAAATTTTGAGAAATCGCGAAAAATCTTTAAATACGTTCATTGATTTTCATTATAAATTTAGAGATTTTAGTGTGATTGTAGTGCAGATTGATAGAGAGAACGAAGGCGACAAAACGCGTTTTCTAATTCACATTCTCATTTGTATTGGGTTGGGGAAAAAGTAATCTCGTTTTTTCTCAATAGATAGCTTTAAAGTCGCATATCTCAAGTAATACTTATTCAATTAAGCCATATCATACAGAGTTTAAAGGTAACAGTCTCTAGAAAATTTTAAGTATAAAGGTAGCTTCATCTGTTTGATCTGTTGAAAGTTAATGCGTTTTTAAAATAGAGATTCAAGAAATCATTTTCGTCATATTTTAGTTTTTTACTTGCAAAAAATGCAACTAGGGAAAAATGCGGCGCAGGTTCATCGAAAATTGTGTGGCGTTTTTGGTGATCGGTGCTTAAATAAACGCCAAAGTTACAATTGATTTGCTCGTTTTCGTTTCGGAATTTTTGAGGTTAAAGATGAACCTTTCCCTGGCCGGCCTATCGTTGAAAAAGTCGATGTAATTTAAATAAAATCTAGGTAGACTGACATATTTCTTCCTGCAACTTTGCTACGGAACTAAACATTGACCACAAAACATTTTTGAACCATTTACATAAAATTGAATACCAAAAGAAACTGGATATTTGGGTTCCCCATGAACTTACAGTGAAAGATTTAATGAACAGAGTTTCCATTTGTGAATTGCTACTGGAATGGAACGAAATCAAGCCATTTTTGAAACAAATGATTATGGGTGATGAAAAGTGAATTACGTACGATAACAATCTGAGAAACAGATCGTGGTCGAAACTTCATAAACGATGGCAAAGTCCGGATTGACGTCAAAAAAGGTGATGCTGAGTGTCTGGTGAGAATGAAAAGGAATTGTCCATCATGACCTGCTCGAACCTGGTCAAACCATTAATTCAACTATCTACTGTGAAAAACTAATGCGATTTAAGCAGGCGATAAAAAAAAACGTTCGAAATTGATCAATCGGAAAGGCGTTGTCTTCCATCCGACAACGCTAAAACCCACACATCTTTAGTCACTCGGCAAAAACTAAGAAAGTTTGGATGGGAAGTTTTGATGCACCCACCGTATATTCCGGACCTGGATCCGTCCGATTACTATTTGTTTCGCCTTCTACGGAACTCTCTTAATGGTGTTATGCTGGCTTCAAAAGAGGCTTGTGAAAATCACCTTGTTCAGTTTTTTGCCCAAAACTCTCAGAAGTTCTACACTGACGGAATTATGGTTTTACCAGACAAATTACAAAAAGTCATAGAAGAAAACAGCTCATATATTATTGATTAGTTTTCTTAATTCATATAAATAAATTCAGTTTAAAAAATACGAAAAAAAAGCGATAATTACTTTTTCCCCAACCCAATATTTTTACATATGGTTTATTTTGTAAGGAAATGATGTTTCTTTCATGATTTTATTTTTAAAAGGTGTGCTGTTTTGATAAGCATTTATTTTACTTTTAACGTTCATATGTATGTTTTCTTAGTTCAAAGTTTATATTAAAAATTTAACTCACTTCCAACTATCCGATCGAGGTTCAATTCGCATAATTATTTATATCCAATGACAATGTAATATTAATACTATTTTAAGTGCGTATCATTTATTTATTGTGTAGGACTATACCAAATGCCATTAGGTTAAGTAATCTAATAGTATTTTAAATATGTATCATTTTGTGACGAATTGTGACTGTTGCTTTTCATAATTTAACAGAATTCCTTAACAGAATTTAACTTATATTTTTATTACAAGCTAATATTTTGATTTAATGTGTAAACATCATAATAAATTAAAAAATAATATTGTAAAAATAATTTTACTCTCAATGTGTAATGTTATATGTTACATCTGACGTTTACTTTTATTTCCAATAAATTTGTGACTGACCCCTATTTTGCAGCAAAAAAAGATGCTTCAACTTTAAACTGTTATTACTTGCTCAGTTTTAATCGTAGAAGAATGGGACTTTTTTTGTCTTATTTGTTAGAGTAGTAGTAAAGAATCACTAAATTTCACTTATAGGACCGGAGGACCGTATAAAACTTTAATATTCGTAATTTTATAATAATTTTTTCTCAGCTAAATCACTCAAAAAATACTTTTATACCTTTCTTAAAGCATTTTTGCATTTGGAACTATATGTCTATCACTAACGGTTTAGAAATTAGCCATTGGCCCCCATTGAGAATGTACACCCTGTATAATTGACTTCATAGAAATATCTCGGGGTGGGGGGCTCATTTTTTCTTAAATATCAATCACATTTAATTTTCATGTCACACCACATGAAATAATCTTCTTCCAGACCATTGGAAGTAAAAGTCACATGCTTGTTTCTTTCAATTTTATATCCCTTGGATTAATCTTAAAGAAAGATTTCAAGAGGATTTTTCGAGTTTATTTTCACCATACATTCTTGTGATTTTCCTGCATAAAGACTAAGAGCCTTATTTTTCTTTATGACACCTAAGCAACATTTTAAGGTTTTCTGACAAGAAAAAGAACTACAGAGTCTAGACTTCTAGAAGAGGCTAGTGTATTTCTAGTTTTTCAGTCTCAAGAGAAAAAGTTTTCCAAGGGTATGTATTTTTCTATGCTTTAAAAACGAATCGTAGATTTATTACGTGCTTTATATAAAGATTTGTAAAAGAGGGAATCCGATGAAAGAATTTCATTTTTTTTAAGCATTATGTATGTTTAAAGTGAAGAAAAATGTATGAATACTCGAAAAAAAATCAACATTTTTATTTTAAAAAATTGACATTACTATTAATGGATATTTCATGGATATTAATTAACAGCTATCACTCATTCAGTTTTAATCGCAGAGGAATTGGAGTTTTTTGTCTTACTTGTTAGAGTAGTAGTAAAAATCTACTAAATATCAATTATAGTACCGGGGAATTGTATAAAAATTTAATATTCCTAATTTTTTCATAAAAAAATTTTTCTTACCTAAATCTCTCAAAAATACTTCTATACCTTTCTTAAAGCATTTTTGCAATTGGAATTATATGTGTATGACTAACGGTCTAGATATTAGCCATTGGCCACCGTTGAGAGAGGACACCCTGTATAATTGACTTCGTAGAAATATCACGGGGTGGGGGACTCGTTTTTTCTTAAATATCCGTCACATTTAATTTTCATATCACACCACATGAAATAATCTTCTTCGACACCATTGGAAATAAAAGCCACACGCTTGTTTCTTTCATTTTTTTATCCCTAGGATTAATCTTAAAGAAAGATTTCAAGAGGATTTTTCTAGTTTATTTCTACCATACATTCTTGTGATTTACCTGTATAAAGATTAAGAGCCTTATTTTTCTTTATGACACCTAAGCAACATTTTAGGTTTTCTGACAAGAAAAAGAACTACAAAGTCTAGACTTCTAGAAGAGGCTACTTTATTTCTAGTTTTTTAGCCTCGATAGAAAGAGTTTTCCAAGGGTATTTATTTTTCTATGTTTTAGAAGTGAATCTTCGATTTATTACGTGATTTATTAAATGATATGTATAAGAAGAAATCCGATGAAAAAATTTAATTTTTTAAGCATTATGTAAATGTGGAGTGAAGAAAAACGTACGAAAATTCAATAATAATAATAATAATAATAATAATAATAATAATAATAATAATAATAATAATAATAATAATAATAATAATAATAGTAATAATAATAATAATAATAATTATAATAATAATAGTAATAATAATAATAATAATAATAATAATAATAATAATAATAATAATAATAATAATAATAATAATAATAATAATAATAAAAGCTCAAAAATTTTATTTAAATAAATTGACATTAATATTAATGGATATTTCATGGATATTAATTAACAGCTATTACTCGTTCAATTTTAATCGCAGAGGAATTGGAGTTTTTTGTCCTACTTGTTAGAGTAGTAGTAAAAATTTACTAAATATCAATCATAGGACCAGGAAACCGTATAAAAATTTAATATTCGTAATTTTTTTTTTTTAATTTTTCTTACCTAAATCTTCCAAAAATACTTCTATACCTTTCTTAAAGCATTTTTGCAATTGGAACTATATGCGTATGACTAACGGTTTAGATATTAGCCACTGGCCACCGTTGAGAGTGGACACCCTGCATAATTGACTTTATAGAAATATCACGGGGTGGGGGACTCTTTTTTTCTTAAATATCCGTCACATTTAATTTTCATATCACACTACATGAAATAATCTTCTTACACACCATTGGAAGTAAGTACTTACACCATACTCTTGTTCCTTTCCGTTTTTTATCCCTGGGATTAATCTTAAAGAATGTTTTCAAGACGATTTTTCTAGTTTATTCCCACTATACACTCCTGTGATTTACCTGCATAAAGGCTAAGAATCTTATTTTTCTTTATGACACCTAAGCAACATTTTAAGGTTTTCTGACAAGAAAAAAGAACTACACAGTCTAGACTTTTAGAAGAGGCTAGTTTATTTCTAGTTTTTTAGCCTCGAGAGAAAGAGTTTTCCAAGGGTATTTATTTTTCTATGCTTTAAAAATGAATCGTAGATTTATTATGCGCTTTATAAAATGATGTGCATAAGAAGAAGTCCGATAAAGAAATTTCTTTTTCTTTTTTTTTCAGCATTATGTGTGTGTGGAGTAGAAAAAAGTATACGAAAACTCGAAAAAAAAAGTCAAAAATGTTATTTAAAAAATGACATTACTGTTTATGGATAAAAATATCAGTACACGTGACATACATGGACGTGTATAATGTCATATAGGGGAGATTAGAGAGGGTTGATCATAGGAACGTCTTGTCCTACCCCTCTTTTTTTTAATACTTAAAAGGATTTCAGATTTTCTTCAACAGGTGTCAACCAAAGCTAATGGAAAGCTCAAACAAATGTCTTTTGTTTTATATAAATAATCGAAATAAACATGAAAAAATCAATATCGAAGCATTTTTAATTTAAAAGTTGTGTTTTTAAGATATACTTTGAAAACGTATTTCATATAAAATGTATCATAGAAATTTAAATAAGTAGATTTTAAGTAATACAGAAATAGTGAACTTTTAATCTGGAATAAGGATTCTAGAGTAAGTTAGGCTTATCACAATAATATGCTATTCTTTAGAAAAGATTTGTTTGGGGAGACATAACCCAATCAATGTGAAGGGTTGTTGACCAGTTGTTCAAAGCTCCCTTAATTAAGTGATGTTTTTTTTTTCTTTAATCGAACACTGTACATAATGAAAAGTTAATGGTTATATACAAAACATAATTTAAATTTATTTTATAAGCATGTGGTGATGAAAAAGAAAATGTTTAAACTGTATAAAGGAAGGTGTGAAAAATTGCTATCTCACGGTCTATATTGCAAGAATTTATTTACCGATAAGTCATTTACAGTAAATTTGCTTATTAATGAAAGACAGACACAAAAAACTATTGTTACACGGAAAATTTTATGATTTTCTATTATGTAATTATGTGCGTTCTCTTGTATGGCCGAATGATTATAAATGGAAAATCAGTATTTTGACCACCGCACATTATGATATTGAGAACGAATGCCTTAAAGTTTATGTTAATATTTTATATATGAATTGAATTTTCTGGTTTAATAGATATTTTAATTACTTATCTTCAAAAGCTGTTTAAATTACTTTTTTTTCAAATGTTCATTTTACGTAAAATTTTGAGAATATTTGAAATAACGTTTAAGTATAGCGTAAAACAATTTCTGCGATTTTGCATAGATTCTACACTGAAATAACGGTGCCTATAAAATACAGTAGATGATTTTTTTAAAGTAATATTATATCAAATATATATTTTATAGATCTCCAAGACACATTTTATAATAATTTCTATTTATTAAGTTAAGGATTTCATTTTTTGTGATGGTTAACTATATTTTTATAAACAAAATCACATGATAAATTTTCTCATAATTAAAAAAAAATATTTAAATTTATTAAAAAATGGGGTGATTTAAAATCGTTGTAACTTGAAACAGTATTTGCAGAGTTTCATTTTTTTTTCTTTAAATAAATAGGATTATGAATACGAATTAAATATTTCCAACTGAGCAAAAAATTGCCACAGGCCGGGAATCGAACACAGATACTTGGCTTACAAGGGCAATGCTTTACCGTTTAAGCTAACTGGGCAGGACAACCGGCGACCATTTTCCGCCCAGATAACCTCGTAGATCATAACATCTGGTCAGTCATTTAGACAGCTCAATAGAATAGGCCGCAGGTAAAGGAACTACATATAACGATGGGTACGTAGATAAATTGCATTTTTAACACAATCAAACTGATTGTTGCAGATGTTATGACATATGAGGTTATCTGGACGAGAAATAGTCACAGGTTGTCGTGCCCAGTTAACTTAAACGGTAAAACATTGACCTTGTAAGCCAAGTACCTGGGTTCGATTCCTGGTCTGGGCAATTTTTCGCTCAGTTGGAAATACTTAATTCGTATGATAACTTTACCAATCAGTTTGATTGTGTTAAAAAATGCAAGGTATATGTATGTTATAGTTTTGATTTTGCATTTATAAGGATATTAATTTAAACAAAAATTTAAAATAATTAAAGTAAAAATTTAAAAAACAAATTGATGTAACTTAAAATACAACAATAATTTATTAATAGATTTTTTTTCAAATTTGTAGAATCAAAATTAAAGGAAAACAATGGAAAAATACATGTTCCAAATCTGAACTCTTCGTTTTAATTGTTCCTGGCTTATAACAATATTAAGTAAGAAAATTAGTGGAAAAACTCATCCTGAAGAAAACGCATTCTCTCACAAGAAGTCGATTCCATGATAATCATTGCTTGAAAGCTAGATTTTAGAAATAAACCAAAACAATAAATTTGTATTTCCTGTTCAAGTGAAGATAAAAAAGTGATGTAAACATATAATTTGAAGCATAAAAGAAAAAAAAAGAAATTTTTATGCAATAACTTTTATTTTATTTTATTTTATTTTATTTCAAGGTATTTGCATCCCGAACCCTTTTATATGCTCAATTAGTAAAAATAGTTTTGTAAAATAAATTTTTCTTTGATGATCCTTTTGATATTTTCAATTTAAACATCGCATTTATTTACTTTAACACATTTCGTACACACGTATAATATATTTTTTTAATAATTTCCGGATGTGATTGAGTTTTACAAATAAGGTTCAATTTTGTGTTTTCAGTGTGGCTGTCATATTTTCACATTATCAAATCTAAGTAATCAATTTATAGTTTTATTTAAATTAAATTTTAATTGTGTATTAATAACACAGTTTAGAAATCCTAGATAGTTTAAATATTTTAAAGGCATGAATTAATTTTTTATTACTTCGTAACTGAACTGTAAGTACTTATTTTCTAAATGCCGTTGCCCCACCAGTGGCCGAGAGGTTCTGGCCTCTCAACTGGTAGACGGCAGGTGCTGGGTTCGAACCCAATCGCGGCCGTCGGCCTAACCGTTCGGAGTTTTCGTGGTTTTCTTCGAACCTTGCGTAAATACGGGTTAGGTTCCCTTAGAAAGACCCCCACGAAGGGCACTCCCCCCAGGTCCTATATCCCTAGTGTAGATAATCGGACGACAAAAATAAACCAAACCAATCTAAATACCGTAAAGTAACATTCACAATAAAATAAATATGCTTTTTTTATTCTTTATTATATGCATATATAAAAAAAAACTGAGCAGAATTTTTTTTTTTTTTTTTTTTTTTTTTTTTTTTTTTTTTAGCAATATGTTATTTTTAAATGTTTAATGTATAGAACTTATTTTAAGTATAATACGTTGAAAAAAAAATGTGAATTTTCTGTTATGAAACATCACTTTTAAATTCTTTAAAAATTTAAAGCATGTTTGAAAGATAATAATAAAAACGTGTTTCAAAATATTTTTACATGCTTTTATTATTCACACCTACATGTTCCAGTGATCCACTTAAAAAAAAGGGCAGTCATTTTTTTAAATCTTTATAGCACATGAGTGTATTTCGGTGTTTTCTGGATGAGTTAAAATTTTAGAAAGCTGCACATTTAAAAGGAAGCATTTAATTTTTTTATTTAGAATTTATAGATTTTTTTTTTTTACTGGAATTGTTTTCTTCGTTAGGAAAAAAAAATGAAAATATCACAGGAAAAATTTTCTAGCAGTTGGATACCTACATTCGTGCGGCTAAAATTTGTAGATTTATTTTTAATGTATTTATGTATGAGGATATGAGCATTCAATCTGGAGTTATCTAAAAAATAGTACTTCCACTATTTATATATTCTTTCAAAAAAAAAAGTACGATCTGCATCAAAACGAGTTTTATCCAGCATTTCTGGATTTTAGAATCACAATTTCGTTTATTAAATAAGATGAATTTTGAAAATCATGTACTCATACGGACAGATTTAGAAAAATAATAGGTTATTTACCACTATTCAGTTAAAATGCAAAAAAAAAAAAAAAAAAAAAAAAAAAAAAAAAAAAAAAAAAAAAATTGAAGCAGGATATGTCTAAATTTATGTTTCAATCATTACATATGATTGAGTGAAATGTTAGGGAACAGGAGAAAAACACATCAAAATCTGTTGATAGCTTTGATAAGAAAATTTTTACTCTCCTAAAATTGTAATTCTATTTTTTCTAATGCATATGTAGAGAGGGATCACTTCAGAAAAGAAAGATAATTTGTCTACCCCCATAATTAGTTAAAATTCAGAAGAGAAAAACCGAACCAGGTTTTTTAAAATTATTATTCAAAGCAGTGTATGTGACTGAATAATGGATTATATCTATATCTATCTATCTATCTATCTATCTATATATATATATATATATATATACAGGGTGTTTCTAAATTCATGGTACAAACTTTAAGGGGTGATAGTACACATCAAGACAAACAATATTAAATTGGAAACTAAGGGTCCCAAACGTTTTCCGAAGGAGATAGGCGGCATTAAAATTTAGGGTCCAAAAATTCAAATGATTATAAAAAACAGAAAAATTGGTCGATTCGTTTGCGGTTTTCACTATAACTATTCTTTATGTCAGTATTGTCTTGACAATAAATTGTAAAGATAAATTTCAAAAAGTGCCGATAGAGGGCGCTTTAGACTTTGGAGTAACGAACAACTATTTTTTACCGTTATATTTTGCTCATTAATTTTTTTAGAAGCTTAGACATACATTTTGAGCTCAAAATCTAAATCGTTGGGAGTGGCTAAGTAGCGCAAACCGAGCTGTGGGGGGAGGTTCAAATTTCAAATGATTATAAAAAACGGAAAAATTGGTCAATTGATTTGCGATTTTCGCTAAAATTATTCTTTATATCAGTATTATCATGAAAATAAATTATAAAGACCAAATTCGAAAAATGCCGATAGAGGGCGCTTTAGACTTTGGAGTAACGTACAACTATTTTTTACCGTTATTGTTGACATCTCATAAATTTTTTTTAGAAGCTTAGACATAAACTTAAATTTTGAGATGAAAATCTGAATCTTTGGGAGTGGTTAAGTAGCGCAAAATGAACTGTGTTCAATGGGGGTGGACAGGTTCAAATTTCAAATGATTATAAAAAACGGAAAAATTCGTTTGCCGTTTTCGCTAAAACTATTCTTTATGTCAATATTTCCTTGAAAATAAATTTTAAAGATTAATTTCAAAAAATACCGTTAGAGGGCGCCTTAATATTTAGAGTAACAAACAACTATTTTTAACCGTTATTTTTTGTATCTAATTAAATGCTTGCAAATGCTTAGATTTAAATTTTGAGCTCAAATTCTAAATCGATGGGATGGGTTAAGAAGTGCAAACTGAAATGTGTTCAGGAGTTGAAATGTTACCCTCCCCACCCCTCGAACACATTTATATTTTCCGCTACTTAATTACTCACAACGATGCAGATTTTGAGCTCAAAATTTAAGTTTGAATATTTACAAGCATTTAATTAGATACAAAAAATAACGGTTAAAAATAGTTGTTAGTTACTCTAAAGTTTAAGGCGCCCTCTAACGGTATTTTTTGAAATTAATCTTTAAAATTAATTTTCAAGGAAATATTGACATAAAGAATAGTTTTAGCGAAAACGGCAAACGAATCGACCAATTTTTTCGTTTTTTATAATCATTTGAAATTTGAACCTCCCCACCTCCATTGAACACAGTTCAGTTTGCGCTACTTAACCACTCCCAACGATTCAGATTTTCATCTCAAAATTTAAGTTTATGTCTAAGCTTCTAAAAAAGTTTCATGAGATGCAAAAAATAACGGTAAAAAATAGTTGTACGTTACTCCAAAGTCTAAAGCGCCCTCTATCGGCATTTTTGAATTTGATCTTTATAATTTATTTTCAAGATAATACTGACATAAAGAATAATTTTAGTGAAAATTGCAAATCAATTGACCAATTTTTCCGTTTTTTATAATCATTTGGAATTTGAACCTGCTTCCACAGTTCAGATTGCGCTGCTTAACCACTCCCAACGATTTAGATTTTGAACTCAAAATTTCAGTTTATGTCTAAGCTTCTAAAAAAATTTAATGAGATGCAAAAAATAACGGTAAAAAGTAGTTTTTCGTTACTGCAAAGTTTAAAGCGCCCTCTATCGGCATTTTTTTGAAATTTATCTTTACAATTTATTTTCAAGACAATACTGACATAAAGAATAGTTTTAGTGAAAACTGCAAATGAATCGACCAATTTTTCTGTTTTTTATAATCATTTGAATTTTTGGACCCTAAACTTTAATGGCGCCTATCTCCTTCGGAAGACGTTTGGGGCCCTTAGTTTCCTATTTAATATTGTTTGTCTTGATTTGTACTATCACCCCTTAAAGTTTGTACCATGAATTTAGAAACACCCTGTATATATATGTACGCAAAAGCAATAAGTATCATAATCCGCACACAAAATAAAAAAATAAAAAAATCATTCATGTGAATTGGGCCAAAAGGCACAATTGAATAAATAAATTTAACATAAACGTGCAAAAAAATATATATTGCATAAATTAGCACCCGTCTGTAGAAAACGAGGCAAAACGAAAGATACAAATTTAAAAAGTCAAAATATCAAGCTAGAAAATATAAAAACTAGAGATTAAAAATTGACTGTCTATAAAGCAAACAGACATTCAAAAATTTAAAAAATGCATTAGCTACAATAAGTTTAGGCAAGAAGACTAATTTTCAAAATTTAAATGTCAAACACTTGAAGGCTACATATCATATAGGGGGAACTGGGGCACATTGATACACCCCCTCTACTGCTCACAGGGCCATTATGGGAAATTTCACAACAGCTCCAAAAGGTGAAGCTAGTGTACATAACTACATACAGAATGCCTTGGCATGCTTCAGTAGTTTGTTGACGGGTGATTTATTGTTTTTGTAGGTCAAAAGTAAATATAAGTTGTACACTTGAAATGGTATTATACAACTTTTCCAGCATTTTCAACCGAAAAGAATACACTCCCTGGTAAGTAAAGCTACTCTTTTCAGTTCCTCATTCTTTATTGTTAGGTAAATTATGAAGTGTTTTAATTGAGACTCATTTTATTCAAAATGGCTGTATGGGGCATATTGATACAGTCTATGTCTGGGCACATTGATACAACATAAACCCTTTTCTAGTTCATTTTTTCATTACTTTTTATTATTTTTTTAACCATACACTCCTTAATCCAACCATTTATGCCAAAAATTTCTAATATTATTTTATATTGGAGTGAAATAGCTTTAATTTTTTTTTATATTAGAACAGTTTAGGGTATATTTGCAAACAGAAGCAGTGTTGGGTATGAACGCGCTCACTGAACGAAAACTCACGAGTTTCGCTCACTATTTGTGAACTTTGAACTGAACTTCGCTCACTATTTTATAAACGAGTTTGAACTGAACGGAAACTCAAAATATAGACGAGTTTGAAATTTACGTTCAATTTTTTCATAATTTATTTAAAATTTTTCCAGACCTTAGTGCACTTTTCCCTCTTTCAAATGCCATTTAGAGGCCTACACAAGCCTCAGGACGGGTTAAGTCTGGATATCAGGATATCATTTATCTGGGTAGTTTCCTAGTCTTACTTCTTCTGCAGACTCGGGTCGCGCCGAACCGGACCTGGGCTGTATACAAATACAATTTCGCCGAAAATAGATATATATAGTAAATTCTCTGTACAAGGTGGACTGTGTAAGGCGGAGATATGTCTAAATCGGAAAGATTTTAAAGAAATCGGAAAGATTTTAAAAGAAAGCATAAACATCGCAGCCTACGGCACTTCTGCATAAATGGAGATTATAAACAGACTAAGGTAAGTTTTTTTGGCCAGAACTCTTCCGTAAGGGTAAATATCAATGTCCTGTAGAAATGTACTCGGGGTCGCGCCGGGTTCGGTGCGAAATTTCAAATTTTTTTCCGGGCCGGGTCAAACTCGGGCCTTGTTTTTAGCTATTATATCGGGCCGGGTCGGGCCTTGTTTTTAGCTATTATATCGGGCCGGGTCGGGCCTTGTTTATAGCTATTATATCGGGCCGGGTCGAGCCTTGATTTTAGCTATTATATCGAGCCGGGTCGGGCCGCTAAATTTTCTTTACGAGCCGGGCTGGGCTCGGGCCGAAATTTTTATTTTAATATCGTGCCGAAAATTTTTTTTATGGATCGGGCCTGGAGATTTCCGTCCGTGCATACCTCTATCTTACATATAGAATAATCAAATGATTAGTTCACAAAATTTTGTAAATTTGGACAATAATATCCAAACATAAAAAAAGTGAACTTTTTAGTGAACTTCGTTCACTTTTACAAATGAGTTTGATTTGAACGAGTTCATTTAAAAATTTTTTGAATTTGAACGTGAACTTAAATCACTTTTTAAAAATTGAACGTGAGTTTGAGTTAGTTCGTTTATTTTGTGAACGTGCCCAACACTGAACAGAAGACGTACGAATTTATCCAACATCTAGTGCCAGTCAAACTAACAAAATAAAAAGACGGCCGCCTGGAAAATCTCGAATTTATATTTATTTTCCAGAGAAAAAATTATTTTTAGATGAGAAATGTTAAGCGAGAGAAACAAACTGCAGAGCAGCAAAGGATAATTATATTATAAACAGAATTTTAATATAATTATATATTTTTCTGTTTATAAATCGATTTATAAACAGAAAACCTGTCAATTTCTTCATTTTTCCTTAGAAAGAATATAATGCTGGGGTTGAAGTACCAGATGTGACAAAGTTACCGCAGCCAACAATCAATATTAAATAGGCTTCGTCCCATTTTTACATTCTAAGTACATACAAAATTTCAAGCCTCTATCTCAATTCGTTTGGAAGATAGAGCGTTTACAGTCACACAGACAGACAGACGGACGACATTTTTTTTCTAAAAATATGTTTTTTGGAATCTCCAGTATCTGAAACGTGTAAATCCGTCATAATTCTTTTTTAATTTTCAAAACGATCGCAAGATTTACCCTATACTACGTATGATAGGTAAGTAATATATCTTGGCTCTCAATAATATAACGCTATTCATTTTTATACTACGTCAATATGGTTTTGTTAGAGGGTTTTTTATATAAAGACAATTATCATAGCAAATATATTGCTGTCTTCTAAAAATACATTTTCCCGAGTAAATACTTTAAGAGAAACTATCATTTCGTAAAAATAAACTCTTCCGTGAGTTGTTGCTTAAGTTTAAACTTCTTAATAAATACATGGATATTTTGTTTAAATAGGATTGTTAAGGGCTATTTAATTTTCTGTTCTAAAGATTTAACTTAAATTTCATTTTCAAAAATTTTGCTTCTAAACATTGTAAAGCCGCAAGTGAATCTGATTTTTTTTCTATGCCTATGAAGGATGAATGTGTCTTTACATAACGATAATGTCATTTTTAGAACGGCAAAAGCAGGCAATGTAATTTTGCTTTTGTTATTTTTAAAATTTTTTAAACTTCTACATATTGCACACTTACATTTTTATGCCGCCGGATTGAAGAAAAAATATTTTAAAATGATTTATTCTGAAACTATGTCGTCATTTGTATGAAAATATTGTCCAAATCTGTACATTTTTTACTCTTTTTATAGTAATTTTCAAGCATAATTTTTTTCAGTTATATCTGATGTATTTTGTAAATGACAACAGCATAGGACTCAATTTTGTTTTTACTGCTATTTTTAAAATTATTAAACACCTAAATATCGCAAATTTTAATTTTTTGCACCGTCGAATAAAGAAAAAAATTTGTTTTAAATACAGTTGGTTTTGAAACCATGTCACTATTTGTTTGAAAACAGTACCAAAATCTTCACAATAGTTATTATTTTTAAAATAATTTTCAAGCATGGTGCTTTTCAAATGGATGTGGCATGCAGACGATTGCAATAAATAACACAAGTCTGACTTGGTTTATGTGAATTGCAACAACATATGACAAAATTTGACTTTTACTGCTATTTTAATAGTTATTTAAACCTTTAAATACCGCGCATTTTCATTTTTTTTACCGTAGAATAAAACAAAATCATTTACAAATGCAATTTGCTTTAAAACTATATCTAGCCATTTGTATGAGAACATAATCTTAATCTACTGAATGTTTATTGTTTTAAAAATAATTTTCAAGCATAAATCTTTTTAAATGTATTTCTATCAAGTGCAGATGATCGCGATAGATAAATCGTTTACACGTTAATACATATATATATAGCTAGTCGTTTGTTTCATCTGATATAGTCCATAAATAAATTAAAACATACGTTAATCAATGAGTAAAATAATGAAATATAAAGAAAAATTGTAAGCTACGAAATCACTGAAATAGACAGAATCATAAAACTTGATTGTAAACAGTAATCTTCAGCGATTTCTTCGGTTTTTAAATTTTGATGAAAGACCAATATAAAAACATTGTTTTTAATGCATTTAAAAATATATATTTGAACATATTATTGCTGTTTCTCATATAAATAGGATTTTTAGTATTGTAAATTTTTTTTAAAATATATTAGATATAAATCATCTATTAAAGTTATCAATAAAAAAAGTAGTAGGTCCTTGTGATTCTTTCCCACCTCAATCTTTGAGATTATTTGTAAATAAAATTTTTCATTAGGTTTTTTTCTTTTTTTTCAAAAAAAGAGGGGTGGAATCAAAGTTCTTTAAAAAATATATAAGTATACTATGTTTAAGCTGTTTGTAAAACATTTGAATAAATGCCTAATTCATCACACTGCGTATAATAGCTCTGTAGAGAGTAAAAGAAAAATAATGTATATATGATGGTTAAAATAGATGTAATAGAATATACAATAACAACTATTCAAATGTGGCAATCCTAATTTTTTTTCTATCTGATTAATGCTAATAACTTCAAAAATCGCTATTGTGATGCCAAAATTAAATGGCAATCAATGTCTAACATAAGGATTCTAATGCTATGAAATTCCATACTTTAATTCTTGAAATAGGACTATTGCAAATATCGGGAAAAATTGAGAATAAAAGGGCCACTTATTATATAATTTATTTCAAAACATAAGTAGCAATAATATTATCAAGGTAAGCTTGAATCTGAAATTTGATAGAAATTCGTTCATTAGTTCTTGAGATAGAATTATTGCAGGAATCAGGAAAAATTCTGCATTAAAACGCCAATTTCGGAGCGATTGATACCAAAAGTGTTAACTGAATCGGTAGTTTGATAATAATACGTGTATTAATGCTTAAGATAGAACTATTACAGAAATCGAAAAAAAGAGAGCATAGCAATGCCACCTGTTGAGCTATTTACATCAAAATGTATGCAGTATCCATTCATTTCAAGGACTAACTGAATCTGAAAATTTGTGAAAATCCGTGCTTTAGTTGGTATGATAAAAGTCGTGAAAAGTCAGCATAACAGCGCCACCTGTCGAGAGATCTGCTCTAAAATATTAACAGTATCTATGCATGACAATGTTTCATAAAATCTGAAGTTTAGTGAAAATCCTTGCAATAATTCCTGAATTAGAGCTGTTGTGGAAATTGTAAAAAAAAGGCAGCATAACACCGCCACTTGTTGATCCATTTGCACTGAAACCTAATCAGCATCTATTTATACCAGGGACTACCTTAACACTAGAATTACCGCGTTTCTTGTATACCTAGAAATACCGGGATGGGTCACATCTGACCCATAGCTTTTAAAGACGCCATTCTTGTTTTATATGGAAGGTAAAGACATACAATAATTATTGAAGATGAATACAATAATTTTTAATTAATAATCAATACAATCTAGAATTTAGACAATTACATAATATGAATTTTTGAGAATAAATACCACAAAGGAATTTTTTTTATTTAAAAAAATTGCTTTGAGATTTTTATACCTTTTTGATAATATATATACATACGATTTATCGATTTAAATTGTGTAATAATGTTCCTACAGATCAATTAGATATTTAAATACAGTAAATTTAAATATATATACATATTCGTGATTTTTTTTACTTACACTTTTACGTTTTATACAGTTTACTATCCAATCAATTCATACAAAATGCCATGCTTTTTTTTCTTTTTCTTTTTTTCTGTGCATAATGCACACACAAGTTATAAGCAGTTTCCGCGAACAGTGTTAGTTTATTTGTCTTAGCATTGTTTTATATGATAACATTCTTCATTTCTTTGAAATTTCAGTGCTGGTGTGTAGACTGATATCTTCACTTTTTTTTTCAATGCTTTTATTTATAATTTTAGCAAGAAGACTTTTCTTCTTACATTAGAATCTGTTGTATCTTTAAAAATTACCGAAACATTATGACCACTAGATTTTGAATCAGATTTTGCATATTGAACATGGCGGCACTACCGTCTATAAAGTTCGATGTTCTCATTTTTTAGAATTATTTCGAAAAAGTGAATTCTTTTATTTTTAATTTTTTGAAAAATTATTACAATTTATTTGTGTTTCTTAATTTTTCCCACTGCATTTTTGGCTACTTTCATTCAGCTTGCTATTACATGTATTGGATTTGAACAATGAAATTTTATTATCATTTTTAAGAAAAATTGTTTCGTCATTTATATCAAGATTGTCAGCATCATCAGATAATGACAATAGTAACTTCGTCACTAAATTTCTTTACTAAAGCCATTTAAAGACTATTCACGTTACAATTTTAAAATTTTATCATTCAAGAAACTTCCGTAGTGATGCCATTACTGTAAAAGTGCGAAAGTCAAATGCCACAAACATTTTTTTCTCCATGTGGCTTATGAGGAGCAAAATACTCTTTTTAGTTACTTTCTAAGGTATAATATAGAAAACAACTATTTACATAATCCTTACAGTAGTTTGAAATACCATAAAAACTCACACATTTACCTTCCAAATGCATAACAGATATGTGATAATAACCCCACCCCCCCTGCCCCCCGCGAATATTCCCTCTTTTGTGAAAAGTAAGTGTGGAACATATCCTTACACTAGTATTATCTTGTTGAAAAATATAGAGTTGAAATCCTTGTTGAAATAAATGAAAAATGCAATTATTTTGTTCGGGTCAGCGATGACCCAGAATGGTAATTCTAGGTATAAAGATGCATATATAAAAAAGTTTTCGTCCGATTTCAACCAAATTTGTGTTAAGGCATCATACTAAGTATTTAGGAAAAGTCAATCAGTTTCAAAGTTTTACTTTGAAAAGCAACAGTGATACGAGTGAAAGACCAAGTCTTGGGTCACAGATGACCCGCATCGGTAATTCTAGTGTTAATATATTTTTGATTAAATTCTATACATTAGCTTCTGAGATAGAGTGTTCACAAAATTTATGCTAAATACAGAGAGACTCACAGACAGATATTTTGAAAAGCATGTTTTTTCGAATCTCTGACTTGTAAAGCATGCAAGTCCGTCAAAAAAAGGAATTCAAAAATTTTCACGAATCCAATACTTTCTTCTAGTAAAGATAGAAGAAAGTAAAAATAATATATATTATTTGTCGTAATATTGAATTTATACAATATTTTTTACTTATAGATCGCCAATTCTTCGGTATATTTCTTTAATATTGAAACATATTCTTAATGGCTGACATTCATTGATATCAGTAACGATATAATTTTAACGAATGCACTTTAAACTTAGTAAAAATGCATTTGAGATAGTTCATATGTATTTTAAAATTTAGTATAAGTAAATCCGAAAACGTTATTGTTTTTTTTTTTTTTTAATGATTTCAACTTAATTTACCGTTTTGCATATTGATCGCCAATTCCCGATGTATTTCTTTACTGCTCACACCTGTTCTCAAAACCCCACTGATGTCTGAAATGATAAAGTTTCCATAAATGCATTTCAAACTTTTTCCGCAATATTGCATTTAATAGAGTTCCAGTGTGTTTGAGACAGCATTTCATGAATTTTAAAACGAAATTTAACACCAAGAAAATATTAAGCGAAACTTTTGGATTCAGAAGTAAAAACCGCGGTTCAAAATTAGCTTTATTTTTACATTCTGCAGAGATGTCATTTATCACGGAATTCAAAAGACTCCAGACATCTTAGCTAAGGAAAGCGGAATTTATTTCGGAAGATGAATTTGTAAAGTGGAAAGAAATGACTGTAAAGGAGTTTTGTAGAGGAATTTTATAAGACAAATTACGACGTTTTGAAGTATTTTTCAGTGTTAAATTTAAAAAACAAAACCGTAATATTAAATTCATTGCAATGTTATACCATGGCCAAATAGATGTATAACGTCCTGCGTATCTATATTATAAACGCCAAACGTATCTGTGCGTAACGCATACGTCATTTTTCGAATGGCAACGCTTTCCCCTGTAATTTCGGTTTTGCAATTTTCGCTACTGCAAATTTTACACTTCTGAACATTGCACATTTTAAATTTTTATACCGCCATATAGAGAAAAAAATTTACTTTTAAATGCAATTTGTTTGAAAGCTGTATATCAATTTATTTTTGAAATATTAATTTTTTTATAGTTTTTAGTAGCAAATTTGTCATTGTGGCAACAGAACCACTTCATTTTCTCATAAAAATGAAAAGAAAGAAAATAGAAATTAAAATGCGCAACACTTTCCCATGCTATTTCGGTTTTGCAATATTCGGTATTGCAAATTTTATACTGCTAAATATCGTACATTTTTAATTTTTACACCGTCGTATAGAGAAAAAAATATACTTTTAAATGCAATTTGTGTCAAAATTGTACTATATTTATTTTTGAGATATTGTTTTATAATTTTTAGTACCAATTTTGTAATTGTGGCAACATAATCACGCCATTTTCTCTTAAAACTTAAAAGAATAAAGAAATAAAATAATAAAATGCGTATATTATTTCAAAAGTATCGTCTGTTATATAACCAGGTGAATTTCGGTTTTATTTTGTTTAGTAATTTAGATAAATGGGTTTTATAGTATTTTGTTAATTTTAGTTTAAAATAATATTTATTTGAGAATTAGACTGAACAATATATGATATATTTTTTACTGTAACTAATTATGTAGATTTATTATAAAACAATGAAACAGTTTTTTCTTAAAGATTTTCTTTCATCGAATTTCGACGGATTCTACTTCGTTTTAACTAAAAACCGCCGAAAAAGTGGAGCTCGATTCCAGCTTCAAACCCTGAAGCATTTCATTGCAACACGTGGTGCAACCCCTGCCCAAATTAGCATTGAATGAGCTCATTTCTGTTCCGTGCACATAGTCATTGTTTTGATTCAGGGTTTGCATGATTAGTCAGAATAACTTAGGCAAGATATCAAAGTCCTCTGGCGGGAAACTTCATACATTAATCTCAAATGGAGGGGCCGTATAGATCTAGTTGGCAATGGTTATACTATTATATTAACACACGGTAAAAATGAAAGATCCAAACTGGATTGTAAGATTTCTGGGTACAGTTAGTATTCCCAAAATGGTGCACTAATATTCCCAAAGTAATTAATTCAAAATGGTTAAAAACACAGAAGGTTCTTAATAACATTAAAACAATCAAAACTTCTTAGATACAATGTAGATACTATCTAATACAGGGGATTCTCAAACTATGGTACACGTACCAGTACTGGTACGTAAAGTGCTGCTTTCTGGTAAGCAAAAGTGCGATACTGGTGCATGAAATGAAATAAAAATACAGCATGTGAAATCAAAAAATAGCTAAATCCCCCGCTTTTCTTTATTGTGAATTGCGAGTTCGCAAGCTCAGTTTTGCCTGCTCAATGTTGCTACTGCTTTGACAACGTTTTGATTTCTCTTATTTTAATGTAATTTCTATTAGAATTTTTAAACAAATGGAACTAATTTTTTGGTAAATATTGAGCTGACCTTTAATCCTCCCTAAAAGGAAAAAAAAGTTTTATTCGGTGACTGTATTGTATGTACGTATATTTCTTACTAGATTTTCAGTCTCGCTTTAATAAACAGTTTATTTCCAGAATGTATGGAATTTCTTAAGTAGGTTATTTACTTATTAAATTTTCTTATGTATTTTACTATTGATATAAACATAGTATTCATGTAACAAAAAATTAACGAACAAAGCTACTTGAAATGTGTATTTTTTTTTTTTTTTTCGTATTTAAAAAAGAGCATTTATGTTCTCTATTTAAGTGCATCTATTTTTGTCACGTCAAAATGAGACATTTTATATTGTTTTTTCTGCATTGGGTTTGAGATTTTATTTTGGTGGTGCGCGGAAGTATGAACTTCTATTTAGTGGTACGTCGGTCTAAAAGTTTGGGAACCCCTTATCTAAGATGTTTTGATTGTTTTAATGTTATGAAAGATCTGACATTTTTTTATAACCATTTTAGTCTACAAAGTGAATTTCCCAATTCGGAGCACTGCAGTATCCAGAAAACTTACAATCCAATTTGGGTCCTTTTTTCTTACAGCGCACTATTTTATATTAACTTTAACCAATTTATTCTTATTTGTAACTAAAATATATGAGTTCTAATATTCCAACTGGGTCAAGATTATCCAGGACGCGATTGAAACCAACAATCTCTTTATTGAAGTTATCAATGCTCATCCATCTGAAGTATCCTGAACAAATCTCAAGAACCTAATTCACAAAGATAACCTTATTGTTTATAACATTACATCTATATGTGAATCAGCTTAAACAAAAAAAATTACATTCTGTGAATTGTTAAAATGCCACAAAAACTTTTTTCGATGTAATTGGGACAAATTTTATTGCTCCGGCTTTATCATTATTCTAAGAATTTTAACAATTTTATAATTGTTTAGGTATATATATTCACTCTCTAAAAAGTATCCATAATTTGTGCATTAATAATTATTTTATGCATTTAACACTGGAATATTTTTAAAGTTTAAAAGAATATTTCACAAGAGATTTGTTATTTAAAGTTTTACTATTGTAAATAGTAAAGCATCACTATTGTATAGTTTTACTATTTTATCACTGTGCAATTTAAATCGAGTTTATTTTATGATTAATATTTTAGTGGAA
The DNA here is from genome assembly GCA_964019185.1 of Maratus speculifer. Classification (NCBI taxonomy): domain Eukaryota; kingdom Metazoa; phylum Arthropoda; class Arachnida; order Araneae; family Salticidae; genus Maratus; species Maratus speculifer. Next base: position 367,932,578 of record OZ025291.1, read on the forward strand.
ATATTTTATTTTGGTAAGGTCAAATAATAGGTTGTAAACTTCAAAACGTGTGGACATAGTAAGTACACATAGTAAGAAAACAATATTTAGTCAGTTTTGTTTGTAATATCTTTTGCATATTAACAATTGCCTATATATTAATTATATCATACTTTTATCCTTGCTCAAATTGATAATATTACCATGTACTCTCCTCCCAGTATATTAATGCACTATTAATTTCTTTCGCAATCAGTAAAAGAAAAATAGTTTTTTCGTAGGAGATCTAAAATTAAGTGAATTGTTCGGCAAATTTCGGGATTCAAGTGCAAATATTTTTATTTTAATGCCAAAAATTGACTAGGACTAGCACTGCATTAGAAGTATTATGCATAAATGTAATATTAAACCGCAAAATAATCAATTTAATCTATATTATTTTAAAACTTATGCATAATTATATTCCATAACAAAAGTATTTTGATGTTAATATATTACAACATTAAAATGTTTCTAATACTTTATAAAAAAAAATCATGCATTAAATTGTTTGGATTAGAGTTTTCACAGCTATTATGCAATAGATTTATAATGCAATTATGATTCGTATGAAATAACTTATAAGGCAAGAAAATTGATATTTAAAAAATTTTCATCACTACTGTTAACATTTTTCTGCTAAGTAATAAATAATTACCATCTGCAAAGTAGTTCTTCCCGATTCCCGCTCATTTTTTATCCATTTAAAAAACATTATGCTGTTTTTTTTTGAAGTTATGCTGTTCTAAGTTACATTTACAAAATAAAAGCTTAGACAAACTTACTTGTCATTTTGAAATCTATCAGACTAGTTGTCAGTAATGTAATCTTATTTGTGATATATATATAATATTCAATTTGAACTAAATATTGCTTAAGAGCAAGGTAAGTGCTCTTAAGAAAATGTTATTTGCAATACTGTAATACATTTACGTTTTGATGCCAATTTCCTTTAATATAAAATATGCATTACGCTTTTAAAATCCGTAGATTATTTTCTAAAACCAATTTTTAACGATTGAAATTTTTAAACATAATGGTGGTTAAAAGTTTTATGACGGACAAACATTTTTCAGTAAGGAAAAACAAGAAACATATATATTTATACATGTATATTTTAAGTAAGAAAATCAAGAATAAAAACAATAATGAAACAATGAAAATAAAAGAATGGCACTCTAAAAGATAAAAAAGAAAAATGGACGACAATGACAAGCTGAAAATGTTTGTGTTTTTTTAAGCATATATGCAGTGTTCTCGCTGGTGCTCGCCATTTTGCCAAATCGCGACAAAATTCTTAATTTGGTGAGTAAAAAAACATTCAGACTCGCAAAATTGTAAATGCTCAATTTCTGCAATTTTTGAGTATTTTTTCAATTTCCGCATTTTTTTTTTTTTTTTTTTTTTTTTTTAGGTTACAAATGAGATTCTTATTTATGTAAATTTAAGATTGATGTCGCTTTTTATCTTCAATCGCCTGCTGCCATTAACATTATTATTTATGGAGATATTGGCTCAACACTCATTTAGTTTAGGAACAGCCAACGACACAGAAAGGATTATACGATAAGTACTTCCCTGTTGTCAGTTTATCACTGTTTATGCGCCGGTAAAAACAAAAACAAAATTACTTGCATCAATTACTCGCAAGTTTTGCTGAAATGTATTTGCCATTTACCGTGCTGCCGAAGCAGACAAGTCATTCCTTAATCTACACTTTATAAACTTGTCCTACATCATGCTTTCATTTCGTAACTCGATGACTTAGTCATTGAATTGTACATTATAAAGTCATTTTTTTGTTATAAATAACAGTCTGCCAGGGTTTGTACCAGGATATGCGAAAGCAGACCGAAATATTCTTAAAATATTTTATTTTACCTTTAATTTGGCGTCAATTTCATCTCGTAACTTGATGACGTGATAGTGACGCCAAAATGCCGTGTTGGCGTCCGCTGTTACTCATATCGTACCAAAAAATGCTGAGACAGACATTCCTTAATCTACACCTTATAATCGTGCCCTAAATCATGATTTCATCCCGTAACTCGATGACGTAGTCATTCGTGTTGCCGCCGTCCAGTCTAAAACGCTAGTTTCAGTATTTTGAAAGAGCAGAAGCAGTCATGACAATAATGATAAATATGTGACCATGAGACTCATGGTAAATATATTAACTTCGCTTTACTTTTATAGCCCTTCTAAACGTCTAGGAAAGGAATGCTTATACAGTAGATGTTAGAAAAATTCAGGCAATAATTTGCATGCTTTTGCATATTAAAAGTTATTTATTAATTACTTTATAATTTATAGAATTATTTTTCTAGTGTTACCTTTTCAAATAATAAAAGCATATTGCAGAGTTACTACTCGAAACAACGGAAAAAAACGGGATAAGGAAATACATTCATTAATCATTTATGGATAGTTTGAATCTCATAATGTTCTTTTTGGTAAGCTTGAATCTCCCGTTTCTCTTTTCGGTAGGCTTAATTCTTGTTATGCTCTTTTCAGTAACTTGAATCTCATGATGCTCTTTTCGGTAGGCTTAATTCCTGTGATGCTGTTTTCGGTAAGCCTCAATCTCGTGATGCTCGTTTTGGTTAACTTTATTCTTCTGATGCTCTTTTCGGTAAGCTTGAATCTCGTGATGCTCTTTTCGTGAAATAGGTTCAAACAAAGTTGCTAAGTCTCCTGCTTTTTGCCCTTCACTATTGTTTTAATAAGCCCAAATATTCCAATTAAATGAAACAGCATTTTTCCGTATTAAAATATTGGTATTGAAAAAGCCGGAAAATTGGTAGCTCTCGTTCAAGTTTCTATTGGAAGCAAGAATCACTGTTAAAACAACTTAATAATATTTATATAGAAAATATATAAACTAAATATATTTATGCTAACCAAAAATATTTGTAATTAACTCTTAGTGACTCCAATTTGAAAAATATTTACTCAGACATTATAATACATCATTTTCCATCACATTAAAAATAATGAAAGATATTAAAACATAAAACATAAAAAAATTTTTGACTAAAAGTTATTTTCATTCAATCTGAAAAAAAAAAATTAAACATTACTCATAAATGTTATCAGTTTTTTAAACACAATTGATAAAGTATACGATCTTTATAAAAGATTCATTTATGGACGCCTGCAACCTTTTCAGTTTTATAAAATTTATGAAGCTCATTTTAGAAGTATATATGCAAAACAGCTCATAAGATGCATAAGTATTTGGCATTAAAATTTAACTTAGTGTCGCCATCTGTTCAGAAATTTTCTAACAATTTATATTAACTGCTGCATTGAGCAATAGGAGTACTAAAGAAAATCGTAACTTATAAAACCCGCTGTTATTAACTTTTCGGAATGTTGCAGGAAAAAAAGCTGATCATTGAGAAAATCCTAGTTTTTTATGAATGTAGTATTATACATATATTTCCTTGAAAGTTTGAAGCATGATTCTAGGCATTATTAGGAGCATTTAATTTAGTTTTAGAATCAATAGTGTGTTTAAGTTAAAACCTAGAATGAACATACGCAGCCGTAAAATGACTATTTCCGACTAATCCAGTTTCAAAGAGCCTCTCACTCTAAATAATTATTCGCTAATCAAGTAGAGGTTGCTGAGAGCATAATAATGATATTTGGAATTCAGTAGAGGTTTAATGCCTTTATCTAATCTATGGCGTTTTCTTTTACAGGAGCAGCATATAAAACAAAAGTAAAATGTATCTAAAATAAATAAATAAATAAATAAATTATGGTTTAGAACTTTCATTACTTAACCCCTTCAGCCACGACTTCCTATCAAAGTGACATGTTTTTCATTGAGTATTATTTTATATTAATAATTAATTTTATTAATATCATTGGGTAATAGTGATAACATTTCTTTATACATTCATTATTATGACTTTATTTACATTTCAGCAATGAAAAAAACTGATAATAAAAATAGTATTTTTCTGCAATTTAGTTAAATCAATGTACGGTTCTTTTATTTCAAACTTTTTTTTTACTTCTAAATTATATCTAGGGAATGCGTTTCTGAAGTATTTTCTTTTTGAGCTTTAGATAAAGAATAAATAGATTAAGAATAATACATAAAGAGTAATAAACAATATTTCATAAGAAAGTGGATGCATCTTACGTAACATAAAAGACATTATTATATGTTTGTGTTCTCGCTTATGTTATACTTTCCTAGAATAAGAGGTATTTGAAATTTATTGCAGTTTGATTTATAGAATAGATCCACTTGTATTTTTAATGCATCATATATTATATATACATAGAACTCTCTAAAATCCGATGTCACCCCAATAATTTCCGAAAAGTAAGCGTTAAAATCATAAAAGTGGGATCTATCTATAATACATTTGGCATGCGCCACTGAATGAAACTGGTGAAAGACAGCGGAATTAGTATTCCTACCATGAAAACGAAAATAGATAGGGAATAAATGAATCACAAAGTTGAAGAGCAGCATCAATTTATTACAAGAAGATAACGTTTTTTTCACTGTGATGTCACGAACTCTAACAGTAAGAGAAATAATTATCTATCGATATAAATGTGCATTCAAATGTGTAATGCAGTTCCCGTTAAGAAATTTGAAAATCTTAAATAAAGGTGTATTGTTATGACTAGGTTTTTTTCTTTCTAAGATAATTTTCTCACGTCACAATGAAGAAAATCGTTAAAAAATGCTCGTTTTAATCGTTTTATTCCCCGTATTAATGTCCAGAAGGTATATTTTCTTACTAAATCAATGATGCTTACAACTTTGTAAATCAAAATTTCCAGCATTTCTTTCAAATTTGAAATAAGAATCCTTACTCCGCAGTTTCCCTACAGATGGTGACACAGGCTATTTCATTATTAGGTCACGAATTGAAACTAGTCTATATTTTTATGACCAAAGTTCTTAGGTTTGAGAATTTATCGGTGTGACAACGGACTTTAGCGGATACACTATATATACGCCTCGTAAAATAGTAAACTACTGAAAAAAGCAATAATTTATTCGCATGCAAATTATCTACATTCTATCGTAAGTGTGGTGATATTAAATTTTGCATCTCTAAAAATTTCCCATCACAACTGTTACTAACAACATAACTAGGTCTTCAAGTAAACATTCAATGAAGTACAATAGCATATATTTGCTATTATTAAATTTATGAATCTTAGTTGTTTAGAAACTGTTCTAATCTTCTAGGAAAATATCGTAAAAATACAAATGTGTAAATTAAACAATAGTTAAAAGATGAGCACAGTATTTTACTAATAAAAAATTGATCATTTGTAATTTCTAAATTCACATTCTGGAAAACCGCAAGAGAACAATTGTTGCTTAATTTCAGGAATTTAATCTGAATGTCAGTACTATTTACTTTTAAATAATTAAATATCGATACTTATTATATCAATTTGTTAATTATCTAAATAATGAATTATGCTTCTCAAATATTGGCTCCAGCTTAATTCTTCCACATAATTAAGCAATAATGCTAATTAGCCTCTTACATTGACGTATCGCCTGCGGGCAAAATTGTTTCTGTAATACAAAGCGATAATAGAATAATTAAGATGTATGTTTATAAAAGGGGAATTATCAAAACGTGGGATCATTAAACATTAACTATTAGTGATTTTTTTAAACTTTCAAATTTAAGGCCATTTTTTTTACAATACAGTTTATAAGTCTATAAACTTATATACAAACACTAAAAGACAGCAATTATTCTGGAAAATTAAATATTAAAGCATTTAATTAATGAATCTATACGTGGAAGTAGAGCGTGCTTCTAAGTAAAATTATATTATTACAGGTACTAAATACGCTTTACATACACAAAACACATAATTATTTATGATAAAGCATTGTAATAAATATCTTATTATACGTTTCAAAACATCAGATCATCTTTGAAAAATAATTTACGGAAAAAAAAATCGGCGTTTAGATTGTTACGCAATTTGGACATTCCAATTTTTTATTTCAGAAAGAGCATTTATTGCAAAAAAATGTTGCAAAAATACACATAGATACTTTCAAATTAAACGAAAGTAATTTTAAAGATAGATAAAAAAAGAGAAAAAAGTACTTACTTAACGTGTTTTGCGTGAAAATAACAGCTTTGTTTCGATCGTTACTTTTGGACATAAGAAAATACAGAAAAAGCCTTTCTAGAAAAGTCCTTCTAACTTCAAAAAGCAATAAATTGGTAGTGCCATTTGTTAACAAAATTATAAAAGAATCATCCATTTCCTTTATGCATTCACTGTTTATCATTAGAATCTCCTGAAAACAAGTTAAAACTTTTTTTTTCTAGGTACATTGGAACAATTAACGTCATCAATGTCCAAAATTCGCCACTTTAGTAAGAAAAAATTAAAATTTAAAGATATTTATACAGAACTTTTTACATATATTATATCAATTTTTGTCTGAACAGAATTAAGAATACAGTGAAAATAAAAATTAAAGTCAATGATGATTAAAATTATTTATTCAAAAGCTTAAAGTTATGATGTGTGTACAGTCCCCACCTTTTGAGAACGTCCCAAAGTACAATTTACGTTCATTTTAATGACCGTTTAAGAACTTAATAAGAAAATAACAATTGTTTTATATATATTTAAAATAATTATATATGTATATTTATATAATAATTATCTCTCTCTCTCTATCTCTCTCTATATATATTGTAAGGTTTTGACTAATTAAAGTCAAACAGTGGACTTGTAAATTAAAGTCTGTTTAAAGCAGAAACTATTGAATGGACAAAATTTTCCCTCGGAAGCCGTTATAAAGATTTTTGTTCTTGGCGTCTACGGGTCGACTGGCATCCTTTATCATTTGATGTTAGCGATTCGATACGGCCAATATTGACTAATGGGCTGGACCACCCCGGTGGCCCTCAGGGAGGGAAAAGTTTCGGTTTACCGAGACGAAAGTTGGCAATGCTGGCGCCAAGGCTGGAATGAGACGATCCAATGGAGTTTTGTCTGGGAGGGTCCAGAGAAGAACAGGCTTTTCCAACGGAAGAAAATGGATGATAGAGGGAAAAAGACAGTGAAGTAGGAAGGGTGAAGTGCAGATAGTGGTGATGCTGACACTTCTACTCCTTGTGACATGAACTGAATTACTAATGGTGTTTTACTGAACCCAGTATTTGCAGCGTTTAAAATATTTTATATAAAACCTTTAGAAGGAACCAAATTTACTCTCAATAGCTACCAAACGTACTTTTAAAATTAAAGTGAGAGTCAAATTCTTCACAATATATATATATATATATAAAATTTATATATATTTACATATATTTATAATCGTATTTTTCAGTAGAAGTCTTTTTATGTATTCTTAAAAAAAAAAAAAAAAAAAAAAAAATAGACCTAAGCTGAATAAATAGTTTTATTTTTTTATTTTATATATTTTATAGATTTCTTATTTATATATTTAGTTAAAGACTAAAACAAAAAGAACTCAAACAATGACGTTCATTGTAAAGAAATCTAACATTTTATTTAAAAGCAGGGTGGAAATTCTTCATCCCGGATATTCTATGAGAAATTTTTCAAAACTGTCCAAACTCATTCATAAGAAAGTCAGTTTTGCGTATGCTGAATAAAATATTTAACGAAAAATAAAATAGGAAATACATAACACTGTTTAAACAAAATGTTCACAAAAAATACATTTTCAAACCATACACAAGCTACTCATATCATTTTCTTTACCACTGCATTTATATATATTTGCACTATGCTTACACGGTATAGTATACTAATATACAGTTAATTTGAAAAAATGCATAGCACCCATAAAAACGTACTTTCAAAAATTCTCATTACCAGAAGATTTTAAAATCAAATTATTTTAGGGAACCATCCACTGTATATATATATATATATATATATATATGGTTGCATGTACTGCTACACCAAATGTTGGTTCAACCCAATAAAAAAATTGTAATAATAATGAACAGTGCATATATTACAGGGCATCAATTTTTTTCGTACACCAAATAAAAAAGCATATAATTAATCATAAAAACGCATAAAATTGCTGAGAATTTTCTACAGTTATTGCTCATTATTCATAATGCGTATTTTTATGGCGCACTGTGAAATAATGTGTGTATGTGGTATCTTTATTTTCTGTAAAGATAATTTTAACTCGTGCGTTAATAATTTATTTATTATTTATTTAAAATTTTTATAGCACAACATTGTTAAATGAACTTCAATCATTTTTTTTCTTTTTATTTATTTTTTATTATTTTTTTCTTTTTTTTTTTTAAAGAAAAACGACAATTTTAAAGCACTGTGATACATATTGAAATATGTAAAAGTTCATGCATTTCTTTTACTTGTTGTTTTAAACCCATTTATGCCTATCTTTGTCTTTCAAAAATATATTTCTCCGGAGTAAATATTTTGAGAGAAGCTATCATTTCATAGAATTAAACTCTTCCGTGAGTTGTTGCTAAAGTTTAAACTTCTTAAACAAACACGTCGATATTTTGTTTAAATAGGATTCTTAAGGGGTTATTTGATTTTCTGCAATGGAGATTTAAATTTAATTTAATTTTCAAAACTCTTGCTTCTAAGCATTATGAATTCTGGAGTGAATCTGATTATTTTATTTTATTTATTTTTAACATATCTTTAACTGCCTAACCGCTGAGGAAAAGGGCAAAATTTAAATTTTTTCTTTTCAGATTTTTAAAACGGGTAAAAAACGATTAATTTTTCATCATGATGTAAAAAATTTACTTATGTGTAGGAAACTGTGTTACTTATGTGTTCAATACTTAAGCGTGTCAATCATAACTTAATCTTTTAAAACTGATTTATATCTGTAGAATTATATTAAATTAAAAAATGCTTCTATTGCAGGGAAAAATAGTCTAGTGAATGAATGTATCAGTTCAAGGAGTTGAGAAGGTTAATGAAAAAAATATCTCGTTTATGATAGAAAGAAGAAAATTTAAATGCATACATTACTTATAATTTTTTTAAATAAGTTATTTGGTTACTTGTATTTTGGAAGAATTTGAAAATCGTTACCTAGGATAATAACATTATATATGGTACTGATTCATTTATGCATTACCTTTAAAACTAAGTTAAGGAATTCTAAATTATTCCCAGAAAAATTATAATAGTTATTTATGTTTATATTATTTTTAATTAGTTTTATTGTGCTTTAATATTGCATTCATTTTTAATGTATTAATACTATACTAGTATTGGTTATTTGAAAATATTCGCAATTAAACCTCCATTATTGCCTAAATATTGACAATATTGTATTTATTGGGAAAGAAAAAGCAATATTTTTCTTATTAACCCTCAAAGCGTCTTGCAGATGAGTAAATTTGTAATGTTGTTTTCTCTGCATTTTGTCTTAATTGCTAATAAAATATGATTCTTTCTATATCACATAAAAAATCTTATTTAGGAATATAAATGTAATGCTTGAGAGTCTTAATCATTCTTCAATGCTCTGAAAATTCATTAAATTTATAGAATTATAATATCTTAAACATTGCTTATATTGCAGTGAAACCTGCAGCTTAGTGTACGGAATTTTACGGGCCAAACGCTTAGAGGGTTAATTATCGCACAAATATAATAATATTGTCAAAAAATTACTTCGCAGCATTAGCAATATTGTTCAAAGTATCACTAATATCTGTTAAAAAGAAATTTTTTGTTTTACAAACATTTATTGGCTCCGAATCGCTTTGCTATACGGGTATTAACATTAGTTTGCTTTCATTAGCTTCGTCAACATTAAAATGTTTATATTTACTATTAGAATTATAATGCAAAAACCTGGTAAGAAGTTTGAGACTTTTACGCGTTGCTTTTACAGATGATAAAGAACCATTTACATATGACCCGAAAAGAACATTGTCGTGCTGCAATTATAATTTTTTTGTTGTGATTTTTGCAAATATTGCTACATTGCATATCGATCACGAGATTTATTTTTATTACTGACATCTATTCTTAATGGTCTACATTCATTCCTTTTGGAAATGATTTACATTTTATGTATGAACTTTCAAATTTATTGTTGTAATATGACAATTAAGACGGTTGAAGTGCATTTGAGATGGGCCAGTTTTATAACATATAAGTGCAAAATGGCCATTTTTGTGCTGATTTTATAATTTACCTTGGGGTATTTTCACAATAATTACTACTTTACATGTCGGTCACCAGTCCTTCGTGCACTTTACTACTCACGCATATCCTTCGTGGCTGAAAATCGCTGATGTCGAAAATGATATAATTTTAATGAATACACATTAAATTTTTTACTAGTAATGCATTTACGACAGTTCCAGTGTACTTGAGAAGAATAAATTATACATGATCCAAAAAGGACGCAGTTGCACTGATTATACAGGGTAAAGCATAAAAATCTCCCCATTTTAAGAGACCAATAAAAATATATAGGACATTGGAAACAAATATTTTATGTTTACATTCGGAAAGAATATTGTTTGCAATTTATTAATTTTTACAATCTGTAACAATTTTTGCTATTAATTTCGAGGTTTTGTTGTACGAAGAATGATATCGTCTAAATGTTTTCCTTCGATCTCTATACACTTGTGAAGTCTATTCTAGAAATTCAGCATAATTTTTTCCACCATTGCTAGAAGAATTGCTGCAATTTCAAATCGAATAGCATCCTTAATTTCGTCGAGTGTCTTAGGACTTAGGTTTATGTATATAAATTTTTGCCTTCATGTAACCCCACAGGAAGAAGTTACATGCTGCTGCATGTGACGATATCATATTTCGTGCAACAAAACCTAAAAAAATAATAGCAAAAATTACAGATTGTAAAAATTAATAAATGGCAAACATTATTATTTCCAAATTTACATACAGGGTGTTTCGCTACCAGACCGACAAATCTTGAGGAATGATAGTAGACACGAAGACAAACATTATTAAATGGGAAACCATGGGGCGCAAATGTCTTCTGTAGGAGCTAGGGGCCATTAAAATTTAAGGTCCAAAATTTCAAACCATGATAAAAAACGGAAAAAAGTGTCGATTCGTTTGCAGTTTTCACTAAAATTATTCTTTAAATCACGATTTTTTTTTAGAATTTTTTTTAAAGTTACGTAAAAAATTGTCGATAGAGGGCGCTTTAGACTTTAGAGTAACGAACAACTACTTTTTACCGTTATTTTGTGCATGTGGTTGAAATTATTCTAAAGTTTAGACTTTAACTTAAATTTTAAGCCCATAATCGGAAACATTGGGATCGATTAACTAGCAAAAATTCAACTGTGAACATAGGGGGAAATTTTAAACGCTCAAAAATATTGGACAAAGAAATCGATTTTGTTGCGGTTTGCGTGTAAGTCATTACCTTGGTAAATATTTTATTCAAAATGACGTATAGAATTGGTGTCCCCATTTTTTGATAGAGGGCGCTTTCGACACATCTCCTAAATTTCAATGGCATTACTCCTAGGTGTTTAACTACCAGACCAACATACTAACGGGAAGTGTTAGGGATGCAAAGCGAATCGGAATCACATAGGAATGTAACGTTGAAAATGCCTTTTTAGCGAGTTGTGGTTAAAAGAAGCAGAGGAAAAAACAACAGAAACAGGTAGTGAAACATCAACACGTTAATGTGGAAGAAAACAATTTAGTTAAGGGTTTTACTACAAAAGGTGTCCGAAATTACTACCAGAAGTAATCGGGCATGCTTGACAGCAGCGATGCATGCAATTCCTCTCACTTTGAAAAATTCCTGGCATCTCGGACAGCTTTCTGGAAGCTACAGAAATTCGAGCTGAGAGAGAGGTCTTCTACTGACGGTACGGGAGTTTCATTCATTCAACTTTTCATTTGACCCCAGCAGAAGAAGTCCATACAGATTCAGATTCAGATTGAGCCAGGTGGGGGGGGGGGGGGGCTACCAATTGGTTTGAGCTCAACTAGCCCCATCCAGCAATGTTCATTAAAAAAATACAGAAAAATTATACACTAATAAAAAAAAGCTGGTAAAAAAAAGTAATTGATATAATGAAGTAGGTGCGACGATCTGGCAGGCCAACGAACCGGGCCACCACTACCTATCCACCGCTCTCCATATGTTATGTTGGGGTGTCTGCGAACATCATTGGTAAAATGTGGAGGAGCTCCATCATGCTATAGAGTGGCGCAGCGAAAGAGGAACATGTGCTTTTACCAGAAGTTCCGACAGATCGTTTTGTAGAATTATCAAGTTGCTTTTTTCTCTGCTTCTTTTAACCCTAACTCGTAAAAAAGGCATTTTCGACGTTACATTATAATATGATTCCGAGTCATCTTTGCATCCCTAACACTTCCTGGAAGTATCTTGGTCTCGTAGTAAAACATACAGGAGTAATGCCATTGAAATTTCGGAGATGTGTCGAAAGCGCCCTCTATCAAAAAATGGGGACACAAATGCTGTACGTCATTTTGAATAAAATAATTACCAAGGGAATGACTTACACGCAAATCGCAACAAAATCGATTTGTTTGTCCAATATTTATGAGCATTTAAAATTTCCCCCTCTGTTCACAGTTAAATTTTCGCTAGTTAACCGATCCCAATGTTTCCGATTATAAGCTTAAAATTTAAGTTAAAGTCTAAACTTTAGAATAATTTCAACCACATGCACAAAATAACGGTAAAAAGTACTTTTTCGTTACTCTAAAGTCTAATGCGCCCTCTATCGACAATTTTTAAACGTAACTTTAAAAAAAAATTCTAAAAAAAATCGTGATTTAAAGAATAATTTTGTGAAAACCGAAAACGAATCGACCCTTTTTTCCGTTTTTTATCATCGTTTGAAATTTCGGACCTTAAATTTTAATGGCCCCTAACTCCTACAGAAGACGTTTGCGCCCCATGGTTTCCTATTTAATAATGTTTGTCTTCGTGTCTACTATCATCCCTCAAAGTTTGTCGGTCTGGTAGCGAAACACCCTGTATAAAATATTTGTTTTCAATGTGCGATATATTTTTATTGACCTCTTAAAATGGGGATATATTTATACTGCTGCATGTGACGATATCATATTTCGTGCAACAAAACCTAAAAAATAATAGCAGAAATTACAGATTGTAAAAATTAATAAATGGCAAGCATTATTATTTCCAAATTTACATATAAAATATTTGTTTTCAATGTGCGATATATTTTTATTGACCTCTTAAAATGGGGATATATTTATGCCCCAACTTTTATATATGTATATACTGCATAGCCAAAGGTAACAGGCCACTTACTATTTTAGGCATTTTTTTAAATATCTAGAAAAATACATAAGGCATTTTCCTGAAACTCAAAGGGCGTAAGCATAATAGTACAGGTCATATATTACGGTGAAGAGTGTTTACCGAAACTTCATATGGAACCTTAAACAAATTGAAAAATAACGAATACTTTTAGAATAACCTTGTCAAAACTAATGTAGCAAAAACATTCAAACTGTAGATTATGATTAAGTGGCTTATTGTAATAAACTGAGTTTTTTGTGCGCATAGCATGTGTACTTGTAGAAAAATTAAGGTTTTTATACAAAAAAATCCCAAAATATTATTAGAAAAAGTTTTTGCTTGTAGTTTGCAGAGTTTTTAATATAAAAAAAGGTTCTTTATAGAAAATATGACACAGAACATTGTACATAATACCCTGTAATCAAAATTTAAAAAATAAAAATTGTATGAAAATGAGCAGATTTACTAAATAATTATTCACTGCACATGGATCAATACTAACAAAATTTGATTTGCATATTGTGTTAGCTAAACGTATAGAGCAATTTTTGTGAAAGTCTCAAAATCTTGAGAATTCTGAAAAATGATTGTCAATAGCATAAGCTCAAAATTCGTTGTTTCCAAAATGAAGCATAAAAATGAGGGGTGTACCTAAATATAGTAATACGTGCCATATTGTGCATTCTATATAAAGACTTATCAATAGAAATATGGACATAGATCCTCATTTTTTTTTTTTTTTGGCTTCATTTTGGGAATAACGGATTTTGAGCTTATTCTATCAACGATCACTTTCAGAATTTTTAAGCTAATTTTTTGGGATTTTCACGAAAGTCGCTCAATACATTAAGCTAACAGAATATACAAATGAAATTTTGATAACATTGACGCATGTGCAGTGAAAAATTATTTAGTAAACCGGATTATTTTTCCAGCATTTTTTATTTTTTTTAATTAAGAATACGGGGCAGCATGTGTAATGTTATTTGTCATATTTTCGAAAAAGAATATTATTTTATATTTATATTAAAAACTGCAGATTATAAGTAAAAAATAAAAACCTAAATTTCTCTACGAGTATATATGCTATCCACAAAAAAATTAAGGCTGTATAATAAATGAGCCGACTTAATCGTAATTTAGAGTTTGAACGCTTTTGCTACATTAGTTTTGACAGAGTTATTCAAAATATATTCGTTTTTTTTTTTAATTTGTTGACGGTCCCTTATTGGAGTCCCTTATGGTCCCTACACTCTTTTGTTTACACGTTGAGAGTTTCAGGATAATTCCTCATGCAATTTTCTAGATATTAAACAAAATGTCTAAAATCGCAAGTGGCCTGTCACCTTTGGCCATATAGTGTATATGTATATTTAAATTAACCATTTGGAAAATGATTGTTTCTGTCGGTTGACAATAAAGATAAATGAAGCATATCTGAAATCTTGTTATGTCTGTATTTTATTCGTTTTTATATGGCCCATATTTAATCTCCAGAAATGGAATAGTTCAGTTAGCACAATGATGAAAAAAATATTAAAAATTGCATAATAATAATTATAGTAATAATAATAATATTAATAATAATAATAATAATAATAATAATAATAATAATAATAATAATAATAATAATAATAACCCATAGTTATAACTTTCAAACAAATTATATTTAAAAGTACCTTTTGTACCCTATACAATAATGTAAAAGTTGAAAATTTTCGAAGTAAGAAGTTTAAAAATTCGCAATACCGAAAATCTTAAAACAGAAATGTAATTTAAAATTTGTTTCTGATTGGTCGAGGAATATAAATGTTTAATCTATGGCATACGTAATATATTTCTGTTATTACGTAAGCCACGTTTTGATCATCATAAAATTGATATTTATTATTTTTTTTAAATATAGAATTTATTTATAAGTCTAAAATTTTAATTTTTAAGTATAATTTTCCGAATGTTCGTTGTATTTATTTATTTATTTATTTATGTATTTTTTTGGGGGGGGGAGCGGGGGGGGGATTTTTTCAAAATTTAATACTTTACATATGGATTACTAATTTTCAATGCATTTCTTTACTGCTAACACCGATTTTCAATCCTCTATATTCATTGATTTTGAAATTATATAATTTTTATGAATGCTCTTCAAACTTTTTGAGTAATCTTCCATTTAATCCTCTAAATGGTAAATTACTTCATTTACTAAAATCTTGAAATGACACCAGGTTTTATAAACAAATTTGTTTCAAAATAACTAAAAGATTTTTCTTCGAGCATATTACAATTGCAAAATTTTTCTTTAAAATTTCTAGCGTGTGGTATTAGTACTTAAATTTAGACTGGACGTATATTTCCCACAGCCTAATAAAGAGTTAAAGCAGTTCCAGTGTATTTTATGTATACTTAAACCGGAAAGAATTCGAAACAGGATTCTTTCAGATGAAGCTGCAAATTCTCTTTCAACAGAACTATCCGTTACGAATCTGAAGTATTTATATCACATAGTTAGTCTTATTTATCATACCATCTCATTTGATGTATAATTAAGCTCAACTGAATAAATTGAAGGTAATAGAGCTCTAATAAACGGTGGGTAAGTAATTACTCTAGATTAATTTTAACACAAAAAATTCTAATTGGTTTATAAATCATATCAGTTATAATATTCAAAGTGGTAAAAGTGTGGAAGCCACAATTCGAACCAGAGATATCTTAGCTGAAACTCACAATGCTCTGCCAACTCAACTATACAGGACAAATCTGGAGTACGTAATTCACACAATTAACCTTCTTTTGCTGGTCAAATGGCAAGATTTGGGCATACTTCCGATTAATGAAGTACAAAACGTGTTAACACCATAGTAAGGGAAAATATTGAGCAAGGTTTGTTTCTGATATCTAATGCATATTAACAATTGGCAATATTTTAAATGTATCACCATTTTATCGCGACATATGTTGATACTATTATCTTTTATTCTTTTCTCAATGTTAGTGTACTATTAATTTTGGCGTAAATAGTTAAAATAATAATAATAATACTTCTTTCACAAGAGATCTAAAAGAGATTAAGTCAACATTTCAGCAAAATTTGCGATTCAAGTGGAAATATTTTTATTTTAAAGCCAATAATTTTCCAATACTAGTATTGCATTTGAATTATTTCGTATGAATGCAATATTACACCGCAACATAAGCAATTTGGTGGATTACCAGTACTAGCTTGATTAGTACTAGCCATTAGAAGTATTTCGCATGAATGTAATACAGTAAAACCTCTAAATAACGGACACCTCGGGAACGCAGAAATTGTCCGCTATTCGGAGGTGTCCGCTATTGGGAAAACATCAAAGATTCAAAAACCGCTTAGAAATGCTTAATGTTTCATTAATTTACTTTTATATGTCCTAAAACCACTATTATATTATTAATCAGAAATTAAAATTATTTTTAAGCAAAAAAATTGAAATAAAATTGTGCATATTTTTATCCACTGTTTATTATATTATTGTTAGAAAAATCTGTTACAAAAGTTTATTTTTGCTTGCAATTATACATGTACTAATTTGTTTTTCTGTGTGATGTTATTAGAAATTGTAGCGTTCCGGGAGAGAAGGGAGGAATTGCACTTTTTGATCTTAAAAAGCATAAAATCACAAAATGTTCTTGGATGACATTGCAATAGTCTGGGAGATTATTTCTCCCGGGCAACCCCTGACTTTAGCACTGAACGTTGGGGGGGGGGGGGAGATTTTCCCCAGATCTTTATTTACATTTAACTGCGATCTCAAAATTTGTGACACGTTGTCCTGACAAATTTAGAGGCTTTTTTACTTTTTTTTCATTTTTTCAGTTTAAAAAATACTTTTTCATCCTTTATCGCTGAATAAAGTGTCCGCTATTCGGAATGTCCGTTATTCAGAGGTTAAACATACAAAAATTTAAGTTTTGGGAGTGGGGATTGTAAAACTGTCCGTTAAATAGAGGTGTCCGCTATTCGGGAGTGTCCGTTACGGAGGTTTTACTGTATTACAGAGCAACATAATTAATTTGATGGATCATCAGTACTAGAATTGCATTAGATGTATTTCACATGAATGTAATATTACACCGCAACATAATCTATTCTGTGGATCACCGGTACTAGCACTGCATTAGAAGTATTCCGCATGAATGTAACATTGCATCGCAATATAATCTATTTTGTGAATCACCGGTATTAGCACTGAATTAGAAATATTTCGCATGAATGTAATATTACACCCCAATATAATCAATTTGGTGGATACCCAATACTAGTATTGCATCAGCATTACTTAGCATGACTATAATATTACACTGCAACATAATCAATTTGGTGGATCGCTAGTACTTGCACTGCATTAGAAATATTTCGAACGAATATAATATTACACAGTAACATAATCAATTTGGAGGATTACCAGTACTAGAATTGCATTAGATGTATTTCACATGAATGTAATATTACAAAGCAACATAATGTATTTTGTGGATCACCGGTACTAGCACTGCATTAGTAATATTTCGCATGAATGTAATATTACACCCAATATAATCAATTTGGTGGATACCCAGTACTAAAATTGCATTAGAAGTGTTTCGCATGAATACAATATTACATCGAAACATAATAAATTTTGTTGATCACTGGTACTAGCACTATATTAGAAGTATTCCGCATGAATATAATATTACACTCAACCATAATCAATTTGGTGGGTTACCAGTACTAGCATTACATTGGAAGTGTTTCGCATGAATGTGATATTACATAGAGACATAATCAATTTGGTGGATCACCAGATTAGAATTGCATTAGAAATATTTCACATGAATGTAATATCACACCATAACTTAATCACTTTTGTGCATAGCCAGTACTAGGATTACATAAGCAGTATTTCGCATGAATGTAATATTACACCTCAAAATAATTAATTTGGTAATTTTCCACAAGTATTGTTCGATTTTTTGTGTTAAGTAACAAATAATTACTTCCTGAAAAATATTTTCTCGGAATTCCCTTTCTTTTTTTTATCCCTTAAAAAAATTCTACTTTATTAATTGTTTATATTTTATTAATTTATTTATTAATTTATTAATTTATTAATTTATTAATTTTTTTCACATAAACATATATTTATTTTTTCGTTTCATAGAGTTATTATTTCTTTAGAGTACGGTAAGTGCTGTTAAGAAAATGTTATTTGCAGTACTGTGATGCCTTTACGTTTTGATGCCAATTTCCTTTCCATTAAATGTGCATTAGGCATTTAAAATCAATATATTATTTTCTAAAACATATATTTAACCATTGAAATTTTTAATCATAATGGTGGTTAAAAGTTTTCTGACAGAAAAACAACTTTTATTTACATATTTAAAAAAAAAATCAAGAATAAAGCAATAAAGGAACAGAGAAAATAAAAGAATGGAACCCTAAAATATAAAAAAGAAAAATAGATGACAATGACAAGCCGAAAATGTTTGTACTTTTTATGCATATATGTATGATATGCATATTTATGTGGTAAGTCATAGAATCCCACCGGATTAATCAATTTTAAGAATTAAAATTTTACAAAACTAGAACTGCATGTATTAACATGCGAATGCACCGAAAAATTTAATATGGCGGCAATAGATGTCGAATTATCAGACGAGCTACTTTTTGAATTACATAGATTAGGCTATCAAATGATTGCGTTTGTCATGACATTCATATAAGCATGCAGCTTTTACAAATGAAATGTCATTTAATATTAAAATATCATTTGATGTTGAAATACCGTTTCATAGTGAAATATTATTTTATATTGAAATATCATTGCAAATAAAAATATATTTGTTATCTAAACTTTATTTTTCAAGTCAAAATGTGCCAGCGCGTTTACAGCAATGCAGAAAAAAGGAGGGGGACATGAAAGAATGCTCTCGCCTTTAAGCGAGAACAATCCAAGATTTTACTTCTCTATTACGGTGTTACCGGAAAGTGTTTGTTTAAAATAACGACAATCCAACATTTTTTTTTAAATTGAATGTTTTTTCAGTATAGTGAAAGAGCAAAAACATGCATGACAATCATGATAAATATGTAAACATGACACGCATTTTAAATATGTAAACTTCACTTTACTTTTCTAGCCGCAGTAATCATCTCAGAGAGGTACGCTTATGCAGTTGTTTTAGAAAGATCTGAGGAATAAGTTACATGTTTTCGTACTTTATAATTTATTTATTAATTACTTTATAATTTATGGCATTATTTTTCTGGTGTTACATTTTACATAATAAAAGCATACTTACTACAATGGAAAAAGATAGGATAATGAAATTCATTCATTAAGCTCTCATTTCTTTTTGGTCAGCTTGAATCTCGTGACGCTCTTTTCGGCAAACTTGAATATCGTGATGCTGTTTTCGGTAAGCTTGAATCTTGTGATGCTGTTTTTGACCAACTTAAGTCTGATGGTGCTCTTTTCGTGAAATAGGTTAAAAATTTTATTGAAAAGAAAAACTGCTGTTTAAACAAATTTGTAATTAAAAATATTTGATATTAAAAATATAGATTCTAAATATATTTATGCTAAAGAAAAATATTATTATTAACCCTTAGAGACTCAAGAACTCCAATTAATAAAATATTTACTTGGATATTATAAAACAAAATATTAAGCATGTAAAAAAAGACTTTAGAACATTAAAAAAAATGTTGACAAAAAGGTATTTTTTTGTAATCTTTAATTTGAAAATTTCGACAGGTAATTGCTTTGGGCCCCATAGCAACTATGCATTTCGACTTGAATGATCCATAATACACACA
Organism: Maratus speculifer; assembly: GCA_964019185.1. Lineage (NCBI taxonomy): Eukaryota > Metazoa > Arthropoda > Arachnida > Araneae > Salticidae > Maratus > Maratus speculifer. The sequence goes on from OZ025291.1 coordinate 367,952,752, forward strand.
GAAAAAACGACAAGTCAGAAAAAACTTTTATTTCTTGTATCCGATACGCGATACATATATGTATTACAGAAAAGGGAAAGCACAATATCCATGTCTTGACACGAATCGAATCTGAATCCCTCGGTATTCCAGTAAATACCGCTAATGATCGCGCCACTAGGGCGACCCAATCTGTAATAAACAGAAAATTACATATTTATCGTAAATATTGTCAGTTTCAAAATGGTTAAGTATATGAATTTCATAATATATATGCATTTGGACTTCTCCAATCTTTTGAATTTTATAAAATTTACGAAGTTCATTTTAGAAACATCGATGCGAAACTTTTCAAATGATACATAAATATTTGGCGTAATAAATTAACTTAGTCTCACTGTCTGTTGAAAATTTATGATATTTGCTGTATTGAGAGAGAGCAGTACTACATAAAATAGTAACTTTTAAAGCCCATTGCTATTGACTTTTGGCAATGTTTCCATGCAACAAACTGATGCAAAGGGTTAAATGCTAACCATTTCAAAAATCCCTGTTTCTTATAAAAATATTATTTTAGATATATTTTCAGGGATCATAAGGAATATTTAATTTAGTTTTAGATTCAATAGAATGTTTTAGTTAAGACCTAAAGCAATCTTATTTACATGATAATGAACATACGCAGTCGTAAAAAGACCATTTTCGACTAATCGAGTTTCTAAGAGCCTCTCACTCAAAACGGTTGTTTGCTAATCAAATAGAAGTGGCTGAGATTATTTAATCATGATATTTGGGATTCAGTAGACGTTTAATGCTCTTACTTAATCTAGGTCGTTTTCGTTTGCGGGAACAGCATATAAAAGAAAAGCAAAATGTTCAAAACAAAAGAACTAAATTATGGTTTAAAAATATCATTATTTAAGCCCTTCAGCCACCACTTCTTTTTAAAAGGAGATATTTTTCATTGAGTATTATTTTATCTTGTCAATTTTATCTTATGAATTAATTTTCTTATTATCAGTGTGTAATGGTGATAGCACTTGTTTTACATTCAAGTTATGATTTTATTTACATTTCAGCAATAAGTAAAGCTCATAATAATAATAACCTTATCTCTTATTAATAATAAACTTCCTGCATTTTAGTTATGCGTTTGATGATTATTTTATTTCAATCTTTTTTCCCCCCTTTTTTTAAAAAATTTCACCTAGGGACAATGTTAGTGTACTAATTTTGATTTTGAACGTTAGATAAAGAATGATAAATTACGAATAATAGAAAAACGATAATAAAGAATAAATCATATAAAAATGAATGCGATTTGAATCTTACATAATTTAAAAGATATTTTTTGAGTTTTTTATATTGTATTTCCATATTTGTGTTTTTGCTTGTATGAAGCATTCGGAAGTAAATCCAACAAATTTCATTTTTTTAGAAATTCAGGTAATGATACGAATAATTAGAAAATTTTCTATATATCTATACATTGCTTATGAATTACTCTTGCTTATAAGAACAATTAATGAATATAGTAAAAATATGAAGAAAAAATAGTAATTTTCTTTTATAGATACAAGGCAGGACCCGTCGAATTTCGACGAAAGAAAATGTTAAAAAAAAACTTTCAATAACTTTAATAAACCTACAAAATTAGTTACAATAAAAATACACCTTATATTGGTAAGTCTTACTCTTAAAAAAATTATGTTTAACCTTAAATTAACAATATACTATTTCTCAAAAACTCAGTTGTAGAAATTGTTAAAATTAAACTTTAATCGTACATGTAAGCAATAAAAAAATAATAATAAAGATCTGTTATTATGATAAAGTTATTAATTAAAGTTCTTATGCTAGTATTCCAAAATTTAAAAAAAGCACAATTTACTCCACTTTCACTAAATCATAGAATTTTTTTCCCGTGAAATCTAAACCCGACACCATTTTCACCGTATCAGAATTTTAAATATGCACCTTTCATACAGGCCCGTAGCTAAGGGGGCGCTATGGGCGGCTCAGCCCCCCCCCCCTAAAATATTTTGAGCCCCTCCCACCCTGGAAACGATTCCAAGGTCACTAAATAAATTTCTGTTCCTAAAATTCAAATGAAATTTTGTTCAAAATTTAATTTATTTTTGAGACCCTTTCACAGTTTTGCAGAAATACTAAATTGTACCTAAAATAAGTGTTTAAACACTCCCTCATCTTATTTGTACACATGGAAACAACATTATGTTTAATTTTGTTCCAAGTTATACACTAAAAATTTTCACCATCCTGTACTTTTCTTAGCATAAAATGAAATTATTACTACAGTTTAATAAGAAACATAGTATCTACAATGTAAATATCCACTAATTTATTTCTGTGCGCCAGAGAGAGAGAGAAAAAAAAATTATGAGCCCCCCCTCTACATTCCCTTAAGCCCCCCTACTATTCACTTCTAGCTACGGCCCTGCTTTCATATCTGTATTCATAAAAAAATAAAAAATAGCATTTTAATTTGATCATTTTAATTCAAAACTTGAATTTTCGACGCTATTAACTGAAACGGATATTAAACTATTTATATTCTTTTAAGTATGCATGAAATTTTGTAAATAAAACCAAAATTCACAGGGATTTATAACAGACTCTTGACACAGCACATACTTTATTTTCACTTTTAATGAGAAAATGGCAACATAAAAATAAAATAATCAGCTTTTTTCTCTTTGCTTTTAATAGACATGGATTACTTCTGTTTCCACGCTTAGAAAAACGGTATTAAAACTACAAAAAAATTAATATCTGAAAACAAATATAGATGCAGTTTTCAAACAAATTGCATTTAAAAGTACATTTTTTCCCAATACGACGGTGTGAAGATTGAAAATGTGCTATATCTAGAAATTTTAAAGTTTGCAGTAGCGAAAATTGCAAAAGTGAAATTTCATCGTATAGTGTTGCCATTCGCAAAATGACGTATGCGTTACGCACAGATACGTTTGGTCTTTATAATATATATATATATAACATTAAATGTTTAAAATGAGCATTTTTATTTGATAGAGTTAATGGGATTAACTTCTGAGAGCCTTATATTATACTTTCCTAGAATTAGGAATATTTGTCATTTATTGCAGTATGATTTATGGAATAGATCCATTTTCATTTTCAACACCTCATATAAATACAGTGTACCCACTAAAGTCCGTTGTCACACCAATAATTTCTGAACGGCAAGATCTGTAATCGTAAAAGTGAGGTCTATCTTTTGTACATATGGCATGCACTACTGAATGTAACCGCTCCACCTGGTGCAATATTGTGGCGTTGCTCTTCTTATCATGGAAACTGAAACAGAAAGTGGAAAAATTTGAATTACAAAGTTATAGAACATTATCAATTTTGTACTTAAAAAAAAAAAAAAAAAATACAGAATTTTTTACACTGTGATGTCACGAAACTTGAACGGAAGGAGAAATTATTAGATTTGATCAAATGTGTATCCAAATGTGCATTGCAGCTAATGGTGAAAAACTTGAACATTTTAAATAAAGTTATATTGTTATAATGAGTTGTCTTTTCTTTGAAAGATTGTTTTATTAATTCACAGTGAGAAAATAATGAAATAAACAAATGTGCGTTTTAACCGCTTTATTCTTTGCATTTATCTCCAGAAGGTGTCTTTTCTCACTAAATCGATGAGACTCTACAACTTTGTAAGTCACTTATTTTCCTTATTTCTTTTCGCTTCGAAATAAGAATGCTAACTCCGCGGTTTTCCCCCAGGCGGCGCCATTGACAGTTTCATTAGGTAGAGCATGGAAACTAGTCTCCACTTTTATGATAACAGTTCTTGCCTTTTAGAAATTATTGCTGGGACAACGGACTTTAGCGGGAAAACTGTATATACGCCTCGTATGGCTGCAAACTAGTGAAAATTGTAATAATTTATTCGCATGCAAATTGTCTACATTCTACCGTAAATGTGATGAAATTAAATATCACCTCTCTGAAACAATTTTCCATCCCAACTGTTGCTAAAAACATAACTAGGTCTTTAGTTAAACATTCAATGAAATGCTATAGTTTGTATTTACTAATATTACGTTTGCGAATCTAAAAAGTTAGAATTTTTTCTAATCTTCTTGACAAACATGTTTTACTGAAAAATATAAAAATGCAAATTAATACATTAAACAACAGTTGGAAGATAAGCAGAATATTTTACTAATAAAAAATTGATCATCTATAATTTCGAAATTCAGTCACTAGAAAATCGCAAGTGAAGAATTACTATTTATCTCCAGGCATTAAATTGAATATCAGTACTATTTACTTTTAAATAATTCAGTATCGATAAATATTACATCAATTTCTAATTATCGAAATAATGAATCTGCTTCTCAAATATTGACTCCAGCTTAACTCTTCAACATGAATGTGTAATAGCACTTAATTAACCTCTTATATTAACGTATCGCCTGCGGCTGAAATTCTTAGAACATTACAAAGTGATAAGAGAACAATTAAAAAGATTTGTTTATAGCATAAAATTTACGATAATTTCAATAGCAGTTTAAGTAATTTATAAAAACATAACATTTGTTTTATTGATATATTTACAATCATATTTTCCACTGATAATAAATACTCAGAATTTTGCAGATAAATATAACAGATATAAAACAGTTCTAGCACTGAGACATCCGAATATTTTATACTGCTCTTCGATGCCCACTATTTCAAAAAAGACCATTTAACTGAAATATTATTTTCTTCAAATACACATTATTTGCATAAAAGAGTTCAGACAATTAGCCGTTTTTAAAGTAAAATATTACATAACAATAATTTAACTCTATTCTGAACAAAATATGGTCAGAATTCTGGTTAAATTATGGTTATGTGACCTTTTTCTCTAAAAGCTGTCGAATGGCCGTATAATTTATTGCAAATTTTAAACAATGTAACATGTTTTTGATTAGTTCATTGCTCGGAGAGGCTAAGTTAGAAATGCTAAAAATTGTTCAAAAAATAAAAAAGTGTGATGTTTTAGTTTTAAACGATTCGCCTAGCTTAAATTTATAATCTAACATATTTTTAAAAATTAAATCTTTTTACAAAAATGACTTTGAATTCATTTTGAAAAATAGAATTCTGCTCAGTCTATCAATGAGCGGAATAATCTAATGAAATATAATAACTGAATTTTATCCATTCCAATCCATACATAAAGTACAAGAGTTTTCTAATCATTTATTCTTTTTTTTATAAAATATTTTTAAACAATCCATATCGTTAAAATGGGCGTATGTGTTTCCATCATCGATCTTCATCCAATTAGAAGTGCTATCCGAAGTGTCAAGTTTGCAAGCACTTTGTTGATATGAATAGTTTAGTGTTGGATAACACTGAGCTTTAATTGTTCGTTTGAAGAGCAGGTACAGGTTTTGTAAACTTTTTTATTTTTAAGTCTCGATGAATCACGTTAAGAACTTAAAAGATTTCAATAATTTGCTAGTGATTACAAGTTAAAGGCTTAGTTGTTCATTATGTAGATTTAGAAGTATATGTTTTCAATTAAATTATAAAAGATTTGAGCATAAATGATTTAAGTATAGACTTTCAGTTAGATATGGTGTGTAAAAATAAGCATATTTATCGTACCATATATTTAAATTATTTTAATATAAAACTAGATATAGAAAAGAGGTTTTGCGCATATAACTTTATCTCTTTACGGGTGAGTGGGGGTCTAGTACATGATATTGTAATATATTTCTGTGAGGAGGGAGGATTTGTCTTTTGATACCATTATCATTTTTGACCTAACCAAAAATTTTCCTATTTTTGTGTGTTTTTTTTCTTTTTCTTTTCTTTTAAGTCAAATTAGTTTGCTTTTCCTTTTTAGCCTGTTATCTTTTTTCATAAAAATGCCAAGTTATTATCAAAATTATTAAATACTTTCCAGGTATAATTTTTATTAACAAAAAGGTAAAACTTCATACCAATGACACAAAATAAATAATTATACTTTTCTTTTACTTAATCTTCCCACTGCCGTGACCAGAAATATCCGTTTAATAGGCTGCAGGTATCACTGCAATTGAATCTTTATTTAAATTAATATAATTCTACAAATATAATCCAGTTTTAAGAAATTAACTTATGATTGATACTTTCAAGGCTTATAAGCATATCCGTAACAAACGGCGGTAGATTACCAGCGGGTTAATCTACTTATTTGATGTTTAAGTATGGTGAAATACTCATTATATGTTATAATTACATTCATTGAGATAACCATACATGAATTGTAAGAATTTTTTAAAAAGAATAATTATAAAATTTTAAAACAGAATATTAAACATAAATATTTGTTCTATGATTAGGACATTATACTCGAAATAGTTAAAAATATCATATAGTTAAATAATGTCAAAATACTTAATATATTTCATAGTTACATTCATTGAAATAAAAATATATTAATTTTAATACTTTAAAGAATAGGAAGTAATATTTCAAAGTACAATACTAAATGTAAATATTTGTTTTATTACTTAATCGCCATACCCGAAATGGTTGCAAAAGAAATACAATCGGCTCTCGTTAATTCGAACTCGCCGGGACCACAAGAAATGTTCGAGTTATCCGAAGTTCGAATTATGGAAAGTATGAAATGAAAAAATGCTTTATAGGGCTCTATTACAAAGGAATTAATGTTATAGTGTTTTTTAAATTTATTATGTCTGTTATCATCAGAAAATCACTTAATATTAAATTAGAAGTATACATATATAAACTAATTAAAAGATTAGAAACAAGCACAATGGAAGAAAAATTTGAAGCATCACTGATGGACTGAAGGGGCACTTAGAAAGTGGATATCAAGTGCATGGGATTATATGTATACTCGTTCGGAACAATTTTCACAAAAATCAAAGAAAGAAATTTATTCAAATGATCTGAAATCCGTGAGAAAGAAAGGAAGAATGAAAAATCGAAATTCCCGTTAGTTCGAATTAAGCGATGTCAAGATAAAAATGAGTTCGAATTAATGAAAAAGTTTAACGTTATTCTGCCATTGAAAATTTCGGGACTTCATGTTTAATTCGTATTAAGCGAAAATTCAAATTATCCGATTTCGAATTAACGAGAGTCGACTGTATATATGCATTCTATATATTCTAAAAATAACGTAATCGAATATTTAAGATTTACAATTTTCTAAGCTTTGTATTTCATATGGATATTATATTAAACAGGGAATTAACTAGGAAAATATTTTAAATTGTAGAAAACTGTATTATTCAGTTACATTTCCATAAAAACTTGAAAATAGCTAAGTTTATCAGCCTGTAAAATATATATCAAATTATATCTAAAGGAAAATTTTCTGCAATTCTTTCTTTCATTTTTTCCGTGCCAATAACAAGAATAAAAATAATTCTGATAACAACCCGAGTTTGCTAATACGGTTTTCATTCACCAAAGAATAAATTTAGGATAAATTTCTACTAAACAAGCGCCTTATAATGTTTCTTTCTTTAAACATAATTTTATTTCTGTTCTTGGAGCTATATTTTGTGGCAACAGAAGATTGTTAAAGTTCGGTCTTTTATATTATTTTATATATTTTAAATATAAAATAATCGAATATAAGAAAAGTTTTATCATTTTGTAAGCTTTCTTTTTAACATTTCGCTGGGTGCACAAATTTTCATAAGATGAGCAGGCGCGCAATGTAAATTGTACAACAGGAGGAAAACATTCAATTATTGCTGTTTTATTTTAATTTTACAAATAATTTAACATACAAATATCATATAAGTTTTATCGCCTCAAAATTTATGAAAGTATTCCGCAATACATTTAATTTGTTTTGTTATAACATATTATAGCAGGCGCGAATTTTGTTTTAGACAAAAACAAAGCGAATGTTGCACTTTTTACAACAGCGCGCCCGTCGGAAGGTTAATTTATATGTTATAAGGAAATACATTGGAAAAATTTTCAAACTTGAAGGAAATTTTAATACTGTGCTACATCTCCATAATAAAAACCTAAAAAATATAATGTTTATCAGCCTGTAACATATATATCAAGTTATATCTGTAGGGAAACTTTCTGAAATTATTTCTTTCTTTTATTTTTTTTTCCGTGCCAATAAGAAGAATAAAAAGAATCCTGATATCTACCATAGTTGATAATACGGTTATCATTCACAAGAGAATAAATATATGATAAATTTCTACCAAATAAGCGCCTTATAATGTTTATTTCTCTGAATATAATACTATTTCTGTTCATGAAGCTTTATTTTGTGGCAAAAGAAGATTGTTAAAATTCAGTCTTTTATATTATTTTATATATTTTACACATAAAATAATCGAATATAAGAAAAAGTTTTATCTTTTCCTAAGCTTTAGGAAAGCTTCTTTCCCTTTAAATTATATGTTATATTATTAGGAAATATTTAGGAAAATTTCTCAAAGTTGTAGGAAATTTTAATACTCTGCTGCATCTCCATAAACAACTTGAAAATAGGCAAGTTTATCAGCCAGTAACATATGTATCAAATTATATCTGTAGGAAAACTTTCCAGTAATTCTTTCTTTCTTTTTTTTTCCGTGCCAATAACAAGAATTAAAATATTCCTGATATCTACCCGAGTTGCTAATACGGTTTTCATTCATCAAAGGATAAATATAGGATAAACTTCTACGAAATAAGCACCTTATAATGTTTATTTGTCTGACCATAATTCTATTTTTGTTCATGGAGTTTTATTTTGTGGCAATAGAAGATTGTTAAAGTATAGTCTTTTATATTATTTTATGTATTTTGCACATAAAATAATCGAATATAATAAAAGTTTCACCATTTTGTAAGCCTTTTCTTTAATTTATATGCTATAATATTATGAAATACTTAAGAAAATTTCTCAAAGTTGTAGGAAATTATAATACTCGGCCACATCTCCATAAAAAACCGAAAAAAATGGCAAGTTTATCAGCCTGTAACATATATATCCAATTATATCAGTAGGAAAACTTTCTGTAATTCTTTTTTTGCTCTCTCTTTTCCATGCCAATAACAAGAATGGAAATAATCCTGATATCTACCCGAGTTCCTAATACGGTTTTCATTCACCAAAGAATAAATATAGGATAAACTTCTACCAAATAAGCGCCTTATTTGGTAGCTTTTTTTCTGAACATAATTCTATTTCTGTTCATGGAGCTTCATTTTATGGTAATAGAAGATTCTTAAAGTTCAGTCTTTTATATTATTTTTTATATTTTACACATAAAATAATCGAATATAAGAAATGTTTTATCATTTTGTAAGCTTTCTCTTTAATTTACATGGTATATTTTTAGGAAACACTTAAGAAATTTTGTAGGAAATTTTAATACTCAACTACATTTGAATAAAAACCTGAAAAATGACAAGTTTATCAGCCTGTAACATGTATATCCAATTATATCCGTAGGAAAACTTTAATTCTTTCTTTTCTCGATTTTTTTCCGTGCCAATAACAAGAACAAAAATTCTTGATATCTACCCAAGTCGTTAGTAAAGTTTTCTTTAACCAAAGAACAAATATAGGGTAAAAGTATATCAAATAAGCGCCATGTAATGTTTACTTTTCTGAATATGATTATATTTCCATTGATGAAGCCTTATTGTGCGGCATTAGAAGATTTTTCATTTGAGTTTTTTACATTATTTTAAATAATTTACAGATAAAATAATCGAATATAAGAAGTCTTTTACCATTTTTTAAGCTTTTTGTTTTATTTGGATATTATATTAAACAAGAAATACCCGTGAACAGTTTTCAAATGTGTAGAAAATTTTAATATTCAGCAAAATTTCCATAAATTACTGGAAATATGGCAAATTTATGAGCCTGTAACATATATATCAAATAATTATATCAGTAGGAAAACTTTCTGTAATTCTTTCTTTCTTCGAATTTTTTTTCCGTGCTAATTATAAGAACAAAAATTCCTGATATCTCCTCAAGTCGTTAATACATTTTTCTTTCACCAAAGAACAAATATAGGATAAACTTCTATCCAAGTAACGTTTATTTTTCTCAACATAATTATATTTCCGTTGATGAAACCTGATTGTGTGGCATTAGAAGATTTTTACAGTTGGGTTCTTATATTATTTTAAATATTTTACATATAATGTAATCGAATATAAGAAGAATTTTACCGTTTTTAAGCTTTTTGTTTTATTTGGATATTGTATTAAACAAGAAATACCAGTGAACATTTTTAAAAATTGCAGAAGATTTTAAATCTCAGTACAATTTCCATAAACTACTGGGGCCCCACCAGTGGCCGCGAGGTTCTGACCTCCAAACTGGTAGACCATAGGTGCTGGGTTCGAACCCAATCGCGACGTCGGCCTAACTGTTCGGAGTTTTCCGTGGTTTTCTTCGAAACTTGCGTAAATACGGGTTAAGTTCCCTTAGAAAGACCCCCACGGAGAACATCCCACTCTATAGGGCCTATATTTCATAGCGTAGATAATTGGCCGACATAAATACAAACAAACAAACAAACCATAAACTACTGGAAAGATGGCAAGTTTATCAGCATGTAACAAATATATCCAATTATATTAGTAGGAAAATTTTCTGTAATTCTTTCTTTCCTCGATTTTGTTTCCGTGACAATAACAAGAATAAAAATAATCCTGATATCTGCCCTATTTGTTAATACAGTTTTCTTTCACCAAAGATCAAATATAGGATAAAGTTCAATCAAATAAGTGCCATATAATGTTTATTTTTCTGAACATAATTATATTTACGTTGGTGGAGCTTTATTTTGTGGTATTAGAATATTTTTACAGTTTTGTATTTTCTTTATTAATATTTTTATTTTTAAGAATATAATACAAAAGAAATGTCGATAAAATTGAAAAAAAATACTACATATTTTATGCTTAAAATTTTGTTGTTACTTTTTTGCAAAAACATAATGGCAGAAAACAGAAGGCCTCCTGAAAAATTTCAATTTCAATTTATTTACTAGAAAAACAAATTATCTAAATTATCTCCAGTAGGCAATTTTTTTTATTCGTTAAAATTCTTATCATTATACTCTAAAAAATCTTATTGTATATACAATCTACGTTCCATGTAAAATACAAATTTTATCTGCTACCTAGCTTTTTTCAATTACAGAAAGTTTTGAAGATGTTCAGAAAATTCCTAACAAACATAGCTTTTAACGCTGACAGATATTTTATTTTGAATATATGTCTATAAAATTATTATGCTCATAACTTTTAAATATTATTTTATCAAATAAAACATCGCATGTTTTATGGCGCTTGTACATCGTTTTAAAACAATCCCATGTTGCATATCTGCAATACACCCAAATGTCGATTTTACCAATACATTGCGCTTTAAAACACGATTTTATTAAGGACAACCATCTCTCAACACAGCATTTAACACACACGGAACATTTAGACAAGCAAAATGGAACAGTTTTTGTCATGCATTTAACATCATGTATTTTATTTAGAATAGAGATACAAAGGAATTTTTTTATAATGAGTACTCATTATACCCATTATAACCCGTATATAAATCAAACGAAATTAATTCCATGCATACATTAGAGTTTAAGACTTGAATAATCTTTTACTCATTTTTCTATCGTCATCTCTGTTCGGTACACTTTTCGAAATAACTGTTGAGTATGTCACCGTAAAAATCATTGTAGCATGAGAAAATATACTATTTGAGATTAAGAAGCAATTTTAATTTTGACTGAATAGAAATAAAACTAAAGATATTTTAGTGACAAATTTTGAAAATCTCAAAAATTTTAACAACGTATATACGTACATATATATATGTTTGTACACTGTAAAAAACGGACGATTTTACGGAGATACTACTGGTAATCTAGACGCCAGTATAATTTACTGTTTTTTAACCCGTAAATGCCTGGAAAATCCGGAAATTTTCTGAAATTTACAGGAATTTTGCCATTAAAAAACAGTAAATTGTACTGGTGTCCAGATTAACACTAGGATTTCCGTAATATCGTCCATTTTTTTAGAGTGTATTGAAGAATTTCTGATTCAAACCTAAAATCAAACCTACGAATTAGTTACACATTTTAGTATTCGGCTACATGTCCATAAACAACTTAAAAAATGGCAAGTTTATCAGCCTGTAACATATATATCCCATTATACCAGAGGGAAAATATCTGTAATTCCTTCTTTCTTCGATTTCTTTTTTTCCGTGCCAATAACAGGAATAAAAAAAATCCTGATATCGTTAATACAGTTTTCTTTCTCCAAAGAACAAATATAGGATACACTTTTACCAAATAACGTTTATTTTTCTGAACATAATTATATTTCCGTTGGTGGAGCTTTATTTTGAGACACTAGAAAATCTTTACAGATCAACCTTTTCTTTACCCTCACATTTTCTTATTTTTATATTTATGATTTAGAATCCAAATGAAATGTTGTTTAAATGCAGAAAAAAATACTACATATTTTTCACTTAAAATTTTCTTCCTACTTTTTTGTTGAAAAAAGGGTAGAAATCAGAGGGCCTCGTACGAAATTTTATTTTAAAATCAAGCGCATTTTATTTAATGAAAAAACAAATTATCTGAAATATCACCAGTAGATAAAAAATTTTATTGGTTAAAACTGTTATCCATACCTTCTAAAAAAGTCTTTTTTTTAATAGTATACAGTAATATTAATAGAAAACCTACATTCCATGTAAAATGTAAATTTTATCTGCAATCCAGAATTTATTCCTCTTACGGATAATTTTAAAGGTATGCAGAAAATTTCTTACAAACATATCTTCCATGATTGAAACATATATATTTTTTAATATATATCTATAAAATTATCATACTAACAATTTTATCATAATATTTTTCAATAAAAAATCATTGAAACACCGCGCTGCTTATCTGCAATGTACCCAAATGTCCATTTTTTACTTATACATTGCGCTTTAAAACACGATTTTACTGATTACAACTATCTTTCAACGCAGCATTTTAGGACACGTGTAACATGAAACATTTACATGTAACATGTAAATGTTTCATTTTACTTATGATGTTTCATGCAACATGAAACATCATAAGTAAAATGAAACATTTTTTAAAATATTTAGCATAATGTATTTTGCTTTAGATTAGAGATAGAAATGAATTCTTTAGAATAAATATCTACATTATAGTCCATATATAAATCAAAAGAAATTCATTTTATATATAGAGTAGTTTTCAAGAATTACCGTATATTTCCATGTATAAGCCGATCTATGTATAAGCTGAGTATGAGACTTTTCTATGAAAAATCGTCCAAATTATAAACCGTATATTAGCGGATGTTAAAGAATAAAAAATTAAGCAAACGGAAAATTAACACATTTTTCTGCGCTGTTAATAGGGGAAAAAGTTTGAAAATTCTGTTTTGAAAATATGAAAAATTTCCAAAATAATTGATTTTTTCTGTTCGCTATTGCTACAATGCGAAATCTGTTTATTTTGATCCCGCGTATTATGTTTTGAGTAGCTCTTTCTTAAAGAACCAGACTTCTTAATTTTGGCTTGAATTACCACAAGAAATGTCATTTGATGTTTCAAAAAACGTTGCATCAGTAATGCGATGAATGAAACTGAAGATGCTGCTATTATTAAAGAAGTTGACGATTCTGATGATGATGAATTAGACACTCTGTCAATATTCATTCTGCCGTTAGCAACGAAAGAAAGAAAATTTAAGGCGCAACACTAGTCACAGAAAATGGCCTGGATGATAATGTAAAGTGTACGAGAGCGTTCTTTTCAAATATCTCGCTCAAATTTCAATATTTTTACATTTTTTTTGCATAGGATACCTGAGGACGATCCACAACCGGCCTAGTTTTTGCTTTTTCGATTTTGGTTTGAGATGTTTTTTTAAATTACTTTAAATTTCAAAACCGGTTTAAACCGATTCTGAAATTGAAACTATCATAATATAAAAAGTATATAAGCAAAATCGAAAAAGTAAAAAGTAGACCGAATGTAGATCGTTCTTAGCTATCACATGCAGATAAAATCGTGTAAAAATATTAAAATTTGAAGAAGATATTTGAAAAGAACGCTCCCGTACACTTTACATTATCATCCGGGTCTTTTCAGTGACTATTGTGGGGGATTAAGGAGTTGCTAGAAAATTCTGATAATGGTTCGAATAAAGAATAAGGAATGACAATGTGTTCAATGTAAAAGAATCGAATTTTAAAGTACTTGTTCAAATTTCTAAGTATTTCTTTCATGCTTTTTTATATACCATTTTTTTTTCATTTTTAAATATCAACTTTTGAAATTTTCTTTAATATTATCGCTTATAAGTCCACCACCGTAATTTGGAGCAAAATATGTAAAAATCCTCGTCTCATACACGGAAATATACGGTAATTAAATTTTTGCATATTTTTTTAATGATATCTCTGTTCGTTAAGCCTTACAAAAAAAATCTATTGAATATATCATCTTAAAAGTTGTTGTGATATCAGAAAACCTGCTATTTGAAAATAATTAGAAGCAATTTTCATTTTGGATTAAAAGAAAAAAAAATTCTTCGTAAAACTACAAAAATCCAAAAAAATTTGCAACATACTTTTTATCATTTTAAAGAATTATCTACTCAGGCCTAAAATGTTAGATATTTTTAAAGAAACAAGATAGTTTCACAAATTTGGAAAGTTTCAACTGTTTACCTAAAATTGAATTTCAGAAAAATAAACAAGAAGTAAAGGAAAAAAAAATGAAAAAAGGCAAATAAAACAATATACATCCCGTATGAGCGTAAAATGTATATTTTTTAACCTTGCAGCATTATAATCTTTTTTAGTTCCATAATCCTTTATCAGCATAGCCTTTGAGCTCTAGGTCGATAATTAAAAACTCAAAAATTTGAGTCACTTTATGTTTCATGTGCCCTAAAACAAAATTTTTATATAACTATGAAGAGATGATGATACTGAGTTCATTTGTATGCCAAAATTTTGATTGGCATTTGAATAGTTTCCAATCTTTATTGCTAAAAAGAACTTTGTAAAAATTTGTAAATTTAAAATGACTGGAACGTCCAAAAATATATTTTTTTACAAAGATATTTTCTAATACTTTAAAATATAATATTGGAAATTTGACACTATTTATAACAAGATGTTATTTTCAGTTTATTATAGAAAAAAGTACCTGTTCGTCAATTTTTTTTTCTAAATTTTATCATTATTCTGTTACATGCTTAAAATGGTGCATTCTAACTGCAAATAATTTTAACATCCGTTTTGCTGAATTATAAAGAAATATAAGCCGCGAAAATTTTATATTGCGATTAGAAAATACTTCTGCCGGTGTATCACTTTTATGCTTGTATTCACCATCTACTTCGACTCCGAATTATACCGAAAATATCGGTCGAACGCTCAATCGGTATTCACCTTTGATTCTGATTGGACGTCTCCTTGATAATATTCAATCAAATGTTATCATTAATTTCACTTTAGCGTCTGACCGAGGTGTTCTAGGTTGAGGTTGATGACGAATACTAGCATTAATAAGATAAGTTAAACTGATTTCACTCGAACCTGACCAGATCCGCGATTCGAATTACGTTGGGTTAAATGGGTATAGTGATTTTATTAAGATTTTTGGTTCACTTCATTTTGATTTTAATTGTTTCGTGTTCAATTCTCATCGTTTCGGTTCTAAAATTTTCATGCACACGTGTTCGCGTGGGATTGCATTTCTTTTTTTTGTGTTTGAGTCGCATCATTTTGATGCTAATTTTTTTCAAGCGAATTATTTCGCATTTGTTTTTTTTTAATCGTCTCCTATTCAGGTCGCGTCAGATTGTTGCTAACTGTTCATGCAGATCGCTTGGCATCGTGGTGATTTTATACGGATAATGGATGTTAAATGAAATTATGTTACATAAATTATTCGACTGTTTTTAAGATCTGTGTGTAAAAGTTCTTTGCTATATAATCTGTCCAAAATTGTATCGTTTATCTTCATTTAACGTTAAAATCAGTTATCTTCATTAAATAAGTTTTATAGTGACAACAACTATGCAGGGGAATTTGACCATCCTCTCCTGGAACATATTTGACAATCTTACAGTGTGCATTGTGCAAATATTTTTAAATTATGTGTAAAGAATACTCTTAAACATAGCTCGAGATTATAAAGTGTCCTGGGGAAATAACACCAGGTTGAGTGATAACGCCAAATGCTAATATTGCACGTAGTTACGAAGAGATTCAAAAAATGGCGCTAGGTGTTCTGTGCTGAAAAACACCGAGTCATTTGAAACCCAAATAACTGCTAAAAGCTCATTTCTACGTGTGTAGACCTTATCACGGAGATAAGCAAATAATAGAAAACGACCGATCTAAAATTTGTTAAGTACGTTTTGAGACGGAAATACGGTATATTTTAGGAAATACATTGTCTATTACATATTTTTATGATGCAATGAAAACCTCGTTAACATGAACACGCTTAACGTGATTTACTTTTAACATGAATTGTTTTCAAAATCCCCCATAAAGACGAATACAAAGCTTTGATAATGATAACATGAAATACTGTTAACATGAACAAAATATTGATTCCCCTTGAGGTTCATGTTAACGAGATTCGACTGCAGTACTTTCGAAATGTTATGAGAGATTTTGAATATGTTCGCGCGGTAGCCTGTAATTTAAAATATATTGCTCAAACTGTATACCGGGGTAATAACGCCGTCCACTAGTAATATTATTCCGCTTGATCTTTTTCAGTTTCAGGACTACATTTTTTATTTTATTTATTTATTTATTTGTTTTTCCATATTTTATGCATGAGAGATCATTATTATCGTTATTGAAAATCAAAAAGTATAAAAAGAAATCTGTATGTCAAAAGTGCTGCTAATTTTGTTTCATATCAGAAGAATAAAAACCAAATTATTAATTCTGCATCCTGGTATCGCACTTACTAGGAATCTGCAAAAAGTGTAAGACACCGATTTTGACGAAAGTGGTATCGTTGGAAAGGTCTCATCGAGAGCAGTAAAAAACTCAACGAAACTACCCGTCGCAAATGAGCCGTTTTCGAGATATCCGACAATTTATGTCACGTAGCTAGTGCACACTTGATGGGGGACCGCAAGAAATTTTACTCTCGATTTTAACGAAAATTGTATCGTTGAAACGATATCATCGTGAGGATTAAAAAACTCAAAGGAATCACCCGTCGGAAGTGAGACGTTTTCGAGATATCCGACAATTTGTGTCACATTGCTAATGCACACTGCTGGGAAACTGCATTAAGTGACATAAATTGTTGGATATTTCGAAAACGGCTCATTTCAGATGGTTACTTCCATTGAGTTTTCTTCTTCTCACAATGCTATCTTTGCAACAACATCATTTTCATCAAAATCGAGAAAACAATTTTTGCGGTCCCCGATTAAGTGTGCACTATAACAGTATGCACTAGCTACTTGGCATAAATTATCGGATATCTCGAAAACGGCTCATTTCCGACGTGTAGTTCTATTGAGTTTTTTCTTTCTCATGGCAATATCCCATTAAGTATTAAGACAATTAATTTTTAACAACAAATATTTAAGACAATATCCCACGGTCCCCCATTAAGTATATGCACTAATTACGCGACATAAATTGAGGATAAATTGAAAACGGCTCATTTGCGACGGGTAGTTCTATTGAGTTTTTTACTGCTCTCGATGAGATTTTTCCAACGATACCTCTTTCGTTTAAATCGGTGACTTACACTTCTTGCTGTTCCCTAGTTAGTGGTTAGTAAAACAATTTGCCCATTTCTAATATTTTAGACTTTATAATTTTAGAACGGGTTAATTTCAATTCTGTCATTCCATTTTTTATAGTTTTGTTTCCATGACGTTATCACCAACATAGGTGAGCAATAACGCCAAATAACGTTAGTCACGAAATTTCGCTTCTATATTTGATGAGTACATATCTGCCAAAATATTCTTTATTGTATACATAGTCAATTGTATACATAACTTGTTGTATTGAATTCTATATTTATTTGGGGAAAAATATTTATAACTAAGTCATTATAATTATAGGAAACTTAACGTGGCGTAAGGACACCTTATAATATAAAAAAAATCAGAACTATATATGTCTTTTATCAAGGATTTTAAAATCTGTATTAGAAACACTTTTTTCAAGCTGTTCCAAGTCATTTCATTGGTATTTTCAAGTAAAACGATCCACGCGTAGAAAAATAATGATCACATTTTTCTTTATAACAGCTAAAGTGATAGACCAACAAAAGAAGATACTGCGAAGTAAGAAGATTTTGAAGTAAGGTAGTTTATTTTATTTCCTGTAAAAGTACTGAAAAAGAATATTTCTTGTGAAATTCTACTGTGTTTAACACTTTTTTTTAATTTAACTCAACTTTCTTTTTTGAACATAAAAGTGAAACTCCATTTCAGCTCCATTTCGGATAGACTTGAATTAGAAAAAAAATGCGTATACAGCTATTTCCGATAATAATACCGCAGTTTAATATTTCAAAATTCAAATATAAATTAGTAATTTAATTTCAAAGTATTTTTGATATGTGCTTTCGCAATTATGTCGATACATAGCACCTATAGTCATCGTCTGGCCTGTCTATCTGTCTGCCCTTTCATCTGAACGTAACAGCACAAAAGCGAATAGTTTGCGACCCACGAAATTTAATATATATAATTGTTACAAAATTTTGTTGAAGTATTTCAAAATTTATAAAAAACGAACTTAAACTAAAAAAAGATAATTGTCGGAGTTTCCTCTTAGCCCGCACAACTTTGAAGAAATTCCGTGTTGTTTATTGCTGCCACCACCGATATGATTACGCGATATCGGTCAAGTCTGTTCATAAATCAGTATAATTTGGCTTGGTCCAAAAATTTTTGCAAAAAAGGCATTTACTTTTAAGTCCTCGTTATTGTACAATTAAATATTATAATTTATTCTTTTTAAAGAATCGTAGATTACTAAGCTTATAAAAATAGAGTTAAACACGTGTGCAAAAAAAAAAAAAAAAAAAAGAAACTGATTATGACGGAAATTTTCTTTTAAACTGAAAACTGCAAATTTGTTTTAAACTGTTCATCCATGCAAAATGAATACAAAAAGTCTTTCCGGCAGTACCAAGAGGAAGAAGTAGCTATTATATTTCTTACTTTTTAACAAGTTCGCTGCCACTTATGTGAAGATAGTTAATGTCGCACTGTAGAAGTGCGATTTTAGAATTTCCCCAGAAATCGATTTACTTTTTATAGCAAAGAATCAGTGAAAGATTTTCGCGCGCCAGCGCTTGACTGGCTCTTGGACATCACCCTACATCACGCGCTGGCGCGTGATCGGTAGCTAGTGTGTTAAAAATAAAATGCATATTGTATTATTCAACCATACAAAACTCAAATAAGTGGAACATGATATTAGAACATTCAATACTTGTCACTGTCAATACTCAATATGGATGGGAATTTCGTAAAATTAATAAACTTATTCAGATCTAGTATTATTTAAAGCGATTTATTTTTAATCACCAAATTGGGTGATATAATGAAGTGCCTGCCATTTTAAAACATGATGGGTGAAATTAACCAATGTGCTTGAACTAGATCTTAGTAAATCCTGAATACATGCTCACTCACAACGAAATCGGTTGATATATGCGAGTGCTGTTGCAGGCAAATAGATTTTTCAAAATGTCACCCACTTTAGAAATTCAAACTGTTATATATGTTACAGGTCAAACCCGATTTTAGGCCAAACTAGATTGGCCTAGGCCAAACTAGTCTATCC
Organism: Maratus speculifer; assembly: GCA_964019185.1. Lineage (NCBI taxonomy): Eukaryota > Metazoa > Arthropoda > Arachnida > Araneae > Salticidae > Maratus > Maratus speculifer. Next base: position 367,972,646 of record OZ025291.1, read on the forward strand.
TAACGCCCATCGGATAAACTAGTTTTTCCTAGGCCAAACCGGTCTATCCTAACGCCCATCGGATAAACTAGTTTTTCCTAGGCCAAACCGGTTTATCCTAACGCCCATCGGATAGACTAGTTTTTCCTAGGCCAAACTAGTCTATCCTAAGGCCCATAGGACAAATTAGTTTTTCCTAGGCCAAACTAGTTTGGCCTAACTCTTATAGGATAAACTAGTTCAGCCTGCTGTTTATTGGTCTGAACTAGTTTATCCTAGGCCAGTTCAATTTGGCGTGATTTTATTGAATTCAAAGACTGCCTCAGCGCCAACATTCTAGTTTCTCCTAGGCTGATCTAGTTTGTCCTAGGCCAACGTAATTATCCGTGTTTTTAGCTCACGGGCGTCAAAGCCAGCGAAATAAAGGGCTCACAGGTTCTGTATGTATGTACGTACGCATGTATGTACGTATGTACGTACGAATGTACGTAACGCTATAAGTCTTGATATAAATATCCGAATAGCCTCAAATTTTGCATGTAGGTTCCTTCTGATAAGATACTTTTCTGATTAGTTTTGGAAATTCACTGAATAAGAATAAAGGGAGCGAACGGGAGTCTAATTCCCCCACCGTTAATTTAGAGAAATGCATTTATCATGCAGAATTATCAGTTTTCATTTAAAATGTTCTGACAAGGCGCCTCCGGGATTAGTTGTGGATGTTTATTGTTTAAGTGCTAAAGAAAGGGCAATGTAGGTACCCCCTCATAAGTTAGATAAATGATTTTCAAAGCAGAAATTGCGGATTTGCTTTAAATTTTGGTTATAGGTTCTTTCTGATAACGCAATTCCCTGAATAGTTTTGAGGGTTTAATGGTAAAGCATGAAGGGAAAATGACGGATTTCCCTCTTACCTAGTAAAAACTAGTTTTTCCTACGGGCATATAGATAAACAAGTTTGGCGTAGGAAATCTAGTTTATATAATTGGCGTTAGGATAAAATAGTTTGGCTTAGCCTAATGTAATTTGGCTCGAAATCGGGTTTGGCTGGTAAAAAACATGTCTTTCACTAGAATAAGTATAAATGTGTGTCAAGAGTAATTGATTATAACATCAATTCAGGAATTTCACATGTCCACCCTAAAGACATAATGCATTTTACATGGTGTTTTTTTCCCCTGCAGACTCGTGCCAACTGAGATCAGGCTTGCATTTATTATTATTATTATTACTGCATATTCGAGCCAGATTAGAGGTGAACATAATATGGAATCGAACAGCGTTTTCCATTTTTTAGAAATTAATTTCTTGTCGACATATAAGCTATTCTTGTCACGGCGTCAAATTTTTCTTTTCCGTGAAGTCGTAACCGAAAATTCGATTCAAAACGTAGCTTTAATAGTATTTTCTCAAAGGTACATCACTTTTATGGAAAAATGGTTAACGCCATTCGATTACATATTTTCTGAGTGAGAATGCCTGTTAATCTTCTGCCTTTCCGAAAATGAATTAATTCTTAAATGTGTTAGGATGTAGCTCTTTTGGATTTGAGAAAAGTCTTAAGGAATGACAGAGAAACATATTCACAAATTTACTTTTTACTGAACAGTTTAGTTATGATGTTTATAACTCTCCTTTTTTTTCTTTTGTTCTAAACTACATTAATTATTTAATGAATCCCCATTTCAATATTGAAAGGTCTAAGAAACTAAATAATCAATAATACATTATGTATTTTTCATTCTGTGAACACCTCGTAATTTAAAAATACATTGTAAATTTATCCAATATGTATGTATGCAGTATTTTTTAAAGGATTCCTAATTGTATGTTAAGTAAAATCTGAATTTTTTGCAGAAATTGAGTAGGGCCAGATTGAGCGGGACTGAGTCTTTTTTCACATATTTTTGTGGAGGCAGGGCTCGGGCTGAACTTTTAATTTTTACACAGGGTTACGGCAAAATAACTTTCCTTCGGGAAAGGCGGGGCCCGAAACTCGAAATTCTGGCCCGTGCAAACCTCTAACAGTATTCTACAACGCATCGAATAAAATACATTCTAATGGTGTTGACAAAACCACTTTGCACAAGGTTAGCAATGAAGCAGTAGTCGGGATCAATATTTAAAAAAATATTGCCCATTTAAACTGATGGCTTTGCATTCACAGGCTGTTTACAGTCATTGTGTATTTCAGCCTAATTTTTTTATAGAATAATACCCTCGAAAAATAAAGTAAGTTGGATTACTTTTTCCCATTTCCCCTACTTATATTTAACCATTGAACCCCCAAAACCAATCACAGATACGCTTAATAAAATTAAACAATTATCCAAAATTTGAACCAAATCAGATAATTCTGCTCAAAAACCATTCATCTGATTTAGAGAGGGTAATCTCACATTCCTCCCTTTATACTTAATCATTAAACCCTCAAAACAATTCAGGGATTCGCCTTTTAAAGAAAAAACTATAAGCTATATTCAAAATTTACGGCAAATCGGATAAAACTGCATAAAAACCCATTTATCTAATTTAAGGAAGGCGATAAATCGTCTACTAACCCATTATACATAACCATAAGAAAAGACCCAAATTAATTAAAGAAGCACCTGATCAAATGAATTCATGTCCAAAATTTTAAGCAAATTGGATAATTCTGTATTATAACAAATTTATATATTTTAAGGAAGGAAATAAATTGCTGGTTCAGACCAAACACCAAAGAACCACCAAAATTAATCAGTGAAACGCTTTATCAGAATGAACAAATCTAAGATTTGCAGGAAATCGGTTAATTCTGCAATTCTGCATGAAAAACCCATTTAACAAAATTAGGCGGGATTCCCCAGTTCTTCCCTTTGTTCTTTATCAATTAATCCCCAAAACCAATTAGGGAAACGCCTTATCAGAATGAATCTATTTCTAAAATTTGAAGTAAATGAGTAAATTCTGCGTGAAAAAAGCATTTACATAAATTATGGGGCATTACCCCTATTCTCCCCTCCGTTTATACTTAAACAATTGACACCCACAACTAATGAAAGCGCCTCAACAGATCCTATATCTAAAATTTGAATAAAATATGCTATTAATCCATAGAAATCTATTTATTTGAATTAAGGGAAGGGGCGAATCAGCCTCTCGTCCCCTCCCCCCTTATTCTTCTCCAATGACCTCCCAAAATTAATCAGAAAAGCTCCTCATAAGAATAAACATATGTTGAAAGTTTGATGCAAATCGAATATTTCTATCAAAAATTTATTGCGTTACTTATTTACGTACATACATAGATACAGAACCCACGGGCACATTAGTTCTCAGTCTTTGGTAGCTGATGAGATAAAAACATGTCAAATTAATTATTTCTATCACAAGTTATCGCGTTACGTATATACGCACGTACATACGTACGTACATTCGTATGTACATTCGTACATACATACGTACATTCATACATACAGAACCTGCAAGCCCATTATTTCTCAGGCTTTGACGCCTGTGAGCTAAAAACACGTAAAATTAAATTGGCCTAGGATAAACTAGATCAGCCTAGGATAAACTAGAATGGTGGCGCTGTGGCGGTCATTGAATTCAATAAAATCACGCCAAATTGAATTGGCCTAGGATAAACTAGATCGGCCTAGGAGAAACTAGTTCAGACCAATAAACAACAGGCTAAACTAGTTTATCCTATAAGAGTTAGGCCAAACTAGTTTGGCCTAGGAAGAACTAGTTTGTCCTATGGGCCTTAGGATAGACTAGTTTGGCCTAGGAAAAAATAGTTTATCCGATGGGCGTTAGGATAAACCGGTTTGGCCTAGGAAAAACTAGTTTATCCGATGGGCGTTAGGATAGACCGGTTTGGCCTAGGAAAAACTAGTTTATCCGATGGGCGTTAGGATAGACTAGTTTGGCCAAGGCCAATCTAGTTTGGCCTAAAATCGGGTTTGGCCTGTAACATATATAAGTCATGTTTTAAGATATAGACAAAAAAAAATGCTCCACAATTCTTCCTCACTAAAAATAATCTTAAGGTTATCTAAAGAAATCGCCCCTTTCTTCAGACATTTTACAGAAATTGGAAGAAATTTTCCAGATTTATTTTTACCTTAAATATATCTGCAGAATTTTTTAAGATATTCTTAAAAATATCTGAAGAATGAGCCAAATACCTACGGATTTTCTACAGATTTTTGGGCCAATTACCTACAGATTTTTTTGAGATTTTTTGTGGTAATTGTTTTAAGATAAAATACTTCAAAAAAACCTTTTTTATATTGCTCTTTTCTTTTTGTACATTACTATAAATTTAAAAGATTTTTGACAATTTTAAATGGTCTCCATTTTGAAACATGCTAGCGAATAAAGTTGACCAACGAATTCGGCCAGAACATTGGTTTGCTCTATAAACAAACCAAGCTATATCCAAATCGATTCATAAATGTGCATATTATCAAGTGGCAAAAATCAGATCAATTCAAAATGTCAGCCATACCAAAAATGCAAAGTGCTACAATTCAGCCATTGTTTCAGATATAATTAAAACAATAAATACTCCGAATTGCTTGTATTAAGGTCAAATACGTAAGAATAAAACCTTTTTCAATTGACAATTTTTTGTACCTGATTTTAAATTTAATATTTTTAATTACAAAAATTCAAATGGCATAAATTTTAAGAAAAAAAGAGGCGAATGAAGATTGACACCGAACTCAGTTCAGACATCAGCATGTACTATGTAGACACCAAGTTACATCCAAATTGGTTCATTAATACGAGGGTTATTACGTGACAAAAATCGGCCATTTAAAAATATCAGCCATACTAGAAATTCAAAGTACTATAACTCACTCATTTTGTAAGAGATAGATCAAACAAAAAATGCTCCGGAATCTTTGTATGAAGGTAAAACACATGGCAGAAAAATATTTTTCAATTTCATTTTTTTTTTACTTAATTTTGAATTTTAAATTTTAAAATAAAATAAAATGGCTGGTATTTTGAAACAAGACGGCGGATGATGCTGGCCAACGAACTCGGTCTAGACATTAGTATGTACTATGTACACACCAAGTTACATCCAAATTATCTCATAAGTATGTGTGTTATCAGGTGACAAATATCCGACCGTTTCAAAATGTCAGCCACACTAGAAATTAAAAGTGCTATAACTCAGCCATTTTTAAGATATAGACAAAACAAAAAATGCTCCGGAATCTTTGTATCAATGTCAAACAAATGGCAGAAAAATATTTTTCAATTTCTAATTTTGTATACTTGAATTTGATTTAAAAATAAATTAAATGGCCGCCTTTTTGAAACAAGATGGCGGATGATGCTGGCCAACGAACTCGGTCTAGAGATTAGTATGTACTATGCACGCACCAAGTTTAATTCAAATCAGTTAATAAATACGACCGTTACAGCATGACAAAGATATATATGTATATATAGGGTGTTTCGCTACCAGACCGACAAACTTTGAGGGGTGATAGTAGACATGCAGACACACATTATTAAATAGGAAACCATGAGGCGCAAACGTCTTCTTTAGGAGCTAGGTGCCATTAAAATTTAAGGTGCAAAACTTCAAACGATGATAAAAGACGGAAAAAAAGGGTCGATTCGTTTGCGGTTTTCGCTAAAATCATTCTTTATGTCACGATTTTTTCACGATTTTTAAGCTAACGTTCAGAAATTGACGATAGAGGGCGCTTTAGACTTTAGATTAACAAACAACTACTTTTTACCTTTATTTTGTGTATGGAGTTAAAATTATTTTAAAGTTTAGACTTTAACTTAAATTTTAAGCTCAAAATTTGAAGCACTGGGATAGGATAACTAGCGAAAATCGAACTGTGAACAGAGGGGAAGGGATTTTTGCAGCACATAACCATCGGGCAAACTAATCGATTTTGTTGCGGTTTGCGTGTAGGTCATTCCCTCGGTAATCATTTCATTAAAAATGACATACAACTTGGTGTCCTCATTTTTTGATAGAGAGTGCTTCAAGCACATCTCCGACATTTCAATGGCATTATTCCTGGGTGTTTTTCTTCCAGATTAACATACTTCCAAGATATGTTAGGGATGCAAAGACGACTCGGAATCACATAGTAATTTACGTGGGAAATACCTTTTTTGCGAGTTACAATTAAAGGAAGCAGAGAAAAAAGCAACAGAACCAGTAGAGAAACAGCAACACGTTAATGTGACTAAAAACAGTTTTTTTAAGATTTTACTACAAAAAGTGTTCGAAATTACGACCAGAAATAGTAGGGTATGCTTGACAGCGGCGTCACATGGAATTTCTCATGCTTTGGAAGATTCCTGGCATCTCTGATAGCTTTCTGACAGCTACAGAAATAAGATCGGCGAGGTCTTCAACTGGTACGGGAATTTCCTGGAACTGGTCGTAATTTCGAACACCATTTTTTAGTAAAATCTTTAAATATTTTTTTCTATCAAATTAACGTGTTACTGTTTCTCTGCTGCTTCTGTGCTTTTTTTCTGCTTTTTATAATCGTAACTCGCTAAAAAGGCATTTCCAACGCTAAATTCCTATGTGATTCCGAGTCGTCTTTGCATCCCTAACATTTCTTCGAAGTATGTTAATTTGGAAAAAAAAAACCAGTAATAATGCCATTGAAATGTCGGAGATGTGTTGGAAGTGCCCTCTATCAAAAAATGGAGATACCAAAGCTGTACGTCATTTTTAATGAAATGATTACCCAGGGGATGACCTACATGCAAACCGCAACAAAATCCATTCGTTTGCCCGACGTTTATGAACGTTTAAAATTCCCCCCTCTGTTCACAGTTCGATTTTCACTAGTTACCCGATCCCAGTGTTTCCAATTTTGAGTTTAAAATTTAAGTTAAAGTCTAAACTTTAGAATAATTTTAACCCCATACACAAAATAACGGTAAAAAGTAGTTTTTGTTACTCTAAAATCTAAAGCGCCCTCTATCGACAATTTCTAAATGTAACTTTAAAAAATTTTTTAGAAAAACTTCGTAATATAAAGAATGATTTTAGCGAAAACCGCAAACGAATTGACCCTTTTTTCCGTTTTTTACAATCATTTGAAGTTTTGGACCTTAAACTTTAAGGGTGCCTAGATCCTATAGAAGACGTTTGCGACCCATGGTTTCCTGTTTAATAATGTGTGTCTGCATGTCTACTATCACCCCTTAAAGTTTGTCGGTCTGGTAGCGAAACACCCTGTATACATTTCAACATTTCAAAGGATGGTGGTTTTGGAGTCTGGTGGTCATGATCGGTGAAAATATACCAAAATTTTCCGGAAGTGCTTTCCTCCGGACGCAACGGCTGCAATAGGTCGCTTTTTACTTTTTGTAATGAAAGCTACCTAAAATACGCGAGAAAAAATACATTAAACATTCACACTTGCTAAGAAGGGAACGCACTTTTTTCTTTCCAATGCGATTCTATCTCAGAAGATTTTACTTTTAGCATATACTATTTTATAGATTTTTATGTCTGGGTCAATCCATTTCAAGTGGTCCAGCACTGGTCGCTCGACCATTTTTAAAAAATCTGAAATTTTTTGTGCAACAACTCTAACATGATGGAAGTTCAAAATGACCGTTATTTTAATTTTACTATTTTTTGTTTGTGCATGGCGGCCATCTTTGTTTCATGGTGTGCAGCGATTTTCTCAGATACGAGGATACACAAAATTGTAAATATCTCGTCTTTTATTTTCCCAATTAACCAATTTATTTTCCCAACTTCGGAGTAATGAACAACTATTTTTTACGGTTATTTTCCGTATCTCATTAATGTTATTTAGAAGCCTAGACATAAACTTAAATTTTGAGCTTAAAATCTTAGTCGTTGGAAGTGGTAAAGTATCGCAAACTGAGTTGTGTTCAAGGGGGGCGGGGAGGGGTTCAAATTTCAAATGGTTATAAAAAACAGAAAAATTAATGGATTCGTTTGCGGTTTCCGCTAAAACTATTCTTTATGTCAGTATTTTCTTGAAATTAATTTTAAAAAGAAATTTCAAAAAATTTCTTTAAAGGGTGCTTTAAACTTAAGAGTAACGAACAAGTATTTTTAACCGTTATTTTTTGTATGTAATTAAATGCTTGCAAAAGCTAAATTTTTGAGCTCAAATTCTGAATCGCTGGGAGGGATGAAGAAGCGAAAATTGAACTGTGTTCAGGTTTTGATATTTAACCCTCCCCCCGCACCTCGAACACAGTACAATTTTGCCCTACTTAATTACTCCGAACGATTAAGATTTTAAGCTCAAAATTTAAGTGTAAGCTTTTGCAAGCATTTAATGAGATTAAAAAATAACGGTTAAAAATAGTCGTACGTTACTACAAAGTCGAAGGCGCCCTCTATCGGCATTTTTTGAAGTTTATCTTAAAAATTTATTTTCAAGAAAATACTGATTTAAAGAGTAATTTTAGCGAAAACTGCAAACGAATCGACCAATTTTTTATTTTTTTAAATCATTTCAAATTTGAACCTCCCCCCCCACTTTTCTCTGAACACAGTTCAGTTTGCGCTGCTTAGCCAATTTAAACTATTCAGATTTTGAGCACAAAATTTAAGTATAAGATTTTGAAAGCATTTAATGAGATTAAAAAAATGCGGTTAAAAATGGTTGTACGTTACTCCATAGTCTAAGGCGCACTCTATCGGCATTTATTTAAAAATTTATCTTTAAAATTTATTTTCAAGAAAATACTGATTTAAATGATAGTTTTAGGGAAAACCGCAAACGAATCAACCAATTTTTCCGTTTTTTATAATAATTTGAAATTTAAACCTCTGAACACGTTAAGATTTGCTCTGCTCAACCACTCCCAATTATTCAGATTTTGAGCTCAAAATTTAAGTTTAATTCTAAGCTTTCGAAAACTTCTAATGAAATGCAAAAAATAACGGCAAAAAATAGTTGTTCGTTACTCCAAAGTCTAAAGCGCCCTCTATCGGCATTTTTCAAATCTATCTTTATAATTTATTTTCAAGAAAATACTGACATAAAGAATGTGAAAACTGCAAACGAATCGACCAATTTTTCCGCTTTTTATGTTTATTTCAAATTTTGGACCCTAACCTTTAATGGCCCCTATATCCTTCGGAAAACGTTTGGGACCCTTACTTTCCTATTTAATATTGTTTGTCTTGATGCGTATTATCACCCTTTAAAGTTTTGCCCATGAGTTTAGATACACCCTGTATGTGTGTGCTGCAATTTGTCTGAGTCTGGAAAATAGAAATATTTATAACAGCCATTACTGTTATAAACGGTTACTGCCTCACTGGTGAATCTGATTCATTTTTTTAACACTTTAGCACAAAGATGAAAATTGTTTATGAATCCGGCTTATGTGTCTGGCTGCTATGCGTGTTTTAACTGCCGAAGCATACTCGGATTGTGATGTGTTTTATAACAATTTTTTCAGGTATACTAAAAAATGTTGCTGCTGAAAATGAATGGCGTGGCATTTATAATTCATTTACAATAACCCAAAATTCTCCGCTTTGGGCACTTTTTTTTAAAAACAGTGTGATGTAAGTTACCGTATTTACTCGTGCATAGAGCGCACGCGCGTATAAGGCGCACACCTATTTTACAAGTAAAAATGGCTATTACTTAAAATCTCTTATATGAGGCGCACCATAAATTTGATAAACTAACGAAGAATGACCAAAGGAATTTCAGTAAAAAAAAAGTCGAAACAAACATTACACCAGACCAGAATACAAGACGAAAATGCATATTTAGATTTCGGTTTGTTAGAGAATGACGGGAAATAAGAATGAGTGGCGGTAAAGAGAATCGCTAATTAGCGTTTAGATAATGTCATTAGCTCTGTTATATAAAAAACTGCAAGGAATGAAATAAATATGCAGTAATACTTCAATTAAGTAACATTTTCCGAGTTTTAATAATTTCTTGTTTCATATGTATATCGTTCGACTTCATCCAACAGGGAAAAATTGTTCCGTGTATAAGGCGCACCTAGAAGTTTTGCCCTATTTTTTGGAAAAAAGTGCGCCTTATACACGAGTAAATACGGTATTGATATTCGAAGATAACGAAATTTAAAAGGATCACTAATATACACAACAACATGCTGAACAGGTTTTGGAGTGTGTACTATTAATCTTCCACACACAGAGACACGCACCGAAGAATTTCATTGAAGACATACCTATGATCGATAATTGCTGGAATATATTATTTTCAACTTTAGTATGCATTTCTTAATTTGTCCAGTGTATTACAAGGTGTTTATATGTTGTAATGATCATATACAGGGTTAAACAATAGAAACCCGCTCATATTATTACTTATAGGCAGCAATTGCTAATAATACATTTATATTAAATTGTGTGCATGGTATTTTTTTTCACTTGCTAATGGTTTTTTTGTAACGCATGCCTAGGTAACCTATTAACGAGGCTCGAAGCATAAAGGAGAAATTGCATTGCTCCCACCAGAATCAACAAACAATAATCTTTGTGGTACAGTTCTTTAACATATGTAGTAGAAATATATCAAGTAGAGTAGATAATTGTAAAGAAAAAAAAATAGAAAAAATAACAAAATTTTTCGTACACGGAAAGGTTATTTATAGGTTTCCCTAACAAAAATTATTAGCAGAACACTTTGTGGCTTTTTCGCTATGCTAAAAACATCCTTTATTCTCAGTAATCTTAAACTAGGCTATTAAAGCACTTAAAGGGTCGTGTGCCTTTGAAATGATATTTTTAGAAATTTCTGACTGTAACCTTCAGAATATAATCTATATTAGTAATTCTCAGTATTTGATACTAAATTTAATAGAGCTTCATTTAAAAATTTTGCTGAAATTTTAAAAATATATCTAACATTACAAAAAAATCTATATATAAACTACTCATTGCGTTTAAAGTGATCTGGTAATTTAAATCTTCAAATAGTACAGAAGATGTTTTTCATTCACGTTTCTAATATTATCTAAATAAAAATTCCCCCTCCTTCTCTCTTAAAATAAAAAAAATAAAAAAATAAAAAAAGGTACACAAATATTTTTAAACACCTAATATCAAAAAATATTTGTGTGTACTTACTGTTGTCGCATTTTAACTGACTTTTGATCCCATTTGACGTAGCAGAACATCATACATTTTTTTGACCAATGTCGCACATGACGTTTTGGTAGATTATTGAAATTAAGACAATATTAAATATATCCTTCCTTGTTTATTTAAGAATAATTTGTATAAGTAGTAACAGAGTAAATAAATATTTTTGAGAACATTGTTTGAGATAAGCAGCTCCAGTAGCAGCAGAAATAAAGATTTTTTTTTAATTCTAACTAATAGTGACAATTTTAATGAAATTAGTAATCTTCAACAATCCGATGAAAAGTTTATTAGTGATCTTTTAAACACCAAATTAGGTAGGACACTAGCTTTCAGTGAAAAAAAATAAAAAGAAATCCTTCGTTTACCTAAATGTTTTAAAAAAGATCTTCAAAATTATTAAAAATTTGATCTTTATGTAACTTGAATTTATTTATTTTAATTATTTGGTAATACTAATTGCCTAAATATATTCACCAGTAGGCTAAAGTATATACAATGAATAATATAAAATAAATGAACCATTCCATAACATCTTTTTCTAAGCCCTAAAATGAAATATGCTCTTAAAATAAAATCCTTTTCAAACAAATGTACCCAAATGTAAAATGTACCTTTGCATCTAAAGTGTTAATCAGCTATTTTTGAGTTTTATTTTAACCCAAATATTATAAATGTAAAATTATTGGTTAAATGAAAAAAGATGAGGTCTTGTTGAGTTAATTATGAATCAATCTGTGATTATGACCACTAATGTATTTACTTTCATCAGAAAATAAAAATATCGGTGATAGAGATACAATATTTATGACAGGGGTGTGGTCTTTTGTTTATGTACGACATGAACTCCAGTACAATAATATGAATCACAACTGAACGAATAAATACTCCAGTTTCTTTTCTTTTTGAAGCTTTTCTGATAGGATACAACATAAAATATATCAAAACACAGTGACATTTCTTTTTATTAATTTTCTTGTGTTTATATAAATGCATGTATTAAAGACATGAGTATGAATTTTAGGTGCGTTTGTAATTACATAAACGAGGTGGGACCCATCGAAATTCGACGAAAGAAAATCTTTAAGGAAGAACTGTTTCATTGATTTCTAATAAATCTACAGAATTAGTTACAGTAAAAATACATCTTATATTGGTTAGTCTAGCTCTCAGAAAAATATTATTTTAAGCTAAAATTAACAAAATACTATAAAACACAATTATACAAATTAATAAACGAAATAAAACCGAAATTCACCGGATTTTATAATAGTCGATACTTTTAAAAATAGTATTTTTTTTTCAATTTTAAGAGAAAATGGAGTGATTCTGTTGCCTGTTACAAAATTAGTATGAAAAATTATAAAAAATTAATAACTCAAAAATAAATTGAGATGCAGCTTTGAAACAAATTTCATTTAAAAGTACATTTTTTTCTATACGACGGTGTAAAAATTTAAAATGTATGATATTTAGCAATGTAAAATTGCAAAACCGAAATTGCATAAAAAAGTGTTGCGCATTTTAATTTCTTTTCTTTTTTTATTCAATTTTAAAAGAAAATGGCATGATTTTGTTGCCAAATTACAAAACTGGTACAAAAAAACTATAAAAAAATTAATATCTCAAAAATAATTTGAGATACAGTTTTAAAACAAACTAGATGGAACCCATCAAAACTTGACGGCACCAGAGAAATAAAAGGTATTTTCCAACTATTAAAGGATTTTTTAACGACTAATCTTCAGAAAAAATTTCAATAAATAAAAGAAAAACCTGCATTTTACATCCAGGCAAATGACCCGCAATTGGCAGAGTTACATTCAAACATGCTGCTATAGAATTAGAATCTCTCTCATATGATAATTTTCCATTTACAAATACAACACCAATAAATTATACATGACATGAACAAATCATAAATTACTGTCATTTCTCATTTCATACAAAATATACATATTTCACTTACTTCGCAGCAAAATAAGACTGAATTTACAGTTTGCCACTTAGCAAAAACTATAACAATGATCCTCTCAGTGGTTAATTTGTTTTTACATTACCCACCCCATTCAACAAATAAACATTTGCATTTTCAACTAACTTTTCTATTACATTTTCATAAATCAAAAATACATGTCGATTTCACATATTAAAAAAATTAATGATATTTATTCTGGCTAGGTGAAACCCGTCAAAACTTGACAGCAACAATATCAAAGAACCAAAGAAAAAAAAGTATTTTGCCGCTATAAAAAAATTAATATTTATTAAAAATTTCAATATGCTTTTTCATTTACCAACTCACCAACATGACATGATCCCGGGCGCAGAATCAGTGCAACTCTGCGACACACGTCACAGACTATTGAAAATGTTTGGAGATTATTTTTCAACTGTTAAAGTTTTTTTTTAAAAAAAAAATGCTAGAAATCATTTACTATGTACAAAAATTTGTCTAGGTAACATAAAAAATGCAAATAATCACAAAAAATAGCTATTTTCGTCAAATTACCCTCCCCCTCCAAAAAAAAAATCACCCGGAAATTTTGTAAATGGATTTGAAAAAAAAAAAAACAGCAAATTTCGTCAACAGATTACAAAAAACAACAAATTTCATGAAAAGATCTCTAAAAAATTTGTCAAAAAAATGCAAAAAAAAAAAAAAATGTCTAGGTATCTCAAATAAAATAAATTTCGTGAAAGTATTGCAAAAAATCAAAATTTTGAAAAAACGTCTAAAAAATTGGCAATTTTCATGAAAAGATTTCGAAAAAAAAAACCAAATTTGACAAAAAAAAATCCCTAAAAAATGGCAAATTTGTAAACATAGTGTGAAAAAAAATTCAAAATATTGTAAGAAAACAACAAATTTTGACAAATGATTGTGAGTAAACAACAAATTTCGTCAAAGATTGAAAAAAAAAAGCAAATTTCATCAAATAATCACAAAAAAAGGTAAATTTCGCAAAAAAACCCCAAAAAATTTTGCAAAAAGATCTTCAATAAAACGGCAAATTACATCGAAAGATCGTGACAAAATGACAATTTCATCGAAAGAACTCAAGAAAAACCATAAACTTCTCTGAAACTGTCCAGATATCAAAAAAGACACGAATTTCGTCCAAAGATCTCAAAAGCACAGAAATTTTGTCTAGGTAATTGCAAAAAAAGGTAAATTTCGCAAAAAAAAAGAAAAAAAATGACAAATTTCTCAAAAAGATAACCATAAACGACAATTTCTCAAAAAAAATCACGAAAAAAAGGATAAATTCGATAAAACAGCAAATTACATCAAAGGATTGCGAGAAAAAACAACAAATTTCAAAAAACAACTTTCATTAATTGCAGGGTGAAAAGATGCAACATTTCTTTGTTCATCAGAAAAAAAAAAATCACAAAGTTTCTCGATCCATCGCATGAAAAATAGAAAATTTGTCAATCAGTTGCAGGAAAAATACAAAAATTGACAGTTGGTCATGTGGGGTAAAAATTATAAAATTCATTAATGAATTATGGATAAAAAGTCCCACAAAAATTACCAATTAGTAGAAGTCCCCCACAAAAATCTTGTGATTGATCGAGACATTTCAGAATGATTTTTCTGGGTAATCTTACGATGGGAATACAGCAGTTTAATGTACCCATTGAACTGTGTGCTGAGTGACATATGTTTATTTCCTCATGTCTGTAGGCAATTAAATATATGTATGGAATTTTTTATCGCAACGTAAGAAGTACATTTTTAACATAGGATCAGAGTAATCTATTACACCTTAAATTAGTCTTTTCAACAATATAACCTGGTAAGTGAGAACTAACTTTTTTATTGATAGGCAATGTAACATTGGGTCGATCGAGTTTATTTTGATTTTGCCCTTTTTTTTGAAGGACATAATTTAACCGTTTTTTCTATTGCGATTAAAACACTTCTTATTTTGTTTTCAATTTTTTTAAGTAATTTCTTATTGTGATCTTCATTTCTGTCATATGAAAAATTCATTTCTATTTTGCCTATAGCATTTACATAATGTTGACAAATTTCTGAAAAAAAAAAACGAAAAAAGAAATTTCATAAAAAAAATCACGAAAAAAGGAAAAATTCGATAAAACGGCAAATTACATCGAAAGATGGCAAAAAAAAACGACAAATTTCACCGAATATCCCTGAACAAACAAAATAATTTTTTCCTGGTATCATAAAAGACGTGAATTTTGTCATAAGATCGTGAAAATATTTTAAATTTGTCTAGGTACTTCAAAAACTGCAAATATTGGTAAACAGATTGTGAGAAAACAACACATTTTGTCAAAAGATGAAAAAAGAGGCACATTTCATCAAAAAATCACAAAAAAGGTAAATTTTGCAAAAAAAAAAAAAACAGGTGAAAAAAAATGACAAATTTCTGAAAATAACAAAAAAATGAAAAATTTCACAAAAAAAAAGATAATTACGATAAAACAGCAAATTACATCGAAAGATCGTGAGAAAATGATATATTTCACCGAAAATCCCCGAGAAAACAAATATTTTTGTCCAAGTATCATAAAAAGCATGAATTTTGGCAAATAATCACAAAAAATAGCAAATTTCGTCAAAATACACCCCCCCCCAAAAAAAAACACAACACCCGGGAATTTTGTAAATAGATGTGAAAAAAAACAGCAAATTTCGTCAACAGATTGCAAAAAACAACAAATTTCTTCAAAAGATCTCTAAAAAATTTGTCAAAAAACTGCAGAAAAAAATTGTCCAGGTATCTCAAATAAAACAAATTTCGTGAAAGTATTGCAGAAAATCAAAATTTTGCCAAAACGTTTAAAAAAATTTTGAAAAAAAAAGCAAATTTTGAGAAAAAAATCCCTAAAAAATGGCAAATTTGCAAACATATTTAAAAACAAAAAATTCAAAATATTGTGAGAAAACAACAAATTTTGACAAATGATTGTGAGTAAACAGCAAATTTCGTCAAAGAATTTAAAAAAAAAGCAAATTTCATCAAATAATCACAAAAAAGGTACATTTTGCAAAAAAAAAAAAAAAAAAAAAAAAAAAAAAAAAAAAAAAATTGCAAAAATATTTTTAATAAAACGGGACATTGCATCGAAAGATCGTGACAAAACGACAATTTCATCGAAAGAACTCGAGAAAAACGATAAACTTCTTCGAAACTGTCCAGGTATTATAAAAGACACAAATTTCGTCCAAAAATTACAAAAGCACAGAAATTTTGTCTAGGTAATTGCAAAAAAAGGTAAATTTCGCAAAAAATAGCAAAAAAAAAAGACAAATTTCGCAAAAAGATAACAAAAAACGACATTTTCTCAAAAAAAAAAAAAAACCCATGAAAGAAGGATAAATAAAAAAACAACGGCAAATTACATCAAAAGATTGCGAGAAAAAAACAACAAATTTCAAAAAACAACTTTCATTAATTGCAGGGAGAAAAGATGCAACATTTCTTTGTTTATCAGAAAAAAAAATCCACAGAATTTCTCGATCCATCGCTTGAAAAATAGAAAATTTGTCAATCAGTTCGACAGTTGGTCATGTGGGGTAAAAATTATAAAATTCATTAATCAATCATGGAAAAAAAGTCATTCAGTTATGTGAAAACCCCACAAAAATTATCAATCAGTAGAAGTCCCCACAAAAATCTTGTGATTGATTGAGACATTTCAGAATGTTTTTTGCATGTCCAAATTAAAAAAAAATATATATATATACTGTAGCTGCAGATTAAAAAAAGTAAGTTATTTATAAAGCATCTATTTTGATCTCTTATTATTTTGTTTATTTTTTGCAAGACCTACGTTAATTTAGTTGAGTAATACGAATTTAGAATTTGCAATGTTTTGCCTTTTGTTATTTTTTATCAATTTTCAAAATGATAATGCAACAAATGTAAATGCTATAGGCAAAATAGAAATGAAATTTTCATATGACAGAAACGAAGATCACAATAAGGAATTACTTAAAAAAAGAGAAAAAGATTGAAAACAAAATAAGAAGTGTTATGCAGGTTAAATTATGTCCTTCAATAAAAACGGGCAAAATCAAAATAAATAATATTATGAAATATAAAATTAAGCATCGATCGAAAAAATACTATCCGAGAAAAGTTTTCGCGAACGTCGTAAGGGGGATATTTTACTTCAGTGTACACATGGCAAAACTTGGCAAAATAGAAATGTATTTTTCATATGACAGAAATGAAGATCACAATAAGGAATTACTTTAAAAAAAGATTGAAAACAAAATAAGAAGTGTTATGCAATAGAAAAAACGGTTAAATTATGTCCTTCAATAAAAACGGGCAAAATCAAAATAAATAAACTCGATCGGCCCGATGTTACATTGTCTTTCAATAAAAAAGTTAGTTCTCACTTACCAGGTTATATTGTTGAAAAGACTAATTTAAGGTGTAATAGATTACTCTGATCCTATGTTAAAAATATACTAATTACGTTGCGATAAAAAATTCCATACATATATTTAATTGCACATTTTAAACATGTGTCACTCAGCACACAGTAGATCCAATAGCTCTGCTACAATACAAACAACGAACGCGGGCATACCACGCTAACATTTAGAGACAGTAACTATCTCTTCTCTCATTGGTTCTGTTTACTGCGCAAGAGCATTTGCCGTGATCTGGTCAGCAAGCACGAATGCGCAGAGACCAGTTTGAGTGTACTTAAAAAAAAGGCTTTTGCTTTAATATACAGGGTGTCCGAAAAGCCTGGAAACGGTCGAATAACTCGAAAAATACATATGAGATTGAAAAACGTAAATATACGTGTTAAATATTTTTAAATATGCTACTCAGTGATACCAAATTTGACCTTCGTAACCGACCCCCTGAGGGTCAGAGGGGGTCCAACTTTGAAATCTTAAATTATAACACCCATTTTTTATTGCAGTTTCGGATTCTACGGACAAAAATACGTAACTTTTGTATTTGATGTTTATTTCGAATCATCGTTTATCACGGTGTAATTGAGCATATTAAATCGATACATATTTCGGCTTTTCCCACGGGATTTTCCCTAATCGAAACTAATTGGGGAGAATTTATGACATCAAATTCCTCGTCTTTTGCAATAATAGCGTTTCCTGAAAATCACCCGTGCCGATTATTTCGGTAGTGCTACACAGTTAAAAATTTGATCCATTTGCTGTAGCGTCACTCCACAGCTTTTATAGAATATCTCTTTCATGACCAATGAGAATGTTCCATAACACAGTAAAGTACACTGTAAAAAAATTCACTCTTTTGCTGCATCGTCACTCCAACTCTTTTATAGAAAACGATTACTTTGGAGCATTCTCATTGGTCACAAAAGAGATATTCTATAATAGCTGTGGAGTGACGCTGCAGCAAATGGGTCAAATTTTTAACAGTGTAGCACTATTGAAATAATCGCCACGGGTGATTTTCAGGAAACACTATTCCTACAAAAGACGAGGAATTTGACATAAAAAATTCTGCCCAATCAGTTTCGATTAGGGAAAATCCCGTTGGAAAAGTGGGAATATGTATCGATTTAATATGCTCGATTACACCGTGATAAACGAAGATTTGAAATAAACATCAAATACAAAAGTTACGTATTTTTGTCCGTAGAATCCGAATCTGCAATAAAAAATGGGGGGTTATAATTTAAGATTTCAAAGTTGGACCCCCTCTGACCCCCAGGGGGTCGGTTTCGAAGGTCAAATTTGGTATCACAGAGTAGCTTATTTAAAAATATTTAACACGTATATTTACGTTTTTCAATCTCATATGTATTTCTCGAGTTATTCGGCCGTTTCCAGACTTTTCGGACACCCTGTATATGATAGCATTTAAAGGTACATTTTTTTCTCTACACGACGGTATAAAAGTTTAAAATGTGCGATGTTTAGAAGTGTAAAATTTGCAGTATCGAAAATTGCAAAACCGAAATTGCAGGGGAAAGTGTTGCCATTCACAAAATGACGTATGCGTTACGCACAGATACGTTTGGCCTTTATAATATAGGTACGTAGTTTCAATCATTGTCATTAGGACCGTCCTTTTGTTCGCATATAACAGCTAAAATCTACTCAGCCGAATGGTTTGCATTTAATACACATAATCGTTGCAGAATTTTGTCAGGTCATTTTAAATTTTATAAAAATGGAATCAAAACATTAAAAGATTGTAATAAAAGTCGTCTTCATTCTTTTGACTTTTATCATACATAATTAATTCAGTGATATCCTGTGATTGGTAATGATTCTAGGATGCAAGGGTGATGAAGTTCTATTTAAAATAGAGTTATATTATTTCAGTATTACTGAATTTAATATATGTAATCATAATAAATTTTGAAAACGTCTTTCTTTATTTCAAGTATAAAAACTTTAGTGGAGACTGGAGATGAAAAAGGACAAGGAAAGAAACAGACACTCAAATTTTCAGGAAGTAAGTAAAATATACAAATTTTCAACTTTCGCTAAAGTGAAGGTGATATTTGTTCTATTTTCAATCCCTTAAAACTGACATCTGGAATTGTAGTGTTGTAGGTTGTTCATTTTAAATTACCTCTAAGAAAAAGTATTAAAATTTTTAATAAAAGCAGATAGTATTCGATTGATTCTGTCAACATTTTTTTCATAATGTGTAGCAAAATATGAAAATGGTGTTCCTCATTTTTGTCCGTATTGTACATATAGAAACAATCTATTTTTCCATGAATTAATGCTATACGATACCGTTTGAATTACATTTTCTTATGTTACTTTGTACATTTATTTATTAGATGCACGCATTATTATATAGTAATTATAGACCGAGAAGCGTGAGCTCAAATAATTACATCGGGTTCATGGCTGAAATTCAAGAATTAGTTAAAATTCAATTCGGATATTTAAATACAATCTGTATACTAACAAGGAAGGTCTCCATACGGGCATACTTAGAAAACTTTGAAAAAAATACAGAATGTTCTTCTCATGTGGTTATATATGTTTATAAAAAAAATTTCGGCGGAATCCCGATGGAACATTCGTAAAAAAATGATAAACATTTCGTTTATTTGGCGATTTATCATCGTTTGGCGGCAAAATCAAAAATACTTTTTAAGGTAGAAATGTTTCACATTGAACTTGTTTAGAGAACTTTTATTTAAATAACATTCATTCTATCAATTTTAATTTATGTTAACTATAGTTTTGTCATAATATATTTATAATTAAAATTAACTATGACATTTTATCAATTACAACACAATTTAAATTAATTAACTTTGTTTCAAGCTCGAAATTAAGTTCAATCCATTTGAGCAGTGTCGATTCTATTTCGTTGCTATGGAAACAAAAACTTCTCCAATGTTGAAATGCATTAAACCAACTGCATCATTCTTCGTCTGGCCTTTATTTTGCTGTACACTTAAATTTAAGAAGATTTTTTTATGTATGAAATTGTTTTTTAAGTGATAAAATTAAATAATTGCTGCTAAAGCAACATAAATGTACAATACAAAATATATGTATGTATCAAACTCTTTCATTGTTGAAATTTAAATTCATTAAATACTATTCACACGCATTTAAAAAATTACTTGACAAGAAATTTTCAGGTGCATTGAAATTGTTTGCTTTTGGCGAGAGAAAGTGCTGTTTCGCCAAATCCCGTGATGCTTTTATCTTTTCACGCAAAATACTCGAAATTATTTTATTTTATTTACACACATAGTACTGTAATTCTGCCGCTAAATTTTACTGATCATTCATTAGATACATAAGTAGCTTAATTAGTATTTTTTTTTTCAAAAAAATCTGAGTATGCCCAGTATGGAGACCTTCATTGTAAGTCATATCTTGTTGGAAAACATCTGAAAATCCGATATTAATGATTAACTCGTCGGCTTACTATTTATTTATCCTGCTCTCGGTCCTTCATGTTTCAATACCCTTAGGTACAAAGCACAATTGTAAACCTACGAGTCAACCACTAAGATTGGGTTTCGTGTGTTTTCCAAGAAGGTGTGTCTTGGCAGACCGATTGCGTTTCAATATGGGAATCGAGTTTTAAATAATTCTGAAATTTCAGCCATAAGTTCGACGAATTGATTGTCTGTGCTACAACTTGACAATATATTGGGAATTATTATTTTGACAAAGAAAATCAATTGAAAACTCTATTTCTTGTTTTAATTAAAGAATTTTAAAATTTTTTGTTTTTTGATACATTACTGTGTTTAAAATATTAAAATTTTTACAAGTACTTGTTGTCATTTTTTACTATTTTACAGTCATTATAGTGTTTTTTAAAAAAAAAATTAGGGATGGATTTTATAATGTAATAAAAAGAAAAAAAAACATAAATCAAAACTTTAAATAAATCATATTTTTTCTGTGCTTTTGCTGATATGTCAGTATGTTTTTTCTGTAATAAACTAATTTATATTTTTTTAAATCAGTCCGTAATTTCAACACTATATCTAGAATATAAAGAAATAGTGGAGTGATTCGACTAATATTTGTAGACGTTTAGACGTTTTAAACATATAAACGCAAATCGGTAAAAGGACATTAAATCTGTAACATATCACTCAATTCTAGTCTTATTCAAACCATAAAAATCACCTCTAAAATAAATTTAATTTACGGGCGCTAAAAGTACCCATTGCGCTATATAAAGCATTCTAATTAAAATGCGTTTTACTAAAACTCCGCTTTCCCTAACACAACACGTTTCACCTAAAGTCATTGATATCAACTGTCAGATTTTAAGAGTGCGTTCTCCGCTGTGGCACGAGATCTTGGCAACGTTAACTGCACTTCTTACATCACTTATTTGCGAGGTAGGGTGGACCTTAAATGCCATGATTTTTTTTAATTATTATTTTTACAAGTCTCACCCCCCTATTTTGTTCATTTTGATACAAAAACATTATGTAAAAAGTTTGAGCAATAAATTCAAATATTTAGAGGTAGCTCAATTGACCTGAAATTTATAAAATTTGGAAAAATTCAGAATATTAGCTACACAAATAAGTAAGCACTGTAAATGTTTTAATGCTTTAATTGTGACAATTTATTTAATTTACAGCACAATTATTAGGTTTTCATGTTGCATTAAAATTTTATTGCATTTGTGCAGGTTGAGAGAGACACATTTTTCTGTTATCTGGGTACACTTTACGATGATATTCAACAACTTGTAGAAAAAATTGTAGTTGCATTTCATCATGAGTTATCAATCCATTGTATTCTTGAATAAAAGCAACTGCACGTTCGGCATGGCCATTTACTACTTGTAGAGATTTTATTACATCTTTTGCATCTTTATAGTCTTCTCTTAACTCCCACAATTCAGGATCTACTGCAAGAAATCCATCCGGAAGTTCCAACAATTGAAACAACATCATTGACGTAGCTGTGACAAAATCTTCCAGCCTTTTATTCTTGAATGAATGTAGAGCAACACTGACTCGTTTGGAATAAATTTGAGCTTGTTTTTTAGAATTAGCTTCATTCTGTAATGCAATAACCATGCGTCTTTTAGTTAATAAACTCACACGGCTATCAAATAAAGCTAAACCAACAAGTCCTTCTGACAAATTCCACAAGTGATTAGCAAATTTACGTGATGATGACTTGGAAACAGTTGAATGTATTGATGAGTAGTCAAGTAGTGATTTGAGCAATAACAGGTCATTATATGGGGCACATGAAGCTTGAGGTGCAGTAATCCAAGTATTCAAGTATACAAGGAATGTAAAAACACACATATCACGTATACCTTCTTCCTCTTTTACAGTCAATTTAAACTGAACCTTGAACATCCAGATCTTGAGACAATATATTACTTTGGACATCCAACAGGCATGGTGCATTGGATCTGGTGACATAAATCTGATTCCCCTTTCTGGGACAGCACCTAGAAATAAAACTACAAGTTCTAAAAATTCCTTATAATCACCTCTTAGCTTTGCTTCTCTTTGCTCTTCTAGGTACTTCTTTGCATAGCTGATAGTCTCTTGCTTAATATCTTCTACTAGATTTGCAACATCATCAAATGAAATTCCTGTTTCGTACTTGTCTTTATCAACTAAGCTCCAATATTCCTGAAAGCGTTTAAATAATACAACTTCAGGTGAAGATTTGACTCCCATGCCTACTTCAAATACAGTACTAATTATCAGCTCCATAATGTGATGTCTGCAAGTAAATGATAAGATCACTTTTTTCAATTTATGTTCTAAAAGAACACGTGCACCAGAATTATAACCAGTGTTTGAGCTGGTAATGTTAAAGCACATTGCACGTATATTATCTGCTATTCCCCAGTCTTCAATGGCTTCAAAGACTGCAATTTGCTAAATGCAGTTTATTGTTTTAAATATTATTGTGAATAGTACTGCCATTTATGAATAAAAATGTAAAGCTAAATGAATTTTAAAATATTTTAGAAGATGGAATTTATTTTCTATGACACAGCATGCGAGTACGCATATGTTTATTATTGCTCATACAATTGAAACTTCTACATCATTGAGCTACCTCTAAATATTGTTCAATTGAGCTAATATTTCACCAGAATTATTTTTTCGTAAAAAGGAACAAATTTAGAGGGTGAGAAGATTACATTTTGAAACTTGAAAAATAAGGTCCACCCTAGTGCGAGGCCTTTCTTTAATCTGACGTTTCGTAGAAAAACTGGTTTCACTTAAAAAGCGATGTAGACGAAAAAAGGATCATCGTGAAATCTAAATAATTTATTCAGTGCATTTTGCATAATTTAAGAGGACAGTGGACCTTTATTTGAGCAAAATCATCTATAGCAAAATCGTCAGAAAAAAAGTATATTTCTGGGGTATAATAGTACCTAAACACTTTTTTCTTATTAATATATCATTTATGAAGGTTTTAAGGATTAAATAATAAAGATAAATTTATTTATATACTTCAAATCTGTTTTTCTCAAAACTAATTTTTTAGCGATTTTAAAATTTTGAATTGCTTCTTGCGTCTTAATTTTTGATCAATATTTATAAAATTGATAAGGAAGTATCCTGATATTATTTAAAAAGAAATTGTGTAAGCTTTTTAAAATTCGTCTTCCTTAAGATTGTCAGATTTTATTTTTTACTTATTAAAAGGCAAAATTTTGATGAAAATCGATAAGGAATTTAGAAAAAAATCTGTAAAATATTAACTATTCAAGACATTTAAAAAATCTTACACAAATTTGTTTATAATATAGTTTTAAGTGATAAAAATTCAAAAGCAAGAAAATATTTCAAAAATTAAGACACGAGGAGCATTTTAAAATTTCGTTTAAAAATTTAAATTTTTGTAATAAAAATTACAAATTTTAATAAAGTTGGAAATTTTTTAAGGTACTCTATATGCTTTTGGTGAAATGTATATATGCACAAAATTTCATATTGCTATGATAAAAATGAATAAAATAAATTTTTAACGTCTACCATCCCCTTAATGTAAATCTTGTATGTATTTAGGGACTGTGCATGCATAACGTTATCATTTTAGAAGGTTTATAAACTTGTAAGAGTATTCATGCGTTTTTTTCAATTATTATTTTTATTGGTTCTATAAAAACAAAATGTGCGTTAAGCTGGAATGTAGGTAAATGATAATGTAAATATGCCTATCATGCAAATATGTAACCTAAAAAACTATAAATCCCACAACTTGTATTGAATTTGGTCAGTATGATTTCTGCCCCTGATCGAAAACCGTCCAAAGAATGGAATGGTATTTATTTTTCCATGCCATATCGCTGCATTTGACGAAAATAAACTAAAGTATAATAAATTAAAAATTTGTTCACCGAAAAATAATTACAAAGTTATTAAGACAATATTTACTTAATTTTTTACTCGATTATATTATATTTATTAATGTATCTAAAATTAATTAAATATATTAATATGCAGAATGATAAGCTGATAAAATTATTTAATCTAAGACAATTTAATTACAGAATATAGCAATAGGATATTTTAAAATCCCTGTCGCCTTGGACTATAGATGGAGATAGATTTCGTTAAGAGATTATTTCAACAACAAAAAATAAAATATAATTAGAGAAAAACCCACTTTAACAACTATATTTGCCCACCTTTGAAGAAATTTTTATTTCATTTTTCTGTAAGAGCTGGTTTTATCAGAATCATCTTAAAATAAATTTGGCTCAAATGCCCACTTTCACAGCATTTTTTGAAATATATTCTACTTTATGAAAAATTTGACGAATTCGGCACATTATATAATTCCTAAATAGGAGAAACTGCCAACTGAATACATTTGAGAGCAATGTTGAATTTAAAAACGAGTTATAAAATAAGCAATTTGTTATTTGAATACATCTTCAATTCTTCAATGAGTTCGCTTCGGGAAATTCTGTTTAAATGTCCACTTTGACAGCCTTTTTTGAAAGATATTCTGTCTTTATAAAAAAAACTGACCAATACGGCACATTATACAGTTCCTAAATAAGAGAACCTGACAATTGGATGCATTTGAGAGAAAAAGTGGACAAATATTTTAAAATATTAGCATAAAAATTTGCACAGTGTAAGGCAGTTAAAATTAATTATTTTAAAATCATTTAGTTGCAAAATATAGCAATACAGTATTTGAAAAATCCTACTTATGTACAATTAGCACATACCGTAAAATATGAAAATTTTTGCTGAAAATTTGAAAATTATTTTTGTTTACTATTTTTTCCATTGTTAGATCAACATATAGATTTAAAAATCCTATTTATGTGCATTTAGCACACACCGTAAAATATGAAAATTTTTGCTGAAAATTTGAAAATTATTTTTGTTTACTATTTTTTCCATTATTAGATCAATATCTATATTTATAATTTTTTTCTTTTTTTTTCAGAAAAATAGAACAAATATTGCATTAAATGGTTCATATGTGACAATGTTTCGGTGTCTTCAGCTTATACGCTGCAGCTCAGGTCTTAACCCTTTGAGGGACGGTGGTTTCATAGATATACCACTTAATTTTAATTCCCAAACGCCACATTCTCACCGGAATTTTGTTACAGAAAATTACAGTTTATTGAATGGGTGAAGTATAACGTTTTATTATTTACAAATAAAGTTGCGTTCAAATTCCGGTGTCAGTCATTAATTTCAATACTTAAGCAATGAATTTGCCCTGCCCCGCAAAGGGTTAAGCTGCAATAATGTATTTTCATTCCAGTAATGAGAGAAAGAAATAGGTTAATGACGTCATTTTCTCACTGAAATTGAAAAGGAAACTAAAAATAATCTTCAGCCTCTTTGCATTAAAAAAGTGTAAAATTATTATGTCATTTATTCCTTTAATAAACATCCGAATTAATAGCTTCATAAAATCTTTTAATATACAGGGTGATTCAAAATAACGTGGACAAAATGATATGACAAATCAAGCCTTCAACAAGGATAAAAAATCACATAGGAACATAGGGTCGCAAACTATTTATTGAGTCACAAATACAGGGTGTTTCATTCTAGCTACACCCGGTTTGAAAGTAATAATTTCGAGGAAAATATAAATATTGTAATGAAAATGCAGTGATATGTACCTTCTTTTGTGTGAAATGTGATAACGTTACGAAAAGATATGGAAAAACAAATTGCGCAAGCAATGGATGATACCGTATAAACTGATTATCAGAGTCCAAAATGTGAGGTGCCAAGTGCATATTGCTGGTTGCAAATTTCTAGCACTTTTGTTTGGTGTTATCACATTTAAAACAAAGATGAGAATGTCTGTTAAATGTTTTATTATAATATATACTTCAGTTTTCTGAAATTTATTATCGTCAACCCAAATTGGGTTAGTATGAAACACCCTGTATTTGCGACTCAATAAGTGGTTTGCGGCCCTATGTTTCTATGTGATTTTTTTATCCTTGTTGTGTATGCCTGATTTGTCATATTGTCCACGTTTTTTTAATCACCCTGTATATCCGAATTAATCGCTTCATAAATTCGTTTTATTATGGATTTATTTATATATTCATGTTTATGATGCATGTACATTGTACACAATATCACAAAATAGATATTAGCGAATTTTAAAATTCAATATTAAGTATATGGCAAGATTTTTGAATTCATAATTTCAGCGAAGGAACATGTAAAGTTAATATTTCTTTAGTACTAGTATTACTCTCTCATTTCTTTTTTTTCCAAATATTTTTGATATCTCAAACTGCAAACTTGCTAAAAATAACATTCTACTTCAAAAGCATAAATCATTTTATCGCATTTTTATACATTAATTTGTATAGACTAACAATTTACAGGTAGCAGAATACCATCTATCAGATATATTCTGAATCAGCCTTTAAAACAACATGTATCTTTTGAAAACATTATTTCTCTATTCACCTGTATGTCTTCATATAAAGTTTCTAACAATTAATAAGAATAAATAAATTTCAACCTTTCCCTTAATTCAACGCAATTCGCCATGTGTGGACATTGTCACGATATTTAACTTTCGAAAGTATTTATCGAAATGAAACTTTCTGTTAAAGAACATAACTCTTTAACATTCCAAACATTATAGAACATTAAAGGAATAGTTTTAGTTATGATAAATTTATATGAAATTCAGAAATGTGTAACGTACACGTAACCACAACTTTGATTAAAACATAATATAAATAATTATTGTATTTAAATTTCAGTAGAATTCTTACTGCAAAATGCTTACAATAAATAAAGATTAATAAAATTATTACACAATTTATTTCTTTTGATTATTTATAATAAATATGTTAGGAGTAATTTTATGAATAAATTGGTAAATAGCGCTTTTAGGAAAAATTATAACTGGTTAATAATGGTACTGTGTGAAACAAACGTAATATATAAAGTAAGTTTCGATATTTAATTAATATATATATATATAGAGAGAGAGAGAGAGAGAAATAAACATGAAGTAATTTTCATAAAAATGAAAAAAAAGTAACGGGACAGTTTTTATAATAAATACGTTGTAACTGGTTAAATATAATACAGGGTGTCCAGCAAATAACACCCTGATTTCAAAATTAAATTTCTCAAAAACAAAGATTGATAGAATTATGCGGTAAACGGTTTGTTTATTATGTGAGCTGTAAAAATCTTACATAGAAGTTTCGAACGGTGAATATTTTGAGAAGATAGTGTTCTGATTGCAAAGAATACTTGGCTTGACATTTTTCTTGCTTTAGATTGCATGCAGAAAGCGAGCTTTTCAGCGTACAGTGCCATATTTTAACGATTTTTCGAACTAAATTTCTTGAAATTTTATAATTTCAAAAATTTAATCCAAAAAATCATTAAAATATGGCACTGTAAGGCAAAAACCTCGTTCACTACAAGCAATCTAAAACAAGAAAAATGTCAAGTCAAGTATTATTTGCAATCATAACACTATCTTCTCAAAATATTCACCTTTCGAAATTTCTGTGTAAAATTTTTACAGATCACCTAATAAACAAACCGTTTACCGCATAATTCTATCGATCTTTGTTTTTGAGAAATTTAATTTTGAAACCAGGTTGTTATTTGCTGGACACACTGCATGTAGCACCTACAGGTCATGTGACATTTCGTTCAAAAATTTATACTACAACGTAGCAGAGTTCTCCACGCACGTAAGATTTCAATGTCTAATGTGCAGAAAATGAGAATGGTCATTACACTTCAAGCAATACTGTAGATAACAACAAAGAAGGCTTAAAGGCCTAAAACTAACTTTTTTGTTACATAATGATCCAAGTAACGGCATGTAGCAGCTCCCGGATTGTTTCTAAATGTAAAATTAGTTTAAAAAAAGTACCAAAATGCGGCAGAGCCCTGCCTATTCGAAAAAGTCGGGATGGATCAGAATTCGGCTAAACAGTAGTTCAAATAAATGGACAAACAATTTATGGGATGTTTATAATTGAACATACATCTGACTTGTGTGCTCGACATCAAAGTCTGCTTATAAGTCATCGTCAACCTACAAGGACGAGATAGCACAAGGAAATTTACATCACTAGAGAAATACAACCAGGAGCTCCACACAAAGTGTGTGGGCAATGGAGCTAGCAGGAAACGAACCCACAACCTCCATCGTAGCAGAGCGGCGTCTTAACCACTCGGCCACGGAGGCCCATGTTTATAACTAAACTAAATTTCACACAATTTATACAAGCTTAGAACTGCCAACCCACAGCACTAGTTAGAAATAGTGTCTTATTGTGATTATTATTATTATTATTATTATTCAACTTTTTAATTATGTAAAATTTTCTTTTTCTTTTTATATCATCTTATGAACGTCAGAGGTGTCATATCTCGAATCATTCAAAATCTTCATTAAGTAATCGACTTGAGTCATTTTCAGAGTATTTTTTCCACTTTCTTTAATTTCTTTTTCATTATTTCTCTTTTTAACGATACATTAATCGGAGATTCAGTTTTTCATTCTAAATCTGTGGAAAAAAAAAGGAAAGAAAAAAGAATAGAAAGTAACGGGTATTTTGATAATCAGAAATTCGTTTTACACAAATGTTTTGCGAGATATGTGCTGTTTGATAATTAGATTTCGATTTTCGGTTATTTGGAGCCCCGATAATCGGCGCTCTACTGTACATGTTTTGTTTGAAATTATTCTATGTCATTTTCCACGTTTATATCATTACTGCTACAACTGACAATAATGAAGAAAAAATATATGTCTGTCATTAAAAACACCCTATTGACCTTATCCGATTTGATCTCT
Organism: Maratus speculifer; assembly: GCA_964019185.1. Lineage (NCBI taxonomy): Eukaryota > Metazoa > Arthropoda > Arachnida > Araneae > Salticidae > Maratus > Maratus speculifer. The sequence continues at coordinate 368,002,513 of OZ025291.1, forward strand.
ATTATTTTAAACAATTCAAAATTTTATTGTTTTATTATTTCATAATTTTTTAATTGTACTTATTATATTTCTTTTACATACTCATGTCCATAAATTAAGGAAAATTCAGAATCACTTGGAAATCAATCTCTAAATTAAAAATTTCACATGCAGAATTATCACACACATCTTCCAGACTAATATGGAAATTTCCGAAAGCCACCAGATTGCGCCGATAATACGTCACAATGACAATAGTGTGAGAGTGATGTATATAAGAAACGGTGGCAAAGAAGTAAAACTGTTAAAAAGTATTTTCTAAGAATCTCAGTGCCAAAACCAAACAGTTATGACACAGAAGACATACGTGGATGATATTTTATGTGGTAGAATTATCGACCGTTTGGAATGTGGGCGTACTTAGATGGAAGTATCCGAGGAACTTGGAATTGCCCAAAGTGTAATCTCTAGACTTTGACAACGATTCCAAGATCAAGGAAATGTCAGTAGACGCTATAGTGCAGGTCGTCCAAGAAATACAACCACCAATGAAGACCGTTATTTCACAGTAACTGCCAAAAGAAACAGACATAGCACAGCATCAGATCTGTCTCTTCAGCTAATTTTACCCACGGTTACGACTGTTTCAAGGAAAACCGTGTACATACGTTTGGGAAAAATTGGTCTATATGCTCGCAGACCTGCTAGATGTGTTTCGCTCACGGCAACTCACTGTTACCTGCGAGTAGACACAATGTGGACATCGTCACAGTGGGTTTGTGTACGAGTCAGATTTATCTGCAGTTTGATTCACATAGGACTTTCATATAGAGAATGCCAGGCGCCCGTTACCACCAAGACAACATTATTGAACGACATCGTTACGGTGATGTAGGATTGCTCGTTTGAGAAGGAATTCTACTGGGCTCCAGAATAGCTCTACATGTTCAATTCGAAACCATGGCAGGCCAATTTATCGGGACATCATTCTGGAACAACATGTACGTTTGTTTAGGGTTAACTCAGAACTTGTGTTTATGAATGATAACGCCCATCCCCATCAAGCAAACATCTTAAATGACTGCCTCGAGCTGAGGTTATCACCCCTGTGGATTGGTTAGCATTTTCGCCTGACTTTTATCCGATAGAGCATTTATGGGATATGCTTGGCCGACCGACGCACATTGGGGCAGGAAGACTCCAAAGTTGACAAAAAATAAAATTAGTTTTGAACAAAAAAAACACATCATGGATTCTTTTGTAGACTAATAGTAATAGAACTTTAAACTTTTGCATAAGCTATAGAGTAATTTATTATGTAATTTACAAATCTTTTTCAATATTTTTTGTAGAAAAATGAGTTAAAAACAAGAATTTAAGATAGTTTTATACAAATTAAATATTTATAAATTATCCATAATATCGAATTTAAAATAAAAAAATTAACATAATTAATCATTTTAATGATTCTTAAGCAAACCTTAAAGTGAATATTAGCGACTCGTTTTGAAGGAATGAATCAACCTTTCTCAGACAAAATGCACGCATTACTATAAAGACAGCCGAAGTAAAACTGTTTCTGTTGTCTTAGTGCTAACACGCATTTTTTCTTTTTCTGTCCCTCAGACCTTAAACTCATACATGTCGCGTACTCTAACAAATATGTAGAACGAGAATCATGTAACCGTTTTACTCTTGATCTTTTTGATCGCCAAGAACAAATTCAGAAGGAATATGAAGACGGACACGTTTGTTTTTCATTGACGCTTCTGTTTTCTTTTCAAATCGAGGAAATGAAAGCGATTTGCCAAGCCACTCTTTATTAATTCTAAAGCATTTCCCTTGTCTAGCCAGGCTTTTTCCCATCGTAATTTATATTAAAATTTAAAACATTTAATTTTATTTTCATTTAAACTACTTGTTTGTAGTTTCTCTAATTATATAGCTCTTATACCAAAAAATCATTACTTTTCAAAAGTTTTTTGTTAAACCGTTTCATTATAGTTTCATTTAAATACATTATTTTGTAATAAATAATGTATTTGAATTCGTCTTTAACAAAGAAACAATATATATTCAATTTTGACACACACGTACACTAACAAAAATTTAAGGATTATTAACTATAAAAATGACCATATAATTAAAAAAGTAGCAAAAAGTAGCAAGATTTTCTGACATATTTACTTTTCTGAAACTCAAACTTAGTAGAAAATATTATAGTTAACGTTTAATTTGTCTTAATTCATAACTAAAACCTTCAATGTTTGTAGACACTGTTAATTTCTTTTATGAATTCCACAACTACATATTCTAAGTGTCTGCATATCTATAAAAACCGTATTAAAACAAACTGAAAGTTAATGAAATATTGTGACATATTTGTAGTTTAAGGTTCCATAGTAAAAAAAAATTATATTTTAATTATTACAGCGAAATTAACAAATTAATGTTAAAACAAAAATATTCATTTTTTTTTCATTTATTATAAAAGCTCTGTATGCAGTTTAACTTCTTTCTTTAGTGACAACCAAAATAACTTTACGCAATTTTTAATACTAGGCAAATGTGTACTGACATCTACTCTATTAAAGTGTCGTATGCCGGTAGTCTATACTAATATTATAAAGAGGAAAGATTTGATTGTTTGTTTGTTTGAATTGAATAGGCTCCGAAACTACTTGACGGATTTGAAAAATTCTTTCACCGTTGGAAAGCTACGCTATTTCCGGTGAACATAGGCTAATTTTTAATTGATTTATTCAAATATTTTTCTTAATAATTCAAAATTTCATTTTTTTTCATACAGAATCAATTAAAATTTTTCCGATAAAAAATAAGCATTTTTCTTTCCCGTTGCCAAGAAAATGTAATCTGGAATAATAATAATAAATAAATTAAGTCTTAGTAATTATGGAACAAAACAATTTGTATAATTTTAAAATAGAAAAGAAAAATAATGAAAGAAATAGTTTACTGATAAATAAACGACTATTACTGGATTACCACGTGAGGCATAAAATCGCAATTTTGTTGTAATCGTGCCAGCGTGATCCCTAGATGACATCTGCACCTAAATATTATTGGCAATATTATTGTTTATATAATTTGCTTAAATTATTTGGCAATATTGATCTCCCATCGACCAAAAAACTGTCGCCAAAGTATAAGTTTAAATGTCAATAATGTATGATCGTAAATATCACATTCTTTTGGCATTAAATATGATTTGCATAATTGTTACGTCGTCAACTAATTTTAATCCGATGTTTTATCTCTATTTCTATTAATATTTTAGTAATTTATTATTTCTTTGGTTATTTAAAATAAAAATTATATCCATTTGTATAATTTGGCGAAATTGATCGACGGAATAATCAAATGGTACCAATTGTTTGTTTACACTCTATCTGGGTATTTAGGTTGATTGAATTAGCGTACTTATCGAGCCTCCGCCAAGTCATATGCCAAGCAGTCATTAAATCTGAGTTTTAGCCTTACTATTACATCTTTTTCATCTGCAGTTATTTTACCATCACTAAAAAAGAAATATTTTGAATGTGAAGGAAAAATCATTGTCATAAAAAATATTTGCAATTAATTTATCATTCATTCTAATAAAAAAACGGTATTACTAGGTTATCCCGTCGACCAAAAAATTATCGCCAAACTATCAGATTAAATGCTAATAATGGATGATCGTGAATGTCCATTCAATGACATTAAATACGATTCACGTGTTTAAAATGTCATTAAATGGTTTTTATTTCGACTTTTTATTAGTATTTTTCTTAATATTCTACTAATTATTTGTTTTGTTTTTTTCGTTATTTAAAATAAAAATTACGTCAATATGTATAATTGGGCTATTAGTTTGGCGATTTGTATAATTTGGCGAAATTGGTTGACGAAATAGCAGAGTAGTGTAAAAAAAAAAAAAAAAAAAAAAAAAAAAAAAAAAAAAAAAAAAAAAAAAATGGGTAAGTGTGATTGGCAATCGCACACAGGGATTCGTTTAATATCTTTTTCAAAACACTTTTTTTTCATTAAATTAACAAATGAAAAATGGTTTTTCGGTGCTATTTTGGAATTTCTTTGCTAATCGCGCCAACCAGAACAAAATATTAACAGAATCTTCCCCTAAATGTTGCCTTGATCGCATAGATTTGTTCATTTCTCTATCAGAATCTGCAGATTTAGTAAAGCTACACAAGTAAATAAAATTATGAATAAAAGTAAAATATTTCAAAGCTTAGCATAAATTTAAGGGAAACCAAATTGGTCACCAGAGGCGGATCTTAATTTAAATAAATAATCTATATATAAAAGAAAGTTTGGATTTCGTATTAATCACAGCACAAAAAAATCTACCGAACCAAAAATCTTGAAAATTGGGGTAAAAATACTTCTTATAACATCGAGTGCCGCTAAGAAGGGATTTTCGAAAATTCCACCCCTAAGGGGGGGGGGGTAAAAAAAGAACGAACTTTTAAAAAATTCCTTTAAAATCGGCTTTTGAAGTTATTTTTCATCTGATAACATATTTTAGTGTATTTTCTCATACCGAATCGAATGTTACTAAGTAAATTCTTTTAAATCCAGTAGTTCGTGAGCTACTTCACATTTTCCTAATTTGGCGATGACTTCGGCGCAAAAACCTGAAATTTTCAATCCTTATGTATATAGATCAGATTTTGTAGTTATTTTTCAACTGATACCATATTTTAGTGTATTTTTTCATGCTGCATCGAATGATATTAAGCAAATTCTTTTAAGTTCAGTAGTTCGTGAGATACCTTATATTTTTTTGATTTGGCGATGTCTTCGGCGTAAAAAAGCTGTAATTTTCAACATATATATATAAAAGAAAGTCTGGATTTCGTATTAATTATCGTACAAAAAAAATCTATTGAACCTAAAATTTTGAAAGTGAGTTCTATAATCAGGTTAACGTGATTATGTAAGCTACATTTAATTATCTCAATATATATAAAACGCAAAGTGAAATTTCACTCCGGACGCTTATAACTAAAGTTCTACTAGATAGATTTTAATGGAACTTACATTGTTAGTTGGATAATTTTTCAGAAATTTTGTAACAAGTGAAATATAGCATTCTACGTTGTTTAATTGAATACTTATGGAGATGTTTTAAATCAGATGAACACAATTACAAAAGGTTGGCTTTAATTTAAAGGTTCCGCTGAATGAATTTTTATGTGATTAAAATTGTTAACATGTTGAGCGCTATGTCATTCATTGGTGACTTTCCGTTTAGATGACTGACTTTTCACCGATGACAGACAGTCTAAAATACGATATAAAACTAAAAATTACTATGATATAAAAATTTCGTTTGATTCGAAGTCTCTTTAAAAAAAAAAACTGACCAGCGTAGCGGGCGAAGGCTGCTAGTTCAAAATAAATTTCATTTTTTCGATTTTTTGCCAGATTTGATCGTCAGATTTGATCGCCACTGTGCGACGGGTTGCAGCCCGTCAACCACCTCCTACGTGCGGGCCGGAACTTCGGAGAGCATTGTTTGTAATCTTCATTGAGTAATCTTCCCCAAGATCAGCTTGATAATTTGGAAATCAGCATGCCTAGGCATTGTTGAGACTGTATTTCATCGTCTGGGAGACATACAATTTATTAGCTATCATATCAACCATATAATGTTAATTTTTTTAAGGGGGTACGTTTTGTAATTTCTCTAGGGAGCAACAATTGCAAATTTTATTAATTTTATCATACATATACCATCGTTTTTGTTCTTTTTCTATTGTTTAATAAATAGGTTTGATGCATAAGTCACGTTTATTTTGTTTCCGTACCTTTATTTGTTGGAACTGGCCTTAATTTATGGACTTGAGTGTACATTTCATTATATATATATATATATTAGTATTTATCCTATCCTAAATTTCTTTTTATCTTAAACTTTTATTGTACTCATTCCCATATATTTTAGAGGTCTGCACGAGCCGAAATTTCCAGGTCCGAGCCCGGCCAGAACCATAGAAAAAAAAAAATCTGACCTGCCCGAAAAAAAGTTAAAAATTCGGACCGAACCCGGCCTGGACAGGGAAAATTTCTACATAACATTGATCTCTACACTTACGGAAGAGTTCAAACCAAAAACAAAATTAGCTTAGTCTTTTTTTTTCATATTTATAATCTCCATTTATGCATAAGTGCCGTAGGTTGCGGTATTTATGCTTTTAATTAACCTTTGTTTGTTGTATGTAAATGTTTCAGTTATGATTAGTGTTATTAATACATATTCCATGTAATGAAGACATAAAAGTCTAAACAATGGCATATGATAAAAGTAAAATTTTCTAAGACGGAATATATTGGAAAGAAAAAAATACGTTTCCTTCTTAGCAGATATAAATGTTTGATATATTTTTTTTCGCGTATTGTTGTGTTCATTTTGCATGGATGAACAGTTTAAAAGAAATTGGTAGTTTTCAGTTGAAAATAAAATTCCGTCATAACCATGCATTTTTTTTCATGTGTTTAACTCTATTTTAATAAGCCTTGTAATAACAAACAAATTAAAACAAAACAGAAGTTGCTATTCAAAGTACTCTTTATTCCTGAATTTAAAGATTACTTAAAAATAAAAACACATGAAAACACTTAAAAGTAAAACTCAACGTTCCGGTTTAATCTTCAAATCCATCTTCAGGAGGAAAATTTTCAAAAAAACTGAAATCAGTAGGAATGGTATAATTTTTAATATAGTTTTTAATAAACCTGAATGTAATTTTTGACAATGTACCAAGCAGACTGTTTCTTACTAATTTGTATTTTTCGATAATTTTACTCCTGAAGATGGTTTTGAGTACTAAATCGAAACGTTATGTATTATTATTTTTACATCATATCTAAATTTATAAATGCACTATACATTGTATAATAATATCTATTTTGTTTAACTATATTCCAAGAGGTTGATACATAAATCCTAAGAAGAATATATTTAACGAATCACAATATGAAATAAGTTTTCACCATCAACAATAATCAATACGGCATGTGGTCATCGCCTCCATGTTCCCCTTTTATGTTTTACCATGTTTTCATTGAACGAATAGTTTATTTTCTGAATAAAACTTCATAAATATACCGTATAGGTCCTTAAGTGCAGATAAAATGAATGGTATTTTTAAGGAAGAAATGTTCGGCATATAACTTTATAAATCTATAACATGCATTGAAATTCTAATTAACATTTAAAATAAGAGTTTATGATATCTTTATTCTAGAACTATTCTTAAACGAAGTAGAAACTAATAAATAAAGATTAAATTATATAACGTCAAAGGTATTTCTAAAGTAAAGGTTTTTAAGAAACAAATTTATTTGGATAGTGAAAATTCTTTAAAAACGTATGACACTGTATAATTATAGATGAAATCAATAATGTGGATAATATTGGATTATTCTGCATTAAATAAATTTTGGCAATTTGTTTTTATTATTTCAACATTTGCTGAATTATTAGAGATTTTTTTAAAAATAATGTAAATATTAAATATCTATTGTGAAATAAATAAAAATAGGAAATTTTACTTTTCATAAATTACACGAAAGTAATGTAATTTGTAATCAAATATTATTTTAATGCCATCAAAATAGTATTTTTTTTTTAGTTCATACATTATGATCAGATTTATTTAGATAATATTGCAAATTTCTACATTGGTGGCTTTGCAACAATGAATACATTATTGTGGTGTGGTATACTTTATCAAAAAGCTATTGATCCTGAAAACATCCGTTTTACTTAAGGTAATGTCATTTAACATTTTTGTAATTAAAAAAAAAAAACTATTAAAAGAAAAGAATGAACGTTTGTGTTTGTATATATGTAATATGTATTGAAATGTATAATTATATAGTTTAGCCATCTACACTTAGATTTTTAATCAGTATAGTCTATTGTATAATATTACTTAATATTATACAGGTAAATATGTTAGATAAAGCGCACGCAATCACAAAATATATTGACCAAATTGGTGTGACACACAAATAAAGAAAAAAAAAACTATTGTATAAAGCTCTAAGATTAAGAAATGCGCAAACCCTTATAAAATAACTCTTTTTTTTTAACCTGACACAAATAGGAGCTATCACTTTACAAATATTAATAAATTAGCAAGGAGATGGAATCGAATTTTACGGGATAAAGCAAATAATCAATATGAAAAACAAAGTCATTTCCAATTATTGATCATTAGTCATTCTGAATAGCTAATGGGCCCAGCAATTAGCTGATGCCTTCTTTTTCTATTGATAGCCTAAGACGTACTCCTCAGATTAGAAGACATAATCTTTAGAGCATAGAATCTCCCCCAGTGCTTTTTATTGAAATCTAAAAATCGGCTGAAAATACAATTATCAGCCGTAGCGAATTTGCTGATAAATAATATAGTGAAAAATAACAAACAATTAAGAAACCAAATACGGCATTTGAGTAGAATCGCCATACGCACGATAAAATATCTGTGCCAGATCTGGAGACCAAATTTAATAATGGGCAGTGTGATATAAAGAAATGTTACTACTAGGTTAATCCGTCGACCAAAAAATTATCGCCAAACTATAAGATTAAATGCCAAGAATAGAGGATCGTGAATGTCACATCCCATGACAATAATTCGATTCATGTGTTTAAAATGTCATTATGTGATTTTTATTTCGACTTTTTATTTGTATTCTTATTAATATTCTACTTATTATTTGTTTTTTCGTTACTTAAAATAAAAATTATGTCACTATGTATAATTTGGCTATTAGTTTGGCGATTTGTATAATTTGGCGAAATTGGCCGACGAGATGTAGTACCTGAGAAGTAAGATGAATAAGACATTCGTTTTAGAGACAATCTTCCATGTGGCAAAGGTTACGTCAGAGTAGCTCTACTACCATGATAGGGTGGTATCACATGATTTAGTGAAATGAGAGTGTTTGCACTAAAAAACTAATTTATTAGATTATTAAAATGAGCATTTTTTTATTTAGTTTTTTTCTATAATCTCTCAATCTTACTCCTGAAAGGGAGTGGGATTTTATTACTACTGGCAAAGAAAAACGAAGGTTTTTTCGAAAGACCTTGTGAATCTCCTAATCTCATGATGTGATTAAAATGTCTTTTGTGTTCATTAGTGAATAGAATATTCTAACATTCTGCTCATTTTCTTTATTGTTAAAAATACCACTCTTGCTGAATTATTTTTTGCGTAAGAATTATACTCTTCTAACAATTAATTTTTACCGTGGTCATAATACTAATCATTTAAAAATATTTTTTGTATTTGAGATGCACTTATAAAAATATTTTTATAATGTTTTTAATTTCAAAATTGATTTTTTTTCTTTTTTTTTACCATTAAAAAAAAATTACTTACTTGGCTAGTAAGTACAGGTAGATTTGGAAGTTATCCATTGATTTCCTCAACAATAACTAAATCAAGATTACAGATAAACCCGGTGTAACAATAAAAACGTCGTTTTCGTTCGAAATATTTCAAAATGTCCATTTTATAGCGATTTAGGTAGTTTAACCTTCTCCATTTCAATCTCCGTGGGTTCAGTTTACCCATTTGCAATCTCAGTGTTTTTAATGAGTTTGAAGACGATCCGGGCAAAATGGCGATTTTATATTTCGGATAAAATTTAGTACATATATCAATAGATATATATAGACTTTTTAAGTGGGGATGATTTTGATATCCTGGGGTTATATAATGAAAATTAGGAAGATATTTTTCAAATGTCGCACCATGGTAAAAATTGCAAGTGGCGATATTTCTTAAGAAACCTACCTAAATCAATCTGCATTTAAGGTTAATATATTTGTGAAAGTTGTTCATAACTGAGGAATGAAGAAGAAAAAAAAATAATTCAATTGATTTGTTTTGATTGTATTAATTTTCTTTACACATTATAACTGAGTTCACGATTTCTCGCAATGTCCTATTCTCAGATAAATAAGAATATGCTGCATCTACATTTCGATATGTTTCTACAATGATAAACGCGAGGCATGTTTTACATGAAAGGGAAACTATTTTCTGATTCGGATTTCTCTCTTCCGAGTAAATGTATAACAATTAATAACAATGAACATACTTTCACTTTTAGCATTATTCATCCTGCTGTGTAGTTGTTGTTTTGATATTTTATTCTTGACAGTTTTCTTCGAAATCAAGTTGTTCTGCTTTCGAATGTAGCAACTTAACAATACATTGTCTATGCATTCACTTTAATAAAGTAACAAATATTGAGATTTTGGCTGCAAGCATTGCAATCATTTTATGTATAATTCAGAAATATATATAAGTTGTATTTAAAGTTTATTTAGACTTCAGATTTGACATTATTGTATTTAGAATTTAGAGAAATATATTTTCAAAAAGGGTAAACTATTAATACATTTAGGACAACTGAATCATAAAATATAATGAATAATATATATATGTTAAAGCTTTATGCACTAACGGTGTTTTTAAATACCACTGAAGAAAATCTAATATAAAATATATTTACTCTGTCTATTAATAAATATTTATTTTTCTGCCCACACATTTTACTGTGCTCAAATTTAGATAGCGTTGAAAAACAGTCGAAGGTAAATCGTTTAATAAAGTGGTAATTTTCTTAATTATTTTAATAGGTATATAGCTGAACATTTGATAATGTATATCTATATATGTATAAAATTTTTAACTGCAGATATCTTTCCAATAAAAAAGAGAAACACAATATATTTAAATGCATTCTTTTATAGGAATGTGATACTCCCATAAAAATATACTTGTTTAATTAATTGGATTATTTTTTAAATATTTTACAAAAAATTTTATATATTTAGATTTCTTTAGATTGTTTTAAAGAAAAAGCATATCTAAGTGTAACATTATTTTTATTTAAAAATTTCGTTATTATTTTCAGATATTAAACAGGATAATTACTGAGGTGAAGCAATTTTTTGAAAAATAAATCCGTAGATAAAAGGTAAAAATGTATAAACTTGCACATTGGTACACATAAACAAGATATTTTATGTAAATATTTTTAAACAACATTAATGATAAAACATAATTTCGAACTGTTTCTGTAGTCTCTTCAGGATAAATATGAGCTTTCAATGCTCGAAAATCTAAAGACAAAAGATATACATTGGAAATAGCAGCACGTGAGCACAATGCCTCTAGTCATAATTTATCTTACTATATACAAAAAATCTGGCTCTATATTATTTTTAAAAAATCTGAATTCTTTCCCTTTTTGCAATATTTCAATTTTCTCACTTTTACCAAGACTTTGAATGTAATTCATTCACCTTCATAACTGGTCAAACTGCATGATCTTCAAGCTAACTTTCGATTCATTTGAATATATTTCATTTTAATATTTTCTGATGTATTCACTGTAGATTCATTTTCATTTAATTCATCGAGACTAAATCATAATATACATATTAAAATCAATAATACGGTAATAGCATCTTAAATAGGATTTCATCACCATGTCAACTAATAATCATTACCTATCATGAAATATCATGGAATGCAATTACATATGATAGCATTTAACAGAATGACGAAAACTTTTATTAATATAATTTTTTGCTTTTAAAAAAACTTTTACAACTTACTTTTTAATATTTTTACTTTTTATTTCTAAAAGACTAAACAATGAACAAAATAAAAATTTTGAAAGAAAATAAATATTTTCCTCTTTAAACGAATCTTTTCAGTGAAAACTTTGTTAACAATTAATTATCATGAATAAATCTTCATATGAACTTTATTATTCATTCTACCATTTGATCTTGTCTAGATAGTTGACAAGAGACAGTTTTCACCGGAATGAATTGCATTACTTTTGAACATTACTCTCAAATAACACACTGCAAAGTTCACTGCTGTGAATTAAAGCTATTATATGTACTTATTCTCGTCGTGTTATGCATAATTTAGAAATATGTATTGTATACTTTAATTTTCTTAAATATTTGTTAAAGGAGTTGTAATCAAAATAAAAAATAATGCGCTTTTCTTTCAGAAATGTATTATAATAAAAATAAAATAACTGTGTGAAAACTTATATGAAGATATAATTTAAAAATTTGACCCTATATGTACTACTTAATTAATTATTTATGAAAAATAAAAAAATATTATTTAAGATTTATTAAAATATTACACAGAGTTTTAATTTTTTTATTTATTAATGATTTAAAATGATTACTTAAAATGATTATTCAAAATTATTTACATTTATTTTATTATTATGTAATGTAAAAAAAAAATAGTTAGTTATTATTTAAGGTTATTTAAATTTTATTTATTACTCTTTAATATTTTAAATATTATTTAATTATTATTTAAGATTATTTACTTTATTATATCATTCTTTAATATTTTAAAGATTATTTACTTATTATTGAAGAATTTTAATGAGAGAAGATAAAAAAGCATTATTGGATGTTATTTTAAGGATTAAAAAAGTGTTATTAAACAGATTATGGCAATCAAGTATATAAGTTTATCCAAATGCAAGCAAATAATTAGATAGTTCTCTGGTTAAATAGAACATCAATTTATAGTAAGAAGCAAAAAATAATATTTTAAACTATGTAACAATTATTGTTTTAATCTAACTTGTTCTTTAGTTTAATTTTTTTTAAATCTTACCTTATTTTCTAAATATTAAATATGTTATAAACAAATATCGCACAGTTAAAAAAAAATCTTAAAAGTAAATATTAAAGTAAAATACAGTAAATAAACCTCTTTTATAAGTATCGAATGTTCATCATAAAAAACTTGCCTAATTTCACTGCTTTCTTTGTAAATTGTAAAAATCTTTTTTTTTCTTTTTTCCTTAAGACATGGTAGAAAAAATATCATTATTTAAACTGTTTTTTTTAGGAAATTCTGAGTACATTTTTCAATGTACAATCATAATTTAATAACTATTAATTTATTAATTGATTAAAGGGTATATCTTTTTAAATATTACACATTTCAATATTTATTTAAAATTTATTTACTACTTTTTCTAGCTTGAATGAAAATGATTCATTATTGCAATCAAAGTCATTTAGAACATTTTTGAGAATTTGTTAAAGCATCATTAAATTTATTGTTTTTCAACTCATATATAATTATATCAGCTGCAGAGATTGTTCGTTGATTTATCATTTGAACAGGGTGAATGAAAAATTCCTTAAATTTTTATACTGTATCAATTGATAATTACGTTATAAAAATATTAAATTGTTACAATGTCATCAGAAACACAACAGGAAATACAACCTTTTAAAATCTAATGTATCACTCAAAGGTTTAAAACAGGAATGGATAATGCCTTTTTTAACATACAAACAAGTTGGAAATTGCACGTGAAGCGTAGCAAATGAGGTGCGTGCGTTCGTACGATAATGATGTTTTAAAAATATCACTCTCCTATATCAGCCTCAGAAAATTGTAAATAGTTAATTACAATTAAAATGCGCAACAAACAATGTTCTCTCTATACTCATTATGTGATGGAATACTTTTGTGTGGCCTTGTAAATCAATAGCAAAAGTTCTTTGCACAACAGATTATGCAAAATCTATATTTTAATATGTACTTTATGATGCATATAAATATTATTATGTTCGAATGAGAGTAATATTATTAAAATGCATTTGAAACTTTTTTTTCCATTGACTGTAATGTAACGGAGTACTTTTGATTGTCCCTGCATTTGATCTATGCATCCTATTTTCAAAAAAATTGAAATGATTTGACAAAATTATGTAATAAGTATGTAATTTAAATATGAAACGGTTAAAATGCGTTTCCAACATTTTTCCCCATTGACCGTAATGTAACGGAATATTTTTGATCGTCCCTGCAATTGATCTATCCATCCGATTCTCATAAAATTTGAAATGACTTGACAGAATTATGTAATAATTATATATTTTAAATTTCAAAAGATTCGGTTGGGTAGTTTTTGCGTTGTTATATGCGGACAGACAGACAGACGGACAGACGGACGGACTGAACGACAACTATAGGTGCTACGTATTTACATAATTACGAACGCACCTAAAAACAGAATGGGTGTCATAAAAAAGCGTAAAAATTTTATTCTTGCATCAACACAAAATATATATATACAAAAGAGCTTTAACTTTTTCGGGTCTGGTGCATTATTAATAGTACACGTTTTACCATGAAGTATTATTTTGTTTTAACAAATATTTTGTTAATTTTCACATGTACAAATGATAGTATGTGTCTATGCCTTTCTTATTATTACATCATCTATGTTTTGACATTTAGTAATAACAATAATAATAAAAATTTATTTATTTATCTTTTCACTATTGGCGATTCCTTTAATTTATACGTAAATTTCACTCTTTAAGTTTAAAATATAGGTTAGTTTTCTGAACGAATCATGCGTGATAAAATGCAAAAAAGTATTCTAAAGTTGTAATATCTATAAATCGTTTTCTAATACAATATTTTCCAAATTTCTCCAAAATATCCTTTTTAGTCTGTTGTCATATAAGTATGAATTGAATAGTACACAAGTTAAGTTCATTCGTTGTATTCTAGACAACGAGATAATCTTTAACCCTTAAATGCATATTGTATCATTTTCGATACCATAAGTGTTCCCGATTTATTGGGGGTTTTATTCACATATTCCGTATTCTCACCAGAAATTTAAAAGAGCAATTTTCACTTTACTTAATGACAGACCATTCGTAATTAAATAAAGAAAAATTTACTATTTAGATTTTCAGGTATAATTTCTGATTCTTTGAATTGCGCGTTTTTTGGAACGCGTTCTATCCTGAGCATTTAAGAGTTAAGTGTCAATAAGTCTGTTTGGTTAACTATAAATGACATTATTAATGTAAAAATAATTGTTTTTCTCAAAATGGAAAAAAATCGGACCAGACATTGTTAATTGCACATAAAATTGCCCTAGTTTATTTTGAAACAAAAAACTTTCTTTACAATTCCATATTTTTATATGAAGAAACTTTATTTTAAGTATGGAATTAATAAGGATATGCTGTTCCATACAGTAGATGAACTTCGTAAAAGGTTAAATGTTAAAGGCAGAAAATCTTAAATTACTTAATAATTTACTTTAGTGCATATGTAACTTAGTTTAGTATAATATGGTCTTCATATTATCGAATTAATTATTTTGTCATAAAATTTATTGGATTTTTCTAATTAAATTATTTAATTTTAATGTATAACGTATTGTTCTTGTATAATTATATTAAAACATCAAAATTAAACTTTTGATGTGTTTCACAGAATTATGGAATTTAAATTCATACAATTTCTTACCACGTCGGGAGGATTATCTTACTTTTTGATAAATTATTACTAATTTGAATAAGCATATGAACTTATTTTAATTCGATTGTCCGAAATTTAATCCAATTTTCGATGGCAGGCTTTCGATAAATATATATTTTATTTGAACGGTTTAGTCTATATTCTAAAACGAGTTTTGCATTCGTTAATGTTTGAACAAGTTCGCGTTTTATAAAAATGAATAAATTGCGTGAAACGACTTAATGGAATGAATGAAAATAAGCTGTTTTAATGAATGAACTTTTGAATGTATTATAATATATTTATAAACAATGCGGCTAAATAAAGTGCTTAACGACAGAGTGGTTTAAGCGAAAATTTTGAAAAACTGAATTAAAAACAGGAATTTCGTGTAGGTATGTCTTACACATACGGTTACAGGTATAAATGTTCGAAGAAAGTCATATTTAATAGTTCCCAAAATGCATTTTCTTATGCACTGTAAAGAAAGAACAAGGAAATTGGTTTTACTGAAAAGTTTTCACAATGACCTTTTGAAACTATGAATGATAATTTCTGATAATGTGATTTCAATGGTTTTAAGAGTGTTTTGGTTTAAAATAAATTTTAGCTAACTATTGGCATGTGATAAACGTACTAGGTAAACTACAGGGCTGAACAAAAATATTGGACCATGTTTCCATCTATTAGTATAAATTTCTAAAAGAGAAATTTCTACCTGCAATGCGTTTTCTTCCTGAACTAAATTTTCACATTATATACTATATATACCAACCAACAGATCAAATACAAGGATGCTCAAAAAATTGAAATAAATAATTGGCTATAAACAGTAGCCTTATTTCAATAAATAACGAAGTTTTGTTAAAAATTTCATTAAATGTTGGAAATTGTTTCAGGATCTATGCTTAACTCATAATTTTTCTTACTTGATTCGTCTTAACTTAACTCGGTCGCAATGATATAACATCATCAAATGTCCTACAATAGATATTAATACTACGAATTTTGCAGGGACAAAAATGAATCAGTTTCAGGATAATGTACTTAACGACATTTAGATAGGCTACAAAAATCTAAAACATACTTTGTTAACAGTATTTAAAACCTGTTAAAGCCCTTTTATTATTATATACTATTTGTGAATAGCGTTCAATAAGGAGAAAAAAATTAAAAAGAAAATGATTTCACAAATCTTTATTTTTTTTTCTTTTTCAGTATAAGTATTTTTATGAAAGCATACGACATATTTTAGCATACATATACTACCTTTCTTGAAACAAGATCTTCTATAGTTTTTTTTTTTTTTTTTTTTTTTGAAATAATAAATTCTATGATTTTTTATTGCAGTGTATTTTATAGTTTTTATAAAGTAAACTCTTTGTGTTATTATAAGACATTGTGCTATTTTTTTTATATAAATGTTTTTTAGAAATCTAATCTTATATATTATGCTTTTATTTTCGTAAAAATATTTTTTTTTATCATGTTTCATGTTTATTATTTTACACTATACGATAAATTTATTGAAATTGAAACTTAAAATTATATTAAATAAACCAATTGCTTAGCAATTTCTTTTAGTAATTTGTATCGCATGAAATAGTTCCTGCATTTAAAGGAATTCCCATTTGTATTTGGAAAAATATTTCTTTCGATAAATCTCTTTTTATTTGGAAATCAGCTGCAAAAAGCTATACCAAATTCAATTACATTATTTTCATCATTATAATAACAAAAGAATAGAGTTTGATATAGAAGATATCAAAATATTGCAGTTGTCGGTTTTTTTTTATTACAAATAAATAATTATCCTATATATAAGAACAATATTTAAAGTAACGAGAATATATTTGTATGAAATAGGGATACTTTTTAATATTAAGAATTACGTATATTGTTTGTGCTTTATTCTCAAGAAATTAGAACAATATTTGCTTCATAAAATTTTAGAAAAATTAACAAACTGATAAAAGAAATGAAAATTAAGAAGTCTTTAGAGAGACTTTAGATTGGATGTGTGTCATACAACTAAATGTGCACATATTGAACATTTCTATGAAAATTTAAATTAGTTTACCTCCAAATTGGCACATAGTTTTTTGTGAATTCTTTTGTATTAGACTGTTAAAATACGCCATTTAAACTGAGAAATTCTTTTATTGACTCACTATATACTATTAGATACTACGTTTTACTTTTTCTTCGAACTTCATTTATATTTAAAGATAAATAGATATATTAGCAAGAGATATCGATACACACATATGTATAAAAAGTGAGTTTATTATGTTGGATTCATAATTTAATTTTTTCACACCAGTGCAAAGCATATCGAATTCCGTACACTGTTAAAAAAATTCAGAAGGTTACTAAAATTTTTTTAGTAAATTTGTATTCCACAGAATTTTTTAGTAACCATTACAAACTTTTTTTGCAAGCGAAACAAGCATTTCTTTTGTAAACTGAACAAAAGAATTTCTTGTATAGCTAACTTAAAAATTTTTAGTATGGGCCACCAAGCAAATTTTAGTAATAGTTCCAAAATTATGTTTAATAACCATTACGTGGGCTCGAAGGGCAGGAGCTTCCTTCGAGCTGCATCCAGACTTCTTTAGTGGAAATTTTCGGCAAAACCGCAATAGATGGCAGCACCAAACATAGCCACTGCTCCGTCAGGATATTCACAATCCCTTTATTAACGAGTACTTACACTGCATACATTCGGGGCGTATTTTGCAGTGGCCAGTATCGAACCCGGGACCTTTTAGCCTGTAGTTCGTTACTATAACCACTATGCTATCAAGGCCACACCAAGTGAGTTTTAGTAATAGCTATTAAAAATATAAAATTATTAACTCTATTCGTTGCTAACTTTTTTCTAGTAATTCTTACAGATTTTCTTGTAACCGACTAAGATTACTAAAAATTTATTTGTAATTACAAGGATCACTAAAGTTTTTTTAGTAGATCGACACTTTTTTTTTACAGTGTAGAACACCATCTCTGAGTAACAGAAGAACAAATATAATTAGATGGACCACTCACAGACTAATATCTCATGAATGCGATGAATTGATATAATCAACCAATGTGCAGTCGAACGTTTTAGTTCAGAGTGGAAATATTGCTTTGAATTCCATAAGGAATTTCTCTTTTAAATAAATCAGCAATGTAGAGCCTCGTTTGCTATGCAGTAGATAGAAAAAGCTTTACTGCTTTTGATGATTTTCTGAGCCTTAATCCATTTTAGCAACAAGATAAAGAAGTATCATACTAGAGAATCACGAAGAATTGACAAGAAGTCTTATACCAAGTAAGAAATCAAAAGCGAGCGGAAGAAATAATGAGTTCTAAAGGTCTTTTGGTGGGATATCTAACGTAATACGGCTCTCATTTCGCATAGAATCGTGGTCAATTGACCAATTTTAAAATGTTAATAAACTATTGAGAAACAAATTTCAATGCTTCGAATGAAAGAATAAAATAAATTAATGGGTTTTAGGGAAAGTGTTGCTTTTCACATACTAAAGTTTTTAGAATAAACAAAATAAAGAATGCACTGATTAAAGATATGGAGTTAAAACATATTAGATAGGTTGAAATATTATTAAAAGAAAGGAGAAAAGGTTAGCTATTATAACAATTTCAAGTAAGTTAATTAAGGAAAACAGGATTATTATTATTATTATTATTATTATTATTATTATTATTATTATTATTATACAAAATGTATGTTGTGTAGTGACCATCAGAGCTCAGGAACGTGGCAACACGCATAATTTAATCCTGGTTTCCCAACATCACCTTCATCACAGACGAAATAACTTCATTGCAAGCCCCACATTATAATAATATTCGTGAAGCTCTCAGGCTAGTGCATAAATCGATTCAGCATGCAATGATCTGAAATACCAAATTAGAATTCTACAAGATTTCGGACACTAGGTAACATTTTTTAAACATTTGGAAAAAGGACAAAAAGTTCTCTCCTGACCTCATGTACGATGATTTTGTTAGCAAAGCGTAGGAAAATAGATCCGAATGTAAACTTCAGGACGAACCAACCAGATTCAAAAATGAATCACACGGTGGAATGTTTGCGGTAACTCAAACAATGGAGAATGAGAAAGGGGTGTAGTAGGCAAAGAGGTCCATATCTGCGGACGGAATTATTTATATGTAACACAGGTGACGCCGGACAAGCTCTAGGGAATAAAAAGAAAATAGTAAACATGAATTTTAATAACGTTCTAAAATAAAAAGTAGTTTCTCTCAGAATATTATTAAGAAGAGATTAAAAATTTTAGATTAAGAATTTGAATAAGATAATAATTAATGTACACATTTTAATTTAAAAAATTAGATAGGGATAAATAGTGCATATTGTTAACAAATAAGCAAATAATTACTAAGCCACAAATTTTGGATAATTTAAATGATTATTGCTAAGTAAATATTTTATGCAACATATGTACATGTAGATATAGGTATATGTGAGTACTTCAATGCATTAAGATTGCCCAAAATATTAAAAAGGAGAAAACTACAAAAACAAATCAATAATATTAATAAAAACGAATTATTTTTTTTAAATATTTTCCTTATTCTATTAACTTAATTTTGAATGTAAATCTTCATCCCCCAAAAAATTCTCACAAACGTTTTAAAAATTATCTATACATCGAATTGTTAATTTTTTTTTTTAATTCATAAATAATACACCTAAGTGATACATATCTATGAGTAGGGTATTAAGAAAAATTGAATTTCAAATCCATGATAATAAAAATTAACATAATTTTGCTTCTTGTTTTATTTTTACCTTATTATTAGCCTCAAATACTCTATTTTTTTAAAGCAACAATTGAAATGTCTTCCCCCCCAAAAAAACCTTACGTTGCATAAGCCAGTCGTTAAACAAAGTAGATGTGCTTTTCACGATGAAATATTGATAATTTCTGTAGCAATATTTAAATTTCTAAACTCGTACATTTTCTATTTTTACATATTCGTATGAAAGAGAAAAGTTCTTTTAAGTGCAATTGTTCGAAAACAGCAAATCAATTTCTTTTTAAGATATCTTTTTTTTTTTTTTTTTTTTTTTTTGTAATACCTTTTCATGGGTTTTAACTCTTTCCACTCTAGGGGTGTTTTTCACTGACCATTGCCCCACCAGTGGCCGAGAGGTTCTGACCTCCAAACTAGTAGACAGTACGTGCTGGATTCGAACCCATTCGCGACCGTCGGCCTAAGCGTTCGGAGTTTTCCGTGGTTTTCTTCGAACCTTGCATTTCCTTGCGTAAATATGGGTCAGGTTCCCTTAGGAAGACCTCCCACGGCCCCTTAAGGCCTATATTCCACAGTGTAGATAATTAGCCGACATCAATACAAACAAACAAACAAAAACTCACGGACCATTAGTATACCGCATAAATAAGTGCTCCAAATGCCTAGACATCAGCATTTTAATATATTTTTTATCATTTTATCTATTGGCCGAATAAACTATGATAAAATATGGTGAAATAAACGGTAAGATATTACTGGTGCCCAAAGCCTTTGCACTGTAAAAAATGTCAAATGTTTCTGAATATATAAAAATGTAATGTAATCAAAAACGAAAATGTACAGTGACCTCTTCTAACTCCCCTAAGGTTTCGAAAACCGTTCCTTTACCTTTAAAAATTCCAGAAAACTAGTTGTTTTCGAAATTTAAAGAAGAATTTATAAAAATTAAATTTTTATTAGTTGCCCATCCTTTTCGGAAGCATTTCTAAGTAGTTCCTACAGTACAATAATCACTTTTCTTAAATCAAAATATCACTTTTCTTCACGGATTCTATCAATTCTCAAGTAAACATTTTCAGCTGCATAACTGATTTTGTGCATGCAATTGTAGCAAAATAATGTTAATTTTCATATTAATGTTAATACTGTTAATATTCTTTGTTTGCCTATGATACATGTTCTCTGAATATCAAAATATTTTCGTATGAATTAGTAGCATCCGAAAAAGTGATATTTTGATTTGAGAAAAGTGATTACTGTACTGTAAAAGCTACTTAGAAACGTTTCCGAAAAGGACGGGCAGCTAATTAAAATTAATTTTTATAAATTCTCGTTTAAATTTCGAAAACAAATAGTTTTCTAGGATTTTTAAGGGTAAAGGAACGGTTTTCAAAACCTTAGGTGAGTTAGAAGAGGTTACTGTACATTTTCGTTTTTGATTACAGTACATTTTTATATATTCAGAAACATCTGAGATTTTTTACAGTGTGGCGTTACGATTTTCGAGGTACACCTGTCAACACTATTGGTGAGTGAGATTCATCTCTCGAGTGCAAAGGGTTCATACCATCCTCGAATGGAGGCAGCTAAAGTACTAAACTTCTGTACAAAATAAAAGAAAAATGGGTTTGAATATAGTAGATTGCCATACATTTTGTCATAAAACGAAAAAAATAAACTATAAACTATATTTAATTTAAAATATTCATATAAATATTTCAAATGAAAGTTTATAAATCATTAAAAGCCTTTTTTATCGGCTTTATGACGTCATTTTTGCTGTGTTTGTGGATTATTCCGCGATAGTGACGTCCAATAAATACTTTCCTATACATGTTGCAGGGCATCCAAATGGTCCGCCAACTGAACACCAATATTTTCATAGAAAAAATTTCTTTTTAAATTCTCTTTTAAATTGCACACAAACCGAAGCCGAAAGTTAAATGTTGCGCAAACGCTACAGAAACCTAGCATGAAATTTTCTGTCAAAAAATGTTGGTGTTCATTTGGATTATTGTTTGGAAGCCTTGATGTTGTTTAAGACTGGATCGTAAATAGGAATAAACTTCAAAGGATGCAAATGACGTTATTTTGCATAAAATGCAAACATGCATATTTATATTTTTGATGAAAGATGTTTTATGGAGTTTCTTCATTTTCACTCCTGTGACTTTGAATTTCTTCACAGTTGAAAATGCTTCGCTTTTGACAAAAACACAATTGAAAACATGTGATAAATAAACGCAAAGTTTTTCAAAAATTTACAGTGTCTTTAAAGAAGAGCAGTGTCTTTTTGGTTAAAATTATATTTGTTTGAATATTAGGCTATTCAATATGTGACGGATTTTGTATTGGAACTAAATTTGTAGTTTATTATAAATTAGTGAAACAGTTCCTTCTTAAACAATTTTTTTTTTGACGAAATTTAACAATTTCCACGTCATAAACATAATCATAATTTTTTTTTTTCTCATCGAGGTGACATTCAATTCTGAAAAAAAAAGCAGAATTCACGCTTTCTGATTTTATATTTACTACAATAAGCTTTTCTCCCCCTTTTATTTAAAAATGGCTTTTAAAACATATATCTTTTAAAAACAAAAGTGATGTAAAGAGATTTTAAAAAATAAAAAAGGACATAAACGGAAGCGCAATGTACTACGAATACAAATATGAGAACAAAAAAAGATGAAATAAATAACTCAAATTCACCATTAAACTGCGTGTATTGTTTTGCAGAATTTATGTCACTTAATAAAAGTCCCAGTTGGTGCAATAAAACGAAAATAAAACTAGGGGAAGACAACGCGGTGTGAGTGTACATAAAACATTTTGATAGGCAAATACCACAGTCTAAAAAACATTCTGAGATATTACGAAGCCGAAGTGATTTATTGTAAAAAGCAAACAATGTTTTTTTTTTTATGTTTTTCAAGTAATTTATGTGTCGCAATTTCAAAATTATAAAACGTTTACAAAAGTTCTTTTTTAGCGTTTTATTATCATTTTTAATGTTATATCATGGTTCGCAAAAGAATTTAAAGTTTATAAACGCACATGTAATTTGAATTAGTGTTTTACAAAGTTTTACAAAAAGTTCGAGTGTTTTTATAGAAGAACAGTAAACTTTAAGTTAAAATAATTAACTATTTGAGAGTTAGTCTAATCAATATAAGATTCATTTTTTATTGCAACTAATTTTGTAATTTATTGTGAGTAAATGAAACAGTTCCTTCTTAAACAATGTTTTTTCGCCTAAATTTGACAATTTCTACGTCAGAATAATAATAATAAGGATTTTTCATAACGATTTTTTTTTCATGAATTCTGAAAAAAAAAGCATAATTTTTGTTTCCTGCTTTTTTTTTTGTATTTACTATAAAAAGGTCTTCTCCCAATTTACTTAAAAACGGGGCGTTTAAGAATACATATCTAAAAATAAATAAATAAATAAACAGTGAAAATATGTTTGAAAAAATGAAAAAAAAAAAAAACATAAACGGAGCCGCAATGTATTACAAATACAAATATGAGAACAAAAAAAAAGGATGGAATAAATAACTCATTTTCAACATTAAACTGCGTGTATTGTTTTGCAGGATTTATGTCACTTGATATAAGTCCCAGTTGGTGCAATAAAATGAAAATGAAACTAGGGGAACACAACGCGGTGTGAGTAAACATAAAGCATTTTGATAGGCAAATACCATAGTCTGGAAAACATTCTGAGATATTACAAAGCCGAAATGATTTATTGTAAAACGCAAACAATGTTTTTTTATGTTTTCCAAGTAATTTAATTATGTGTTGAAGTTTCAAAAGTGTAAAGCTTTTACAAAGGTTCGCTTTTTTTTGGGACTTTATTATTATTTATTTATATTAAATCTTGGTTTGTAAAAAAAAAAAAAAAAAAAAAATTAAATTTCGAAGAAGTACATTTAATTTAAATTAATGTTTTACAAAATTTTACAAAACGTTCGTGTGTTTTTATTGAAGAACCGTGACCTTTAAGTTAAAATATTACCTATTTCAGAGTAAGGCTAATCAATGTAAGATGTACTTTTTATTGCAGCTAATTTTCTAATTTATTGTAAATAAAAGAAACAGCTCCTTCTTAAGCAGTATTTCCCCCCCCCCGAAATTTGACGATTTCTAACTCTTAATAATAATAATAATAATAATAATAATAATAATAATAATAATAATAATAATAATAATAATAATAATAATAATAATAATAATAATAATAATAATAATAATAATAATAATAACAACAATTTCTCATCTCGATTTTTCCTCATCAATTTTTGAAAAAAGCAGCAATTTCTGCCTCCTGCTTTTATTTTTAGATTTGCTACAATAAGTTATTTTTCCCCTGTAGTTAAAAATGGCGTTTAAAATCACATACCTAAAAAAATAATGATAACCGTGAAATAAAAAGACCTGGCAAAATAAAAAAGAACATAAACGGAGACGCAATGGATTACGAATACAAATATGAAAACAAAAAAAAGATGAAATAAATAACTCATTTTCAACATTAAACTGCGCGTATTGTTTTGCAGAATTTATGTCACTTAATAAAAGTCCCAGTTGGCGCAATAAACCGAAAATAAAACTAGGGGAACACAGCGCGGTGTGAGGGAACATAAAACATTTTGATAGGCAAATACCACAGTTTGAAAAACATTCTGAGATATTACAAAGGCGAAATGATTTATTGTAAAAGACAGAGTTTTTTATGTTTTCCAAGTAATTTAATTATATGTCGCAATTTCGAATGTGTAAAACCTTTACAAAGTTTCGCTTTTTGGGGATTTTATTATAGTTTTTTCTATATTAAAACTTGGTTTGTAAAAGGAATTTTTTTTTCGAAGAAGTACATGTAATTTGAATCGGTATTTTTCGAAATTAATAAATCATAAACTATAATGGTGTAAGTAAAAAAATAATTTAGTATTCATACATATTAGGTAATCGATTCCGATCTACTTCAATTAAAAATATCGGTAAAAACGGTTTTTATTTATTAAAAAAACTAATAAATTTTTCATATACAGTATATTTTTATACAGCCCTCCAACAATACCAAAATTCTTGTTTATATGAAAAATAGCAATTGTCTGTATACATAAAATTCTAAAATTCATAAGAAGCCTCGTTCATAACAGTTAACAGCGAAATAAGTCGCAAAAATTTGCTATTTGCAGCAGTTTTTTCTGTTTAGTTGTTTTCAATGATTTAAACGTGTAGTTCGATTACATATATGGAAGGGGGTACACTTATTATTTTATTCATTTATATTTTATTCATTCAAAAAATTACAATCTTATTATGGAATATGTGTGACTTCCGGTAATAACCAGGTAAGGCACATTTTTTATATTTTGAGTAATTAACGTTAAAAGTTTTCAAAAAGGTCTTTTTATCATTACTTTTATAAAACAGATTAGAACTAAATTAACAGATTAATAATTTTCACTACATTCAATTAGGATATAAGAGCCTCTTTTTTTGTCAAAATAGTTATATAAAAAGGTCTTTTATTAATTGAGAACCAACTAAAAATTTAACTTTATCTGGTTATTACCGTTTTACATTTATTTTTAATAAGTGTAAAACGGTAATAACCAGATATAGTTACAGATATTTTTAATATGTGTAAACAAAATAAAATATTTATTTACATTTTAACAATAATTTCACAACAATTAAATACATTGTCAATTTTTTATTAAATTTAATTAAATTATTTCATTTTTTATTAAATTAAAATTAACATATCTGTGGCGGTGTCTTTAAAAAATTAAAATGAACATTTAATTTAAATTCATAATTTCTGTTCTAATTATGATAAAAAAATTTCATTTTTGCCAACTTTTATTATTATAATTGTTTATTTATATTATATTAAAAGAATACATAGCATTAATCAGATCATTTACTTTGTGTGATTATTTTGTAAATTTATCCACTAGCTGGGTGCAGTTTCCCGCCACAGATAGGTAATTTTTATAGTTTATTGACGGTAATTTAATTATTTAGAGATATTTATAAGTTATACAAGCCATTTTTATGTTATTTTTATAATTATAGACGATTTAAAAAAATAAATAGAAATCTTATTTGGTTATTACCGTTGCTTTATGCACTTACTTATCTGGTTATTACCGTTACTTTATGCACTTACGTATCTGGTTATTACCGTTACTTTATGCACTTAATCGGTTATTACTGTTTTTTCAATTTTTAAATGAAAATTTATAGTTGCCATATAACGGGAAGTAATTGATTTTCATTTTTCAGACTATGGCAGATGAAAGTACTCTATTAAAGCTACATTTTCCTAAATTACCTCAATTTTTTTTCAAAAATGTGCCTTACAACACGTATAATCTATAAAGCCACACATACAATCTATAGAAACATCAAACAAGATCCTTGAAATTATTTTTAAAAAGATTTCTGTACCATGAAATCTATAAAAAAAATTTAAATAAAAATTTATTTTACACTTAACAATTCAATCAATATAAAAGCTTCATTTTAAATTTTCCATGTTAGCAATTTTTCAAATAATTTTGTCAAGAATCAATGAACTTTGAGAAATTAACCCATTCGAAAAATGGGAAACTATAACAGTACATTTTTTTTCATAATATTATTCTGCACTATAAAACTGCACGAAATTTAAAAAAGCCGAGTTCGATATGTGTTCTGGAAGAACCCTAAATTTGTTTGTAAAGTAGGGTATGTGACTTTTTTTTCAATCTCCTGAAAAAAACAGCATTTTCGATTTTTTTTTACTCTCTAGTTTATATTGTTGGGGACTATACGAACTGATATTTTGATTTTATTGGTCAAAAATGGTCCCAAAAATTCTATATTCCATTAATAATACGTTCATTAACAAATTTTTGGTATTCTTGTATATCAATGTATAGCATTCTCGCAACATTAATATTTATGCATAAATTTTTGTCTTTTTTGAAACAATTTTTTTTTCTTGCCCCTTTCAACCCTTTACCCTCCCCTCCCTTTAATCAGTCGAGGGTCACGGATGTCCACCATTGCTATTCTCATTCTATAAAAATTTTAAACACTAATATTTATACATATATATTTTTTTTTTACCAAACAGAATTTTTTTCTTGCCCCTTTCAGCCCTTTTCCCTCCCCCCCCCCACAACCACTAGTCCCGAATGTCCCTAAAGCTTTTCACATCCTATAAAAGTTTTAAATATTAATATTTCTGTATATATATATTATTTTTTATGAAAAAAAAACCCTTGAAATTTTTTACCATTTTCCCCTCCTCCCCTCCCGTATCGTGGGTCAGGTATTTTAACAAATATTTTTCTCATTCTATAAAAGTTATATACATTAATATTCATACATATTTCTTTTTTTTATTGTATAATGGATCTTTTTTTTCTTGCCCCTTTCAACACTTCCCCTACCCTACCCCGTCTCAGTCGTGGGTGCCGGATGTCCACCATCGCTTTTCTTAATCTACAATACATAAAATATGAGACTACTCACCATACTTAATCACAAAATTGCACACGGTCTTAAGAAAAGTTGTAATTAGGAAACCCACTATTGTGGACGGCACCTTATGAGAAAAAATACAATTAACCCCTTCGCGACTGGAGCCTTTTATAAAATTTTTAATGTTTGCCATTGGTTTAAAAAAAAATTGTGCCTTATTAAATCTAGAAAATGCTCCAATTAAAATAGGCAAATTTTACAGTAAAATTTTACTAGTGAGAATAATCAACGATTCTCAAGCCTTAAGTGCCGCTCGTCCCCAAGGAGTCAACATACATGAAAAATACCTCGATATGTTATCCACCCCCCCCCCCTTTAAACGGCGAATAATTATTCTTACTATGATAAGGCTAAATGACAAATTTTAACTGTGAGAGGCTTATGAGAAAAAATACAATTATCTAACATGTAAAATACCTCAATAGTCAGGAAATTGTAGATAACCACAATCACAAGTACAATGCCTTCACATATAATTTACTTTATTAAAAATACCAATTATAGGCATTAGTTTTAGATCTTTTAAAAAAACTCGAAACTAATTTTATATATCATAAAATACATTGTCACTATCACAATAAAAATGTAGTAAACAAAAAAGTTTGTATAATCCGAAAGTTAAAACTGATAACGTTTTCGTCCTTTCTAGGACATCTGACTTTTCTAGACGCTGACTGAAGATGTCCTAGAAAGGACGAAAACGTTATCAGTTTTAACTTTCGGATTATACAAACTTTTTTGTTTACTACATTTTTTTGTGATAGTGACAATGTATTTTATGATATATAAAATTAGTTTCGAGTTTTTTTAAAAGATCTAAAACTAATGCCTGTAACTGGTATTTTTAATAAAGTAAATTACCTCTTTAGGTTACCTTCTTAAACGAAGAATAATTATACTTATTCCGAATTACAATGAAAAGGCCAAGTGACAAAAATTTAACTGTGAAAGATAACAATATTAAAATATGCATGAGAAAATCATTCTAACCACTTCCACCGCATGTAGATCAATAACCTTCATTCACGTGGGATTTGCGTGTTATTCGCGTAAACCTGTTGGGCGCTCCCACTCATCCTGACATTTAGGATAGAATAAAACACTCTGTGTTTGAATATACTCACAAAGATGTTTTATGTACATTATCGAGATTATTTATTTTAGCTATAATGAAATATCAAAAGGTAACACTTTAGTCTGAAGGTACTATATTGATTTAGGAAAAGTAAAATATAAATTTTCATTCTTGAGAGAGTGTTGATCGTAAAAATTGATAGTAAATTTGGTCTTACAAACACGGCTTTTACACATCTAGATTATATTCAGATGGGGAGGATAAAAATTATGTTTAGTGAAAGCAAATTATGCTTTATATCAAGTTTTTGTCTTAACCCTTTATCTGCCACATTTATGAATTCATGAAAACTTTACATTCTAAAGCATTTTACGTAAATTGTTTAAACTAAATTGAAAGATTTATATAATCCTTTAATGAATTTTTGAAGGATTTTAGAAGTATTGAAGGATTTAGAAGGATTAATTAAATTTAAATTTACAGATATTTTGTGCAATATTTATAACCCCACTCAAATATTTTATTATAATTTGTTTTCTTAGTATTTTGTAAGAATTATAAAATGTACAAATATTATGCTCTTACAATATAAATATAGAAATAATTTCTGAATTGAAAATTGCCCCCCCCTCCCTCAGCCCCAAGAAAGCTGAAAAGATACAAAGGCAAAATAAGTCATCCTTTTAAAAATATTTTTGTTTTGTGTAACCTATAATGCTTTTGGTACAAAATAAAGTAATGTATCTGTATCTGTGTTACTCCATTCTTAGAGTCCATTGAAATTTATGCGCGTAAAAGGTTTGTTTGCAATGATACTGTTTTTTTTAAATTATTTTTATTCTTAAATTAGAGTTAATGAATAAATTCGTCATGGAATGATTGAATAGGATGATCTACATTGAAAAATAATTCTTGATCATGTTCTATTTTTAATATAATTTTTTACAGTGGAGCGTGTGGTTTTATTTATATCTCATTGTCGCTTGCCATATTTCTTGACCGTGAGATGATTTTGTATTTCTATTTTTGTTATGATTATCAGAATTGGAACGTAAACATGACAGTTTTATGTGATTTTAATGCGTCAAATTGTTTATTAAAATGTTTATATAAAAGTAAAGTTCTTAAAATCTTGTGATTTTAAAAATTTACTGGATTTAGTGAACTGTTCCTCATATAAATTTTCGTTAGATATTTTTAATCTATATTATCCGCGTGCTATTCAGTTGTTTTCATTCCGTTTTCCGATTTTTTGGCAAAGAAAAAAAAACTAATGTTATTGTACACTAGCTGACAAGCTCGGCGTTACCGTGATATTAATCTTAAATAAACGCTAAATTTCCATGAATTTTTTTTTCATACATTTTTGTATCAGCGTTGCCCGGGCCCGTGCTATTAACGCTAACAATCCTCAATTTTGTATGACTAAGCCAATTAATCTGAATTTATATTTTTAAAAGAAAAAATATTGATATTTAGCAGTAAAGCGCTCGTAAAATGATGTTTTGATATCTTTATACATACAGTTGTTTCAGATAAATAAAAAAAATAGTTCTTCTTGTCCAGCTAATCGAATTTTTTATCGGTTATATATATACATACATTGAAGTAAGAGTTTCTGTTCGGGCAAATTTTCGGAAGCATAAAAATGAATTTTCTGCGAAATTTAGATTTTGTTACAAAAAAAACCCGCACTTTTAGTCGATCTCTAATAATAATCTTAATATGTGATAATAACAGTATATAAACCCCAAATTTGTATGATTAACCGGCATTTATTTTGCTGTTGTCCGGGCCGTGATAATAACCTTGAATGAACATCAAGTTTGTTTGTTAACTAAGCCAATTTTGAATGAATTTGTATTTTTAAATAAAATGTTCATAAAAAAATATTGATATATGTTAATAAAAACGCTCGTAAGACCCCCCCCCCCTTTTTTTTAGTTTTTTTACGTATGATCGTTTCACGTTAAAAAAAAAATAATAATAATAATTCTTATTATCTAATTTCGTTGAATTTTTTATCGGTTATAAATTGCTTCAAGGTTATTTATATACAACACAGATAAGAAAACTTTTTTTTTCTTTTTTTTTTTACGTACGACCGTTTTATGATTAAAAACAACAACAACAAAAACAAATTAGTCCTTGTTATCCGAAATTTTTAACAGTTAAAAATCGCTTGAATCGAATATTTATGCACTGAAATTAATAATTATATACATATTGAATTATAAGTTTCCGTTTGGCCAAAATTTCGGCAGGTTGTTCGCCAAAACGGATTTTCGCGAAATTTAGATTTGGTGGCAAAAACGAAAACAGATTTGGTCCAATTTCTAATAATAGTCTTAATATGTGATATTAAACTTAAATAAACCTCAAGTTTATATGATTAATCTTTAACCAATTTTTGTGCCAGCACTGACCCTTCAGTGATAAATAACCTTAAGCAAACATCAAGATTATGTAGTTTGCTAAGCCATTTTGTATAAATAATACTTTTTTAAAAGAATGATTCGCGAAAAAATATTGTTCTTTAACACATAAAGCGTATGAAAAAATACGATTTTTCTAAATTATGTATAATCGTTTTATTTATTATTTTCTTTTTAAAATTGTTCTTGCTATTCTAACTCTTTGAATTTTTAATCGGTTTTAAAAGAAGATTATTTTGAAGATTATTTACTATATATTCATTAAAATATCAAAAGGTAACTTTTTTAGTCAAACAATATCATATTTTCATTTTTTATATCATATTTCATTAACAAATAAATAAATTATAAATATTTATCAGGTATTTTTAATATATACTATTATCAGCGTGGATCCCTAACATGCCTTGCAATTGATTTTTGGATTATTCGACAAATAGAAAAATCTTTATTATTATTATTATTATTATTATTATTATTATTATTATTATTATTATTATTATTATTATTTGTGCATTAGTCGACCCACATGGCATCGCTAGTCCTCATGATAATATTACATAAACTCAAAAATTCTACGATTTATCTTTAACTCCTTTTTGTATCGACGTTGTTCAGGCCATGGTAATAATATTAAAAAGATTTCAGGTTTGTGAACTAACTAAGCCATTTCGCAAACATCTTGATATTTGGGAGAAAAATGCTTTGTATGAAAATGCTTTCTTGTCCTTTTACGTATGGTCATTTTATGTTACTAAAAAATACTTTTTGTTATTCGATCTCATTGGATTTTTTAACCGTTATAAATCGCTTAAAGATTCTTTATGCATAATATTGAGATTATTTATTTATTGATATTGAACAACCAAAATATTAAACTATTTATTGAACTACTTTAGCTCCAAGATTTTATTTCATTTAAATAAAGTAATATATAAATTTTATTTGGTTACCTTTAATCTTTCTCTTTCGCCCTTTAAGTTTCTTTCAATTTTGGGACGAAAAAAAATAATTTTAAGCTAACGAAATTAAAAGTAGCCATCCAAATCACATAATTTAAGGTTTATTAAAACTAAACAAATGTTTTACTGATTGAAATCTCTCGAGTGATTTTATTTAGCATTATTTCTATATGGTATGAGTCTAAATATAAATTTTGAAGACGTTTGGAAAATGTCGTATCACAAAAAGATTAAACAGATGCAAAATCTTATATTTGTATGTTTTATCACAATTTCTTTGTTCAGAAAAGTGGTGTTTGATCTAAATTTACAGATTAAACCATGGGCTTTAAAATAACAGAAACATCAGCGGTTTAACGATAGCGAAATAAACTTTTATTATTGTTATTAGTAAATGCTGAAAAATAAATGAAGTCATAGTAATAAAGGTATAGACATTTACTATCACTATTAGATGCTGGTATTGGCAAAATATTTGCTCAGATAAAATACTTTTTAATGAAAGAAATGTGCTATTAAAAGGACATCATGCCAAATGTGATACTGAGATGTGTTGCGAATTTTTTTCTAAAATTTGTAATAAATTGTATCTTTTGCGTATAAAATAAATTAATATGCCTTGTTGTTTTATGTGTCTTGAAAGTAATACTGCTTTTCAAAATTTAATATAAGCAATACAAAGTAATAAAGGCGTCAATTAATTTTCCTTTAGCAAATTTTACAAAATTAGGGAAGGAACTTTTATAATAAAATTATGTTAAAAAACCACTTATTATCATTAAGATAAATTTATCAAACTTATATAACAAACTTAAATTGAAAATAAAAATAGATTTAAATACTTAAAAATATCTATTTTTAAAATGATCTATGTTTCTCGTATTCAGAATTGGCAGCTTTATGTAAATTAACATTGATAAATGAACTATTTCTGCAAAAATTGCTACACTAAGCTACATTAAAGCACTTGCTTTCATTATATCTTTAATTTCGTAAATTTAGATTATTAAGTTTATTCTTATACATAATCGGAAATAGTTTGTTTATTATTTTTTCTCTTGATAAAGTCGCCGATTGTTCTCACAAAACCTGCAAATCTATTTATTATAAGATATTTGTAAAAAATTAACCGTAATTTTTTCTACTTTTACCATGTTGTAACTTCGGTATAATGAAAAATTAATTTTCATCTTAACATTTTATTTATAAATTTACAAATTTATCGATATAACTCTTGAATTCGGCTTGATAAGAGACATTTATTTTAATTATGCGTGCCATTAGACCGATGATAATTCCCATTAGACCCACGCTGTCAGTAATCTAATGTGACAAAATTTCATTTCGCAAATAAATGCTATTTCTCTTTCACTAATTTAGATAATTCTAATATATTTTATGTAATAGAAAACTACTTAAAGTAATTATTTACCGAAGACAAATATGAAAAATTTTATAAATTACATTTTATACAATTTGAAATGTAAACATATTTTCGTGATCTGTGAATTTTAACTCTTCGTGACACAACAACTTCGGTTTTTAAAATATTTACTTTGAAGTTAGAATACATCATTTTAAGCATATAAAAAAATGTAAAAAATTACAC
Source organism: Maratus speculifer (assembly GCA_964019185.1). NCBI lineage: Eukaryota > Metazoa > Arthropoda > Arachnida > Araneae > Salticidae > Maratus > Maratus speculifer. The sequence continues at coordinate 368,036,298 of OZ025291.1, forward strand.
AAAAAGGAAAAAATACTTAAGTACAACATACTTATTTTCATATCTGCAATAAATAAAAAAACACGTTTCTAAAAAATATTTTCAAAATTCTAATACTAAATTATAAAATATACGAGCCGTGTAAATACATTTCTGAAAGTCTTCAGCTTTTATCCTTTTACAAAATTTATAAAGTTTATTCTAGTAAAAAGATACGAATCTGCTCAATTTAGATATAAAATTTTAGGAAGAAAAATAATATCAATACTGCTGTCTGTCGAGAATTCTACCAGCAATTTACATTGATTGATGTATTTGGAGACTGCAGCAATAAATAAAATCGTCTTTAAAAACACATTGTATATGTAACATTGACTTTTGGGTATGTTGCAGCTATACAACGTGGTGATATAAAGGATTAACAGTCAATAGGGGTATATAAACAAAATTAACCAGTTTTACTTTTTCGTTCACCTGACGAAATTCTCTTTATTTCACTGCTCTGTTTGTCAGAGAGTTCGATCTCAGGAACTGCATAAGTTAGGCACTTAACATTTTTAAACTTATAGCTGAATACCACACGAAAAATCATTAAAAAATTTTAAAAGTCTTATATAATTATAATTAAATTAATTAAGATAAATATACCCGACCATTTTTGCGACAGATTTATAAAAATCATTAATTTTATTTTCCTTATTCGGCTTAGATGGCTCCATGGTACCGTTTTTTCTGCTAAACGAAAAGTTCCTGGTTCAATTATTGACATCGAAAGTTCATAAAAATTGATCATTGAAAAATTCCCACCGAAATATATTTTATTATATAACAGGTAGAGTTTTACATTTTCTTTTGTATTTTTTTTCCTTTTTTTATTTGAAATCGAAAATTGTAAAATGTTGACTATATATATGATATATAGTATTGGAAAATTTATTGCCGACGGATTCTATCAAATGAATTTAATTAGTTTTTTACTGTTGTGTAATTTTTTTTAGCTAAATTTAAAGTATGCGATAAATATGCTTCTGGTGCTTACAAATATATCGTGTTACAATTTTCTAAAAAAGCAGTTCTTGGCCATTTTTAATTTGATTAAAAATATATTTTCCAATTGTAATAAATTTAATGTCAAATTTAATGATTTTGCTATCTATATTCTTATTGGAAAAGATTTAATAATTTTAATTTAGAGATTTGGGTATATTAATTAAAAGACCAAGTGTTTTATAGGAAATATCAAATGATATCCTCAGTGCGGTATTCGATCTGTCTTACAAGCTTGTTCTAAAGTTGTTTAATTATTTGTATTTTTTTTATTATTGTATGCCCTTCATAAAGAAAATAATTACATACGGATATTTTTAAATGCATTTTCAGAATGATTTTTTTATGCGTTCGAATTCCTTTCACTGAAACTTTAATCTTCATTCGTAATAAACAACTTATAGAGAAATATCAACAGTCTTTCAATGGATCTTTACATTATATGCCAAAAGTTGAAGTAAAATAATAATTATAATAATACAATACTTTCACATTTATTATGTATTTTTTAATGATTTTTATTTATTTCTAATTAAAAATAATTATATTTAAAAAAAATTTAGAGTATGTTTAACGCAAGCTAATTTTAAACCAATATAAAACAACATCGTCAGCGAATCTTCAATGATATTAAAATTCTTCCGTAAAGCTCTTTAGTTCAATCGCATTTCCCCCTCTCTTATGCTAAACCTGTAGGATTTGAATGAAGTCTTATTATTATTATTATCCATTAAGAAAAATAATTAAAGGTCTTATTTACACATTTTTGAAAGATTTATTTAACTTGAAAGATGCGGTAAAACACATTTCTGAGTGATGTATTAACTTCAAAATATAAAATTTATATTAAAAATAAAATACAAATATTCAAATCAGCGGTTTCAAGCTTTTTTAAGACCATAATCTACATTTAAATGAAAAAAAAGTTTTTTTGTATGTTTGTTTGTTTTTTAAGATTTTTCTAATGGTTTACAGAAGTGGGGTAAGATCGTTAATTTGAATTATTTTATTACATTTTTAATGTAATTTTTATATTTTGAAGTTAATACATCAATTAGCAAAGTGTTTTATTGCATTCGTCAAGTTCATTTATTGGCTATGTTGCAATAGTCCATGCCTCCAAAATATTTATAAGATTTAACTTTTTTCTACTAAAATGTCACAATGTTTGTGAAATGTGTATTTATTTTTATTTTAAATGCTATAATATTTTTGATTTGTAGTCTGCTTTTATCACATAACATATAAAAATTAATGTACATTTTAGAAATTTTAGTGAAACAGAAAAGAAACTGCAAAAAGAATCCTTCAAAAAATTAAGTTTAATGGGGTGAAAATTGTATCGAAATTATGTGTAAAACAGCTGGTACTAGATGTGACCTATTCTCGAAAATAAAATATATTAATAATTATTAATAAAAATATAAGACTAAAAATATTTGAATTTTTTTATAGTTTTGTAACTATTATAAAGTAAATTGATCATATCAGAGGTAATATAAATAGAAAATACAATAATTACCCGATTTCGAGAAAAATAAATCACATAAAAAACAATTTACACCGATGTCTCTTTTACTAGAGAACTACAGTTGCTAGGATATTCTTTTTTATGTACACTCGTACTTGCATAAATACGTAGCACCAATGGTCACCGTTTGCTCCGTTCTTCCTTCCGTCTGTCTGTCCGTCGCCGAACAGCGCAAAAACTACTTAACCAAATGGCTGAAATATAAAATGTATGATTGCTGCATAATTTTGTCAAATTATTTCAAATTTTATGAAAATTGGATGTATAATTTGTTAAAGAACATTAAATCTCGTACGATTTTCATCATCATGAAGACCAACAGGTGACGCCACATGTCAAGGACACTTTCCTTATTTGCGAAATGATAAACATTCCTGCTGTAAACATCTGCTCGCTGTCTTACTTTTTTTTCTTTACTTTCTTCTCTGTTTTTTCTTGTTCAGTGTAATGTCTGTACTAGAACGGATACCATGTTGTTAGCGCGAAGCTCTATATTTATATGTTCAGATTAATAATTAAATTGCCTCTTAACTTAAAGCTAATTAAAGTTTAATGTAAATGTATATATTAACATACTTTATAAAATACAGTAGTCAATTATAAATGGTTTGAATTCTTCACGTCAACACAACACTCCGTGTTTCATCTCTTCTTTTTCCCCCTTGAGCTTTATAGCCTGCATCGAAGAGTGATATCGAAAGAAGAACTGGTGACATCGGAATATGCGTTGTGCTTGCCAAACGGACAGAGGGGAATAAGGTAAGTTCCTTATTTCACTTATTTATCATGTTTTAAGTACTGATTACTGCTTATACGGGGCTCAAATTTAACAATTAATTTTAAAATAAGAGATTATGAGACTGATGCGATAGCCCCAATTAACATTTGAGCAAAATATTGAAGATAAAAATAAATAAATGAATGAGCACAATATATGCACACATAAAAAAGAAAATATTATATAAAAATAACAATATAATATTAAATGCAAAACAACTGTCAACTGCATCACAGTGTGTAACATATTATCTTATTATCTTATTTCACTTACTTATTTACTTAGCGTAATAAATAAACTGAAAAATACGAATCACAGTTGAATTAGATTCGTGATTAAGATAAATCATAAAATAAACAAAACAGTCATAAAATAATAATTGATCTGAAAATTTAGCAATTACAAATATGGCTGCTGGAAAGGAAATCGCGCTAATCGAAAAATTAACCGATCAAAATTATAGCAATTGGGCCTTTAAGGTTGAAAATTTATTGCTAAGGGAGGATTTATTCACCATGGTCACATCCGAACCTCCAACCCCAGAAACTGCCCAATGGGTTAAAAATGATGCAAAAGCTAGAGCTTTGATAAATCTGTGTATAGACGATTCCCAAATAATACATGTAAAACACCTCAAAACCGCGAAAGCCGTCTGGGACGCATTACAGAAAGTACACCAACGTGCTAATTTATCAAGCAAACTATTTTTGTTACGCAAATTATACTCACAAAAATTAAATGAGGGCGGCGATATGATCGGACACATAAATAATATACTGTCACTAAGAGATAAGCTCACTGCTATCGGAGAAGATATAGCTGATTGGCACATATGTGCACTACTGTTATGCTCGCTTCCACACTCTTATGATCCTCTCGTGACTACGCTGGAAGCCCGTGATGAGGAAAGTCTGACTTTAGAGTTCGTTAAAAACAAATTAGTAGACGAACACAAACATCGTTGCGAAAATCGCGAAGCAAGCTCAAGCTCGCGTGACTCAGCGTATAAAGCGGTAAACAAAAACCATAAAAGCAAGAAATTTTGTAGTTACTGTAAACGCCTTAACCATGATGTTTCAGAATGTTTTCACCTAAAAAACAAAAATACAAACAATTTTCAGAGAAATGATTGGAACAGAAAAAAAACCTAATAACAATAATGCGAACGGTTTCAGAAATAATTCCGCAAGTAATAGGAACGGTCAAAGCAACCCAAAGAACGCTTCCAATTTTTGTTTCAAAGGCAAAGCCGACACTCTAGAAAGAACGGATGACACACTTCCCAACACACGTTCCGAAAATACTATAGAATATGAAATACCGTTTATAAACGAAGCGCAGACAATTAACATGAATAAATTCATCATAGATTCCGGATGTACGCGTCATGTTGGGTTCACAAAGGAAATATTTACAAATTTCAAACCCGGAGATTACGGAAGTATAGTGATAGCCGACGGGAAAAGATTGAATTCACGCGGAATAGGGGACATAACGATAAACACCAATTCGCCTCATAAGGTTACACTGAGGGACGTTTTATACTGCCCGGAACTACAGAGTAACCTGCTGTCTGTAAAGAAAGCTACCGAAAATGATTTTAAGGATATCTTTGAGAAAAACAACTGCAGTTTCATTAAGGATAATGAAACAGTTTTAACGGCAGAATTAAATAATAACCTGTACGAAATCGAACCGAAGGACGAATATGGATACACCATCCGGACACAGGCGCCCTGTGACGATCCAGATTGCATAACCACATGGCACAGACGACTCGGACATAAAAATTTCGAATCAATCAAATCTATAACGAACCAGAACCTCGCGGAAGGTATAAATCTTAGCAATTGTAAACATAATACAACATGCGAAAAATGCATCGAGGGAAAGCTAACGACACTACCCTACCCTAAAAAGGCTTCGAATAGGTCAAAAGAAATTTTGTCGTTAATCCACAGCGATATTTGCGGGCCAATGAGCACCGAAACTTTTACAGGAAAAAAGTACTTCATTACATTCACCGACGACTATAGCAGATTCACTACGACTTACTTACTCTCACACAAGGGAGAAGCGATAGTCAAATTAAAGGAATATGCGGCACTTGTCAAAAATAAATTTGGGAAACAAATTAAAGCAGTCAGGACAGATAACGCGGGAGAGTACCTAGGTGACGAATTTGATGATTACCTAACATCTAACGGTATAGAACACCAGCTTAGAATGCCGTACTGCTCACCCCAAAACGGCGTGGCGGAACGTAAAAATCGTACGCTCGTCGAAATGGCACGGACCATGCTCTCCGATGCCAATTTGCCTAAGCGGTTCTGGGGCGAAGCAATTCTCACCGCTACATACCTGACGAACCGTCTACCCACGACGGCCAACGATAACAATAAAACTCCGTTCGAATTGTGGAACAACAGAAAACCAAATTTATCCCACATAAGAACTTTCGGATGTAAAGCATACGCCTACGTAGAGAAAATAAAAAGATCAAAATTTGACGAGAAAGCCGTAGAGGGAATCCTTTTAGGGTACGATAACAGGAGCAAAGGGTATATAATTCACACTGGCGATAACAGAGTGATCATATCTAGAACCGTTAAATTCTTGGAAAATGAAGCAAATAGCACGAAACAAAGCTCGCAAGGAAATGAAAACTCTTCCGGAGAAATTAAAATCGATTTGAACCTTAATGGACACAATGAGGAAACCGATGAACCAGACTCACATACGCAACCCCGAAGGTCACTAAGGGAAAACAGGGGAGTGCCCCCCGAACGATTCGGAATTAGCGCAAATATTTGCCAAATTGAAGAACCCAAAACTTGGGAGGAAATGCAAAGCATACGAGATCTCGAAATAAAAAACAAGTGGTTAGCCGCAACCGATGAAGAAATAAAATCACTGAAACAAAATAAAACATGGGTACTAGTGAAACCAACCCCCGGAAAACGCATAATTGGATGTAAATGGACATTTAAGAAAAAATGTAACGCTGAAGGTGAAGTAGAGCGCTACAAGGCTAGACTCGTAGCGAAGGGGTATACACAAAAGTTCGGATGTGACTACGATGAAACCTTTGCCCCGGTTGTAGCCCACACTACCATTAGAACATTTTTGAACGCAGCTGTATATAAAAATCTAGATGTTACACACTTCGATGTAAAAACGGCGTTTCTGCATGGAGATCTCGACGAAGAGGTACTTATGTGTAACAGCCCCAGGGGTACGTCGAAAAAGGAAGTGAAAACAAAGTGTGCAAACTAAACAAAGCCCTATACGGGCTCAAACAGGCTGCCAGAGCATGGAACGTAAAAATCACGCAAATATTAAAGGAACTCCAATTCAATCAATGCAAATCGGATCCATGCCTCTTCAAAAAAGAAGATAACTCAAACGATTCCTACGTGATAGTTTATGTAGACGATATTTTAGTAGCGGCAAGCACAACGAATACTAACAACTTATACGAAAATTTGTGTAAATCAATTGAAATAAAAAACTTAGGAAAAGTGCGACAATACCTAGGAATAAACTTTACCCGCTTAGAAAATGGCAGTATATTACTAGATCAAGAAGCAAAGATAAACGAAATAGTAAAAAAATTCAACTTGGGCAACTCAAAGCCCACATACACTCCAATGAGTCCCGACTACTACAACGTCGACTCAAATTTAAACCTGCTTGAGGACAATAAGAATTACCGCAAAGCAGTGGGGGCTCTCTTATATGTATCAACTATTACTCGCCCCGACATTTCAGTATGTGTAAACATACTCGGGCGCAGGAACGAAAACCCACGAGATTGGCTCGCGGTGGAAAAGGTAATAAGATACCTTAAAACCACGAAAGAGTTCAAATTCAAAATTGATAACGGTAAGCTTCCGATACTAACAGGATACTCTGACAGTGACTGGGCGGGGGACAAAACGGACAGAAAGTCCACAAGTGGACACGTGTTCAAACTCGGGAACAACATTGTCTCGTAGACCTCCAGAAAACAAGGCTGCGTGGCTCTGTCTTCAACCGAAGCAGAGTTCATCTCCGCATCGAATGCCGCACGAGAACTCGAATGGATACTTGAGGTGCTCGAGGATCTAAACTTACACCAAAAACCACTCATCACCATATATGAAGATAACATCCCATGCATCAAATTAAGTGACTCTGATAAACATCAAGAGAGATCCAAACATATCACCGTGAAATTTCACCATCTCAGGGACCTCAAACTGAGAGGGACTGTGACTCTTGAATATTGTGCTTCAACGGAAATGGTGGCAGACGCGCTTACGAAGCCTCTGCCCAAACCTCAGATTGAAAAACTGAGTCGCAATTGCAACTGATAGCCCCTCACTTTGAAAATCGTAAGTGGGGGTGTTAAAGAACATTAAATCTCGTACGATTTTCATCATCATGAAGACCAGCAGGTGACACCACATGTCAAGGACACTTTCCTTATTTGCGAAATGATAAACATTCCTGCTGTAAACATCTGCTCGCTGTCTTACTTTTTTTTCTTTACTTTCTTCTCTGTTTTTTCTTGTTCAGTGTAATGTCTGTACTAGAACGAATACCATGTTGTTAGCGCGAAGCTCTATATTTTTATGTTCAGATTAATAATTAAATTGCCTCTTAACTTAAAGCTAATTAAAGTTTAATGTAAATATATATATTAACATACTTTATAAAATACAGTAGTCAATTATAAATGGTTTGAATTCTTCACGTCAACACAACACTCCGTGTTTCATCCCTTGAGCTTTATAGCCTGCATCGAAGAGTGATATCGAAAGAAGAACTGGTGACATCGGAATATGCGTTGTGCTTGCCAAACGGACAGAGGGGAATAAGGTAAGTTCCTTATTTCACTTATTTATCATGTTTTAAGTACTGATTACTGCTTATACGGAACTCAAATTTAACAATTAATTTTAAAATAAGATAATTCAATTACAAGGACAAACAAAATATTGCATTACATTACGGCTAATGGAAAAAAATAGTGTGTATTTCAATGATGTTACGCTATTTTTTTAATATAATAAAATTGATTTGCATCTATGAAGTATAATACTAAATATGTATTCTGTATAATCTGTGGTTGTTATTTGTTTACATGGCCACATAAAAGTATTTAATTACATAATGGTATAGAGGGAAACACCGTTTAGGACGCATTTTAATTATATTAAATTATTTCACATTTTATAATATTGATGTAGGTTGTTGAGCGTTTTTTTACAAGTTAATTCCAGTATATAGAAAGCATATAGTATTTGCAGAAACAAACAAAAGATCCTGGACTCTATACTGTATCCGAAGTACTCTAGACCCTTACACCAAGTTCTAAATATTTTTAATTTAAGTACGAATGAACCACATTTGTTACGTTTGACATGCAATTTCCAACTTGTTTATAGCTTTGGTAGTAGCTAAAGTGTAACCTGATTATTCCACAAAAAAATAATAATAAAATAAAAATAAAACATTACATCGCAAACTAAAAAAAAAAAAAAAAAAAAAAAAAAAAAAAAAAAAAAAAAAAATCGCTTTGTTTTTTAATGAGAATACAATTACATTTTTTTTTCTTTTGGCAAATTATCAATTTGTATAAAAATAACTAAATAATATTTAATGCCTGATATGTAAAATTTTAAATTAAAATACTATAATCAATTAGACAAACAAGTTAAATTTACATAAATGTACAATACGTATTCCGACGTTTAGAGCTTAGATTTAGTACCTCCTCACTGCAGTAACATATTCAGTGTTGCTAATAGGCTACTAATATTTTTTAATACAGATTTCTGGCTTAGCATTACTTTTTTGAAATAATGAATTTTGCTTTGTGTTCGCCTTAATTAACATGTCATTAAATAAACCATTTTAAACAGTAATTAATAACTTTGTCAATAATTATTACCAATTAAAATGAAAGAAACTGTGCAGAATCTTTAACAATGCAATAATGTAATTTCAGATGAAACTGCACAGGAATCAATAATAGGAAAAATATCTTACGAGTAAATCAACATACAAAAAAAATTCTATTTTTATTACAGATAGATTTGATAACTGTGATATCGGCGAAATCTGATCTGTAGTCACGGGTACTATCCAAAGAATGCTGTACAAGTTTAGATTGTAGTTTTCCGTATTTATAGATACGTTTATACCTGGCAAGACGAATAGCGCAAGTACGATCAGTTTCACCAATATATACGATTGGTTGTTTGGTTGTGTTTATGTTCGTTCGCTAGTTGTTTGTGTTTATAACAGCCAATTATTAACACATAGGATATAGGCCCTAATGCAGGGTTTTGCCCTCTGTGGGAGTCTGTCTAAAGAAATCGAGCCCATATTTACGCAAGGCAAGCCAAGGTTCGAAGAAAACCACGAAAAACTCCAAACAATTAGGCCGACGGCCGCGACTGGGTTCGAACCCAGCAGTAGACGTCTACCTGTTTCAAGGGCAGAACCTCTCAGCCACTGGTGGTGCCACAGTTGTGTTTATGATGGCCTCTTGGGATATAAACCCCTGTGAAAGGTGAGAGCTCAACGTCGTGGTCTTTCTAAAGGAACTTAATTCGTATTTACACAAAAAAAATCAAAAGTTCAGACAAAACCACGGAAAACTCCGAAGAAAGATTAGGCCAACCGGTGCGATTGGACTATAGCCCAGTAATCCCATCTACCAGTTTCGAGAACAGAACCTCTCGGTCACTGTTGGAGCCCAATATGTAGAGAGTCGAATACTTTGAAAGGAATAATATAAACTGCGTCATTTCTAAGTAGGGGGAGGGGGTTCAAGGTTTATATTTATAAAGCAAATAATTCAAAATAATTGAAAGCTGTACTGGTATTACAATACTTTAGAAAACTAAAAACAAAAAAATAAAAATATATAAACGTATTCGCACTATTATCAAATTTTGAAAACAAATCTAGTTTAAAAATTTATGTATTTTTATATCAAATCCTTAGTTTTGTATCTTTAATAAAAAAACATACGTTTAAAAATAATTTATTTTATTTAAATATTTTTATTAACATATCACACCATTAAAAAATTATATTTAATATACTTAAAATATTTTCAGAAAGACTGATATTAATAATTATAAATTGGACAGCTGCATCTTAAATTGTACTTAAATTATGTATTCAAATCAAATAAAACTTGCTGCATGATGGACACAAAAAAGCAATTTTCTCCCAAAATCATTTAACATTTTGAACTTTTAGACTTGTTTGTAACATCATTTTATTCTGATGACGATTTCAGACGCGATTAAAATGTAGATTTAAATAATTTTTTTTTAATATTTGTAGAATACGGTTTTGTTTTATGTATACTATTTAGCAAGTTGCATTTGATTTGAATACAGAAACAGTTTTAATTAATTTTTGAGTTAATTTTCAGCAATGAAACCACGCTTAAATTTATTGAATATTTAATCCGTTTTAATTTTCCAATTAGTGCAGTTAGCAAGTGATAAATCACATATTAAATATTGAATACGTAATATTAAGACTAACATTGTCGATTTAATGCGAAACTATAAAATGTGAATAATATTAATTTCTTAATAATTTCTTTAAAATGATTTTAACTTGTTCAACGTTAAGGATTTACGTTCAAAAGAACGAATTAAAAGCTATAATTTTTAAATGTGTCTTCTAGGTTAAATTTAAGCTACTCAAAATTTTGCATTATTTTCATTTATCGAAAATTATTATCTGTTAATTTTTAATTTTTTTTTCAGAGGCTGAGCCGATTTTAAATTCGAGCCCAATAGAACCGGAAATATTTTTCATCATTTCCCGACGACAAAAGTACGCAATCAGAAAATTATTAGTAAAATTAAATATATACATATATACATATATCATTATTAATTTTTTCATTTCAAAATATCTTCTTTCATAGAAATAAATATCAATCCTACATAATTCCCCATGACAACGCTTCATGATTTATACGTCCATCAAAATCCGTTTAAAATAGCAATGTTATTATTTATACCCCACTAATGTCAGAATTATAGATACGTCACAAGTGTTGTTCTTTTAAAACTTTGTCTAAATATGGCAGAAAGATATGAATTCTGCTTTCCAGTAATTCTGTAAAATGATCTCTAAACATGAAGTGAGTATAGAGAAGATATATTACACGGTTTCTTTATGTTAGTGTGTTTCAGACTGCCAATATAGACCGAGTAAATATTTCTGATCAACTGGAATAATTTTTCTGATAATCTCAGGAATTAACCTTTCAACTTTTCTCAAACTGGCTTTTAAATGATTCTAAGAATACTTGATAAAGCTTAGACGACCATCTTATTTGTCAAATAACATTTTTTTTAATTTATAGTATTTTATAGGATTTATAAGCTGTCTAATTTAATATTTAATACACACTAGATACTCATTAGCTTACAAATGCATAAAATCAATAATAGATAATAAATAAGTAAATAAATAAAAATCAATATACACCTGATGTTTCGGATTTTGTATGTAAAGCCAAGTCAAAATCTTTAAAGATGACTTTACAGGCAAAGTACTTTGGCTTTATTTTTAGCGTTTATTTAATTGTTGATAGTGTTTTTGTATATTTGGAAGCTGATAAGTGTTATGTGTGTCTGTTACATTTTTTTAATTATTTCTATTATATTTACTGTTTTACAGATTTTGTTCAATATCATTTCAATATTTAAAGAAATATTTAGATGTGAAAATACAAAACACACTTGCTAGAATACTAACTACATTTTAAACCAAATCTAATCTATGAGCGGTACTTTTTATGATTAAAACCTTTTCTCTCTTTAAATATTAAGGATTTTATTTCATAATAAGCACAAACTGCATATCGAAATCCGCCCGTTTTTTCATTTTACCTTAGAAATCATAAAACTTTTTAAGACTATACTAAATTTTACATTTTCATATTTATTTTTTATTATGTTTTACCATAAAGATCATCCAATCGTAATAAGCACTTATTCCAGGGTCAGATACTAAGCTCTATCTTTCAGATGATACTGAATATCTCGGAAAAAAATTCAAGACAACGCCACACTTACATACTTGTATTTTCCTTTTCTCATGTCAACTGTTTTATATGTATTTTAATTTAATTTCATTTTTGAACAAAATCACTACATGTGTAAAACTTAAAACTCATTATCAAAATCTTCTTTTTTAAAATTTTCTTTCTTTAAAGAAATCCTCAAGTATTTACATTCATAATAAGCACTTATTGCACAGCGTAATCTGCTTGATCGTTCAGTTAATTTTAGAAAACGTGGTCAATTTTAATACTATCCTATATTTTCATACGTGTAACTAAATTTTTTTTTTTTTTTTTTTTTTTTTTTTGTTTACTGTTTTATTTTATTTATCACCTATCATTTTTAAATAAAATTTTCAGACATAAAAAATTTAAAACACATTTCCTGAAATGCTAACTTTATTTTAATTCCTATCTAAAACTATGAGCAAAATTTCATTATCAAAATGCTTGTCTTTCTTTCTACCCTAAGGATTTCTATTCAGGATATGCACTAACTGCATACCGATTTATGCTGAATATGTTAGTTAATCGCAAAAATTCTAAACAAATTAAAAACTGTTCTGAATTTTACATCATTACGAAAATGTTTACCATGTTTACTATTTTATAATTTGTTTAATTACATTTTTTAAAAAATCTTTATATGTGAAAAATAAAAAAAATACATAGTATAGTAAAACCGGAGTTATCCGAAAAGCATGGGACCAGAGCATTTTCGGTTAACTGGGGTTCCATAAGAATTTTTGAATAATTGGAAAACTTATGGTGAAAACTAGATAGATAAAAATCTGTCATCGTAATTTAGAACATAGTTGTAATAAAAATATTGTGGTGCCGTATTCAAAGCACTCTGGAGTTGAAAAACAAACAAAAAAAAAGAAATCACAACACATTTTCAAAAAAAAAAAAAAAAAAAAAAAAAAAAGTGTCGTATGTGCCTATCTAATAAATTGACAGAAATTATGAAATGGACCAAATAAGCAAGTTGATTTTGTTTATTTCATGAAGAATATGCTTTTAGACTATTTCTACCACTGCGCAATAATACCTTTCTTTTTTCCTTTTTTATTTGATGCGATAAATCACGGTTTTCCTAAGAAATTCATTTACTCTTTATTATATATAATTAATACTTTTATTACTTATAATTTGAAGTAGCATGTTTATAGTCAGTTACATTTAGCATTTTGCGCATAAAAAAGATATAAATAAAAGATATAAAAACTAAAAATTACACAAAAAAATAAAAAATTATAAAATGTTAAAAAACATTAATCAATAGGTCTGATGGGTGGGTAGACGTTAGATTAAGGGGGTAGGGAGGAGGTGCCGGAAAATATATGCGCAAATGTTAATATCTTTAATCTAAAAAAAGGTGGTAGTAGGAAATGGTGCAGTCTAACAAGAATAAAGTGTTAATTTATTATTTATGGTAATGTGTTGTTATAGCATTCTTCGTTTATTCCTCTGGCTTTAATATGAAATGTAGTTTGAGGCTGATCAATGGTTGATAATTTAATATTATTTTATATTACTTTTACAATATTTTAAATTCACATGTCAGTTATCAAAATAAGCTATCCTTTGCTGGTATATTTTAAAATGATATGATAAATTATTAATTCCCCGATTTTTGCTTTAATCAAATAAGTAACGTAATTTGTAAAATTTAGCTCTTAGGGCATTAATCAATATTTTGCATTAATTAATTCTATTTGGAAAATAAAGATGGCGCCACTGCTAATTTTTTTTGTTATTAACAACAACATATGCCGCTCGTCGTAGTACATTCGTATTTATTTTACATAAAGAAAATATTCATCGATATTTAATCGATTTAAAGTAAATTTTCATTGATATTAATTAAAACTTGTTATTAATATAAAATAATTTAACTATTTTTATTAAGTTCATAACTTTTTTGTTTACTAATGTTTTGTAATAATTGTTTTTAATAATAGTTAATTTAATTATACATTATTAATAATATCTTTTTGGTTTCTGATATAACTTCGTTGTTAACTGTCAAATGTAACTGTTGGCAAAGTGAGTTTGCAAATTTGAAATTATCACACATGGTAGCTATTGGTATTTGTAAGTTTATCTTTTTGATAGTTCAAATATTGTCTTAGTATTTTTCTAATATTTTTCTTTGAAATATGTTTTCCATTGCGATTAATCGGGAAATAAAAAAATAAGAAATCCTTTTTAGGATTATCCTGATTTCTAATCAGAAAATAATCGCAATTAATGTGTCTATTTAGCATTGTTCTTGATAACGAGCTAAATACCACATTTCCGATATTATTCGAAGTTTTGCCAACTGCTATGTTTGATATAGTTTGTTATTAACCAGTTATTCCATATTTTGATGATGATTTGTAGTATTATCTAATGATTCTATATATATATGATTTTTCTTTTCAGTTAATCTTGGAAAACCTGGCACATTTTAAGCGTATCTGAATTTTACATTTTTCCATTTATTATCTATCTATCTATCTATCTATCTATCTATCTATATATATATATATATATATATACATATATAGTCAAACCCCGTTAATACGCGCCCTGCTTAATACGCGAAACCGCTTATTACGCGAATTTCCTTTGGTCCCTTGAAATACTCTTATCTTACGCATATAAAAATACCCCCTTTAATACGCGAATGGTTAATACGCGAACCCGTTTAATACGCGAAATTTTATCAGTCCCTAGAAAGAAAAACCTACGTTTAATACACGAATGAACTTAGTTGTAAACATACAAATTTTTAGATGAAGTATTTTCCCAAGCATTTTATACAACAATTATTTAACTTATTGAGTATTTTTTCCCCTCAAAACCTAGTTTAGATTTAGACTAGATTTAGACTAGATTTGGACCTCGATTCGAGGGTAGCACAAGATTGCTTAATCAAAACTCTCCCAAAGAAATCTCATAAGCGAGACGAGGCTCTAGCATTGCGCAAAAGTTAAAAAACATTATGTCTGCTTTGAAAAACACCTGTTTTCATTTGGTGATTATATAAAACCACAGCGTAAAATTTTAATGGAAATTCAAATTTTTAAAAAATACAACAGTTAAAGATTTTTAACTTATGCATTTCGGCCTATCATGAGATGCTACTTAAGTTTATGTAAATTAAAAAATAATTGATGCAAAAATTTTGAAATCAGTAAAAACCTGAGTATTTTGTCGTGGTTTCGCTCGCTTTCTGTACGCATAGGCTCAAAAAGTATACCTTCAATTCCAAACTTTTCTCGCGATTTTTGTCATTTAAAAATATAAATGTAGACAAAAGGAAATTAAATTTGTAAAATCATATAAATTTGAAGTTCATGTTAATATCATCAAATTTGAAGGTTCATTCATCGCGGGCACTGGCTGTGCGAGTCAGCTAATTTTTATATAAAGCAACAATGAAAAGAACTTTTCGCCGTAACTAAGAAATTATGTGACCCCCTTCCCTCTCCCTTAAGCGATAGAATCAATAGATGGAGCCCGCGATACAATTGCAGATTAATCATGTGAGTCTTTCCAATCGCTGTTTTATCACTGCTGTGATATTTTTAAAAGAAGAAAATCGCTTGTCTCTCCCAGGATTATCTAGTCTACAATATCTATCTATGCTTTTATAATCTAAACTATGGCGGAAGGAGCAAAACATATTAAACGAAAGGTTTTCTCCATCACTAAGAAGCTACAAATTATGCCCAAGATGTCTCGAATAAGTCTGCGTTCGCCAAAGAAAAATGCATACTTAAGTCAACTTTAAGGACTTTGTTAAAGAATAGGAATGCAATCGTTAATCAAGCTGTGGTTGGAGGAATAAAAAACAAGAAAATAAAAACTGCAAAGTTTGAGGACATGGAAAAGGCCCTTCAGGAGTGGTTTGTTCAAGCACGCTCTACGAATATCCCAATAAGCAGTTTGTTAATACAAAAAAGCTTCTGAAATCGCAGCAAAAATGGGATTGCTAGATTTTAATGCTTCAAATGGATGGCTGGATCGATTTCAAATATGGTACGGTATAAAATTCAAGCAAGTGTGCAGTGAGCCAGCTGCAGTCAACATTGAAGAGGTTCACTGTTGGAAAATTAATGTACTTCCGCAGCTTGTAGAAAACTACTCAAGTCGGGATATTTACAGCGTGGACGAATTCGGGCTTTTTTACAAGCTGACACCCAATAAAACAATGGCCACGAAAGGAGGAACATGTCATAAAGGCAAACTGAGCAAAGAGCGTCTTACTATTCTGCTCGGTGTCAACTCTGATAGATCAGATAGATTAAAGCTACTGGTCATTGGGAAATCACGCAACCCGGGATGCTTTAAAAATGTCAAGAATTTCCCTTGCCTGTATGAAAGCCAGCGTAGAGCATAGATGACGGACAACATTTTTACAACACGGCTTCGTAATTTTGATCGGCGTATGAGAAAAAACTCATCCCATGTGTTATTGCTTGTGGACAACTGCCCTACGCATCCAAAAGATAACGAAGACTTGAATAATGTTGAAGTAGAATTTCTACCTCCAAATTCGACTAGTGTCACCCAGTAATGAACCAAGGAATAATTAACAGCACCAAAGTAAATTACAAGACTCACGCCGTAACATAGGAGAGTGTCACACCATCAACAATTCCAAATTGCTTTCACAAAGCGGGTTTCGGAAGTAGCGAGGACATCATTCACACAAAGCCAACCTCGTAACCTAATGTTGAAGAAAATTGGCTGGCCGTACAAGAAACTGTAGAGGAAAATTTTGCCGATTTAGACACGTTCATTAATATCGACAAAGATCTAGTTACCTTTGAACTTAGATAATAAGTTGGTTGATATAATCGCCGATGTAACTGCGACTGGCAAACTTGATGACAAGGAAGAAGATGATGAACCTATGCTTCTGATCCCATCTACATTCACCAAACTTACAGATACAATTTTCTAAGACAATATGTGTCGTCACTGGACGAAGGACCCTCAACAAGTGAACTTTACTACTACATAAATAAGGAGGAAAACATCGTGGTGATGGCGGGACAGCATGTCGAACAGGTCAAAATTGACAGCTACTTTTCCAAAAAGTAATTTTTATGATATTATTGACTTCAATAAGTTTTTTAATTGACTTTTTATTATTATCAATATTATTTATTATCGCATCTATCTGTTCTGTATAAGTAACAAAAATTTGAATTTTGTTAACATTAGTTTTAATTAATATGGTCCGCAGAAATTTTTGTGTTTGTCTTATTCAATTTTATGTGTCATATATAATAAATCTAAATTTGAAAAGACATAGGGTTTTTACTTGAGAAAATAATGATTATTTGAATTTTCAACTTTCAAACATTCCTGTTTTAGCACATAATGATTAAAATAAATAAAATGTCATTGTATGTCTTAAAAACGCTAAAAAATGACAAAAAATGTGTTTTTTCCGCATACAGTGTTATTAAATAGATCATTCGACGGAAAATTCACGACCTTCGGTTAATACGCGAACCCGTTTAATACGCGAATTTCACTCGGACCCCTGATTCGCGTATTAACGAGGTTCGACTGTATATATATATATATATATGTGTGTGTGTGTGACATTTTAAACTTAGGGGGACAGAAACATCATCGCCAGGTTTCCCTTTCTCCGCACAGAAGTCATGGCCAGCGAGAAAAAAAAAAAAATAAATAAATGTAGAAGATCCAATAAGTCACTCCTTGGCTGCTGCAAGTTCATTTTATTAAACTGTAGCTATAATAGAGAGAAAAGCTCTTTTTGCAGACAATCTTTTACCGAAACATCCAAAAAAATGTTCCATCATTTACTACATCCAGCCGTACTCATAGAAGAGAAAACCCAAGAATCCTTCTTCTTACCACCTCTCGAGGCTTCCTCCCTTTTTAAATCTAAAAAGAAAATTCTAGAACATTCTTTAGTCTCAAACCCTTGTTCTTTTATGTAAACATAACTCATGCCCAGAGTCGAGATTAATATTTGACAGACAACAATTTTATTTAAAAAAATATTATTTATCCAATTTATAATCGACTCAGAATATTAAATATCTTAAGCAGGCGATTTTTATAGACGATTAATTTTAGGAGAAAAAGAAAAGAAATGAATTTATTGATATGCACAATATCAAATGTTGACTGAGGGAAAATAAATAAATAGATAAAATAAAATAATGATATTTTTTGAAAGGTATGGTTTTGGAATAAATTTAATAAGACTTTCTTTAAAAGGGTTGATAAAAACATAGAAAAATGAGTTTTATTTGGAATATTAAGAAATAAAGTTTAATTGAGAATATTTTTAATTTAGAGCCACCTTTTTAAATTTACGAATACTGGAATAAATGTTTTTTAAGGCGAATTAAGAATTTATATCGTTTCCATAAAGATTAATAGATTAGATCTAGAAACAAGATTTTAATTTAATAAATTCAAGTAAGTACGGAATATTATTATAAGGAAATTAATATAGTATAAAGGTTAGTTTTGGCAAAAAAAAAAAATAAAATTTTTAATATATATATGTATATTTAAAAATTACATGATATTTTTAAAAGAAATTATGTGTGAAAATTTAAAATACATGTACTGGATAATATTAACGACATTTTAATCCAAATTAAAACTTTGAGCAGCATTTTTGTAATATTAAAATCCTTTCTCCCTTTCTACCTGTAGGATTTTCTTCGATAATAATCACTCAGTTCTACGCGAAATATAGTAAAGCTTTTATCTAATCTAGAAACCTATAAAAATTTTAAGCGTGCGCAAAATTTTACATTTTTTTTTATATTTAATTTTATATTTAGAGATTTATATGTATGTATACATTTTAAACTAAGCTTCATTTTGAAAAGAAACCATTGGGTGTGAAGATTTTAAAACATATTTCCAGGAATGCTAACATTATTTTAACCCAAATCCATGGGCGTTGTTTCTTTAATATTAAAATTCTTCTTTTTTTAAACCTTTTTTTTTACAGTAAATATTAAAATTCCTTTTTTTTAAACCTTAAGGTTTTTATTTCTTTTTTATTTATTTTTATTTCATTTTATTTCTTTTTTTACCATAAATATTAAAATTCCCCTTTTTTTAAACCTTGAGGTTTTTAATTTTTTTAATTTTTTTTTTTTTCATAAATATCACTTAATGTTTAGTGAAATGCACTCAATG
Organism: Maratus speculifer; assembly: GCA_964019185.1. Taxonomy (NCBI): domain Eukaryota; kingdom Metazoa; phylum Arthropoda; class Arachnida; order Araneae; family Salticidae; genus Maratus; species Maratus speculifer. Next base: position 368,055,924 of record OZ025291.1, read on the forward strand.
TAAGAAATTCAGGACTACTCTTAAACTTTACATTTTTATCTTTATTTATATTATGTTTATACTTGCTCCCCCCCCCCAAAAAAAAAAAGCACATTTTTCCCAAAACATACTAACACATACTATTTTCAAAATACATACTAACATTATTTTAATCCAAATCTAATCTATGAGCGACATTTCTTTGATATTTTAAAATCCTTTTTTCGCATTCTAACCTTAAGGATTTTCATTCATAATAAGCACTTCATAGTGAAATACGCTCGATCTTTTAATTAACCTTAGAAACCCTGGCACACATTTTAAGACTATCTGGATTTCACATTTATACATTTGTTTTTAATACTTTTACTAATTTAAAATAATAAAAAATACGTTTCATTTTACATTAAAAAAAATATGAAAAATTTTAAAATATATTTCCTGGAATATTAATATTATTTTGTAACAAATTAAATCTTTGAGCAATATTTTATTGACAGTAAAATCCCTTTCTTTCTTTCTACTCTTTCTTTCTTTCTCATAAAAATTTTACATTTTTATGAATATTTTTATTGTATTTATAGTTGCTTAGATTTTTGTAATACTATATTTTTTTTTCTTTTTCTTTTTCTTTTCTTTCTTTCTTTCCTTTTTTTTTTTTTTTTTTTTTTTTTTTTTTTTTTTTTTATAAATAGTTATTTGTGAAAAAAAATTAAAGATCATTTCTCTCAGAACATACAAACACATACTGTTTTCCAAAACACATACTAACATTATTTTAATCCAAATCTAATCTATGAGCGACATTTCTTTGATATTTTAAAATCCTTTTCTCTCATTCTAACCTTAAGGATTTTCATTCATAATAAGCACTTCATAGTGAAATACGCTCGATCTTTAAATGAGCCGAAGCACGCACACAGCATTTTCCCCCGCGAAATCTCTAAAGCGCAGGCGCCAAAATCCCCTCTTTACTGAAAAGGTAGCCTTCGATTGCTTGACAGTTTCAGGCTTGCTGTCACCCTCATTGCTCCGGGACTGCAAAGTTAGCGGCCGGTCTTTTCACTTCGCGCAAGTAAGAAAAAGAAAGAAGAAAAACAACAACGAAAGTGCAGACGATAAAATAATTAAACATCAAAACTATCCATTCTTTTATTTATTTATTTTCTTTTGGCATCACAAGACAACGGAAGTGTTTTCTTGTTTTTTATTATTTATTTTACCGTTCCCTCTCTCAAGTTTGGAGTTTTGGAAAACTGTTGCTGGGGTTTATCGAACACAGCACAACTGGGACTTTTCGATTTTTTGCATTTGACATTTTCTGCTTTCTCAAAACGGACCGGGCGAGGAATTATTTATAGTCAATAATGGTAAGTTTATTTTTAATGCATACATTAAAAAAAGTATTTAGTAAATTGTTGCAAATGATATGCATGCTTTTATTTTCACAAAAATTACAGCTAAAGTTTTTTTTTTTTTTCCCGAAACTTTGAGCATATATTTTGCGGATCAAATAAACGTGTTTAGATTTTATTTAATGTATTTGTATATTGTTTATTAGAGTGCAATTTATTTTTATGTGTTATTTAGTTGCCTTTTTTCTGATTAAACTTTCTGGTTCGAAACATTTGATCAACAGATTAGAGAGAATGTGTTAAATTTCGAATGTGTTAAATTCCAATGTATACCATTTTTAAGGGCGTATTGATAACATATTTATCTGTATCCGTAAAAGTATTTATTATTATATGTTTTGCGTCACTAATTTAAACCTAGAATAAATTGAGTCTTTGGCAAATTTAAACTAAAATAAATAACGGGCTTGTTACAATATTGTTTTACTAAATTACTTTATCGGCAAATTATTTAATTTCTTTTTCATAAATATTTTATGTGTGTAGAATATCAAACAAATTATAAGAAAGTGTCAGCTTAATAATGAAAATATATATATATTATATGCGATATTTCAGTTATGAGATGAAAGTTCAATATGTTTTTTTAAATTAGGTATATTTTTTATATTGTTTTTAAAAGTTTATAATAAGCAAATGGATATAATGAAATGGATATATGTTTTTCTTATTATTTCCTTTATTATTACGTCTTTCATTTAGATTTTAAATAAGAAAATCATTATTAACATTAAATGTATTTACAACATTTTATCATTCATTCGTTAAAGCAATTATTACTGCCTAGTACACACGTCTTAATTTAGCCTTAACGAATATAACAGCCGCAGTGCTGCACTGCAGTCTTGAAACTTTCTCATTTAAAATTGCTTGGAATCTATAAAGACTTGATCAATTACTAAATTTTAAAAGTTTTATATTAATACAGCATATTAGTTACTAATAATGTATCCAAATAATGGACAGTATATTTATGTGAACTCAAAGTAATTCACTTTTTTACTAAACAATTAGGGGAACCAAAAATACTCCAGTAATATATATATATATATAAAGAATATTAAATTTTGATTTTTTATTGCTGAGATCTGGATATAATAAGTTAATACTTTTTTAAAAAAGATGTATGAAATATTATTAGTAAAAGATATACTAAAATAAAATTTCTTTTAAGTTTCTTTTTTTTCTTTTTTTTTTTTTTTTTTTTTCATAAAGTGAGATTGATGATTTTTTTTATAAGTGATATTGTTCATTAATTAAAAAATATAAATGGATGATGTATTCGACTGATTTTTCTAATGAATGCTATAGTTTCAAGATTTATTTCTATTATGTCGGAAAACATAAAACGTAAATTTCTAGTTCTATACTTTGCCGCTTTGAAAGAACGTCTAAAATTAAAAATGTATTTTATTAAGAAAAAAATGGCAATGTCTAATTTCGGAATTTGCATTCTAAAGGGGGGGAGGGAAGGCGAATTAATAATTATTTAATATTTACTTAAAAAAATCACCTTGAAATGTTTTAAAAAAAAATTTCTTGCTGAATATAGTAATTGTATGGTGTTGATATATTTTTTCTGTTTTATCTATGACAAAAGAAAGTAGAAAAATTAAAGTAGAAAATAGAAAACCAACTAAATAAGAAAAATTGTCCCTTTTTTTATAAAAAAAATGAGGATTAATATTGAGAATATTAAAGAGAATGATTTGGCCTTTCTCGATTACATCTATGACAAATTGCGAAGAATGTTTTTACAACTAAAGTTAAAAAGTCGTAATTTTCTTTTTAAAAGGTGATTAATATTAAAAATATTAAAGACAATAGACGAATTGCCATTTTTTTTTATGTGATGTCTATAACATTTGAAAATAATAAAAAAAAATTAAAAAAAGTATTTTATTTTTCCTTTTTAAGGATGATTCCTTTTTAAGAATAAACAATTTGGCATTTTTTATGTTATATCTGTGACATTTGAGAGTAATTTCACAAAATAAAATTTAAAAAAGCTTTTTTTTTTTTCTCTAAGGATGATTAATACTGGGCATATTACAGAGAATGATTTGACCTTTTTTCGGTTATATCTATGACAATTTACGATGAATTTTTTCCAACTAAAGTTAAAAAGTCGTAATTTGTTTTACAAAACGGGATTAATAAAGAAAATGAGAATGATTAATTTCATTTTTCTAAGTTATATCTATGACATTTAAGAATAATTTTACAAACTAAAATTTTAAAAAATAATATCTTTTTTTTTTTTTTTTTTTTTTTTTTTTTTTTTTTTTGTTAAGACTGTTTAATATTTAGTATTTAGAGAATAATTTAGCCTTTATACCTATTACATCAATGATAATTTGTAATAAATTTGACTATTTAAAGTCGAAGAATTGTTACTTTTAAAGAAGGGAGAGTAGTACTGAACATGTTAAAGGGTATCATTTGGCTTTTTTCCCTTTTACATCAATGACTATTTGCAATAAAATTGGCAAATTAAAGTAGAAGAACCGTTACTTTTTAGCTCACAGGCTATCATAGCCTGAGAGCCCGTCCGTTCTGTATGTACGTTCGTGCGTAACGCGATAACTCATGATAAAAATATCCGATCCACTTGAAATTTTGTATAAGTATATCCTGACAAGGCGCTTCCCTGATTAGTTTTTGGAGTTCATTCGATATGTATAAGAGGGGGAACGGGGGGCTGATGCCCCTCCCCTTAGTTGATATAAATGGGATTTTCATGCAGAATTAAGTTTTCGTTCAAAATTTAGATTAGGATCATTCTGATGAGGCGATTCCGTGACTGTTATTAGGTGTTCGTTGAATAAGTATATATAGGGGAAACACTGGTTCTAATGCCCCCCCCTTAATTTATATAAATGGGTTTTTCAAGCAGAATTTTCAGATTTCGTTCATATCTCTGAATAGTTTTGGAAGTTTAATGGTTAAGTATAAAAGAGGGGATAACTCCTTTTAAATTATATAAATGCTAAATGGGTTTTTATTAAGAATTATCTCATTTGCTCTGAATTTTGGATATAGATTTTTTATATGATAAAGCATGTCTTTGATAGTATAGGAGGTTCAATGATTAAGTATAAAAAAAGAGGAAAGGGGAGAGCTGTTTCCCCTTCTTAATTTTTTTTCGAACGGAATTAACCCTTGAAAATATAAGGCTTTAATGTACAATTAGTATTTGTAGCCTGTGAGCTCAATGCCATCAGTTTAACTGGGTAGTATTCTTTATTTAGAAAGGGTGAGTAGTAGTAAACACATTGAAGTATTCCTTGACATTTTTTTAACATGATAAAGAATATCATTTGTGCTTTTTTTGTGTTAAATCTATGACTTTTTGCTATGAGATTGGACAATTAACATCGAAGAATTCTTACTTTTTTAAAGTGAGTCTTCTGAATAATTTAAAGTGTAATTTTGCCTTTTTTCTGTCACATGTAGGCAGATTTGCAAAGAAATTGACCAACCGAGGTCGAAAGTTGTGAGATTTTTTTTTAAGAAGGGATAAAGGCTGAGCATATGAAAGTTAATTAGATAGGTTTATTTTTCTGTTACATCTCTGAAATTTTGTGAGATAAAATGCCAACTAATGTTGAAAAACTTGATTTTTTTTTTAATGGTGAATAATACTAAACATATTAAAGTCAATAACTTGACTTTATTTTATCTTATGATTACGAAAGTAGTTAAGTGATTAGTACTCAAAAGCAAGAAAATACAGGTTATTAAATTGTTACATATTACGAAGGTATTACGAATGAAGGGCCATTTTCTTTTTATTAGATACCTATGGATATTCTGCAATTCTACATGGTAGACCTCGAGAGAAAATATCAATTTTAAACTATGACCTTATTTTTACCAATGTGTAAACACATTTATAGATAAATTAAAAACAATTAATCAACATTATTATTACATAATGATTTTCTATTGCAACAAATATAATTATACATGAGAACCGCATTGACCAATGAATATAAATGACAAAATTGAAAAAAAAATGAGTTGTGCACAGACGACCTGAAAGTATGATTTGTCCGTTTCAGGTAAAGAAATATAAGCAATTTTCTAAATATGTACTGCGTTCTGGAGATCAAAAAATTTTGCTGAATAATAATAAAAATTGATCAAATATGAATTTAAAGAAAATTCACAGATCACAATGAAACAAGCGGCAGTTTCCTATTTACAATCAGTCAATTATTACTGTTGTTCAAATTTAACATCAGTTACATTTAAGCTTAATTTACTCCGAATTGAATTTTTGACACTTGCACATCTTGGCTTCTGAGGTCGTCATTTATTTTAGTTATGTTAGTAAAAATGCTCTAATAAGATTTTTTCTTGATTATTTTTTCTAAGAAAAAAATTGCAGAACTAAAGTTATTTAAAATAAAATTCCTAAACGATCGATTACATGATTAAGTTTATTTAATAAACTTGTTTGTATATGTCCTTTAACATTCGTACTAAATATTCTTATCGATAATGTTTTATTTAATTAATCTGGATTACCTGAAAAAATATAACTTTTATAAAGAAATAATAAAATACAGTAAAACCTCCATAACGGTCACTCCCGAATAACGGACACCTCTATTTAACGGACAGTTTTCAATCCCTACTCCCAAAATCTTAATTTTTGTATATTTAACCTCTGAATAACAGACATTCCGAATAGTGGACACTAATTTTGTCAATGAAGGATGAGAATTTTTTTAATGTGAAACAAAAGTGAAAAAAAAAGTAAAAAAAAATCTCTAAATTTCTCTTGACAGTGTGTCACAAATTTTCTGACCACAAATAAATTTAGGGGTAGGCTGGGGGAAAATCACCTTCTCGTCCCCTGTATTGAATTTAGGGGGTGAGATGGGAGAGAATGCCCCTTTCAGAACATTATAATGCCTCCTCCGATGCCGAAAATTTGAGATTTTATATGCTTTTAAGAAGCGGCAAAATATGGTGAGCAGTTATATAATTTTCTTTAATAAGAAAAAAAAAGATGATTCAAAAGAATTAAGACTACTGATTTCACACCTTGACTAAAAAGTGACATTGAAAAGAAAATTACATGTAATAGCAAACAAAAGCAAAATGTGTGCACAGTTTCATTTCAGTTTTAATGCTTAAAAAAATTAAATTCTGATTTATTATATAATAGCCGGTGGCATATTTTTACGGTCATACATTTAGGATATATATGAGTCAAATAAGGAAACATGTGCATTTCTTATCAATTTTTGAATCGCTGAAGTTTTCCCAATAGCGGACAGTTTCAGCGCTCCCGAGCTGTCCGTTATTTAGAGGTTTTACTGTATTGTAAAATATTGATAATAACTATGAAAAACGCTACAAAAAAATTATTTTCGTATAAAATTTTATATGTGTTTAATTAAAAAAAAAACTCTTTTTGTGAGACATTATACATAACATACAGAAAACAATAATGAAGAACTATCATTAAGTGACGTAAAAAGAATATGGTTAAGAAAACACGTTCAAATCAGGCGGGGAAGCCTACGTAATACCCCTTTTGAGCTAAATAAGTCCCGCACATACTCAAGCAAACAGTTTACAAAAAATATAACACTTTTAAAATCCAATATTAACAATTACTTACCCTAGTCAAAAAAGGATTAGAATTATTTTGTGCAGCCCTCCATATGCTCTACACTGTAAAAAAAAGGGTCGATCTACTAAAAAAAATTTAGTGATGCTTGTAATTACAAAAAAATTTTTAGTAATCTTACTCAGTTACAAGAAAATCTGTAAGAGTTATTAGAAAAAAGATAGCAATGAATAGATTTAATAGTTTTATATTTTTAATAGCTATTACTAAAACTCGCTTGGTGTGGCCTTGATAGCCTAGTGGTCATAGCACAGAGCTCCAGACTGAAAGGCCTCGGATTCGAAACTCGACACCACCAAAGACGTACCGAGTGTATACAGTGTAAGTATTCGTTAAGCAAAGGAGTTATGAAATCAAAATTGCGCAGGTGTCAGTGTTTGATGCCCAGTAGCAGAAAGTTGTGATTGAGTCTGCGACAGAAATGTAGTGGGATGAAAATTGTCTGCGGGGGTAATGTTACAATTTTTGATTAGCCGGGCACCATTGTTATATATTGTATAGACATATATTTCTATATATAACACAGACACCTGATTAATCTAAAAGTACCCTTGTGTACATTATAAATAGGGTTCTTACTGATTAATATTATAAAAATAGAACTGTTTTTTAACTATAGTAAACCTAAATAAGTTAATAGAAAAATTAATACTTTTTGAAGAATTAGATAATAATGATATGCAAAGTGGCTCTTTAAGTTTGAAGTTACAGCTCAATTCATTTAAAATTAAAAGTAGCTAAATGTATAGAGCAACTTTTGTGAAAGTCGTAAAATCATAACTTGAAAACGATCAAAATAATCGTCAATTGAATAAGTTGAAAATCCGTTATTGCCAAAATGAAACAAAAACAAGAGGGGTTGTATCCATGTATTCATCGATTAGTGTCATTATAGAATGCACAATACGGGACGTACTACTACATTTGCATAAAATCCCTCATTTTTTTGCTTCATTTTGGAAACAACGGATTTTGTCCTCGGAAGTTGCTCTAAACCTAAATAAGTTAATAGAAAAATTAATATTTTTTGAAGAATTAGATTCTAATGATATGTAAAGTGGCTCTTTAAGTTTGAAGTTACAGCTCAATTCATTTAAAATTAAATTGAAATATAGTATAGCGTATATTTATTGAAAAAGTTTCTTACTTGCTTAAGATTAAAAGCACAGAAGAACTAGAGGGGCAAAAATCATTTATATTGTTACCTATGTAATAGTTATGAAATGAAAAAAACAATTACAATTCCATTGAACAGAATATGCTATAAGATTGCTTCCTTAAATTCTCAAAACAATTTTTTAGTTGTTAAATCAATATTATAATAAAATGTTAAACTGTGCAAAAAAAAAAAAAAAAAAAAAAAAAAAAAAAAAAAATTAAAAAGGGGGACAAAAATAATTTAAAATATCAAAATCTAAAAATAATTCTAGAAAGACTGCACAGAAAATTTAAAGTCCCTATTTTTTCACCATGAAGTATATATGTTATATATTTATAGCAGTGATACTTTGAAATATAAAGTAAGTAAATATTATGAAAAAGAAATTGAAAATTCTGAATGATAATTTTTTTAAATACACTGGATCTAAAATTTTTATGCAGAAAAATCCATTTTTTGGAACAGCAAAATCAGTTTTTAAAAGAAAGCAAAGAGATTTTTTTTTTTTTTTTTTTTTTTTGAAACAGCAAAATAAACTTCCAACTCTTTTTTCTTTTCACTTGTTTAACAAAATTTGAGTTTAGTTTGTTGAAATATGCAGTTTTTTCTCGAAATTTACCTTTTTTTTTTTTTTTTACAATCTTATGACATAATTTGCGTTTTTTCGCGATCTTTTGACGAAATTTATCGTTTTTTCACGATTTTCTTTTTTTACAAAATTTGCCATTTTTTCATGATTTTTAGAAATAATTTGTCGTTTTCCCACGATTTTTAAACGAAATTTATCGTTTTTTCCCGATCTTTTGGCGAAATCTCCCGTATTGTCCCGATTTTTGTTAAAATCTGCCGTTTTTTCGCGATCTTTGGGCGAAATCTGTCGTCTGTTTGCGATAATTTTGACGAAATCAATCGTTTTTTGCGATCTTTTGTTGAAACTTACCGTTTATTTATGATTATATGACGTAATTTGCATTTTTTTCACGATCTTTTGATGAAATGTATAGTTTTTTCACGATTTTTTTAACGAAATTTACCGTTTTTTCGGGATCCTTTGACATAACCTGTCGTTTTTCTGCGATTTTTTAACGGAATTTATCCTTTTTTCCCGATTTTTTGTCGAAATCTGTCGTTTCTTCGCGATTTTTTTGACGAAATTAGTTTTTTTTTTCGTGATCTTTTAACGTAATTTACCGTTTTGTTCCTGATCTTTTGACGAAATCTGCAGGTTTTTTCGCGATCTTTTGTCGAAATCTGCCATTTTTCGCGATATTTTGATGAAATTTATCATTTTTTCGTGATTTTTTTTACGAAATTTAATGCTTTTTCTCAACTTATTGGCGAAATCTGCTGATTTTTCGTGACTTAGTGGCGAAATTTGCTGTTTTTTTTCCGAGATCTTTTGGCAAAATCTCTCGTTTTTTCGCGTTTTTTTTTATTTTTTTTTCACAATCTTTTCGTAAAATCTATCTTATTTTGCGATCTTTTAACAAATCTTGTTGATTTTGGGATTTTTTGGCGAAAGATTCCGTTTTTTAAGCGATCTTTAAAAAAATTTTACCATTTTTTCATGATTTTTTGACGAAATATGCTGTTTTTTCGCAAACTTATGTCAAAATACGCCGTTTTTTGCAATCTTTTGATGAAATCTTTTTTTTTTCTCGCGATCTTTGAATGTATTTTGCCGTTTTTCCGCGGCTTGTTCACGTTTTTTTTTTTTTTTTCTTTTAACAAACAAGGAATTTTTTTTTCTTTTCCAAGTTAGCAAATTTATCTGCAAGGGCAAAAATTAATCTGCGACGTACGTCGCACGTCGCGCACTTTCTGCTACTGGGGTTTGATGCTGCCATCTATTGAGGCGCTGCCGGAAATCTACAGCTGCAAAAATTGCGTTTGGGCTAGCTACTAATAATCCCTGAGTAATGGTTACTAAAAAAGATTTTGGAGCTGTTACTAAAATTTGCTGGCTGGCTCATACTAAAAAGTTTTAATTTAGTTATACAAAAAATTCTTTTGTTCGGTTTACAAAAGAAAAGTTTGTTTCACATTAAAAAAAAAAAAAAAGTTTGGAATGGTTACTAAAAAATTCTGTGGAATACAAATATACTAAAAAATTTTTAGTAACCTCATGAATTTTTTTTTTACAGTGTATACTGCCGGACATGCAAAAATTTATGTCAGTAAAAAAATTCACTTTTAATAATTTTCGTCTATTTACCAAAAAAAAACATTCGTATACTTTTGTACAGCTCTGTATAATATCTAAAGGTTTTTGTGTACACTTCAGATTAATGTAAAATTTAATTCAAATAAAAAACGCATAAAACATCTTAAATAACAACGCAACGCAGTTTCAGAAATTACCAACAATACAGGGATTTGAACCTTAAGTTTTTCCAAGCCCTGTACATGAATCTTTATATTTTTTTATAAACGTCTATTAGTTTCTTTATATAGTTGAATATGAAATTTTATAACACAACTAAAAAGTATTTCAAAGCAATCAATTTTCTAGTCAGTGATGCTAACGAATTGTGTAATCCTGCACATGATCAATCAATTTTATACAAACTACATATAATGAAACCAATTAAATTTACATAGAAACGTAAACCGAAGTTAAAAACGCAATCTATGAATTATACTCCATAAAGTATACTTTAATCGAATTCTTTTGTGTGTCCCAGTAAATGAACGACAAATTTATGCAGGGCATACTTTTAAAGAAGAAACTTATAGTGCACATCAGTAATGCATATAAATTGCATTATGTTTGAAATAATGTAACAGCATTAAAATATACCGTTAACAGTTTTTATCCGTATCTTTTTTTTGCGATAATGCAAATAAATTTTAAAATCTTTGCATCACATATTTCACAAAAATCATGTTTTGGTGAACTTCCTCAATACGTATCAGATTTACTATCCTGGAAATTGTTTAATATAATAAAAATACTCTTGAAAAGATTTCTTTCTCTTTAACTAAAATGCAAATGAATTTTAAAATCTTTGCATCACATTTTTCAGAAAAATCATGTTTTGGTGAACTTCCTCAATACGTATCAGATTTACTATCCTGGAAATTGTTTAATATAATAAAAATACTCTTGAAAAGATTTTTTTCTTTTTAACTGAAATACTTTTGAATGCTCCTATAAAGGAATTGTAAATGATATATGCTTCATTTTTACCGCGATCGTACTACAGTAACAGAAAACACAATAACATAAAAAAATTACATCGTTTCTGGTGTATTTATGAGAAAGTTATAACAGTGATAAAACGGCTAGACAAACTGAAGTCGGAAATACTTCCCAACTATGTTGGAAAGTATATTAAACAGCTTAGCATATATTTGAAATGAAATAATCACTAACAATGTAAGGAAATTTAAGCGAACTTTATTCATTTATTTATTTGTTATTTTATAAAATGTTTACACATAAGTAAAAACATAGTACTAAATATATACTATAACTACTATACATAGATAATATTTAGTAAGGTAAAATAATAGTCAATGTAAAAACTTATCTATTCGCCACTAGATCTGACAGAATTAATATAATGCAACTCATTTCTGCAGGATGATATTCTGCTGCATTTCTAAGCAAGGTTTTCTCGTTCAAAACAGATTTGTTTGATCCCGGGATTAAGGTACTACTTATACAAGAATGATTTGAGGGGAAAAGAAACATTATATTGTACACTCTCTTTAATTTTTTGTTCTTGTAGAGGACCAGTCTGTTTCTCTGGCTCTTATTTGGTTAGCTAATTGTGCTTTGTTCGAATCCTGATTGAGGATTTAATAATAATAATTGCGTACACTGTTAAAATATGCATATATATAAATATAAACAAATCTACAAAATTATTTTTTGTAAAATTTACAGAAATCTGATGCCTAATAAAATATTATCTGTAAAGGTAAGCTATTTAAATGTACAAAACTAGGTTTTGTAAAGCTACATAAATCTGTATTGCTTACTAAAATGTTATCGATATATCGGTATAATTGCATGATTTTTTTTTGAATTACATAATTTTTTTTCGAGTAAATACATATATTTAAATAGGGTTGTTTGTCTGTTTAGTTCTTGTATGCAGCTATCAGAGAAGAACGGAGAATAAACTAAGCTTATTTTTTTAAATATCAGCTTATCCTTTTTTCATAAATCTAATTTCTTTTATTATAGGATAATCACAATTTAAAAGGCGATTTTATTATAAATGTTTTCTTAAGAAAATATATACCCTAATGTGCAAAACCTGGCCATAGATGTCTAGCCGGATATTAACTTGAACTTTTTAAATAAGATATTTTTTTTAAATATTGGAACAGGATCAAATCTCTTATTATCAGAAAATCCTCCTATAAAAGGTGATTTTCTGATGAACGATTTTTTTATAGTTTTCATCTTTTAAATCTGAAGTCTTTTAAAAGAGAAAAATTGCGACAATTTAAAAATCTTCTATAAGACAGATTTAAAGACCTTTTGTAAAGTACATATGAATTCTTGATATGTTTATGTACATATTGAAGAAACTTCTTCATCTTTATATGGGTCTATATTTTTATAAGGTTATATTTTCCGACACAGTATCTTTGATGAATTATTTAAAACATAAGAAACCGCTATCTTATGTTCTTGTGTACCATTACTAAAAGACAATTAACGTCATATCTATTCCTAAAGTCATACATATTTTTTTACTATGATGATAGACAGATGCAATTAGCATCAATTAATATTATTCCTATTTAAAATACATTTTTGTACCAAAATTTTATGAGCATTATGAACTAAATAATAATAATAATAAACTGGAATAACAGCTATATTTTTTTTAGAATTAGAGTAGATTTCACCATCTTATAGTTAAAAAAGAAAAAGATAAAACCCCTTTTTCAAAACAAAGAAATGTTTTTAATTACTTTTCAAAAAGCAAAGTATTATTTTAAAACTGATCTTAAAAGTGAATTTACAACCTTATCATACGCCAATTTTAAAACTTCACTGAAAAAAAAACAAGTTGGAAATTGCACGTGAAGCGCAGCAAATGAGATGCGTTCGTACGATAATGAAGTTTTAAAAATATCATTATCATATATCAATCTCATAAAATTGTAAATAGTTAATTACAATTAAACTGCGCAACAAACAATGTTCTCTCTATACTCATTATGTAATGGAATACTTTTGTGTGGCCTTGTAAATCAATAACAAAAGATCTTTGCACAACAGATTATGCAAAATCTATATTATAATATGTACTTTATGATGCATATCAATATTATTATGTTCGAATGAGTATAGTATTATTAAAATGCATATGAAACTTTTTTTTTCCATTGACTGTAATGTAACGGAGTACTTTTGATTGCCCCTGTATTTGATCTATGCATCCTATTTTCAAAAAAATTGAAATGACTTGGCAAAATTATGTAATAAGTATGTAATTTAAATTTCAAACGATTAAAATGCATTTGCAACATTTTCCCCCATTGACCGTAATGTAACAGAATACTTTTGATCGTCCCTGTAATTGATCTATCCATCCAAGTCTCATAAAATTTGAAATGATTGAACAAAATTATGTAATAATTATATATTTTAAATTTCAAAAGATTCGGTTGGGTAGTTTTTGCGTTGTTATATGGGGACAGACAGACGGACAGACAGACGGACGGACTGAACGACAACTATAGGTAATACGTATTTACATAATTACGAACGCACCTAAAAATGTGTAAAATTACTAAAAGTTTTCTAGGAAACAGGGATTCCTAGAACTTTTTATGTAACGGCAACAGCAAAAACTCATGTAAGTGATAAAGATTTGCACTGAAAATCAAAAAATCTGTAAGGTTACTCTGAATTTCTTGGGAAACTGGGATTCCAAGAACTTTTCATGTAACTGCAACATAGGTTACAGATAAAATTTTAGTAAGATAGCTGTAATTTTCATAGACTCGTTTTGTAAAGTTACAGATTTCTGTAACTTTTCAAGAATTAGTTTTGTTTATTTACATTTTTTCTAGTACACTGTAAAAAAAAAAAAAAAAATCTGTGAAGGTACTAAACATTTTGTAGGAAACTGGGATTCCAAGAACTTTTCATGTGACGATAACAGGAAAAATGCATGTAATCGATTTTGAAACTTGAATTTCTGGTGTTACCGTTACAGGAAAAGTTCTTGGAACCCCAGTTTCCTAGAAAAGGTTTAGTACCTTCACAGATTTTTTTTTTTTTACGGTGTACAATGTGCAGATAATATATTTGTAACCATACATATTTCGGCAAATTTACATCTGTAGGATTATAGTTTTTTTACAGTGTGCCAGCCGGTCATTCTCAGAGACTTTACAATTTAACTTTCTTTTCAGTAATTTTTTCATATATATATATTACTTAGAAACTGGAACAACAGCTATACTTTTTTCAGTGTTAGATTAGAGTTTCTCATCATATAGTCGATCTAGAAAAATGTAAATATCTTCTATGTATATGTAAATAGCTTTTTCAAAGGCAAAGAGATGTTTTTAATTTCTTTTCAAAAAGCAAAGTATTATTTTAAAATTGATCTTGAAAATCCAATTCACGACTTTCTGACACGTCAACTTTAATCTTAAAAATTCTGGCTTTTCTTATTCGGAGATTATGAACCAAACACTGTTTTAAATATTTTTTAAAAATTTATTTTATTTATTTGTTATTTTATTTATTTTATTTATTTATTTATTTGTAAAAATAGATGATTTTATAAAAACGGCTTTCAAAATTTGGCGTTTTCAGTTCAATTGAGCCAGTTAAATAATAGTCTAAAACTGTCGTCATGAGCGCTGAATTGGTTAAAACTCAAGATTGCATACATTCATAAAAAGTTAAAAAAGAGGAAAAAATAATTCAAATTTATGTTAATAATTATTGATATCAGTTTCATGCTCTTGTATTTAAAAAAATATTTCGTGAATGTATTATATATATATATATATTTTCATTATCAACCAAGGAGAAATTTTTAAATTTTCTTAATGGTATTTTACTATTTAAATTTAGTGTTTTTATCTTCTTTATTAAATCTGAGAGAGGTATGATTTACTTAAAATCAATTCATGTGCAAATCCGTACTTGTTCATAAAGGATTCATAGTTAAATTTAATACGAACTATAGTTACTTCAACAATAATACACATACTAAAATAATAATAATAATAATAATAATAATAATAATAATAATAATAATAATAATAAACATCATTTTCAGATGATTACACTGTAAAAAAAATTTGTAAAGGTACTAAACATTTTCTAGGAAACTAGGATTCCAAGAATTTTTCCTGTAACGGTAACAACAGAAATTCAAGTTTCAGAATCGGTTACATGAATTTTTCCTGTTATCGTTACGTGAAAAGTTCTTGGAATCCCAGTTTCCTAGAAAATGTTCAGTACCTTTACAGATTTTTTTACAGTGTATAACGAGTCCTATATAACGTACGCCGTGCATTAAACATTAATATTCCTAGACCAATGATATAAAAAAACAGTAGATTAAAGATAAGAAACTTTAACTGTTTAAAATGTGCATTTTGATTTAATAGAGTTAATCAGATTGACTTCTGAACGCCTCTTCTTACGTACCATATGGATTAAACATCAATATTCCTGGACCCTTCACAAACAAATTTAAAATGAAATTTCAGTTTTCCAATTTTTGAAACTGCAATTTTTTCAACTTCTTAACATCGCACATTTAAAAATTTTTACACCGTTGCGTGGAGAAAAAAAATGCACTTTTTAATGAAATTGTTTGAAATCTCTATCACAATTTGTTTTTAAATTATTATTATTATTAAGTTTTTATTACTGTTTTTGTCATCGTGGTAACAGAGGTATTCAGTTTTTAGACATGAAACTTGGACTAATCAGGAAACCAATAAAATAAAAAACAGAAGTATTCCATTTTTGGACATTAAACTTGGACCAATCAGGAAACGAATAAAATAAACCAACTTTATTTCGGAATTCAACCAATAAAAAGATTCAGATATACTTTAGATTTCTCAATTCTCTGCCGAAAACAACACTTATTTTTTTCCGAATAGTTAAAAAAAATCATGAACAAGAAACATGATTTGAAATCATTAAACATAGTCAAATCTAAACGAGAAGTTCAATTTATTTCCTTTTCTAATTTTTAATCTCCGTAAGTGAAAACAATGTTACGTAAACAAGAAATTTAAAGTTAGGGTAGTTCTGAGTGGAAAACCTTGCCCTTGACATATCAAGGAGACATAAGAAATCAAGTGCTAGCGCATTACTTTGTTTATGTTGTTATACATTCAGATTTTATATTTGTATTGTTTGGCAGATTTGAAATAAAGATGGTTCGAATCTAATTTTAAATATAACGATATCTGTTCATTACTGATCCAAGAGCTTTGAAATTACAAACCGTTTATTCCCAGTTAACTTTAAAAATTTGCTTCATAACGATGGATTTGTGAAAATATTTCTTTAAATAGAAATATAATGAAAGGAAATAATTTCAGTAAGCAGATAATTGGAAATTATTTTAATATTTATAGAAAATAAATGCACAACTTTGTTTGTATAGTGTATTGTATCCCAAATGTGTGAATCAATTGAAAAATTCATAAAAGAAATAAAAGTTTGCCATGTCAGAGAGCGGTTTATGTTACAAGATAAACTGTTCTATATTTTCTGGCAATAAAAAATAAGATATTGCTTGATTTTCCCATCTACCAATTTCACCAAATTATACAAATCGATCAACTATCTGCCAACGCTGAATTATACAAAATTATGCCGAATTATACATAGCTTTTATTTTAAATAATAAAAGAACAGATAAATTTGTAAAACACTACTAAAAATACTAATAAAAATTTGATTAAAAAAATTACTTGATGTCGTAACATCGTATATCGTGTTTAATTTCATGCGAATGGTGAATGTAACATTTGCGATCATCTATTATTGGCATTCAATCTTATATTTTGGTGACAGTTTTTTTTTTTTTTTTTTTTTTTTTGTCGACGGGATAATCAAGTAGTACCAAAAATAGATATAAATAAAATAAAAATAAATACACAACTTTGTTTACATACTATAGTGTATCGCAAATGTCCGATAATATTTTGGAAAAAAAAAAACCGCCAATTAAAGAAAAACACCTTCACTGTTAAAAATATGCAGCACTGTATCCAGTCATTTGACCGTTTTTATTGAAAACGGTAAAAAAACCTTCATTTTACACTATTCTGAACATATTATTGCCCATTTTATGCTCAGAATACAGTAAAATTACGATTATAATACTGTTTTTTTTTTCAAAAAACGGTCAAATGACGGGACAGAATGCTGCAATTTTTTTAACAGTGTTGCAGCAGAGTTGCCAGAATATTTCCGTTTTTTGTGGAAAGTTCCGTCTTTGTAGTTGGATGGTAGACTTTTATTGTAATAATTCCGTATTTGAAACTCTGTAATTTTAAAACGGCAACGAACATTCCAGTTTTCTAACAAAACGGAAAATTTGGGATCGAATTTCACCGAAGGCAACCTATTAAAAAAACGAAAATTTTTAACAGCGTGTTTTGTTACAGTGCGGTTTGCTTTATAAGCAAATTTAAATAATTAATAAATAATAACTATTAATAAGAAATTTTCTTGCAATAAATAAATAAATAAAATAAATCTAGAAAAATGATTTTTTTTCCAATGTGCTTTGCTTTAAGATGTTAAAAAATACCGAAATTGTTAATTTATTTTAAAACTTAATGTGTATATATGTAACTCATTGACTTTTTTTTTTTTTTTTTTTTTTTTTTTAAGCCGAAAAATGTTACATTTAGTGAAGTCCTATGGTGTCAGTAAATACTAGTACGACAATTTATTATTATTCTTTTTTTAATTGAAATATGAACGAATTTCTGGGCACCCTTCAGTTTAAAATATATTTTTATGAAGTAATTTTAAAGGACGTCAGAATTTTACGGTTCTGTGTTTAACGTTAGAGGTGTGTGTCTTTTAAACTCACCTTAATTGATTTTAAAAGACAGTGATTATGATCGCGTGAGCAAGTAAAAATGTGTTTTAAAAGCATTTTGCAGAGAATCAATTTAGAAAAAAAAATCCGTCAGATAATTTAAAGTATCTTGGTTTATACGTTTTTCTTATTTTTAATTTAAAATAATTGAATAGAAAATAAGCAAAAATAACATTGTAAAAGAAAATGATTTAAACATTATACTGACAGTTAAAAAAAAATCTAAAAATATTATTAATGACAATCGTTCGTTTTAAATGTTAACCAAATTTTTAAACGTGACAAAAAACAAACAAAAAATGTAATTCAATTTAGTTTAAAAATTAAAAGTTGGTGATTGGTTCAATTAGCTCTTCTTTACTATTTTAGTTTTTGACAATTTTAAAATAATGCGTTAATTGCATATATGAGTTATTTTTGTAAATAAAAAAAGAGTACTAAATTAAACATAGTATTTTAAAAAGCTTTTGTAATCTAATGTTGTTCTAACATTTATCATTAAAATCAATTCAAATACATGATTTTAAATTTAAAAAAAAATATTTTAATTTGACCGTTATATAAGTTTAAATGAAAAACTGCACACCAACTGTTTTATGCAGCAACCTGTGTCATGAAATTTGTCAAAAATAAATAATCATTTACCTCGCGCATATGTCTTTTTAAGGTAAATTTTGATTTCGAGGTAATAATAATAATAATAATAATAATAATAATAATAATAATAATAATAATGCACGGCGTAAAGAAAAAAAGTACTGTAGGCCAAAAATAAAAATGTATGTGACATTTCTTTGGCCCCAGTTACATCTAAAATGACCACAAAATATCGCTAGGACAATATTCCTTGAGGAGTCGTGAAAAACATACCGGATGATTAACTGTAATCTGAAAATATCCAAAAAATACCCCAGTCACATGAAACGAGTAGCAAAACGATTACAGAAGATCGCTGCTGGTCGTAATAATATTATTCAATCTTCTGTGATCTGATAATATAGCAATACAGAGTAGCGTGCTTTTAAAGATTGCGATATCTGGAAAGAATTTGCAAGTGTGGTTCTTAAAATTAAAAATGTTATCATATTACAATATGACTGCTCCGAGATTACATAAATTTAAATTTAAAAATTTCAGTCCAAACGTTTTATGCCGTAATTTATGCCCTTGTACTCTGAAGTCAATCAAATGATAAATACTCATGTAGAATGGTCAAAATCGCACAGCATACAAAAAGAAATACACTGTAAAAAAAAAAAAAAATACTGATGTAAAGATACGGAAATATTTTGTGTATTACATATTACGTACTACGAAAATAGTTTTTGTATAACATTACGTTTTTAAGTCATAGTAGTGAGAAATAATAGAGCATGCACAGTTAAAATAATAATAATAATAATAATTTTGTCATTCTACAAATGTAAATTTCTAAAAATCTGTAAGTTACCTACCTAAAATTCCATCAGTACAATGTACAAAAAAAAAAAAAAAAAAAAAAAAAATCTAATTTACAAAAATAGTTTTTGCTAAGCTACATAAATCTATAGCTTTACAAAAGTATCTACTAAAATTATAGTTATCTAACTAAAATTTTATCTGTATCCCGGGTTGCAGTTATATAAAAAGTTCTTGGCATCCCAGTTTTAAAAGAAATTCTTTGTAATCTTAAATATTTTTAAGTGTAAATGTGTATCTTTGACATAGGTTTTTGTTGATTCCGTTACATAAAGAGTTCTAGTATTCCCTATTTGTAAGAAAAAATTTAGTAGTTTTGCAGATTTATTTTATTTTTACAGTGTGCTGTGTGTGAAAATAATATTTTATGTAATATTTTTATCCTTCAATTTGTTTATATGCTAAATTCAAAAGCACCACAGATTATCCCTAGAACAATATTACCTGGGGAGCTACATTCTTATACAACCTCGTGAAAAACGTATTGGATTATTAACTAAAATCTCTTTCTACTAGGAAACAAACTCATTTTCCAGTTTTTTTTTTTTTTTTTTTTTTTTTTTTTTAAGGATACAGAAAAAAATATACTAAGTAGTTGAAAGCAGGGATAAGAACTGTTTATTTTTTATCTTTAAGTATCTTCCTTTCAAATGTCTCAAAATGTTGACTCTACAAAAACAGATGCATTTAAGTAATCGCTAGCAATAAAACATTTCAGGCAGTAGGTTTTTTTTTTTTTTTTTTTTTTTTTTTTTTTTTTTTGCTGAAAATCGTTTTATTTTTCACGAGCTTTATTTTAAAGCGTATCTTCTCTTGTGCATTATTGCAATCAATATGTGTATTGTTTTTTATATGTATAAAAAAACGATAACTGATAAACAGTTTAAAAAATCAGTTTCATAATAAAGTAAGCTTTCTAGGGAACTAATGATAATAAAATTTAGTAATAATGAATCTGATTCCAACTTATTAAAAAAAAATCAGCTCTAAGAGAATAATTGATAAATGGTATTTTAAAACAAATTACTTACACGATTAAAATCCTGTGGAGTCAATGGTTAAAGTGTTTATAAATTTTATTTCTACCTACTTAGTGGAATATTTGATATATTTAATTAAATTGTTTTGCTTCTTCATTGGACTAACGTACCCCTTCTATCATTTCAAGCATTTTTGTGTTAGTTTGTTTTCAATGCTTGATCTATGAACGTTACTAATATTTTACATTCCGAATTTTAAATTAAAAAACTGTTTCACCTAAATAATTATTTACTTAATGTCTAAGATATCCAAAACAAAAGATATCCAAATGATAATTTGATTTTTAGATAAATTTTAACAATTTCCAACAGAGTTGAAATGACGTTTATGCATTTGGTTTGTTTGTCCTTCTGTTCGTCTATCCGTCTGGTTATTTATTTATTTATTTTACAATGTACTGTGTGTGAAAATAATAATTTATGTCAAATTTTTTATCCTTCAGTTAGGTTATACCTTTCATGTAAAACAACATAAAATATCTCAATAACAATATTCCCTGAGGAGCTATATTCTGATACAACATCGTGAATAAAGTATTGGTTGTTTAACTAAAATATCTTTACATGGAAGCTGAAACTGCTTTTGCAGTTCTTTAAAAAAAGAAAAATCCCTGTCGGCTTGGCCTATAGGCGGAGGTAGATTTCGAAGAGTGCTCATTTCAGAAAAAAAAAAAAAAAAAATATGATTAGAGATAAATCCAGTTTAACAATTTTCTTTGGCCGCTTTTGAAAAAATTTTAATTTATTTTTATGTAGGAACTGGTTTTTATCAAAATCATCTTAAGCGAAATTCGGCTCAAATGCCCATTTTGACAACATATTTTGAAATATATTCTGACTTTATTATTAAAAAATCAACCAATACGCAAATTATATAGTTCCTAAAAAATAAAAAAATTGTCAATTGAATGCTTTTGAGAGCAAAATCCAATTTAAAAATGAGTCATAAAATAACCAATTTGTTATTTGAATACATCCTCAATTCTTAAATCATGATCGCTTTGGGAAATTTTGTCCGAAGTACTCATTTTGACAACTTTAAAAATATATATATTTAACCTTTATCAAAAAACTAACCAATACGGCATATTGCACAGTTCCTAAATAACAAATAACTGTCAATGGCATGCGTTTGAAAGCAAAATTGAATTTAAAAATCAGTTATAAAATAACCAATTTGTTATTTTAATACATCCTCAATTCTTAAATCATGATCGCTTTGGGAAATTTTGTGCGAAATGCCTATTTTGACAGCTTTAAAAAAATATATATTTTGCCTTTATCAAAAAATCGGCAAATTCTCACATTATATAGATCCTAAATAATAAAAAACTGTCAATTCAATGCGTTTGAGAGCAAAATTGAATTTAAAAATGAGTCATAAAATAACCAATTTGTTATTTGAATACATCCTCAACTCTTGAATCATGATAACTTTGGGAAATTTTGTGCGAAGTGCCCATTTTGGCAGCCTTTTTTGAAATATATTCTGCCTTTATCAAAGAACTGGAAAATCCATCACATTATATTGTACCTATATAAGAGCACCTGTAAATTGGATGCGTTTGAGAACGAAAATGGATTTAAAAATGAGTCAGAAAAAATGAAATTTTTTATACTTCCTCAATTTTTTCAATCACCATCACTTTGGGGAATTCTGTTCAAAATACCGTTTTTGGCAGTCTTTTTTGAAAAATATTCAGATTTTATCAAAAAACTGGCTAATACGTCATGTTATACAGCTCCTAAATAGGAGGATCTGCCATTTTGATGCGTTTAAAATCAAAAGTGAATTAAAAAATGATTCAGAATATAAGCAGTTTGGATTTGAGTTTTTTTCTCCAACTCCTATTTTTGTTTAATTTATTTTTGCTATAAGAATTGGTTCTATGAAAACTTTGTTAATATAAAAGTCGTAGACATTGTTGAGAAGATGTAAAATAAATTTAATTAGATTTGATTTCTTAAGAATTGAGTAAGTTATGGATTTTTTTCATTTTCCACCCCCCTTTTTCTTTTCGTTTTTAATTTTTTTCATCTGTAAAAGTTGTTCCTATCAAAAACTTGTAAATGCAAAAGTTTTAGATAATTTTGAGAACATTTATAAAAAATTTAGTTGGATTTGATATCTAATAAATTGACGAAGTAATGATTTTTTTCTCCCAAAAACCCTGTTTTTTTCGCCCCTTGAGCCCATTTTTAATTTTATCAAAAATCTGCCATGCATAAACTTTTGCCCTAATCTTTAGAAGTAATATAAACTTTAAACTGATTGGATATCTGTTTTAATTTAGAAGTTATCGCGTTTTTTCTGTTTTCACAAAACCCTTCCTAACTTCCACCCCCTTGGTCCGATTTTGCCCATTAACGAGCTTAACCGAGATTTTATGCCCCTTGATTTTATGTAAAAGTTTGAAGAAGATCTGAGCATAATTATGGAAGTTATCGTGTCCAGAAGAAAGTGATATACACCGATATATATATATATATATATAAACTTTTTTACTAAGGTTGTTTTGGGGTCTAGGGGTCGTGATCGGTGTAGATCTGCAAAAATTTTTCAGAAATTCCAACATGGAAGCGATCGCAATAGGTAGTATTTCTTACGAAATCTACCTAAAAAAGGATAAAAATATACTAAGTTTTTGAAAGCCGAGATAAGAAGTGTTTATCTTTTATCTTTAAGTATCTTCCTTTCAAATTTCTCAGGATGTTAACTCTTTTCAAAAACAGATGCATTTCAGTAAATCGCTAGCAATCAAACATTTGAGCAGTAGCTATAACGTTTATTTCCTGAAAATCATTTCATTTTTCCCCAGCTTTATTTTAAAGCGTATCGTTTGAAGTTCATTATTGCAATCGATATGTATATATTATTTTTTATATGTATGAAATAAGGATAAACTCATAAACAGATTAAAAAATCAGTTTCATATGTAAGTAAACTTTCTAAGACGGTAATAATTACAATGTTTAATAATATTATAATGTTTAATGTGATTTCAACTTATTTAAATAGTTCCAGTTCTAACAGAATAATTAATGATTAATATTTAAAAAAACGGTTACACGTGTAAATATCTGTGGAGTTAATAGTTAAAGAGTTTATAAATTTTATTTCATCCCCTTTAGTGGAATATTTTATATATTTATTTAAAGTGTTTTGCTTCTTCATCGGACTAGCATCGCTAAAATGACTCCTATCATTCCAAGCATTTTTTGTGTTTTATATATAATAATATTTATAGATTAAAATATATAATAATATAGATTTTTTTGTAGCGCATTGTGTGAAAAAGCAGAAATTTATGTTGTACTTTTTATCCATCAGCAAGAATATACTCTACATGTAAAAACCTATACTGTAAAAAAAAAAAAAAAAAAAAAAAAAAAAAAAAAAAATTCCTTTAGTTGAAATAACTGTCAACTGTGGTGCCAATGAAAAACTGTTTAATTTACAAAAACGATCTGTAATTGTACATTGAAACATTTTTTTTCTTTTTAAAAAATAGATCTTTTCTGTAAAACTTAGAAAATTCACTCTTTTTTACAAAAAAAAGAGAAAAAATGTTTATCTTTTAAACAGATTTTTTTTTTTTTTTTACAGTGTAGAATAATATTTCCTGAAGATCTATATTCTGATACAACATCGTGTAAAACGTATTGGATGATTAACTAAAATATCTTTCTACAAGGAAACTGAAACTGTTTTTATCCAAATATTAAAAAAAAGAAAAAAGAAAAAATATATATACTAAATAGTTGAAAGCTGAGATAAGAAGTGTTTATTTTTTATCTTTAAGTATCTTCCTTTCAAATGTCTCAAAATGTTAACTCTTCTCAGAAACAGATACATTTAAGTAAATTGCTAGCAATAAAACATTTGAGACAGTAGGTATAGCGTTTATTTTCTGAAAATCATTTAATTTTTCATGAGCTTTATCTTAAAGCGTATCTTTTCTAGTATATTATTGAAATCGATATATACATTGTTTTTTTAAATGTTTAAAATAAGGATAAACTTATAAACAGTTTAAAAAATCAGTTTCATAAGTAAGCAAACTTTTTAGGGCATTAATAATTACAAAGTCTAATAATGACGAATCTGATTTCAACTTATTTAAATGGTTTCGGCTCTAAGAGAATAATTGATAATTGGTATCTTAAAACAAATTTGTTGTATAAAATTCTGTAAAGTTAATGGTTAAAGTGTTTAAAAATTTTGTTTCTACCCACTTCATGAAATATTTTATATATGTAATGAAATGGTTTTGCTTCTTCATTGGACTAATGTACCCTAAGTTGACTTCTATCATTTCAAGTATTTAGTGTGCTTGTTTATTTTTAATGCTTGATCTATAAACATTAATCCTCTACATCCTGAATTTAAATTCTAAAACTGTTTCACTTGAATAATTATTTACGTTAATGCCTAAGTTATCCAAAACAAAATACACAATAATAATTTGATTTTTAGATAATTTTAACACATTCCGACAAAGTTGAATGAACGTTTATGCATTGAGTTTGTTTGTCCACCTGTTCGTCTGTCTGTTTGGATATTTATTTATTTATTTTACCATGTACTGTGTGTAAAAATAATAATTTATGTAACATTTTTTATCCGTCAGTTAGGTTATACCTTTCATGTAAAAGCAGCATAAAATATCCCTAGAACAATATTAACTAAAAAGCTATATTCTGATACAAAATCGTGAAAAACGCATTGGATGATTAACTAAAATCTCTTTCTATAAGGAAACTGAAACTTCTTTTTTTGCAGTTCTTAGAAAAAATTTTTACTAAGTAGTTAGAAGCAGAGATAAGAACAGTTTCTCATTTTTTCATCTTTAAGTATTTTTCTTTCAAATATTCAAAATGTTGACTCTTTTCAAAAACAGATGCGTTTAAGTAAAACGCTAGCAATAAAGCATTTGAGGCAGTAGGTATACCGTTTATTTGCTGAAAATCATTTCATTTTTCATGAGATTCATTTTAAAGTGCATCATTTCTAGTGCATTATTGAAATCGATATGTATATTGTTTTTTAAATGTTTAAAATAAGCATGAACTTATAAACAGTTTAAAAAATCAGTTTCATATGTAAGTAAACTTTTTAAGACGGTAATAAGTACAATGTTTAATAATAATGAATCTGATTTAAACTTATTCAAATAGTTTCAGTTCTATGAGAATAATTGATAATTGGTATTAAAAAAAAACCGATTACACGTGTAAAATTGTTTGGAATTAATTGTTAAAGTGTTTATAAATTTTATTTCTACGCTTTTAGTGGAATATTTTAAACAATTAATTAAATTTATTTGCTTCTTCATTGGACTAACGTACACTAAATTGATTTCTATCATTTCAAGCATTTTTTGTGTTTATTTTTAATGCTTGATCTATGAACATTGATCCTTTACATCCTGAATTTTAAATTAAAAAAAAAAATGTTTCACCTGAATAATTATTTACGTTAATGTCTAAGATATCCAAAACAAAATACACAATAATAATTTGATTTTTAGATAATTTTTAACACTTTCCAACAAAGTTGAAAGAACATTTAAGCATTCGGTTTGTTTGTCCATTTGTTCGTCTGTCTGTCTAGATATTTATTTATTTAAAATGTACTGTGTGTGAAAATAATGATTTTTGTAACATTTTTTATCCTTCTGTTAGATTATATCTTACATGTAAAAGCAGCGTAAAACATCCTTAGAACAATATTCCCTGGGGAGCTATATTCTTATGCAACATCGTGAAAAACATGTTGGATGATTAACAAAAATCTCTTTCTACAAGGAAACTGAAACTGCTTTTCTAGTTCTAAAAAAAATATATATATATACTAAGTAGTTGAAAGCAGAGATAAAAACTGTGTATTTTTTATCTTTAAGTATTTTTCTTTCAAATATCTCAAAATGTTGACTCTTTTCAAAAACAGATGCATTTAAGTAAATCGCTAGCAATAAAACATTTGAGGCAGTAAGTATAACGTCTATTTGCTGAAAATCATTTCATTTTTCCCGAACTTCATTTTAAAACGTATCTTTTTAAGTGCATTATTGTAATATATATGTATACTTTTAAAAAAATGCTTAAACGAAAGATAAACTCCTGAACAGTTTAAGAAATCAATTTCATATGTAATAATTACAAAGTGTAATAATCGCGACTCTGATTCCAACTTATTTAAATAGTTTCAGCTCTAACAGAATAGTTACTAATTGGTATTTTAAAGCAAAATGGTTACACGTGTAAAATTCTGCAGAGTTAATGGTTAAAGTGTTTATAAATTTTATCTCTATCCCTTTAGTGGAATATTTTATATATTTAATTAAATTGTTTTGCTTCTTCATTGGACTAACGTACCCTAAACTGACTTCTATCATTTCAGTATTTTTTGTGTTTGTCTGTGTTCAATGCCTGTTCTATGAACATCAATCCTTTACATCCTGAATTTTGAATTAAAAAAACTGTTTCGCAAGAATAATTACGTACCTTAATGTCTTAGATATCCAAAACAAAATCCACAATAACAATTTGATTTTTAGATAAATTTTAACATTTTCCAACAAAGTTGAAAGAACGTTTATGCATTCGGTTTCTTTGTTCTTCCGTTCGTCTGTCCGTCTGGATATTTATTTTACAATGTACTGTGTGTGAAAATAATAATTTATGTAATATTTTTATTATTCAGTTAGGTTATACCTTACATGTAAAAGCAGCATAAAATATCCCTAGAACAAGATTCCCTAAAAAGCTATATTCTGATACAACATTGTAATAAACGTATTGGATGATTAACTAAAAATCTCTTTCTACAAGGAAACTGAAACTGCTTTTCCAGTTTTTTAAAAAAAGGAAAAAGAAAAAATATATACTAAGTCGTTGGAAGCGGAGATAAGAACTGTTTATTTTTTTTTATCTTTAAGTATCTTCCTTTCAAATATCTCAAAATGTTAACTCTTTTGAAAAAACTGATGCATTTTAAGTAAATCGGTAGCAATAAAACATTTGAGGCAGTAGGTATAACATTCATTTGCTGAAAATCATTTCATTTTTCGCGAGTTTTATTTTAAAGCATATTTTTTGACGTGCATTAATGCTATCAATATGTATATTGTTTTTTATATGTATAAAATAAAGATAAACTTATAAACAGTTTCATAAATCAGTTTCATGTGCAAGTAAATTTTTTAAGTTGGTAATAATTACAAATTTTAATAATAATGAATCTGATTTCAACTTATTTAAATAGTTTCAGCTCTAAGAGAATAATTGATAATTGTTATTTTAAAACAAATTGGTTACACATGTAAAAGTCTGTGGAGTTAATGGCTAAAGTGTTTATAATTTTTATTCCTACCAACTTATAAAATAAGGAATATTATATATATTTTATTAAATTGTTTTGCTTATTCATAGGACTAGCGTACACTAAACTGATTTCTATCATTTCAAGCATCTTAATGTTTGTTTGTTTTTAATGCCTGATCTATGAACATTAATCTTTACATATTCTGAATTTTAAATTATAAAATAATTATTTACATTTATGTCTGATATATCAAAAACAAAATACCAATAATAATTTTATTTTTAGATAATTTTTAACACTTTCCAACAAAATTGAAAAAAAGGTTTATGCATTCTGTTTGTTTGTCCATCTGTTCGTCTGTCCGTCAGGATATTTATTTATTTATTTTACAATGTACTGTGTGTGAAAATAATAATTTATATGATATTTTTTATCCTTCAGTTAGGTTATACCTTAAATGTAAAAGCAGCATAAAATATCCCTAAAACGATATTCCCTGAGGAGCTATATTCTGATACAACATTGTAAAAAACGTATTGGATAATTAACTAAAATCTCTTTCTACAAGGAAACTAAAACTGCTTTTCCAGTTTTTTTTTATTATTTTTTTTTTTTTACAGAAAAAATATAGTAAATAGTTGAAAGCAGAGATAAGAACTATTTATTTTTTATCTTTAAGTATCTTCCTTTCAAATATCTCAAAATGTTGACTCTTTTCAAAAACAGATGCATTTAAGTAAATCGCTTGCAATAAAACATTTGAGGCAGTAGGCATAACGTTTATTTACTAAAAATCATTTTATTTTTCACGAGATTTTTTTTAAAGCGTATCTTTTGAACTGTATTATTGCTATCAAAATGTATATTGTTTTTTATATGTATAAAATAAGGATAATCTCATAAATAGTTTTAAAAATCAGTTTCATATGTACTAATTGCAAAGTATAACAATGACAAATCTGATTTCAATTTATTTAAATAGTTTCAGCTTTAAGAGAATAATTGATAAGTTATATTTTAAAAGAAATCGATTACACGTGTAAAAGTCTGTGGAGTTAATGGTTAAAGTGTTTATAAATTTTATTTCTACCTACTTATTGGAATATTTGATATATTCAATTTAATTGTTTTGTTTTCTTCATAGGACTAGGGTACCCTAAACTGACTTCTATCATTCCAAGAATTTTTTGTGTTTGTTTTTAACGCTTGTTCTATGAACGTTAATCCTTTAAATCCTGAATTTTAAATTAAAAAACTGTTTCACCTGAATAATTATTTACGTTAATGTCTAAGATATCTAAAACGAAATACACATTAATAATTTGATTTTAGATATTTTTTAACACATTGCGACAAAGTTGAAAGAACTTTTATGCATTCGGTTTGTTTGTCCATCTGTTCGTCTGTCCATCTGGATATTTATTTATTTATTTTACGTACTGTGCGTGAAAATAATAATTTATGTAATATTTTTTATCTTTCAGTTAGGTTATACCTTACATGTAAAAGCAGCATAAAATATCTGTAGAACAATATTCCCTGGGGAGCTATATTCTTATACAACATCGTGAAAAACGTATCGGATGATTAGCTAAAATCTCTTTCTACAAGGAAACTTAAATTGCTCTTCCAGTTCCTTAAAAAAAGGAAAAAGAAAAAATATGTACTAAGTATTTGAAAGCAGAGATAAGAACTGTTTTTTTTTTTTTTTTTTTTTTTTTTTTTTTTTTTTTTTTATCTTTAAGTATCTTTTTTTCAAATATCTCAAAATGTTGACTCTTTTCAAAATCAGGTGCATTTAAGTAAATCGCTAACAATAAAACATTTGAGGTATAACGTTTATTTGCCGAAAATCATTTCATATTTTGCGAGTTTTATTTTAAAGCGTATTTTTTTCTAGTGCAATATTGCAATCTATATGTATATTGTTTATATATATGTATATACATTTAAATAAAATAATGATAATTTCATAAATAGCATATATTTTTTTTATTTAAGTAAACTTTTTAAGGCAGTAATGAATACAAAATTCAAATACGACGAATCGGATTCAATTTATTTAAATCTTTTCAACTCTAAGAGAGTAATTAATAATTGATATTTAAAAATAAATTGGTTGCACGTATGAAAGTCTGTGGAATTAATTGATAAAATGCGTATAAATCTTGATTCTAAAAACTTAGTTGAATATTTTACATATTTATAATTAAACTGTGTTGCTTCTTCACGGGGCATGCATATCCTAAACTGGCTTCTAACATTTCGAGCAATTTTGTTGTTGCTGTTTGTTTTTAGTGCCCAATCAAAAAATATTAAACTTTTTATCCTAAATTTTGCATAAATAATTGCTTCACATGAAAAATCGTTTATGTTAATGTCTAACATATCTAGAACAAAATATATAATAATAATTTGATTTTTATATATTTTTAAAAATAAAACAGATTTAATTACCGTAATTTTGGGTGTATAAGCCGAGGATCAAACAATTCTTTTTGGACCCAAAAATTTTATTTAGTGATTGAAGATAAATATTTACGTCGATCTAACTAGTTACATTTGTTTCTTAAAAAATTCTGGGTCGAAAAAGAATTGTTTTATCTGCGGCTTATACACCCGAAATTACGGTAATCGGTACTTAGAACAATTTTTGAAAGCATTCACAAGAACAATTAGATTACTTACAAAAGTATTGTTATGGAAGCCTCAAAATAGGTAAATAAACGTATTGTGATCTTGTCTGTGGCTGTTTTATAGTTGCAAATTTTTCATGTAATCTCTACAGATTTGGAGTATCCTATAGGATACACACCATTACGATTGTATTTCATGTATATTAATAATGTTACAAATAAAGAAATTGGTGCGAATGTGGCCTAACAGATAGCACAACAAATTAAAGTAGCGATTTGTTCCTTATAGAATTTTTTAGTGAGATATAAGTTGCAATAAAATGGCTTGCAAGAAAAATGTACGAAATATGTAAAAATGAAAAATAATTTTTCTGTTTGTTAAGATTTATAAGATAATTAAGATTAATACATGCAATAATTTATGTTAAATTTTGTGTAGAACACTATAGAACATACATAACATATAGATCATTTTTATTAGTTAAATCTGTTTCATCCTACATTGAAATCGCACCTTACATATAAAATAGTCCCTGCAAACTTAAATACAAATAAACAATCCATTGTAGAAGGGATATTTTAATGGATATTGTTTTGGAAATTGGACGTGTAATATTTATTACTTTACAATTTTTTTCTGCTTTTTCATGGCAATACCGTTTTCTAGGCTCACCATTACATTTCATGATATTTTTTAATGCCAGACCTGTAAAGTATAAATACAGCAATGGAAACAAAATTTTTTTTTATTTTACACTTTGTGATTTTGTGGGAAATAAATCTTAATGTAAACTGCTTCATACTAAAGGACATTTGTACCTGCGTATAAAATAGTTACAGTAAACCTTAATACAAAAATCTCTATTTTATTGTGGAAGGTATTCGAAATTGTCTTATAGGATAATGGTTTTAAATGTAAAAATAATATTTTGTATATTATCTTGAGACATATAGTTGAACACTTACATTATAGATAAACGTTTAAAAGAACGTAAAATATTGTCAGAAATTGTTTTTCTCAATGAGCTACATTTTGATACAATACCATGAAAAACTTATTGGATGACTAAATCTAGCTCTATTTTCTACAGTAAAATGAGCCTTCTATTTCCCTTCTTAAATATATATATATACATAGTTTAAAGTATAGATAAGAATTGTTTAATTTTTAGTACGTTCTTTTAAAATATTCAAATAAGCTGTTTCTTTTCAGAAACAGATGCATTTAAGTAAATCGGTAGTAATACACATTTTAGGCAAAATGCATAATATTTATATTTTCAAACCTATTACGATTATGACAGTTTTTATTTTAAAATGCATTAGTGCAATTGGTATTTTATTTCAAAGAAGACATTTTGTTTATAGGAAAAAAATATTTTTTGGGTCAATATTCTAAGTATTATACCTTTTATAGCCCAATGTTACTCTTAAAAAATGTAAAAGTTATCTAACTACGAATCTGTAACATAATTACGAATGAATATCTACTATAATCTTTCAAGAGTTACCTACGATTCAGAAAAGCGTTTTAACCTTTAGAAGCCTCAGAAACCAATATACATTTTTAGCTTAATGATTTATTGGTTTTCAAATACAGAGTGTTGAGATGTAAACGACCTATAAAGACGGATGATATATGACGAGATACATACATTATACAGTACAGTAGAAATAGCGTTAAAGGTGGAACTAATTGGAACAGAAATAATTCCTGTTGCAAATGGCAGGTAACACGTTCCTAATGAACATACTAAAAATATACATTCGTACTGTTGCGCAAAATGCGTTTTTAGGCGGCCCACTTGAAAAAATGCGAAATTTTTTTTTAAATCGAAAACAGCCATGTGAGGTATCATATTAAAGGAAATTTTGAACTGATAAGGAATATGATATGGCAGTTAACACGCGCCTAATGAACATACTAAAAATATACATTTGTACTGTTGCGCAAAATGCGTTTTTTGGCGGCCAACTTGAAAAAATGCGAAAAATGTTTGAAAATCGGAAACAGCCATGTGAGGTATCATATTAAAGGAAATTTTGAACTGATAAAGAATATGATATGGCAGGTAATACGCTCCTAATGAACATACTAAAAAATTATATTCGTACTGTTGCGCAAAATGCGTTTTTTGGCAGCCATCTTGGAAAAATGCGAAAAAAAAATTTAAATCAAAAAGAGCCATATGAGGTATCATATTAAAGGAAATTTTGAGCTGATAAAGACTATGATATTTATTTTTTAAAGTAGAAGTAAATAAAAAAAAATATGGCAAAAACTTAGGGGTTTCGGATTTTTGAAAAACATGATTTGAAGTGTTAAATAATCATGTGGGGTATCAAATTACAGGAAATTTAAAGCTTAAAAAAAGTTTTATACTATTTTTTGAAAAAAAATGTTTGTAAAGATTAACTAGCGGGGAGTTTTAGAAAAATGATACTTGCATAACTCCATAGTTAAATCTTAAATGTAACTTTACTGCAGTGCATTACACCTACACCTGATACTGTTATATGAAAACTCCCACTGCAACACTAATTGTTATTACAAAATTGACACATAAATATTGATAAACTTTTATATTTTCTAAATAATTTATTCAGTACGAAATATAAGATATCAAAATGCTCTTATCTCCCAGTTTCCAAAGGATCGGATCCGTTTATACCAAAATTATTGTTAATCCATAGAGCTCTATAATTCTAATGGCATACTATAAAATTGCCTCTACTAAAATAAGAATCATAAGTAAGACGATACACTTTAATCTTTACACTAAATGTTAATTATTACAAAAAGAAAAAATCTCATGTGCAAATAAATTTTTAGAACAGCAAATTGCTCTAAAATTTTCTGTGTTTCTATACGTCCAAAACTATTTCAACCAAGTCTATAACGCTACGGGGGAGTGTTGGATCTTTCAATTTTAAAGATAATTGCTTATTCTGTGGTCAGATTATTACGGATCATCAGAAGCGTAAAAAAGGAGCAGTCTTTCCTGTGCGTACTTTCCAGCTTCGCGATGCAGTTTTGAAAGTATCTTGTGCTAGAAAATATTTATGGGCTGCAAATGTACACACGAGGTTGCTTTCAGCATAGATTTACCTGCTGCAGAAGCTCAATATCACCAAGTGTTTTGTATCAGTTTTAGGAACGGAAAACCCATTCCGGTGAAATGCACATCTAAATGTAGCAGTGGAGGATTGCCCGCAGCAGTAGGACGTCCGACTGACACTGAGAACTCTGATGCTTTTGAAAAGGCATGTGAATGGTTTCAAGAAAATGAAAAAGAGCCAATATCTGTCAATGACTTAGTCGAAAAAATGCGTAGTTTTTCATCAGAGGAAAGCGAGTCTTACAATTCTAGTCATTTGAAGAAAAAATTGCTAGACAGGTTTGGAGACAACATTATAATATCAAATAGAGATAGGAAAAGTGACATGATAATGTTTGGAAAAACTGTATCAAACATAATACTGGAATATTATAAGCAAATACAACTTCATGATCCCGATGAAGAAAATTTTTGATTAATAGAATCTGCATCAAAATTGATTAGAAAAGAAATAAATTTGCTGTACAAAAATAAGGACTTATATCCTATTCATTAGATATTGCAACCATTGAAGAAAATAAGACATATTTACCCCTTTTTTATAAACTTTTTAAAATATCATAATTGGTTGTAAACGCAATGATCTGAAGCAGATTTAAATAAGCAAGCTGTAATGAAAGCATGCAGGCCTCGTTCTCTAATATCCGATTCCTCTTGCTGTAGGCATTCAGATTCACAGAGATTTTCGATCTCGTTTCCTAATTTATGAAGTTTATATAGTCTAGGATTCAGTGTGTTTTATGATGAAACACAGAAATACATACACTCTTATATAATGGATGAAAGTAACTAAAACATTGTACATTCAGGTCACTTTTCGCAATCGGTAGCTGACAATGTCGATCATAATATAGCAACAATAGATGGCCATATCAGCTTTCACGGTAGGGGAGTTATAATATGTTCACCAGGAGCATCTTTTAATAAATCTTTATTGTTCACAGACACAATAAAATGACTCAAGTCTCGCTTTTTAGCACATGACATTATTAAAAAAACAAAAATTCCTCTTTTCTACTTCCAATCTCCTAGCTCAAAAGCGATGAATAAATTGAAGTTTGAAAAATTATCATATGTACCAATGCAAATTAATCATTTTGATGTTCTTTGGAGTACCAGTAAGTAATTTAAAACGCCTCAACCAGGATGGTTAGGATATATGCAAACTGCTTTAGAATGTGAACACAGTGTTACAATAGTTACTAAGTTTCTGCCATTGATTGATTTAAATAAATTTTTTTACAGCGGTGTATACACTACATTTATGTTCATCAGCAATGAAGTAAAAATACCAAATGTAGAAACTCCGATTATAACCTTCGATCAATGCTTGTTTATAAAGGCGCTGATATTGGAAATTAAATGAGCTGATCACAAGAGAGAGTTTGATAATGTGATAATCCGGCTTGGTGTGTTCCTTACACTGTTGTTCTTTCTTGGAACTATTGGAGGATTTATGGCGGGATCAGGCGTAGAAGAAGCACTACACAGAGTTTATGCTGAAAATTCAATGCCGCAGATGTTAAAAGGTAAAGCATATTCGCGTGCTTCAGAGGTTATTTAAATTTGTTTACATAAATATGATTTTATAGATAAAATCCCTTTTCTTGTGTACTTATTTTGAATTTTTTGAATATAACCATGCCAAATTTTTCAAGAATCCCAAATCCTTCATTTTTTTGCCATAACATTTTCATTTACTTCTACTTAAAAAAAAAAAAAATCTTATTTTTTATCAGCTCAAACTTTCCTTTAATATGATACCAACATGGCTGTTTTCGATTTTTAAAAATTTTTCGCATTTTTTCAAGATGGCCGTCAAAAAACGCATTTTGCGCAAAAGTACGAATGCATATTTTTAGTATGTTCATTAGGAGCATGTTACCTGCCATATCATATTCTTAATAAGTTCAAAATTTCCTTTAATATGATACCTCACATGGCTGTTTTCGATTTTAAAAAAAATTTCGCATTTTTTCAAGATGGACACTAAAACACGCATTTTGCGCAACAGTACGGCTGTATATTTTTAGTATGTTGATTAGAAGCATGTTACCTGCTATTTAATAATTTCTGTTCCAATTAGTTCCACATAAAGGTGTTTTTTGCCTTATTTCTACTGTACTAATATGGCCAAAGAAGACCGTCCACTTGCGAGTTTAGACATTTTGTTATATATCTAGAAAAATACATGAGAAATTATCCTGAAACTCTAAATGCATAAATATAATAGTACAAGTTATACATTTTCATGAAGATTTTCCCCCAAAACTCCATAGAGGACCGTCAACAAATTGAAAAAGAATGAATATCTTTTGGATAATCCTGTCAATACTAATGTATCAAAACAGGGTTCGCACAGACTCCTTGGACTCCTTAGAAACTACTTAGAAATGAAAATGTTCCCAAGTAGTACTTAGAACTACTTAGATAAACAAAATACTCCTTAGAAACTCCTTAAATTGTATTGCGTTTTTGCACGCGAGCGATATTGCTCCCGAAAAAGGAAAAAAAAATCGCGATTGTAAAACGCACGGTAAACACTTTATGCACGTGATTCATCAGAAGTACAGCAGTGATTGCAGGGATCTCGCGGACGCGCGTAAAATACGCAAAAAATAGGTGATGGGACGCAGTAAAATAGCTCTTACGCGTCCCGCGAGACGCGCAATTTCGTTAAAAAATTGTGAAATGAGGACTATTTTTTGGCAAATTTCGTCAAAGATTCACGAAAAAATGGCTAATTTTTTCTAATAATTTCGAAAAAATGGAGAGATTTCCTCAAAAAATTGCGAAAAAACGAAAAATTTCGTCTAAAAATCGTGATAAAACGGCAAATTTTGTCAAAGAATTTGCGAAAAACGACGGATTTCGTCAAAAAATCGTGATAAACCGGCAAATTTTGTCAAAAAAATTGGGAAAAGCAGCAAATTTTGTAAAAAAATTTCGATAAAACGGCAGATTTCATCAAGATACGCGAAAAATGGCTAATTTTGTCACAAATTGCGAAAAAAGGCAAATTTCTTCAAGAGATTCGCGAAAAAATGGCTAACAGTGTCACAAATCTCGAAAAAAACGGCAAATTTCCTCAAAAATATGCGAATAAACAACAAATTTTGCTAAAAATTCGCAATAAAACAAGATTTCATTAAAAAATTGCGAAAAAAACCCATTTATTCAAAAGATTCGCAAAAAAATGGCTATTTTCCCCAAAATATCGCGAAAAAACGGCAAATTTCGTCTCAAAATCGCGAAAAAACGGCAAATTTAGTCAAAATATTTGTGAAACATTGGCAAATTTCGTTAACCAATTCTCGAAAAACGTAAATTTTGTGAAAAAATCCCGAAAAAACGGCAGATTTCGTCAAAAGATCGTGAAAAGACTCAAATTTTGTCAAAAGGGGAAAAAAAAATGTTAATGCCTGAAGTGAATTTTCCTGTTACAAAAGCTAATTTTCTGCTTCAAAATTATTTTTACTTTCTTCTATCTTCAATAGAAGAAAGTATTGTAATTGAAATTTTTTTCGACATCCGGTTTTCGACGGATTTACACGTTTTAGAGGTCAGAGATTCCAAAAAACATGTTTTTACAAAATGTCTGTCTGTCCGTGTGTCTGTATGTGTGTCTGTGTGTGTGTGTGTCTGTATGTGTGTATGTCGCCATTCTACCATCAAAAAGTGTATGAAGTTAAGCATAGAATTGAACCAAATTTTTTGTGAATATTTTTGGCTGTGGCAAGCAGGTGCTCCTTCAGTTTTGAAATATTCTGCCGGAAGGGGGCGCTGTAATCGCCATTTTTGTGCCATTTTCAATATTCTACCGACCAAAAGTATTTGAAGTTATGCATCGAATTGAACCAAATTTTTTGTGTATGTGTATGACTATGGATAATTGGTTCTCACTGAATTTGAAAAAAATCCGCCGGAAGGGGGCGCTGCAATCGCCATTTTTGTGCCATTTTCAATATTGTACCGACCAAAAGTATATGAAGTTATGCATCGAATTGAACCAAATTTTTTGTATATGTGTGTGACTATGGCTAGTTGGTCCTCCCCGAATTTGAAAAAAATCCGTCGGAAGGGGGCGCTGCAATCGCGATTTTTATGCCATTTTCAATATTGTACCGACCAAAAGTATATGAAGTTATACATCGAATTGAACCAAATTTTTTGTGTATGTGTATGACTATGGATAGTTGGTTCTCCCTGAATTTAAAAATAATCCGCCCGAATGGGGCGCTGCAATCGCGATCTTTGTGCCATTTTCAATATTGTACCGACTAAAAGTATATGAAGTTATGCATCGAATTGAACCAAATTTTTTGTGTATGTATATGACTATGGCTAGTTGGTCCTCCCTGAA
The DNA here is from genome assembly GCA_964019185.1 of Maratus speculifer. Taxonomy (NCBI): domain Eukaryota; kingdom Metazoa; phylum Arthropoda; class Arachnida; order Araneae; family Salticidae; genus Maratus; species Maratus speculifer. Next base: position 368,094,137 of record OZ025291.1, read on the forward strand.
ATTGAAAAAAATCCGTCGGAAGGGGGCGCTGCAATCGCGATTTTTATGCCATTTTCAATATTGTCCCGACCAAAATTACATGAAGTTATGCATCGAATTGAACGAAATTTTTTATGTAAGTGTATGGTTATGGCTAGTTGAATCGCCCTGAATCTGAAAAAAATACGCCGGAAGGGGGCGCTGCAAGGGCGAGTTTTATGCAATTTTCAATATTGCACCACATAAAAGTGCATGAAGTTAGTTCTAGAACTGAACTAAATTTTTTGTATATGATTTTTTTTTGGTAAGGCAAGTAGGTCCTCCCTGAATTTGAAAAAAAAAATCTGCCTATGATTCTATTGTCCATCGGCTCGTGCAGAGACGGAAATTCGTTTTTACTCCTATTAATTGATTAAAGCAAAATTTTAAGATGAAAATCAAAGTTGGCATGGTATTGAATTAAAATTATTAAAGCATTAAAATGAGTAACTATTTTTTTTAAATACTAAAATGTACGTATGAGATAGAAGAAAGTTTTGGGATTGGCACATCCAACTAGTTTTTGCTGCTCTAAAAACGGATTTTCGTGATTCACTATCCATTTTTGACTGCTCCAAGTCTTTCTGAGTAAATGTGACTCAGGAAAACACCCATTCATTAAACAAAAAGTCTCATCACTTTACTCAACAACAGTATTCTTTTTTTTTTTTTCAGCAAAAATGTTTTTTTTTCTATAAATCAGTCCTGCCCCTTTTAAAAAAAAATGCAAACAATAGTGATACTTGTAATCTTCTACTTTCAAATGTTCAATATTTTATAGTTAAATTTGTATCTTGCAAATTTATTTTTAAACAAGTAAAGAAAATATCTCATAATTTTAAAAACAACTAATATTGGTTTTATATTTTTATTTATTATTAAAACAATAATTATTGAATTTCATTTTTCTAATGCAAATGAACAAGTTCAATTTTTGCATCTAAAAATATGACCTCCTTGGATTTTTTATGTACTCCTTGGATTTTTTCTTCCCAACTCTGTATGAACCCTGCAAAAGCACTCAAGCTGTAGATTATGATTTAAGTGGCTTATTGTAATAAACTGTGTTCATTTTTGTATTGATAGTATGTATACTCGTAGAAAAATTAAGGTTTTTATAAAAAAAAAGTCACACATTTTTCCAAGATTATTGCTTATAATTTGCAGAGTTCTTAATATAAAATAATTTTTTTAATGAAAATATGGCAAACAGCATTGCACACGATACCCTATAATCAGAATTAAAAAAATAATAAATATTATATGAAAAATGAGTAGGTTTACTAAATAATTTTTCACTGCGCATGCGTCATTTCTATTAAAATTTCATTTGTATATTATGTTAGCTAAATGTACAGAGCAACTTTTGTGAAAGTCTCAAAATCATAGCTTGAAAATTCTGAAAATAATCGTCAATAGAATAAGTTGAAAGTCCGTTATTCCCAAAATGAAGCAAAAACAAGAGGAATTGTATTCATATTTTCATTGATTAGCGTCAATATAGAATACACAATATGGGACGTACTACTACATTTGGATAAACCCCCTCATTTTTTTGTTTCATTTTGGAAACAACGGTCTAAAATCGCGAGTGGACGGTCATCTTTGACCATATAGTGTATACTCACCAATTATAAAAATCCGCCTCTTGGCTCGAATGCAGAAGCACATTATTGCTGCTGTGACGGATATTGACAGGAGCATTCTATTGAATGCATAAACGGAACGGGATTACCAGTGGGATATGTAGCAGCTGACTAATATGACATACATTGAACATTTGCAGTATATATCTTAAACTTACTGAGTATATGTATATTTTTATGTGTCACCCTTGTACGTCACATATTTGTAAGTAATTAGTCATTTCAAATCCGAAGGGTTATTTAGGCTAACTCTGCATTTTCAAAATTTAAAGAAAAAAAAATTGGTAATCTTTTGTCGCCAATGAATTTCGGAAAACTTTACGTTTAGTTATATGCAATAATTAGTTTTCTCAAACGGAAATATCGATTTTCTAAGGTCCCAGTTATTAATAAAACATTATAACTGCGCCTATTACTGAATTTGTACATGCAAGAGTAACAAAGTTACATAAATTTTATTGTTAATTATATTACAATTCTGTTAATTTAATACTCTGTTCTAAAAAAATGTTTGTTGTAAGGAACGTTATTAGTTAAGAATTTATCATTACTAGTATTTCAATGTTAACTCTCCTTATAAAAATGTTCATTTAGGTAAATCTATGGTGACAAATCATTTTGAACTGTACGCCTACATTTCTTTTCTGAGAATCGTTACAACTATGACATTTTTTATTAAGAGTGCATATATTCTTTAAAATGTATTATAATAACAGTTACTTTATTTAAAATATCAAATAATGCAATAATTCTTTAACATTATCGCGAATTCAAATATCTTGACAATTCTTAAATCACGGTATGATGTGCAAGATATAAGAAATGAAAATAAATAAATAAAACTATATATATCACTCAATTACTACTAATCCAAACAGACACATTGTTAACTTACATTTAAACAACGCACACATAACTATATAATCACTCAACTACGACTAACCCAGACACATTGTTAGCTTACATTTGAACAACGCACACATAACTATATATCACTCAACTACGACTAACCCAAACAGATACATTGTTAACTTACATTTGAACAACGCGCACAAACCTGAATTATAGATAAGTATTCACCAGAAAGCATACTTTATTAGTACAAATTTTTCAAAATGTATTACAATAATAGATACTATATTTAAAACATCGCAAACTATAACAAATCTTTAACAATACTTCGAATTCAAATAACTTGACAATACGTTACGCCCTGCTACTTATCAAAGCTTAATTCATAATATGAGTACGTAATCCAGAAAATAAATACTAAAATCAATGCATAATACGCAAGATATAAGAAATAAATATAACACCATATCTACACAACTAGGACTAACCCAAACAGATACATTATTAACTTACATTTGATCAACACACATAAAAATGAAATTCAGTTACGTTTTAATAATAAAGCATATTTTATTCAGACATATTTTTCAAAATGTATTATTAATAATAGATAATTTATTTAAAACAGAAAATACTTAAATATTTAAATACTTAAAACTAGGTATGATATGCAAGATATAAGAAATGGAAATAAATAAATAAAAATATTTATCACACAATTAACACACAACCCAAATAGACGGATTGTTAAATTACGTTTTTGGCAAAACATACAAAAATGAAATATAGTTAAGGGTTATTAAGAAAGCGCATTTTATACAGACATTATAGTTATGAAATATAAATAAATACTTGCATATTTCTAAGATTAAATGTGTCAAAATAAACTAGTCGTTGGGGGCCACCGTAATACTTACCCATCATGGATATGTATATGAAAATGAAACATGTGAAACTATTTATACAATGCATTGCAATTCATAAACAAAATTTAAATATTGTTAATATACATAGTAATGCTATATTAAAGAACTGCTGATGTACCAATTTCGACAAAATATATAAAACACAAAACTACTCATGTAGTACCGAACTGCGTAAAAGAAACATCCTTATAACTCCAAAAATAATAATTCTATTAATTAACAATTAACTGCGTCGGATTAAGCGTCTCATTTCCAATTAAAATATACTTCTGAATTGAAATTTGAATGAAATACAGGGTCATGAAAAATCGAAGAATATGGAAAACAAGATTAAAAATATCTCGGCAACTAATAACCCGATCGACTTCGTTCTATATGCAAAATGTGTGTTATTTTATTGCCTTTTACGTCCATTCCTTAGAACAAAAAAATTCGAAAATTTTTATATACCTTTCATCAGAACGAATTTTTCGAGAGTCCGAAAAAAATAGTTTCGGATAATCGAGGTTGCTCATATTAAATAGGGTTCGTCCTATTCTTACATACTAACTACATACCAAATTTCAAGTCTCTATCTCAATTTGTTCGGGAGATAGAGCGTTTACAGACAGACAGACTGACTGACAGACAGACAGACAGACGGACGGCAAAAAAAATTTTCTAAAAATATGTTTTTCGGAATCTCCACTATCTAAAACGTGTAAATCCGTCAAAAATTTTTTTTCGATTTTCAAAACGATTGCAAGACTTACCCTATACTACGTATGATGGGTAAGTAAAATGTCTATCTAAGTGCAACACAGCAGAATCAACGAGGACGATCCGTAATCGGTTAGAATGTTTTACCATAAGATAATAAAATATTGAAACATACTCCAGCATTCATTAAAAACAGAATGTTTGAAATAAAAATTGGGGATTTTTTGGTTCTTTTGATAATTCTAAATTATATCTATGGTTCAATACTGAACGGCAGTTTTTGACAGTGTAGTTAAAGACTAATTTTAAGTAATTAAATGACCACTGTGAATATATAAATAATGAAATAAAATTTCCTCTAAGAGGTATATTCTGATATAAGATTGAGAAAAATGTATTAAATAGTTATTAGCTATTTGAGATAAAAAATCACTAGAAAAAAATTATTACTACTTTCATATATATATACATTATATATGAGGACACCAGAAGCCAAGGGGTATAAGTGACAAAATTGAAAAACATAAACTAAATACGCAGACGACCTAAAAATATTTTTTTTTCATTTCAGGTAAAGAAATATAAGTGATTTTCTTATTATTTGCTGAGTTATAGAGGCAAAGCACTTTTTTCGAAAAACAAACAATATTGATTAATTATACATTTAAAGAAAATTGTACTTTATTTTTTAACATTTATTGAAATAAGAGTTCAAAGACCAGTATGTAACAAGCAGAAATTTCCTATTTCAATTCACTCAATTGTTATTGATGTTCCAATTTAACATCAATTATCTTTAAACTCAATTCACTCCAAATCGACATTTTGTCACTTGTACCCTTTGGCTTCTGGGCTCCTCATTTAATGTCGCATTTTCATAAAACGACAGACTTCAAGGGATTAGAATTAATTAAGATTTATTTAAGTATTCTAAAACATAGGAAAATCCTTTCACAGGTGTTTACACCATGGTTTCTGGAGAGCAAGTGCGTAGATGTACATTTGAAATTTCTCATCTCCCTAGGGTTACCAGTTAAAAAGGGTCATGTGTTTTAGTTAAATTAACACGATAAACTTTAGTTTCTAGCTGCCCTATAAAACCCGCGACTATTAGTCATGAGGCCCGTATCCAAATTGAGGGGCGATTTATTAAAAAACTAATTAATAGGTCTGATTTTTATAATTTCTTACATATATATATTTTAAAAGTTATATGTCATTTTTAAAAGAAATTATATGTGAAAATTTAAAATACATTTATTGGAATACTACTCACTTGTACACCTTGGCTTCTGGGGTCCTCATATATATATATATATATATATTAAAAAAAGATTAAGTTGAAAGAGCAGATAAGAGTTATTTATTTTATATGACTTTTTTAAAGTTTATTTTCTTAAGTACATAAGTGTAATCGATACATTTTTTAAGATGATTTTTTCTTTTAAGAAAAAAATTTTCTTAGCGATCCATTTTCCAAAGGATATGTTTTTTATGATTTAGTGGTATTTTTTTCTGTTGAGTTATCAAATGTTTTGAACCACTTTATATAAACAATCTATTTCAAAAACACTTTTTTGCAGTTTAGCAGCTCAACTGTGTAACAACTGATCCCTGATCGGATGAAAAAGAAAAAAAACTTTTTTCAAACCAATTTCTTTAAAAAGCGATTAAATGAAAGATCTGTAAAATACAGAAAAAATCGTCTGAGTAGTATAAGTTTTTTTAGGTGCGTCAACCATGTTTTGCAAACGCTAATAATAATAAAATTAGAAATAAAAGATTATTATTAATAAAAATAATGGTATATGACTATGGAGATGATAATAATGCGAAATCCTTGATAAGCAAAGGGAATTTTTATAATGTATTTATATAGAGTCTTTTTTATAAATGTGAAAAAAAAATAGCGAATAACATTAAGAAGTAGCGTAAATAAGGGTTAATAACTTCATGAAGATTCATAAAGATCGTAATATTACGTTCCTTATTTTGTTTTGTGTAGTGTACTTAAAGTGCTTTTAAATCGAATTGCGTTTTTAGTTAGTTTTACAATGAATTTTATTCATTAACAAGATAAGTTTTGTAAAATTCAGACATTTAAATAAATAGTGAAATAAAATTCAGCTACAATAATAATAATAATAATAATAAATAAATAAATAAATAAGCATTTTTGAATCTGTTCTGAATTCCTCATTAGTATATAGGAATACAAATACAAAAGCAATAACAAAAAGAATTGAAGTCAGTCAGATAAATTTCTCTCTGGTTAAAACGTTGCAGATTCAGGGCTGCTTCATTCATGGGAGATTCAGCCAACTTCTGCAGCGTTTCACTTCAGAAATGTGGTTATAGTTATATAACCACAATGCTGCAATTCGACTTAAATATACAGTCGGCTCTCGTTAATTCGAACTTGTCGGGACCACAAGAAATGTTCGAATTATCCGATGTTCGAATTATGGACAGTATGAAATGAGAACATGCTTAATATGGTACTATTACAAAGGAATTAATGTTATAGTGTTTTTTAAATTTATCATGTCTGTTATCATCAGAATATGACTTAATATTAAATTAAAATGTATAAATACATAAACTAATTAGAAGATTAGCAACAAGCACAATGGAAAAAAAAATCTGAAGAGTCACTGATGGACAGACGGGGCACTTAGAAAGTGGATATGAAATGCAAGGCGTTATATGTATACTCGTTCGGAACAAGTTCTAAAAAATCAAAGAAAGAAAATTGTTCAAATGATTTGAAATCCACGAGAAAGAAAGGAAGAATGAAAAATCGGAATTCTCGTTAGTTCGAATTAAACGATGTAAAGAGAAAATGAGTTCGAATTAATGAAAAAGTTTAACGTTATTCTGCCATTGAAAATTTCGGGACTTCATGTTTAGTTCGAATTAAGCGAAGATTCGAATTATCCGATTCCGAATTAACGAGAGTCGACTGTATGTGCATTTAGGAAATCTGGAATATGACCACTCTCTAATGAATGCACAGCAATTTATTTCAGATTATTTGTCTTAAATAGACACACTATCTTTGAAACCATCTTTTCAGTACTGATAAATACTGTAATAATATTGGAACAATATTTAGTACCGAATAGTAAAAATTAAATTTAATTAAAAAAAAATTCTTGTAGAATAGCCTATTTTACTTTTTTTATTTAACTTTTTGAAAATTCTTACTACTACTTTTATAATTAGGAATATTTTTGTTTCAGTTTTTTTCCACATTCATTAGAATATACTATAAATAACTGTATATAGATTTTTTGATGTATGGATTTTAAATTTAATATGTTTTTCTTTCTGTCGTGTACATTAAATAAGTGGTAAGTATTATCGCAGATTGCATAGAGGGTTTCGTTTAATATCTCCTTCGAAATACATTATCGTTAAATTAACAAACGAAATACGGTTTTTCGGCGCTATTTCTTTTCTTTAAATATTATTTCCTTATGTAAAATCTGAAACTTTATAAATTCTTTACAGAAACAGATGGAAACAAGTGTATCTAAGTAAATTATTCTAATACAGCATTTTAGCATTTAGATATTGGATATAAGTTAAAATATTTTTTAGAATTCCCAGCCAGACGAGTTTTCCCCATAACGAAAGAAAGTAGTCAGCAAACAAAAAAAATGTGTTTAAGGATAAATTTGTTTCACATAAAAATATATTGGTACATAGAAATAAGCATTAATTCTAAGTACCTCCGTAAATAACTGCGAAATTTTATCATTTTCATGCCCTGAACAATTATTTCAAATTTTTCAATACTCAACTACTGTAAGAAATCGTTAAAAAGTAATTATTAAAAAGAGTTTCAAGTACACTGTAAAAAAAAATCTGCAAAGGTACTAAACCTTTTCTAGGAAACTGGGATTCCAAGAACTTTTCCTGTAACGGTAACAGCAAAAATTCAAGTTTCAGAATCGATTACATGAATTTTTCCTGTTATCGTTACATGAAAAGTTCTTGGAATCCCAGTTTCCTAGAAAATGTTTAGTACCTTCACAGATTTTTTTTTTTTACAGTGTAGAAAGCGAAGATAGACAAAAATATCCCACAGCTTCTTTATGTTACACACAGAGCGGGTAATGAATTCATAATCAAATAGCATATTTCACATCATATTACAGAAGAAGATTAACGGTCCCCAGTCGCCACGGGAAGACTAAACCATTTGACTTGGCGTCTAATTTTCGGCCTCGACGTCACCATTTATTGGTTAATTTTGTGTTCTTTCTCGCGATCATTTGAAGAAAATCGCGTTTTTTCTCAAACCTTCAGCAAGAATACCATGTTTTTCTTTTTCAATTTTCTTACCAAAATTCGTGGTTTTTCCGCAATTCTTTGACGAAAATAACGTTTTTCAGCGAAAATCGCGTTTCTTCAGCGCTTCTTTGACGAAAGTCACTTTTTTTAATCTTTTGGTAAGATTAGCTTTTCTTCTGTAATCTTTTGGCAAGATTTACGCTGTTTGTTAGTTTTTGTTAAAAATTAAGCCCTGATGGCAATTGGAATTTTTAGGTTTAGGTATCAGTGGCTCCTTAAAAGTTTTATTAATCTGCACCTATACCTCACAGCCAATCAATAGCAGTATCCGTTTTCAAGAAATCACATAAAGAAAAATGACAACAAATGCAATTTTTACAACGAATCCGAGCCAAAAAACTACCACCAAAATCTATTTCAAGCCTTTTTTGGGAGCGAGGTTGGTCTCGGTTTTGAGGTATTACTACGATGTCGTCTAGTCCGTAAAGGCGATAAAATATTAATTTTCTGAAAAGCATTAAATACGACGATGCTGATTTTAGCGGATATTTTTTACACTGCATTAATGCAATCCTTATTTTCTTTAAAAGTCATCCCTGCAAAGGAAAATTTTTTGTTTTGCTGTCAATTTTTCCAAGAATAAACATTTTTTAGCTGAATGTCTTACATTAAATCGTCCAATGCGTTGGACTATTATACACAAATAATCCAATTCGGAAAGCAGAAAAATTCATTGTAGTTCAGCAGCTTAGTAGGCAGACAATTTATCCCTTGATTCTTATAAAAAAGAGAAAATACCTTATTTTTTCCCCCTTTGAAAAAAAAAGTTAAACCCAAGTTTTTTTCAAATCCGATTAAATTAAAGTATTGAAAAGTACAGAAAATATCATATCAACATTGTGGGTTTTAAAGTCGGTAAGAGTATTTTCAGATAAGATTTATCCAGAATTTATCCATATAATAAAAATGAAAATAAAGTTCCAGGAGTAAAATAATTTTTTCTGTTAAATTCAATTAATCCATTTTTATGTCTTAGTGCATAATTTTTATTTATTTATTTACTTATTATTATTATTATTATTATTATTATTATTATTATTATTATTGGAATCGTAAAGCATTTATCGTTTTACCTTATATGATGTCATACTATCAAAGATTTGTATAACGTTTTAAATTATTATTTTTTTTAATAAACACAAAATGTAAGTCTTTAAAATGCGATGAAAAAAAAAAAAAAAAAACAAATGCAGCAAAAAATCATCGCAATATTAAAGAGTTTGGATACAGGTGTAAATAATCATTTTATTAAGAAATCACACTACTGCTAAATATTTGAAAATTTCTTCTTATTCTTTTTTTTTTTTTTCAGAACATGCGAAAGTGACTTAAGAATTTTTAAAAAGCACATCGCCCCGTTAAGTTGAAAATTTGAGAGTACACTGAAAAAAAAAACTTGTCGGATGTGCCAATCCCAAAACTTTCTTCTATCTCATACGTACATTTTAATACTTTAAAAAAATAGTTACCCGTTTTAATGCTTTAATAACTTTAATTCAATACCATACGAACTTTGGTTTTCATCTTAAATTTCTGCTTCAGTCAATTAATCGGATTAAAAACGAATTTCCGTCTCTGCACGAGCCGATGTACAATAGAATGATAGGCGGATGTTTTTCTTTTTAAATTCAAGGGGGACCTACTTGCCTTACCAAAAAATAATTATATACAAAAATTTTAGTCCAGTTCTAGGACTAACTTCATACACTTTTAAGTGGTGCAATATTGAAAATAGCATAAAATTCGCTATTGCAGCACCCCCTTCCAGCGGAATTTTTTCAAATCCAGGGAGGACCAACTAGCCATAGTCATACACATACACAAAAAATTTAGTTCAGTTCGATGCATAACTTCATATACTTTTGATCGGTACAAAATTAAAAATGGCACAAAAATCGCGATTGCAGCGCCCCCTTCCGGCGGATTTTTTTCAAATTCAAGGGGAACCAACTAGCCTTAGTCATACACTTATACAAAGATTTGGTTCAATTCGAAGCATAACTTCATGTACGTTTGGTCGGTACAATATTGAAAATGACACAAAAATCGAGATTGCAGCGCCCCCTTCCGGCGAAATATTTCAAAACTGAAGGAGGACCTGCTTGCCACATCCAAAAACATTCACAAAAAACTTGGTTCAATTCTATGCGTAACTTCATACACTTTTTGATGGTAGAATGGCAACATACACACAGACACACGGACAGACAGACATGTTGTAAAAAGATGTTTTTTGGATTCTCTGACCCCTAAAACGTGTAAATCCGTAGAAAACAGGAAGTCGAAAAAAAAATTCGATTACAATATTTTTTTCAATTGAAAATAGAAGAAAGTAATAAAGTACTTAAAATTGAATAAAGCGATGTCGTATTTGTCAAATTCGGTATGTTTCGATTAAAAAATGAACACACGCTTTCTCAATTTCGTAATATCATATGTTATCAAACTCGAGCAAAAGTACAATTTTGTAACCTGAAAACCTTAGTTTATTTTACTTATGGAGGCATAAAAGATGCTTATTAATATCGATATTAAATTATTCACAGTATTTAAAAATAATTGAAATGTGTTTGTACGTAATGCTCTTGTCATAATAATATAAAATATGCTTTTTAAAAAAATACTAACCGATTTAAAAAAAATACCAAGCTTGGCAACAACTTGGTACTAACGCATATGAATGCATAGTTTTAATATGGTTATGACTTGAAAACGTTGCAACAATGCAAGATGATTTGCGACAAATGATTATTTTTTTAATCAAATCCACATTTTGTTATTTTAAAAACATTCTAGTCACCAAAATTAAATGAAATTAAAAGATCTAGTATCGGTGTAAGAGTTATAGCCTGAAATTTTATTTGTTTATTGTACACACACATCTGATTTGTGTGCTCGACATTAAAGCCTGCGATTACCTGAAAAATGAACGCTTCTAATTGGATGACTGCTTCAAAAAGAGTTGGAATTTTCATGTTTTTATTTTTAAAAAGTTCTAATCGCAAGTATTTGATAAAATTGAAATGGGACCATGTGGGCATCTTAAACTTTCAAACAAAAAAATAATTATTAAAATCGGTTCATATTTACGGAAGTTATGAGTGAACAACAAATACATACAGGTCGAAATCATAACCTCCTCCTTGAAGTCGGTTAAAAATATTAGATTTGGGTACATTGATAATAATTTTACTATATTTCTTAATTCATAACCGATAAAACATTTCTTGTTAATAATTTCCTACTGAAAATAAACGTCAGTGCATTTTTTCGTTGGTTTATAGGTTATGAATGGCAGTACATACTGATTCATATGTGACCATAATTATGGACTGAAAAATGAGCACATGCATTTCGCGATTTTGAATACATTTGGACCGGAGATATTTTGAGTATGTGACGTACTTAAAATTAAGTACATTTTACTAAATTTTAAATACTTTTATTTGATTTATACCGACTAATTTGAGAAAAAAATAAATATATTACAGTATTTTTATTTTATTCTGTAAAACAATATGTTTTCCTTCTATTAATATCACCTGGCTTTCAATTAATTATGAAAAAATGCACCATTAAAAATATCACAAGTGCAATTGATATTCTTTGAAAAAACCGGCAATGTCTGGTCGCGATGATGCTAGATTTTCGAAGTAATACTGTACATTATTAATCATTTTTCTGAATTTTTTCTATATCAAATATTAGGATAACGTTTCTTCCCATTCTTTAGCCCCCCCCCCTTGTTAAAATGTACCCTTTCCCCTCCTCCTTCCGTTAAAAAAAATAATTAAAAAAATTATGATGAAACAACTTATTTTTCGCTACTTAATCAAATTTTCGTTTATAATGACGAAAGAATTTTTTACCAAATTTTGGATAATAACTATCAATTATTACTGTAAATCTCTATTTTACCTACATAAAGTATAATTTTCGACTTTGTATTCAGGAAACCCACTATAATTTTGTAAAAAAAAAGATGGGATAATTTATTTGATGGTATAGTTAGATTCAGAATTTTAAAAAAACATAATAAATTGACATATTAAAAAAAAAAAGTTTACTCTCATTTTGCGCGAGGTAAATCTCCCCCTTTTGCCATACCCCAAAACAAGCTAGTTTTTTTTTTTTTTTTTTTTGGTGGGAAGGGGGAAGGAAGGAACTCATCCGATTATCGTTTGCAATTTTCCAAATATCCGTGATACATCTTTACTCAATTTTTACCGGTATTAATATATGTAATTATGATGTGATGAAAAAAAATGAAACTTAGTTCACTTTTTAGCATAGAAATATAATTTAATGTATGCAGAGTTATCCTTTACGGCAATATAAACAACAAACAAATGTCTAAAACCTCATACGAATTAATGCAGTACATTTCTTATATTAATGAATTAAATATAGTGGCGAATCATAGTGATAAATAGTCAAAATTCTTCATTCCAATTTAATTCAGTTATTGAAAACTAATCTTTATAATTTTTTTACAGGGCATTATTATTTTTTTACCAACAATTCTATTATCAATATTGCAGCTAGAAAGTAACAGATTTATCATACAGAAATATTGGACACGCGTAAATTTCGCACTTCACCAGTTATTATCATATTTAGCCCGAGCGCAAACGCAATAACGTATTTTACTTTCTTGTTGCAAGATATTTCTAGAATACTACAGATAAATAAGATAATTAATGTTCATCCTTATCAAAAATTAGTTTGAAACAATTATTATTAATGATTGTTTTTGTACTCGAATTTCCTTAAGATGTACTTAAGATGACATTTTAATTACACTTTTCAAATATTAATTTTGTTTTTCAAAAATATTTTCACAACTTTTTATCTCTCTGTAAAATAGAAAAAAATCTTCGAATTGTATACTTTTATTGACACTTTCAGATGCCGATCTATTTTTTAGACTTTTTTTCTACACTCAAATTTATTGAAGTTCTGTAATTTATTTGTCAAATAATTACCGTGAGATACCAATGTCACTCATTCCTTTGAAAATATATAAATAGACAGGAAAATGACATTGTAATATTTGAGATGTCTTTTATAAAGTATTCTTAATATCATTTCATGGTTATAATTTTGCAAAAATTGATTTGACTTTCAAATCTATTTAACCTAAAGAGGAGATCTTTATGTTTGTCTATACGAAATATTTTTTATTTCGTTTTTCGAATAAGGAGGAAGATAGCAATTCGGAGGTTTATATTTATTAAGATTTAGTCAAGCTCCATTTACTTTTGCAATCAAAAACATTATAAATTTTGCTTTATTTGTCAAAAAATATGTCTCGTGTTTCCAATATAAACGTCACTTTTCTGCTCTATAAAAAAAGATAAATGCTTCGAAAAATATTACGAAATTCAGTACTGTTTACGAAAATGTAATGTATATTTTTTTAGAATTACATACCATTTCGTAAAGCATCCCTTTATCTTTTGAGACTTCAGAAAACAAAGTTATTTAGATATTTTCGAAAACGCTTCCATATAATTTTACAGCGTATTAATTTGCTTACAATGTTATAATTTTATTTTAAGTGCATTATAACGATTTGGAAACAATCGTACCAAGATATATATATATATTACCATCAAAGATCTTATCTTTGTACTATTCGATGAACATCAACTATTTGATTAGTAGGGGAAAGTCGGATAAAACCGGGACCCTAATGTTTTTCTTTTTATTACTGTACACTCTGTGAACAAAACGGTCAAAATTTGTATTAAAACGATAAATTGATTCCTTAAGAAGAAGAAAAGTATTCATTCAGTCGCGAACAATAGCAACTGAGATCATAACAATACTTTTTTTTAAAGTGTGCAACATCCCGGTTTTTTTCCGACCACTCTTTCAAAATTTCAGCCACAAAATAGCTCAAGTTCAGCTGAAATCCACTCATCTCAATGTTGAAAGGCAGCTTCTCAAAAAAGAGTTGAAATAACTCGAGTTTTATTCAATTTAAATGAAGTTGAGCTATTTAAATAACCAATTTAGATCAAGAATATTCAATTATTTGAAAAACAACTCTTTTATGATCGAAAAAATTACAGCTCTTTCATGAGAAGGCAAATAAGTTCTTTCGTTTTAAGTGTGCAGGTCGCACAAAACCGGGAACTTGGAAAAAATAATTAAAAGCACATTGTAACTTTGCAATAATACCATTTATTAAAGAAAAAATTGCAGAAATTGCCATATCTTACGTATAGAATGTGAATCTATATTAAATCTACGTTCTGTTTTAAGAGTTAAAAATGTTAGGCACAAAAATCATGAATGAAAATTCGATCTTGTTCATCTGCATTGCTGCTCGCTTCATGTGACCACTCTCTGCAGTGAAGTCATACTCTCCTTAGGTATAGCTTTTTCATATAAGTTGTTGCAAAAGATGCGTGTTTAACTTTTATCTTCTCCTTGTTTGATGTCAAGTTTTTTTTTCTCTAGCCACTTTTTTTACAATTCAGTTTTTTGAAAAAAATTCTCTCATTTTGAAAAAAATTTCTTTATGGCTAAGTTCTTCTTGTCTTTATATTTCATCCTTTCTTTTTTTTTCTCATTCGAGTTCTAATTTGTAGGATGTTGAAATGAGAACTGTTGTTTTCCCTCGCCACTTGTCAAGATTCCCGATGGTCCTAGGGTCCGTTTGTACTAGAATAGGCTTTATATCCTGTGGTGAGACAGCAAAAAAAAAACGCCTGATATCTCGCCTGATGCCCAGGCCTTGAGAAGACGTAGAAGGTTGCACAGAAACTATAAAGTCTGCATCGTTGTCTTCTACAGGAACTGGACCCTGTATATTGACGATGGCTTATAAGCGGGCTTCATGTCGAGAACACAAGTCAGATGTATGTTGTTCAATAAATAAAGAAACAAACAAATAAACAAGTCGGCGTTGCTTTCCTATAGACCCATTCAGTTTCGCATACTGAGGCTAATAGTTTTCTACAGGCAGGTCTATATCAGGATCCTGTTTTTGATGAGGCAAATTTTTAGATTCAGCGAAAGGATTATTTTCCATTTCGATGGGCCTCTCAGTTGATGAAAATCGATGATTTCCTCAACTCTGTGGTTTCCTGAGAAGAATTCTATTAGAAGAATTAGAAGAATTCTAAGAAACATTAGAAGAATTACATTAGAAGAATTCTATTTATTGCGCACATATTTGGAACAGTTTTTTCACTTGCAGCCAGACATTCATGTGTTTTTCATTTCTTATTTATAATATTACTAGTGTGGTTTTAGTTATTAATAAAAACACACTTTTTACACCATTAAAAAAAAGAATACGAATATTTTCGCTTCAGAAAGTAACTAAAAACAGCCTCTAAACCGTCGTTTTTTGAAAAGTGACATTTTGCATGTAAAAAAAGAAAAAAAAAGGTTATTAAACGAAAATTTATATTGTCAAAAACATAATATTTATGAAAATGAATTATCTATGCAGACGATTTTTTTCAACAAAACAAACTCGTCTAACATATACAGTGGCGGTCAAAAGTTTCCGGCCAGCAAAAATTTTTCAGTTAATTTGTAAATATACCCATATGAAAAGGAATCTCAAAGCGATACTTATACATTGTATTGACATATTAGTTAGGAACTTAATTATAGAAGAACGTGTAAATATCAAAAAAATTTTGACAAAATTAAATATAAAAGAAAGAGCATGTTCTCAAAAGTTTCCGGCCACTTATCATTCTTTAGTTTTTTCTATCCATAAAGTTTTGGTTGTGTTTATGAATGAATCAACGTGTATAGCATAGTTTAAATTCAAATTTGAAAAATTCAACAATTATTGTTCATAAATAAGTGATAGTTTGTCGATAAAAGGCCAATCTTCTAGAGATATTGCGGCTAAGTTATCCATCGGTAAAATAGACTGTAAACAATATTTACAAAATTATATAAAGATGGTTATGGCTTTCAGGACTTTCAGAGGTCCGGAGACCCCGGAAAATTACTATTCCTGAGGACAGAATTATCAGGAGAAAAACCATTGATAATCCGCATGAAAATTCCGTTGCAATATACTGCGATTTACGGAATGAAAATATTGCTGAAATAAGTTAGTCTATCGTGTTATGATGCTGACGTGATACAGAACTTTATGGAAGAGTCGGTGTTAAAAAATTTTCAGAGGTAAAAAAAATACTGACGTACCCTACTTTCATTTTCCAAGGAACACAATGTCTGGTCAAGTGAAAAATGGAAAAAAGTTCTATTTTTCCATCAATCGAATTCGAAACAGTTTTGGAAGTGATGGCAGACACAACGTCCGATGACCTAACAACAAAAGATGTGATTAGACTTATGTTATTCCTACAATGAAGCATGGCGGAGGAAAAGTTATGCCGTGGGGAGTATTTTCCTCAAAAATTGTCGGTCCGTTATTTTAAATCCACACCCAGGTGAATTATACAATGTATAAGGATATCTTGCAAGACTATTTTCTGCCTTACTAGAGAAAAAAAATTTGGTCTTATCTATTTTCTTTAACATGATAACGACATAAATAATGTTTGCAAACCTCGATAAGCAATGGATTTCGCACAAAATCGTTTTTGAAATGATCAACCCAAGCGCTCAGCATGAATCCAATAGAAAAATCTTTGAAAAGAAGTTGACAAAAGTCTGCGGAACTATAAATATTCCAACTCAGCAAAAATTTCGCCCAAATTGCAAGTAATGTGGGAAAAACGTACTATAGACGATCTTTAACCGTTGATTGTATGAATGTCACGTTGCTTCGCCGCAGTACTTATTGCTAAAGCTAATAAAATAGTAATACAATAAAATACTAATCGTAAGTGTTGTTGATCACTGTAATTTTCTATTACAATACCACTTTTTTACAAACTTGTGAAGGCGGCCGGAAAATTTTGAGAACATGAGTTTTCCTTTATACTTAATTTTGCCAGTTAAATTTATTGATATTTACATGTTCTTCTATAAGTAAGTTCCTAACTATTATGTCAATAAAATGTACAAATATCACTTTGAGATTCCTCTTCATATGGATATATTTACAAATTAACTGAAAATGTTTTTGCTGGACCTTAAACCGCCACTGTATGCGTATAGTCTCTATGAGCTTGAGAATTTCTACCTAGTCATACATATAAAGGTGCACATGCATTATTGCTACACCAGATTTTAAGAGGAAATGATAGATCAGAAGAAACATTTTTTGATTCTTAATACGAATAAGAACGATACCAAGAAAAGTCTGTAAGAAGGAATATTAAAAGGATTTTTTATTTTTCTTGTACACATGTTTGGCACAACTTTCCCCCTTGAAATCAGAAATTCACGTTATCCATTTATTTTTGGCAGTATTACAGCTATAGCTGTTATTATAGAAAAGCCACACTTTTCACAGCATTTTAAAAACCAAATACGTTCAAAAAGTTACGAAATATAGACTCCAAGCCATCGGTTCTTCAAATGCGACATTTTGCATGAATAGAAAAAAATCAGTTACCAAACGAAAATCTATATTTTCAAAAACATATTATCTATAGAAATAAATTCTCCATGCAGACGATTTTTTACAACAAAACAAACTCGTCTACGAAATATGCAAATAGTCTCTGTAATTTCGACAATTTCTTTCTAGTCTTTTGTATAAACATGCACTTGCATTATTGCTGTATCAGATTTTCAGAGGAAATAAAATAAACTTTTTCAAAAAAAAAAAATACACAACCGACTTCAATCAACGCTCTAAAAAGAGTTAAATAATTCTTTAAAATACCCTAATGATGAATTGTTATCTAATAACCACACATCAGATATCATGTACCGACAAAAAAAATGGTTATAAGTTTAATACATAGAACTTAATATCCAGCAAATATGGTTTTTCTAACAGAATATTTTTTACAAGAGATTAATTTACATATTTTTGATTTAATTTATGAATATATACATATAAAAAGTAATGAATTACTTTTTGAAGTTGGTGCCAAACGATCACAATCAATAATGATTTTTACCATTTTATTTATGGTATTAGACATAATATAACCACAATTCTTACTATACTTACAATAGTTTGGCACCAACTTCAAAAAGTAATTCATTACTTTTTATATGTATATATTCATAAATTAAATCAAAAATATGTAAATTAATCTCTTGTAAAAAATATTCTGTTAGAAAAACCATATTTGCTGGATATTAAGTTCTATGTATTAAACTTATAACCATTTTTTTTGTCGGTACATGATATCTGATGTGTGGTTATTAGATAACAATTCATCATTAGGGTATTTTAAAGAATTATTTAACTCTTTTTAGAGCGTTGATTGAAGTCGGTTATATTTTTTTTTTTTTTGAAAAAGTTTATTTTATTTCTTACTTTTTAGTTATTTATACCGTAATACTTTGTTTAATTGGTTGGATAGTTGCGGTGTAATCGGTGAATATATATAAAAAAAAGTACATATGCGGTCGAATTGATGATAACCTTCTCTCCTTTTTTAAGTCAGTTAAAGAAATAATAATACGGAAAAATACTGTATGTTATACATGGATGTCAGGAATGGGGTTCGAACCCACGATCTATTTCGAGAACCAGAGATTAAATCGCGTGCCTTAGATCGCTCGGTTATCCTGACTGCAATTAAAACGGTGAACAACGCCATATTACTTTTCGCAAGTCAATTATTTTAGCACACTTTCACTGATAAAGTACTGAGTTGCTAAAAGATCTCTGATACTCTGTGCTAAAGGTTAAAAACAAAATATTCTTAATAGCATAATTAGTATATATGTACGTCAGGAGTGGGGCTCGAACCCACGTTCTCTTTCGAGAACCAGAGCTTAAATTAAGCGCATTAGATCGCTCAGCTATCCTGATTGCAATCAACTCAGGGAACTTATTCAAGGTCATGTTATTTTTCGCAAGTCTATTAATTTAGCACTCTTTCACTGATAAAGTATTGAGGAGATAAAGGATATCTGATTCTCTGTGCTAACGGTTAAATACAAAATATTCTTAATAACATAATTAGTATTTAATTTGTAAAATATATGTGTAAAAATTGTAATGCTGAAAAATGTTATTGTATACATGCATGTCAGGAGTGGGGTTCGAACCCCC
Organism: Maratus speculifer; assembly: GCA_964019185.1. Taxonomy (NCBI): domain Eukaryota; kingdom Metazoa; phylum Arthropoda; class Arachnida; order Araneae; family Salticidae; genus Maratus; species Maratus speculifer. Next base: position 368,113,765 of record OZ025291.1, read on the forward strand.
GCTCTCTTTCGAGAACCAAAGCTTAAATCAGGTGCCTTAGACCGCTCGGCTATCTTGACTACAATCTATTCGGTGAACTTATTCAACGTCATATTACTTTTCGCAAGTCTATTATTTTAGCACTCTCTCACTGATAAAGTATTGAGTTGGTAAAAGATCTCTGATACTCTGTGCTAACGGTTAAATACAAAATATTCTTAATAGCATAATTAGTATTTAATTTGAAAAATATATGTGTAAAATTATAATACGTAGAAGGTTGTTGTATACATGCATGTCGGAAGTGGGGTTCGAACCCACGCCCTCTTTCGAGAACCAGAACTTAAATCAGGCGCCTTAGACCGCTCGGCCATCCTGACTACACTCCATGGCAGGAACCCATTCAACAGTTTTAATTAGCGAAAAATCACTAATTTTAATAGTTTTTGCCTGTTTACTAAAAAATTACTGAACCAATTTCTATGAAATGGAAGTGGTACCAAACCGAGAGTAAGCTCTTTAATTTAACACCAAAACTAAATTAATCAGTTGGATAGTTCTGGCGTAATCGGTGAATATACATTTAAAAAATACATACGCGATGAATTGGTAACCTCCTCTCCTTCTTGAAGTCGGTTAAAAATATTCTTAATAGCATAGTTAGTATTTAATTTGTAAAATATATATGTAAAAATTATATTACGCAATAGGTTCGGAAACTTATTCAATGTCATGTTACTTTTTGCAAGTCAATTAATTTAGCACCCTTTCACTGATAAAGTATTGAGTTGATAAAAGATCTCTGATACTCTGTGCTAACGGTTAAATACAAAATATTCTTAATAGCATAATTAGTATTTAATTTGTAAAATATATATGCAAAAATTATAATACGGAAAGTTATTGTACACACGTATGTCAGGAGTGGGGTTCGAACCCATGTCACTTTCGAGAACCAGAGCTTAAATCAGGCGCTTTAAACCGCTCGGCCATCCTGACTTCACTCACGTGTAGGAACTAATTCAACAGTTTTAATTAGCGAAAAAACACTAATTTTAATAGTTTTTGCTTAATTACTAAAAAACTACTGAACCAATTTCTATGAAATGGAAGTGGTACCAATCCGAGAATAAGCTCTTTAATTTAACACCAAAATCAAATTAATCGGCTGCATAGTTTCGGAGTAATCGGTGAACATACATTAAAAAAAAATACGGGTCGAATTGATATCCTCCTCTCCTTTTTGAAGTCTGTTAAAAATATTCTTAATAGCATAATTAGCATTTAATTTGTAAAATATATGTGTAAAAATTATAACACGGAAAGTTATTGTACACGCGTATGTCAGGAGTGGGGTTCGAACCCATTGTCACTTTCGAGAACCAGAGCTTAAATCAGGCGCTTTAAACCGCTCGACCATCCTGACTTCACTCAATTGTAGGAACTAATTCAACAGTTTTAATTAGCGAAAAAACACTAATTTTAATAGTTTTTGCTTAATTACTAAAAAACTACTGAACCAATTTCTATGAAATGGAAGTGGTACCAATCCGAGAATAAGCTCTTTAATTTAACACCAAAACCAAATTAATCGGCTGCATAGTTTCGGAGTAATCGGTGTACATACATAAAAAAAAAAATACATACGCGTCGAATTGATAACCTCCTCTCCTTTTTGAAGTCGGTTAAAAATAGATAATAAAAAAACATTTTTTTAACTCTGAACACGAAAAAATAAAATAAATAAAAAGATACCAAGAAAAGTCTTATGGTAATCAATATTCCATCATTTATGGAAGCTAGGTTGTTATTTCGACTGAAATGTTGAACATTTTCCTTCCTTTAACTTCAGTATTTCCAGTATGTATTTGCCCCACCAGTGGCCGAGAGGTAAAGACCTCTCAACTGGTAGACGGCAGGTGCTGGGTTCGAACCCAATCGCGGCTGTCGGCCTAACCGTTCGGAGTTTTCGTGGTTTTCTTCGAACCTTGCGTAAATACGGGTTAGGTTCCCTTAGAAAGACCCCCACGAAGGGCACTCCCCCTCTGGTCCTATATCCCTAGCGCAGATAATCGGACGACAAAAATAAACCAAACCAAACCAATCCAGTATGTATCTTGTAGTAATTTTCATCATTATTATGTGCTTAGATAGATTAACAGAAAATTTAATAAAATTAAAAAATTAAAAAAAGAAATGTGTAAGTATTTTGTGAACATCTATCAAAAAGAGATTTTTAATTTCTTCAGAATATCTTTGTAGTCATAATATGTATAAAATTGAATGCTCGTTATTGATATGCCTGTTTTTCACATGCAGATAAAGCAATTTTTATCGCGTAAAACAAAAATGTACCTTCCTAAGAAAAGTTGCAATTAAGATTCGATCATTTATGGTCGCTAGGTTTTCTTTTTGACCGGGTGTTTTAGCGTATTTTTAGGATTTTTAGTTTTTACCATGTAGTAGTTGTACTTTGTACTTTATTATATGTATTAAGGACAAATTAAATAAAATCTATGAAAACAATGCATTAAAATAACAAAAGAAATTTGTTCTGTGCGCAATGTATTAAAAACTGATTTCTAATTTTATAGAGGCATATAATTAGTGAAAAGGAATGAAATTTTCCGTTGAATGAAAAATGTGTATGGAACGGAGTATATGTCACCTCATATTCTATCCATTCAAGGAATCTGTGAAAGGGACGGCGATTTACTGACAATAATGAGGCCTAATCTGCAGTTGAAAATTAGCTGGCAATTCGTCATTCCTTCAGAGCTTTGTTGGGTCGACCGAAGATGTGGTGACATACACTCGGTGCTATACACATTTTGCATTCGACGATAGATTTCACTAATGCACACATTTTCTGTTGTTTAAAAATTCCATGATGGCGTATTGACGCCGTTGGAGGTATCCATGATGCAAACGATGAGTTTTAATGTGCTTCCACGCTATCACAGACGCATCTGGAATGATTGACGATATCGAATTCATTCCCAATAATTTGTACATTCTATAAGAGTATGCGTAGTCATCTTTCTCTTTATTACTTTCTTTTTATCTCTTTATTACTTACCTCTTTTTTATCTCTTTATTACTTACTTCAAATTTCGGAGTTATTACAGCAATGCCACTTTCATTAGGTCGAAAAGTACATATGTTACATACATACTGTTGTATTATAAATTTTATTACAAATGTTTCATATTATTTCTCTTTTTCATTGCATTCAATTCATGTATCTTTCAATAAATCACGTATGCACAAATGTTAATTTTACATGTTTTATTCTAAGGTCGTACCAGTAATTATAGTTTTAGAGAAAAACACAAGAATTAATGCGTAAATTTTTTTGCGGGACATTTTTTCTGGATGGACGCCGGATTGTCTATATAACCATAAATATATATTAAAAAAAATGGAATCATTTCTTAACAAATTTTAAAAGAAGTTTTTTATTTGTAAGATTTGTTATATTATATGCATAATTTGCTGGAAAGGAATGTGTTTATTTATATTGGGCAGAAAGTATCGGAAGACAAACTAATAAAAGGATAATTTTAAAAAATTAAATTTAGAGCATCCATAAAGTATTACATATATATATACAAACCTGGTTTTATTCCGGTTGCACATGATCTTTAGATACAGTAAATTATAGAGACTATTATTTATTCATCAGTTGTAAGTTATCCTGTGGTTATATATATATATATTTTTTTTTCCAAAACTTCCAGCTTTCACTTAAACGTCAATTTTTAATGTTTTCACATGTTTTTGCCGTATTCCTTTTTTGTAATTGAATTCAGCGAAGTTTTCTTTTTCGGATTTTCAGTCGTATCATATCTTTCCTAGAATGCTGATTTCTAAATTCATTTTGCAAAAGAACTTTTTTAATTTTTAGTAATCATTCTCAGACTTTTTTCCATAATTTTATTAATATTATGGAGTACTACCGAATAAAATATTACCGAATACTCGTATTTCGAGATGGAAAATATGACACGTTTATAATTCTGTGGTAAATAAATTATTATGATCCAAACAATGCTTAATCGTTGCATATAAATAAACATTGTTATTAATAATTATATGTAAATAATAAATAATTATGAATATTAATTTTTATTTTTTGTTTATTGTTCTTTTTCTTTCTAAAATTATTATTTTTTATTAATTTTATATTAACTTCTACAATAAAAATACAGTATTGTGGAAAACAAAATCGATTATTTCTGTATATCATTCATAACTTTAATTTTCAGAACATTCCAATGGCTGAGATATTCTTGTCTTAAAACTTTGTTGGCGAAGTATTTCTGCAAGGCACAGGCATCTATTACACCAATTTATTTGGTTGGCACCACTTTTTTTTAACATTTTTACTTATACTCTGACAGTCTGTGTTAGAGAATTTTACTAAAAATTGTACTACTTTCTAAATATGTTGATGCAAATACAATATAAAAATAAGCATGTACATAAAGCTTGGGTGGCTATTTGGTCAATACTCGATTGTAAAGGTTTAACGCTGGTAGGCGGAGGTGCTGGGTTTGAATCCAATTGCGAATGTCGGCATAAGCTTTGGAAGCTTTCCATGTTTTAAAAATTACGTAAATACTGGTTAGGGTCCTTTGCAAAGAGCTCATTCCCTTCGGGCATACATCTCTAGAGCAGATAATCGGCCGTCATAAACTACAACCTTTAGTTTGGAGTAAAAAAGATTTTAATTTTATATGGACAAAGTAAGATTTTCATTTATCGTTTGTGTGACAGAAAAATGAAAATGACGAAAAAGTTTTTAAACAGCTGGTTTGTAGTCTGTTTTACATTTAAAAGTACTTTGATTATTATTATTTTTTTTGAAAATATAAAATTATTATATTAGTTTTCCTGTATCACCTTAATTTTTGTATTTCCGAATTTATGGATGAACACCTAATATATTTTCTTTTATAACGCTAAAAATATTTGAGAAAAAGTGATAAAATATGTACTTATACTGGCTATTTTGAATCAAAGAACTCAAAAAGGTGTCTAACTTGTGTGTTACTATTTCAAAAATGAAAGTTGATTTAATTTTTTTACATACTAAACCTTTGAAAGATAATTTATGCATAGGTTTAACAAGAGTTTTTCAAACTTTTTTTGGTTGTCGGCACACTAAAAAATATCATAAGTTATTTGCGACACATCTGAGTAAACATTATGTAAAAGTTGTATGATATGTAGTATGCATACGAAATTAATTCAATGAGAGGTTTGTCCCTGTTTTCTTAGGCAAATTAACACAAAATGAAGTTCCAAAGTCCGAACATAAGTTCTCATTTTATCGTTAACTTTTAAAGATTTCACTTTTTGGACCCTTTTCTGTTAATCCATGAAGATGTGCAAAAGGTAGGAGATTTTTAATCGATTTTAAGCTGATTGTAGGGTACGAATTTTTCACAGAAATCCAAATCTCTTCCAAATTTTTATCGAAGAATGATAAACTTTCTCACATCAATTAGTTGTCCCTTTCCTGTTTTTGTCAAACTGGGTGCCTTGTAAATTACAAATGAGAAGTATAATTACGGGGGGAAGGAGTGATAAGGAAGAGAGTACATTGATTAATAAAAAATGTCGTCATTCCTTGGCATCATTGTAATGACACTAAGGAATTTTTATTGCTTGTGAAAACCTTCATGGCACATTCGATAACTTCTTCTGGTAAATTGGCGTGCCGTGGCACATCGGTTGAGAGACACTGCTTTAAATAAAATGCATTTTTAATAGTTCTTTGGTAAATGTAATTTTTAATATATTATTTGGAGCACCAGAGGGTTATCACGTTTCTCCCAGCACTGTGCGATCTGCTACACTGTAAAACAAAAATCCGTAACCCTGCAGATATAAAGTTGCCGAAATCTGTATGGTTACTAACACTTTATCTGTGCACCGTACAAGAAAAAATGTAAATCTACAAAAATAATTTTTGTGAAATTACAGAAATTTGTAACTTTATAAACAAGTCTACTAAAATTACAGTTATCTTACTAAAATTTTATCTGTAACCTGGGTCGCAGTCACATAAAAAACTTTTGTAATCCCAGTTTCCTAAACTATTCTGAGTAACCTTGCGGATTTTTTTATTTTCAGTACAAATCTGTATATGTTACATGAATTTTTGATGTTGCCGTTACATAAAAAGTTCAAGGAATCCCAGTTTGCTAGAAAAATTTTAGCAACTTTGCAGATTTTTTCTTACAGTGTAATATGAGAAAAATGGAGCCCTAAGACTCTGTCTCATTTCTTGTAGTACATGTTTTTTAGCAATAAAAGAATGTTTTAAACTCTAGACACACTCTCTTTTTACTATATTTTTAGATTTATGATATGTTACTTGTTTGATTTATTTGGTACTACTAGGTTATCCCGTGGACCAAAAAGTTATCGCCAAACTGTAAGATTAAATTGATGATCGTGAATGTCGCATTCAATGACATTAAATACGATTCATGTGTTTAAAATGTCATTAAGTGATTTTTATTTCGACTTTTTATTAATATTTTTATTAATATTCTACTAATTATTTGTTTTTTCGTTATTTAAAATAAAAATTATGTCAATATGTATAATTTGGCTATTAGTTTGGCGATTTGTATAATTTGGCGAAATTGGTCGACGGGATAACAGAGTAGTACCATTTATTTTTATGGATACACTTTATCATTACAATAACATTAACATGACAGACATATTGTAATGTAAATTTGACGCTTAAAATCTGCAATGATAAGTTTTACATTTTTTTAAAATCAGTTATAGAATATAAGTAATTACATATTTAACACATATATAACAAATACATACATAGCAACGTACAATGTAACATTACAATTTAACTTATATTATCCACATGGTAATATCACACAAAAATATAAAAAATGTATGTATAGTGAAGTATTAGAAATCAGATAATGATAAATTACTTTTATTTTATTCTTTTATTACATGAAACTAAAACATAAAATTCGATAGTCACAGTTACCATAATATCGAATATGTAAATGTTAAACAAATACGGTTTCAGTTTTAAAGAACTACATCTGCAATTTTAGTTTAGAAATATTTTAGAAAACAAAAAACTGCGGAATTTTAGTTTTCACTGTTTATTTAAAAATTCGCTCAGCAAGATTCAAGATATTTGAGATTTTGAACGTGTTTTGTTTTTTATGTTTACTTGAATATTAAATAAATATTTAACACGTATTCGCTCTTAAAATTCATATGCATAACCTACTCACATTTTCATTTTAATGAAATCATAAAATGCTGTATTAGCAGTTTCTTTTAAAGCGTAATAAAATATCTTTTAAAGCGATGTAGAAATTTTTAAAAAAAGAAAAAGCGTTTCAAAATCATGTTCATTTTCTATAATTTAATATTAATAAATCTGTTTCAAAATGAAAAATCTTTACATAATTTTTAGCTCTTAGACAACTAAAAATTTTATATCATGTCAGGGCTTGAAATTCAAATTTTCGAAGGAGGGGAGTCTCCCTACCAACATCTATAAATGGAGGAGAGTTTAGCTGTTTGGTAGGGGGGGGGGGGATTTTTAATACCCGCTATTATTTTATGTACTATTTAAAGAATTACCAGAATACAGACATGACAAAATATCACTGAAGCAAATTTTATCAACAATTCAGAATTATGCAAATTGTGCAAAAAAAAAAAAAAAACTTTTATATTGTCTAGTTTTTACTTCTGGTAAATTCTTTCCTGGTGCTAATTATTTTTGTTACAGATCTAATTATTGTTTTAATAATAATTAATACGAATTAATGTTTTAATAATTAATAAAACTTCTAATTAATTTAATTAATTTATATTTTTAATTTATAAATTTATAATGAAAACCAATATTATTTTTCTCTATATTAAATGTGCAAGATTCACATTTAATTATAAAATAATGCTTATTTGAGTGTAGAAGATAAGAAGTATCACTATTGTTCGCATTTCTTTTAAAAAGGGGCAAGTCAAATTTATAAAAAAAGACTCTTAAAAAACTAATATTTTTGTTGAGTAAAGGGGTACTTTTTGTTTAAGAATGGCTACTTTCAGGAATTGCATTCACTGAGAAAGATTTGGAGCTGTCAGACATGGATTTTAGAGCAGCAAAGGAAAAAATAAAAAAAAATTAATTGAAGCTGGAAAATTAGCTTGTTGAACAGAAAAATCCACTTCTGGCAATATTATTTTTGGAGGGAAGCCGGGGGGAGAGGGGTTCCCTTTGACGGAATTTGCATTTTTTCTCTATCTTTTAATGAAATCTGTCTTTTTTTTTACAATCTTTTCAGGAAATTTGCCGTTTTTTTGGGATTTTTTGACGAAATATTTGCTTTTTTTGCGAATTTTCTGAGGAAATTTGCCGTTTTTTAGCGATCTTCTGATGAAATCTGCCGTTTAAACGTGATTTTTTAATGAAAATTGCCATTTTTCACTATTTTTGAACGAAATTGGACGTTTTTTCGAGACCTTTTTGACGAAAACTCCCGTTTTCAGGATTCTGTGACGAAATTAGCCATTCTTTCGCGAATCTTTTAACGAAATTTGCGGGAAATCAGTCGTTTTTTCGCAATCTTTTAACAATATTTGCCGTTTTTTCGCAAACTTTCACGAAATCACGCTTCCTGTGGGACGCATAATAGCTGTTTTTTTGTGTGCCATCTCCGATTTTTTGTGCAATGTACCCGCTATAACGCGTCCACGGCATCACTGTTTCATAAATTTTGTAACTGAATGCGTTAATTATTAATAAAAATAAATATAAATAAAATAGAATAAAAAATAGGACCGGAAAATAGAACGAAATTCATCAATCGATTGCAGGGAAAAAATTGCGAAATTTGTCAATCGGTCGCGGAAAAAATCGTGATTTTCAATGATCTTTTGCGGTAAAAAAAACTCACAAAATATGTCGATCCATTGCACAAAATTCACAAAATGGTCATAGAAGTTGAGCATAGTTTCAAAATGCAAAATTTTTTAGGCAGGAGACTCCCGTCCACGTTATTGGTTTGGGCGGGATTTCAAAATTTTGGGCGTGAATCCCGCCATCCCGCCCTGAAATTCAAGCCCTGCCTGTAGTTTTGTTTTATTTATTTATCAATCTGCAATATAACATGCATTTATTTACGTACCATGCACTGAAAAAAATGAGTAAGTCGATATACTCATATCGAATTGAATATGTTTAAATCAAAAATGAACACATTGCTTTCTCAATTTTGAAACAGCATGTATTATCAAATCCAAACAAATGGCAATTTTGTACCGAGTACTGGTTTATCTCATTCATGGCGGCATAAAAGATGCTTATTAATGTATATATTAAATTATGCGCAGTATTTTAAAATATTTTTAAAGTATACTTGCAAATAATGCTCTTGTCACATAAAATAATCAATTAAATGTTTATTTTTCATAATTTTGAGCAAGAAATAAATGCCAGCATATTTTCATTTTAATTTGTAAATTTAGGTGGCAGATATTAGTAATTTATATTTGAACACAACAATGCAATAACTTGTCGTTGGGGGCCCACCGTAATACTTACCCATCATGGATATGTATATGAAAATAAAACATGTGAAAACTATTTATACAATGCATTGCAATTCATAAACAAAATTTAAATATTGTTAATATACATAGTAATGCTATATTAAAGAACTGTTGATGTACCAATTTCGACAAATTATGTAAAACGACAAACTACTCAAGTAGTACCGAACTGCGTAAAAGAAACATCCTTATAACTCCAAACATAATAATTCTATTAACTAATAATTTATTGCGCCGGATTAAGCGTCTCATTTCCAATTTAAATATACCTCTGAATGGAAATTTGAATGAAATACAGGGTCATGAAAAATCGAAGAATGTGGAAAACTGGATAACAAATATCTCGGCAACTAATAATCCGATCGACTTCATTCTTGATGCAAAATTTGTGTTATTTTATTGTCTTTTACTTCCATTCCTTAAAATAAAAAATTTCGAAAATTTTTATATACCTTTTATCAGAACGAATTTTTCGAGAGTCCGAAAAAAATAGTTCCGGATAATCGAGATTTTTGATATTAAATAGGCTTCGTCCCATCCTTACATACTAAGTACTTACAAAATTCCAAGTCTCTATCTCAATTTGTTCGGGAGATAGAGCGTTTACAGACAGACAGACAGACAAACAGACAGACGAACGGACGGCAATTTTTTTTTCTAAAAATATGTTTTTCGGAATCTCCACTATCTGAAACGTGTAAATCCGTCAAAATTTTTTTTTCGATTTTCAAAACGATTGCAAGACTTACCCTATACTACGTATGATGGGTAAGTAAAAAATGAGTGCATGTGTTTCTCAATTTTGAGAACTTTTGGATCGGAGCTATTTTGAGTATGTAAAGTACTTAAAATCGAGTACCTTTTACTCAATTTTGAGAATCCATTTTTGTCAGTATGACTTAGCAGAATTAAAAAAGTCCTTCCGGCAATGCCGGGAGGAAGAGGTAGCTTTCATATACTTATATATTTATTTATTTATTTTAAGGTAAGTTCATAAATACTAAGCTCAAATTAGTGGAAATAATCTTATAAAATTAGTGATTTTATAAGATTGAAACTAGTTTTTGTCAAGACTGAATATTAATAGGAATTTTTAGAAATTAGTCATCTTTTATTCAACCTGGTTTTATTTTAAGCGATTTAGAGAGTCACCAAATTCCACGATATCATAAAGTGTATGCCATTTTAAAGCAGCATTGTGGATCGTTCAGATCAGACCGTTTCAAAATGTCAGCCATAAGCAAAATTCAAAATGCTATAACTCAGTCATTTTTTAAGATATAGACAAAATAAAAAGTGTTCTGGAATCGTTGTTTTAAGTTCTAACACGTAAAAGAAAAATATTTTTCAATTTTTAATTTTTTCGCATTTAATTTTAAATTTTAAATTTTTTAAAAAAATTTAAATGGCCACCATTTTGAAACAAAATGGTGGATGATGCTGGCCAACGAACTCGGTCGAGAAATTTGTATGCACTATGCACATACCAAGTTTCATTGAAATCGGTTCATAAATACGCGTGTTATCACGTGACAAAAATCAGATCGTTTCAAAATGTCAGCCATAAGAAAAATTCAAAGCGCTATAACTCAATCATTTTTTAAGATATAGACAAAATAAAAAGTGTTCTGGAATCTTTGTTTCAAGTTCTAACACGTAAAAGGAAAATATTTTTCAACTTTTAACTTTTTCGCATTTAATTTTAAATTTTTAAAAAAATTTAAAATGGCCGCCATTTTTAAACAAAATGGCGGATGATGCTGGCCAACGAACTCGGTCGAGACATTTGTATGTACTATGTACATACCAAGTTTCATTGAAATCGGTTTATAAATACGCGTGCTATCACGTGACAAAAATCAGATCGTTTCAAAATGTCAGCCATAAGAAAAATTCAAAATGCTATAACTCAATCATTTTTAAAGATATAGACAAAATAAAAAGTGTTCTGGAATCTTTGTTTCAAGTTCTAACACGTAAAAGGAAAATATTTTTCAACTTTTAATTTTTTCGCATTTAATTTTAAATTTTAAATTTTTAAAAAAATTTAAAATGGCCGCCATTTTGAAACAAAATGGCGGATGATGCTGACCAACGAACTCGGTCGAGACATTTGTATGTACTATGTACATACCAAGTTTCATTCAAATCGATTCATAAATACGTTAGTTATCGCATGACAAATATCAGATATATATATATATGGTTATATATATATATATATATATATATATATATATATATATATATATATATATATATATATATGTCAACATTTGAGCGGAGGGTGGTTTTGGGGTCTGGGGGTCATGATCGGTGAAAATATACCAAAATTTTCCGGAAGTGCTTTCCTCCGGACGGCTGCAATAGGTAGCTTTTTATTTTTTGTAATGAAAGCTACCTAAAATTGAAAACTCCATTATAAAAGATCTGGTATAAATTTTTCTGGTATAGTACAAAGATTTGCGAAACTAGTGTAAAAAAGTAGTTACACACAGTCATTTTTTTTTGTTATTATTTTTGAAAAGCGTTAGAAGAACAACAATGAGAAAATTCAGAAACCAATATGTTTCCATAATAAGTAGAAAAATAGAAACTGTTTTTTTAAAACGCGATCCACAAGCATGTTAAACTTAAAAACCAGGCCAAAGTTAATGACTTAAAATTATGTTTTTCCCAAAATTACTTTGGTGTGGTAGCATAACCGATTACTAAAAATTCAATGCTTTTTTGCAGAAGCACAAGCTAGTGAACTCACAAGAAAATTATAATAGTTGATCTTTTTTTATTTTTGATTTCTGCTATATTCATTGGTAGATGACTTCCGGTATTTGACAGATTTTCACTTTTTGGGGGACTAGATCCTCAAAAATATGTTTATATATGTTTCTGTCTGTCCCTGTGTCTGTCTGTCTGAAAAGTAAATATATTTATTCATAAACAAAATTTTTTGTATATGTTTTGATTATGGTCAGCAAGCCCTCATACAATTCGGTGTAATAGCAATATCTAGGCCAGCAGTTGCCAAACTTTATTGGTACGCGATACACTTTTAAGTAAAAAAAAAAATTCGTGACCTACCTGATATGAGAATCTATCTAATATCAGAATGGAAAGTGTTGTATGATCTCGATAAATTATCGATTATTCTAACCTGCGAAAAGGCAAATTTTCGTACAAAGGATATACTACACTGTAAAAAAAATTCTGTAGAGGTACTAAACTTTTTCTAGGAAACTGGGATTCCTAGAATTTTTCCTGTAACTGTAACAGCAAAAATTCTAGTTTTAAAATCAGTTACATGGATTTTTCCTGTTATCGTTACATGAAAAGTTCTTGGAACCCAAGTTTCCGAGAAAATGTTTAGTACCTTTCCAGAATTTTTTTTTTTTACAGTGTACCAATAAAAAGAAGAATTGATAATACATAAAACAAAGATATTATAGGCCGAAAGGCGGCTACACACAGGCCATTACCTCATCAAGTTAACCGCAGAAATTCCACTATTAGAAGTGGTTCGATCAGCATATTAAAATGCAATCGGTCTGCCAAGTCGCATTTTAGTAGAAACCACCTGCAGACCCGATTTTAGCGGTTGTTTGATGGGTTTATCATTGCGTTTTACGGAACCCGAATGTATGAAAATATGCAAGACTAGCAGGAAAACATAATGCTAAACTTAACAGTCAATCACTAAAATGCGATTTGTAGATTTTTTTTCCTCCAAGATATGACTCAGTTCATCAGTGGTTCACATTTGCTGTATATAGCCGCCTCTCTCTTTATTATAAATATATTGAAAAATACGTTTAATAATTATAAAAAAAAACTTTAAAATTAGTGAGATTTATAGCACGTGTGTTTACTAATGAGGGCTTCGAAATCAGGAAAAAACTGGTTAATTAACCGACTTCCAAAAAGGAGAGGAGGTTATCAATTCAACGCGTAGGTATTTTTTTTTTTATGTATGTTCACCGATTACTCCGAAACTATCCAACCAATTAACTTGATTTTGGTGTTAAATGAGAGAGCTTGCTCTCGAATTGGTACCACTTCCGTTTCATAGAAATTGGTTCAGTACTTTTTTAGTAATTAGGCAAAAACTAATAAAATTAGCGATTTCTCGCAAATCAGTAGTAATATGGATGTCGAAAGAATTTACCAATGCCAGGATGGCCGAGCGGTCTAAGGCGCTTGATTTAAGATCTGGTTTTCGAAAGGCAGCGTGGGTTCGAACCCCACTCCTGACGTACGTGTATACAATAACCTTTTCCGTATTATAATTTTTAAATATATATTTAACAAGTTAAATACTAATTATGCTATTAGGAATATTTTGCATTTAACTATTACCACAGAGTATCAGAGATTTTTTATTAACTCAATACTTTATCAGTGAAAGAATTACTCAAAAAGAGAATATAATTGCGAAAAGTAACATGACATTGAATAAGTTCTCTGAAGAGAATGAAGTCCGGACAACCTATCGGTCTAAGGCACCAGATTTAATCTCTGGTTTTGAAAGAGAATGTCGGTTCGAACCTCGCTCCTGAAATATGTGTATAGTATACAAAAAAATTTTCCGTGTTATATATTTTTTTAAGTGACTTCAAAAAAGGAGAGGATGTTATCAATTTGGCGCGAATGTATTTTTCTTTATATGTATGTTCACCGATTACTTCGATACTATCCAACCGATTAATTTGTTTTTTGTGTTAAATGAAAGAGGCTACTCTTCCATTCGTCCTTCTTCCATTTCATTGAAATTGGTTCAGTACTTTTTTAGTAATTAAGTAAAAACTAATAAAATTAGTGATTTCTCGCAAACTAAAAGTAACATGGACGATGACTAAGCTCGCCGAATGGAGTGCAGTCAGGTGGTTGAGCGGTGTAAGACAGCAGATTTGATATCTGGTTCTTGAAAGAGATCGTGGGTTCGAACCCCACTCCTGACATACGCGTATGGTTTACAGTGATTTTTCCCGTATTATAATTTTTATTAACTGACTTCAAAAAATCGTTAACTTTTAACTAAAAAGAGAAAAATAAACTTTTCTACCAAAAATTGAACCGACTTCAAAAGCTACTGCAAAGTGAAAAATAATTTTTTTGCAGAATAGTATTAAGAAATTAAATTAAGAGCGTAGTATTTATCATGCGTATTATTATATTTATGTAGATTAATTTGATTTTTTGAAGTCGGCGCCAGCCAAGCCAAATTCAAAATTAAAATTAATTATCCAATGCAAATCGTAAAAGAATAAAGTTAAATTTTTAACTAAATATTAAATCGTAAAAAAACTCGTAGATACTTGGATGCGTGACTGGGTGATTCTCAAAATAGGGGACAATTTGTCTTTCAGCATACAAAAAAAATTGAGAGGTTTTCTGTCATGTTTTTATACTTAGATATGTTTGTCTTAATATTATTCATTATTTGCACTCAAGAATTACTCACTTTTTATTTAAAAACACCTTAAAATAACAAAATAAATGTTCAAAATGTCATTAGCATGGATGTCCACAGCAGCTGTGCCTTGTATATACTAGCTTTTTCAAGAGTTAATATCATGTTTATAAAATAAAACCAATGTTATTCTTTCTTTAAATTAATCAAGGAGAGGATTTATCCAATAAATTTCTTTTTAAAAATAAAATTATAGTATATAAAAAGAGAATTAAAGTTTGTTCTCCATATTCTATTTTCAAAACAAGGTCATACTATAACAGCTGTTTATTAATCAAAATTTCATTTTCACATATGACAATACTTTGAAAATATAAAGTTTCTCCATGGCAACAAGTAGCCATTTTATTCCAGCCTGAAAATAGAAGCATGTATTGTATTTTAAGAATAGAAGTTGAATATTAGGCGAGTACATCAATTGTATATGTCATTAGAATGGATAATAATTTTCATGTTTATTTTATAGTTAAAATTTTTATTTTACTTATTTGCATAGAACTTTTGTGTTTTAAAAAGCCCCAGAAAAGACTATTGCATTGTGATTATATTATGGCTCATAATCTTATTTAAATTAAAATTTGTCATTAGCATGGACAAATATCAGTGTCATTAGCATGGTTTTTCTGTCCATGCTAAAGACTCCTATGTGCATAAATGTAACTAGTACTTATATTGTATCCTTTTTAAAGTTTAATTTTACATATAAATTTAGGTATTACATTTATTATCCCTAAAATATGCATTAAATCTGTCAGAAAATCACTAAGACAGCTTCTTACACTGTTAGTGTCAGAATGTTGTTCATGTAAACAAAGTTTGCTCTTTGGTAAAGTTTTTATTCCCCTTATATGCATATATGTAAAAATGGAAACTATTTGTTGGAAAGGAAGGCTAATAAACGTAGAAAAAAAATATTTAAACAAGAAGAAAATAAAAATTTCTTAAAATATTTATTCCATTCAATTAGTTTTGTCATTAGCATGGCTCAAAAAATACTAATTAATTTTTTTAAAGTTAATTTTTAAATATATAGCTCTGCTGACTACATGAAAAGTATACCTAATACTACATTAACAACACATATTTTTTTCAGAAATTTTGCTAACAGTAATTTTTTTAAGATTTCATTTTAGAAATTGTCCCCTATTTTGAGAATCACCCGACTATTGTAAAATTACATGTAACTTGGCTTGGCTGGCACTGACTTCAAAAAATCAAATTAATCTACATAAATATAATAATACGCATGATAAATACTACGCTCTTAATTTAATTTCTTAATACTATTCTGCAAAAAAAAAAAAATTTCACTTTGCAGTAGCTTTTGAAGTCGGTTCAATTTTTGGTAGAAAAGTTTATTTTAACCTAAAGTTACTTTCTACACATAGCTTATTTCTGTTTTTTTTTTTTTTTTTTTTTTTTTTTTTAAGAATAAAGTAAAAAAAGCTCGTTCACACAAATATGCCACATTGAACGCAATCAAGAACTTCAGAGCTAATTTAGAGGATTTCGGGAAACTCTTCTCGTACATTCATCCAGAAGGAAATTAAGGATTTTTCCTTGAAAATTGTTTGACCTTAATGAAGAATCGCAAGATAACTAGCACTATTAGCTAGCTTTCTTCAGCTGTTGCGAGTTTTGAGATTTTCAAATGTTCCTCTTCAAAAGGATTGCTTATCCAAAATAGCGCAATTATTCAAAATTAACTTAATGACAAAGAGAGAAGTAAGTTTGTAGGTAATATGCACGCGCATCCCCGCTTTAGAGCGGGGCGGGAGAGGGGGTGATCAGGGGTCGCCATAACGATTGCCCGATTGCTTTTGCTGCCATATCTCACAACGTTATTAAATAATACCGACTCTATCCCCCTCAAATTTTTAATTTAAGCTAATAGTTTTCATGGTTATTGCTCTTGCAAATTATGCGTTACATATATTTTCAAATGGATGAAAGATAAGATATACAGTCGAGTCTCTATATAATGAAATCCATCGTTCAGCCAAAAAATTCGTTATATAAAAAAATTCGTTCAATAGAAAACGGCAAAAATTTTTTCATTTAATGTTTAAATTGTGAAATAGAATTGTTTTCGAGGCGTTTAATTAAGTTTTTGAAATATTTAATTGATCTTTTCCAGAATCTCAAACATTTTCGCCACTTCCTTTTTTTACCAGTGTCTTATTGTTTATTTTCAAAATTATTTACTTTATCAGAAAAAGTTATGCTTATCTTAAAAGCGATTTTATGCAGATGCAGTAGACGATAACACCAGCATAGATGGTATTTAGTAATAATTCTTCGTTCAAATGATCTCTCCCAAGAAAAAATGCTCCGAGTCGCCACAAACAACAAACATCCACTCTAAACTCTAAAAGTAAAGAAAGTTAGTTTAGATAGATGAAATCCTGCTAAAAAAAACGACCTTTTCTGCTACTGCCCCCTCATCCCTTCCTTATTCCTGCCTGACTATCCAAACAAAGAAACAGACATTTTCAAGACGACAATGGAATAACTAAATAATAACTAAATAAATAAACAACGTTAAAGAGCACAAGTATTATAAAATAAAAGATGTTAAAAGCATACAGCCATTACAGCTTTCAACATCTTTTATTGTATAAAATTTGTGCTCTTTAACATTGTTTATTTATTTAGTTATATAAAAGCACAAAGTACAATACTCCCCCCCCCCCCCCCATCTGACAATGGAATACTTTTATCTTTTAGGATGCTTTGTGATAATTGCAAATCGCTCCATTTGCAAGCAAATGTTTCAATCTTTTCCAAAAACGCATGCTAATCTTGTCTAAAACAAAGTCAAGTGTAACCATGCAAAAGGGATATTTTTTTTTTGGGGGGGGGGGGGGGAGATTGAATGCCTTTTTTTGGACATAAGGAATAAGGTAGAAGAATGTAGCTATGAAATATAAACCAGAAATCAACGAAAAAAATCTATTCTACAAATAATTTAAAGAGTTTTCTGAACATATGAAAGAACATTTTTGAAAAAATTCGTTAAAAGGAGATAGATATTTCGCTAGGAGATTATTTTTAACGTAATCAGGAAAAAAACTAACTGTTCCTACAAAAAATTCGTTGAATAGAGAAATTTGCTCGATAGAGTTTCATTATAGAGAGACTCGAGTGTATTTTTGAGGCAAAAATCGTGATTGTTCTGCGACTCACCAAAACACAGGTCGCTTCTCACCACAGGGTCGCCACCTATAGCTGGAACCGCTCATCTAGGCAAGTTTCATTATTGTACCTCCATAAAGTGCATAAAAATATAAAATAAACTGTAAAATAAGATAAAATATGGAATATCAATTGTTCAATTCTAAAAATACAAACCCTACAGTGTAAAAAGCAAAGCTGGGCAACAATGTTTCTTTCTTTTTTCCTATCAAATGATAGCTTATGTAGAAGTAGCTACGTAGCTATAGAAAATTTTCCCGTTGAATTTACCTGCTTTCTTCTATCACGTACTGCTTTTATAGTGTTAATTTTTTTCTTCCTTCTGAGCATTTATTTACTGTTTATTTTTATTTATAAAGGAAATTAAATCTGCATTGACATTTTTTGGACTAGAAATTTAATTTTATTATAGCAAAATCTAGTATCATTTTGATAAAAAAGCGTAAGGCTGCAATAATAAATTATTTGAACTTATCGCATTCCTTTAACCGTGCGTGTTTCCGAATAACAAACTGCATAATATGAATTTAAAAAAAATCCACAGTTTAGTTAAAAAGTGATGTAGGATAATAATAATGCAGGTGTTACAAATGAAAAAATATACATCTTATTTCAATTCCGAGTATTTTCGATTTGCCGCAGCTAGAGTCAGAAATATTGTCATTAGTTGACGTTCCAATCATTCAATTACGTCAATTCGTTTGAAATGTGAATGTCTATAATTCTTAAGGCAGCTGGGAACTGCTTCCAGAAGCACGATCCGAGTCGTGCCGCTGCTTTCACTGTAGAAGCACAGCATCTTTCACCTGACGAAGAAAGACTCGGTTCTTTCGAAATGCCTAGCATATTTTAGTATATTTTATGGTGTTTTTAAGAAGTTTTTATCAAATCGATATGCAATCGTTTCAGAATTTTATCGAGTCAAAACTTTCAAAATATTAAGGAAATTTGTCTTCATTTTCTAAAATCATTTAATTCTAATTAATCTATGCTATCCAATGATAGGTAAAGATTCTGAGCTGCAATGGTAATGGCGTCCTTTTTAAGATAAAGTCCTTATCTTTCCATGTTAATGAATTTAATATATAAGATCGTAATTATTTTGCACTCATGCATTTATGCATGGTGCAATAGCTATTGCACCAAGATCTAAATATTTATAAAAATAGTTTGAGTTCAAACGCATATTATTTGATACGTTTGGAGAACAATTTCCGACTTGCCTTCTTGCAATGTTTTAAAATTTTCTTTCTGAATCCCATCATTTATGGATTTTATTTTTTTCACTTTATCAATTAAATAATGTAGGAAATACACTTTTATAGTACACTAACCTTTTTATTTATTTACGATCGATTTTTCGTTTGTCTCATGGTTAATAATAAGAAAAATATTTTTGATATATGTATATAATATATGTAATGTCTAAAGAAGTGCTGCAAAATCTATTAAGAAAAAAAAACAATTAAAAAAAAATCAGAGAATTTATCGAAATAGCGAATATCTTATAAAAACCTCCAAATTACATGTATGCTTTTTTAATTCGTTGATGAAAAGTTAAATTAAAATATTTTAATTTAATAATTAAATTAAAATGGGAAAACGTCCACTTGATAAATATTTCTTGTGAATTGTTCTTATTTAATAGTATAAAAGAAGCAAAATAACAAATTGTTAGTTAGATTTCCTTTAAAATTTTATTATTAAAGGAATTAATTTAATAATATGGCTTAATTAAATTCACTTTTGAATTCATAAATTAAAAAAATAATTTGCTTCAGGAATTTTATTTTTTCATTCTCTTGTCATTCCTGGCAACACTGCTTAGTAGTATTCAAAATGGAATGTGGAATGGATTTTTTTATCTCGTAAAATAAATGTTTTAGTTTTTCATTGATCAATTTCATACATAAATATATATATATAAAAAAGATTCAGTTCTGCATTTAATTGATTATTATTTATTTATTGCTATAAATGACTTTTCTACTAATTCAACGAAATGCGAATTTTACTACGGTTGTAAATCATATCAATCAGTTTAATATCATAGAAAAATGGTACATATTTAAATTACTATATTTGTGTATATGACTATAAGGTGACTATATTTGTAAAATTGGATCACTACATGTGCATTTTTCTGTCAAATAACTTCTACCTATACTAACAGCAGTAGCCATATAATATTGTATTAATATTGGCACATTGGTGCAATATTGGCATGAAATATTGCTCCAATATTGGGGTGTTTATATTTTGCCTTTATTTAGCCAATATTTGCAGGCAATATTATGCCAATATTGGGATTGCATTGGAAATACTATGGAATAAAACTAAAACTAAAAATAAATTGCCAATAAAACACCAATATTGGGTAAATATTGGGATTTCATTGGAAATATTTCCAATGTAACGCCAACATTTGTAAAAGATTGGGAAATCATTTGAAACATTTCCAATGAAACGCCAACATTTGTAAAAGATTGGGAATTCATTTGAAATATTTCCAATGAAATGCCAATATCTAAACTATATTGGCAATATTTCCAACAAATGAAATATTGGCGAGACGTTGGACAACAATTGGTTTGCTGCAAGGGAAATGCACCTTTATTTAAATGTGAAGTCTGTAGTTTAATTTCAAACGTTCCCATTATGTCTGCCATCCAAAAAAAATACCATTTTGAGAAATGTCCTTTAAAAAACTCTTCAGCAGACAACAAAAACAAAGGCCCCTAAAAACCTGTTTTTTTTTCTTTTATTATATACAGAAGGTTTCTATAGTAAACACAGAAACAGACTTCTTTAGGATGAAAACAAAATAATTAATTTTAAAGAACTACCATCCTGTTCTTAATTATTTTCTAGGAGAATTTTGATAATTTTACTTTCATTATCTTATAATATAAATGTGCAGAAAATATGAACGGACAAACGATCAGACTTATTTTATAATTTTGAATTCATAAAAATACATACATACATAAAAGTATTATTCTAATCAAAGATTTTCTTCTAAGAAATAAATTCCATTGAATGTAAATCTTTGCTGAACGCAATGTTTATTTATTTTATCAAAGTGTTTAGTTTTTGAAAATATAATTGTGATATTTACGGCGCATCTTTATTTTATTCTTAACGTACATTAACCAAACTGTGACGTTAACTTTCCACGCGCATGTGTAATCAATGCCTCTACCTTTAATATGCGACTCTCCACGTTATATAAATCAAGCTCGGAATTCTCAATCATTAATACTTTTTATAACAAAACAAATTACCTATTGTTCAGAGAAGCCTACGTAACTGTCTGTTCGCAAAAATTAATTCAAATTTATTCATATTTTGCTATGATTATGCCTTCGCTCTAATAACGTAAATGTGCAAAACAAAATTCTTCGAAATCGGATACGGTTACAGGACAACAGACACTATCTTTTTTGAAATGTTACATTGGACGAAATATATATGACACGTTCATAATGACCTTGAGATACATGAGTAAATAAGGTAAATTAAGCTGTCAAAAACCCTCAATTGTCTTTTGTTCTAACTTTCAACCATAATGGAATATATTCAGGCAAACAAATCGGCGATTTTGCTTATATTTTTAGAAAAAGTCTGGCTTATTAAAGATTTAGAAGTTTCAATATTGTTTTTTAATTTAATATTTGCGCACTTATTTAAAAAAATATGTAATTCATTTAAAAAGATCATTTAAACAGAATAATATAAATTTAAAGGTATTTTAAACAATCATAATGCACAGTAATAATGAATATAAATAAACATTAAATGATTTAAAAAATATTATTACTAAATTAATCTACTATTTTTAATAAAAAAATAAATATTTTAATTAATTTAACAAATAAATTATTTATAAAGTAGTTGGGTGTAAAAAATAACCGTCTCTACCATAGGTTATGTATTTTTAAAATTGAAATATATTCTTTGGTTTTTAATAGGGAGAACTTAAATAAGCTATTTTTTTATAGGCATTCAGGTACTTGAACAAATAAAGTTAATTAAGCTACTTATAACCCTCCATTTGTATTCGCTCTAATTTTTTTTTAATAAAATATATTTAGACAAACTCATTGATGATTATCCTCAATATTAAGAACTTTTAAAAGAGTTACAAATAATGAATAATTGAATTTTAGTAGACATTTAGTTATGCATTTTAATATTATATTTGTGTATTTATTTTTTTAAGCAATTTATTAGAAAATTTCATTAAATGAACCGTAACAATATCACATGAATGAAGGACTTTAAATAAGTAATTTTAAGCAATTAAAACGGAGAACAATTCGGAATATTAAAAAATATTAAGTATTTTCAAAAAAATTAAAAATCATTAAACTAAGTACTACCATCTTTAATATAAAACCAATATCTTAATTAATTTCAAAGATTTTTTTATGTAGTGGATACATTGCAAGTACTTCAGTACCGAATGCAAACTCCCCCCCCCCCCCCTTTAACAGACAGAAAATTCTAATAATTTTGAGGGATTGTTGTAAAAGGAAATTTTGTGAAATTGATATAATAAATGGAGAATATATTTAGAATTGATAAATTTCCCAGCATTTATAAAGTTTGTAAATTATACGAGTGAGTCTTATATTCGGAAAAGGGATCACTTTCGCTAATTTACAGTCATAGTCTCTAAAACAATTCATGTGTATTTTAATTTTTTTTTAAAGTTTTGATTTTTACTAAGGGAACTTGAGCAACATGAACGAACTACAGTCGAGTCTCTATATAACAAAATCCACCGTTAAAGTAAAAAATTCATTATATAGAGAAATTCGATGTATAGAGAAAAATGTTAAAAATCGTATTTAATGCGTGAAATTTGAACAAATATTATTTTTGATGTTTTAAATTAAGAATTTGAAATGTTTAAAAGTAAATATTAACCTAACATTTTATTTCTTAATTATTTAAGCTGTTTCAAAAAAGAGAAAAGACATTTATTTGAAAGCTTAATGAAAATCAAATAAGGAAGACTTGCATTAATTTCAGGCGAAGAAATCTGTAATCTTTCGCTGTTTTGATTTTAAAGTTGTTACGCTCTCAAAAAGAAAAAAAAAAAGCACTAATTTTAGAAAGGAATGAAAAATTGTAGTTAACATTTCCCTCCATTTGAAGGCCTCTCTTATGTGCCTCTCATTGATTCCTCTCTTACATGTGTATCAATCCAATTGACATTGTTTTGAAGAAGAACGTTGAAAGGTGTGTGGGAGGTGGGATGAATTCGTTGGATTTAAAGAACAAAGAGGGAAGTAATATATATATATATATAACTCAGCACATTCGATAAATCAAAAATAAGTGATGGAAAATTGATTCCATATGATTTCGAAGCTTTATAAAACTGAATAAATTAAAACCAATTTCTGAAAAAATTCGTTATATGGAGATAGATATTTCGCTATATGGAGACTGTTTTTAATGCAATCATGCGAAAAGGGGACCGTTCCTACTAAAAATTCGTTGTATAGAGAAATTCGATGTATGGAGTTTTGTTATAGAGAGACTCGACTGTATTTCCTATGCTTTCAGATATATTGATAAATAATATTAATATTCAGCAGAAACCATCAATTTTCCTAGGTGCATTTCGCCAGCCCCCCCACCAACTCAAATTTTTTCGACAATAATACCAGTCGTTTATACCTCGTTTGTACCCGTTTGTACCAGCAATCTTTTCGTTTGTACCTCATTTGTACTAGAGTAATAAAGAGTTTTTAGTGGGGGGGGGGGGCTGGAGAAACGGCCAGCCCCCCCACCTCAACATTTAAAAAAATGAATAGTGCCAATCGTTTATACCTCGTTTGTACCAGCAATTTTTTCGTTTGTACCTCATTTGTACTAGAGTAATAAAGAGTTTTTAGTGGGGGGGGATGGATAAATGCCAGCCCCCCCACCTCAACATTTAAAAAAATGAATAATGCCAATCGTTTATACCTCGTTTGTACCCGTTTGTACCAGCAATTTTTTCGTTTCTACCTCATTTGTACTAGAGTAATAAAGAATTTTTAGTGGGGGCTGGAGAAATACCAGCCCCCCCCCCCCCACCTCAACATTTAAAAAAATGAATAGTGCCAATTGTTTATACCTCGTTTGTACCCGTTTGTACCAGCAATTTTTTCGTTTGTACCTCATTTGTACTAGAGTAATAAAGAGTTTTTAGTGGGGGGCTGGAGAAATACCAGCCCCCCCCCCACCCCAACATTTAAAAAAATGAATAGTGCCAATTGTTTATACCTCGTTTGTACCCGTTTGTACCAGCAATCTTTTCGTTTGTACCTCATTTGTACTAAAGTAATAAAAAGTTTTTTGTGGGGGAGGGGCTGGAGAAATGCCAGCCCCCCCCCCACTTTAACATTTAAAAAAATGAATAGTGCTAATCGTTTATACCTTGTTTATACCCGTTTGTACCAGCAATTTTTTAGTTTGTACCTCATTTGTACTGGAGTAATAAAGAGTTTTTAGTGGGGGGTGGGGGGGGGGGCTGGAGAAACGGCCAGACCCCACCTCAACATTTAAAAAAAATAAATAGTACCAATCGTTTATACCTCGTTTGTACCCGTTTGTACCAACAATATTTTCGTTTGTACCTCATTTGTACTAGAGTAATAAAGAGTTCTTAATGGGGGGCAGGAAAAACAGCCAGCCTCCCACCTTAATATTTTCAAAAATGAACTGTGCCAAACGTTTATACGTCGTTTGTAATAGTTTTACCCAAAAATCTTTTCGTTTGTACATCCTTTGTACTAGAATAATAAAAGGTTTTTAGTGGGGGAGCTGGAGAAACGGTCAATCCTCCACCTCAATATTTTAAAAAATGAACAGTGGCAATCGTTTATACTTCATTTGCACCTGTTTGTACCAACAATCTTTTCGTTTGTATCTCATTTGTATTAGAATATTAAAGAGTTTTTATTGGGCGGAGGGGCTGAGAAACACCCATTTTAAAATTTTAAAAGATGAACAGTGTCAATCGTTTATATCTCATTTGTACCCGTTTGTACCAACCATATTTTCGTTTGTATCTCATTTGTCCTAGAGTAATAAACAGTTTGTATTTGGGGGGCTGTAGAAACGGCCAACCTCCTGCCTTAATATTTAAAAAACTGAATAGCGCAAATGGTTTTTACCTCAATAGTGCCCGTTGTGCATTCAATATTTTCATGTATACCTCATTTGTACTAGAATAATAATTTTTTTAGAGGAAAGGGGGGGGGGTTCTGGTCAATCAACTAGCCCTCACCTCAATATTAAAAAAATAGTACAGCCTATCGTTTATACTTCATTCTTTTAGTTAGTACATCAACATTACTAGAATAATAAAGAACTAATGAGGTGGGGGTAGGGGAGGCTGGAGAAACGGGAAGCTCCAATTTTAGAATTTTACAAAATGAACTGCTGCAATCGTTTATATCTTAATTGTACTCGTTTGTAAAAACAGTGATTTCATTTCTAACTCATCTGTACTAGAATAATAAAAGTTTTTAGTAAGTTGAGGACACTGGAAGAGCACATTTCAATATTAAAATAGGAAAAAAAAACTATAGATAGTCCCAGTCTTTTATAACCCTTTTATACCTTATTTTTACCAGTGTAATAAGCGGTTTTTTGTGTGATGATGGTGAAACTCCAGACCCCTGTCTCAATATTTGAAATAATAAATAACGAAATCGCGTATACCTCCTTTGTATTCATTTGTATCAACAGTCTTTTTGTTTGTACGTCAGCTTTAGTAGAATATTGAAAAAAATTAATGGTAAAAAAAAAAAAAATAGGAATTTAGAAAAAAAAAAATTGGGGAAAAGGGCTGGAGAAATGGGAAGTATCCTTTTCAAAACTGGTCGCTAATAGCAATCCCAAAACTTTCTTCCATCTCATACATGTTAAATTTTCGAAATTTTCCATTACAGTGCCAAAATTAAATTGTAACATATGCCCATCAAGAGAATTTTAAAGATATGAAGTTCCATGCATTAGTTCTAGAGTTATGAACATCGCTAAAATCGTGTAAATCCGACAAAATGCAGCATAGCAGCGTTACTTGTTAGGCGATTCACACCAAAATGTATACAAAACCAATTCATGTCAACGATTAACTGTATCTGAATTTGGATAGAAATTCGTGCTTTAGTTCTTGAGAGTTGTTACAGATATGGTAACAAATGCTGTATAGCAGCGCCAACTGAAGAGCTATTTACAACAAAATATAAACAGCATAAATTCCTGTCAAGGACTTATCGAATCTGAAGTTTGATGGAAATCTGTGAATTAGTTCTTGAAATAGAGCTATTGAGGAATTCTTAAAAAAATACAGCATAGAAACGCCACCTATTAACCAATTTACACCAAAATATAGAAAATGTCAACTCATGTCACGGACTAACCAAATTCATGAAAATTTGTGCATTATACCTGAAGATTATAATGCTGCATAGCAGCGCCACCTATCTAGCTGTTTACACAAAAACGTAAAAAACATCAATTCATGTCAAGGACTAACTTAATCTGAAGTCTGATGACATTCTGGATATAGTTATTACGGTAATCTCACAAAAGGCAGCATAGCAGCGTTACCTGTTGTGTGATTTACACCAAAATCTAATCAGCACCAATTTATATCAGACTAACTAAATATATATTTTTTATAAATTCCATGCATTAGTTCTTAAAATAGAGTGCTCACAAAATTTATGTCACATGCAGACAAATAGACTCACTGTTGGTTTTTGGAATTTCTGACTCCTAGAGCTTTTAAATCCGCCGAAAACCGGAATTCGAAAATTTTCCCGAAAACGATATTTTTTCTTATAAAGACAGAAATTTTTTTTAAAAAAAGGTAGTGTTAATTATTTATATCTTGTTTGTACCTCATTTGCTCAAGAGTAATAAATGGCTTTTTGTGGGAGATGGAGAGACGGTGAAAATCCCTCTCTCAATATTTAAAAAAATAAATGGCTCCAATCGTTTCACCTCCTTTGTATCCATTTATATTAACAATATTTTCGTTTGGTTTTAAGCTGTACTAGAATGATTAAAAAGAAATCAGTATTTAAAAAGCATGCATTCAATATTAACTGTTGTTATAATTGGCACGGATAGTGCCAATTATTTATACTTCATTTATACCTAGAGAAATAAAAGTTTTTCACTTTGCGTGGGGAAAAGGACCAGCTTCTACCTCAATGTTTTAAAAACTGTATATCGTACAAACGAGGTATAAACGATAAGAGTTTATGCATATTTTTAAATATTTAGGGGCAAGGACTGTTTCTACAGCACCTACACTAAAAACTTTTTATTAATCTAGTACAAATGAGGTACAAACGAAAAAATTGTTGATACAAACGGGCACAAACAAAATATAGACGATTGGCACTGTTATTTTTTTTTAATATTGAGGCGAGGAGGGGGGGTCGTTTCTCCAGCCCCTCCTATAAAACTCTTTATTACTCTAGTACAAATGCGGTACAAACGAAAAGATTGCTGGTATAAACGGGTACAAACGAGGTATAAACGATTGGCACTATTCATTTTTTTAAATGTTGAGGTGGTGGGGCTTTCATTTCTCCGCCCCCCCCAACTAAAAACTCTTTATTACTCTAGTACAAATGAGGTACAAACGAAAAAATTGCTGGTACAAACGGGTACAAACGAGGTATAAACGAATGGCACTATTCATTTTTTAAATGTTGAGGTGGGGGGGGGCTGGCCGTTTCTCCAGCCCCCCACTAAAAACTCTTTATTACTCTAGTACAAATGAGGTACAAACGAAAAGATTGCTGGTACAAACGGGTACAAACGAGGTATAAACGACTGGTATTATTGTCGAAAAAATTTGAGTTGGTGGGGGGGCTGGCGAAATGCACCTAATTTTCCTTTTTTCCATGCGTCATCCTTATCATAATACATATGGACGAATTACTCGGTGATTTAGTTGATTTTTTGAAAGCGAATTTCTTTTTTTTTTTTTTTTTTTTTTTTTAAGTCTTAGAAATTTATGCATACAATTTTAGTTTTATGTATGTTTACAAGGAAACATCCATTCAACGAAGCCTTATTGCTCCTCTTCAATACTTCGTTAATTCGTTAGAAATTTCGTTAAATAGAAATCAGCTCAAATTCATGAAACTTTTATTATAAAATATGCATATTTAAGATAAAAAATACGTCTAAAATGGAAAGATTAGGAAAAATGTATTTTAATTCGTGTAGTAAATTTTATTTTATGTAATGTAAATATATGAGAAAAAAAATTATTAGAATAATCTCTTGAAAAACATATAATAAACATATAATAAGTAAACGAAAACTAAAAGGTATCGTATTTTTTCTCTTTTTCTCACTTTTCAAAATCTTAATTTAAAAAAATCTTTGTACAAGTTTCATAAAAACCAGTAAAGAAAAAAAAAAATGTTATAAAATTTTTTGTACCATTCAAACAATTTGAAATAATTCATTTAACATTTCGCATAAAAGCGAAATTGCCTTCTTATTATACCTAAAGTGTTTTGGAACTTCTTTAATTTCATTTTCATAAAATCATGAAAAAAAAATTCATATATCCATTGCATATATCCATTCATATATCCATCCCCTCCCCCCCCCCGCCGTTTAAATGTTGTACGAAAGCGGAATAAATTTCGTTATGTAGAATATAGTTTTCGTTATATCGAGATTAATTTGCATTTTTATAAGGCTCAAAGGCAAGATTTAACAGGAAATTTCATTAGTAAAAAAATTCGTTAAAACCGTCTTCGTTGAAGGGATTTGATTTGATTGTACATAAAATTATGTTAAAATGAATTCGGCACTGCTGTTGGGAAAAAAATAGGGTTTGTTTTTATATGTGGATGATCCCTAAGCATTTTATATACATCATTTTAAAAAAGACTTTATTTCCAATCGTTCCCTGCCAGTATCTTTCATGTACCATTATTTTTTTTAAGTTAATGTAGAGTATTTATTTACTTATTTTATTTTACTATACTTCATCAATCGATTTCATTTAAAGAGTTATTATGAAGTATTATGTAGTTTTATGTAGTCACTTTCAACGAATTAATATAATCAAGAATTAGGAACACTAAAATTTTATTAAAATTTCAAGGAAATTTATTAATCACTTGAATTATTTACTATTATATTTGATATACGCTTAATAATTTTTAAAATCATTTTTAGTAGTTACTCGTAGACGTAGAGAAAAAAATTGTCCCTAAAACAATTCACGTGTATAGTTTTAAAAATGGCTTCGTTTTGAATAACGAAAATTTGAAAATTGTAAATTATTATTTTGCTATCAACAAATAAGGTTAATTAAGCTGCCATGAATTCTCTTTTGTTCTAAATTACTCGTTAATTTTGCTTACATTTTTAGAACAGTGTCTTGCTGACGATTTAGAAATTTAAATACGTCATTTTACTCTGCTGTTCTTGCATTTAATTTCTTTAAAAAATGACTTTTTTGATAGATTTCATTTAAAAAGGTATAACAATAGAAAATTATAGAGCTTTGAATAGTTTCCTTCAAACTATCAAAATAATCAACATTTAGGAATACTAAAAATCCATGAAAGATTTAGTAGATTTTTTTATTATGCAAATTAACTTCTATTCAATTGAATATAAAAAACATAAAATTATTAATTTAAAAAAACTTTATTTCTTAGTTTACGTAGTAGATAATTGTCTCTATAAAAATTTATTTGAATATTAAATTTTACAAATTACTGCATTTTCAATGGGGAGAGCTTGAGACCTCTGAGAAAGTATTTTCCAACTGCTTGATATATTTCAAGAGATAAGTTTAATTAGAATTTCACTATTTTTCTTTTATTCTTAATTACTTGATGATTTTGTTTATATTTCTAGAAGAAGAATATATTATTAAAAGCTTTGAAGTACAATATTTCATTTTAATGTAATATCTGTATTTTTTTTAAACAAAGACGTAATTTATATTCAGAATGTTCATTAAAAATCCGTAATACCATATGGCGAGAGGAGAGCTATAAATAGTTACTTTAAAACATTCAAAATAATAAACAGTTAGAAATATTAAAAAATATAAAATATTTACAAAAAAAAATTAATTGCTGTATCATTTTTAATTTAAAATAATTTATTTTTACTAATTTTAAAAAATCATTCATTTATTTTGTATATAAATTGTGTAAATCATTCTTCTTAAAATAATTTATGCATTTTAATAAATTATTTTTTTGGTTTTTTTTAAAGGCTGAGCTTGAGCCCATGACCTATTCATTTTACACTCATTGATATATATATATATATATATATATATATATATTATAGAAGTGCATACTAAAGAAGAATTATCTATTTACAGTGTAACAAATAAAGAAACAAGCAATATCATATTTATAACATAATTACGTATAAATAGATAGCTATAAATCGCATGCAATACGAATACAAACACAAACTAAGAGATTAAAAGTTCAGAAAATTTATTTAGTAAAGGTCATATTTAAAATGTTAAGAAGTGCAGAGAATTCATTAAATAATTCGTAAAATTTATATAAAGACAAATTACTAACATAATTATATTTAATATATGATAATGTAGAAAATTGTGTCCAAACAAGTAAAGCATATATATATATATATATATATATATATATACAGTAAACTCTTGCTACAACGATATCCGATACAATAACTCCCTCTATTACGATAATATTTCGTGGTCCCGAAGAATTTTCATGTTCACCCCTCCCCCTCTCAATATAGCGATATTATCTAGAGCAATAAATCTCTGTAAATCGATTTTTTTTATTTATTTAATTTATTTTTATTTTTTTCTGAATTTATTTTATTTTAATTTTTAGTGTTTAATCACTACTAATAATCAACTAATTTCTTCTAAATATCAAACTTTTAAGTAGTATATATATATCTTAAAGCAGCAAAAAAAAAAAAAAAAAAAAAGTTATTAAATGACCAAAATATGTAGACCCTCAATATAGCAATGTATCCCTCTACAACAATATATTCACTTGGTCCCTAAAATATTGTTGTAACGAGATTTTACTGTATATATATAGATAATCTTTTGGAGGAAATTTGTCTTGTTAACACCTTACGAGTTTAAATATATCGATTTAATCGTATTTAAAAATTTCATCGGTATGTAAATTCAAAAACTAAGACAGGAGCTTAAAAAAGACACATTTAAGCAATATCACTGATTGATCAGTTAGGATTGATAAAAACGAATATTAACAAGAATAATTTATTATTCAAAATAATTACTAATATCATTAACATAATACATGTTAACATAGTAATAGTATATAATGTATGCAGAGTTCTCGGTGTCGCTCGCCATTGCGCCAAATTGCTACTAAATTTTATATTTGGGGAGTAAACAAGCGATTAGATTCGCCAAATTGCTAGTGCTCAATTTTTGCTTTTTCTTTTTTCGTTTGTCATACATATGCATACATACATATTTTTAATATATTTATGGAGGATAATTAAAATTAGATTAATAACAATCATTGTCGCAGGTATAAACATTTAGTTTTTTCAGAACATATTGAAAAAAAAAAGGATTTAAAATACATTAAAAGATTAAAGAATTTGTGTGTGTGTGTGTGTGTGTGCTACACGACAAACCTATTTTGCTAATACTTTTTTTATTTGGCGAATGTTTTTTATTTTTAATTAACCAAATTACTAACATTGGTCAAATGTGAGCGAGAACACTGAATGTATGCCACGGAAGGAAAATGTGAAAGAGCGATATAAACAAAAGTTATATCCCTTTTCATATGAGCTTTGCGCTTATTATTATTTTTTATGAAATATATATCGTCACCTATATATAAAAAGATTCTATCTGTGTTTTTGAAAAAAAATTGGCTTACTGATATAGAAAAGTCTTATTTGTATCTATGAAGGCATTTTTGCATCAGAATGGTATTATATATAATTTACATATGGTATAAGGATAATGTTACGTCATTATTTTAATCCAGAAATGCCTTTATAGATACAAATAAAACATTTCTATATCGGTGAGTCCAATTTTTAAAAAACACAGATAGAACCTTATTATTCTAAGGTGAGGATATGTAGAATACTTTTTAATGTAATTGACATACACACACATATACCGGGTGTCCCAAAAATGACTGATGGCTTTTAAAATCCAATAACTTGAAAACGGTGACAGCTATTTAAAAAAAAAAAAAATGCAGGAGGGTTATATATAATGTCAGGAGTTTTTTTACCGTAATTTTTTATTTTAGTTCGCATCTCAAACAACAGGTGGCGCTGACGGCGATTGAAGGCCAGGTGATCAGTGCTGAGTGAAGCGTCGACCTGGCCTTCAATCGCCGTCAGCGCCACCTATTGTTTGAGATGCGAACTAAAATAAAAAATTACGGTAAAAAAACTCCTGACATTATATATAACCCTCCTGCATTTTTTTTTTTTAAATAGCTGTCACCGTTTTCAAGTTATTGAATTTTAAAATCCATCAGTCATTTTTGGGACACCCGGTATATACACGCACCAGTTACTTAAAAGAGCTTTTTAGGTATAACTTTCTTGGAAAATACAAAAATTAAAAACTTATGGTTTTCAGTCATTTATTATATTTTTCTGAAAATATTATTATGAAACACCTACACAATTACACACACACACGCGCAAAAGAACATACTCAAATACCCGTGTTATACAAAATGAGTATCGTATTTTCAAGATTAGAAACATAAATAGCTGCAATTTTAATTAAAATGTTTTGTAACTCTGTCACGATCACAAGTTTTATAGGCAAAAGTAACATTATAAAATGAAAAAAAAAGACTTTGCATATTCTTTTTATATTTATCTGAATAAATAAAAAATAAAAACTGTTAACTTCCAAACAGCTCAAAATATTTAAAGATTTGGGTTTTATAATGAAATTACTAATATGTTGAAATGAATAATTCAGTTTTCAGAATACCCATTTTCTTTCTCTTAAACCACAAACTTTAAAGAAATTTTTATTATGTAATAAAAGAAACTGCTAACTAAGTGAACAGTTTATGGTTTTATTCGGGAGAAAGTAATTCGAGATTATGCATACGAATTTAAGAAGAGAAATTCTTTTAAATATATGTTTAATAGTCCAATACACACGTAAAAAAGAGCATACTGAAACTCTTAAATAGCTTGCAGTTTTCATTCCCTGCATATTTGTATATAAGTAGTGAAAACTAAAATTTGATGCAGTAATTTGTTTTTATTTTTTGTACTAGACTTGTAAAACTTTTATTACTTTGCTGTTGTGATAGTTCTAAGAAATGTGCAGTTTTCGTTTTAGATAATAAAACACGAAAGATGAAATCTAAAACTATTATAACCCAGTTTATGCCTTTAGTTAAAAACAAATAACATGAAACTCGCTTAAAAAAAAAAAAAAAAAAAAAAAAAAAAAAAGATTATATGGTAAATGGTAGCTGTATTAAGGCAGTATTTCATTTTGAGATGAATTCGTAATTATGTAAATATGTAGCATTTATAGTCGCCGTTCAGTCCGTCCGTCTGACTTTCTATTTGTGTGTCCGTCTGTCCACAGCTAACAGAGCTAAACTATCCAGCCCAATCATTTGAAAATAAAAATATATAATTGTTGCATAGTTTTGTCAAGTCATTTCAAATTTTATGAAAATCAGAGGTGTAGTTCAATTACAGAGACAATCAAAATTCCGTTACATTATGGTCAATGGGAAAAAATAGTTTCAAATGCATTTTAAGGTTGTTATACTCTTTCGAACGTAATAAAATTTTTATGTATCTATGTAATATGTACTAAAACATACATTCTGTTCAAACTGTCATGCAAAGAATATTTGTTATTAATTTACAGGGCCAGGCAAGAGTATTTCTTTACATAACGGTATAGGGAGGAACATTATTTGGGGCGTGTTTAAATTACATCGAACAGTATCACATTTTATGAAACAGACATATGTTGCTGAGGTTTACTACAACTTGCTTCCAATATAACTGAAAGCAGATATTATTTACAGGGATACTTGAAAGTTTTCGGATACTCCACTGTTTCCGATATAGTGTATACTACCACACCAAGATCTGACTATGTTTAAAATTTCCTTATCGTACGAATGCACCTCATTTCTTACACTTTACGTGCAATTTCCAACTTATTTTTTAGATGATATGATAAATGGCACCTGTATTAAGACAACATTTTTTTTTTTTTTTTTTTTTTTTTTTTTTTTTGCTTTATGCGCAAAGCGTAAAATGGTGTTAAAAAAGTATTATTTTCTTGTTTTGATTTGATTATAATTAGTTAATATTTATATATAAGAAAAGGGCTGTACCAGAAAATATTCTTAAATACTGTTATAAATACTAAAAGTGTTATTACACGTAAAAATGCCAAGCAACAAAAATCGCCTGAAACTCATTAGTTTCCCTCATCATTTTTTTTTCTTTTTCTTAGTGTTTCATTAACTGCTCAAGAAAAGACTTTTCCAACGTATAATTTCCCAGCCCTGTTTGGCTGTTACTGGCGACTCGCTTTGTTTCAGAGGTCAAATCGCCCCAACACAAAATAGGTGCTTGCTTTCCAAGCGATATCCCCTGAGCAATAGAATAAATGGGAGACGCCTTGAATTCGAAGCAAATTTCGGCCTCATGGTAATAGCACTTTCAGAGCCCACGCTACTCCGTGAAAAAAGAACCAGATGATAATGTTAAGTCTATAAAGGCGTTATTTTCAAATATCTCGCCCAAATTTTTATATTTTTCCATGATTTTTTGTATGGGATAGCTGAGTTTTTACTTTTTCAATATTGATTTCAAATTTAAAAAAAAAAAAACTTTGATTTTTGAAACCGGTTAGAACCGTTTCTGAAATTGAAACTATCATAATATAAAAAGTATATAACCAAAATCGAAAAAGTAAAAACTGGCTTGATTGTAGATCGTTCTCAGCTGTCCCATGAAAAATAAAATAAAATAAAATAAAATAAAATTTGAGCGAGATATTTGAAAAGTACGCCCTCATAGAATTTACATTACCATCCGAGTCTTTTTCAACTAATAGTGTGGGCTCTTAACCCTTTGAGCTCTGATGGTTGAATTTTGTACCACTTAATTTTAATTCTGAAATGTCACAACGACACCGGAAAATTCGACCAGATTTATTTGAAAAAGGTTTAATGCATTTTTTCGTGTATATCGTTAACCGATTTTTTTCTTTGCAAGATTCTGGTGTCAATGTGACATTTGCAATTTTGAAGAAATTTACTCACCAGAGCTCAAGGGGTTAAGGGGTTCTCGCACTTCCGATGGAAGCTCGCCAAACCTTATTTAAAGTGCTATTACACGTAAAAATTTCAAGCGACAAAAGTTGCCTGCGACTCGTCAATTTCCCGGCAGTTCATTACCTGTTCAAGAAAAGGCTTTTTATCATCATACATTCAAGTTCCATTGAATGTTACTGGCAACTCGCTTCGTTTCAGGCGTTAAAGTAGAGAATAGCTGCTTGCAGAAGAGAATAGTATTCCTGCAGAGAATACTTGTTTGCTTTCGAAGCGACTGCCCTAGAGCCACGGATAACATGGAAACGCCTGGAATCTTAAACGACTTTGACCCGCTCGTGTAATAACACTTTTAGATTCCGATAATTCGTGAACATGTGGACCACATGTCAAGAAAAATTATTATTAAATTTTATCTATGAAACTGGGGTTTCTATATATCTTTTTATGCAACGGTAATAGCAAAAAATTCAGATAAATGATTCTGTTGCATGAATATTTTCTGTTACCGTTGCATTTAAAGTTCTAAAAATCACAGTTTTCAAGAAAAATTTTAAATATTTTACAGATATATATACATTAATAGTGCGGGAGGCGGGTCACAAAACACAAAACATTACGTCATAGATTTCACGACTGAAATTCCAGGATTAGGTAAATCTTGATTCACATTTTAAAATACATCTGGTCTTCCAAGTCATATCTTAGTGAAAAATAACTGAAAACCCAATACTAGTGGCTGACTGGTAGTTTCATTATTATTTTTTTATCTTGATGTTTTCATACTTTTGGATGCAACAAAACACCAGTACATTCACATATTAAAATACATGTGGTCTTTCAAGTTATATCTTAGTGAAAAACAACTGAAAACCCAATATTAGAGGCTAACTTGTAGTTCCATTATTGTATTTTATTTATTTATTTATTTTTGCATCCTGATGGTTTCATACATTTTGGATGCAACAAAACACAGAGATTAACCTACCTGTTCTATTATAGTTGGTAATATATTCTAGTAACAGGATTACAGATTGGTTCCCTCAACAGATGACTTCGGAGATTTTTTTTTTTTCAATTTAATATGCTAATCTAGTTCTGTATATAAACCTAGAATTTCAGCGTTACACTCAAAGTATACACTCATAGATAATGGTCTGTGCAGTCACCTCTTGGGATAATGCTAATGTGTCTCATTTTAGTAAGACTCTCCGGCTACGATTTGTTGAAGAATATTATCAGATTTAACTAAAAGGCATTTCTATGCATTTCCATTTGACTGGGATATTTTTGCTTTCCGATGGGTGTATACAGTGTTGTAATGAATGAGGGCTGTTTTGCGACTGATAAGTAAAGTTAATTAAATATTTGAAATTTTATAAAATGGTTTTATTAAAGAAATTCCGTTGCCTTTCGGACTTTTATAACGATACTATGGACAATATTTTTACCTTGGATTCGAAGTTAAGAAATTCCGTCAGACTGGGAATAGTATTCAAAATTCTTGTATTGAAAAATCCTGTGTTTTCAAAGTTTTTACCTTTATACATTTTTTATACCAAAATTTCCATATTTTCGGTAACATATATAGATTAATCTTGAATTTACCTTTTCATTTAATGCTATTTCAGGCATTTATTGTTTTGTTATTTTTTGAAGTGTAATTGTTATCAATTGTTATTAATTGTTTAGACGTTAATTGTAATGTGTTAGTTAATTTTTAGTATACAAATTTTCTTAATATGTATTTATCAAATACTAATTTGTTCAAGACAAACCTACGGTATTTTACGAATGCATTTACCTATATTAATGCTCTATTAAGTGATGAAATATATAGATGAACTTAGCAGCTACTCTACTTTTACGTTATGTTATTCTCTCTGAGACGTTACATGATATTGCCAATAAGAGAATCGTTTAAAATTTATTGTATTAATATGCAACATAATTTTCTCCTTTAAATATGTTTTGCCTGTAGCAATAATTTAATTATTTTAAGGTTTTTTTTTTTCTCTTTTTTAATAATGACATGTAAATACATTTTTAATTCAATTTTCTCCATCGACTACTTTTAGCTTGTGATTATTTAATTATTATTTCTTTTTTAATAAAAATGCATAAATACATTTTTTTGCTAAAATGCTTGCATTACATATATTAATTTATTAAAATATTGTATTAAAATTCTGAATATGACTTTTTCTAAATGTAATAAAAAAAATAATCAAAATTTTATTTAAAAGAAAATGTCGCCAATCTACTGCTCTCTCACGTTTATATCTCAAACAGAATATTACAATAGATTTTGATCATAGGAAAATCATATTCCCAACATCCAGTTATACTTATCCATTTTAAGAGAATCAATAGAAATACTATACAAGAGCAATAAAGTGTGCAATGATGCCCTGTCTTGTAATATACCCAGTTTATGGTTAAACATCCTAAAAATAAAATCCTGTCAATTTGAGAAAATGACGTAATAAAATTTCATGGTACAGCAATCAAATAATTCTTTTTACCGTTCACCTAAAATACTACTAATTCACTTTTCAAGTCACGAGTCTCGTTCATTTTTCAAAACGAAATCTTATATTTGTATTTATAAAAGAAAATATTCTCTGAGGAAGAACCTGTTTGGAAAAGGTTTGAAAGTACTAAGTATTTTAAATAAAATCAACTTTTATCATCTATATTTGATTATTTAATCGCCTTTTAAGTAAGCATTATTCATTTTATAAAAAAATCCTTCAAATATTAATCAAATAATAAAAAGAACCTCTTTGCACACTGCACACAGTAACCTTGGAAATCAAAGGCAAGAAAACCCCTGCAAAGAGGGGTCTGTTTATAATATATATTTTTGTTCCTATAAAACTTTTTAAATAAAACTATTTTGCATGATTTCCAAAATTATGTAGTTCTGAAAATAATTCTTCGGTTTAAAACTGTTTCCTTGACAAAATTTTTCGAAGATTTCTCTTTAAAAAAGCCAATTTTGTATTTTATGCGGAAAAGTTTTTTTTTTTTTTTTTTTAAATATTAGTCGAGAAATATCTCTAATTACAAAAAATATATGTATATATTTACGGGGGCAACCTTACTTACATTCTTTTAACAAAGAGATTATTATTATTATTATTATTATTATTATTATTATTATTATTATTATTATTGTCCTCTTTTTATTGTCCGCTTTTTATTGAATATTGATGTAATATTATTTATTATTACTGAATTATTTCTTTTCCTATTTGAATTCAGAACATGATTTTTAAATTGTTTGTTTTAATTCTTATCTTAGACGATGAAACATATAATTTTGAAACAGAAATAGTAATTAGGTTCGAGTATGTATAATAAAATAAGACAAAACGGAGCTTATATATGTGTGGACCTAGAGAAGGAAGAGATTCTTCTTCTTCTTCTTCTTCTTCTTATTATTATTATTATTATTATTATTATTATTACAGAAAATTTAGCGCTTTACAAAATTGTTTACATTAAAATAGGATCTAACAAACTCAAAAGAAATATTGATTTATATTACACTTTCCACTATAAAAAATATATATATTTAACTGCAATCTTATAAGGAAGATTGCTAAGAATATTATTAGTTCTTTTATAATAGTTTATTCTGTTATTCACTAACACGCAGCACAGCGATGAAGGAGGTATCATAAGAAATATCTTTCAATAGTTTTTATACACTGACATATAGGTAAAACACGTAGTTTGATTAAAAATTGCTGTTGACTAAAAATAAATAAATAAATAAAGAGCATCAGCAAGTAATTTCAAAAATTGCACCACAAAAGCCTCGCATCGGTCTACTAATCTTTTAATTAATAAATATATAATATATTCATTTATTCTGTTTAACCCTTTAAGGCCCTATTAAGTTGATATATTTATATACAGATATTATGCTGATCGGAATTAATCTTCGTAATTTTCGTTGTATGAATAGTAATGCATAATATACAAGATTATGAAAGAAAAACAAAATATATGAATACTTTTTAAAAGTTTTGATGCATGTAACACAGTAATATGTTTTACTTTTAAATAAAAATTTTATTTTGTACTTCTTCAATGTGTGGTATCTTTCAAAGTTTTATCCAATTGGTAGCTATTAAGTTTTCTGTTTGAACATACAGAACAATTTTCACTCTTACATCTTATCTTTTTTTATAATACTTTCAGTTTCACGGTACATTTTTTCGGTCATTTTATTTTTGAGTGTTAGAGTATTATTGTTAAAATATTTTACGAAGGGAAAATGCCTTGTGATACTTGAATACAATTTCTAACATATTATTTCGAATTCTACGTATTTCCAAAGCTTCAGGATTTAATATAATATCAGATCAAGTTGGAGTTTTTACTGGGTGGCCGTGAGCAGACGTACGACGGAAACAATAAAAGAAAAAAAAAAGACTGCGGTGGCTGCGAGCAGAAAAACGATTTAAATCGCAAAAAAGTCTTTACTGGCTAAGAGCAGCAGTATTACTTAAATGAAAACAATAATAGAAAAATTAATAAGAAAAAATACTGTAGTGGGCAATCGGACACGTATGTCTGGCACGGTAAAAAGAAAAAAAAAAACGGGGTGACTGAAAGCAGACGTACGGCTGGAAGAGTAAAAAAAAAGAACTGCGGTGGCTGTGAGCAGACATATGATTAAAACGGTAAAAAATAAATAAATAAATAAATAAATAAAAAGTTGTGGTGGCAAATAGCAGACGCACGTCTGGAACGGTAAAAAAAATCGGTGGTGGGTTAGAGCATACATATGACTAGAGTAGTAAAAAAAAAAAAAAAAAAAAAAAAAAAAAAATTGGTAGTAGCTGAAAAGGGATATACGACTGAAAAGTAAAAGAAGTTGTGGTGGATCAGAGCAGACATACGGCTGGAACAAAAAATAAGCTGTGGTAGTTCAGAGCAAACATACTACTGGAACAAAAAGTAAGCTGTGGTGGTTCAGAGCAGACATACTACTGGAACAAAAAGTAAGCTGTTGTGGTTCAGAGCAGACATACTACTGGAACAAAAAGTAAGCTGTTGTGGTTCAGAGCAGACATACTACTGGAACAAAAAATAAGCTGTGGTGGTTCAGAGTAGACATACTACTGGAACAAAAAGTAAGCTGTTGTGGTTCAGAGCAGACATACTACTGGAACAAAAAATAAGCTGTGGTGATTCAGAGCAGACATACTACTGGAACAAAAATTAAACTGTGATGATTCAGAGCAGACATACTACTGGAACAAAAATTAAACTGTGGTGGTTCAGAGCAGACATACTACCGGAACAAAAAGTAAGCTGTTGTGGTTCTGAGCAGACATACTACTGGAACAAAAAGTAAGCTGTGGTGGTTCAGAGCAGACATACGACTGGAACAACACTGGAATAATTACTCAACTTTTCATATTTCGACAAGATCAAGTTAAAAAAGTGCTTTCTAACACTTTACCTTACATTTTTGTAGATTTTGTTTCGAAATTTGAATGTTTAACATAATCGGTGCTTTTTAAAACTTATATTCTTATTCTCCTTAAAAATAAATATTTATTTGAAGACACATTTCTGCCTCGTACCCCAATTACTTCATATTCATTAAATTCCAAAATGCACCAAGAACTTTTGACATATCCTGTATACATACAAATGA
The DNA here is from genome assembly GCA_964019185.1 of Maratus speculifer. Taxonomy (NCBI): domain Eukaryota; kingdom Metazoa; phylum Arthropoda; class Arachnida; order Araneae; family Salticidae; genus Maratus; species Maratus speculifer. The sequence continues at coordinate 368,155,058 of OZ025291.1, forward strand.
TGCAAAAGATAATTTTGAATCATTTAAAAATATTTCTTGATATTTTTTTTCACCTGCATCTTTAAAATACCTTTAAGATTAAAATAAATCATTAAAAATTTATCACATCTGAAAATGGCATACGATCCTCCTGCTATAAATTGTAACACAGATAATGAACTTTAATCCTAAGAACAATTTATATCAAACACCCATTGTCTGAATAGAACGTCAGATCGCATTTTCACATTATCAAATTCCATTGTATGATTCTATTAGCTTAAAAGTAAAATATTTTAAAATTTCCATACACTGTAGTTGCCTTTTTATCATTTAAATAAATCTAAATTCTTTAATAAATTAAAAAAACGCATTCAAATGAGTTTCAATATAATTTCGTGATATGAGCAATACAATATATGTTAAATGATAGAAACAATGTAAAATACCTTCTAAATATCACCAAATATTTAAATTGTTTTCATTCTCTAATTTTCTAAGCAATAAATAAATAACATGTTTATTTCATTACAATTTTCTAATATCTTCCGAAGGGAATAAATTCTAAACTAGGCAACAGCTAAATATATTTAAATAATGTTGAATTTATATCTCTTGCTTTGTTAATATAATTGCATTGTATTTAAAAATTTCATCTCGTTTTTCTCGTTGGTGGGGGGGGGGGGATTTGTTTAACATACTCAGCGATATGATATGGAAACTACTATTTTTATTCTCCCTAAATAAATTGCTTATTCTAAAAAAGTTTCTGTCTCACACGCCAATTACTTCATATTTATTGAATTCTAATATGCTTCAAAATTGCATTGAGTTTTTGGCACACCATGTATAGATACAAAATTCTACGAAATATAATTTTTAACTATATAAAAATATTTTTTGATTTTTTTTTCACCTGCATGTTACAAATGTCTTTAAGATTAAAATAAATCATTAAAATTTCATCGCATCTCAAAATGTCACACAATCCTCCTGCTATGAACTGTAACATAGATAATGAACTTTAATCTTTCGAACAATTTATATAAAACATCCATTGTCTGAATAAAACGTCAGATTGCATTTTCACGCTATCAAATTCCATTGTTAAAAGTAATTCCTGAAAAGTAAAATATTTTAAAATTCCATACACAGTAGATGCCTTTCTATCATTTAATTAAACCTAAATCCTTTAGTAAAAAAATAACTGAATTTAAATAAGTCTCATTATAATTTCGGGGTATTAGCAACACAATAGATGTTAAATCATAGAAACAATGTAAAATACCTTCTAAATATCACCAAGTATTTAAATTGTTTTCATTCTCGAATTTTCTAAGCGATAAATAAATAGCATGTTTATTTAATTACAATTTGCTAATCTATTTCTTAGGGAATAAATTCTAACGTTCGCAACAATTAAGAATTTTTAAATACTGTTGAATTTCTATCTCATTTTTTGTTTATATAATTGCATTTTATTTAAAATTTTAATCTCGCTTTTAATTAAAATTTATTCAAAAATGAATATTTTGATATATTGAAGATTTTTTTTATTAGTCATCTCAGGAAAATTTCGAAACTTTATTTGCATCTCAAGGGATAGTTATAATATTAAAAAAATAAGAATTGTCGTATTTATTATCGTGTATAATACATTATAAAAGTAAAACATCTCCTTGCAGAATACTGACGTCATTTTGACGTTTGCAAATGCAGACAATTAAATTTCGTTTATTTTTGTTATTTTTTAAACATTACACATTTTCAATTCTTACTTCGTCGAAAAGCAAAACAAATGGCTAAATGTAGCCAACTCTTCATATTTCTGCAAGTTTAAATATTGTTCTTCATCATGAAAAAAAAATGGTTTGTAACCATTTACCTTAAATTTAAAGTAGTCTTTGTTTTATATTTGAAGTTTTAAAATAACCGGTAGCATGATTTTCGACTTAATATCTTTATTCTTCTTAGTTCTCCCTATTTTATGAAAAATGTACGCCATTTACTTCGTATTTAATTTAATTCTAATTTCCATCAAGAAATTTTGACACATCCTGTATGTATATAAAATTCTTTTAAAGATAATTTTTAACCATTTAAAAGTGTTTTTTGAAATTTATTTCCTCTCGCGTCTATCAAATATCTTTAAAATTAAAATAAATAATTAAATCTTCATCACATCTGAAAATGTCATACGATCCTCTTAATATAAACTGTAACATATAGACAATGAACTTTAATCTTAAGAACAATTTATATTAAACATCCATTGTCTGAATATAACGTCCGATCGCATTTTCACATTATCAAATTCCATTGTATAATCTTACGAGCTTAAAAGTAAAATAATTTAAAATTTTCATACACATTAGTTGCCTTTTTATCATTTAATTAAATCTAAATCTTTTAGTAAATAAAAAAACAGAATTTAAATGCGTATCATTATAATTTCGTGTTATTAGAGACACAATAGATGTTAAATCTGAGAAGCTATGTGAAATACATTCAAATTATCACCAAATATTTAAATTATTTTCATTCTCAAATTTTCTAAGCGATAAATAAATAACATGGTTATTTCATTACAATTTTCTAATCTCTTCCTAAGATTATAAATTATAAAGGTCGCAACAATTAAGCATATTTAAATGCTGTTGAAATTCTATCTAATTTTTCTGTTAATATAATTACATTGAATTAAAAAAATTCGCTTGCCTTTTAATTGAAATTTATTCAAAAATGAATATTTTATTATGCTATATTTAAAGAATTTTTTCATCATCTGGAAAATTTCAAAATTTTAAGTACATCTCATGCGATATTTATAATAATAAAAAAAATAATAATTATAGTTTTTATTAATATTTATTATAATATTTATATTATATAGGTAAAATATGTCCGTGAGCAATGCTGACGTCGTTTTGATGTTCGAATGAAAGACGATTACTTTTTTCTTACTGCAGTTTTCTTAACTTTTAAACATTGCATATTTTCAATTCTGACATCGTCGAATAGTAGAACAAATGGATAAGTGTGATCATAAATCGCACATACCATTTCGTTCAATATTTCTTATTTTTCTTCTTCTTCTTCTTTTTTTCTTTTGTTATTATATGGAAGCTACTATTTTTATTCTACTTAAAAAAAATTGCTTATTTTAAAAATCATTTATGTCTCGTACGCCAATTATTTCATATTTGATTGAATTCTAAATTGCATCAAAAGTTTTTGGTACATCCTTTAAATATGCCATTACTACGAAAGATAGTTTTTAACCATTTAAAAATGTTTCTTGAAATTTATTTTCACCAGCATCTTTCAAATATCTTTAAGGTTAAAATGAAGCGCTGAAACTTCATCACTTTTGAAAACGTCATACGATCCTGCTGCTAAAAACTGTAACATATAGACAATGAATTTTAATCTTAAGAACAATATATATCAAACATCCATTGTCTGAATAAAACTTCAGATAGCATTTTCATATTATCAAATTCCATTGTATAATTCTATTAGCTTAAAAGTAAAATATTTTAAAAATTCATACACAGTAGTTACCTTTTTATCATTTAATTAAATCTAAATCCTTTAGTAAATAAAAAAACTTAATTTAAATAAGTTTCATAATAATTTCATGTTATTAGGGACACAATCGATTTTAAATCAGAGAAACAATATGAAATACCTTCTAAATATCACCAAATATTTAAATTATTTTCATTCTCGATTTTTCTAAGCGATAAATAAATAACGTTTTTATTTCATTACAATTTTCTAATCTCTTCCTTTGAGAATAAATTCTTAAGTGCGCAACAGTTAAGCATATTTAAATTTTGTTAAATTTTTATCTCTCTTTTTTTTTTTTTTTTGTTACTATAACTGCATTTTATTTAAAAAATTCGTATCGCTTTTAATTGAAATTTATTCAAAATTTAATATTTTATTATGATGTATTCAAGGAATTATTTCTATTTGTCATCTGAGAAAATTTCAAAACTTTATTTACATCTCGTGGGATAGGTATAATAATAAAAAATAATAATTGTCGTTTTTTATAAATATTTTATAATATATATACGGGTGATTCTAAGATAAGAGGTTTCAAGTACATAGAGGATACGGCCAAAAACAAAAGTTTGAGTTTGATCAAAAACATTTAAATTTTGATTTTTGTACCGTTTATTTACCTTTTAATATAAGGCCAAGTCATTTTATACATATTTTATAACTTTTTCTGGACAGTGACTCTCTACCCTGGCAGTTATCTTGACAGGGGAAATACGGCAGGGAGAGACATTTTCATGATCAATTCAAATTTTTTAACTGACGGAATTAGTTTTTGGGTTAATTGTATATTTCACTTTAATTGTTATTGGATTATTTAATTAGGGCAGTAAATTAAATTGAATTAAATGAATATTATAAGTTTTATGACTTACCAGGAGATATACACGATCACCTTGCGAAACAACTACACCGCACGGTCGCGTCGCAACAACTAAAAATGGCGTCGCTTAAATGGCTTGTGCGTTTAGTATTGCTAACTTCAAGACGATAGATGTCCTTAAGAGCCTACTTCCAATATAGCCATCCTTGAATTTATATTTGTTTCAGCGGAACGAAATTTGTCAGGGTAGATACACAAAAAAAGCGGAACAAAAGTTAATTTTAAATATTATTTGAAATTAACAAAATTATTTTATTTTTTATTTTATAATACGTAAGTATAATTACTTAAATTCCAATTAAACATACTTTAGTCAAGCATCTGATGGGAAAAAATGCATGTATTGTTTGAAATTTAAATTGAAACCAGCAAGGGGACTTGCTAGGGTAGAGACTTTTTCAGACTTTGTAAGAAATTTCAGAAAAATGTGTTTTAATTAGGCATTCAGTCGTGATGTTATTAAATAAAGTATATTAAGATGATGCTATTCATTGCAGAAAATAGCAACATATAGAATAAAAAATCTGTTTTAAATGGATTGCCCTACAAATTACCTCTTATAGTAGAATCATCCATACATTATAAAGGTAAGGCTGTTGCCATTTTGATGTTCGTAAACCCAAGACGATTAAATTTTGTTTTTACTGCATTTTTGTTAACTTTTAAACATTACACATTTTCAATTCTTCCATCGTAGAATAACAAAACAAGTTGGTATATGTGATCAAATTTCAATATTTTCGTAAGTTCAAATATTGTTCTGCATCGAAAAAAATGGTTTGTAATCGTTTACCTTAATTCTTTTATTGTGTTTCTTAGATATTTGAGTATTTAACATAACCGGTGACATAATATTTTTATACTCTTTAAAAGTCTGCTGATTTTAAGAAAAATTTACGCCAATTACTTCATATTTCATTAAATTCTAAAATGCACCAAGAACTTTTGACACATTTTGTATACATACAAAATGCTGCAAAAAATAGTTTTTAACCATTTAAAAATGTTTTTTTTTTATTTATTTTCACTTGCACCTTTTAAATATCTTTAAGATTAAAATTAATCATTAAAACTTCATCACATCTGAAAATGTCACACAATCCTCTTGCTATGAACGGTAGCAGAGATAATGAACTTTAATCTTAAGAACAATTTATATAAAACTTCCATTGTCTGAATAAAACGTCAGATTGCATTTTCACGCTATCAAATTCCATTGTTAAAATTAATTCCTTAAAAGTAAAATATTTTAAAATTCCATACACAGTAGTTGCCTTTTTATCATTTAATTAGATCTAAATCCTTAAGTAAATAAAAAATAACTGAATTTAAATAAGTCTCATTATAATTTCGTGGTATTAGCAACACAATAGATGTTAAATCATAGAAGCAATGTAAAATACCTTCTAAGTATCACCAAATATTTAAATTGTTTTCATTCTAGAATTTTCTAAGCGATAAATAAATAACATGTTTACTTCATTACAATTTTCTAATCTCTTCCTAAGTGAATAAATTCTAAAGTGCGCAACAGTTAAGCATATTTAAATATTGTTAAAATTTTATCTTATTATTTTTTGTTAATATAATTGCATTGTATTTAAAAATTTCGTCTCGCTCTTAATTGAAATTTATTCAAGAATGAATATTTTATTATAATATGTTTAAGAAAATTTTTTTTATAAGTCATCTCTGGAAAATGACAAAACTTTATTTATATCTCAAGGGAAAATTATAATAATAAAGGAATAATAATTGTAGTTTATATTAATATTTCTTATTATATTTATATTATATGGGTAAAACATGTCCGTGCGCAAACTGACGTCGTTTTGATGTTCGAATGAAAGACGATTAAATTCTTTCTTACTGCAATTTTCTTAACTTTTAAACATTGTCCCAGTAGCCAAACAATATTGGGACAATATTGGCTACATCTTGGAGCAATACTGGCACATTGGTGCAATACTGACATGAAATATTGCTCCAAAATTGAGGTGTTTACTTTTTGCCTTTATTCAACCAATATTTGCAGCCAATATTATGCCAATATTGGGATTTCATTGGAAATATTGCCAATAAAACGTCAATATTGGTTAAATATTGGAATTTCATTGGAAATATTTCCGATGTATCGCCAATATTTGTACAATATTGGAGTTTTATTGACAATATTTCCAATGAAACCCCAATATTGGCAAAATATTGGCAGCAAATATTGGCTAAATAAGGGCAAAATGCAAACATCCTAATATTGGGACAATATTAGCGTTTTATTTCCAATATTTTCAATAAATTACATATTGGTGCAACGTCGGACCAATAATGGTTTGCTACTAGGGTGCCTTTTTCATTTCTTATATCGTCGAATAGCAGAACAAGTCGGTAAGTGTGATCACAAATCGCACACAGGATTTCGTTCAATATGTTTGAATTTTTTTGAGATTTGAATGTGAAACAAAATCGGTGTGATTTTTTGGGAGCTAATATTTTTGTTTTCCTTTTAAAAATGCTTAATTTTTAAGAAGCGTTTCTGTCCCGCACGCCAATTACTTCATATTTCTTCAATTCTAAAATGCATCAGGAGTTTTTGTCACATCCTGTATATATGCAAAATTCTACGAAAAATAATTTTTAACAATTTACAAATGTTTCTTGAAATTTATATTCACCTGCATCTTTAAAATACCTTTAAGATTAAAATAAATCATTAAAAATTCATCACATCTGAAAATGTCATCCGATCCTCCGGCTATAAACTGGAATATAGACAATGAACTTTAATCTTAAGAACAATATATATCTGACATACATTGCCTAAATAAAAGGTCAGATCGCATTTTCACATTATCAAACTCCATTGTTTAATTCTATTAGCTTAGAAGTAAAATATTTTAAAATTTCATACACAGTAGTTGCCTTTTTATCATTTAATTAAATCTAAATCTTTTAATAAATAATAAAAACTGCATTCAAATGAGTTTCAATATAATTTCGTGGTATTAGCGACACAATAGACGTTAAATCATAGAAACAATGTAAAATACCTTCTAAGTATCACCACATATTTAAATTGTTTTCATTCTCGAATTTTCTGAGTAATAAATAAATAACATGTTTATTTCATTACAATTTTTTAATCTCTTCCTTTAAGAATAAATTCTAAAGTGTTAAGCATATTTAAAAATTGTGAAATTTTTATCTCTTTTTTTGTTAATATAAATGCATTGTATTTAAAAATTTCGTCTCGCTTTTAATTAAAATTTAATCAAAATTTATTATTTTCTTTTGATATATTCAAGGAATCAATTTGTTATTCTTCTCTGGAAAATTTCGAAACCTCACTTATATCTAAAGGATAGTAAAAAATTAAATAATATTAATAATAATTGTAGTTTTTATTAATATTAATCATCATATCCATATTATAAAGTGAAAGCATATCCGTATGTAATATTGGCGTCATTTTGATGTTAGAAAGGCAAGGCGATTAAATTTCGTTTTTATTGCAATTTTCTTTACTTTTAAACATTGTACATTTTCAATTCTTACATCGTCGAATACCAGAAAAAATGTATTTTCAAACGCAACTTATTTAAAAGCTGTAACGTAATTCGTACAAAAAAATATATCGCAGTCTATCAAATTGTGAGAGCTAACCTGCCCACAGGTTCTATATATACGTACATACGTAGTTAACTCGATAATACTTGATAGAAATATTCGATTTGCTTCAAAGTTCGACAAAGGTTCACTCTAATATGGCGTGTCCCTAATTAGTTTTGGGTATTCATTTCTTAATGGAGGGGGAGAATCTGGAGTCTACTTACCAATATAGATAAATGATATTTTCATGGTGAATTATCCTATTTACGTGAAATTTGGCATACTGGTTTTTTCTGATGAGATGCTTCTCGGAATAAATTTTGGTGTGCATTGGTTACGTACGAAGAGAAGATATGAGAGAGCTCCCCACCCCCTTAATTTAGCTAAATGTTTTTGTCGATTTTTTTCGAAAGACATTAGTCTTTGAAATAAGAGTATATTATACAATTAGTGCTATTAGCCTGTGAATGCAATACTTTATTTTAACCGGGAACTTTATTTTTTGTTTGTTTTTTTCAAATAATTTTCACGCATGTTTTAAAATATCTATCTCTCTCTCTATATATATCCTCTTCTTACCAGGGCATCATTTACCTATCTTAAACTTGTGTTATATTTATAGTTTGTTATTTTACTTATTTTTCGATGAAATTTCAACTTCATTATGGAAAATAACCGAAAAACAATTATTGCATTAGTTCTAGAGCAAACGGATTTACCTTTAGTAATTGGTGGCATGCTTTCTCTCCCTGTTATATATATATATATATATATATATATATATATATATATATATATATGTGTGTGTGTATGTATTTATTTTTTTATGTATGTATACAGAGAGATATATTAATACAAATATTTTAAAGATAAATAAAAAGCATGTTTTCTTTGTTATACTATTTAAATTTAATTTCAAAAGTATAAATTACACACTACACATCAGTGAATCGTCTAAAAACTCATTTAAAATCCTCATTTCTATTTGCTGAAGTAATTGCTTCACTGCTATATATCTCATTTTTTTACATTATATTTTATTTTTAATTCCTCTAAATGTAGTTTTAAATTAAAAATTAATTAAACTGACATTTTAGGAAGTCTTTCTCTCAATTTCCAATGCATTAACTAAACCTCTTGTGAATTTTTTTATAATTGAATTGTCACAGTTCTTATTAACATATTTTTCATAAATTTATTCCTTTTTGGCTTAAGGAGATCCATTTTCAATTAAAAAGCTCATAATACATATTTGAAAATGAGATGCTAATATATTAATGCTAATTTTAATGAAGTTTGTTATATTTACTATGTAAATGGAGTAACAACTGTTTTTACTGTACTTTATCATGTGTATTTATTCAATCCTAACATAGGACGTTGACTTTATTTTTCAATTTTATTTGTCTCTTATTTAAAAAAATATACAACTAACATTTATTTTCTAACATACAGAAATCATAAGTTATAGTTATGGGCAAGGTTTAACCTGGTATCGCCCAGTTAGCTTAAATGGTAAAAGTATTGGTCTTGTAAGCCAAGGATCTGGGTTCGATTCCCAGCCTGGACAATTTTTCGCTCAGTTGGAAATATTCAATTCCTATGATAAATTTACTAATCAGTTTGATTTTGTTGAAATAATAGTAAATCAACGTATCCATCGTTACAAGGAGTTCCATTACCTGAGGTTTATTCTATCAAGCTGTCTAAATGATGGACCAGATGTTATGGACAATAAGGTTATCTGAGCGAGAAATGAACGCTGTGTTATTCCCCAGTTACCTTAAACGGTAAAAGCCTTGGAAGCCTAGGATCTAGGTTCGATTCCCGGCCTGGGCAATTTTTTGCCCAATTCGAAATATTCAATTCGTATAGTATGGGTTATTTCAACCACTCTCTATTTTGCTAATTCAACTGAAGTGCTGATCAGTTACATCATATAATGATGGGTTAATTCTTTTATTCTCACTTTAAAATTGACATTAAAAAAGTGTATCATGTTTATTTGTCAAACTGACTTTATGTTTCATATTTATGCATTAAGTTCCAATAGTCATTTACAAAGTAATTCAGGCGAAATGTGACAAAACTTGAAAAGTGCTAGAGATGGTTATAAGAAAAAAATAACCCATTGACTATTAACATTACTTCTGTGTACCTGTATGTACCTCCGATTGCCTACAATTTAAAAATGAAAACACTAATGATTTAACTCCAGAGTTAATCCTTGTAAGGACAGTAGCGAATAAATTATTCCGACTTAATTATTTAATTCCAATCTCTCAAATGACATCTAGAATTTTTGAATGAAATTTAACTTTATAATATACTGTCGTATAAAAAGAAAAAAAAATGAGACGTCCTGTTTTAACTTCTTAACAAATTATCGTAGAAGAAAGTTTCTCGTACTTAATGATTAGAAATAAAATATACTTTTATATAATACATATAAAATTTGCTTAAGAGGATACCTACATATTAATACGAATCCAAACTCCATTTTTTTTCACTGTCAATATCCAGGTTTAACAAGATATTTCAAATCTTCTAGTTCAAACCTAGACACCAAATTTCAAGTCATTTGAATAATAAATTTTTGAATTCAAAATTTAGTGTTTCCAATGTTAAAATGCTTTTTTATCTTTTTAATAATTTCTACTGAAATTATACTCCTGATGTGCTAATTTTTTATGTAGCAATAATACTAAAATGCCCCAAACATAAATACGTTGAATTTGCATTTTTTTGTAATTTTATGATATGAATTATGAATTATTAAATCAATATTTGAAAAAATATAAATTGAAGCTTACATTTTTGTTTCTTTTGATAAATTTAGATTTATCAAGTCTTGCTTTATGGGAATCCAAAATTCCGATTTTTTTCTTCCAAGTAGTTTTTAAATTATGCTTAAAAAACAGCAAAATGATGATTTAAGCAGCGACTACGATAGAAGTGACTAGATATTCTAAAATGTTTTATGCTATCCTGTAATCTAGCAGTCTTCAATGACTACTTGTGTGGAGCGTAAGTTGCTTTGATCAAGAAGGGAGTTTCATTGATTAACAATCCTGTACAGAACTTCATTTTGGAAATATGCTCGCTTTAAAATAATTAATTTCTCGGAAAATTATCTACAATTGCATGACAATTTGATTTAGGCTAATTGAAGGGTTCATTTATATTGACAGAATTGGGTATTGTTATTGAGAAAACAACAAAAAAAGTTAAGGTTCGTTTTAATATGTAGAAGGTCCCCTAAATAAATTTTACGTACACGGTTTAAATGTAAACTTTATTTTCTTTATTTGGTACGAATAGCTTTTTTCTACAATAATTTTTTGCAGAATTGATAGGGAGTGTTTGCATTAATAATTTATTCATTTTCAAATCGATTTTATCGTAAATTCTCGCGACATTCAATCACTTCAATATTTCAGAAAAAGTTCTTATGCCCCTAATAACTACTTTCCCCCATAGTTTATTTTCCCTAAAAATATTAAATGAGAAGAAATAAAATGTAGAAAGATAAACTGCATGAAGATCGATTAATTTATGCGAACAATTCAAATGGTGAAACACAGGTCTCGAAATGTAAAAATCCACCAACTGGAACGGCATTTCAAAATAAGCTTTCAAGATCTTAAATAATAAAAAAAAATCGTTACATGGAGTACAGTAAGCTGTATGTATGAAAGTGTAATAATATTTTTAATTAATTCGAGGAACTGGAACCATATCTACCATATTTTCACGAACCGGAACAATATTTGTCATAATTTCACGAACCGAAACAATATTTATCACACTTTTACGAACCAGAAAATCGTTCCGGTTTGCCCGGTATATTTCGAGCCCTGGTGAAACAAGAGAAATATCAATCACTTAAATTCAATCAGTTAAATATTTTAATAAAAGTTATTATGCCCCTCACAGTTATTTTGGTCAGTAGTTTATTGTTTCTGAATGTATTAAATGAAAATTAAATAGAGGCTGAAACATAAACTGCAGGAGAATCGATTGGTTATGCTAACAAATCAAATGGTGAAACAAAAGAAATTCTAGCTATTGCGTGATTTAAACCTGAAATATAAATTCATTGTCAAATGGTTGAATAGAAAAGTTATCACAATTCAATTATTCGGTTAAAAAATACGCCATGCCCCAATCGAAGACTAATCTGGCTCACTTTACCTTTAATAATAAGATACAAATGTTACAACATATTTAATTGATTTGCATTTTTTTTTTTTTTTTTTTTTGCAAAATGTAATGACATAAAGATAAGTGATGGGCTCCGTTTGCATTTTAACATTACTGATCATTCTCAACTTTAAGGTAATAGCAATAAAAAATAATAGTACGCTTAGAGATAAATTTTCATTCATATTTAAAAGGATGTATGAAAATCTGCCAACACTCACTACTATTAATGTTGAGTAAATATCGTTAAAATGCGTTCTAGTGTCATCTTTAACTAAGAATGAACGTTTGTTGCGGCGTAAAAATTAGCGACAATTTACACGGATTTTTATTTATTTATTTATTTATTTCGTGAAACATAAAAATAAAGAGCGATTTTCGCGATAACTGTTTAAAACTTATATATATATATATATATATTTCTAATATTTATTTCAAAATTTTTGCTATAAATAACGCTTTAAATATTTTGATGGTAACGTAAGTTTAAGAAAGAAAAATAGGAATAAAACAATGCAAGAAAATTTTAATTCTTATGTATGTTATAAAAACAGTGCCAGATTTATAAGTTGAGATGATAAAAATATACATTACAATATATATATATATATATATATATATATATATATATATATATATATATATATATATATATATATATGTATATACATATATACATATATTGTTATCGCTGTTTTGCGTTAGAAACATTCATCTCCACCTATGATGCATAGTTCCTTCTGCTTTATTTTTAAAACCATATATTTTGTTTCTGTGGACGAAACTTTTCCCACATTTCCTTTGAATTTATGAGAAGTTACCCTTTAGCAGAATCCTGGAGTGGGTAATATATTTCTTTACGTCACTAAGTTTCTCTTCCGGTTTAAAATAGAGAAGAAAAATGTATTCCGCATACATACAGACACACTCTAATATGTGTTATATGTGTGAGTGTGTTTGAGTGGATATGCAAATATTTTGAATATTCAAAAGAGATTTGTTATTTTTGTAGTTTAGAGGTTGCAGTAACGAGTTATGTAAAAAAAAAAAAAAAAAAAAAAAAAAAAAAAAAAAAAAAAAAAAAAAATGACATTTTGACGAAATATGGCTACTAAAAGTCTGATGTGTTTTATAGGCAAATATTAACAAAAAATACTCATTTAAAATCTATATCTTTTGAGAAGCCAGCACTCTTACATAACAGCCCTATAACATGTACCATTTTGATATAAAAAACCACCTTATTAAGAGTGGTTTATTTTCTAAAATTTTAAGGATCATAGGGCTTTTCACTTCTCGCTAGAATCATGTGAAATTTATAAATAAAAAGTTTTAAAATTTAGATGGTATGGAAGTCTTCAATTTATTTTTTTTTCTTTTACTTATTATTGTATACATTGCTACCTACAATAATTTTTGGAAATAAAAGGACACAGTATAATATTTTTTAAACAGTATAATAAAAAAATATTTTTAGACCACTCCAAATTAGTTTAGTATGTAGAACCCTTCACCTATGTGCAGTGTGTACGCTGTAAAAAAACCCCGTTAATATACAGAAATTGTTCCATAAAATTCTACGGAATAGTTCCGTTTTTTTCGAAAAAACAACAGAATTTCCGTTATTGATATTTTGAGATTATAAAAACAGTAAGTTTTCCGTAAAATTTTCTGAAAACAGAGGAGTTCCGTATTAAAACAGCATAAATTCCATAAATGACTCCAATGTCGCCATCTATATCTGGGATAGAAAACATTATAAAGTTGTTTTATGAACAACTTTCTATAATAATTTTCTTTATTTCTTTCTGTTTTAATAATATAAAGCTAACCTATTTTTACAATATTAAAAAAATAATAAAAGTTAATAATAAAATAATAATAAATAATAATAAAAATTATAATAATAAAAATTATAAAATTTTATTAATCCCTTTTAAGTTAGTTTATCTTCAGTTAGTTTATTTCCATTATCATTTTTAAATAATGTTTAACACATTTATAGCATATTTTTTAAAATGTGCGTAGGATAATGGAAAACAGTTCTACTTTTAATTTTAATATATTTTAATAAAAGTAATAACAAAATATTAATAAAATAATTTTAATTTTAATATTTTTTAATATTACTTTAAGAATATCCTTCCAAAAATAAATAAGTAAACTAGTCGTTGGGGGCCACCGTAATACTTACCCATCATGGATATGTATATGAAAATAAAACAAGTGAAACTATTTATACAATGCATTGCAATTCATAAACAAAATTTAAATATTGTTAACATACATAATAATGCTATATTAAATAACTGCTGATGTACCAATTTCGATAAATTATATAAAACGCCAAACTACTCAAGTAGTACCAAACTGCGTAAAAGAAAAATCCTTATAACTCCAAAAATAATAATTCTATTAACTAACAATTAACTGCGTCGGATTAAGCGTCTCATTTCCAATTAAAATATACTTCTGAATTGAAATTTGAATGAAATACAGGGTCATGAAAAATCGAAGAATGTGGAAAACAAGATTACAAATATCTCGAAAACTAATAATCCGATCGACTTCGTTTTATATGCAAAAAGTGTGTTATTTTATTGCCATTTACGTCTATTCCTTAGAACAAAAAAATTCGAAAATTTTTATATACCTTTCATCAGAACGAATTTTTCGAGAGTCCAAAAAAAAAAAAAATAGTTCCGGATAATCGAGGTTGCTGATATTAAATAGGGTTCGTCCCATTTTTACATACTAACTACATACAAAATTTCAAGTCTCTATGTCAATTTGTTCGGGAGATAGAGCGATTACAGACAGACAGACTGACAGATAGATAGACAGACAGACGGACGGCAATTTTTTTTAATGTGTTTTTCGGAATCTCCACTATCTAAAACGTGTAAATCCGCCAAAAAAAATCTTTCGATTTTCAAAACGATTGCAAGACTTACTCTATACTACGTATGATGGGTAAGTAGTAAATATGAATAATATTAAAATAAACTTTTAAAAATCTCCTTAAGATGAAAAAAACAAAACTTTTTAATGCATTCAACTCTTAATACATGTAACATTTTAAAGTCTAAAATTTATTTTTTTATAGAAGGGTCAATCCATTTTAAGTGGTCCAGCACTGGTCGCTCGACCATTTTTAAAATTATCTGAAATTTTTTGTACGACAACCCTAACATGATGGAAGTTCAAAATGACCGTTATTTTAATTTTACTATTTTTTGTTTGTGCATGGCGGCCATCTTTGTTTCATCGTGTGCATCGATTTTCTCAGATACTAGGATACACAAAATTGTAAATATCTCGTCTTTTATTTTCCCAATTGAAATGGGGTTTGCAGCATTTTGTTCAGAATAAAATAGGCTAAATATATGGTGGTAGAATAATTTTTGAAAATAAAATTTTACAAGTGAAATTTTAGCACAAAATTGAAGATTTTTTCCAAAATCTATCCGTTTTCAAGAGGAAATTTTTCATTCAAGGAAAACTGTCACACTTACACAATTTTTTCTACAAATAGGTCAAAAGTGCGTGTGCTCATACACCAAGTCCCAGATCTTGGAATTGATTTCTCTTTGCGAAAAAAATTCCGAAATTCGTCAAAAATTTCAAAAATCGCACTTTTTAGGCTTTGATATCTCTGGTGGGGCACGAGATAAAAATTTGAAATTCTGGCCTTTGATAGTATTATGTAGTAATGTTATGTACAAAAAAAATCAAGAAGGAGATTTGACTACAAGCGGAGATATGACATGGACAATATGTGAAAACAATACTGCCAAACTAATCTAACCTACTACGTAATTGTTCAGTAAGACTGTAAACCTTACACAATTTTTTTCTACAAATAGGTCAAAAGTGCGTGTACTCATACACCAAGTCCCAGATCTGGGAGTTGATTTCTCTTTGCGAAAAAAATTCCGAAATTCGTCAAAAATTTCAAAAATCGCACTTTCTAGGCCTTGATATCTTTGATGGAGCACGAGATAAAAATCTGAAATTCCGACCTTTGATAGTATTGTGTAGTAGTGTTATGTACAAAAAATTTCAAGAGGGAGATTTGATTACAAGCTGAGATACGGTGTATAAAAAATGTTAAGAAATGCTATTATGAGTACATTAGGAGAAATGAGATTAGTCTAATTTATTACAATATTTACACAGAAAATATCGTTTGTTGAGGACAGTTTAATAATAAATGTTTAATTTACAAAGATACTATATATGCTCAACAAAGAGCTTAAGACTATTTACAAGAGATATTATGAGTTCGACCAGTTACTGTTGTCAATCCATCAGGCTGTTCTTTCTCAAAACTTTATTTGAAGCCACCCATATTTTGTCATCCCTTGTTAACTTGAATAAAATTCTCCAGGTTTAATAATAGAAACCATGTCAACTAGATCAGTTGCAACCCATTGTCTGAAATTTACTTTTCCTGAAATGTGTACCGAGTAAAATTGTTGAAATACCATTTGTAGTAGGTTTATTCCTCTGGACAAATAGTGTATTGGCTTAGCATACATTCTGAATTGTTTAAATCACACAGACACATTTGAAGAAGATATTTGTAATTAACATTTAACTCTGTACCATAAATAATTAATTTAAAATTTTGGAGGTATGAACAATTACATAGAAGGTTACAATAGTTTGGCAGTATTGTTTTCACATATTGTCCATGTCATATCTCAGCTTGTAGTCAAATCTCCTTCTTGAAACTTTTTGTACATAACACTACTACACAATACTATCAAAGGCCAGAATTTCAGATTTTTATCTCGTGTTCCACCAGAGATGTCAAAGCCTAGAAAGTGCGATTTTTGAAATTTTTGACGAATTTCGGAATTTTTTTCGCAAAGAGAAATTAACTCACAGATCTGGGACTTGGTGTATGAGTATACACACTTTTGACCTAATTGTAGAAAAAATTGTGTAAGGTTGACAGTTTTCCTTGCATTAAAAATTTCCTCTTGCAAATGGATAGATTTCGGATAAAATCTTAAATTTTGTGCTACAATTTCACCGGTAAAATTTATTTTTCAAAAATATTCTACCACTGTACATTTAGCTTATATTTGCAGCATTTTTCTGAACAAAATGCTGCAAACCCCATTTCAATTGGTAAAATAAAAGACGAGATATTTACAATTTTGTGTATCCTAGTATCTGAGAAAATCGCTAAACACGAAGAAACAAAGATGGCCGCCATGCACAAACAAAAAATAGTAAAATTAAAATAACGGTCATTTTGAACTTCCTTCATGTTTGGGTTGATGTAAAAAAAAATTCAGATTTTTTAAAAATGGTCGAGCGACCAAAAAAAATATTTTCTGGACCACTTGAAATGGATTGATCCAGAACTGAAATTAAAAACTAAATATTCGAAATTATGTATATAAAATCTGTTAAACATTTAGAACTGTACACTCATATAGAAATTAATTCTCAACAAAAATTAATGCCGCGTTCAAAATAAAGCTTTTGCTTTATAAAATCATTCGAAATAAGTAAAGATATTTGCAAGCACTGTATGAGTAAATATGGCGTAATGGTATTGCACTACTGCAAGCTGCCATGGGACAGGTTCTAGGTTCGATCCCCATCGAGGGCAAGTAACATTTATTCACTGTTGTTTAAATTAAATGTATGTGTTCTAATCTGGTATGTCTTTGTCTAAAGAATAAAAAAGCCAGTTTGTCCTTGAAAATTCTTTTTCGGCTTTCAAGCGAACATTTTTATGTAAAAAAATATGAAAAAAACGGAAATATTTCTGGAAAAAACGGAATTTTTTTTCCGTTAAATAACGGAAATAGTACTGGTGTCTACATTACCAGTACTATTTCCGTTATTTAACGGAATTTTTTTTTACAGTGTAGTTACTTCCAAAATAGGTCATACATTTAATTAGTATTATTATTTAATTTATGTTTATTTTTTTAATTAAATCATTTTTTTTATTCGAATCACTTTTTCATTATTTTAACTGTATTCCTCGATTACTTTACTTAATTATTTCAATAGTTTTATTTCATTTTATGCAATCATTATTGTTTCGGGTATATTATTACATTCAAATTATTGTTTTAAAAGCGTAAAGAAAATAGTAACAAGAAAACCACAAAAATTTAAAAATCTCTGATCCCAAGGTGTGCGGATTCGAGAGATTATACTGTATTAAGTATGTAGTAATTTTTATAGTTTTAAGTTATAGCAGGTTTACCGTAAGCAAAATTAAACATAATCAACTTTTTATTATGACGCAAAACTTTTTGAATGTTGTGTTTTTCACAACTTTCACCGACAAAATTTCAACTCAACCTATGATGCAAATTTTCTTTTGCCTTATTTTTAATTCGTATATTTTATTTTTGTGAACGTAACACGTGCATTCGTATCGATTATTTTTCTTTTCCTGTTTTCACCTTTCTTTGAAATTTATGAGAAGTTACCCGTTGGCAGAATCCTAGAGTAGCTAATATATCTTCTTTTTACGTCTCCAAGTTTCTCCTTCGAGTTAAAATAGAAAACAGAAATGTATTCGACACTTTTTTTTGCTTTATATACACGGTGTCCATAAATTACTGTCAATGCTTTCTTATTCCATAACATTTCATTGAAGAACGTGATAAAAATTTTATTTTATAGGTCTTAAAGCTCAACCAACAAAGATTTTTTTTTTTTTTTTTTTTTTTTTTTTTTTTTTTTTTTTTTTAAATAAAAATCAATTTAACAATTTTTTGCTCGACAGCTCTAATTTTTAAAATATTTACTCAGATGTTAGAATAATCCATTTTAAGTATGCACTAAAAAATCGAACATAAAAATATATTGATTTAAAAATGCTTTTCACATAAGAAATAAACAGAAAATTACATGCTTTTCATAAGTATTGTGAAATTTCTAATACTAAATTGAAAAGTGTGTAAATTTTGTAAAAATATTACTTCGGTCATCATCAGTCTACTTTTTTTTCAAAAATTTAGAATTTCACTTTATCAATAACGATGTGAAATTGCTCAGATGATAAATAAAAGTAATCGTAAAAAATAATTCGACGCCACCAGTTAATTCCATGATCAATTTATATTTTCGATAAAAAAAAATCGTCTTTTAAAACTCGCTGTTTGAGTTAACAAGGAATTTTGGTTATGTTGCAAATATGCAACACGGTGATACAAAGGATTCAAGTACACTACGACAATTTAGTCGAAAACCCAGCGGCGAAGTATTGTGCAAGATATGAACCTCAGAATTCAAATTGGCGAGTGCACAGAAAAAGCAATGCGTGTTTTATAACGTACGAATTGCGCAAAATAAAGCAGCGTATAAATAATTTTTGATAAATTTGATAATAAAACTGCATTTGAATTGCATCTTTATGTCCATTTATAATGCATATGCAAATTTGTTTGTGTTATTAAAATAACATTTTGCGTTGTACAGATTATTCATAAATGAATGTCACAATCTCAACTGTATATCATAACAGTTTTTTTTTAAGACTATATATAACAAATTATTCATTAAATTGGATGTAAATTTGTAAAGTTTTACTTGCAAATGTACAATGCACCATTAGTTATGCGGTATACAGTCAACTTATACTAGAATTCCTTTCGAAAACTTGTACAAACTGTAACAGATATGGATGTATGCGGAACCGTGTTCAGTTTTCTCTCAGTTTATTTATTAAATTTATCCTAAAAAATCGAGAAAAGTACTGATTCTGATTAAAGATTTTAATAACCAGATAATTGTAAAATACAAAACATTTATTAAATATAGTAATACAAAAGTGAAAGAAGCCTGCCAAATAAAAATGCTATGAGCAAATACGGTACTAAATAAAGAAATGTGGTTACTGAATCATAAAAAATAACGGCACCAAGAACATTTCATTAAGTTAAATCCAATGCAGAATTTTCCGTGGTCAAACTTCTGCGCAAAACAAACTTACAAGGGCTTTTCAAATGGAGGTGGCTGAATTTGCATTAATTCAAACTTATGCAAAGCTGGAAATTGTCAAATTACTGGAGTTTGATGATGTTTTGGCTTTAAAAATTACCGATTCATCGTTTCGTCAGTTTTTTGTTGGATATACGTCAAATAAACTGCTTCCAGAATTTGAAGAATCCTGCATTCAAATTTGAATTTTTGCAGTAGAGTTATTCCATGTAAAAGGAGCACAAAAAAAAAAAAAAAAGCCGTGCCCGCAAAGGAGCCGATCTTAATAAAATTTGATTCACCTGTACAATTAATATCCAAATAGATCTCTGCAAAATATCTTGATGAAAATAAATTATTTTAACAGTTTCGAACATTTAAAAAACTTGTGATATAAAATGGCACGCGTGCAATCGTTCAAAGTTGCAAGTTTGAAGTTCTGTATCTTGAAAACTATTTCACAGAAATGAATTTTTCTAATAATATTCTAACCTCTGAAAATATATCTTAATATTTATTGAATAATAACAATCTGGAAATACAATGATTACTATTAAATTGATTGTAAATATTGAAAATTTGTTAATTTTCAGAAAAGTAGAAATGTTTTAAAAATCAAAGGAATAAAAAAACATCTGTGAAATCGATGTCTAATGTAGTATTACATCTGAAGATCGAATTATCTAAATTTGAAAATTGTTATTTATTTCCTTCATCTTCAAATGTATATATATATAAACTTTAAAAAAATCTTACAAAATCATAATTTTTCCTCTAATGTATCCGCAACAGAAAGAGAAAGGAAAATTCCGACTTTAATAAAATTGCATCTGCACAAGGATCAGTAAGTTCATGATATACTCAAAAAAAATTCAAGATTGCCTTTTGATTCCTAACATAACATATATGGGTTCAAAATTAATATTCGTTACATTACATGGACTGCTTCTCTCAAAAAGTAGTCTAATCGTCAAATTTGAAATAAACCTCGATTTTGTTTCAACTTTTAATGTAATTTTTTTATACCGAAACAACCAAGTCTGGAAATTTATAACTTTGCATTTTCTCTTAAACGAATATGATCTACTTACATGATGATTTTCAATAATATATGTGACTTGTCAGCTATGCCTGATTTGCTTGTTTTGTATGGAATGCCCCAGTCGCACCTTCTCGAATTTTTTTTAATTCAAATATTGCACCACTAACTAGGGAACTGCAAGAAGTGTAAGTCACCGATTTTGATAAAAGTGGTATCTTAGAAAGATCTCATCGTGAGCAGTAAAAAACTCAATGGAACTACCCGTCGCAAATCAGCCGTTTTCGAGATATCCGACAATTTGTGTCACATTGCTAATGCACATTGCTGGGAAACAGAACTAAGTGACAAAAATTGTCGGATATCTCGAAAACGGCTCATTTCCGACAGGTGATTCTATTGAGTTTTTTAATCCTCGCGATGGTATCTTTGCAACGACACCATTTTTATCAAAATCGAGAAAACAATTTTTTGCGGTCTCCCATTAAGTGTGCACTAGAACAGTATGCAATTAGCTACGTGACATAAATTATAGGATATTTCGTAAACGGCTCATTTCTGACGGGTCTATTGTATTATGTCTATTGTGCGAGATCTATAGTGTTTTTTCTCTTTCATGATGAAATATTTTAACGACACCACTTTCGTTAAAATCGAGACTAATTTTTTTGCGGTTCCCCATTAAATATGAACTAGTTACATGACATAAATTATCGGATTTCTCGAAAACGGCTGATTTGCGACGGGTAGTTGAGTTTTTTACTGGTCTTGATGAGAACTTTCCAACGATACCACTTTGTCAATATCGGGGACTTACACTTCTTGCAGTTCCCTAGTAAGAAGTGTTTCACTATCATTAATGTTATGGCAATATTCCATAAGGATCATATTTTACAAAACGAAACTCATTACTAGCTGTGGAGAAATAAACATTTTAATTAAATAAAAGAATAAATAAATACACTAAATATTAAATTGTCAAAATTTTAGGATTTTATATCTCCATACGGGTGAAGTTAGGAGAAAAATTATTCATTGTTTTTTTTAATTCAAATATTTCCCTTTGAGGAACCACTTCAATTAAAGTTGATGTTGTCGCAGTGTTGCGTTAAGCAAAGCATCCAGTACAAGACAGTACTTGTTACCAGCAGAGGTTAAATAAACATTTTCATTAAATAAAAGACTAAATAAGAACATTAAATATATAAATTGGCAATAATTTAAGACTTTATTTCGTTGACTTTATTTCTTTTACGTTGAGGTTCAGAGAAAAAATATTTATGAATCTATAAAAATTTTTACAATGCTTTCTCGATTGCTGCTAATTTAGATGTTTTCATTTTTGCACTAACAGGGTAGTTTTTTGATACGGCCTTGACACAATAAGCATTACGTACATTCACTTTTGTTCATCTTGTTCATTTCTCTTTACAAACGATTCCAAATGCCTATAGCATCGGCGCGGCGTATGTTTTTGCTACACGAAGGATCACAATTGAACTTTAAAGCGAAACTTACGTTCAACTGAAATACACTCTTAGCAAACTGCAGAACGCTAAATTCTTGTTGCTTATCAGTTGTCATTTTGTGTAGTCTTGAAATCATTGACTTTCATTGCTTGAAGCCCATCGAAGAGGAGATTTCTTTTGTGCTTATAGCTGCAATGGCTGTCGCGTCAAACGATCTTTATTGCATAGAAACAATATCATATAACACAACAATTATCATTATCGTTTTATCCGTTACATATTTATATAGCTACAAATGGGCATTCACAAGTACATCATTGTCTTACATGAGGACTTGTAACTGTTCCTCTGCCATTTTGCGTCTTTGGCAGAGCAGTGCAGTCAATGACAAACCTTTTTGACTTACTCTTTATTTGTGATCATGTACTCTACAACGCTTACAGTTGATACCATTCAAATCTATATTTGGGAGATTTTTCTTACAAGAAAATTATTTTCTATTATTCAAATTTTCTATATTTTTTTCAAAATTATTTTTCTACTTATGAATATTTTGTTCTTCTTCTGTACAGATCTAAAAAAAATGAAGAGTAGTCAATTTTGTTTTTAAACGTCTTTTTTATTTTTAAAGAATTCAAATTATTTTAACCCTCTGTATCCCAAACCGCCCGAGATATTTTAATTCGTATATTTCAGTTCCCACCAAAAAATTAAAACAACAATATTTGCTTTAATCAATAACAGAACATTCCGTATTAAAATAAAACGAAATTAGCCATTGAATTTTTCTGGTGTGAAATGAACTACATAATTTCTAGAACGTGCTCTAGCATGGGAATTAAAGAGTTAAATGTTGTTTCATATGTTGATAAAAGACATACACAAAAATTAATCAAAACTAAGTCAAAATACATTTCTTCCTTTATCTTTTTGAGTAAATAAAAACGAAGACGATATATATGTTTTTTTCTTAACTGAAAAGCTATCAATTCATATATTTCTTCAAAGACATATATTATACTTTTTGTATTTTAATTTGGAACGTGAAGATATATGCGGATTTGTTTTCCCAATTTTTTTTTCTATTATAATTTCTTTCTATTATTTTTTATTAATATACGCATGTGTAGTAAACAATGGACACAGTATTTGCATTTAATAACTTTGCGAATTTTTTTATTAATACGAATTTTTGAATTTGTTTTATTAAAACTACACCAAACATCATTCACTTTTAAATAGACACTTATTAATTATGTACACGAAAAATATCTATCATATATCCATATTCCCTTTGTTTATGAACAAAATATTTTTTTTTTGTCATTACTAAAGAATTACCCATTCTTTGTCTAAGCACGGATTAAAAATATAAACAAAGAAATAAGAGAAAAAAGTTCTCTACTTAGATAGCTTTTTCAACTTTTAAAGAATATATTAATCTGATATTCTTTCAAAAGTTCAGAAAAGAAAAACACGAGAAAATAAGGTTTAAATCTTTTCTTTTTTTCAGTTTCTTGAAGAAATAAGAACATGACAAAGAAAAACTGATTTTCAAATATGCAAGAGATTATTTAAAAGAATAAAGATAGGTGTTTGTGTATGTATGTGATTGTTGTGTTCTAAAATGCCTGCACGCAGCGGAAAGATACCTGTATATGTGAAGTTGTAAACTTCGATTTTTTATTAGAATTTTAAAATTTAAATTGCTTTTCGAATTTTTTTCAGATTGATAGGTGATTTTTTATTTTTAGTAAAGAGAATCCAGTTTCAATCTTTTAGCCTAATATATCAAATTTAAAATTCTGTTTTCAAATGTGTATTTGAAATTCGAATATTTTACTCCTTTCGACAGTAATATTTATCCGGTTTTTAGATATTTTCCGTATTCCATGGCAAGTTGTTGAGTTTCTTAAAAAGAAATTAGGTATAGTGTTTCGTAGCACAATATATTAAATTTGTCCTTTTGCGATTTCTAATTATTATTTTGTATGTGCTTGTGTGTATTTAATTTATAATGCAACTTTTATCCCTGTTTTTTACATTCAGTGAAGATTTTTTAGCATTCATGAAATAAATTCAATCATTTTTCAATATTCAGTATTTCAATCAATTAGTCTAATATAATGAAGGCTAATGCGTTTTCAATAAAATTTATATGGAATTCGTACTTCGAATTTTTTAGCATTTTGCGGCAATTTTTTGACAATCGCAAAAAAGAAACTGATTTCAATTTTTTAGCTCTTTGTAATAAATATACAATCGAGTCTCTCTTTAACGAAACTCCATACATCGAATTTCTGTATATAACGAATTTTTAGTAGGAGCGGTCCCATTTTCCTAAGATTGCATTAAAAACATTCTCTATATACCGAAATATCGATCTCCAAATAACGAATATTTTCATAAAATACTATTTATTTATTCAGTTTTTAAAAAGTTTCAAAATTACATGGAATCAATTTCCCATCACCTATTTCTGATTTATCGTTCACTAGTACACCGAACCCGGTGTTCCCGGGTCACAGAGTAAAGAAGAAAAACTTTTTTAGGTAGATTTCGTATGAAATACTACCTATTGCATTGTCTCCCATGTTGGAATTTCTGAAAAATTTTTGCGGATCTACACGAATCATGACTCCTAGACCCCAAAACTACCATCAGTAAAAAAGTTTATCTATCTATCTATCTATCTATCTATCTATCTATCTATCTATCTATCTATCTATCTATCGGTGTATATCACTTTCTTCTAGACACGATAACTTCCATAATTATGCTCAGATCTTCATCAAACTTTTACATAAAATCAAGGGGTATAAAATCTCGGTTAAGTTCGTTAATGGGCAAAATCGGACCAAGGGGGTGGAAGTTAGGAGGGTTTTTGTGAAAACAGAAAAAACGCGATAACTTTTTAATTAAAATAGATATCGAATCGGTTTAAAGTTTATATTACTTCTAAACAATGAGGAAAAAGTTTATGCGTGACAGATTTTTGATAAAGTTAAAAATGGGCTCAAGGGGCGAAAAAAACATGGTTTTTGGGAGAAAAAAATTCATAACTTTGTCAATTCTGAAGATATCAAATCCAACTAAATTTTATATAAATGTACTCAATATTATCTAAAACTTTTGTATTTACAAGTTTTTGATAGGACCAATTTTTACCGATGAAAAAAATTAAAAACGAAAAGAAAAAGGGGGGAGGAAAAAGAAAAAAACCCATAACTTACTCAATTCTTAAGCAATTAAATCTAATTAAATTTATTTTATATCTTCACAATAATATCTACAACTTTTATATTGACAAGTTTTTCATAGAACCAATTCTTATAGCAAAAATAAATTAAACAAAAATAGGAGTTGGAGAAAAAACCTCAAATCCAAACTGCTTATATTCTGACTCATTTTAAAATTCATTTTTGATTTTAAAAGCATCCAAATGACAGATCCTCTTATTTAGCAACTATATAATGCGACTTATTGGCCAATTTTTTGATAAAGGCAGAATATATTTTTAAAAAGGCTGCCAAAAAAGGTATTTTGAACAGATTTCCCGAAGTTTTCATCATTAAAAAATTCATTAAGTATAACAAATTGCGTTTTTCATGAGTCATTTTTAAATTCATTTTTGTTCTCAAACCCATCCAATTTACAGGACCTATTATTTAGGAACTATATAACTTGACGTATTGGCCAGTTTTTTGATAAAGGCAGAATATATTTTTTTAAAAGGCTGCCAAAAAGGGTATTTTGAACAGAATTTCACGAAGTTGTGATTAAAATTTGAGGAAATTTAAGAAATTGCGTTTTTACCGAGTCATTTTTTTTAAATCTTTTTTTGTTCTCAAACGCATCCAATTTACAGGTTGTCTTA
This sequence comes from Maratus speculifer, assembly GCA_964019185.1. Classification (NCBI taxonomy): domain Eukaryota; kingdom Metazoa; phylum Arthropoda; class Arachnida; order Araneae; family Salticidae; genus Maratus; species Maratus speculifer. The sequence continues at coordinate 368,181,646 of OZ025291.1, forward strand.
TTTAGGAACTATATAATGTGACGGAGTGGCCAGTTTTTTGATAAAGGCAGAATATATTTCAAAAAAGGCTGCCAAAATGGGCACTTCGCACAAAATTTCCCAAAGCGAGATGATTAATGAACTGTGGGTATTCAAATAACAAATTGGTTATTTTATGACTCATTTTTAAATCCAATTTTGCTCTGACACGCATTCAATTGACAGTTTTTTGTTACTTAGGAACTATATAATGTCCTTATTCGTCGATTTTTTGATAAAGGGTGAATATATATATTTTAAAAGCTGTCAAAGTAAGCACTTCGCAAAAAAATTTCCTAAAGCGATCATGATAAAAGAATTGAGGTTGTATTCAACTAACAAATTGTTTATTTTATGACTCATTTTTAAATTCAATTTTGCTCTTAAACGCATTCAATTGACAGTTATTTGTTATTTAGGAACTGTGTAATGTGCCGTATTGGTCAGATTTTTGATAAAGGCTAAATATATATTTTAAAAAATCTGTCAAAGTGGGCACTTCGCACAAAATTTGTCAAAGCGATCTTGATTAAAGAATTGTGGATGTATTAAAATAATAAATTGGTTATTTTATGACTCATTTTTAAATTCAATTTTGCTGTCAAACGAATTTAATTAACAGTTTTTTGTTATTTAGGAACTATATAATGAGCATATTGGTCAATTTTTTAAATAAAGTAAGAATATAATTCAAAATATATTGGCAAAATGAGCATTTAAGTAGAGATAGGCATTTTTTTTTTTTTTTTTTTTTTTTTTTTTTTTTTTTTTTTTGAGATGAAAACTTTTCGAAATCTACCTCCGCCTATAGGCCATGCCGAAAGGGATTTTTTTAATTTAAAATTGAAAAGTCTAATAAATTTTCCTACGTAATATGCTTTTTAAACTGCCAACTAATCCCAAACAGCAATCTTATATGAAACATATTAATTATGTAATCATATGAAAATTATCGGTACTTCTGTATTAGACGCAAGATAAAAGCTATTAGCCAAAGATTTTGCCGAAGAATAAAATTGCATTCGTTCAGTTTTTAAAACCAGCTAAGAAAATGTGAACACAAATATTCTTTAAAATGAATTTTTGTAAAGGTTAATTGATGTATCTTTTGTAAAGTAAGTTTGCAGCGAACTAAAAGTCATTATTAAATTGATAGATAAAAACAAAATAAAACCAACAACATTCACCGTGTTTTAGAGCCGATGATATTTTAACATAACAGGTTTTTAATTACTATTTTTTTTTCATTTGCTATGAAAAAATGGCAACTAAAATATACAGTGATCTGTTATTTTCCATGGGAAAAAGAGATAGATGGAGGTGCAGTATGCGACTAAAACGGTTTGAAATGGACCTTATTCTTTCAATTTAAATCTCGTATTCGACCCAAACGAAACAATCACATATAACAGAGCTGCAGCAGAATTCTTTAGCATCATTTTCTCTCTAAATGAAACAGATCTGATTATATTTTAGCATTCTATTTCATTGTATTATGAATTAAAACAGTATCGCTAAAAGTTTTCCTTTTATGCGAAAGCACGCGGTTATGTTTGATGCATTGCAGCGAATTTTAGGGTTACATTTTTGGCGTCACCTCCAGCTACCAAGCTACATCTCTATGCTCTCTATCTCGTTTTTAGGTGCGTTTTTAATCATGTAAATACGTAGCACCTATTGTTGTCGCTCAGTCCGTCCGTCCGTCTGTCTGTCCGTCTGTCCGCATATAACAACGCAAAAACTACCAAACCGAATCGTTTGAAATTTAAAATACATAATTATAACATAATTTTGTCGAGTCATTTCAAATTTTATGAAAATCGGATGGATAGATCAATTACAGGGTCATTCAAAATATTCCGTTACATTACGGTCAATAGGGAAAAAAGTTTTAAATGCATTTTAATCGTTTGAAATTTAAAACATATAATTATTGCGTAATTTTGTCGAGTCATTTCAAATGTTATGAAAATCGGATGCATAGATCAATTACAGGGGCAATCAGAAGGATTCCGTTACATTACGGTCAATTGGGAAAAAGTTTCAAATGCATTTTAATGATGTTACACTCATTCGAACATAATAGAATTGGCATGAATCTATGAAATATATACTAAAATATGCATTCTGTACAATCTGTGATGCAAAGAATTTTTATTATTAAATTACAGGGCCACCCAAAAGTATTCCACTATATAATGCTATACGGGGAAACATGGTTTGGTACGTGTTTTAATTATATTCAACTATTTCACATTTTATGAATAAGATGTACGTTGCTGAGGTGTAATAAAAATTACTTCCTGCATATTTACAGAAACGTAAAGATTTCGACTACTATACTGTATCTGGAGTACGCTCTAATATATCAGCGAGATGTGAATATTTTTAAAACTTCGTTATCGTACGAACGCACCTCATTTGCTACGTTCACGTGCAATTTCCAACTTGTTTTTATTACTTTATGATTATTTTTTTTTATTTCCCACATAAATGCGATACTCAAGTTGCCACCATTAGAGAAATTGAACTAAAAACGACAAAAAAATTAATATTTCAAAAACAAATTGAGATACAATTTTCTAACAAACTGCATTTAAAAGTGCATTTTTTTCTCTATACGATGGTATAAAGTTTGAAAACATACTATGTCTAGAAGTTTAAATATTTACAATAGTGAAAATTGCAAAATCGAAATTTCACCGGAAAGTGTTGCCATTCAAAGCATGACGTATGCGTTACGCACAGATACGTTTGGCCTTTATTATATAGATTGCTGAGTTTTTTACATTACTTCTCCCCTTGAATCTACTTGTTCTTTAAGTCCACCGAATTAATCCCCCTCCCCTCCCACACACCTTTCAACATCTTTCTCAAAATAATGTCGATTGGATTGTTACACATATAAGAGCGGGATCAATGGGGGTAATTTTGAATAGGTGGTGAATTTGTAATTTTTGGGAGGTAATTGCTAAAATTTGAACATTTTTCGAGAGTGTAACAATTTTGAAATCAAAACAACCAAAAGTTATAGATTTCTTCTCGTCCAAAACTAATCATGTCTTCTTTATTTGATTTTCATTAAGCTTTCAAATAAATGTCTGTTTTCTTTTTTGAAACTGTTTAAATATTAAAAAATAGAATATTAAGATAATATTTATAGCTAAACATTTCAAATTGTTAATTAAACACATGAAAAATAATATTTGTTCAAAATTTACACATTACATAAGAATTTTAACTTCATTCTCTATACAACGAATTTTTCTATATAACGAATTTTTTAATGGAACAATGGATTTCGTTATATAGAGACTCGACTGTATTTGTCTACAGCGGTTATCGAAATTTTAGCGATTGTTATGCTGATTTTAATGGTTTTCCTGTTTTCGGTTTTTGAGAGTTTCATATTTAGATATTTTGTCTTCATATAGAAAACGTCGTTCAATTCGTTGATCCTAATATTTTAAGTTTACTCCTCAAGTACTTAATAATGAAACTGATTTCAATCTTTTAGCTCTTTGTAATATTTATTTATCTGCTGTGGTTATCGAATTTCTAGCGATTGTTATGCTGGTTTTAATGGGATTTTTGTTTTCGATTTTTGAGCATTTCGTATTTTGATATTCGTAAAGAAAACAGTGTTCAGTCCGTCGAGCCTAATATTGTAAATTTACACCTAAACTACTTTTAAATTTTTTGCAAATTTCCATTGCTCTCTAGTATTTTTCTGTAATTTTTTTCAACATCTGTAAAAGGAATGTTTTTAAATCAATTTCCTGAATCCTGCTGTCTACGACGTTTTGAAATTTTACTGATTTTTTGTAGTATTTTAGCGGGGGTTTTTTGTATGTGTGTGCGTGTGTTTGTTTTGTGGTGATTTTTTTTTTTTTATTTTTTTCGTGAAGCGTAAATAACTTAAATAATATAAATTTTGCTAATCCCGTAATCATATTCAAGTTATTTGTGTTCCAAAATCAGTTCTTGAGGCAACATGATCTATGATTTTGAAAAGTATAAGGAAATGTGGGCCAAAATAATAAAATGAAAACATAAATATTCAAGTATCTGATTGGTATACCTGTCCGAAAACAGTGAACAACAAAAACTCTACATCCGTTTAACTCCTAACCAACATTTTCATATCTTGGAAATGTTGGGAAAAAACTGATCCACGCTCTGCTCAGTATGTTTAAGAATATAGCCAAATGGTTATAGGATACTATTTTATTATAAGTAGATACACTGAAAAGAAATTCATCTAGAAAATAAATTGTGGTTGTAAAAAAATTGTTTCATGTCATTCTTATAAATTCTAGTTCCCTTTATTAGAGAGTTCTGGTTATCCTTATTAAAATTCAAGGGCGTTTTCCTATATTAGTGCGGTCAAACGTATTTCAAAATCTCCACAAATGAATGTGAACAGCAAAAATAAGTTTTAATAACTATAGAGATAATTTATTTCAACGATTATAACGATTCATAATATAATGTGTTGTATCATCACTTGTAAAATTATTGACCAGAAATCATCAATCATTTAGTCTATTCAGTTTAATTGTTTATCTTAGTTGTATAACTCGGGAAACTGTATTCTAGATTGGGGATTAAACAAAATTCTACCTATTCATTATAGATAAAGGTGGTATAGATTTTTTTTTTTCAAACAAAGTTTTTCTTGCGAAACGAGATTTCTTGATAAAATTATTTATTAAATTTTAATATTTTAAGGTACTTTTCTATAAGGCGAACGACATTGTTATATATATAAATGATATCTATACTTACATAAGTACATATACAGATATATGTATATACATGCACATACATATGTGTGTATATATACACATATGCATTTATATACACAAATGGCTATATATATGAGTGTATATACTTTTATATATAACAGCGGCGCGATGCTAACCGAAAAGTACCTATTTTAATTTGGAAATTAACAAAGATATGTGGAGCGTAGTTCTTTTTTTTTCTTTTTCTCATGAATTCAGTTGCTTGATATATTTTTTTTTCTTTCTTACGTTGTATTAAATGCAGTAAAAAAGAATCAGATAAGGAGAACATATTTGAACTAAAGAGATTTATTAAATCTCTTTTTTAAAGAAAACAATATACAATTGCTTTATTCGAGCAACTTTAAATTTTCATTTTCAAACAGATATGTATTAATTATATATACACCGAAAAGAAAAAAAAATCTTTCCGAACATAACTATTATCCTTTTGATTTATAAGCAAACTATTTTTAACAGAAATATCTCATTTTGTTTAACCACAGCTTAAAAAAAGTCATTGAAAGATGAAAAGCAAAATTTACTTAATTTTTTTTTTCATTTTTGAAGAGTGCAATTTTTTTCCAATATTGTTTCATATGCTGAAAAAAGAAAAATAAACAAACAAAAGGAATTGTTGTTTCTCAGCCTCTTGAATAAATAATAACTTATACAAGAGAAAAAAAATACTACACAACACAGTATTATTATTTAAGAATATTTTTAATCTGTTGCACGACGCTATTTTTCAATAATAGATACTTCATAGGTAAACAGGATTTCATAAATATTAACTTTGCTTTGAAGTTTCATGGAACAGTGTTATTTATAAAAGTATTTATCATTTTATACTTATTCTAGTTTAGAGAATGAGATACTACACATTTTTAAAGAATGTATTTTGCTTGGTACAATTTTCTTCTCTCATATCTTTTAATATTATGCAGTAGTATAGCATCAGATATGATATAAGCATACTTTAACAGACGAGCTGTATGGGAAAATTTCATTGAGAAAAAAATTCTTTTTTAAAAAACTTTCAATTTTATTCATATTCAAATGTATACATACTATTGCGATAAGAAAAAATCTTAAACTTTTCTTTCATGCATGCATATATTATTTTTCTTATTAACTTGAAGATTTTTACTGTTATTGCGTAAGAATTACTTATTGCCTGCATATGGAAAGCTTCAAACTGAACAATGTTTCAAGATTTCTATTTTACTTATGAATATATAACTTATTTTGATATTAAGTCATAGTATCAGAAGAAGTAAACACGAGAAAGTAAAATAGGTATTTTTTATATTAGGGGTACTGTAAACAGGATTTTATAACTTAACTTTTCTTTTCTTTGAAGTTCAATCGAACAGTTATTTGGAAAGTTTTTATCATATTTTCTTTATTCTAATTCATAGGATGATCAATATGCGTATACTTTTTTTAATGAATGCTATTTTGCTTGCTAAAGTTCTGTTCGCCTTTCATTTTTTTTTAATATAGAATGCAGAATAAAGTATCTCATACGATGTAAGCATATTTTAGCCATACGAAATAAGCATTTTTGAACAATATTATATAATAATATTTTAACAGACAAGTTGTATGAAACAATCTTATAGAAAAAAAAAGACGATTCACTCATTTTATAAAAAAACCTTCAACTTCATACTTTTTCAAACATATACATATCAATCAGCTACGAAAATCTTAAAGTTTTTTCATATATGCATACATCTTTTATTATGAAGAGGCAGATTTTTATTGTCATTACATAAGAATAACTTGTTTTCTGCACATGCAGAACTTCAAAATAAGCAATGTTTCGAAATCTCTATTTTCTTTTTGAATAATACAAGTTATTTGTACATTGCGTCTTAGTTTCGAAGATTGTAAACGTAAAAAGGAAACATAGGTAAACTGGAATCTTTATTTCTATTTGTCTTGAATAAACAAAAAATGAAATAAAACTGAAATTGAAATTTTTATTTGCGCTATCTCTTAGTTCAGAAATATATATTTAAAGATCTGAAACACATTATTTAGCATAGAATGTATTCTGAAGTTATTGTGAAGGATGTTTTAGAAATGTTATTGTATCATGTTATCAGCTCAGTCGCTTATTTTAGTTATCTTGCGTTTGCAAGAACAAACTTATATTCGAAGATATGATAAAACTGCAGTTATAATACCGTATCTACTGTAAACAATTTATTTTATTTTATAAAAGCTGTAAATTTACTCCTTTAATGTTTAATTTATTTCGTTTTACACATATACGTGTATAAGAATGATTTATGACGTATAGATCTAAAATCTAGATCATAGGTCTAGATTCATATGTATAGAATTTAGATCTGAGCACGTTAATACTGAAAGAAAAATGAAGAAATATCGTAAACTTGGAAATAATTAGAACTTTGAGAAAAAATATCTTAAACTCTAATTATCTTAAAATTTGGAAAACAAAAATGTAGTGCAGAATTCAGGGAATGATTAGGGGGAATCCCCCCTCCCCCGTGATCGTGGAATTCCCTATTAAATTCCTTCTAGGCTCCCTTCGAAATCCATATTCCACTTTTCCGAACGGTAAAATTCTAGCCAGAGAAAAATGATTCTGAATTTAACACTGCACAAATATTGATTTATTTATTCGTTCTACTTGCAAATTTTATTTTCGTAATACTGATATAGTGATTGTGAAGCCCTTTGAAATAATCCACGAGCCACCTACTATACGAATAACGATTAATCTTATTTACAAAAGTTCTAAATTTAATTTCTTTAACAGTAAATGAATTTCTATTTAAATATATAAAAGTAGATGAATGATTTAGACTAATAAGAATCGTTGAAACTACTTCCAGATTGGAATGCTTTTTACGTCTCGCACCCCCCCCCCCCCCAAAAAAAAAAGAAACTCACCAGAAATGCGTTTTAATATAAATTAAAATTACTGCACAGGTTGTAAAGCGTAAAATATGCCAGAAATATTGTGACACAATGATATCCTTAAAATAAATTAATAGTTAACAGATCAACCCTTTCCAAATAGACTTGTTGAATTATTATTCAAAACGAGAGCCAACAAATTATGTGTCGTATCTCATCTCATCATGTGTTAATTTCCATTAGATCACATGAGATGGTGAATGATAAAATGAGATGCACAAGCTTCATCATCAATACAGCTTTAATGGCCATGTGGTTTCTTTCAAACGATAGATTATGTTTCAGCGGGAAAAGGGAATGTGTCACTGCTAATGACAAAAGTGATCTATAGTTTTAGAGGTTTTTAGCACTATTCATTTAACAATTTTATCTCTGTTTTCGTCAAATAAGGGAATGGATGGAATGCTTTAATTAATTTCATTGCAGTAATGTCATAATGATATTTGAATAACGTTTTTAGTATTAAACAGAAAATAAGATAATTTAGGATCATTTACCACTATTTTATTTAATGCAACATTTTTTTAATGTAATGAGGTGCCAAATGCCAAGGTGCGCCCCTGGTTACAGAAAGGTAGGAGAGACCTGATTTAGACTTATAAGAATCGTTAAACCTTCTAAACTGGAATGTATCTTATGAAAAAAATAATAATAATAAATGAAAAAAAAAATAAACCCACTCCGAAAATACGTTTCAATATAAATTAAAATTACTGCATAAGTTGAAAAGTATGAACGATTCTAGAAATAATATCGTTAAAATAAATTAATAATTAACATATCAACCCTTTCCAAATAAACTTGTTGAATTATTATTCAAAATGAGAGCCAACAAATTATGTGTCGTATCTCATCTCATCATGTGTTAATTTTCATTAGATCACATGAGATCGTGACTGATAAAATGAGATGCACAAGCTTCATCATCAATACAGCTTTAATGGCCATGTGGTTACTTTCAAACGATAGATTATGTTTCAGCGGGAAAAGGGAATGTGTCACTGGTAATGACAAAAGTGATCGATAGTTTCAGAGGTTTTTAGCACTATTCATTTAACAATTTTATCTCTGTTTTCGTCAAATAAGGGATTGGATGGAATGCTTTAATTAATTTCAATCCAGTAATGTCATAATGATATTTAAATAACGTTTTTAGTTTAACAGAAAACATGATAATATAGGATCATTTACCACTATTTTATTTAATGCAACATTTCTTTTATGCAATGAGGTTATTTTGCAATCGATTTATAATACACTAACCGATTGTCTAAATTTATACAAATCGTGTACAACATTGTAGTTTTGATGACAATATAGCATTTTAACATTGTACGATCTAATACAACTTTAATATGAATTAATATATTCATTTCAAAGAATTTTTCAATCAGTCACATGCGAAAAATCGTTCAATATTATATGTAAAACGTACAATTGTATGAGAGTTGAAATAGCACTGAATTTAATTATAGCGCAATAAACACTTGCAAAAGTTTTTCGATAAAATCTGTCAGTTTTCTTGAATGTTACAAAATATCGCAAAATATATACATTAACCCTTCATCTACCGACGGTACTTATAAGTACCATTAAAATTACTTCTTATAAGATTCTTTTAATACATCAATTAGTTGTAATACGGTTCAGAATGAGTTACAGATACATCTATTTATCTTGTTCCAAAAGCATTACTGTTACAGAAAACAATTTTTTTTAACCTTCCGTCTACCAGACAAAACACCCATTTATCTACGGCAACACCTAATTTTAATTCCAAACTTGCAAACGCACCAGTAATATTTTAATATAATTTTGCTTTTACAATGAAAGCTTAAATTAAGGAATTCGTAATATCTAGACAACTCCTTTATAAATTCCGGTGTCAATCGACAATTTCTCATTTTACCATTGACACCAGAAATATTGTTGTCGGGTCCAATGGACCCGTCTGGTAGACGGAAGGTTAAGTATGATTTCTTTTGATTTTTTATCTTTTCAGTTTTCTTGGCGCTGATTGAGGGGGGGGGGGTTCAATTCGGAAATATTTCTATATTTATATGCTAAGAACATCTTATTTGTACATTTTGTAATTCTACAAAATACTAAGTAAATAATTTAAAATAAAAGATTTGAGTGAGGTTATAAATATTGCACAAAATCACTGTAAATTCAAATTTAATTAATTCTTCTAAATCCTTCAATCCTTCTAAAATCCTTCAAAAAATTATTAAATGATTATAAAAATCTTTTCATTTAGTTAAAACAATTTACGTAAAATGCTTTAGAATGTAAAATTTTCATGAAATCATAATTTGGTAGATAAAGGGCTAATTATTTTAAATTTATTTACATATTAGTGCTACGCCTGCTGACTGTCTTTTTAAAATTGTTTAAAATGTATGATATAAATCTTGCATCTAACAGTTTTTTTTTTTTTTTTGGTCAAAATCATGGGTTTTATCGTTTTGTAATAAGGTGTATGAGGTTTAAGAAAGTTTATTTTCAATGCTCCAAATTTTCTCGAAAACATTGCGTTTTAGAGGCATAGATTTTTGGACTGTTCTCATGTACTGTTTGCAAAGAATCCAGTTTCGGAAAAATTACACAGTGCTATTTGATCACGCTACATGTAACACCAATTAGCGAATCTTATTACAATAATCCATTCTACAACCGTCTTTTTGCATGAATATTCAGATTTAGATTAATGTAGACTTCGGAAAAAAATCATATATATTTTTAAATTACATAACTCTTCTTGCAAATACAAGCTGAACATTACGTAACAAAAGTAAGCGCACACTAAATGTAAGCCCCCTTCCTCATATACAAGGTGCTTCATAAATTCGTTCAAACTTTAAAAATCCATAATAAAAAAAGTAATCTTCGAAAAAAAAATTAAGTTTAAGCGAGTATGATCAGGCGGATTTTGGATTTTTTTCCCATCTACAATAAAAAAAATGATTACAAAAGTAACCGATAGAGGACGCTGACACGTCATAGTGAGGCGTTTTATGTAAATCAGGCTAGCAATAAAACACCTGGCTGGAGATCGATTCCTCATACGATATCAGCAGCATGCTATCGTTATCAGATGGTGTTTAAACTTTACTACAAGAATGGTAAATGCACAAATATTGCATCGCGAAAGTTTTGCATGTGAGGATCTTTTACTATCTTATAAGGAATGCATAATGTCATGATATTGTGATTTGTTTCATTGTCTATTTCTGTTTGCATGATTTGCATAAAACATCTCAAAAAGGCGTGGGAGCGCCCCCTATCGGTTCTTTTTTTATACTTTTTTTATTATATATGGGAAAATAATCAAAAATCGTCTGATCATAATCGCACAAACTGATTTTTTTTCCGAGCATTGCTTCTTTTATTATGGATTTTTTAAAGTTTGCACGAATTTATGACGCACCCTGTATTTTGCAAGCTGTACCTATAAAATTTGTAAATTTGAAATAAATCCCCTTATTCTCCTACTTTTATCTATCTATTTTACAAAAGTTTCAATTATAAGCATGTCCTAAATTTATTAGAATTTCTTGTCTGCTAAACAGGGGCTTGCTTTTGATTCTTTACGGTATTCTTTTTTCTGTACATATCTAATGTTGAATTTTAATAAAAAGTCGTGTTTTCTTTGTACTAAAAGATACTTTATCGATTGTAGCAAAAATATACAGAACATTTTCCCAGAAGCTCATATTATGCCTTAAAATATGACTATATAGTGTAAATTATGTCATGTTTTTTAATACATTATATATTGAAAATAATTATATAATGTTTTTCTGGGTTTTATGTTTTTTTTTTTTTTTTTTTTTTTTTTTTTGCTAAATAAATAACTAAAATTCTAAGCATTTTACATTTGTAGGAAATAATTATTTTACCAACTACTAATGAATATTTTTTTTTAAAGGGTAAACTAAATATTTCAGAGATTTCATGTGCAATTTAATTAAGAAATATATACATTAACATGACAACAAATCTATTATTAAGATCGTTTGTAAATGAACAAAACTTTTCCTTAATTTTAAAATATACTTCAGAAAAGTTTGAAATTAACTAAAGTATAATTTATTACCTCGAGATCTATACAAGCAGTTAATTTTTCTCAGACATGTGTACAAAATAATACTTTTTTTCATTTTGAATGCTTTGAATGCATACATTTGTTTTTGTTGATAAGTACGTTAAATTTGTCTAGAATCTATAATGATTTCAAATATATTTTCATAATAAATAACTGAAACTCGTGATATAGAATAGTTAAATGCATAAACTTGTTGTTCGTAATTGAGATAAATTTCTTTTTCATAATTTCGTAAAATGAAAATTCGGATACTTTAAAATCTAATTTTATTGGGATTTTAATATATAATATAATTCTTTAAAAGCAGTCAAGTATCTACATTCTGGTCTAGACTTTAGAACGTTGGTGAGAAATCAAGAAGAGTGTAGTTGGAACTCCGAGAAGCCTTGTATGTTCAATATGTATCGTATTTGACTTTTAACTGGTTACTGCTTGGTTAATTTTTGTTTACGAAGAAAATTTGTAACAAGTTTTTCGTTCAGTGCTTCACTTGTTTATTTTTCAAGATTTAACATAATTACGTTTCTCAATTTACATTTCTTATTCTCAAATTTAATTAGAACATGAAAATATTCACCTTCTTGTATAGAGGTTAGAACACTGCTAACAAATATAAAAGTGTGAAAATGTAAACTCCATTATGCTTGTAAGTGTAAAGTAAGATGTATTCCATTTTTTAAATGTTACTGCTTGATTAGCCTTTGTTTTCGAAGAAATGCAGCAATGCAAATTTATGATATGAATTTAGAAATTTTATGATTTAGTGCTCGATCAATTTATTCTTCAAGATATTACCATTTATTTTTCCATACTTTACCAGTTTAAGATTTAATCTGTACAAGATATTTGTTCATCTATACTAACAAATATCGGAATAAAGTTTTACACAATGACGTTTGCAGATTTTACAGCTCAAAAAGTTTATTTAGTCCAAGATCGCGATTTTAACTGTGCACCGTAGAGCATATTTAAACACTAATATAATTCACTGACATATTCTACAATCTGACAACTCTTTTAGATAGTTCTTTTAAGGAATAAAAAATCACGAATTACATTTGAACGGGATACAGCAAAAGCAAAGCAATTTATTACAATAGTTACTAACTTAACGGTTATGAAAACAGGTGTTATTTTATTAAGATTTTGGTGATTTAAAACCCATTTAAATTAATAACAAATTATTTAAAATGTTATGGCGATATACACAAAACATTATTATCTAAATGGTGTAAAATATTTACTTACGAAAAAAATAAATGATGGAGGATTTAAAAAAAGAATATGATATAACTAATAAAATACAATCGTACCTCGGTTAACATATGTTTTAGTTAACGGCGCATTTAATTAACCCTTTTAGGGGTGCCGTTTATAGTGTGCAAACAGTTAATTTTAATGCCTAGACTGCCAAGTGGCACCAATAATTTTTTAACACAATTTCGATCTCATATTATACGTGAAGAAAAGCTTTTGATTACTTTCAAATGAATTTGTTCGCTACCCTTGGTGCAAATTAATTATTTGAAAAAATTTTGAGCAAAAGTGCCTTACCCCTTACCTGTGTATGCTTTACTGCATTTTATAAATGTTTGTAATAATAATCGTTATATTCATCTAAAGATTAATATGGAATTTTCAAAAGGTGTGTGTGGGAAGGGGAGGGGAAGTATGACCCTTTATTTTCGTTTAGATTATAAATCTGGGAATTTTGAAATCATAACTTTTTAAGTGTACTCGGTCCCCTTTGAACTCTTTTTGAAATTTAAATATTTTAAGGTACATTTTGGAGCATAATAAAAGGAAGAGATGTGATTCCATTATGAAATTTTCCGATTCCCTTTGCAAACTTTGAAAAAAAAAAATTATAATAATTAAATAAATTCTAAAATTTATCTTCTCATATAGTTTTGAACGTTTTCAGCTATTTTTTAAAAAATCTTTATAGAAGTGTGCTGTATAATTTTAAGTAAGGGATTTGTATTAGTTTGGGAGATTAGTTTGAGTTTATTTGTTTGGGAGAAAGAAAATAAAATTTGCAAATACGTGAATATTACAATAAAAACTGAATTTATTTTACATATTTATGTTTTTTTTTTATATTTTTACAAAAAAAGAAAAATATTTTATGTTATTGTAAAACTAATACTTAGTTTTATCAAATAGACCACCAGGAACAACAAAAATAATCGAATCAGTTGAACAATACACATAAAAGTTTTATCACTTTATACATGTGTATCCGTCGAAAATACAAAAACTGAAAAAAAAAATCCATTTTGAGTTAAGTGGATTGTGGCATTTAAAGGAACAGCGATGTAATTAAATAGCTTTAAACTGCATTTATTATACTTGCATTTATTATACTTATATCATTACGAAACTTCATAAGAATGTACAAAAGATACTAAAGCATAATTAAAGTAAAATAATAATAATAATAATACTTTTGTTATTTCTTGCCGAATGAATGGTACCGTATCCTTTTAAAAACTTTTCATCATTGTTCATAACTCTTTTCAACATAATCGGAAAATTTTTATGCGTTCGGTTTGTTTTCTGTCTGACCATCTGTCCTTGTTCTATCTCGCGTAAACATACTCGGGTTGATATGTAATATTTATATGATAATGTGGTTCATTGTAGAATGTTCGCTATTTAAAATATAGTGAAATGCACATTGCGCAAATTGAGTTATATGCAGGGACACACTACAGAATTCTGATGCGTTTATAGTCTACACTGTAAAAAAAAAAAAAAAAAAAAAAAAAAAAAAAAAAAAAAAAAAAAATCAAGAGGTTACTAAAAGTTTTTTAGTAAATTTGTATTCCACAGAATTTTTTAGTAACCATTACAAACTTCTTTTTGCAAGTGAAACGAGCATTTCTTTTGTAAACTGAACAAAAAAAAATTTTGTATAACTAACTTAAAAATTTTTAGTATGAGCCACCAAGCAAATTTTAGTAATAGCTCCAAAATTATTTTTAATAACAATTACGTGCGCCCGAAGGGCAGGAGCGTCCTTCGAGCTGCATCCAGACTTCTGAAGAGGAAGATTTTCAGCAAAACCGCAATAGATGGCAGCACCAAACATTCCTACCTGCTCCGACAGGATTTTCATAATACTTTTATTAACGAGACACTACATACATTCGGGGCGTATTTGGCGGTGGCAAGTTTCGAACCCGGCACCTTTTAGCCTGGAGACCGTTACTATAACCACTATGCTATCAAGGTCACACCAACTGAGTTTTAGTAAGAGCTATTAAAAATATAAAACTATTAACTCTATTCGTTGCTAATTTTTTCTAGTAATTCTTACAGATTTTTTTGTAACCGACTAAAATTACTAAAAATTTTTTAATAATTACAAGGATCACTAAAGTTTTTTTAGTAGATCGACCCTTTTTTTTTACAGTGTACCTAGAATAATTGTTTGTGGTGCATTTTATTTAATATGCTTCGAGTAGCTCATTTTACGGTATGGGAATTCGAAATTTTTTAAAAATCTACTTCCGTTAGTTTTTTAAAGCGTTTCATATTTTATATTTAATATAGGATTTTTTGTTTTTATTTTAATTTAAGAAATATTTTGACTCATTACATCTTTTTATCATTGTAGGTTTGCCTTAAACTGTCCATACTCAAGAAATCTAATGTACCTGATGTTTTTACCACAATTTATACCGATTTCTCAGGTGAGTGTTTTTTGTAACTGCACATCTAAAATTTTATAATATTAATTTAAATTAAATTCATGAGTTAAAATTACATACTTAAATTATATATTGAAAACTTCTTAATCAATCATATTCTTCACTTTTATGTTTATTTGATTTAGTATTTTTATGTATCATTTTGTAATTAATCCTTTGTAGCTCAAAAACTCTGATTTTAAAATTATATACTCAGATGTTAAAAAACATCCTTTTTTGCACACAAAAGTTTATTTAAAAAATTAAAATACTAATTTTTTAAATTAAAAGATGTTTTTATTTTCGTATCTGCAATAAACAGAAAATAGTCATATTTTTCATAATTATTGAAATTATGTCATATTTCTAACACAAAATTTTAAAGTATAGGAACTAAAATCTATTATTTAAATGCGACTTCCTTTTTAGGTGTGTTTCTAGTTATGTAAATACATAGCTCCTATAGTTGTTGTTCAGTCCATTTCTCCGTCTGTCTGTCTATATTTGCATTTTCTCTGCATTTTCTAAATGAAATAAAAAGTACCTAAAAATATACAGCGACACTGAAGAAACATTTCCTTTCATCCAGCGAGATTTTTTTTTGAAGGGGAAGGGAGGTGTCTTTAATCGATCTTTTAACAAGGTAATGACTCAATCCACATATCACCTCCTACAAAATCGTAGCTTTTTACAGAAAAAAAATTAAATTCTCCCCTCGCAAGCTTTAAAAGACATAAACTTGTTTGCCTAGTACACTGTAAAAAAAAATTCTGCAAAGGTACTAAACATTTTCTAGGAAACTGGGATTCCAAGAAATTTTCATGTAACGCTAACAGGAAAAATCCATGTAACCGATTCTAAAACTTGAGTTTTTGCTGTTACCGTTACAGGAAAAGTTCTTGGAATCCCAGTTTCCTAGAAAATGTTTAGTACCTTTGCAGAATTTTTTTTACAGTGTATATTTTAACTCGTTAGGTTTACACCAATGGTGAGCAGATTGACTCTCTAGAAGAATTAAAAGAGACCATTGAGAAAAGATGGCATATTTTGTCACTCTATAAAACTCACACTTTCGATAGACTCGAGTTTATTTGAACTAATTCGAAATCACGAAAAAATAATCCATATATAACAGTTATGTAAAAATTATAACTGAACTATTAAATTAAAAATAAGTTAAAATATATTTTTGCCTAGTTTATAAACTTTTGAGAGAATTTTGTTGGAACATAATTTAAATTATACATTTTACAATCATAATTTTTTTCTATTATTGACATAATTTATGTAAATGAAGTTGCTAAATTCACAAATAAAAAGTGTTGTTTCTGCTATCTTTCTACCATTCCTTAAAAATAAACATTTTATGCTTCTGCGTAAAATTTTGAGATGAATTGTTGTGATTTTAGATACTTATTTATGAACCCACCCTAAAGTATCAGTTTCAGAAAAATGGATCTTTGTTACATGCAGGGTGTCATTTGTTCATTAAAAAGCAATTCATATATATCTTTGAGTTCTTTTAACTCCAAGTTTAAAGAGGTTAACGGAATCACTCACTCCATCAGCGGTTAACGCTCTTGCTTTCTAGGAAAATACTATTTTGACTTTTTCCGCTAACTTCTATAGAGAGCTTAAGAGCAGTACTGTAATTAATCGTTCTACTGTAAATATATTTTAAATAAAGAGAGCATATTTGCTAACAAACACTTTATTCATTAGATTGTTTAGAAGTGACTGACCTTCTTCACCTAGTCAAACTGGGCTCACTTATGTTATCCTATCTGCTACATGATGGTTGGGATTTGCAGCTTGAGATATTTTGTGTTTAAAAGATGAATTATTAATGTTTACAAAACTGTTAAATTGATATCAACGTATGCTTATAGTACTGACTTCTAATTGCGTGTATCCGTTGTACATGGATAACAATGGCAATTATGGCGAATAATATCATGTGTTAAAAAAACGTAAATCATTCTAAGAGTAAGAAAACAAATGTGCTTAGGGCGAGTAACTGTTATACCAAGGTTCATTCCCTAAAACTTTAAATTCATATTACAAAATAAACAAAAAATATACATTGAAATTTTGTTAGACGTACCTGCAAAGTGAAATAAATCATTACAAAACACACTTGTTTGCAACATCTTCAAGGTTAAAGTACATACCGGGTGTCCCAAAAATGACTGATGGATTTTAAAATTCAATAACTTGCAAACGGTGACAGCTATTTAAAAAATTTTTGCAGGACGGTTATGTATAATGTCAGGAGTTTTTTTACCGTAATTTTTTATTTTAGTTAGAATTTCAAACAATAGGTGGCGCTGATGGCAATTGAAGACCAGGTGATCAGTGCTGAGTGTAGAGTCGACCTTGTCTTCAATCGCCGTCAGCGCCACCTATTGTTTGAAATTCCAACTAAAATAAAAAATTACGGTAAAAAAACTCCTGACATTATACATAACCGTCCTGCAAAATTTTTTTAAATAGCTGTCACCGTTTTCAAGTTATTGAATTTTAAAATCCATCAGTCATTTTTGGGACACCCGGTATGTGTACATTTTTTTGGAATGTGAAAATAATAACTCTCAAATTAATATATTAAATTGTAATGTTACTAATCCAGTATGTAGGAATTACTTTTATTCTAATGAATTTCCAAAATTCTAGTATGTAAGCTTTAAACATAAAATGGAAATAATTGTTTTCACTGGTTATTCGGAATTAAAATTTAAAATTTTATCTAGAACAATGGACTTAGGCACAGTACCATTTTGTGACTCTAGATACAATATCAGGTGATTTCATTCAAAAAGGTGTATATTAAATAATGTATTCGATATCGCATTTAGTGCTTCAGATAACATTTAAAACTAGCTGTTATATTTACCTTCGTAAAATAATAAAACAATTCAGATGCAAAATCTTTTATTTTACTGTTTGGCTCCGTTGACAAAACTCTATTCGTCTCACTCTTCTGCCTGTCTCACTCAAGAGGTTTGGTGTCTGTCACAGAGTCCCTGCAAAAAGACTGTATAAGTCAGAGACTTTAAATTTTGTGTACTTACAACTGATTACCTCGTGTCATACGACAATTATAAATTTTGTAAATTTCTATTATTTGAATTACATTAATTTTTTCAGTGCCATCCATTCATTTTTCAAGTTAAATTTTATAAGACAACCTTAATATTGACGTTTTTCGTGTAGACATCAAAGCTTTCAGCTAAAGTATATTCGCTAGTAAACAGTTCTTTATTCAAACGCAGGTGACGGAAATTGAAATTTTCATATTAAGATGGATTTAATTGAAAAAATCGTATTTTTTGCCAATTTAAGGTCTTATATTATGTTTATTATTGTTCAAATAAATTATTTGTATACTAAACTTATTTGTATTTGTTTTTAAAACTGTTTTTACTTTTATTCTTATTTTTTTTAATATGTTTCTCAAATATCTCTAATTATTGAAAGGGAAGTTCAAAACATTTTTAATTATTAACAAAAATGTGATTTTGGAATATATTTAGTTATTACTTCAAAATGGAATTCTTTTGACATTTTTTTATAACTTTGCCATCATCATTGAGAAATCATGCAACGTATAGAAACGTTTTATGTAAAGAGATGTTGCTTAATGAAATACGAGTATAATGGCGCTGTCCTTTATGTAAGATTTTAATAATTATAAATGAGCAATTGTTATTTATTAATTTAAGGTTAAAGTAGTTTCAAAGACGAAACCTTCAGTACTTTCTGCGATCACGATTACTCACGTGTTTGATTTCACGGCAGTTTTCCATTTTTAATTTCACATAGCGTCGTTTTACCTCAGTTCAAAAGAACAGCAACAATAAGAACTAATGCTGCTACTCATCTAGATATTGATTCCTGAATAATGAAATTTATAAATACAAACATTACTTAAAATAAAGGAAATGGCTTTAGGAACATAGTGGCCGTAAGTATAAATGTCCCCTGTACTTTTCAACTGAACTTATTAAATTTAAATATGTATATTTTTCAATTAAAATCAAAGAAAGTTTCTTATGTAAGTTACAATATTTAAAGTAATATTAATAATATTTAAGTTTTAACTATTAAGTTTTAATAATATGTTAAAATATTAAAAGCTTAAAATTAGTGCTTTATAATTAAATTCTTTGTGTAATACTTTATAACAAAATGTAATAAAATATGCTTTTATATATAGTTTGATATAACTTGATTAAATTACTTTGCGAAAATTTGGTACTGTTGAAGTGAACACATTGGAACATGGGACAAATCGGAGCAAAAATCTTTATCACACAATGTCCATGGGTAAAAACGGTTGTTCATAAATTCATAGGAAATTATAAACATGAAAATTATGAAAAATACTGCTGATTTATTAAAAAAACTAACATACAATGTATATGAGCATGTCTTTGAAAATACATTTTCATCATTTACACCTGGATTTTACTTGGGCGCCGTGAGTAACATCAGGGAGAGCATAAAGACATAGACAAAGGTTTTCGAGACAAAAACATGTTAGGAGAGTACTTCTGGACTATTTTAAAAGAAACGAATCAAGAAAAGTCCTTCCGGCAATGCCAGGAGGAAGAGGTAGCTTTCATATACTTATATATTTATTTATTTATTTTAAGGTAAGTTACATTGTTCAAAAATACTAAGCTCAAAATAGTGGAAATAATCTTATAAAATTAGTGATTTTATAAGATTGAAACTAGTTTTTGTCAAGACTGAATATTAATAGAATTTTTAGAAATTAGTCATCTTTTATTCAACCTGGTTTTATTTTAAGCGATTTAGAGAGTCACCAAATTCCACGATATCATAAAGTGTATGCCATTTTAAAACAACATTGTGGATCGTTCAGATCAGACCGTTTCAAAATGTCAGCCATAAGCAAAATTCAAAGTGCTATAACTCAGTCATTTTTTAAGATATAGACAAAATAAAAAGTGTTCTGGAATCGTTGTTTTAAGTTCTAACACTTAAAGGAAAAATATTTTTCAATTTTTAATTTTTTAGAAATTAATTTTAAATTTTAATTTTTTTAAAAAATTTAAAATGGCCACCATTTTGAAACAAAATGTTGGATGATGCTGGCCAACGAACTCGGTCGAGACATTTGTATGTACTATGTACATCCCAAGTTTCATTGAAATCAGTTCATAAATATGCGTGTTATCACGTGACAAAAATCAGATCGTTTCAAAATGTCAGACATAAGAAAAATTCAAAGTGCTATAACTCAATCATTTTGTAAGATATAGACAAAATAAAAAGTGTTCTGGAATAGCTGTTTTAAGTTCTA
Organism: Maratus speculifer; assembly: GCA_964019185.1. Taxonomy (NCBI): domain Eukaryota; kingdom Metazoa; phylum Arthropoda; class Arachnida; order Araneae; family Salticidae; genus Maratus; species Maratus speculifer. Next base: position 368,202,538 of record OZ025291.1, read on the forward strand.
ACACGTAAAAGAAAAATATTTTTCAAATTTTGATTTTTTTCGCATTTAATTTTAAATTTTAAAATTAAAAAAATAAATAAAAGGGCCACCATTTTGAAACAAAATGGCGGATGATGCTGGCCAACAAACTCGGTCGAGACATTTGTATGTACTATGTACATACCAAGTTTCATTGAAATCAGTTCATAAATACGCGTGTTATCACGTGACAAAAATCAGATCGTTTCAAAATGTCAGAAATAAGAAAAATTCAAAGTGCTATAACTCAATCATTTTTTAAGATATAGACAAAATAAAAAATGTTCTGGAATCTTTGTTTTAAGTTCTAACACGTAAAAGGAAAATATTTTTCAACTTTTAATTTTTTCGCATTTAATTTAAAATTTAAAATTTTTTAAAAAATTTAAAATGGCCGCCATTTTGAAACAAAATGGCGGATGATGCTGACCAACGAACTCGGTCGAGACATTTGTATGTACTATGTACATACCAAGTTTCATTCAAATCGGTTCATAAATACGTTAGTTATCGCATGACAAAAATCAGATATATATATATATATATATATATATGGTTATATATATACATATATAACCACTGCACCACAATGTATATATATATATGTCAACATTTGAACGGAGGGTGGTTTTGGGGTCTGGGGGTCATGATCGGTGAAAATATACCAAAATTTTCCGGAAGTGCTTTCCTCCGGACGGCTGCAATAGGTAGCTTTTCACTTTTTGTAATGAAAGCTACCTAAAATTATAAAAAGAAGTATAAAAACGCTCATTTATATATTTTTTGTTTTACATTTCATGTTAATATTATTTTATGTATTTAATAAATATTTTTTAAACTAGACGTGACACATTTTTCACAATAATTTTCTCTTTCTCAGTGCATTAGAATCATTGAAAAAACACATATTTCGGTGATGATAAATAAACCGTGCAAACTAGTGATTAATGTAAAATTACTCTAAAGTAGAATTCCAACTTTTATAATTAAAATAAATACTTTAACCCAGCTTAGCAAAAATTTTGTATCAATATATGTCTAATCCCTGGATCTACGTCAACATTTATATTAGGGCCATTTTCACCATTCGCTTACATTTAAGGAATTTTATTTTTATTTTTCAAACTTAATAATTTATTTTAAAAATGGAGACAGGTATTAAAGTAAATGTTTAAGGTACATGAAAAAAATTGATTGTGCATTTTGCCCTATAATATAACATGTAAATGCTAATATAAAGTTGGTTTGTAAGGCAAATTATCCAGTCCGTTACTATTCAAATAGACTGAAAGTACTCAGCTTTAAATTTATTAAATTTCCTAAAATCAACTTACTTTGAATTGACTTATGTCCCTAAATTTCAAAACATGACATTTATCAATAATACTTAAATTAAATTGAAATGAGAGACTGTTTTATCCACAAGATTTTGATCACATAGATATTATACAAGAACTTTTTCTAATAATTACAGTATATATTTATGTAAATTATTAAATTTTAAGGAAATTGCATATTTGTTCCTTAGTTGAATAAAAAATAAAAGTAGAATGGTGAAAAAATGATAATCATTAAAAAACCGTGCGGTAACAGACTTGACATTTGGTAACGGACTTGACACTATGTTGAAAATGGCCGATTACATCAATGGGATGAAGGTGACTTTCGTGGAAATGACGTATCAGAAGTTTAAAGATCAACTCAAAAATTAAACGATGTCATGTAATATATATGAGACGCGTCAGGTTCATATAGTACCTACTAATTAAAAAAATGTTTTTGGAAAATTCAGATTGTTTACATCTAATTAAATGGTTTTTATTCTATCATTGGGAATTTTGAAAAATACTCATTGTCTTTCATTTATCACTAAATTAAGACAAATTGAGTAAAAATATCACCATGTATTTTTTCTTTCTCACAGAGGAAGATTGCTGTATTGAAAGTAATTGTAAATATATCTGTAATTTTTTTCTGTCAGAATGTCTTGAAGACTAATTATATAATAGTAATAAATTTTCTGGCATTGCTATATTATTCTCAGCAGCTTAAATTGCAGAATAATTATTACAATAAGTAAATTAAAATCAAGTCATCTAGAAAATGGATTTTTTTTTTTTTTTTTGTTACCAGTTCAATACCACCGTAAACATGATGTTTAATAAAATTGATGTTACACATCATTTCTAAAAGTAAATTTAAGTTAGATTTATTATTTTACTCGAAAAATAAAAGATATCATGCAATATATATACAACACACAATTACGATTTTTGATATTTTAATATTTTTTAATTTGATGCGATTTTTTACCTTACTAATTGGAAACTTGTTCGAAAATTATACCCCAATAAAATAAATGCATGTCTTAAGAAAATACACCTTTTACTATTTTTCTTGATTTGCTGCGATTCATCCACATAAAAGATATAGTAATTTTTAATCTTTTAGCCTAATTTCATAAATTTTGTCCTTTGCGATTTTATAATTTACATTTTTTTTAGTATTTAGTGCTAGATTTTTATGGGACCTTTCAGTGGCTGGTGGATCATCTAGCAATTAAGAAAATTGGATTCACAAGATAATAAAATTTTATTAATTAAGTGTTCGAGTAATTTATTATTTAATTCGAGTCTAATTAAATACCTTTTATACTATCATCGAGAATTTCCTGAAATACTAAAAAAAAATCTTACTTCTATCACTAAAGTAAGACAAATTGAGTAAAAATATCATTATCTATTTTCTTTTTCTGTCACAGAAACATTACCGTAAAAGGACCGACTGTAGTTCTAAATTACCCAGCAATTCCTTTCTGTCAGAAAGTATTACTGGCAAAAAATTTTCGTAATTTCACTTGCTTTGTATAAATATTCTCACAAAGAAAGCCTCTATACGGGTATACTAAGAAAAATCTGAAAATATTACAGAATGTTCTTCTCATATGGATATGTCTGTTTATATATATATATATATATATATATTTGGCGGAACCTCGATAGAGCGTGCATAAAACAATAGTGAAATTTTCATTTATTTGGCGCTTTATCACGTGTAGGCGATGACACAGAATTTCAAAAAATACACTTTTATGTCAAATACTCTTTAATCTCTTCGATACGAGAGTGGTTTGCTTAATTTTCAATCTTTTATCACAACTTTTCGTAAACAGAAAAATATTTGGAATTTAATCACGAAAATGCTCTGATCAAATTAGATAAACTTTACAATAAAAAATAACTGATTTGAATAATGAGGGATTCTAAGCGACAATTAACAAGCAATGTCAGATGCATTAGAATAATTTGCTTTTATCGAGGAAAAATCCTGCTCGACAAATCTCGTGTCGTTTTCAAAATTTTTGCGCCAAATATTCGAAAATATTTTATCATTTTACAGACTTTCTACTGAAATTCTGCAGCTAAATTTAACTGATCCTTCATCACATATGTAAGTAGTACAATTAGCATTTTTTTTTCAACCTATTCTTAGTATGCCCAGTAAGGAGACCTTAATTGTCAGTACTTTAAATGAAGGAATATCAATTACTATAATTGCATCAAAATCAAGTAATTTTCAAAATGAAATTTTCTTTACTCCCAGTGTAATTTCATTTTAAACACGATGTATTTTTTACAATAAGAAATTCAATAACATGTATGTCACAGATCTTCTATAAATGTAGAAATAAATCAGATTTCTCTCCCTCCACCTCCTAAAAAAAGTAATATATCTCATGCAATACTTATGTAACGCATTGAATTGCGATTTTGGATAGTTTAGTATATTTTCGTAATTCGGTACGTGCATTTATTTTATTTTAGAAACGGATTCCATTTTCAATCTTTTGTTCGAATATTGTAAATTTTGTCATCTGTGACTTTTGAAACAAACTATTTTGACTTTTAGTATGTTTTAACGATTTACTGCGATTTTAATTAATATATTTCAATCTTCTGATACAAAATAATAAATTTTGTTCCCTTTTAAATAAAGTTTATATGGTTTGATATTCAGACTACTTTAGCAAAGTTTGTTTCCTGCAATTTTCGATATTTTAGAGTTTTTTCGTGTTTGTACTATTTTTGGTTAACAGGTGAATCAACTAGTAATGATTGAAATTACATATAAAAAATAATAGAATTTCTTTAATTACTTATTCATTTAGTTTACCTATTAGTTTGATTACAATTAAACAGCTCTAATTCCATCATTGAAATTTTTTTTAAATACTCAGATAACATCTTTCTTTTAGCACTAAATTACAACGAATCGAGTTAAAATATCACTGTCTACTTTTATCTTTCTGTCAGATAAACATTACCGTGAAAGGATCGACAGTATTTCCAAATTACCCTGCAATTCCGTTCTGTCAGTAAGTCCTACAGATAAGTTATTATCGTAATTTGTCTTGCTTTGCAATAACATTCTCTGTATTTAAATTAAGGAATATTAATTAACTTCTGATGTATCTTCATAACGTTCGTTCCGATTCCGAATGACATTTGTGTCGTTTGCTTTAATTTCTAAGAAATTATTATGAACATTTTGTCGCGCTGGATCTTCAGAAAGAATGTAAAATTATTCAAGATTAATATAAATCTTATAGAATCAAAATGCTTATTGACGATATTATTTGTAATGAAATCGGGATTAAATTTATCTCCGAAATGCATTTATATTAAGAAATCTAATTAATAAGCTCCTTAGCTTTTAATAGCAATTATATTTGATTAAATAATATTCATAATAGCGTTTGCATTTTCAACTAAAAGTAAAATTGTTTTCTGTTTTTAATAGAAAAGGGTTAATATTATTTTTTATATGCAGCAATTCATTTACTTTTAAAACTAATTTTATTGAGAAATTTTCTCTCAAATGCTTTACTTACTACGTTTGATAAAGTTAAAAGATCTGTTGACGGTGATTACAGAGATGTGATGTTGTCAGTACACAAATTTTCGAGATTATTTCTATTATAACCAAACCTTTTTACAAACTTCGTCTATATTTCTTTTTTTCCAGATTCCAGGATCAGGATGCTTACCATACGAAATTTTACGGCAAATATGCTAACTAAATTATTGTTTCATTTTCTATCTTTATGCTGGAATTAATATATTGACTAAAATTAATAACATTTATCAAGAATAAGCAAATGTGCATGAGCGTTCCAGAAAAGATTAAAATTTTTTAAATAAAAATAGAATTTTATTAATTACTTGTTCGATTAGTTTACAAATTAGTTGGATTTTAATTAAACGGCTCTTATTCTATTATTAATATTTTTTTAAATGTTGTAATAACATCTATCTTCTAGCAATAAATTAGGACTTATCACTGTATACTTTTATCTTTCTGTCAAATAAACATTATCGTAAAAGGATAGGCAGTATTTGTAAATTACCCTGCAATTCCGTTCTGTCAGGAAGTTGTACACGCAAGTTTCTCGCTTTGCAATAACATTCTCTATACCTTAAATTAAAGATATTAATTAAGTCCTCATGCATCTTCATAACGTTCGTTCCAATTTAGAATGATATTAGTGTCTCTTGCTTTAATTTCTGAGAAATGATTTTCTGAGACGGACATTTTGTCGCGCCTGGATCTCCAGAAAGAATGTAATTTCCTCCAAGATTAATATAAATCTTATAGAACCAACACGGTTATTGAGGATATTATATGTAATGAAACGAAATTAAATTTATATCCAAAATGCTTTTATTATTAAGAAATCTGATTAATATATTGTTTAGCTTTTAATAACAATTATATTTAAAACTTTCATATTCTTAATAGCGTTCGAATTTTCAATTAAAAGTAAAATTGTTTTCTGTTCTTAGTACGAAAGTGTTAATTTTAGCTTTAATGTGCAGCTATTAATTTACGTTTAACATTAGTTGTATTGATAAATTATCTTTTAAATGCTTTGCAATACAGTTTATATGGTTTAATATTTGGCCTAATATAGCAAACTTTGTTTCTTGTAACTTTCAATATTTTACTTTTTTTTTTTTTTTTTTTTTTTTTTTTTTTTACATTATTGGTTGACGCCGAGTAGATGAACTATCAATGATTGAAATTTTGTAGAAAAAAAATATAAATTAATTAATTATTTGTTCTGTTAGTTTACCAATTATTTGGATTCAAATTAAACAGCTGTTATTCCATTATTGAGATTTTTTTAAATACTCAAATAACATCTTTCTTCAAGCTCTAAATTACTACGAATGAGTTAAAATAATACTGTCTACATTCCCTTTCTGTCAGATAAACATTACCGTAAAAGGATCGACAGTATTTCTAAATTACCCTGCAATTCCGTTCTGTCAGAAAGTCTTCCAGACAAATTATTATAGTGATTTTTCTGGCATTGCAATAACATTTTCAGTATCTTAAATTAAGGAATATTAAATAACTCCTGATGCATCTTCATAACTTTCGTTCCAATTTCGAATGACATTTGTCTCGTCCGCTTTAATTTCTGAGAAATAATTATGGAGATTTTGTTGCGTTGGATCTTCATAAAGAATTTAATTACCTTGAACATTAATATAAATCTTAAAGAATCCAACATGCTTATTGAGTATATTATTTGCAATGAAACGGGATTAAATTTATCTGCGAAATGCTTTTATAGTCAGAAATCCAATTAATAAGCTCTTTAACTTTTAATAACAATTATATATAATTAATTCATATTTTTAATAGCTTTTGTATTTTAATTAAAAGTAAATTTGTTTTCTTCTCTTAATATAAAAGTGTTTATTTCAGTTTCAGTGTACAACAATTCATTTACGTTTAAGCCGATTTTATTAAGAAATTTCCTCTCAAGTCCTTTATGTATTACGTTTGATAGTTTACTATTTAGTTGGATCCTAATTGAACGGCTCTTATTCTTTTATTGAGATTTTTTTTAAATACTCAAATAATACCTTTCTTCTAGCACTAAAATATGACAAATTAATTTAAAATATCACTGTCTACTATCTCTTTTTGTCAGATGAACATTACAGTAAAAAGATCGACAGTATTTCTAAATTACCCTGCAATTCCGTTCTGTCAAGAAGTCTTACGAACAAGTGATTATAGTACTTTTTCTCGCTTTGCAATAACATTCTCAGTACCTAAAATTAAGGAATATTAATTAAGTCCTGGTGCATCTTCATAACGTTCGTTCCAATTTCGAATGACATTTTTGTCGTTTATTTTAATTTCTGAGAAATGACTATGGACATTTTCTCGCTCTGGATCTCCAGAAAGAATGTAATTTCCTCCAAGATTAATATAAATCTTATCGAATCAACATGCTTATTGAGGATATTATTTGTAATGAAACGGGATTAAATTTATCTCCGAAATTCCTTTATATTAAGAAATCCAATTTATAAAATGTTTAGCATTTAATAACAATTTTATTTGATTAATTCATATTTTTAATAGCGCTTGCAATACCAGTTAAAAATAAGACTGACGAAAGTGTTACTTTTAGTTTTGACATACAGCAATTAATTTACGAAAACTGTCTTTATTGAGAAATTTCTTTTTAAATGTTTTAAAATAAAGTTTATATAGTTTAATATTTAGCCTAATGTAGCAAACTTTCTCTCTTATAATCCTCGACATTTTACAGTTTTTTTCCGTTTGTAATAATTTTTGACAAAATCGATTAACGCCGTGTGGATTATCTAACAATGATTAAAATTTTGTAGAAGAAAAAAATAGAAATTGATTAATTTCTTGTTAAATTAGCTTACCAAATAGTTGGATTCTAATTAAATGGCTCTTATTCTATTATCGACATTAAAAAATAAAAATACCTAAATAACAACTTTCTTCTAGCACTAAATTACAACGAATCGAGTTAAAATATCACTGTCTACTTTTATTTTTGTCAGATAAACATTACCGTAAAAGGATCGACAGTATTTCTAAATTACCCTGCAATTCCGTTCTGTCAGGAAATTTTACAGACAAGTTATTATAGTAATTTTTCTCGCTTTGCAATAACATTCTTAGTACCTAAAATCTAGGAATACTAATTAAGTCCTGATGCATCTTCATAACGTTCGTTCTAATTTCGAATGACATTTGTGTCGTTTGCTTTAATTTCTGAGAAGTGATTATAGACATTTTGTCGCGCTGGATCTCCAGGAAGAATGTAATTTCCTCCAAGATTAATATAAATCTTATGGAATCAACATGCTTACTGAGGATATTATTTTTAATGAAACAGGATTAAACTTATCTCCGAAATTCTTTTATATTAAGAAATCTAATTAATAAGCTGTTTAGCTTTTAATAACGATTATATATGATTACTAATTATTTTCAATAGCTTTTGCTAAGCTGCAGATTTCACTGGAATAAAAGCAATATTTAAGGTAATGTAATTTTATAGATTTAATGAATTTTCAATACATTGAAAAATAATTAGTACTCTCGAGGATTACATTCTTATTTGTAATTAACTATTTTTCTATGTTGAAAGAATTATGTTTTCTTAACAATTAAAACGAAATACAGAGAAAAGTGCATTTTAATTTTACCCTTTTGCAAGACGCCCAGAGGGTTAATTTAAGTTTATTCAGTTTAATATTTAGCCTAATATAGCAAAGTTTGTTTCCTGCGATTTTCGATATTTTAGAGTTTTTTCGCGTTTTTACCGTGTTTTGACAAGATTGGTTTACGCCGAAAGATTAAACTACTAATAATTAAAACTGTATACCGAAAAATAGAAATTTATTAATTACTTGTTCGATTAGTTTATCAATTAGTTGGATTCTAATTAAACGTTCTAATTCTTTTTTTTTTTTTTTAGAATTTCTTTAAATACTCAAGTGACATCTTTCTTCTAGTACTAAATTACGACGAATCGAGTTAAATTTACTGTCTACTTTATATTTCTGCCAGATAAACATTACCGTAAAAAGATCTCAAAATTTCTAAATTACCCTGCAATTTCGTTCTGTCAGGAAGTCTTACAGAGAAGTTATTATAGTAATTTTTTCTCGCTTTGCAATAACATTTTTGGTACCTAAAATCTAGGAATATTAATTAAGTTCTAATGCATCTTCATAACGTTCGTTCTAAATTTCGAATGACATTTTTGTCGTTTGCTTTAATTTTTGAGAAGTGATTATAGACATTTTGTCGCGCTGGAATTCCAGAAAGAATGTAATTTCCTCCAAGATTAATACAAATCCTATAGAATCAACATGCACTGTAAAAAAAAATTCAAGAGGTTACTAAAAATTTCTTAGTAAATTTGTATTCCACAGAATTTTTTAGTAACCATTACAAACTTTTTTTTTGCAAGTGAAACAAGCATTTCTTTTGTAAACTGAACAAAAGAATTTTTTGTATAACTAACTTAAAAATTTTTAGTATGAGCCACAAAGCAAATTTTAGTAATAGCTCCAAAAATATTTTTAATAACCATTACGTGCAACCGAAGCGGAGGAGCTTCCTTCGAGCTGCATCCAAACTTCTGAAGCGGAAGATTTTCGGCAAAACTGCAATAGATGGCAGCACTAAACATTCCTTACTGCTCTGACCGGACTTTCATAATTCCTTTATTAACAAGACACTACAGACATTCGGGGTGTATTTGGCAGTGGCAAGTTTCGAACCTGGGACCTTTTAGCCTGGAGTCCGTTACTATAACCACTATGCTATGAAGGCCACACCAACTGAGTTTTAGTAATAGCTATTAAAAATACAAAATTATTAACTCTATTCGTTGCTAACTTTTTTCTAGTAATTCTTACAGATTTTCTTGTAACCGACTAAGATTACTAAAAATTTTTTAGTAATTACAAGGATCACTAAAGTTTTTTTAGTAGATCGACACTTTTTTTTTTACAGTGTGCTTACTGAGGGAATTATTTGTAATGAAACGGAATTAAATTTATCTCCAGAACTTCTTTTATATTAAGAAATCTAGTTAATAAGCTGTTTAGCTTTCAATAACAATTATAATTGATTAATTCCTATTTTTAATAGCTTTTACATTTCCAGCGAAATATATTTTTATTTTCTGCTCTTAATACGAAAGTGTTACTTTTAGTTGTAATATGTAGCAATAATTTTATTGAGAGATTTCCTTTTAAATGCTTTATCTACCAAGTTCGATAAAATTAAAAGACACAGAAGTATCATATGGTCAATGCATAAGATTTCGAGACTGTTTCTATTATAAACTAACAATTTTATAAATTACGTATACATTTATTTTTCTCTTCTCAAATACTATTTATTTCTAATTTACGAATATCTAAATGACTAATAATTCCACAAGTCATTTTTAAAGTATTGATACTTCACCACAAAAATTGTTAAAATCGTATATGTATCTTTACATCGTGAAAAATGTTAATGGAAAACATTTACGGATTTATATATCAAAAAATTTCTACGAAATAAATGATTAAATAAATATTTTTGTCTGCTTTACACATAATGAAAAAAGTTTCATACTGATTTATTTTTTTAAATCACGACATTTCACGAAACAATAAACGAAACTAAATCATTCAGTGCACATCTACTACTTTCTATTAATGTGTCTAATATGGTAATAATGTAACCGAAGTTTCTAATCTAAAAATTATTTCAATAACTTAAAATTAAGTATACACTTTTATTTTACTATATATTCATCCCATTTACTCTATTAAAAACATAAATGCGTAATTTAAACAGCAATAAAGAGGTAAAAAACGCTTTATTATTTTTTGAGTTAAATTCAAAGATAAAGAAAAATAAATCTACATCTTTTCCTTCTTGTTCGGTTCTTTTTTATTATTTGAAGATTAGTAATAATGTAACCATGTATCGTCCTCCTGGAAGAAAATAAAATAGTGACACAATTCCAACACTGTAAAAAAAAAAAAAAAAAAAAAAAAAAAAAAACGGACGATTTTACGGAAATACTACTGGTAATATGGACGCCAGTATAATTTACTGTTTTTTAACGAAAAAGTTTCTGTAAATGCTAAAACCTCTTCCGTATTTTCCTTTAATTTACGGGAATGTTTCCGTTAAAAAACAGTAAATTCTACTGGCATTTAGATAACTAGTAGTATTTCCGCAAAATCGTCCATTTTTTTTAACAGTGAAGATATTATTTAGGAGTACAATTTTTTAGTAGGCCTCCTATGTATCACTTCCTTTGTTATTTAACAAGAAAAATGATGGATTTGGAGGGTATGTATATGTTTACTCAATCCTCCGTGTGTCGTCTACAGCTTGACATTTATGTGTTTTAAATAGGGATTGCGCTTTTTGACCAAAATTTCTTATTTTCTGAGGGGGATATTTCATTGCTCTGGGGGGGGGGAGGGGCTCGTGAATTGAACAAGTGCAGATTGGCAACAACCTTTTGATGAAGAATGATTCTAGTTTGATTTTTGTTTGATCCTACACTGTAAAAAAAAAAAAAAATCAAGAGGTTACTAAAAGATTTTTAGTAAATTTGTATTCCACAGAATTTTTTAGTAACCATTACAAGCATTTTTTTCTTTTTCTTTTTCTTTTTTTTTTTTTTTTTTTTTTGCAAGTGAAACAAACATTTCTTTTGTAAACCGAAGAAAAGAATTTTTTTTTTATAACTAGCTTAAAACTTGTTAGTATGAGCCACCAAGAAAATGTTAGTGATAGCTCCAAAATTATTTTTAGTTAATTAAAAATTATATTTAGATTTCTGAAGCGGAAGATTTTCGGCAAAAACACAAAAGATGGCAGCACCAAACATTGCTACCTGCTCTATTTTGGCATGTTTCTAAAGGAGAGGGAAAGTCCAGAGATTATTACCCATGGTAATTGCTACAACAGGATTTTCACAATTCCTTTATTTAACGAGTAATTACATTGCATACATTCGGTGCTTATTTGGTAGCGTCCAGCATCGAACCCGGGTACTTTCAGCCTGGAGTTCGGTGCAATGACCACTATGCTATCACGGCCACACCCAGTGAATTTTAGTAATAGCTATTAAAAATGTAAGATTACTAAAAGTTTTTTAGTAATTACAAGAATCACAAAAAAATTTTTAGTAGATCGACCCTATTTTTTACAGTGTAGACTGACGGACATTTTTATATTTTTTTATTTAACAGAACCATTTTTTTGTATATATGAATTTCTTAATCGTTATTTCAACCACTTCTTGATGTGCAAAGATTATAAAAATTACATTCACTGGTATGTTTTCGATGAGAATGCAACATTTTAATATATTTTTTAGTTTAATTATAAATTAATACATTATTTTAAGGATTTTTCCGTTAGTAAGCCTTAGGCAATAACTTGTTAAATATTCTCTAAAACGCTTACGATTCCATGGTATTCGAAACAACAGTACATTTAATTATGCGCCAATAAAAGTTCGGGAACAAATGAAACAGGTTAGAAAAATTATGCATTAAGCATACATTATGATATACTTTCCAACAGTTCTTGAAATCTTTAATAAAACTTTGTTATTTAGGTAAATATGGTGTCACTGTCCAGAGCCAAATATGTATCATACTTTTAAACATCCATCTATTTGATTTATCGGTTGATATATACACTATATAATGAGGAAATTTAGTTTAGCAAGAAAATGCCTAGCAGAGTGAAATGTCTCTTTCAGCAATTTATACTAATGTATGGAAATATACTTGAATACATTGCTCAAGCGTGTAGTATACTTTATTACGCGTCAACATTTTGCTAAAATTTTGTTCAAACAAAAACACCCTTAAAATACTTAAATCACTCTTTCAGAAATTATCATCCTTAGGTGACCATGTATGCAATGCTTTGTGTAAACCTGTGTATTTTATCTATATTCTATAAACATTTCTTAGTAAACTGAAAGTAGTTCAACGTAAAAATGCATAACTTATTTAAAAACCACCTTTAAGTAAATTACGCTCATATTTTGTAACCTTTCCGAGCTCTTTTGTGTAACCCTATATATTAACTGTAGCCTTTATTCATACCATATAATGTGCATACAGTTAGTGAGACTTAAACAGGCATATCATAATTTAAAAAAGCATTTTTTTTTCATCTTTTAGACTTTATCGAAAATATACAGCACTTCGGACAGAATGTACTACTATTACAGGGACACATAAAATATTTTATGTGTCCCTGTAAATGCTACGCACTTAATAGCACGCGTAACATATTAAGCCTATATTAAGGCATGTATCAATTGTATTGTACATAAAATTCATTAACATAATTAAAATATGTCGCAAACAATTGCCCCCTTTATTATTGTGTAATGGATTTCTTTTGTCCGGTCCTGTAAATGAATAATAATTATAATTTTAACTGCATATTTTAAAGAATGCGTATTTTAGTGCACATTGCAAATGAATGCAAAATTTAATATGTATGACAGGGTGTAACACTTTTAAAATTCATTTGAAACGATTTTTTTCCACAGGCCATAATGTAACGGAAAACATTTGATTATCCATGTAAATAAACTACATATGGTAAAAACATCATTTTCAATAAGGTTCGTGCTACGGTAAACGTCAATAACATCCAAAAGTTTCATGGCAATCCGAGTATATTTACGAGAGTTAGAGTGCGGCCAGACGGCCAGATAAACCGCAAGCATAAACACTTTTTAAGTTTGTTGGAAAGTGTTAAAAATGATGCCATAAACTGGAACAGTGAAACATTTTACTAGCTGGAACGCAGAAAAGATTGTAAATTAAAAAAGGGAAGAGGACAATATATTTATTTAAAGTTATTTTGTTAATTCTATTCAATTGTATCACAGTTTACTAAAATGTTGCTTTGTGACAAATTTCTTTGAAAAATATTCTTGTATATGAGTATAGAAGTTATGGTACGAGGAGAAATTAGTGCTATTTACATGTGATAGATCTTAGATTTCATGTTACCGTAAATCAAAAATGTTAAAATTTTCCACAATAGAGGGCGCTGCACTGTTTAAAACTACTATAATTCTCAAATTAGCAGATAAAACTGCATAAAAATATCATCTTGTATTATTTATTTTATTTAGCATTTTAAGAGCGAAACGACATTTCATTTTTTTAATTATTTGAACTTTCATAATATTTGAGACGGTGCAGCACCATCTATTGATGGAAATTTGAACTATTTTTGAATTTACAGTACATTAAATTTAAGACCCACCAGATGTAAATGTAACTCATTTCTTATTTATCTTTGTTATATTTAACGAATTATTAAATTTAAAAAATAGGGCGTTTATTTCTGCTCATCCTGTATAAAGTAAAAAAAAAAAAAAAAAAAAAAAACATTGTGAGTAGTCATAGCCATTTACATTTTCTTCATGAGAAAATGAAGTGAAATTGTATCCAAAGTTTATGTATTGCCACTGATTTCGAAATGTTGAACTTTTACATAATGACATGTAAGATAATTATGTAAGACCATCCTTAAGAGCCGATTATGTAAGACCTAATGTGACATAATATTTGTATGTAGCATAATTCTGAGGTTATTGATATGCCTTTTTCAATGTTATAATATCAGAGTATCCTTCACAACAACAACAAAAATGAAAAGGAGTTGAACTTCGAAAAGAGTCAATGAATATGGAAAAAGGAATAAGCAAAAATCTGGGATTTCCCTTGATTACCATATATAAATTATATCCTGGTTCATAGGGATCAAAGGAAAGAAATCACACAAATTCTTAACACCCACATAGACATGTGTCAACTGAACCATTTGCAAAGAGTATATAAATATCTCGTCTTACGCAAGAGGCGAAAATATTATGTAACCCAGAGAAATGGATAAAATAGGAAGCATATACTGTTTGCTGAAATAAAAATCTGAAAATTGTAGCATTTATAATAATTAAATCACTAAATATTGCAATAAATCAAAAATAAATTAGGATAGCTCTGTTAAAGAGTAGATATTGTGTATTAGATTTTTAATACGGCCTCCTAAACAACGAGGATACGTCATCTATTATTAAATAGTTGCCGCCAAAAATATTGCTTTCATTTTGTATTTATTATTGCTTTTTATTAATTTTTTTCTCTCAAATCAAAAATGTTAAAATTTTCCACAATAGAGGGCGCTGCACTGTTTAAAACTACTATAATTCTCAAATTAGCAGATAAAACTGCATAAAAATATCATCTTGTATTATTTATTTTATTTAGCATTTTAAGAGCGAAACGACATTTCATTTTTTTAATTATTTGAACTTTCATAATATTTGAGACGGTGCAGCACCATCTATTGATGGAAATTTGAACTATTTTTGAATTTACAGTACATTAAATTTAAGACCCACCAGATGTAAATGTAACTCATTTCTTATTTATCTTTGTTATATTTAACGAATTATTAAATTTAAAAAATAGGGCGTTTATTTCTGCTCATCCTGTATAAAGTAAAAAAAAAAAAAAAAAAAAAAAAACATTGTGAGTAGTCATAGCCATTTACATTTTCTTCATGAGAAAATGAAGTGAAATTGTATCCAAAGTTTATGTATTGCCACTGATTTCGAAATGTTGAACTTTTACATAATGACATGTAAGATGATTATGTAAGACCATCCTTAAGAGCCGATTATGTAAGACCTAATGTGACATAATATTTGTATGTAGCATAATTCTGAGGTTATTGATATGCCTTTTTCAATGTTATAATATCAGAGTATCCTTCACAACAACAACAAAAATGAAAAGGAGTTGAACTTCGAAAAGAGTCAATGAATATGGAAAAAGGAATAAGCAAAAATCTGGGATTTCCCTTGATTACCATATATAAATTATATCCTGGTTCATAGGGATCAAAGGAAAGAAATCACACAAATTCTTAACACCCACATAGACATGTGTCAACTGAACCATTTGCAAAGAGTATATAAATATCTCGTCTTACGCAAGAGGCGAAAATATTATGTAACCCAGAGAAATGGATAAAATAGGAAGCATATACTGTTTGCTGAAATAAAAATCTGAAAATTGTAGCATTTATAATAATTAAATCACTAAATATTGCAATAAATCAAAAATAAATTAGGATAGCTCTGTTAAAGAGTAGATATTGTGTATTAGATTTTTAATACGGCCTCCTAAACAACGAGGATACGTCATCTATTATTAAATAGTTGCCGCCAAAAATATTGCTTTCATTTTGTATTTATTATTGCTTTTTATTAATTTTTTTCTCTTTTTTCCTACCCTTTTTTAGCAATTTTTTTTTTTTACACTTTGTGTAAATTCAGATTTCTTTTAGATAGCATTGGTTAATATTGAGGGAATTCAAAAATTATTTTTAACGAAATAAATGTTTAATTTTTAAATTATATGCTCGTATTAATTATTTTAATGTAACAAAATATAAAAAGGGAAAAAATAATAAAAATGCTATGTAAACATACCTAGATGTATGTTTACATAGCATAGGTTACCTAGATGTATGTTCTAGATGTATCATGATTTTATAATAAGAAAGATATTTGAAGTAAAATAATTATAATAAACTCTTTCGACAAGTTCCAAATCAGCGATTTTTTTTTCACTATAAAGATAAAACCAGAATTAATTAGATTTTTTTTTTACTGATAGTCATAAAACCATTAAATTGTAAATCAATTAAAATGTACTTTTTTCACATCTCCAATAAACAGAAAATTACATACGTCTCATGAATATTGTCGATATTCTAATGCAAGATTGTGATGCATTTAAATTTATTTTTGAAAAAAAAAAAAGAAAAAAAACTGGACGTATCTAGCATTTTTATAAAATGTCAGAAATTATTTAAAAAAATAACGATGCGAATCATATCAGAATAAACCTTTATAAATAAAATAATTAACTCAGTTTCACTGTTTTTCAAAATCATACAAAAAGTACATTAACTGCTGTGTTGGGAACTCGTTACAATAAATAAACTCTTATTGAAGCCGGTTGCATAAGTAGGCAGTGATTTTTGGGTATGTTGAGAAAATGTAATGTGGTGACAAAGGGTTAAGTATTTCATTAGCATTACACCTTTGCAACTATCATTTATTTCTACCAAAGAACACTTTCCTAATATTATTAAAAAACATGTTTACTTTCATTTATTGATGTTGTGTAAAGTGCCACAGCTTATGTCCAGCTTAAGACACTCACTTTAGAATAAGTTCTTGATTAAGTTTATTTTCAAAATACATCGTTTATATTCTCAATTAAAAGAATTTCTTAATCAACACAATATGGACACAAATGCTGAAAATACAAACATAATGAATTTGATGAAATT
The DNA here is from genome assembly GCA_964019185.1 of Maratus speculifer. Lineage (NCBI taxonomy): Eukaryota > Metazoa > Arthropoda > Arachnida > Araneae > Salticidae > Maratus > Maratus speculifer. The sequence continues at coordinate 368,219,833 of OZ025291.1, forward strand.
TATTCATCTATTTTAAGCACTGTTTTAATCTTAAAAGAAATGTGCGTACACCTCTTCGAATATTTGAGGAATGTATCAAAACCCTTTAGAAAATGTTCTGTTGACTAAAATTGAATTCACAGATTTCGTAATCATCTATTTTATTCATACAATTTTTAATTTTTTTTATTTTTTTATTTATTTTTTTGAGGTTCTGTAATTAAAAATTATATTAAAATATTGTGATAAAAATTGTACAGAACTTTAAAATAATCTTTTCTTTCTTTCCGATAATAATAATTTTTTTTCATGAAAAACCATGTAATCATAGTAGCAATAATAAAATGCAATTAAAAAATGATTCATTATTTGTTTTACAATAAACCTCCATCTTAAAACTAAAATGTTTAAATAAATATTAATAGCAAAATTAAGACTATTGAAACGACAAACTCTCAAAGTTCTGTCTTATTTACATGCTGGACGTACAGAGAAAGGCAAACTAAATCACACTCAAAAAAGTAAAAGAAAAAAAATAAGCAAAAAGATAAACGTTTTCGCTTTTTAGCGCGCATTACCATAAACAAGTCAGCAGAAGTACGCCAAAGCAATCACGCAATTTGAAATATTCTTTCGTCTATCACTTTCCTCCCAGTGATGTTTACTTTCTCTTAGGGCTTTTCTAATTAGATGACTTCCTTTAGAGCTGCTTAGATGAACACATCTTAAATCATGCCTTCTGGGAGTTATGTCTTCTTTACTTCGCTGGCCTTCGATAACATGACATTTGATTTATGAGAAAATATTAAATCTTTGGCCTTTGATTCAACGTTTGACGCTTGGAAATGGAAAAACGTGTGCAGTTTTTTCTGTGAAAGACATGACTAAAAGTTTTATATAAGGAAAAAAAAAATAATTGAATTCCTATTTTGCATTTAAAACTATAATATTCTTACAATAAAATACGTGATTCGTAATTATCGCGTTTATTCACATATTCTTTAGTCTCTTTTTGAGGTTGTGAAATACAAAAAATATTATTAAAAAATTATGGTGAAATTGTAAGCAACTTCTATTTTGTTTTGTTTTGTTTCCAACACGATAATAATAATATTTTATTTTATTTTATTTTTATCAAAACCATGTAATCACAGTAACAATAAAATGTAATTACAAAACAATTTATTATTTGTTTTACATTTAAACTTTCATCTGAGAACTAAAATGTTTAAATAATTATTAATAACATAATTATGATTATTCAAAAGACAATCTCTCAAAACTCTGTCTTATTTACAAGCTAGATGTACAGAGAAACACAACTTAATCAAAAGTGAAAGAAGAAATAAAGCAAAAAAAGATAAACGTTTTCGCTTTTTAGAGAGCTTTACCATAAATAAGTCAGCAGAAGTACGCCAAAGCAATCACGCAATTTGAAATATTCTTTCGTCTATCACTTTCCTCCACAGTGATGTTTACTTTCTCTTAGGGCTTTTCTAATTAGATGACTTCCTTTAGAGCTGCTTAGATGAACACATCTTAAATCATGCCTTCTGGGAGTTATGTCTTTACTTCGCTGGCCTTCGATAACATGACATTTGATTTATGACAAAATATTAAATTTTTGGCCTTTGATTCAACGTTTGACGTTTTGAAATGGAAAAACCTGTGCAGTTATTTTTTCTCTGAAAGACATGACTGACGATTTTATTTGAGAAAAGAAAATGTATATTGAATGCCTATATTGTGTTTAAAACTATAATATTCTTACAAGAAAATACTTTGAAAAACATAAAAATTCTTCATTTGTGAAGATTTGACTTTTTAAAATATGTCTTTGAAATTAAATACTTATTAATTGCAGAACTTATAAAAAATAATTTGTAATTGCTTTTTTTTAATTTATTTTTACTGATTTAAGGCAAAATGAATATAATCGTAAACTATACAAAAAAGTAACCGAAGAGATTAATAAAGTTTTAAAAATTAGAAATATAGCAGTTTTTTTTCAATTGTCAAATTCAGAATATTTTTATATAAAAGTAAAGAATTTTAAAAAAGTACAAGGGAAAAAAACAATTTAACATTGAAAAAAAAATCTGTGTATTTGATAATTCAATAAAAATTGTGAATTGCTGTTTAATAATATTTTTTTGTTTAAAAGTTGTTCAGTTTTCGTTTAAAATATATTTTATAAAAAGATTACAATGAAATTTAAGGCGGAATTACCCTATATCAGTATAGTATTATTTGGTAGAGTTAATATTCTAATGTATTTCAAAACTGCAACGGAATGAATTATATGACCACCGTCAGAAATGTATATAATATTTTAAGTAATATAACAACGTGAAGAAATATACTGGTGTTCTAAGAGTTTCCAGATTCTTAAGTGGTCCGGCGCACATTTTTTAAGAAAATTATTTATTGAGTTAAAATTTTTATTTTTTGTGATGGTTAGTCTTATTATTTGTACACAATATTACATGATAAAAATTTCTGATATTTTTTTTATTTAAAATTTAAATTTAATTAAAAAACAGTGTAATTTAAAATCTTTATAACATGAAATTTTGTTAGTAGAATTTCATGTTTTTTCATTTAATAAAACATAAATGTACAAAATTTAATTTTGGTAGAGCGTTTCTAAAAATATTAACTTAAATAAAAATCTTAAATACTTTAAGTAAAAATCTGAAAACAAAGGATGTAGCTTTAAATTATATATATTCATATTTTTAAAAGTAAACATTTTTTCGCGTTTGCTGAATCAAAATTAAAGTAAAATAATTGGTTTATTATATTATATGGCGGCCGATTATCTACACGTGGGATATAGGACCGAAAGGGGTGGGATGACCTCCGTGGGGGTCTTTCTAAGGGAACCTAACCCGTATTCATGCAAGGAAATCCAAGGTTCGAAGAAAACCACGGAAAACTCCGAACGGCTAGGCCGACACCCTCGATTGGGTTCGAACCCAGCACCTGCCGTCTACCAATTGAAAGGTCAGAATCTCTCGGCCACTGGTGGGGCAGTAAAATAATTGAAAAAGAAATTTTCCAACTTTAGACCATTTATCTTTAACTGTTCTTTATTTAAAACTACTTAAATAGGAGAAATAGTGAAAACTCCATCCTGAAGAAAAACGTATTTTTACAAGAAGTTGTTTCTATAACAACCACTGCTTGAAAACTTTTCAAAACAAACCCCAAATATAAATATTAATATTTCCTGTGTCAATTAAGATAGACACATGGTTTAAAAGTCATTTTAAGAAGAGAAAAAAGAGAATTTTGTTTAGAACATTTTAAGATTTTTTAGAGCAGTTTTTGCACTAAATCTAACGGATTTTTTTTTTTACTGTACTGTATCCTTTTTTTATTTACTGTACTGTATCCAAAGTACTGTATACTATTACACTGAGATCCGAATGTTTTTAAAAAATTCCTTTATAGTACAAGCGCAACGCATTTGCTATGTTTGACTTGCAATTCCAAACTTTTATTTTTATACATGAAATGAATGAGCATAATTATATCATTCATTCCAAAAACCCCATTTAAAATTCTGTTTTAAAATTGTATATACTATTTTAAGATAGTAAATATTGAAAATGGTCTTTCATTTTTTTCATTTTTTCAAATTTTAAGAAGTTTTTAGGGTTTTTAATGTGGAAAAAATCTTTTCAAACCTTAAAAATAAAGTCAATTGTCTGCATATTTATGAGGTTATTATAGGAACATTGTAATTTCTGATTAGACGACCTGTTTAGAATTAATAACGTGAATACATGTCAAATAAATTCTTCCGGGAATTCTGACTGGGAATTCAATTTTCGTCTTTCGACAGCTTGACACTTGATTTATGACAATACATTAAATGTTTGCAATTTGATTGTTCGTTTGACGCTTACAAATGAGAAACGCTGAGTATTATTTTATTTAAAAGGAATAATTGACGATTGTTTATAAAAATAAGTTTTACATATTATAAAAAATGACTTTACATTCATTTTCTTTTTAAAAGTAACACTTTCTTTACACAACTTTTATATTATTTATCACGGTAAATTGTAATTAAAAGCAAATAATTTATCACAAAACTGAAAAAAAAATCTGTTAGATTTTCGGCAATGTTTTCAGCAGTTTTTAACGCATAAATTGCCGTAAAATTAGATTTAATAAAAAAACTACATCTAATTAGTTGCAATTTTTACGGTTAATTTTACGGTTTTAAATTTAACGATTTTTTTTTAGTGAAAATATTAAATTCATGTTCTTTGATTGATCGTTTGACGTTCACAAATAAAAAAGCTGTGTACTGTTTTGTCTATAAGACAATGGGTAGCTTGTTTATAAGAAAGTGTTATATGTATAAAAAAATAGACTATATATATATATGTTTATTTATTTATAATTTTTTACAGAACTTTAATGTTATTCATAACCTTAAACTATACTTTAAAATATTCATATGTTGGGAAAAAATAATTTGATAGTTTATAAGAATTTTAAAAAGTGAAATCATTATTTATTTAGTTCGCTTTACATAAAAGCAAATAATGTTTCTTTAAAAAATTATAATCAGTCTCATTATTAATAAAAGAAGCAAATTATTGCAAAAATTGTAGATGGAATATTCATTTTTAATGTTAGATTTTACATAAAATACATTTCGCGATTCAATTTCTGCTTTTAAATTAAAAAAAAAAAATGTTAATTTTTTGTTAGATGTAGAGAAAGTAAAGGGAATAATTGTCGAATTAAAGGCGCTTATATTGCTCTAAATGATATTAATACTACCTCTGACAATAAAAGTTCAAAATCTTCGTCACATTTCATTGGATGTCAACAATATGGTCAAATCTCTTTCAAACAGAGTTTGAGTCGTGAAAATAGGAAGAAGTCTGGAGGATTGAGATCTGGCGAGTATGGTAGGTGTTCAATTTGCACCATCCCTCATGAATTTCTTTCGGTGTTTTGCAAAGCTTAAAACCATAATTTAAACTGATCTTTTATTTGTTCATTTTCCTGTTCTCAGTTAAGAACCAACACACTGAACAAGCACTTAGTGAAACACATCTTACACATAAAATAAACGACGCTCAACTGAACAACGGTGGGGGAAGATACTCTACACTTGCCTCTATGCAGGTGCAGCGTTTTGTTTCCTCAATGTTGTCAGATCGGTCGTTCTGAATTCATTTACCGAACTTTATTGTCAGAGATAGTATTAACAGTCGTAAATTTCCAAGTAAGTAAATAATAATAATAAAAAAAAATTCCTGCTAACATTCGAACCAGGGATTTCTTGCCTGAAGCCGCAAAGTCTCTAACTCCTCAGCCATCCCGGGGGAATTTTGAGGACTAATTCACAAAAATAACCTTAACCGATCACTGAAGCTTGTCTGATATCCGAATCAGCTCAACAGAATAAATCGAAGGTTATTTTTGAAGCTTCGGTAAACGCTGCATGCTTCTTGATATTAGATTGATTTTAGCACAATTATTCAATAGGTAAATAAATCGTAATCGTTTAAATTTCAAAAAAAAAAAAAAAAAAAAAAAAAAAAAAAAAAAAAAGGAAAAAGAATTTTACAATTGTTGATTTATTTATCAATTGAGTACTTGTATTACGAATTAATCCAATATGACAACGAAAACAGTTATGATTTTCTACAGGTTGAATAATAATATTAGAAATTAAACTAATTAAAAGTAAAATCTCATTAACAAATCACAACAACCGTTTATAAAATGATTTCTACTTAGACTAAAATTTAAGACTTATAAATAAATTATATATATATATATATATATATATATATATATATATATATATATATATATATATATATATGTATGTATGTATGTATGTATATATATATACAGGGTGTCCGAAAAGTCTGGAAACGGTCGAATAACTCGAGAAATACATATGAGATTGAAAAACGTAAATATACGTGTTAAATATTTTAAATAAGCTACTCAGTGATACCAAATTTGACCTTTGGTCAGAGGGGGTCCAACTTTGAAATCTTAAATTATAACCCCCATTTTTTATTGCAGATTCGGATTCTACGGACAAAAATACGTAACTTATGTATTTGATGTTTATTTAGAATCCTCGTTTATCACGGTGTATTCGAGCATATTAAATCGATACATTTTTCGGCTTTTCCAACGGGATTTTCCCTAATCTACACTAATTGCGGAGAATTTATGACATCAAATTCCTCGTCTTTTGCAAGAATAGCGTTTCCTGAAAATCACCCGTGCCGATTATTTCGATAGTACTACACACAGTTAAAAATTTGACCCGTTTGATGTAGCGTCACTCCACAGCTTTTATAGATTATCTGTTTCATGACCAATGAGAATGTTCCATAACACAGTAAAGTACACTGTAAAAAATTGACACTTTTGCTGCATCGTCACTCCACCACTTTTATAGAAAACGATTACTTTATTGTGTTATGGAGCACTCTCATTGGTCACGAAAGAGATATTCTATAATAGCTGTGGAGTGACGCTGCAGCAAATGGGTCAGATTTTTAACAGTGTAGCACTATTGAAATAATCGCCACGGGTGATTTTCAGGAAACGCTATTTCTGCAAAAGACGGGGAATTTGACGTCAAAAATTCTGCCCAATCAGTTTCGATTAGGAAAAATCCCGTTGGAAAAGCCGAAATATGTATCGATTTAATATGCTCGAATACACCTTGATAAACGAGGATTTGAAATAAACATCAAATACATAAGTTACGTATTTTTGTCCGTAGAATCCGAATCTGCAATAAAAAATGGGGGTTATAATTTAAGATTTCAAAGTTGGACCCCCCTCTGACCCCCAGGGGGTCGGTTGCGAAGGTCAAATTTGGTATCACTGAGTAGCTTATTTAAAAATATTTAACACGTATATTTACGTTTTTCAATCTCATATGTATTTCTCGAATTATTCGGCCGTTTCCAGACTTTTCGGACACCCTGTATATAACCTCACTTTCTGTAAACAAGACATGTTTAAGCTAAAGCTGAAACATACCCGGGAGATTATCGTTTATACAGACATTTTCCTCTTAAAGGATTTAATATATATATATTTTTAAAAATAAAATAAAAAGATGATAATGTTTCTTCCTTCCTGAATTCAATCAATTTCTTATATAGTTATATCTACGTTATCTATAATACATAACAAACATATGTGTGCTTAACGCTGGCATCCATCTGCGAAACGCCTTCAAATTGTCAATGTAATTTTAGTTTTACAATTTTCGGTACTAAAAATTTTTAAACTTCTAAACATCGCACATTTTCAATTTATACATATAAGGGAAAAATGTATTTTTAAATGTTGTTTCTTTAATATTTAGATACTGCTTTTTGTTTTGTTTTTTGAGTTACTAATTTTTTATAGTTTTTAATATATATATATATGTATATATATATATATTGTCATTGTGGCAATAGAAGTATTCCATTAAAAAAATCAGTAATAAAAATATCATTTTTATGATGATCAAAATGCGACTTGAACTCTAACAGAGTCATATATTACGTACGTCTGGGACTAAATATTAATATTCTTTGGCCAATCTGAAAACGAATAAAATGCGAAAATCAAAAGTATTTAGATATGCCTCAGACATCTCTATTTTTAAACCGAGAGCAACAACCATTTTCGAAATGGTTAATAATTAAGCATGCAGCGTTTATTGCATTTCCAAAAATAATTTTTTATTTATTCTGTTGATTTCATTCAGACATCAGACCAGATGTTGTTTTCGTTGAAGTTAATTTGGAGGAATTAGCAAATTCGTCTACGGTGATTCAGTCGGTAAAGCATTGGCGCTTTCAGCCAAGAAGTCCTTGGTTCAAACCCGAACTCGGATTTTTTTTTTCTTTATCCGCTTAGAAATTTACAACTTTTTTGATTTATTGTTAAAAATTATGATAAAAAAATTACAAAAATTGTTATAAAAATTAATCTAATTCCGAAATATTTTTTGGTGTATTGTATTGATTTAAGTTATTTCCAAATCAGTTTAAAATTTAATTACGGAATTAAGGCTGCACGCTCCATAACAAATAAACCAATTATTTTGAGAATTATAAGGATTCAAAAAAGTTTAAGTGAAAACAATAATTTCGAAATCAAATCGAATATAATTTACTAAATTACAGTAATGTGGTTTTGATGTATTGTATTAATTTAAGAAATTTCCAAATCTATTTAAATTACAAATATTGAATGAAGTTTGTATGCAGCGTAACTAAGAAACCAATTATTCTGAGTGTTATAAACATTTGATAATAATGAAATAAGTATATGCTAAAAGACTAATTATGAAATTTAATCACATGTTCTAAGATTATCTTAAGACATGATTTGCAATGATGCAAAGCATCATTAAAAAAAATTCCCAAATCTGTTTAAAAACTGACTACTAAAGGAAGGCTGCATGCTGCATAAAAAAATAATTTGTTTTAAGCTTTATAAGGAAAATGACTAAATGTGCAATTAAAGGCGCGTGTAATCTTCTAAATTGTTTTAATATTGCTTTCATGTTCTGTATTGATTTTGTGTAACTTTAAAATCTGTTTAAAATTTAAGTATTGAATGAAAGTTTTATGCTGCGTTATGAATAAAGCAAATATTTTATCGTTTTAAGGTTTCAAAGAAAGTCGAAAATCCATTAATCATAAATATGAAATTTTCAAATCTTTAAAATAAGACAACTTATTCGGATTCAAACTATTTATATAATTTAAATTTATCAAGAATTAGATGATTTCTTTCAAAGTTTCTTAGATGAACACATCTTTAATAAATTCTTTTGGGAATTGCGTCTTATTTATTTTGCTATCCTTCGAAAACGTGACATTTCATTTATGGCAAAATATTAAATGCCTGTGCTTTGTCTCATCGTTTGACGATTTCGAATGGTAAACGCTATATATTTATGTAAAATAAATGACTGCAGAATGTGAATAAATTTTCGTTCTGTATTAAAACATTAAATCCATATATTGTGCATAAAAGTAAATTATACTTGCAAGAAAATGTTTTGAGAAACTTAAACCGAATATTTTTGTATATATATATGTGTGTATATATATATATATATATATATATATAGGCTTAGGTTATAAAGAATATCTCCTTAATTAGATGACTTCTTTCAGAGTTGCTTAGATGAACACATCTTGAATAGTTTGTTTTGGGGATTTTGTCTTATTTATTTGGCTGTCCTTCTCAAACGTGACATTTCATTTATGGCAAAATATTAAATGCCTGTGCTTTGTCTCATCGTTTGACGTTTTCGAATGGTAAACGCTATATATTTATGTAAAATAAATGACTGCAGAATGTGAATAAATTTTCGTTCTGTATTAAAACATTAAATCCATATATTGTGCATAAAAGTAAATTATACTTGCAAGAAAGTGCTTCGAGAAATTTAAAACGAATTTTTTTGTATATATATATTTGCCGTATTTTATAAAGAATACCGACTTAATTACATGATTTGCTTTAGAGTTGCTTAGATGAACCCAGCTTGAATCGCTTCATTTTGGAATTCTGTCTTATTTATTTTGCTGTCCTTCGCAAAAGTGACATTTCATTCATGGCGAAATATTAAATGTGTGCTTTGTCTCATCGTTTGACGTTTTCGAATGGTAAATGCTCAATATTTATGTAAAAATAAATGACTGTAGAATGTGAATAAATTTTCGTTTTGTATTAAAACACTTAATCTATATATTGTGCATAAATGTAAATTACACTTGCACGAAAGTGTTTTGTAAAACTTAAAAGAAAACAAAAGAAAAAAGAAAGAAAAGAAAGAAAAAAAAGAAAAAACATTTGGAAAGAAGAAATCAGTGCAGTTATTATTGCTTTTACACTTGTTTTAGAATAAATAATTTTAATAATTTCTAAAAGTTAATTCAAGATTGCAATTTAAAACTTCTTCTTTGCTAATTGGATGGAGCATGTATACAATGATAAATTGATAACTTAAGAAATAGCTATTATGATTAATAAATTTAAATATTCTTTTTTATATTGTTAGTGCTGCTGAATTTTTTGTCTATATCTTTTATATATATATAGAAAGATTTATTATTCCTTAAAGTAATTATTAAAAAATGAAGAATGCTAACAAATTACAGTTTATTTGATTATTTAATGTGAATGATGTTTATGATGTGACTGATTTCAGCTATTTTAATCTTTATTCGTTTTGTAATTTTATTTAGAATTTTTCTTTTTAATTTTAGAGAAAAGTCAAAATGTCTACTAAAAACGTACAGTGTGTCCATAAAAAATATCCCAGTTTCAATAGTATATTTTCACGATTTCTTTTACACAATTTACCAGAAATGATAAATAAAATTAAAGGTAAACCAATATAGTTTTTCAAACTATATGTACAACTTATATTTGTGTTGACTTATCAAGAATACTGCCTTAATTAGGTGACTTACTTTTTGAGTTACTTAGATGAACACATCTTGAATCGCTTCCTTTGGGAATTGCGTCTTATTTATTTTACTGTCCTCCAAAACATGACATTTCATTTATGGCAGAATGTTAAATGTCTGTGCTTTGTTTCATCGTTTTGACGTTTTCGAATGGTAAACACTACATATTTATGTAAAATAAATGACTCGAGATTGTGAATAAATTGTCGTTTTGTATTAAAATATTAAATCTATATATTGTACATAAAAGTAAAATATACTTGCAAGAAAGTGCTTTGAGAAACTAAAAAAATGTACTCTGAAAGAAAACAACAGTGCAATTACCATTGCTTTTACATTTGTTTTAGAATAAATAATTTTAATAATTTATGAAACTTAATTCAAGATTGTAATTTAAAATTACTTCCTTGCTAACTGAATGTAGCATATATATAATTATAAACTAATAACTCAAAAAATAACTACTATGATTAATAAATTTTATTTATTTGTTTATTTTGTATTTACAGCTTATCTGACATTTTTGTCATTTTTTAAATTGAAAATGATTTATTATTCTTTTAAGTGATTATAAAAAATGAATGTGAATAAGTTAGTTTAATTGCTGATTTAACATAAAATATATTTAGCTCTTTCAATTTTGATTTCATTTATAACAACCTCTTAATTAGAATTTTTCTTTCATTTTAGAGAAGATTCAAAAAATCTACTAAAATCATACAATGTGTCGATATAAAAAATATATTAATTTCTTTTTTTTTAATTCTTAATTTTAATTTTATTCTTAATTTTAATTTTATTCTTAATTTTAATATATTTTAATACGACATATTATGACTGATACTGACTTTTCCGTCTTTATTCACATGGTGGTTGGCCATATGTGGGTAACTGTCAGTCACACACATAGCGACAACTAACATGGCGACTGTCAGTCACACACCTCACTGGTGACTGACAGTTTAAAATATTATATAAAATTAAAATATTAGTCTTATTTTCAGTAATTACTGAAAATTTATTTGAAATTTATATAATGTGATATCATTTATATAATATGATATTAGTCACTGGTGACTGACGCTGCCAAAACAGAAAGTTTAGTGTCACTTACCGCGGCACGCAAAATGTTAACAATTTCTTTTACATTATTTTCAAAAAGCCATAGATACAATTAAAAGTAAACTTACATAGTTTTTCTTTAAAAAGTTTAATATGTGTATTTTAATTTATACGGCACATATCCGACTTAAAGCCCGATTCTTCTCGCACATTGATTAACAATTCCGGGTTAATAGAAGCAATAGACTTTTCAATTCTGAGATTTTTTCAAGGGGATCATAATTAAATAGAGAAAGTATGTAAATCAATGGTCTGGCATGCGCGCTTATTATTTGCATTTGAATTATAATTCAAGAGCCGAATGCACAAAACCTAAATTAGGAATCACAAGAAAAAAACTTTTCTTTTATGAAAGAGCAGAAATAGGGGAATCCTATGATCCATGTCTGCAGGGAGTAAATAACCAGTTTAGCCAAAAATTAATACCATCAGTAGTCGCATCGTACGTTTATTATTATGTTTGTCCTACAGGAGCAATTTTTTTTCCAAGCACCTTCGTCGTTCCAAGCCCAAGCTCGCACTCTGATTGGTTGTTGCTCTCGCCACTATTTTAACGTAACTTGGCGATAATCATACTTGGCGAAAAATACTTTGCTCGTAAGTGAACGAGTAAACCTAAAACCTAACTTACTCATTCTTATTCTTCCTTCATTCTTATCCTCGTGGTCTTGTGCTCTTGTGTATTATTATATTGTGTTATTTTATAAAATGACTAATGCTTTACTTATTAATAAACGCTAAAAGTTACTTTGTACTCGGTTTGGAAGGAAATCAAACTCCTCGACGGAAGCATCTATTGCTACGCCAAGTATTATTATCGCCAAGTTACATGAAATCAGTGCCGAGAGCAACAACCAATCAGAGTGCGAGCTTCGGCTTGGAACGACGAAGGTGCTTAGGAAAAAAGATTACGCGTCCTACAGTCAAAGATATGAAAACTTGGAAGATTGGGAGAAGGAAAACACAACGATAATCCTATGAGTCAACTACTGGTGGTATTAACTTTCCGCTTATGCATTATTTCACTTCCGGCAGGTATAGATAATTAGATTCCTCTATTCGTACTTTTCCATGAAATAAAGTTTTTTTTTCTTTTCGTGCTTCATACTTTAGGCTAGTCAAGTGCTGTCGCGTCTAGGATTATTACTTTTTATTTGTGATCTTTAACCAACGTTCTACAATACTTACAATTCATGCTATTAAATTCATAACTGAAACTTTCATTTATGAATACCCTGTATTTATGCGGCTATCGATCATCGCTTTTCTTTAAATTCGATGGCTTCATTTAAAATTGTTTCGATGAACAACTCTATCATTCTTCCTTAGGGTTCTGTTTTATTTATTTTCTTGGCCTTCGACAACATGACGTTTCATTTATGAAAAAAAAAAAAAATAAATAAATAAATAAAAATAAAATGCTATCTCTTTGATTCATCGTTTGACGTTTGTAAATGAAAAAGCTGTGTGTTACTTTTATGAAAAAGAAAAAGTGGAAGTCAATATAGAAGAAAGTGCTGTGAATAAAAATAATAATTAAATAAAAACATAATTTGTAAAACAAATAAAAAAAAATAATATTTCCTACCAATGGCGCCAACTTTTGAAAAATATTGGATTGGCTGAAAAATATTGGGTGGACTCAAAAATATTTTTGTTAAAATGGTGGTGCGACCAGTTTTTTCTTTTTTTTTACAGTGTTGACAGATGGTGCAAGATGAGAATTTTACGTCGAGCTATCATGTTTTAATAAAGTTGCAGTTTTATTAAATTACATTTTCATGTTTTTTTTTTTTTTTTTTTTTTTTTTTTTTTATATATATAAAAACATTTACACTTGTTGTAACATCATGATATCATGAACATGATGACAAACTGAATTTGGAGAAAGTTAAACATGGAAGCAAAATATTTTAATCATTTTGGATTTATGGGTGTTAGTCAGAGAATTAAAAACACAGGGTCATTGGGAAAATAAATTTTATTCTAAGGAAAAAAATGAATAATAAAATAAGAATGAAAACTAGAACAAGGAAAATTTTGTACGCTACGATTCAAAATTATTGGGTGGGCTCGGGCCCCACGGGCCCATATAAGTTGGCGCCGTTGTTTCCTACATCATTTAAGCTCGAAAAAGGATATATATTAAGATATTTCATTCAGTGAGTCCCCATTTTATATTAAGCGAGATGAAATCCGTCGGATTCAACAAATGAAGATGTTTAAAAGATCCTATTCACTGGATTAAAAAAATTACAATGTTTAATAAATATATTTCCACATTTGATGTCAAGTTTGCCTGTTATAGTTTTGAATGCAAACATTTACACTCTTTAATTAAAGTTGTAATCTGAGTGCAACTAAATTTTCTTTTAGATGCACTCGCAGGAAAATATTTGTATCAAATAAAATACTTATTTCATTTTCACTATAGCATAATTTTCACCACCTGAAGTCTTATGAAAGGGGGGTCTCAATCTCAGTGTCCATGAAATGAAAAAAAAAAATATTGAAACATAAAAGCGTTATGATTAAAAATGTGCTATTTCATATGTCAACTTCATTGTTTGTTAATTGTTTCAAAGAAGTTACTATTAATAGTAATATAAAAAAGACATCCGCGATGATATTTTAATTCCCGTTGTTTCCCTTCTCTCTTCAATGCAATTAACACTATTGCCAATAGGGAAATACTTTAGTAGAAGATTTTTAAATTTTTTATTTAAATATAAAAATATTGAAAAAAGTATCAAGTTCAGGAACATCTATTAATAAAATACTTTCACTAAAAATAAATAAATAAATAAATAAAAATAACTATCAAAATCGGTACAGTAAAAAGCTAAGGATATATGACGTGATTTTCAGAAATATTTTCATTTGTGCATACCAAGGATTTTTAAATAAATATCAGAAGTTAAGTATATTTAGATGCAGCAATCAAAGTCAGTGAATAGAGCCTTATCACTGACACAGTTACAACAACACGTACATTTATACGCACACATGTATGCATACATTTAAGGGGCAAATTTATCTGGTTTCTGAATGGCATCATTTTCCTCATTGGGAGCATTTTGCTTTAGATATTACCTATTATCATAGATTTTTTCCCGTTATTTAATTTATATAGAATACTTAGTATTATTTCTTAGTAAATAATGTTTTTTCTTTCGCAATTAGTGCATAAGTATATGCAATCATTTTATTAGGGTTTTGTTCATCTGAGGAAACTCTATTCGTCTTTGTCCTCTGTTTGCCTGTCACAGAGTCCGTATGCAAAAACTATACAAGTCACAGCGTTCAGATTTTGTGTATTTACCTCCGAATACCACTTGTCATGCACCAATTCATAAAAGTTTGAAAAAGACTAATATTTTAATTAAAATATTTATTTTAATATCATCAGTTCATTTTTTGTTGTTGTTTTCTTTTCTAATTGTTGCCAAAGTTTAAATATAAAAATTATTATGTATCTAACATAAATTAATTAATAAGTCACGTGAAAAAAAGTGTAATGGTTTTTTTTTTTTTTTTTTTGATAATTAATTTCAGAATTGTATTTTTTGCCACCGCAAACCACGTAACACAAAAGAAAAGATAATAGGTTTTTTTTTTTTTTTTTTTTTTTTTTTTTTACTTGGATTTGACAATCACAGTACAGTATTTTTTAATTATTGATTTTTAAAACTTGGTATTTCTGCATACGGATGTTATTTCATGTACTAATATTCATAAAATCTAAAAAAAAAAAAAAAAAAAAAAAAAAAAAAAAAAGTGCAAATTTATAAAATAAAAAATAAATAAATAAAAAACGAGACGACATTTTTCCAATTATGAAAAAAATAATTTTTAAACTTATAGAAAAGATATTTTTTCGCACAGACAATTAATGGGAATTTAATAAAATCAAATTTTATAAATTTAAGATAAAATAAATTTTTGGGACAATAGACAACAAATAGATTTTATTAAGCAAGTAGAGTTATACTAATAGTTTATGCCAAAAGAATTTTAGAATGTTGTTGCTTGCGAGAGATATAGTGCTCCAAATATACCAGCATTTCACTTTTCATGAAAAATGGCCTTCACAACCTTGAACTTTGACATTTTTTTATAGAAAAGAGGAAATTTTTTCAGGGCTTCAAAATTGTAGATTATTTATTAAATATGATTTACTTCAACATAAAAATAATCAAGGCAAATAAAAAAATATAACTATCAAAACATCACTTTTTTTATCTGAATTTCAAAATAAGGGCTCTTAAACGAAAAAACATAAATTTGACAGACTTGACTATTGAGGAGAATTGAATCAAATCATGTTCTGAATAATTTGATAAAAAATTATTTATCAAGTTACTAGCGATTGCTGTTACATGCTGAAAATCTTTTCACCGTTTTCGATCTGCCCCGCTTTGAAATGTACACTTTCATCTGAAAGATATTCAGCCTTTATCAAAATTGCAAAATAGTTCCGGTTACATAGTTTCTGAATAAGAATACCTATCAATTTTTCTATCCTGAATTTTTTAACAAAATTAAATTAAAATGTATATCAGAAAGCAATCCTTTTTGGAATTATTTTTATTAATCCTATTGTTATAATTTGAAAATAGTTTCGATTACATATTTTCAATCATAAATTTTTTAACAAAATTAAATTAAAATATACATCAGAAAGCAATCCTTGTTGGAATTATTTTTATTTATCCTATTATTATAAATCGAAAAATGTATTCTAATAAATTATTTCTTAAGTATATACCAATAACACCTAAATATACTTAAAAATGTATTTTACAGTTTAGTTACGTTATTTATATAAAGTTACATTCATATGAAAAATAAGGCATTTAATAGGAAGTCTTGTATTGTTTTTTGAATCAAAAGAATTTTTTTCGTTTGAAAAAAATAACATAACTGAATATCATTTTGAACATTAACTCACAGTTTATGGTAATATATTTCATTTATTTTTAGCAACAGCGTATCGGAACTATGAGTCATATGATTATAGACCATAAATTACTAAAATCCAAGCCAGCATGAAAAAGGAATATAAATATCAATCATCCATAAACAGTAATTTGTTTGATTTTTCTATGCAGTCATAGACAGAAACTATTACCAAAAACCACATTTAGCTTGTAATGAAATCTGAAGGTTTCCAATTGTGCAGTTTCTCCAAATGTTTTTTACTAACAACTGGAGACATTTTTTATTTTTACAATTAAGTCCCCTGTCCCTGCCTGCGAAGACACTCGCGAGCTAATGTTATTCCTATGGGGAGGCATTTTTCTGATAACTCAATCGCATTTTGACATTTTTAAATTTTTTTTTTTTTTTTTTTGCATTAGATAGCTGAGGTACCTCCCAAGTTCGCTCTTTGATTACTTTTTCAATTTTGGTCGCATATATTTTCTGTAAAGTTACTTTCACTTCCAAAACCGGTTCCGAAAGTGAAAGTATATTTACAGAAAATATCTGCGACCAAAATCGAAAAAGTAATCAACGAGCGATCTTGGGAGGGACCTCAGCTATCCAATACAAAAAATTAATAATAAATAAATAAATAAATAAATAAATAAATAAAAATGTCAAAACGCCAAAGAGTTATTAGAAAAACATCTCCCCATAGGAATAGCATTAATATAAGGTGGGATAAAAATAATGGCCCACAAAATATTTATAAGACTGAAGCGGAATCGACCCTTATTAATAAATATAATAATGACATAAAATTCTGCAAATGAATATGGGGCGTTGATGCAGTGCTGTGTTCGATGTATCAATCTGTTTGACACGCTTAGCAGCTCTTACTGTGGGAAATTAACAGTATTTTTTTTCTCCATATTCTATACTGTAGCTTTTTCTGTGTGTAGGGATTTTTTCTGTAGACCTCGCGCTTACCTCATAGGTAGACTAGTCGATGAGGGCCACCGTAAAACTTACCCATCATACATATTTATAACAGAAAATATGAAAATGAAATAATTTATAAAAATCGCTGCAATTCAAAAATAAATTTTAAATGAATATTTATATATTTTAATAATTTAAACATAAGTAAAGTTAGTTTTTTTTTTTTTTGCCTCTTTTGAAATATCCTTTATAAAATAAATTATTTGAGTGTATATTTTAATAAATAGACTGATGTTATTAACAGATTCAGATTCAGATAGGTGGGGAGGCCTACCATATGGCTTGAGCTTAACAAGCCCCACCTAACATTTATTATAAAAAAAAAAAAAAGTACAATTGTTTCACAAATGGTTGCCCAATTTCTTCTGGGCGAACCTAAAGTTTTTACAATATTAAAATGCATAAATTTCAAAATTTAAAATAGAAGAGTTAATTAAAACAATTAAGAGTTTGTGAATGTCTATAAAAATTTTTAGATGCACTTTTTATTTAGAAAGTTCAACTAAGTTCAACTATCATAAGTATGATAGAGTAAATGTTTTTAGAAATGTTTAAACAGAGATGTGATTTGATAAGCTTGCTAATGCGCAAGTTGAAATATATACTGTTTCTTTTCAACGAGGGTGATGCAGTCAATTATTTTCTGTAATAATTTCGGACATTTCAATACATATGAAAACCACTCATTTAATTTCATATTTGATGGCTTTCGCAGATGAAAATTTGAAGTTAGTGGACAATTTAACATGAAATGCAAGGAGGTACTTCTGTTCCCACAAGTATAAAGGTCAGAATCTACACTGTTAAAAATTTCACCGTCAGAAAACGGTCATTTGAACGGCAGCATTCTGTCCGGCATTTTGACCGTATTTCAAGATAACGGTTATTTAAACGTACTACACATATATTGTCATATGACCGTAAAAATACATATATATGGTCATTTGACCGTAATCGTATAAAATGATCATTTGACTGTAATCATATAAAATGATCATTTGACCGTAAACTTATAAAATGATCATTTGACCGTAATCATATAAAATGGTCATTTGACCGTAATCATATATAATGGTCATTTGACCGTAGTCATATAAAATGATCATTTGACCGTAGTTATATAAAATGGTCATTTGACCGTATTCGTATAAAATAGTCATTTGACCGTAATCGTATAAAATAGTCATTTGACCGTAATCATATGAAATGGTCATTTGACCGTGAAATATACATGGTATGGCTTTTTGACCGTATTTTTAAAAAATGATTATTTGACCGTATTATGATTTTATTAACATATGACTGTAAAATATGTATATATGGTCATTTGATTGCATTATGGATTTATTAATGTATGACCATAAAATATACAGGATGTTATCATATTTGACTGATAAGCTCAGTGGGGCGGAGGTGATAGCAGGCGTCAAAAGGATAAAAATTGCCATAAAACAGGTGGTGATTGCAAGCCATATTGAGAGAGGAATTCACAAAAATAGTTATGAGGGGTATGTTATGTTGAGTAGAATAAATAATAACTAGACAAACATTTATTTGACCTAAGCAGGATTACAATGCATTTCAGTTCAACATTAAAAAGTACATGATAAGGCATTTTTAGGGGATTGTTCAAAGTTGAGATCATTAAGGTAATTGCACAGCATATATCTACAAAAGGATTGCTGTGCAATGACCTTTGCGCATGCAACTTCAAACAATTCCTATAAAAATTCTTGTGTCCTTTTATATTGAACTGTACTGCACTGTAATCCTGCTTAAGTCAAATAAATGTTTTTCTACATATTTGCTTTACTTGACATCACCCTTTTCATAACTTTTTTTTTTTTTGTTTTTGTGCAATTTTCTCCTATTTAATGTGGTTTGTGGTCACAGGTGGTTCTATGACAATTTTTTATCCACTTGATGCCTGGTATCACCATTCTGAATTTCCCAATCGAATTCAGCAACATCTTGTAAATTTTATGGTCACATACTAATAATTTCATAATGCAATCAAATGATCATACATGCACATTTTAGAATCATATGTTAATAAAAGCATAATACAGTTAAATAACCACTATCATCCCTCTGAATTTGTCAGTTAAATTCAGCAACTCTCTGGATATGTTCTTTCATTTGTGAAAATTTTTACTTAAACCAACAGTTACTTAAACCATATTTTCAGTTTCGTATATAATCTTATATATATACGATTACTTGACGGTATTAAAAAAAGGTTCATACATATATATCTTAGAGTTACAAAACTATAAATTAAAATTGTGTGCAATAAATGGAAAATAAAAATTCTGTTTTTTATGTAACAAGAATATCAGAAATGCATGTAAAAATGTCTTAAATTAGTTAAATCGATTTTATTATTCACAGATGTATACATATACAGTCTTTAAATATTATAGCAGCTCTTGCATAATAAATAAATAGTATAATATTAAAAAGATATATAAAAAGATAATTAGTGCATAACATTGATTATGCTTGACGCGGAGTCAGCTTCTCTTTTGGCCATATAAATTTTCAAAAATGAAAATGAATTTAATAAAATTGATCAAACTTTTATAATTATTTCTGAGATTCTTGTTACTTGTAAATTATAAATTTTTCTGTCAATGTACATTTCTATCTAAATTTTCTTATTTCAGTTAACTGTTAAAAATAGTCACTGTTGAGGAAATCATTTAATATATATATATATATATATATATATATATAAAATTTAGATTAATAAGACTTTTAGAGACTTTGTATATAGTTAACTTGATATAGATTTTTGAAAAACAGTAGGATAATAATCATTGAGAAGTTTATTACAATGTAAGGTTTTAACCCTTTATGTCCCAAATTAAAATTTAGATTAATAAGACTTTTAGAGACTTTGTATATAGTTAACTTGATATAGATTTTTGAAAAACAATAGGATAATAATCATTGAGAAGTTTATTACAATGTAAGGTTTTAACCCTTTATGTCCCAAATTATGAATTCATGAAAATGTCATCATCTAAAGCATTTTTAAAACTATATTAGAAGATTTATACACTCTCTTCAAAAAGAAAACAATCTCCTAGCAAAATTGATCTTTACTTCAGAAATACATCTCAAAAAAAAAAAAAAAAAAAAAAAAGAAAGAAAGAAAAAAAAAAGAAAAAAGAAAAGAAAAAAAAATCACAGAAATTACTCAAAAGTGTTGTATGAATAGTAAGAAATATCCTATTTAAAAAATATTTTCGCTTTAAATTAAAAAGAAAAAAATATCTTGAAAGACACTTTGAACATCTTCATAGACACAACTTTAAATGCTTAAATAACATAAGCTCATCTTTCATCTTATGTCTCTTTTGCACAACAATTCAATAACTAACTCCATGTGTTTGAGTAGACAAAATGTCTGATTACTAAACTTTCCAGATTCCCTCTCCTCCCCCCAATTATTTTTCCTAAGCTTTCTTTGCACGAATCCTGAGAATGTCCAAAAGTATTATGAGGAACTGTTTCATGCCTGATGAAATCAGTTATGAATAACAGATTGCAGGATAAGATATGAATATTTAAAGTTGATGCAGAAAATATATACAAATTATTAGATTTTTTTTAACAAACTTTTTATATATCTATACATAAAAAAGAAATATTTTTGAATATCTACACTTCCAAAAACTTACAATAGATTTATTTTCCTTTAACAAACTTAATACAAAAAATCAAAAAACATAAGACAATACTTAAATATTCATAACTTATTCTCTAAATGACTTAATTAGTTGCAGCACAGTTATCAATTATTTCAAGTGTATAAATTTAAATTTGGTACTTAAGTAGAATACAGATTTACTTTATGGTTCTTCACAAATAATATGTAGAAGTTTAGCAGATTATAAAAACTTTTATAACTTACAAGTCATTCAATAAAATGTCATTTCCTACAACAAAACAAAAAAGAAGGATAAATTAAAATTAATCCAATAAATTATGAATTTTTACTATTTAATAAAACTTCTACATATTAATTAAAAGCCAACTTCATTATAACAGTTAAAAATGCAATCAAAATAATGCTGCATGTGTATTTTGGAAAAAAATTAACTTTTTTTTTTCTTTTTACTATATTTAAAAAGAAAAAAGAAAGAAAGTTGTGAATCATGAATAATCAAAACAATCAATTAAAATACAGAAATATATTTATTAATTAATAACAATAATAATATATTAATTTTACAATAAAAAATTGCATTATATTATCATGCATGGTTAGTTATATTTATACAGAATTCATTAAAAAAGGGAATTGGCTTGGCCATGTCATTAATTAAGCCGACTGATTCGTTGAAGTTTGTTCCACACATAGGGTTGATCAACAATGGATACCTTAAAGAAAGAATTAAATGCATTAAACTTGGTTATAATATAAGGATAGTTTAATATAATACATTTATTCAAATACTTTTTCTAAAAAAAATACAAAAGTAATTTATATAAAAATTTTATCAAATCAGGCAGTACATTCTCACAAAAAAGAAATGCATAGGATTAAGTGGGGTAAAATATGTAGGTTTTGAAAAAAAATTTATGAAAAATAAATTTTTCTTTAAATTATTTTACCTAATTAGTGGTTAGAATTATCAGAAAATTTACAATGAATAATAAAATATTTCTTGCAATATTTTTATACTTTGTAGTTATTTTTAAATGCTGGATGAAAAAACCAAAAGTTGCAATGATGAGAAAGTAAATAAACTTTAAAGTAAACAAGAACTTATTTTCAATTTATTTATCTTATTATTGCATAAAACAGTTAGAATTAACTTTCTGCATCTTCAATACAAAATAAATAAAATTAATTCAAAATAATAAATGGAATAAAATTGTTAAAATGTTAGGCTTAGGAAATAAATAACGATTTTTTATTTTATTTTCTGATAATTTTGTTATATTTTCTTATGTAAAATTTGACATTAAATCAATACTGTGTTCTAAAACTATTTAATTTTGTTTAAATCACTTTAATTTGATTAATTAATGTATAGTAAAAACAAATATGCAACTTTGAGTTTCATGTTTATTTTGCACTAAATGTAAAACAAGGAACTTTGTAACGTGACATGAAAAAAGAAAAATGTTAGCCTGAAATCACAACTAAAAGCCCTACCAATATAGTTACTGATGATTTATAAATTTACAAGAAAAAAAAATAAAAGTTTAGTTATACAATAGTTAAAGTACTGTTCTGTATGAGCAATTCCACAGATAACTGACTAATATTCACAAACCAAAACAATAAGTATTTTGTTGTAACATACAAAAAAAAAAAAAAAAAAAAAAAAAAAAAAAGATGTTTTTTAAATATTTTTTATCTGGTTTATTGACTTTTTTAAAGCTAAATCCAATGTTATCGTTATATTTCTAAAATAATTTGATTAATTAAAAAAATTAGTTTAATAACTGACTTGACATTAAGGGGGCTCTGGGGTTGAAAATTTTTAAAAAAATCGATTTTTTTTAATGATCTAATTTGATTATTCATTTAATTCTTAACTCAATGCAAAAAACCTCATAAAATTATTTGCATTTGTAATGGAGTTATAAGCATTTATGTATCAACACTTTTAGAGCCGCATCCATATAATTTCAACTTTAAGTCGCGTTTTCTCAAAACTTGATTTTTGATGACTAAGATTAAAAAAACTATTTGATGGAATGGCTTTTTTTTTTTTTTTTTTTTTTTTTTTTTTTTTTTTTTTTTTTGCATGCATATAACATCATTATCTAGATTATGAATTAATATATTTTAGATAGTTTAATATTTTGAGTATTTTTAATGGAAAAAAAGTTGTATTTTTTAGGGGTTTTTTTTAAATTTTCAAATCTGAGACATTTTTTAATAATGTTTTTATTAAGTGATAGTTATATCCTTAATTTATAATCTAGATAATGATGTTATATGCATGCAAAAAAAATTATGCCATTCCATCAAATAGTTTTTTTAAATCTTGGTGTTAGTCGTCAAAAATCAGGTTTTGAGAAAACACCACTTAAAGATGAAATTATATGGATGCGGCTATGTAAGTATTGATACGTAAATGCTTATAACTCCGTTAAAAATGCTAATATTTTTATGCGGTTTTTTGCATTGAGTTAAGAATTAATTGAATAATCAAACTAGATCATAAAAAAATCGATTTTTTGAAAAGTTTTCAACCCCTGAGCCCTTTTAATGCAACCTACATGAAAAGTAACATAGACTAACTTAGAGATTCTTCTAAAATTATAATGTATTTTAAATAAAGTTACATTAGAGTCACAGAACAAATAATAAGCTTTCAACGTATGATAACTGAGTAAAAAGAATTGTTAGAACAAAGAACGATAAGAATTTATAAAAAATGGTAACTAACATACATCTATAAATATCTTAAAGCAAAACATTCAAAATTAGAGAGTAAAATCTAATAAATCTTGCAAAAATGTTGAGCAATTAAAGATTTAATTTTTATTCTACTAGCTATTTTTGTTTACATAGGAATTTATTTTGTTATAAGCTTTGAAGATCTTTTTCTCCTTGATAACTTGAAATGGACAAGATCCTTGCAATGTTATGGGGCCATAAAAATAAACTGATATTCTATTTTTCTTCTACATCATCTGACCTTGGTCACTCACATGTCTGTTTACCTTTTTAACAAATTTCACTTCGACCATTTCCCGAATATCATTATCTTTGTTCCTATACAATATTGTAGATTATAATAAACTGCATAGTAATTTTATTTATTAACAGTCACTTCATACAGTTTTGAATTTCTTCCTGAAAGAATAAATTTGTACTTTGGCTGTATTAATTATAGAAAAAGTTTTTCTCTACTGTTTTGAAATAATGCATTATTTGTATATTAAGATAGGAATGGCCAAAGCGTCATGAAGTCATCTAATTTATTTTTTGAGACATTTACATTTTCTTTAACAAGAATAACTTTCATTTTCTTTCACTGCATTCAGATGGTTAAAGCAGTATTAATTGATTTTTCACTAGTGCTTGCTTTAAGTTAAATAAAATTAAACATAACATACAAAAGCTATTTCATAATTAAAGAAATTGTAAGTTTCTAATTGTGTCCCATATCCCCTCCACACACACACACGAACAGGGAGGTATATAACACACAGCAATAATTCAAAGCCTATAAGGCACAATTAGTCTAGTTAAATAAGTTAAAAATAAATTGTTTTGGAGCACAATTTTTTTTATCCTGAATTTTCAGACTAATGACCAATTTTTCAAAACCTTCGGAACAGAACCATTCTGAGAAATATACTGTGTGGACTAAAAATTCCAATTAATGTAAAGAAAAAAAAAACCAAGCACTTGTGTTTTTTTTGAAAAAAAAATCATAGTTTAAGACCGTTTTTCATAGCATCATAGTTTACAGGTTTGAATAATAGCAACTATCATTTTTTCGTGACAGTTGGCAGGTCTGCACTTTTTACAAAAGTAAGAAAATCATTTTTGCTTGCCACAAAAGAAAAATTTCAACTTAAGTAAAACATTTTTTAATTTTACAGAACAATATAGGAACATAATATGCATATAACTAAGAAATTTGAAGTTTCAAAATGTGCCCCATACTTTCCTACTAACAGGGAGGTACGACACAGTAATAAAACAAAACTACAAGGCATAAATAATCTAGTGTCAGCTAGATAAACAAACAAAGGTTGTAAATTGATAATGTATGTATCACAATGTTAAATTTCAGTGTTTTCATAATTGGAATGAAAATTCAGGAATGTCAGCAAGGGTGTAGTCGCAAAAAAGCCAGAGATTTTATGATCGATACAGAGGGTATACCCTAGAGAATACATGATATGGGTTTCTTGAGAAACAGAAATAAATATATGGTGTTCCTTAAAGAAATCTAGAAAATATATGGAGTATACCCCAGTATATCCTCCACTACACCCCTGATTGCCAGTCAAGATGGAATAAATATATATATATATATCCAGGGTTGGGGAATTTTTAAAAAATCTTACAAGCTAAGGATTTATTTCACCAGCCCGCAAAATGCAAAACAGTCGTAGTTGAAAATAATTATGACAAAATCGAACACGATTACAGAAGAAATTACTATTATTGTAATGCATTTTTGTAATTCTTTTTTTTTCTATAATATTAAGAAATGTGTACAAAAAAGGTAAACTTAATATAAGATAGAACTTAGTACCATATTTACGCTGTGATAATTTGGAAAATTAAAATATTTAGATTAAAAAGTGTCTCTGATAATATCTCTATTGCCTACAGTTTTTAAAAAACCAAAAATGCACTTGCCTTACAAAAAAAATCCACTCACCACTGGCAAGCAAAATGATGCATTTCCCCACTCCTGTATATATCAGTTCAATTTATTTACTTTTTAAAGTAAATGAATAAATTATCAATGATATAAATATCCTCTAAAAATGATTGAATGCCAGTAATTCACATTCATCTTGAAAAAAAAGGGGGGGGATTCAACATGTCAAATTTACCTCTTTACTGGCATGTCCCATTTCTCTGCACTTTCTTGATCTATAGTAAACTTCTTGCATAAACAAAAATGTTGCTTTAAGCTTATTTTAAATTATGTATAATTTATAGTATAATCTTCTCCATCTATTCTATGCACAAACAAGTCATCAATATACAAAAAAGCATAAAAAGTATATGAAGCAAGTTTAATTTATTCTTTAAATAATTGCAAGCTTATACAGATAAAAATTTTTTTTCAACTGAAGATTGGGCTATCATTAGTTTACCTTGAGTGTGATTGATGAAATGTTTAGAATGATATATACAGAGAAAAACCTATTGACCCATTCCCCTTACCCCACTAAGAAGTCAATAAAATATCCCTATTATATATGAAATGACACTTATGAGTAAGAGTTAATAATTAAAAGTAATAATAGCTTTTAGGTACATAGTGCATTCAACAGTAATATTTTTTGCTCTTGCCCCAGCATACTTGGGAAGGGGCAAGCAAAATTTATCAACAAAACAGGTTGACAACATTTTTTTTTCTTTACCAGTAAATACAAGAATAATTTCAAATCATACTTCACATCTGTTTTCTCTCACAGATTATATATGCATTTCCTTACAACAGAAAAATTGTATTGTGAAGCATTCAAATTATTCCATATTTCACAACTAAATAATTTTATAATCATTTAACATAGAACAATTAATTTTAATAATAACATTGTACTGTCATAAAAATAGTCAACAGACTGTTTTGATGTAAAAAAAACAAGTTACAAATGAAAAGAGAAAATTTTAATTTGATCAAAAATGACAATTCTAAAGACAAATTCATACCTTCCCTAAACATATCTTTCAATATATCACGTCCCAAAATCCTCCCAGTTCTCCCCTAAAGCAATAACATTACATGTGCACAACCCCATATTACTGATTACATGTTAATGATACAATAAATCATATGAAAGCTATTATTTTTTTTTAATTAAAGACCCAGGTGAAGCAAACAGGAAATATCTCTTCTTCCCAAACCATCTAAGTATCTCCATACAGGTTTTTAGATTTCTATTTATGGTCTGAAAATGTAAATCCCACCCTCTTCAAACTCAGAAAAAAAAAAAAACACTTTATGACTTTTCAAGATGTAGAAATTTTTTCCAAAAAAGATTTCAGTTAAATACTAACGAATATACTCACCTGTAAAATCTACAAGCTCAAATTCAAGTATATTTTATGTATAACAGAGAAATATAGAATTGACATATAACAATTAAAAGTACCTAAGAGCTCCACAAATGAATTTGAATGAGATCAAATGATGAATATTATCCAGTTTTTGAAAAACAGCATTCTGCTCAGGCACTCTCAAGCATAACCATCAAAGAGTTAATCCATAAATTTGGTACCACCATCTAATGAGCATAAAATAAACAGATTTAGGGTTTTTCAAAGAATTATGTGCTTATTTGAATTACTATGAGAAAAAAATGTTTGAGGAGGGGGAGATACTTCTAATGTAGAGAAAAATTCATATTTATTTATTTTTTCTTTTTGGCGTAAAAAGTAATTCTTGCAATTAAAGATCAAATGTACATCAAGAATTTATAAATATTAACTTTTTGCAAGAGTCCATTGCAACCTTTTTCTTTCTGTAAACAGATTACTGTTTAAATAAATTATTATTTATAAAAAATACATGTCAGATTTTAACAATTTAAATTTAGGAAAGTTTGCTAATCATAAATTGAACTTTGCTATAAAAATTTCTTTTTGTAGAATAGAATTTTGAGAAAGGTCTTTATTTTATTAAATTCTGTGAAAATAATAAAATTGTGTTAAAATCGTCAATTTTTGCTTTGGTCTACCTGTACATATGAGCTGCATTAATTATAGGTGAATCAAAATCTGAATATATTACATTTTTCAGTTATTGTTTGATATACTTTTAATTATTAACTAGCAAAAGCCGTGCTTTGTTTGGATTCGCGAAGCATCATTTCGTAAGATAAATATTTGAAAATAACATTATTATTTTATATTATTTTTGCATCTTTATTAAGCAAAAATTTTATCTTATGTTTTGGCGTATTTAAATTTTAGAAATGTAAATTCAGCCAAATAATTAAGAATTTCCTCGGAATTTTTTATCTGTGATATAAGACTGGTATAAATAAAAATATTTTCAAAGCAAAATTTTACAAAATATTTTTTAATTTTTAACTAAAAGTTTTAAAGATGTTTTTACATTTCCCAATAGCCTCTGGAGTTATCTGAAATGATTTGAAATAGGCATGTTTTCAATCTTTGTAATTCACATCAAATAATCTTTGATATCAATCTTAGAATAATACATTCAAACAAAATATTTGGAAAAACATTAAAATCTACTCTCGTTGATACAAAGAACTATTAAATGCAATTTTTTTTTATTCTAATTTCTTCTTTTTTTCTGCATACCAGCATATGAAAATTTTTTATATTGTAGAATCTCTCGTAAGGAAATTTTCTATTAAATGATAAACCTTGAAGGAATTTCACTCTCGACAACGCTACGTGCGTTAAGCAAACTGGTGTCTCTTTATCCCCAATATCTACTACACTGCTTTATCTGATGTCAAACCTTGAGATTTATGAATTATAACTGCAAAGACTGATTGCAAAGGAAATTGTTTTATTGAGCAATTTATGCTTCCATTTTTCCAGAATTTAATTATTGGGGGAATTGGTACGCACCAATTCTTATAAGTTAAATTACTGCAGTATTCAAATTTATCCATGATTATTCGCGGTATCTGGTCTGATGGCTTGTGATTTTCTTTAATACGCGCAACAAAGTCTAAAGTACCGTTCACTAAACCTTTTTCGGTCCAAAAATAAGAACGTAACATTACTTTAAATCCAAATGATAAAGTAAGAAATGATTAAAGTCCATTTATAGCTTCTGAATCGGCCAACTTTGCTTTAGTACATTTATAAAGACCTTGAATCGAGGCAACAACTTTAAGCAGTTTTTTTAATTTTTCATTTATATGGCAAATTTAAAAATTAATTTTATTTGCTTACAATTTTTTTGTTGCCACTTTACTAAAAAAAAAAAAAAAAAAAAAAAAAAAAAAAAAAAAAAAAAAAAAAAAATCTACAATACAATTCTTTTAAAATGCTTAAGTGTCATCTGTGCAAACGATTATGCGGAGTGATGAAAACATATTTCATTTATTAAATTAATCATGATTCTATCTATAATTATTTACTCCATGATTTATATTTTTTTTTTCTGAAAATATAGGCGTTTCATTTTTTATTTATTTGCTAAAATGCGTCCGCATTGGAAATGCAAGTAAAATAAATTAATTAAAATAATAATTTTTTTAACGTTTTACTGTAAAAAAATTATATTGTGCAAATCTACAGATCATAATTTATTTTTGTGTTTAATTTGAAGTTAAAATATTGAATAATTTTTTTTGTAAAGCGTACGACAAAATGTAATTTGAGTGGCCTAGTAGAGGATTCGCTTCGCTCATCCTAATAAATGTTTTCAATGAGATTTAAAAAAGGCTTTTTCGATAGTTAAACTGTAGTTACACATACTTTATGTTTAACTAGCCCTAAATTTTGCCCCCCCCCCCTTCTTCTTTCAAAAATATGCACATATTTTTAAATTACCACTACTGTATCAAATTTCTAAAACTGAGATTTTTAACTTAAATAACATTCTTATATTATACTGTCTCAAGTGATGAAAGTAAGATTTTTGTCTTGGAATGGCTTTGAATCATTCATGAATTTGTTGAACCAGGCAAAATTTCAGACCTTTTCAGAACATTAGATAATTCTATTTAATATAATAAGATCTTTAGAAAATTCTTCTAAATAAAACTGATCCCAATCACAAAATTCCTTTTAAAACTTAAGATTTTTCAAGAAAAATAATCCTTTAAATAAAATCAGGCCCTTTATAAAATTCCCTTCCATAAAAACATACTCTTATTACTTTTAGTGAAATTGGTTTGATTAAATATGCAATTTTCGTACAATGTGCAATTGTTACTTTTTATTCATCACAATTTCAGAGTTCTTGTACATACATTTCTTTCAATTGGTTTGTGTGTATAGTGGGGGGGGGGGGGTAAAACCTCTAAATCTTGTTTAGCACTAGGCAGTGCTTATCTCAAATCTGACAACAAAACTTTTACATCAGTAATATTATTTAAGCTGTTCTCTTATTAATATTTTTTTTTAAATCTTATTTACAAAGATGGAAGTTTATATTTATAAATCTATTTTGAGGAATATTCTAATCTTTTATACATTTTTGTGGAGGTGGAGGGAATAATTATCTCTTTCCCAAGAAAATGACTGATTTCTAAACTATGTGTACATTATTTATAAAAAAATATATAAATATTAATAATTTTAAAAAGTTGGCAGTTTTAAGTGCAATTAAATTATATAAACATAAAGGAGTTAGAAATTAACTTATAAAACGGTCAAAAATGTATAAAAATTCTAATCTCTTTTCTCAAATAAATCTAAAAATAATAAATCTTATGAAGAAAGATTGAAGTTTATATTTATAAATTTATTTTAAGGAATATCCTAATCTGTTATACATTTTTGTGGGAGTGGTGGTGGTGGTGGGGGGGGGGGGGGTCATTATCTGTTTCCCAAGAAAATGACTGAATTTTAAACTATGTCTACAAAAACATAAAAAAATATATAAACATTAATAATTTTAAAAAGTTGGCAGTTTTAAGTGCAATTAAATTACATAAACATAAGGGAGTCAGAAATTAACTAATTTCAATCTTATAAAAGTCTTATAAAATGGTCGAAATGTATAAAAATCCTAATCTCTTTTCTTAAATAAGCCTAAAAATAATAACAGACTTTTTCAGACACAAATATATTTATTTTGATGCATTATTTTTTTTTTGCCTGCATCAAAATAAACATTTTTAAAGAAAAAGAGTAAGCAACAAATCAGTATCATAATCATCATCAGTATAAGCAACAAATCAAAATTCAGTAGAATCATTTATTTTCAGAAGATAATTTTTTCAATATACAAAATCTTTTAAAGTTTTGAATTCAGAACATTCCCTTTGAATTCAGAACAGAAGCCTGCAAATGTGCAGTCTGAATTGCAAACTACACATAACAAAAACTAAAGGTATAATTGATGCTTTTTTTTTTTTTTTTTTTTTTTTTTTTTTTTTTTTTTTAGATAAAATCTAATGACATTTTCTCAATTTTCTTTATAATTTGTGTTTTATATTATTGGATATATATAATTTCTACTTTTAACATTTTATTTCAGCACTAAGCATTAGATATAGTGGGTTTAAGTCATTTTTTATGTATAGGATTAAAATCAGTATGCACTGGGGACATATCTATTGATCTAAAGAAAAAACTTCAAACATGCGAATGGATCAAAGAAAAAATAGATTAAAAATATTCAATATTTAGTATAGAATATTTTAATTATTATTATTTTTCTTAAATGGAGCCTATGTAACACAATGAATAACATAAAACGATAATTTTTAAGATTTTTCTCAAGCTGTAATATATATATATATATACATATTAATTGGGAGGTTAACTTGAAGAATCAAAATCAAAATATGAAGTCGAATAAGAGAGTTCTCAAAGATTGTTATTATAACTTATTAGTAATCAAAAGATTGTTTGTAAAGATTTTCAGAGTATCAATGTTTCACTATGTAGAGCAATTCATTCTTTGACCATAAGACTATTTAAATTAAAAAAGTTTTTTTTTCAATTTTTACATAAATTCACTGTAATTTAATTATTTAATTTAAATTATTTTTAAATGATGTTACACTGCTTATCCAACAATGTCTATTTTTATCAATAAATATGCATGTATATGTAATAAGAAAAAAAAAAAAAAAAAAAAAAAAAAAAAAACAGATTTTTTGCCAACCTTGATAAATACAGATAATGTTATGCAATTTAAGGCAATCCTAGAATAGTTTCAACTAAACTAAATTATATCTAAGCAATTAAAAAACAGGCATCACTGTTGGCTACATTTGGCAAGCAAAACTGGTTTGATTAAAATTACTCGGTACATTTGATTGATATGTTGTCAAAGTGTTTCAATCAAAGCACCTTTGATTGAGGTTGTTTTGAATTCAAAGATCAATAATTTTAAACATAAATAGGCCATACTTTTTATTTCTATATGCAGTAAATCTCAGATTTAATTACAAGTTAACATACTTATTATATTATAAATATTAATTCTATTATTTCAGTAGTGAAATGAAGTTTTGTAAATATCACAAGAAAAAAAAATCAATATTTTTAAAATAGCTAACTTATTCTTAATAATAAATTAGTGTTCACTCTAGAAAGAAAAAGGATAAATTGCTATTCATCTACACTTTTATTAACTAAAAATATTAAAAAATGTATTGCATAGCGATAGTTTGAAAATAAATATCATAGAAAATACCAAACATCTTTACATTTCAAAAGTAAACATCAAATATATGGAAACATAAAAGAAATCTTGATATTTAAAAAATAAATGCACAGTAGACAATTAAATTATGGATAATATACAGTCTACTGTTCTGTAAATAAAGAACTATTATATAATCTATGCATTAAAAAAATCATTCATATACAGAAAGCATAAAAAGAACATGAGGCACATTTATTTTTGATTCTATAATCTTTTCCTTTATAAAATTGCAAGCAAACAGTTTTTTTTTTTTTTTTTTTTTTTTTTTTTTTTTTTTTTTTTTTTTCAAATGAATATTGGGCTATGATTGCTTCATCTTGTGTGTGAATGATGAAATGATTAGAACAAAACATGAAGAGAAAAACCTATTGTCCCATTCCTCCCACTGTCAATCACAGTCTCCCCTACATTTCAACACAGATAGAAAATAGTTAAAATCTGAATTGTGTGTTTGAAGGAATGTTATGCCATAATTTTCTTTAGAAGGCAAGGGCATAAGAGAGGGGAGGGATTTATTTTGACATTCTGCACATATGTGAGGAATAATTCCTATATTATTTTTCTATTATATACTTTCAAAATATGTCAGAAAACTTGTTAATGATAAGTTCATCTCATTTTGAGAACGTTGCATTAGCAAGAATTCAATGAAATATGTATTAATGATATAATTTTTAATTCCAGTGTTCAAAAAGCTTATTTAATGATAATGTTTCTATTTTAATAAAATGTCAAATTATTTTAATGTTTATATAAATGTTGATTCTTTTTTCTCTTCTTTGAATCTGATGTATGATGATTAATGTCTTCTGAAATATAAATTCTTTGGAAAGAGGGGGGGGGGGGGAGGAAGCTCTTTTTAGACTTCAGAAATTATAACCTTGTACCTTTGTATTTCATATTTACTCCCCGAAAATTGTAAAGGATTGCATAGAGGTACCTTGTGTGTGGGAAGAGGAGGTGATTTTTTTTTTTTTTTTTTTTTGTTTTTTTTCAGAGAGGGATAAAGCCCATGAAATTTTTAGAATGTATATATTTTGCATGCTTTACAAAATTTTGCAGCAAAAAATAAAAAATAAACAGTAGAATTTCAAAGAAATAAGTACACTTTTACCCTCAATGTAATAATGTTGATCAATGGTGAGTATGTTATAAAGTACGAATTAAAATAATCCCTAATTATTGATTCTCTGGCCCAAAGATGGCATAACTTTGAATTGTATAATAATGTAAATTAAGCATTTTTGAGATAAGTTATTGAAGCACAATTGACCTAAAATTTTGGTCCTAAGGCCCTCTAACAGAAAGATCCAAAAAATAGACCCCTTTCACAAAATCATACTCTTCATTATTTTTAACTTCTTTATCCTTTAAAATGTTAATTTTGAAAAAAAAATAGCAGATAGAGAAATTTTAGCAAGGGTTTCAAGAGTTTATTAATAAATTCATAGTTAACATTTTCTTTAATTACAAAATGTTATTTCTCCCATAAGTGCACCAAGAAATTTATATATATATATATAAAAAAAACTGCACCCCCCCCTTTTTTTTTCTCACCCTGCTAATGATGGCAACTCAATTTTACCAATTTCTACTATTTTAATTAATGAATAAAATAAAAATAGAAATTTCAAGTAATATTAATATTGTACAATGAAGTAGTTTGGTTAAATACATTAATTTCAATATAAAGGGATTATTTAGACTATAATATTTCTATTTATACACATATATAACATGTGATTAATGTTTAGTAATACTTATTTAAGACTCAGTCACAAAAATCTGTTAATACAGACGTCTTCGTGAAATTCCTCTTAATTAATTGGCCCTGATCATAAAATTTTATTCCATGCAAAAGAAAAAAACTATAAATTATTTCATTTTTGTTAGGTTTAAAATGCACAATTTGCAAACGAAATTCATCACAAAGGAAAAGTTTAACAAAAGTACTTAAAGCATATTTTAATTGTTTGTATCGAATTTGAGTTTCATCTTTTAATACAAAAATATAGTAATTTTTTCAAAAAGTTAGCCTTAAGAAATAAAACCCTGCATCAACCCCAGAATATTATACATTAAAAAATGTATAACAAGAAGAGCTTAAAAGTCTTTTGCTCCCCTCGGAGTAGATCAAACCCTCAATCTTTAAAATTAGACACACTTTAATATTTCTAGTGACATGCAAGAAAATTTTACTCTGTTCCAACAGGTGTGCGTGTAAGGGGGGGGGGGTGTGAAGGTCAATGTAGGTTAAATTAAAAAAAAAAAAAAAAAAAAAAAAAAAACATGAAAAGGGAAACTGATTGCACACAATGTGTGAAATAGTACAAAAGTACATAATATGGAGAACAGTGATGTCGATGTGTGCTTTTTTTTTTTTTTTTTTTTTTTTTTTTTAACGGTGAAATACGAAATAATTTACGATTATGTTGGAAATATATTTCAAGACATTTTTCAAATTGATTTGAAATACATTTTCAGTCATATAAGATAAAGGGAAACAAAGAAATTCAATGGAACAACTTACTCAAATCAAACTGCTTTCTCATTCTCGCCCACGGAAGCACGTTACCGCCATGGTCATGTTGACAAACAAGTTCCAAACACTGATATGTTGCCATTCGTGAATCTAGATTAAGAGAAACGGATAGTTTTAGCGAACAAGGTATAAATCCATCTCGTTGGTTTTAGCGCTGTTCCCGAGACGAGATTGACCAATCAGAAGTCTGCATGGGATGTAATTTTATGCTTCTTTCACCGTATTCAAGTGCAACTGCTAAAAGAGGATTTTTTTACCGCTGGTTGTTTGATATCTTTGTAGATTAACGGTGCTTCTTCAATTTTCTAGAGAAATGGTAAAGTGAAAGTCAAATATACATTCAACGCATAATTATTTTACAGAAATTTTTAACAGTGTACTTTATTAAATTTAACTAGATATGAAGAAAAAGGACCATGATTGGTAGCGAATAAATATAGATTTCGATGAAAAAGTAAAAAGTCTTCTGAAATTTTCGGTAGAAATTCGTATGTGTATCTGCCGGTATCTGCATAGTCCCAATAGTTTTGCCAGTTTTGAAGCGAATTTAGCTTTAATTTTCTTTTTACTAAGGATGTCGGTAATGGATAGAATTTTGATTCTATTTGTGATGAATCCAGTGTTGCTTCTTTTGCCAAGGTATTGGCTAATTCGTTTCCTTTTATGCCTGTATGGCATACATTTGAAAACAAAATTTTTAGTAGTTTTCTGTAATAGTATTATGATTGAGGTTACTAATATATCTCTTGTATTAATGTCTTTTAAGGCTTGTAGGCTTTATAAACTGTCTGTTTGAATTAATATATTTTGAAAATTGCTTGAATTTGCCCAGATTATTGCGTCATGAATAGCCAACAATTCTGCTTGATAAACGCTATTGTCATTTATTAAGGACTTTTGATATGTTTGAATTAATTGATTGTTATAGAAAGTACAGAAGGCATAGGCTGTGCCAGATTCAGTTTTTGAGCCATCGGTGTACATTTCCACTAAGTTAGTTAAATTCGGAGGTATGTCTTCTATCCAATGTAAATACTTTTTAAATGGTTTTATCTGGCACGTTTTTAGTCTTGTTTGTATTAGGGTTGGATCGAACTATTCCGATGGTATGCCAAGTTTTAATACTTGTCCAGCTTGAGATTCTCATTTTATTTGGTATTGTAGCGGAATTATTCCAGAACACAACGAAGTAGACGATGGATTACATATATTTATGTATATTTTTAATATACTAGGGGGGGCTTCACCCCCCCCTGCTCGCTACGCTCGCCAACCCGTAATCGCTTCGCGATTCCAAGTTGTAGGCTATCCCTGCTTGCTGCGCTCGCCAGTACCCCATGGAATCGCTTCGCGATACCTTATTCTCCATACACTGTTAAAAATCTACTGCATTTTGTTGCAACGCACTCCCCTGCTTGTATAAAAAACGGTTACTTAGCCGTGAAATGGAGCTTTCTCATCGGTTGGAATAGAGATATTATATACAAGCGGTGGAATGCGTTGCAACAAAATACAGCAGATTTTTAACTGTGTACACTCAGTTTTGGCATTCATCCCTCTCCTCATTGGTCGAAGCATAGACGGAGCCCTTTTCTGATTGGTCTATTCGACTCATGGAAGGTGTTGTCCACCCGGACGCGTTATTTCTGGAAACCTTACAGATCAGCATCATTCCAGGAGTCATTCCTGGAAAATTGTTTAAGACTAGTTTTTTTTTTTTTTTTTTTTTTTTTTTTTTTTACTATAGAAGGATTTTGAAATTTACTCTGCATATTTTCTCAAAATTTACTTATTCTATATTTCTTGTAAGTTTATCTTTATACCCTTTTTAGACGTACTGTGTTTAGAATCTGAGTATAATTTAAATGTAAATAATAATAGACAAATAATGTTTTCCATTATGTCTTAATATTTCTGTTTTATAACAGTTTACATGAATATGTTAGTTTAAAAGAAACACAAAGTAACTAATTAAACTTTAAAAAAAAATACAAAATATTTCAGAATCTATTCATTATCATTCCCAAAATACAAATTTAAAAACCGAAAGAAACAAAATTGTTATATTATGAGCTGAAGCATTTCTTTTCCTTTTACCTAAGAAATCGATAAATAAATTGCTAATGCCATCTTTTTAAAAGAAACTAAATGTGATGAAATAAAAATAATTATTTCTGATTAAATATTGAGAGAAAGAAATTGAAACGAAAATATATTTTCAGAATTAAGATATAATTTGTAAAACATCGCTTTCACTTAATTAAAAGAAAATACCACATATTCTGAATTTTTAATTTCGTTTAGGTACGCGAAAAATTTGGGACTTATTAGAGTCACTTTCATTTTCCAATAAAGGTAGCTTGATAGTTCTTTCGTTTTTATTGTTAAAAAAAAAAAACTGTTGCATTAAACGTTAATTACCAAAGTATTTGCCATACTTATTAAAATAAAAAAGAAAGATATTTTTAGACTTTTATCTAATATTATTTGTAACAATTTATGGGAAAGCTTTAATATAATTATTATTAGATTCCTTTTGACTACGTCAAATAGTTCTTAAATGTGTATTTTTTATGTCTATTACACCAATTGATGCAACATAAATACTGGTACATTCATGCACAAAAAACTTTCATTTTATTTTGCACGGATTGGAATATATTAAAAAAAACGTATATATTAATTTAAATAAAATTTATATTTAAAAGTAACATGGAAATACACATCAGGGTGCATTAAAATCAATAAAAAAATTCATGCATAAGCTATACCATTTAATGTGGCAGATAAACATACGCACTTATTTCGCATTCTCTTTGTTGCTTTAGAAGTCAATATTTGTAGCTTAAAAATATACAAAAGTGCTTTTCCTCTAATATGTTGCAGACCATTCTGACATCTACGTAAATCATTTTACATTTTTCTTAACCTTTGACCGCTGAGCAAAAGGGCAAAATGGTGGTGTCGTTTTCTCAGCATTTAAAAAAAAAATCTAAAAAAAATTTTTTTTTCCAACCGTACAAAAAAAAAAAAAAAAAAAAAAAAAAAAAAAAAAAAAAAGCATTGGAATATAAGTCTTAAGATTATTATTCGTAACAAAATATTTCAAAACCGCCTTATATTCGTAAAATTATATTAATTTACATAATTCTTCTATTGATGTGAAACTTAAAGCCTAGTAAACGTATATATCAGTTTGTATTTATAGAAATATATTATTTTATTTAATGTTTCTACTGCTGTGAAACCTGCAGCTTAATGGACAGATATATCGGTTCGTATTTGTAGAATTATATTAATTTACACAATGCTTCCATTGCTGTGAAACCTGCAGCTTAGTGAACGCATATATCAGTTCGTATTTTTAGAATTATATTAATTTACACAATGCGAAATTTTTTTTCCAAGCGCCTTCGTCGTTCCAAGCCCAAGCTCGCACTCTGATTGGTTGTTGCTCTCGACACTGTTTTCATGTAACTTGGCGATAACCATTCTTGGCGAAAAATACTTCGCTCGTAAGTGAACGGGTAACTTAAAACCTAACCTACTCATTCTTATTCTTCCTTCATTCTTATCCTCGTAATCTTGTGCTCTTGTGGGTAAAAACTTTTAAAGAGTACAGCTTTCAGTAAGACATGTTCCATCCAATCCAATGCTGCAAGAGAAAAGAGTTACTTTGTACTCGGTTAGGAAGGAAATGAAACTCGACGGAAGCATCTATCGCTACGCCAAGTATGATTATTGCCAAGTTACATGAAAACAGTGCCGAGAGCAACAACGAATCAGAGTGCGAGCTTGGGCTTGGAACGACGTAGGTGCTTGGGAAAAAAATTACGCTTACACAATACTTCTATTGCTCTGAAGCCTGCAGCTTAGTAAACGGATATATCAGTTCGTATTGGTAGAATTATATTACTTTATATAATGCTTCTATTGTAGTGAAACTTGCAGCTTGGTGAACGGATACATCAGTTAGTGATGCTGAGAAGGTTAAATATTTTTAGTGTATCACATATTTAGTATATCACATATTTCAGCCATATTTTATTAATTCGTAATTACCTAATACCACTGAAAATTTTCTATTATAATTTGGAAGTAAGTTACTGTGTATCTGTCAGATGGTTTTGGAACATACCGCTGCACCAAATTTACAAAACTTGTAAAGAAAATGCATTTATGTATACCTTTATGCACATTGAAGCCTGGTTTTCCTGTTTTTGATTGTTTTTTTAGTTAAATTTTCAAAACAGAATTAAAAATCAAGGTAATCAAAATTATTTCTTTCTAAACTAAAGTTTTCCTTTCTCTTTTACACATTCAATCGATAAATAAACTATTAATAGCATGATTTAAAAATGAACTGAAATGTAATGAAATAAAAATTATTATTTTGGATTAAATACTAAAAGAAACAAACTCATACTGAAATATG
Organism: Maratus speculifer; assembly: GCA_964019185.1. Taxonomy (NCBI): domain Eukaryota; kingdom Metazoa; phylum Arthropoda; class Arachnida; order Araneae; family Salticidae; genus Maratus; species Maratus speculifer. Next base: position 368,259,370 of record OZ025291.1, read on the forward strand.
TTTCAGAATTAAAATATAATTTCCAAAACATCGCTTTTGCTTAATGAAAAGCAATTACCACATATTTCGAATTTTTATATTCGTTCAGGTATTCGAAAACGTTGAAACTGATTATAATCACTTTTATTTTCCAATAAAGGCAGCTTGTTAGATCTTTCGTTTTTATTGAAAAAAAAATGCATTAAACATTAATTATCAAAGTATTCTCCATTAAAATGAAATTCATTTTAAAAATATACTTTTTACAATAAAAAAAACATTTATTTTAAATTTTGGACATTTAATGCAATATTACTTAATATAATTTGTCGAGAAAGTTGTTTTTTATCATTATTTAAGTAAATCTTTAAAATTATGTGATATATTAATTAAAGGCGCACTTATTTCTCCTTGGATTACATCTAAATAATTGTTGTATAAAAGGGTACAAAGCTGCTTTCCACCAACATGAAGGAGGTCGTTCAGTTATCTAAGTAAAGTCATTTTAGAATTTATTTTTATTGTTTTAAAAATATGTCGAACATATCATACTTAATTTATGAGATATTAATTACCTAATACTGCTGCAAATCGTCTATTTTAATGAAAGAAAGAAATATTTACGTATCTGCCCGCTGAATTAAAAAAAATATATCTGCAGAAGAGCTGCGAAATTTAGAAAAAAGATACCTCTATACATGTACTTATGCACCTCGAAGCCCGATTTATATATTTTTTTATGGATTAGTTAAACTTTAATTTTCGCGCGATTTTTAGCTTTTTTTGCTTTTTAAGAAGAATTTTTCGTATTAGAAAAATAAATCTGGTTTCAATCTCTTTGCCCAGTAAAGAAAAAATTGCTTTTTGAATTTTATTAAATTTTTGTTTATCGCGTTACGTACAAATTTTATGATATTAGGAAAAGGAATTCGGTTCTCAATTTTAGTCTAATATAGTAAATATTGGTTTCCGCGATATTAAATTTTTTAGCGATTTTTACTGGGATTTTGAATTTCAATACAATATATTTATTTCAGACTGCCTTCAAGTGCTTATCATAGATCACTAAAAGTATTTGCCATTTCGTAATATATTTCATTTGCATCTACATTTATAACTTATTTATCTTGAGGCGAGTGAAACTTAATCTAGTTAAAAAAGAAAAAAATGCATACTTCAATAATAATTAAAAAATAGAACAATATCTTTTTTTATTCAGAAAGAAAAGAAAAAGACAAAACTACTACCAATTAAAATTGGTCATTTGAATTTATTTCACATTGAAAACGAAATAATTAAAAAATACTTTTATCTTCGTTTTGGTGTTTTTTAATTTCTAAAAAAGAGAAATTGAAAGAAATTTAAAAGTGCGACCAATCTCAGAGTATTCTTTTCGGTCGCGGAATTTCTTGAGTAATCCGATTAACTTTCATTAAAACTAAAAAAAAAATAAAAAATAAATAAAACCATACATATTGAACCGGGTTGGGAAGTCGGTTAGTTAGGGCTTAGTTAGGGCTTAATTCATAGTTTTTTAATTCATATTAATAGCATTTTTATTGGTAAATAAGACGAAAAAGAAAGCTAATTCAGATGAAAATTTGAGAGATATCTATTGGCATACTCAGATATGATATACTTGATCCAAAGAACTCGATTCACGTATGAAAAACAATTATTACCTTTAAAAAAATGACAGTACAATTTTACATAGGTAGACGACCCCAGTTTCAATAACTCCATTCATTCACTATAAGAAATCGTTATCTCAACTCGATTAAAATATTTGTTGTAAGTGTATAGTAAACTATCTGCAGATAAAGGCGGCCATATCATTTTTATGAAATAGACTGCGCAAATACATATTTACAAGATTCAGCAGCATTTTTTCACTAGTTCAAAATATACTTTTTGCGTACGTATGTGTGCGCTTTTCTTTAAATTGCAGCCCGACGGCCCTTTTGTTCTGTAATCAACACTACTCACAACTTAAAAGAAAACGACAAAGCTATTTCGAAGAATCCAGTAGTGAACAGCTGAGAGTTGAGAAAAAAAATGATTGTATAAGAAAGGGAATATTTTGCATCAGCCATTTGAGTACATCTTGCCATGGTTTAAATACCTTCCATGAAATCTTTCATTCACAAGTATCGAACTTCTTGCTCAACAAAAAGTAAAGAAAAAAATACTCGCTATCACACTGTAAGTCGGAGAAAATCGTGAACAGCCGGTGTAGAGAGATCAAGCGGTCCGTTTCGGAAGCTTCTCATTTACGTGTGCAGTAAACGTGTGATCAACAGATGGCTGTGCTTTTTATAATGAAAAAGAAAAGCTATAATAAGAAAGCATGTAAAAACGTTTTCATTTTTATAGCCTTACTCAGTATTAAGTTTTGAGTACTAACTAGAAGCTGACGGAATAATTTTTTCAAGCGAATGCGTGAATGGTTTGAAAGGACACTGTGTAATTTTTTATGTGCGTGTTTAATTACAGAGACTTGATATTTTACTCTGCAGTTGTGTTTTTTTCCATTCACTTTGCTATTAAATTATTATATATTTTATCACTTATTTATCTACCCACCCGCTAAAAAATCCAAAGATTCTCTAACGCTATACATACTAAGAATAACATAATTCTATAATTTCCTCCAATTACGTTTTGTTCAGTCTGATTGTATTTTTAACTACTGAACTGATCTATACTTTTGAAAAAAATTCAAATAATGCCTATTTTTATTCGTGTCTTTTACAGAATATTTTATCTTTTATCACCAGTTGTTCAAAACAGTAATCTAAAAATTGTGCTGTGCCGTGATTAGTGTCCCAATTAGGAGTTCCGATTTATTCCGGATGTTTTTAAGGGTTCCTAGATCTGTCGTGCATTACCGCTGTGAGGAATGCCAAATGTCCCGATTTTTGATATTGCACATTTTTTTAATCTATTTTGTACTGTTCTATGTATTAGCCTGCACAGTGCTAAAAACAGTACAACCTGTGCAGACTAGACACATATGATCAGAAGTAGCCGATCATCAGGTATAAGTGACGCATAAGGTTTTTGCCCATAATCCTAAATTCCAACATCATGACAACATTATGGTACTCTCCAAATTTTATAAAAATTTTGTTTTTATCATGGTAGACTCGGAAAAGTGTTGTTTAATTTAAGACGCCTTACATAACTATCTACGCTGTACTATAGGATTCATATAAAAAAAAATACTAAGGTACTTGTACCGTATATGGACAGTGCTGTCAATATGGACACCCCTAATATTTTTTAAAAGTAACAATTTTGATAGAGAGATCGCACTACATATCCGTGAAGAAAAGCAGTTGAAAATATAAATAAGCCTGGAAAGTACAAAAAAGCGCGCTGTTCACCATTTAGAAGGAAACTTGTTGTTTCGTGGTGTGCTGATCGCACTTACACGCAAGTTTAAATTTTTATTAGATATTGTAAAATTACTTTAAATTTAGAAAAGTATGGTGTTTTAGAAAGATTTTAGAACTTATTTTCTATTGCTATTGCATATATTACTTTAAAAAGTTTTGTTTATTTATTTATTACAATATTTAATAAAACTACTCCCGATTCCCAATATGGACATCTTATGTCCATATTGGAAGTACAGCAGGTGAATCTTAAGATTCAGAAAAATAGAAAGCTGAGCAAAACCAACTACATAATTTCATAACATTTTGTAGTAACTGAGGTGCTTTGCATCGGTCTTCAAAGAGCCACAATCGAAAATGACCCCCCCGCTCTAAAGTGTATGTTCTGAAGATATTTATTGTGCCCTTCCCCGCAATACTTTAAGATATATTTTTTTATCCTCTCTCATCTAAAATTCCATGGAAGAGTGGCTCTTCCCTACACCCTGTGTAGTAGGTCAATAAAGAGGCACATGTCCATGATAGGGACTGGTGGTTCCTAATATAGACACTTGTTAACATTTTTTTATCATTTAAATAAAACCGGAATAGTTACAAGGTTGTTATTTTAATAATGATAGTCAACAGTCCAGGATCATGGTCATATATTTTTGGAGTCCTATCACGTGTTCATAGGGATGAAAAAAATAAATTTTCCTTAGTGTGTCCATATTAGGCACAGGTTCCTTATTCATTTATATCTACTTAAAAGTACTCCATAACACACAAAACCACAAAATGTATTTCTTATACGCAAATAAAATCATTTATTAGAACATTCTTTTGCGTATTTGTAAATTAATTATTTGATTTTAATAAATGTTGCATAAAAAAATCATGAAAACACATTTTTATTTTGTATGTATAAAATCATTTACATCTATATTGTATATTTATTTATTTATTTATTTTGCACATTTCAGAAAATAATCGTTTTATTACATTATTTCGTATCTAAATAAACCACAGAATACTCATTTCTCTATAAATCTTATCATTTGAACATGGAATACTTGAATTTTACATTTTAGTGATTTAACTTTTTAAGAGAATCAAAGAATATTTGTTTGTTTCTTTTAACTGGCTTTTAGCCAGGAATACGGCAATGGAAATTGTTACTTCACGTAGCGTCTAAGAAATATTGCTTCGTTCCCTCACATATCTTATGAACTTATATAAGGACTTGTAAATCCTGTCACTGTAGCCGAGCTACTTCATTTATTTTGAGGTTACCCCGCAAAGTAGTCTTTTGATTTATAAGAACTCTTCCAATAGATACCAAACATCTTTGTTCTCAAGATAGATTGTAAAGCTATTTTTGTTCAGTTAAGTACAATGCAATGAAATATTTGCACTGTAAGAGATATGTTTTAAATGGATTTTCAGCTATGTGTTTTGTCTATTTTTCCTTCACGTTTTTTTTTTTTTTGTTTGTTTGTTTGTTTGTAAGTTGGAAAATTTTAATTAAAAAATGAAGCATATAACTTTGTTATTCACAATGATTAAAATAATTAAAACACTATTTGATTTTTCAACACTATTTTCACGCTAGATATATTTTAAAATATTCGTCTGTATTATCTTGATAAATTAGTTTTCTTTAACATTTTTGAATTTGAATTTTATTAGTTTTAGTAATTACAGCTATAATCTATCTTAAAATCAATACACTTAAACTTACAATGGTTTTCCCCTTCCTTGACTTAATCATTTTAAAATTTGCTTACCAATCTTATTTTGCTTAATTAATTAATTTCTTTAAAATTTTCAATTCCATTATCATTTACTTTTCAATCAGTTTATAACTACATTTAATCGATTCCCAATGAAGAACAAGGCGCTTCATCTATAGATTGGTTGTTGAATTACCCAGAACTAGGAAACACCTCAATACTACTCTACTGTTCATCACTGTTCAATATACAGGGTGTCCAGCAAATAACACCCTGATTTCAAAATTAAATTTCTCAAAAACAAAGATCAATAGAATTATGCAGTAAAAGGTTTGTTTATCAGGTAAGCTATAAAAATCTTATACAAAAGTTTTGAACGGTAAATATTTTGAAAAGATTGTGTTCTGATTGCAAAGAATGCTTTGATTTGACATATTTCTTGCTTTAGATTGATGCCTGAGAATGTGTTTTTCGGCTTAAAATGCCATATTTCATAGTTTCTTTAAATTAAATTTTTGAAATTTCGAAATTCTAAAAATTTACTTCGAAAAATCTTTAAAATATTGCACTCTAAGCTGAAAAGTTATTTCTCTGCAGGCAATCTAAAACAAGAAAAATGTCAAATCAAAGATTTTCTATGCAATCAGAACGCAATTTTTTCAAAACATCCACTGTTTGAAATTTCTGTATAAGATTTTTACAACTTACCTAAGGAAAAAACCGTTTACCGAATATTACTATCGATCTTTGTTTTTGAGAAATTTAATTTTGAAATCAGGGTGTGGTTTGCTGGACACACTGAATCTTTCAAACGACAAAAAAATGTAAAAACAAGTTACGTTTAGTTTAAGCACCTTTCTTCTTTAAATCTTGCTTCTGTTCTCGAAACTGGTAGACGGCAGAAGAAGGATTCGAACCCAATCGCGACCGTCAACCTAACCGTTCGGAGTTTACTATGGTTTTCTTTGCGTAGATATGGGTTAGGTTCCCTTAAAAAGACCGTCTCCTACCGAATCGCCTGATATCTAAAATATATAATTGTCAAGTCATTTCAAATTTTAGGAAAATTGAATGTATAGTTTGATTACAGGGACAATCAAAAGTATCCCATTACATTACGGCCAGTGGGAATTTCTTTTTCAAGTTCATTTTGCTGTTTTACAGCCTTTCAAGCGGAATAAAAAATATATACATTTATTGAACTGTACTAAAATACATATTTTGTGAAATATGAGACGAAAAAAATGGTTATTATTCATTTACAGAGTTACACAAAATAATTTAGGATGCCAAATACATGTTAAATTATTTGATATACAATTATCTGATAAATAATGCTGAAATTAATTACAAGTTTCTTTCTGTACATTATATAGTGCTAAGAGTATTTATAGGGACTCAAAAATATTTTCGGAAACCATACTGTATTAGAAACACTGTATGTTACAGATTTTTGCTGGAAGTGCATTTTTAGTAGTAATATGAAATTTTAAGTTTAACTACATTTTAACATATTATGTTGTGTGTATAAATGCTGTAGTAGATCATATACAGGATAACACAGCAGAATCTGTAAGAGTTACGGAGTATGAATGAAAATAGCCTAAAAATGATTTTCGAATCAGTTATGCATTTTTACAATATCCCACGATAGATAATGATTCTACGTTTATCATGTTGATTACGTCCTATTTGAGATGAAATCATATTATTTTTGTATTAATGAATTGAAGATGTACATTGTTAAAAATTTTGGTCTATTTTGAACGAAATTTTAATGCTCAGTAGTTGCTACCATAAGATGGTGAAATCTCGTACCAATATTTGGAGCTTACCATTTCAACCTCGTTCCAACTATTGGATCTATGCTTCAACAGGAGCTCCAAATATTGATTCAAGATTTCATCATCTGACAGTGGCAGCTATTAAGCACCAAAATTTGGTTCAAAGTAGGAGAAAATTTTTAACAGAGTATAATCGCATCAAATTTTATATTCATGCATTTTTGCGTAAGAGTTTTACAGCCAATGCATCAAGCTCTGAATATTTATAAAATTAATCATAGTACGGGCACACCTTATTTGCCGTGTTTGACGTACAATTTTCAATTTTTTTCCGCTTTAGATTAATTTAAAGTTTCAATATATTTTTTATAGTTTTATTTTTATTTATTTATTTATTTATTTATTGTTCAGTATTTTAAGAAATACAATAAAATTTCATAAATACTGCAATTTCTAAATTAAAAACAGATTTTTCTCAAAATCACAAAAGCCTTTTGAATAATATTTCGCTTTCGAAAAAATTTTCAATGCAACTTTTAGTGGTCATAGGCTATTCAACAAAACTGTATTATAATACTTCTGCAGTACAAGAGGTATTGACTTTATATTATAGGTTCAGCATTTTTCTCAATCTATTACATACCATGTTAGTTCAAGTCAGAATAAAAGGAAATTTCTACTGTGAATTTTTGAATGGATTTGCAAAGTAAGAAAGTGGGTAAAAGAGAAGATATATTATCCTGAAATATTGCTGACATTTACATTCTTTTATACGGTACGTCAAGTAAAATTTCTAAATAAATAATAGCGAAAATATTTCGTTTTTTTTTTAAAAGAATTTTTACAAGCATTCAACGGTCATCTTAAAAATAAGGCCCATTTTTTTCCGAAATTCAGGTATTTTCATCAATATTAACGATATAAAATATTAAGTTGATGTGAAATATAAATGGATTGTAAATGAATTTCTGCTGCTTTTTTACTCTTTGTAAGAAGCCAAATCTTAAACAAATCACTTTATTTAAAATCTGTAGTTGTTCTGTTTATTTTAATGAAAAAAAAGAAAATCTGACATTTAAGTTTTCTTTTTAGGATTTCCAAATTGATTCCTCAATGTTTAATAGTAATTAATTAATATTTAAATATTAATTGATAAACGAGTATTTTTGTTTAAATATTACATCCTTTATTTTTTTTTTCTAATTTGCAATCGTAGAATGTTTCATTGTTACAGTTTCAAAGTGTTTTGGCATATTTGACGATCATTTATGACGCATCATTAAGTCCATTTTTCCCCCCTTTTTACGTGTTATAGAGAATATTAGACAATAAAAAAACAGGTTGAGTTAAAAAGTGTTTAATAAAGAAAATTTCTATTTATTTTTGGATGATATTAAAAAGTTTCAACTTTAGCGCTTTCGTTTTCAGCCATTTTAATGTACATTTTAAGGTCATTATTATTAAAACATTTAATATGCTTATATATATTTTTTTTTTTTACTGGAAAATTTGCGTTTTAAAAGATCTACTATTACTAACACTATGCAAACTTTTATGTATGTGAAAGACACGCCTATTCCTGGACCTTGTTCTTTTCTATCCCATGATATATATATATATGTATAGAAAATATAAGTAATAAAAGATATGTATATAATATAAATACATATTTTATGTATATTAGTAAAAAGTCGTTTTATTTATTTAGTTATTTATTTATAATTCTCTTGTCCCGTTTATTCAACTTGATGAAGGCAATTGATGTAAAATTTTGACAAAAACTGCAGTTGATTTTATTTCTATATATTTTACCGGAGATCACTCATTTTTTTCACTTTAATTTATACATATTATTAGAATAATGATTAGAACATAATTGAATATAAACATAAATTAAGGTTTGTATTTAATCTTTGCAGGAAAATTATTGCCAGTATCCAAATTCACAGTTTTTCAGAAAATCACAACTTTCCGTTACACACAAACTTTATTTTGCGGGAGCTTAGTGAAGCAGTCGATTAGCGTTCTTGTTATCTATCAACGCTGAATCTTTTCACGATCATCAATAATTTTTTTTCGGAAAAACATTGTTGGTAATTAGCCGATATATTAATTTAAAAAGAAAAGCACAATGCGGTCCAACGCGGTGTTACAACTTTACGACTTCCTTTTGAAGCGACCTTGGCACAGGTATGGCACAGACGAACCAGCTTTAACTTTAGTGTATAAGTGCAATCCCAGGTGAAAATTATATGTACAGAACCTTTTGTACGTGTGTAATTCAAGTACTCGAATAATTTTTTATTACTAACAGCACTACTTTTCGATTCTTGTGCCCAGATAACACCGTTGAATATACCTATCGTTTTATAGATTGTCGGGGCTCCTTTGATTTAAAATAATACTTTGCATAATCTGTATTTAAGTATAACGTGACATATTGTATATTAAGGTATCTATAGATCTGTTAATGAATAATTTTTATTTTCCGAAAGAACTTAAATCGTTTTACGACGCACCACTGAACCACCAGAACTGATTCTTTATATAAGTTATCTAGCACGCGCCGAATAAAAAAAATCTATAGACCCCGAGATTACTCAATTTGCCACAGTATAAAAATAAGTTTGAATAGAAATAGTAACGCTTGAAATTTTTTTCTTTCTTTCTTGGATTATTTATAAGAAGGCAAACCAGCCATGCTTTCACAGCAGTTTAAAATTATGATGATGAAAAACATCATAATAAGAATACATGTCATTTATTGTTTACATACTAATACAAAGAGAAAGCTGTATAAAAGCCAAATTAAGTTATATTTTGAAATTGCATGAATTTTTGAATTACTAACAAGGCGTAAAACCAGCACAGTGAAAAAGGGCCCAAGTCCTGACTTCAACGCGGGTTACTGGCCTAGCCCACAATTCTCTGCCAGCTGAGATACTCGGACGATATCCAGCCACCTCTCTTATTTATTCGAAAAGCTGCATCTGCAAGACAAGATGGAATATCTCAGTGAGCCACAACTCTGTGGCATACCCGCGACGGAATTAACACAGCATCGATGATTGTAGCGCACGATGATATTCCATCTCATCCTGCTTATGCACACTTGTGAATAGATAAGATTGATAAGTGCCAGACTGGGAATGGTCCGAGTAACTCAGCCCGTGAATGGCTGAGAGGTATCGCTCTAAAAGCTGGTATACAGCAGTGCTGGGTTCGACTCCAATATCGTCCGTCGGCCTAATCATTTGAGGTTCTCCATGGTTTTCTTCGGATTTTGAGTAATCCTGCGTAAATATGGGTTAGATTCCCATAGAACCCCCCCCCCCTTCATGGAGCGCACTCCTCTCAGGGCCTATATCCCTTATTTTGATATTCGGCCGTCATAAACATCGCCGAGCAGCTCATATGATGCAGCATCGGTGCTCTAAGCCAGTGAGCCGGGTTCGAGTCTCGGTTTACCCTATATTTCACTCTGTTGGTTTTGCGACTTGTTAATAAAGCAACAATTGGCGCAATTACAAAAAAAAAAAAAAATATTTCGGACTTTTTTATAACTAAAAAAGTACCGGGTGTCCAGTAAATGACTGACCCATTTTAAAATTAAATAACAAAAAAACGGTTTGAGATAAAAATGCGCGGTTTGCGGTATTGTTATTAGAATATCAATAAATTTTTAATACGCACTTCCTTCAAATAGTTCTAATTTCGGCCAAAAGATGGCGCTGGCGGCATCAGACTGTAGAAATACAGCCTATTTTCTTGTTCTGAAGCTCATGATCTTTCCGGCTCATTTTTCCGAGTCGAATCTGAGTCAAAATGTTGAATCGACTCTCCACTCCCAGACTGCAGAAATAGGATTTGTTGATTGAAACGAGATTTAAAATAACATTTAAGATTGAACTAGGTCTATTGTAACAACCTATGTCTATTGTGACCTCCTCAGACAAATATCAGGGGGAAATACAAAAACTAGTTTAAAATTACTGTAAAACATCTCCAAAGGTGTGTCAATCTATGAATAAATATTTATGACAAGCAAACATTTGTTAAAGAAACTTAGAAATATTTTTAACAATTCTAGAAAAATTTAAATTAATTTAAAGGATGTTCTTTAGTGTTTCAAAATTCTCTTCGGAATATGTTATTTTAACCGCTTAACTGATACGCTTTTTTAATTACAATGAAATGAAAATATGGGATAAACGCCGCTTTTTTAAACCTAAAATAATCGTAATATTTAATTTAAATATTTCTTCTATTAAATAGTATGAAATTGCATTTAAATTTTTTAGTATTGTCAGAAAGCTTTAAGTGATGGAAGAAGCACACTATTATTGCCGGTACGTTGTACGGGCAAATATAAAAATATAAAAATATATTTGCGTAAATATGATTTATTATCTTTTTTAAATTATGTAGAAAAAATACCAATGTTCAATTTATTTTTCGATATTAATATTTATAAAATTGAAGTAAAATAAGTAGACATTCAGTTTTATCTAAAATATCTATGGCCCCGCCAGTGACGGTTTGGTTCTGACGTCTCAACTGGTAGACGGCAGTGCTGGGTTCGAACCCAATCGCGTCTGTCGGCATAACCGTTCGGAGTTTTCCGTGGTTTTCTTCGAACCATAGATTTTCTTGTGTAAATACGGGTTAGGTGCCCTCAGAAAGACCCCCCACACAGGGCATCCCACCCCTTTCTGACCTATATCCCACGTGTACATAATAAATTAAACCAAACTAAAATATCTATATGCAATTTTATGGCAAAAAATTTTTACGGAAACTTTTTACTGAAATAAAGTTTCGTTTCTTCTTGTTCTAGTTTTGTCCTTTTTTTTAAATATTGCATGAGACAAAAGCTGTTGAAAACATTTCAGAAGCCAACGCAGTATTCACTGTCTCGATCCTTTCTTTCATTTACTATCTCCCGATTCTATATTTCTCTCCTGTTGGACTCGATGAGTTGAAATACGAATCGGTTTTACAAGCCTAGATTACAACTTTTGAAGCTATATTTGTGTAATGCAATACCGAATAACAGTAAAAAAAGCAATGAACATGAAATTGATGCTCTTAGCACAATATCATGTTTAAATTTTTAGGGATTTGCTTCATCTACACTGTAAATGAAGAGGTTATTACAATTCCGATTTAAAAGCCAGTTGAGACGTCAGAACCTATCGCCTACTGGTGAGGCCATAGATATTTTAAATAAATTTGAATGTCTACTTATTTTAGTTCAATTTTATAAATATAAATATTCAAAAATAAATTGAACATTGGTATTTTTTTATACATAATTTTAAAAAGATAAAAAATCATATTTTTAATAATATTTCTTATTTGAAATCAGATACAGGAGATATTTTCAGAATGTTTTTTTTCTCGTTCTTTTCCTCATACCGGGGGAAAAGAACGAGATTACATATTTCCCTCCTACATCGGGGGGGGGGGGGGCGAAATATATTTCAGGATCTATGATGCTTTTTGTAATAAAGTTTTGAAGAGGGATGATTTACAGGCTATAAAAAAAAGATACGTCTTCTTGTTTTCTTTTTAAATATCCGTCCATTTTAGCGTAGATACGTTTGCTGCCGTGGGTGGGGGGGGGGGGTGGCGAGGTGTGTGCAAAAGACATCTTAAAATCTCTCACGGCTTTCGTAATAAAATTTTTGGATACGTTAAATGACAAAATATGAATATAAAGTAGGGATGAATTCGGTTTTCGGTAAAATTAATAATATTTTGTTTTAGGCAGATTTTTGCCTTAGCAGGTAGTTTTGTATGTTTCTTTCTACTTCGGGATCAATAAATTTTAAAATAAGATTTGTTGTAGACGGATTCCTTTATATTAAAATTTAGAAAATTTTAATGTGCCGATTTATAAATTTCCTTAGACAGGAGACTGGCAACGCTATTTGCATAACATATTGTTTTAAATTTTTAACTGATTTGCTCGTACAACGTACCGGCAATAATAGTGTGCTTTTTCCATCACTTAAAGCTTTCTGACACTACTAAAAATTTTAAATGCAATTTCATACTATTTAATAGAAGAAATATTTAAATTAAATATTACGATTATATTAGGTTTAAAAAAACGGCGTTTATCCCATATTTTCATTTCATTGTACGTAAAAAAGCGTATCAGTTAAGCGGCTAAAATAACATATTCCGAAGAGAATTTTGAAACACTAAAGAAGGTCCTTTAAATTAATTTAAATTTTTCTAGAATTGTTTAAAATATTTCTAAGTTTCTTTAACAAATGTTTGCTTGTCATAAATATTTATTCATAGTTTGACACACCATTGGAGATGTTTTACAGTAATTTTAAACTAGTTTTTGTAGTTCCTCCTGATATTTGTCTGAGGAGGTTACAATAGACATAGGTTGTTACAATAGACCTAGTTCAATCTTAAATGTTATTTTAAATCTCGTTTCAATCAACAAATCCTATTTCTGCAGTCTGGGAGTGGAGAGTCGATTCAACATTTCGACTCAGATTCGACTCGGAAAAATGAGCCGGAAAGATCATCAGCTTCTGAACAAGAAAACAGGCTGTATTTCTAGAGTCTGATGCCGCCAGCGCCATCTTTTGGCTGAAATTAGAACTATTTGAAGGAAGTGCGTATTAAAAATTTATTGATATTCTAATAACAATACCGCAAACCGCGCATTTTTATCTCAAACCGTTTTTTTGTTATTTAATTTTAAAATGGGTCAGTTATTTACTGGACACCCGGTATATATAAAACGTATTATATTTTTAAAAAATGCTACAAATTCTGTATTCTTTAATATAAAATTTCATAATAAACATCAAACCCATGCATAATGATAATAAATAGGACAAAAAATTATTATCAAATTTTCATTTTTCTTTATATTCACCTAACAAAATTTTAGTATACAAACATTATTTACTATACATGACGAAACGAAATATTTTATGGCTGTATGTTACATATTTATATGGAATTAATGAATAATAAATCGTTCAGTATCCAGTTTCAATCCATATTTTAAAGATTTTGAAAAGAATGACACTAACATAAAGCTTGTCTCTCTTTTATTATTCTTAGAATTTATAGTGTAAAATGCTGTAGAATTTGTTTTTTTAAACGTTCCTCTTTTACTTAATAGTTTCTATCAACTTATTGAAAAATTCAGTTTTACAAAATTGCTGCGAAAAATTGTTCCTTAAATAGAAATTTTTATATTTTAAACTAAAGGAAAAGTAACATCCTTCGGCATAAAAAGGCAGTTTTTTTTATATGTCATTTATGCAATTAATAAAAGATTACTTTTGATCATATAAGTTCTATAAAATAATAAAAATTAAGTTAGAGTCACATTGCTTTTTTTCCTGTTTCTGTTACACAAACACATACATCAGTTTATTTGTGATACGTTGTTTAATTATGTCAACATTATTTGTGATGTATGTTAATGATTTGGAAAAAGGATTTAAAAAATTAGTTTAAGTTAAAATAATAATATGCAAGCCTTGGAGAAAACTGAGAACCTTGACAAGAACCCTATTCACATAGAAAAGAATGTCCAGAAAATCACCTCAAAATACCTGATTAAATAAATAAATAATAATAATAATAATAATAATAATAATAATAAAATAAATATATAAATAAATAAATAAAAATACATAAATAAAATAGTCAGAGGGGGCAATCCTAAAACTTTCTTCATTCTCATACATGTTAATACTTCAAAATTCGCAGTCAGTGCCAAAATCGAATGGCAATCTATGCCCACCATGATGACTCTAATGCTAGGAAATTTCGTGCATTATTTCTTGAACAGAACTATTGCGAATGACAGGAAATTGTATAGTACAAGCGCCACCTGTTGTGTGATTTACACCAAAACATAACGAGCAATAATATTTATCAAATTTAAAACTGAAATTGATAAAAATTCGTGCATTAACTCTTGTGATAAAGTTATTGCGGGATTCGGGAAAAATGCGGCATATCAGGACCACTTGTTGGGCTATTTATACCAAAATGTAAACAGCATCTGTTCATGCCAAGGATTAACCAAATCTGAAGTTTGGTGAAATCCGCGCATTTCCTCTTAAGATTCAACTGTTGCAGAAATCGTGAAAAAAAATGTAACATAGCAACGCCACCTTTTGAGCGATATGCACACTGGCTAGTCATCATCAATCTATATTAGGGACAACCTTAATAGAAATTGTTATTAAAATTCGTGGATTAGGTCTTGAAATAAAGCCCCCTACAAAATTTATGCCACATACAGACAGAATCACAGATAGACATTTTGTAAAAAACAGTTTTTTTTTCGAATCTCTGATTTCTAAAACGTGTAAATCCGTTAAAAACTGGAATTTGAAAATTTTCATGAATCCAATACTTTCTTCTTGTAAAGATAGTAGAAAGTAAAAATAAATCAAAATAAAATAAAATAATAAGAAACATAGATGGCATTTTTAAGTTTCCCTTTTGCATATATTTAGCATTTGTGCTATTAAGATTAAAATGCAATAAAAAATTAACGGTACAAGCATAGATGGAATTCAATGCAATTTCTTAGAACGGTCCTCCATTTATGATATTTTATATATGATATTACCAACTCTTTGTAATATTTGGCACTCACGCAGCCCACTGGATTATCGGTCTTTTTCGAGAATGGGGCTGTGGCTATAGAACGTTATCAATTCAGCGTGATAAAAGGTCCTGGCACTTGATATAATAAATTATGTCGAAGAAGGGGGCAGTGTCATTTTGGATCCAACCTAAATAATCCTTTCCACCTCAGTTTATAGTTTTTATCCAACACTTTTGATTTCCGAATCACATTGCTCCAAAGTTGATTTTTTATGTGTAGTTTACCTTCAGGTAAATTTTGGTGCATGCGTGTAGAGATCAGGGACCGATTTACGAATTTGGAGGCCCTAGCAATGATGTTTACAGCCCCCCCCCCTTGCACCGATACATGGAAGGTAATTGATTAAAAGTATGAAAACAAAGTTATTAAAGTAAACATTATTAATTTTTAAATTAACCATTAAAATATTAAATATAATAAACAAAAACTTATCTTCAAATAAATTTTTTCACAAACGTTTTATGATAAACTATGGGTGGTAAACTAATTATCTTTTCCTATGCAAGGCTATATATTTGGAATGATAAAGTAACAACTAATAATATATTTTTGACATCACCAAGCTACAATTACTACAAATATTAGGAGGCTGTAGAGCCTGCAACATACGCTCACCAACACTCAAATAATTGGATGATAACGGGAAATGGTTAAAGAATTAAGAATTAAAAAATACAATTAATTTCTAAAGTGATAGAGATAAAAGAATGTATTCACTTCAATAAAGTACTAAATGGATGTTTCAGACAAAATATGCTACATTATAAAAATACAATATGAACATAATAGAATGTTGAATGGAACGTAAAATTTCGTTGGATATTAAAATTACATTAGATTTTAGACAATAACTGAAAAATGTTCATCAGCATTTGAGAGCCCCTGATAATCAGGGGTCCTAGGCCTGTGCCACAAATGCTCCTCCGTAAATATAGCACTGGTAGAGACACTAAGTACATGTGTGCACCAAATATATCACGCAGCTCATCACAAGAGGTGTCCCTACTCTTAAGGGTATATTCGAAAAAACGCTTTTTCAGCTTCAACAGCTCGAAATTTTCCGATACAATTTCAGACATATTTTTAAAAGTAGAAGCATGAAACTTGCTGAGGGGATTCTTGAAGAGGCGTATAAGGTGCCATGTGATGTTTTTTTAAGCTCAGTTCATTAGAATTTGATTTATAAACATTTACCTTCTCGCCATGACCCTTTTTTTCTTTCACTGATCTCCCGCTTCGGAAAAATCTGTTCGAAATGCCGTTTTTGATCGCTTTTTTTACAATATTTATTACATTTATCAAAGAACCGACAATCACGGCACCTTGTGTACTTTCTAAATAAGAGAATCTGTAAGTTTGATGCGTTTGAGAGCAAAAGCGCATTCAAAAATAAATCGGAAAATAAGCAGTTTGAATCGAAATACACCCTTAAAGTAATTGCCTAACTTTTCTTTACACAGATTAAAACCTCCTGACTGCCGCGACCGGATTTTTCCGTTCAATAAGCTGCAGGTTTCAATGCAACATAAGCAATATTTAAATTAATATAATTCTACAAATAAAACCCAATTTTGAGAAAATAAGTTAGGTTTAATCCTATCAAAGATTATATACCTATACGTAATAACATATTTTGTAACAGATTGGAAAAAACATCTTTTTTTTAAATATTTTTAATAAATTAGAGAAAACAACATTACAATTTTACCCTTTTGCTCGGCGGTCAGTTGGATAAATTTCTGTGGGGTTGTCTTAATTTTAAAACCAATAGAATAACAATTTATTTCCGCTTTATTTTTATGAAGTGAAGATAGTATCATATTAACATGCTCAGTGTGATTCATAAATATCGACATTAGGCTGTCTCTTTAAATATTATTCCTAGGCACACATTTCTAATTACAAAGTTCCATAAAAATGCGTAAAGTTTGATGAGATAAGTTCGAAATCCATGGGGGGGGGGGTCTATTTGAGAAAATATCAAAAATAAAATTTTTACATGGCCCCCTAAGAATAAAACTTCCATCTAGATAAAATTTTCTTATTAATTCCTGAATGAAAAAAAAAAAAAAACCCGTCTTGATAGCTGCAAAAAACACAGGGAGATATATCCAATTCTTGAGGTTTCAAGGCATCACAAACAAATTGAAACGCGTGTAATTCAAGAAACAATGTTACTGTATGGGATCCGGGAAAAGTTTATTCTATTTATTTATTTATAGAGCTAGAACTTTGAATCTTTTGTGATGGTGAATCATATAATTTGTAAACAAAATCACAACATAAGACTTCTAACGGAAGAACTTTTAAGTATTTTTTTAATTAAGTAATTTAAATTTGTTATAACTCGAAATACTCTTTGTCGATTTTTTTTATTATTAAACAGAAATATTATGTTTTATTTTGATTCAACAGTTATTAAACAGTGAAACAATTTTAAATCAATATTTAAAACTGTTAACAGTTTTAAATATTAATTTAAAATTAATTAAAAGTATTTTTCAAAAGATGCAATTTATTTTCAACAAACCATAATTTCAAAATTGATTTTTTTTTTCAAATTTACAAATCAATTTCAAATTAAAGATGGATTTGTGAGCGATGCACTTTATTTTCGTTAATTCATTATCTAGCCAGGTATCTCTGCATATTATAGATTTCTGCACAGGCCGAAATTTGTTTAAAAAATGTTCCCATTTTTTTCATAAGATACAATTAAGATTGTTAAAAAAATAATACATACATATTTATATGAAAATTTTATAGTATATTTTAGATCACTATGTGTTTGCATGACAACAATATAGCTGTTAAACCTCGCTTTTGCCTTCCGTAATATGTAGATTAATTTTAAGCAGTTCAGAACTTTAAAACCAGAAAATTTATTTAATGAATCTTTGACTTTTTTAATTTAAAGATTTTATGCCAAACTTAATTCAATTGAATTTTTCATAAAGGTGTTTCTGATTCGAATCCTTCAAACCTGAATCAAATAAACACACTTATAACGGAAGACTAGTAAGAGTTTGGAATCTGTTTAAAAAATACAAATAGATATGTCAATGATTATGTATACTTGTAGACTATTATATTAAAAAAAGTTTAATTTAAAAAAAATGCCGTTTGGAATAAATGAAATTTAGATTTAAACTGTACACCACTACACCACTACACCACTTTTTAAACTGTATCACAAAAAGTAGATTTTAAAATTATTTTTGTGTAATTTATTAAAATACATTTCCAGTGATTCCATTAACAAAAGATTCGTTATCGCTATTACAATTTGTACGGAAGTTTTTGCCTGCCCCATACATCTTTAAAAAAACTAAAAAGACATGACCCGACACCCGTGGCCACTTGGCCATGTCGGTTATGGAACTGTCTCGAAGTTTTGGCTTCATTTAGACTTCTAGCATATATTCATCAAGCAAGTTGAACATAAAAATCTCATACGTCATCGTATCATCATTTTACATATTAAAAATAAAATATTGTCTTATATCTATTTTTAATATTATGTAAATTTGCGGTTAATCCCTAACTTGCATTTCAAAGGAATTTTTATCGCGTTGCTCAGAAGTGTGCTTAAGTGGTATAAGTCATAAATTTTGGATTTTGATATCCTTGTGAATTTTGAAAACATTAAGGTTGTTATCTCCCCCTTTTTTTTAATAGATATGAAAATTTCCTTAATTCGAAATTTTATTCTACGATAACCCTATAAAATTTAATTTTTTTATTCTCTTAATAATACCTCATGGATTTACAAAATATCTTATTAAATTCTGTGCCTTTTTTCTTGAAATTTTGCAATTTAAAGAATATGCTTAGAGTCAATGTTTAAGGAGATAGCCTGTTGTTTCGATATTTATTAATCACACTGCATCTCAATTTCTGTTCTTCGCTGCTACATTTTCTCCCACTATTCTTTATAAATATTATTACAGCTATCTAAATAAGAGCAATGTACATCCTTGTTATTTTGAGCTTAACGGAAGCGCAGTATAAAAAGGACATTAAAAGAGAGCACTGAAAATATATATTTAAACAACTGTTATTGTGAGTTTATTGTTACTTATTTTACATTTGACTACACCTAAACAAATAAATATTTTGATTTCTCGAGAAATTATTAATTTATTCGTTTATTATTTTATGAATAAATCCATAGTATAGTATGTAATTTTATTGACTTTTACTTTTGCAACTGAGTAATTTAAAAAAGGGGTTCATGTGGATTTTTAACATTCCGCTAACCGTTGGGTGATATGTAAAAGCAATATATCCAAATAATCGGCATGACAAGGCGCGATATACCGGAGACCTACAATATTGTTTTGTTTATCCAAGTACTAACTTATTTATAATAGTTTTAAGGGGACTTGGCACTAAAAACAGTTTTATATTATAAATTTTAATAAAAACATATTTATACATTGTTATTTAAGTGACAACAAATAATTCAATAAAAAACGATAAGAAAATATTTAAAAAACATTATTTTCTAACAAAATTTAAACAAAATTCAATTTGAACACACAATTTAAAACGCAGTTAGCATTTATTTTTTCTCCTTGATTATTATTTTTTAAATATCAATAAGGATTGATTTAAGGAACAGAATGTTTTAATAATAATTGATTTAGTGGGATAGAAATTGTATCTAAACACAAGCGGAATAAAATAGAAAGTGATTATTTTGCAACTTTTTGAATAAAAGTTATTCAAATACTATTAAAATTCCTATCATTATTATTTTTTTCTATGAAATAAGATGTTGAACTAGAAAAAAATTCAAACCCTTTCATTTTTATTTAAGCTTTAGCATTTTGAAAACATAGAGAATCTGAAAAAACACAAACTGACCATAAATGTCTCAGTAAATTATTTTTATTATTAGTTTCACATTATAAATATGATAATACATCTATCAGTAAAGGATGTATTTGTTACTAAGCTCAATTAATCATATTGCCCATACTTCCGTTGGTCATTATAAAAAATTATCTCTAAATATAAATAATATGCAATATTTATCAAGTATACCAAAAGACGCGATAATTTTACTGTTTAACATATTTAATATGTTTAATGATTTAAGATAATTCATGTAATATTTATAATAAATGTGATTAATTAAGTGAATTTAATGAAGTTTCATATTGTTTGAAAAAAAAAAAAAGATGCATAATTTGTAGCAGACATTTATATGTATATTAGTTTTACTTTACTAGCAAAATTTTTTTAAGTATAATTATTAAAATATTTTAATTCAGCTTATTAATCCATTTTTATATGTATGAAACTTCCGCAGGGCCTTTGATAGAGATAACAACCGTTTGATGAAAATAAATTTTCAAAGAATGTAATTAACGATAAAATTATACAAAGGACTCTCTTAATCTTCATTGAATGATAACATTAATGACAATTGGTAAGATTCATTGTTACCTTAATTAAAGCTTTAGAATAAAAAATGCTGTACTGTAAATTGCAAGGAACTCTTTTGAGTTAAATATTTTTTGCTTTTGTTTTTTTAACATGTACTAGAAATGGCGTTCTATGTAATTTCACTTTTAGATATTATCTAACTTTAAAGATTTAATTTGAAAATTACACAATTTAATTTTTTCTAATTAAATTTTTTATTATTTATATCAAATACGTTTAATTTTAAATGGGATTTTATTGGTTTCTAAAAGTTTAATAGAGTCCTGAAATGATTACTTTTTTTTCTAAACTGAAATCATTGAATTTATTGTCATATGAGAAAAAAAGGAATTTTTTATCATTTATCTAGGTTATATTAGAATAGAAATTATCATCAGAATTTTAAAAGAATTATTGTTGAACTAGACTTAATAGTTCTATTGATTAGCCGCGACAAAAATTCACATGTTTATAATATTAATAAAGCTTCTTTATAAGATTTGTACGGATAGATAATTTTAAAATATTAGAGTCAAAATTTTGAACATGAAAACATTTTAAATGCTAAGCAAAGTTCTTCAGACGATTAACTATTCAAAGCTACTCAAGACAACGAAACATTTTTATCAAAATTAGAGGGAAAATTCAATTCACTGAAATATTTAGTTACAATTGTTAAAAAAATTCCGGAATATTTAATTATAATCCCTGAGTATTTAATTATGATCTATATCGAAGATTATTAGTGCAGAATTATTGGATCAAAATATTACGCGTTCTAAACTGTTACATAAAAATACAGTAAATAATTTGACAATGGTACTTATCTATACACAAAATTTTATCATAAAAGTGAAAATATTAATGGTCTCCACACACACCAAAAAAAAACATACAAAAAAGTTAAGTTAAGATGGATACCTGTATAAAACGGAATATTTCGTTTTATATTTCAAATTCTGTATTGGAAAATTTTGTTGTTTTAAATAAACGCAATAATGTTATGCACTAAAATCTATGAAAACGGAATCACTAGAAACAAAACAATCTATTTTAGTAAGTTTTTGAATGAGCAATTATAATAAAATGGCTTATTTGAGCAGTTACTTATATATGGCATATTTGAACAATTGCAGACATGACTTATTTGAGAGGTTATAATTATTGCGGCGTATAATTATACTACTTCCACAGATTCGTTGAAACTTTTATTCTTCTAACATGATTCCATTATATGCAATTTAATTTTCAGAAGTTTTGCTAAACAAAGTGGTTATAATTGTATGGCTTATAATTATATTCTTATTGCAGTGGCTGTGAAATTTTTATCTTCAACGCAGAATTCCGTTATTTTCGGTTACCATTTCACAGGTTTTACTGAACAAAACAGGATAAAGCCTGAAAAAGTGGAATCACTTGAAGCGAAACAAAATTATGTTTTAAGAAATTTTCGTTTAAGCAGTTATAATTATATGACTTATTTGAATATCAGAATTATAATAAAAGTTATTTTTGTATGGCTTTTTTGAGCAGTTTCAATTATGTGGCTTACATATGAATTGTTAAAATTATACAGCTTATAATTATATTCCATTCTCAGAGACCATCATCACATTTTTATCTTCCTAATAGAATTCCGTTATACGCAGCTACTGATTCAAAAATTTTACGGAGACTGTACTTGTAATCTTGATGCCAGTACAATTTACTTTTTTAAAGGAAATTTTTTTTCTTTTTTTTTCTTTTTCTTTTTCTTTTTTAGAACTAAGAATTTTTTCTAATACAAACGTCTTTATCTTTTTACTTTCTTGGATGATTTCCTCTGCACTGTTCTATATATAGGAAAAGGGTTTAACGGTAGAAGGCAATTAACAATATTTACAATATAAATATATGTAATGTTCTAAAAGAAGGTAATATAATAGCAAATAAACTTTAATAAAAAATAAAATGACAAAAGTAGCATAACAACAATAATATTATGAACAATGTTAGGTACATAAGTATAAAACGAAATATTTTTATTAATATAAAATTTACAAGATCTAAAACTAAATAAATCTGTTTTTTTATTTTTTATTTATTTATTTATTTATTTATTTATTTTTTTTTTTTTTTTGAGAAATAAGAATTTTTTCTAATACAAACGTTTTTACATTTTTTCTTTCTTTAATAATTTCATAATAAAAAAAAGTAATGTACTCTCACTTTATTCGTCGGATTTAGATGTTTTGAGCTTTAGAGATTCAGTTTCATAAAATGTCTGCCTGTATTCTTTGCTCTTTATACCATATGAAGTAGCATGAATTTAAGCCTTAAATTGAACTAAATTTCAAGTAAATGCTTTTTAGCTATAGTAAACAGATTCTAAATGAAAATTAGTATATTCATCCGGATAGGAAAATGTAATAATGATTTATGTGTTATTTTTCTTATTGTATCAACTGAAACTGTAAGATCTTAGAACTGAACTATTCTATATACATATGTTGTTGACAATGGCCGTCCAATCAAGTAGAAATTGGCAGATTTTCACTCGGTAGAGAGAGAAATTTAAAAAATATATTTGAGGGACATTTTGTTTCGTATTCTTGGAAAGTATTTAAAGTTATGGACAGTTGGGAACAAAGTCCCAATTCAAAATGAGTATGTTGTCCCAGAAAAGGATGTTCTGATGGCGAGTTTTGACTGATTTCTGGATTTTTCGTAGGTGTATTGTACAACGATTGCTTGTGAAGTGAAGAATGTATATGATCCTGGTAATCCAGCGATAGAATGCTGAAACATACTGTATCGAAATCTATGCAGGACAAGTAGTTATGTCTTCCACTGAATGGTCAAGTAGCGACTCACACTTCGGCATCTTGTTTGTGTGTAAAATACATAATTTGGCCATGTACGCTAATACTGGCACTTGGTGCATATAAAATCCGTCGTGGGTGCAAAGTCCTCCAAGTTACTGTGATACATACCTCTGAGGTGCCCAGTCAGGTGAAGATCTCGTCATTTGATCAAGGCTCTAAATTACGAGATCAAAATTGAGTATCGGGTGTCGTATAAGTAGCTCGTATGAGTTCTGTGGAAGAATTATCGTTACCCCGTCTTTTCTTTTTAATCCCTTCCATTTCCAACAACGTACGAACGAAACCATACAGATAATTAAAAGTAACGTAGAACAGGCCAGTATAGTAACAAATATGATAAAAATAATAGCGATATAGCCACAATCAGGTAGATCTCAGCTTGTGGCAATAAAGCGGCTTTTGCCTCGCAGCCAGGCAAAAAAATCGTTAAGCTAGGCATATTACCAGGCAGGTAGGGGCCTGGTCTGATATAATAATAATAATAATAATAACAACAAATACATAATTTGTAAAAAATGAGAGTGAAATTCTGGTTTTCTATGCATGCACTATTATCCTTTAAATTTCTCTACAGCTTTATTGTTGATGCATCCTTTCTAAGGACAAATGGTACTATACAAGTGGTAGTTTTTTTAAGGGGGGTCCGAGACACATTTCAAAATTATTTTTATCTATTCAATCAAAATTTTAGTTTTCTTATGATTTTAATCATATTATTTGTAAACAAAATCACATGATAAAGTTTGTTATACAAATATTTTTTTAAATAAAAGTTAAAATTTATTTAAAAAATGTGGTAATTTAAAATCGTTATAACTCAAAATAGAATTTGTAGAATTTAAAATTTTTATATTTAAATGAACGGAAATATACATGTTTTAATTTTAGATTGAGCATTTTTAGAAACATTAATTAAAATTAAAATTAATTTTTTTTAATTAAAAATTTGCAATAAATGATGAAACTTCTTTTTAAATCATATTTTTAATAGTAGTTATTTTTTTCAAACTCGTTGAATCAAAATTAAATTAAAACAATTGAAAAAGACATGTTCCAAGTTTGAATAACTTATTTTTAACGGTTCTTGACTTATAACAGTTTAAAAAGGAGAAACGATGAAAAAAACACAACATGATTAAAAATAATAAGCCCAGTATGAAGAAAAGTTCATTTTCCCAAGAATTTGTATCCATAAGAACCATTGCTTAAAAGCTAGATTTTGAAAATAAACCAAAATTGAAATTTCCTGTTTCAATTAAAACACGAACATGATTTAAATGTCACAATAAGATGAAAAAACATATACATTTTTGTAGAAAATTTGAAGATATATGTGTCCCGGATGCATTTTCAGAAAGAATCACGTTTTGAGCACCAGCCTTGGCGAGTTGGCGAAAGCGACAACGTTCAGCTAACTGCATCGTCAAACACAAAATAAACTAAGTTCAAATGTGTCATAAAACATATGATTAATATAATTATAATTATTACAAGCGAATCTTTACTACTGTTTTTAATTTCTCAATTTCTTCGAACATAGCGAGTTCAAGAAATATTTTTGAATTAAGGAAAAAAAACCTATGTTTAGATGTCCTGGAAAATTTAAAGCATTTTAATCTGAAAAAGCTTTGTTTTAAACTGTTGTAATCGTAAACAACGGTGAATGACATTTCCTCATATTATAGTCTTTGCTTAATAACATTCACGGAAAAACAAATGTACAATAAGCGAGATCTCTTTACAGAAGGAAGGGTTGTTATTCGCTAGGCGTTTGACGTCACAAACAAGAAAGGGTGCGTAGCATTGACTTCATCTCCGCGCCAATCGTTGTTCTAGCTGTAAGGTGCTCAAAACGTGATTCTTTCTGAAAATGCGTCCCGGATCCCCCTTAACTGAGCGTAATAACATAACGTTTGACATTTGAATCCGAAACCTTGGCTTAAGTTACCAACATTTTACAAACTAAGTTTTCTGGGACAAATACGCCATGCACTATTCACTTTAATATAACTTCTTGGTAACGGCACTGTAACATTTTCACTGTAGCATTTTGGTAAAAACATCTGTCATTTGAAAAGTTCCACAGAATGAACCAATGGTAATGTTAATTTGTTCAGAAAAGTTCAGTTAGTAGAGCGTTGCTTGTAGCTAAAGGGCTATTCCATGCGAATTTGTTTGTCTGTTACACAGCTAAAAATTGCTTATGCTTGTTGGCCACCGGTATTTTCGTAAAGTTTGATTCGTTTTATTCAATTGATGAGGTATCTTCAACAAAATAAGTCTAATTTTTTCTACATAAAATACTGGTAGCCAAGAATCGTACTACGTAACCAGGGTTGCCACGCCACCTGGAGAACCTGGAAAACCGGGAAAACACAGGGAATTTTAAATCTCCTCCCAAAACAGGGAAATTCCTGGGAATTTTTAAAAAAATCCTAAGAAATCTGGAAAACCACAGGGAATTTGGTAATGGCAAATTATAATATTTCTAATTAGCCTTCATACACGCATATATTTTTTCGCACTCGACATGGAATAAATGCGTTGCAGTACAGGGAAAATACAGGGAATGTTTTTCAAGATTAGAGTGGCAATCCTGGTAACAGACAAACAAATTCGCATGGAATAGCCCTAAAGCCAAGACCATAGTTTCAAATCCTTGCCTGGAAACCTTTCCCTCAATTGGAAAAATTATTACTAATGCGATTTCATATACTGTCATTGAAATACTATAAATATAAATGATTTTTTTAATTTAAATATTTCTGACATTATATGCTTCTAAGTATTAACCATCTAAGTGTAATTTTCCGTTCACCCAGCTCCAGGTTTCACTACAATATAAACAATATTTAAGATAACATAATTTTATAGATTTAATGAATTTTCAATATATTTTATAATGAATAGTATTCTCAAGGATTACATTCATATTTGTAATTAAGTATATATTTTTAAAAATAATGTTTAAAGAATCATATTTTCTGAGCTTTTAAAACAAAGTATTGCTAAAACAGCATAGGAATTTTACCCACTTCCATGACGCTATTTTATTTTATTAAATTTGTTTTAAGAAGAATTAATACTTAAATATAGCGCATTAAAGCGAAATAAATTTGTAAGAAAATGTTTCTCAAATATCTCTAAGATATAAAAGAAAACTTTAAAAAAAAATTCCCAACAAATCCTTGAATTTCATGTATGATGATTTCTTACTGCGACGTGGAAACATGAATCCTGGTAATTTTAGACATGAGTCATTCTGTTTTTCAATTCATAGTAAAAATATGAATACTTTCTTCTCTTTATTAATATTTCCTTAAAAAATCAGTGACATTTTTCCCATGCATAAACGAGTATTATGTGCTACTGAATTATGTATGAAACTCTCGTTCACATCGCATTCTAATAGGTTATCGGAAACTTGCTGGGAATATAGTCTTTACTTTTTTTCTAGGTGTATTTTGAATGTCTCCATTGTGTTGTCGCAAACAACAACACATATAATTTTTGATTTGCATGGATAATAAGCAGACATTCTATCTATTGGATGAATCAGTGTCGTATGATCAAGTTATAAATGTTTTGATAAAACAAAAGTAGAAGGTGAATATAAATTTATTTACCGGGTAAATAAATCTAACAAATAGTATAAAATCAATTTAGTTTCTGAAGTTATAAAGATACAGATTTTGAAAAAAAAATTAAATGTTTTGGTTTGATTTGGCATAGTAATAATAATAGATGTCTTTTTATTGCTTAAAATTTCTCCTAATAAGAATTAAATTAAAATAACAAATGGAACAAAATTATTTTTCATATTTAGTTTCTCAAGGTGTCAACAATAGATTTTGGAAAAAAAGCAATTTAACATATTCTATTAGTTAACATATTCTATTAATTCTATTTAACATATTCTAAGCAATTTAACATATTCTGATGCGGCGTAGTATGAATAATACATGTCTTTTTATTTTTTAGTATTTTGCTTGATAAAAATTAAATAAAAATGACAAACAGAAGAATGAAATCAATTTTGATATTCAATTTCTAAAGGTATGGAAAGATAAATTTTGAAAAAAAGAGTACTATCTAGTTTGGCCTAGTATTAAATGTACATGTTATTTTATTGCTTAAATTCACATGCACTGGGAATAGTCTTTTTTTTTTTTCTTTGGTGTATTTTGAATGCCCCCGATGCGTTTTCGCAAACAACAACACATATAACTTTTGATGCATGGATAATAAGCAGATATTCTATCGATTGGATGAATCAGTGTCGTATGATCAAGTTATAAATGTTTTGTAAAAGTTAATTAATAATGTAAAAGTTAAGTAGAAGGTGACTAAACATTTATTTACCACGTAAATAAATTAAAAAAAAAAACAGTTTTAATGTATATTTTCTGAAGTATTAAGGAGATAAATTTTGTTATAGAAAAAAATACTAATTAAAATGTTCTGGTTTAACCTAGTATTAATAGTACATGTCTTTTTATTGCTTAAAATATTGTCTGATAAAAAATGAAATAAAAATAACAATCCGAATAAAAAAGGCATTCTTTAACGTGTTTTGTCTGACATAGTATTAATAGTAAATGTTATTTTTTGTACTAAAAATAACAAATAGAATATAACTAATTTTGATGTGTAGTTTCTGGGGGTATGGAGAGACAGCTTTTATAAAAGAAAAATAAAATATGCAGTATTTAACATGTTCTGGTCTTCCATAGTATTTATACTACATGTCTTGTGATTACTTAATATTTTGTCGAATAAAGATTAAATAAAAATAATAAATGGAATGAAATTAGTTTTAATACAATACCGCATCCTAATATCTAATCGGAAATTTGCTGGGAATAATCTTTATTTTTTTTCTCGGTGTATTTTGAATGCCTCCGATGCGTTTTCGCAAACAACAACACATATAATTTTTGATGCATGGATAATAAGCAGACATTCTATCTATTCGATGAATCAGTGTCGTATAATCAAGTTATAAATGTTTTGATAAAAGCTAAATAGAAGATGACTATACATTTATTTACCGGATAAATAAATTTTACAAATGAAAAAAAAAGTTTTGATATTTAATTTCTGATGTAATGGGGGGGATAAATTTTGTTATATAAAAAAAACTAATTAAGAAGTTTTGGTTTGACCTAGTATTAATAAAACATGCATTTTTATTCCTTAAAATATTGCCTAATAAAAATTAAATAAAAATAACAATCGGAATGAAATTGTTTTTCGTACTTAGATTCTAAAGGTGTAGAGAGATAGAATTTGTAAAGGAAAAAACGTAGCACATTTTAACATGTTCTGATGTGGCGTAATATTAATAGTAAAATTAAATAAAAAGAAAAAAAGGAAAAAAAATCAATTTTGATGCTTACTTTCTAAAGGTATATAAAAAAGAGTGGAAGGGATTTTTAACGTGTTTTGTCTGACATAGTATTAATAGTATATGTTATTGTTGAAATTTTGTGTAATAAAAATTAAATAAAAATAACAAATGGAATAGAACCAATTTTGATGTTTAGATTCTGAAGGTATGGAGAGACAGATTTTATAAAAGGAAAAAATATATAGTATTTAACATGTTCTGGTCTCGCATAGTATTAATACTACATGTCTTGTGATTACTTAAAATTTTGTCGAATGAAGATTAAATAAAAATAATATACGGAATGAAATTAATTTTAATACAGTCACCGCCAAAAAAATCTTGATACTTTCGATTTTTGATATTTTGTTAAATATCTAGAAATATACACAAGGACACTGATTAATCCAATCGATGGCATGTCAGCTTATTATCCATGCATCAAAAATTATATGTGTTATTGTTTGCGAAAACGCATCGGAGGCATTCAAAATACACCGAGAAAAAAATAAAGATTATTCCCAGCAAGTTTCCGATTAAATATTAGGATGCGATATTGTACAGTCACCGCCAAAAAAATCTTGACACTTTCGATTTTTGATGTTTTGTTAAATATCTAGAAATATACACAAGGAATCATTCTGAAACTACTGGTGTATAAACAATATAGTACACGTCATATATTTTGACAAAGATTTTCCCCCTAAATCTAACAGGGGACCGTCAATAAATTGAAAAAGAACGAAGATCTTTTGGATCACCCTGTCAAAACTAATGAAGCAAAACAGTTTAAACTGCAGATAATGATTAAGTGGCCTATTGTGATAAGTTGTGTCGATTTTTATGAATATAGCTTGAAAACTCGTAGAGAAATTAAAGTTTTTATAAAAACGGTCCAAAATTTTTCCAAGTTTTTGCTTATAATTTTCAGAGCTCTTCATAAAACACAATAATCTTTTCAGAAAATATGACGAACAACATTCCACATAACACCCTGTAATCAGAATTAAAAAATAATAAAAAATGTATGAAAAATGAACGGGTTTACTAAATAATTTTTTACTGCGCATGCGTCAACGCTATTAAAATTTCATTTGCATATTATGTTAGTTAAATGTATAGAGCAACTTTTGTGAAAGTCTCAAAAACATAGCTTAAAAACTCTAAAAATTATCGTCAATAGAATATGGTCAAAATCCGTTATTTCCAAAATAAAGCAAAAAGATAAGGAGTTGTATCCAAATATACAGGGGTTGGACAAAAATATGGAAGCACCTTTTGAAATGCATGTTTGAAAAGAAAGATTGATTATAATGAACTATGTTGATGGCACTGGAATTTTCGCCTACTGACGCCACCTATAAAACTTCGTAAAATCACTGCACCGTTCAGTCGTTGTTGGAGCACTGTTATGTGAGATTATCATTGCATTATGTCAGAGTTAACAGACTTTGAACGTGGACAAATTGTTGGCGCTCGTATGGTGGGTGCTTCCGTAAGCAAGGCAGCCGAGGTTTTTAGTGTTTCAAGAGGTACTGTGTCGGAGATTTATTCCGCATATTTGAAATGCGGAAAAAACATCATCCGCTAAATCACAGCGCGGACGAAAGTGTGTGCTCAGTGATCGTGACCGACGATCATTAAGGAGGATTATCGCGAAAAATAAGCAGTCCACAGCTGCAAAAGTTACTGCTGAAATGAATGTCTTGTTACCAAATCCTGTGAGTACCAAAACAATTAGAAGGGAGCTTCATAAATAGGGAATTGCTGGCCGTGTTGCAATTGAAAAGCCATCCATCAGTAATGCTAATGCCTGTAAAAGGAAAAAGTGGTGTTTAAGTCATAAAGCCTGGACTATAGAGCAGTGGAAGAGCGTAATATGGTCTGATGAGTCTTCTTTCACATTGTTCCCCACTTCTGGCCGAATTTACGTCTGGAGAACGCCATCTCAAGCCTATAATACAGGCTGCTTGTTGCCAAGAGTGAAACATGGCGGGGGTTTGGTGATGGTTTGGGCAGCCATATCGTGGTTCTCTTCTGGCCCCATGATAACTCTGTAAGGGCGTATTACTGCTCAGACTTATGTGAACATTTTGGCCGATCAAGTCCATCCAATGGTACAAGCTTTGTTCCCCAATGATGATGGTATCTTCCAAGACGACAGCGTCCCCGTTCACACAGCTCACATTGTCCAGGACTGGTTTTCTGCGCATGAGGATGAATTTTCGCATCTTCCCAGGCCACCAAAGTCATCAGACTTGAATATTATCGGACCTTTGTAGTCTACATTGGAGCGGAAAGTGCGTTCTCGCTATCCACCGCCAACATCGTTATCTGAACTTGCCACTGTTTTGCAGGAATAATGGTACAATATTCCTTTGGCAAACATACAGAAACTGTATTTATCCATTCCGAGAAGACTGCAAACTGTTTTGAATAATAGCGGGTACCGTACACAATACTAGGCAAGGAGACGTGTTTTTTTTAAAGGTGTTTCCATATTTTTGTCCAACCCCTGTAGTAGTACGTGCAATGCTGTGTAGGTACTAATCAATGGAATATGGATACAGCCCCTCATCTTTTTGCTTCATTTTGGGAATAATGGATTTTGACAATATTCTATTAACGATAATTTTCAGAGTTTTCAAGCTATGTTTTTGAGACTCTCACAAAAGTTGCTCTATACATTTAACTAACATAATATGCAAATGAAATTTTAATAGCGTTGACGCATGCGCAGTAAAAAAATATTTAGTAAACCCATTCATTTTTCATACATTTATTATTATTTTTTAATTCTGATTACAGGGTGTTATGTGCAATGTTGTTTGTCATATTTTCTGAAAAGATTATTGTGTTTTATGAAGAGCTCTGAAAATTATAAGCAAAAAACTTGGAAAAATTTTGGACCGTTTTTATAAAAACTTTAATTTTTCTACGAGTTTTCAAGCTATATTCATACAAATCGACACAATTTATCACAATAAGCCACTTAATCATTATCTGCCGTTTAAACTGTTTTGCTTCATTAGTTTTGACAGGGTGATCCAAAAGATCTTCGTTCTTTTTCAATTTATTGACGGTCCCCTGTTAGATTTCGGAGAAAAATCTTTGTCAAAATATATGACGTGTACTATTTTGTTTACACACCAGTAGTTTCAGAATGATTCCTTGTGTATATTTCTAGATATTTAACAAAACATCAAAAATCGAAAGTGTCAAGATTTTTTTGGCGGTGACTGTACAATATCGCATCCTAATATTTAATCGGAAACTTGCTGGGAATAATCTTTATTTTTTTCTCGGTGTATTTTGAATGCCTCCGATGCGTTTTCGCAAACAATAACACATATAATTTTTGATGCATGGATAATAAGCTGACATGACATCGATTGGATTAATCAGTGTCGTATAGTCAAGTTATAAATGTTTTGATAAAAGCTAAGTAGAAGGTGACATTTATTTACCGTGTAACTACATCTAACATTTAAAAAAAAAGCAGTTTTGTTGTTTAGTTTCTGAAGTAATGGGGCGATAAATTTTGTTATAGAAAAAATATATATACTAATTAAAATGTTCAGATTTGGCCTAATATTAATAGTACACGTCTTTTTATTGCTTAAAATATTGTTTACTAAAAATTAAATAGAAAGAACCAACGGAATAAAATTATTTCTCATACAAAGCTTCCGAAGGCATGGGAGGGAGGTAGATTTTGTAAAAGAACAAAGTAGTACTATTTAACATGTTCTGATGTGGCGTAGTATTTATAGTAAAATTAAATGAAAAAAAAAAGAAATAAAATCAATTTCGATATTTCATTTCTAAAGGTATAAAATAATAAATTTGTAAAAAAAAAAAAAAAAAAAAATCTCTAACGTGTTTTGTCTGACGTAGTATTAATATCACATGTAATGCCATTGCTTGAAATTTTGTATAATAAAAATTAAATAAAAATAACAAATGGAATAAAATCAATTTTGATGTTCAGTTTCTGAAGGTATGGAGGGACAGATTTTATGAAAGAAAAAAAAAGTAGTAATTTTGTTCTGATCTGGCATAGAATTAATACTACATGTCTTTGGATTACTTAAAATTCTGTCCAATAAAGATTAAATAAAAATAATAAACGGAATAAAACCAATTTTAATTCAATATCACGTTCTAATATGTTATCGGAATATATTACTGGAAATATTTTTTTTCGTCGGTGTATTTTGAATGTCTTCATTGTGTTTTCGTAAAACCGGGTAAATAAATATAACAAATAGAATAAAACCAGTTTTGATGTTTAATTTCTAAAAGTATAGGGAGATAGATTTTCCACAAAAAAGTACTGTTTAAAATGTTTTGGTTTTGTCTGGTATTAATGGTACATGTCTTTTTATTGCTTAAATTTTTTTCTGATAAAAATTAAATAAAAAAACAAACAAAATAAAATTAATTTTTGATACTTAGTTTCTGAAGGTGTGGGGAGATAAATTTTGTAAAAGAAAAAAATAGCATTATTTAACATGTTCTGATATGTGGTGTAGTATTAATAGTACATGGCTTTTTATTTCTTCATATTTTGCCTAATAAAAGATAAATAAAAATAACAAACGAAATAAAATGAATTTTGATTATTAGTATCTGAAGATATAAATAACAAATATTGTAAAAGAAAAAAAATTAGCGTGTTTTGTTTGACGTAGTGTTAATATTACATGTAATTTTATTGCTTGAAATTTTGTGTAATAAAAATTAAACAAAAATATTAAATGGAATAGAACCAATTTTGATGTTTAGTTTCTGAAGGTATGGAGGGACCAATCTTATAAAAGAAAAAAATAATTGTTGTATATAGTATGTTCTGATCTGGCATAGTATTAATACTACATGTCTTGTGACTACTTAAAATTTTGTCAAATAAAGAGTAAATAAAAACCATATACGGGATAAAACCAATTTTAATACAATATCGCGTTCTAATATGTTATCGGGATATACTGCTGGAAATATTTTTTTTCTTCGGTGTATTTTTGAATGTCTTTTGATTGTGTTTGTGCAAACAACAACACTTATTATTTTAAATGCATGGAATATGAGCAGATATTCTATCTATTGGATGATTCAGTGTCGTACGATCAAGTCATAAATCTTTTGATAAAAGTTAAGTAGAAGGTGACTATACATTTTTTTCACCCTGTAAATAAATCTAAGAAACCAAAGTTTTGATGTTTAGTTTCTAAAAAATTAGGACTTTGTAAGAAAAAGAAAAAGAGTACTATTTAAAATATTCTGGTCTGGCATAGTATTAGTATTACATATCCTTTTATTGTTAAAATTTTGTCTATTAAAAATTAAATAACAATAACAAACGGAATAAAATTATTTTTCATATTTATTTTCTGGAGGTGGGGGAGATACTTTGTGAAAGAAAAAAAGTAGTATCATTTAACATATTCTGATATGGCGTAGTATTAATATTACATGTCTTTTTATTTCTTGATATTTTGTCGAATAAAAATCAGGAAAAAAAATCAATTTTGATATTTAGTTTCTGAAGATATAGAGATCTCGTAGGTAAGAAAAATTATTTTAATAACACATTTTGGCTGACGTAGTATAATAGTACAAATAATTTTACTGATTTTATTTTTGTCCATAAAAAATTAAATAAAATAACAAACATAATAGAATCAATTTTAGTTTCCAAAGGAATGGGGAAATAGATTTTGTAAAAAAAAGTTTGTATTCAACATTTCTGATCTGGTATAGTATTAAAATTACATGTCTTTTTATTGTTTAAACTTTTCTCGGATAAAGATTAAATAAAGAATTTAAACGGAATAAAACAAATTTTAATATATAGTTTCTAAAGGTATAAAACGGTAGATTTTGTAAATAAAATACTAGTAAACAAGTTCTAATCTGATTAACTTATTTTAAACATATATATCTCTCTTTAAATGTAAGTCACTTTTCTCAATATATAATTTTTTAAAACGGAAAAAAATATTAGAAGGTTGTAGTAAGTTATTCGATCCTATATACTGCTCTCTGGAAAATATGACTTTTTTGAAACGTCTCGCAAACTCCTTCTTAACCCCTTGTCAAATAAATGTGAATTGAATATCATGTAAAATAACTACATGCATTAAATTTCAGAAACAACTGGGATTCGTACGAGCCCTGGAATTTCATAACTAGGACATTTTTGGTATAAGCATTTTCTTTCAGAAAAATATTTAATGAAAAAGGATGAAATTTCCCGCTTTTGAAGTAGAATTATTTTTATATAAGAAATACTGATATTTCACCTGAAAAAATGGTATCCGCAACGTATTAATTAACTTATGAACCTTGACAAGATATTAATTAAATTTCAGTAAATCTATTTGAGAAACTACTATTACCATTATTAACGTAAATTTTTTTTTTCTTAAAATTGAAAAAAAAATCGCACACAAAAGGATTAAAACAAAAATTACCGATAGTGAAAATTAATCAGAGTTCAGAAAGGATTCATCAACAAGCACTGTGAAAAACTTACTGTAATTGTACAGATGTAAATTTACTGTAATCTGTATGTTCACTAAAATTTTATCTGCACAAAAAAATGCAAATCAGAAAAATTAGTTTTTGTAAAGCTGCAGAAATCTGTAGCTCGAAATTTACAAAAATTGCAAAAAACTTTATTAAAGTTTTATCTGAATCCAGTTGCAGTTACATAAAAATGTCTAGGCATCCTAGTTTCCTAAATATTTCTTAATAACTTTATATATATATTTTTTTTTGGAATTACAGTGCAAATATGTATATGTTACTTAAATTTTTGTTTTTGCAATTGCACAAAAGTTCTGGTAATCCCAGTTTATTGATAAATTTTAGTAACCTTACTGATTTTTTAGAGTGTATAAAGTTTATACACTCTAAGAAAAAAGTTTATGACTTGTTTCCTGTACCATCAGTTTCACAATATTACAAAAAGTTTCATGTAAAATTTAAAACATGTAATTACAGCATATACATAATTACATTCCTGAGACATGTTAAGCTCTGAATGACTGAAAATAAAAATCGAAAATTTTTTTGGCAGTGTCTCGGATTGAAATTACTATTAGATGCTACTGAAATTTAGAAGTAAAATTACTTTGTGTCTTCGCGACCTGAAAGCGAGAAACGTTTTTGGTATTGTATTAAGAAAATTTGAACGAATTATTCATTTGAATGGCTGATTGATTGTCAGTTGTTGTAGACACATATAAAATGGTACTTATGCATAATGTAAAATATAATTGTTATGTATAACATACGTTATGTATACATATATATGGAGTGTTATAAACATGGATGCATATATACTGAAAAAAAAATAATTTTAAAGATCTAAACCTACGGAAATCTGACTGCTTAATTATTTTATCTATAGATCGTACAAAAAAAAAAAAAAAAAAAAAAAAAAAAAAAACTTTTTTTTGTTGTAAAACTACGGAAATATGTAGTTATACAAAAAAAAATCTATTAATATTATAGTAATCTTACTAAATTTTTTTTGTAAAATTTTGCTGCATTTACATAATAAATTCTAGGCATCCCAGATTCCTTAAAATTTCTTTGTGCCTTATGGATTTTTTGATTTACAGAGCAAATTTGTATCTGTTACATGAATTTTTGTATGATTTAATATGAAGGAACCATTACATAAAACGTTTTAGGAATCCCGTTTCCTAGCAATATTTTAGTAAATTTACTGATTTTTTTTTTACAGTGTAAAGAAAGCCGTTTATTATCAAATCCGTGTAAGAATTCGAATAATTTAAACATGATCGAATTACTTGTTGTACACACTGAAAAAAACGTGTAACAATAAAATTATAATCTTTTATTTTTTCTTCATTTATTAGATATTAAAAATTTAGTCACATGGTCATATTAAAACTTTTGCACTTCATTAGCATATTTATGGAATCTTTATCTAATATTGTTTACAGAGACAAATTGAAGTCTGTTGCATGGGCAACAGCAGCATAAAATAAATAGATTTTTTTTTCTATGTTGTAAAAAAATGTATAACCATTTTTGTTTGTTATTGGAATATTTTTTTAGATGGAATTTGTCTCACAAATTCATTCATAAATGTATATGAGTGATTCTCAAAATAGGGGACAATTTATGTCTTTCGGCATACAAAAAAAATTGAGAGGTTTTCTGTCAAGTTTTTATATTTAGATATGTTTGTCTAAGTATTGTTCATTATTTGCACTCAAAAATTACTCACTTTTTAGTTAAAAACACCTTAAAATAACAGAATAAAGGTTCAAAATGTCATTAGCATGGATGTCCACAGCAGCTGTGCCTTGTGTATACTAGCATTTTTCAAGAGTTAATATCATGTTTATAAAATAAAACAAATGCTATTCTTTCTTTAAATTAATCAAGGAGAGGATTTATCCAATAAATTTCATTTTAAAAATAAAATTATAGTACATAAAAAAAGAATTAAAGTTTGTCCTCCATATTCTATTTTCAAAACAAGGTCATACTATAAGAGCTGGTTATTAATCAAAATTTCATTTTCACATATGAAAATAGTTTGAAAATATAAAGTTTCTCCATAGCAACAAGTAGCCATTTTATCCCAGCCAGAAAATAGAAGCATGTATTGTATTTTAAGAAAAGAAGTTGAATATTAGGGGCGTACATCAATTGTATGTCATTAGAATGGATAATAATTTTCATGTTTATTTTATAGTTAAAATTTTTATTTTACTTATTTGCATAGAACTTTTGTGTTTTAAAAAGCCCCAGAAAAGACTTGCATTGTGATTATATTATGGCTCATAATCTTATTTAAATTAAAATTTGTCATTAGCATGGACAAATATCAGTGTCATTAGCATGGTTTTTCTGTCCATGCTAAAGACTCCTATGTGCATAGATGTAACCAGTGCTTATATTGTATCCTTTATAAAGTTTACTTTTACATATAAATTTAGGTATTACATTTATTATCCCTAAATTATGCATTAAATGTGTAGGAAAATAACTAAGACAGCTTCTTATATTGTTAGTGCCAGAATGTTGCTCATGTAAACAAAGTTTGCTCTTTGGTAATGTTTTTATTCTCTTTTTATGTATATATGTAAAAATGGAAACCATTTGCTGAAAAGGAAGGCTAATAAATATAGAAAAAATATTTAAACAGGAAAAAAATAAAAATTTCTTAATATATTTATTCCATGCAATTTGTTTTGTCATTAGCATGGCTCAAAAAATACTAATTATTTTTTTTAAGTTAATTTTTAAATATTTAGCTCTGCTGACTACTTGTAAAGTATACCTAATACTATATTAACAACACCTATTTTTTTCAGAAATTTTGCTAACAGTAATTTTTTAAGATTTTTCTTTTGAAATAGTCTCCTATTTTGAGAATCACCCATATAAAAAATGCTGTATCATTCATTTTATAGTTTCAGCTACTTAATCCTTCATACTGAAAATATTTTCCTGCCATCATGCACAAACTAAGCTTTTTACTACAAAAGTAATAAGATATTCTTTAGTTGCATGTTTTTGCTGTCATTTAGCTTAGTATTTTAAATTCCTATTTGTCCGTATTTTAAATTCCTAAAAATTTAATGAAAGCTTGGGCCAATTATATATAAAGATATACAGGGTGTACGAAAATTCCTGGAAGCATTTTAAAATTTAATATAAAATGTAACTATCATACAGAAGTGTAATTTGGATGAAAATGCTACTCAGTGTGAAAAGTTTTCTTTAGGCGAAAGAAAACAGTTAGTTTAAAATTTTGATTGTAGATGGCGCTACATATCCACATGATTCCTTTAATACATGTGTTCATTTTTTCTGTTTTTCACAATCATTCATGAGACACAGAAATGGCGATTAGTGGCTGCCGTCATTTCTGTGTTACAGCATTAATATTAATCTAAAATGGAAAAAAATGGGCGTTTGGAAGAAAACTTACGACAAGTAAAGATATCTATGATCAAAATTAGGTTATTTTTTTTTTTCATTTGCTTGATAAAAACTTCCCATCCAGAGAAGTATTTTAGAATAAACCGTACTTGTGTGCAACCATTACATGATTTCACATTGAATTTTAAATTCTGTCCAGAAATTTTCGGACATCCTGTATATTCATTTTAAGCTGAAATTTTACCTATAAATTAAATTAAAATCTTCTTATGTGAATTTCAAACATATTAACCCTAGATTACAAAAGCTTTTTTCACCAATCGTCATTACAAAGACCTTTGTGAGACGAGACTACTCAGGGTAAAGTCATAATAGAACACAAAATGCAAATAAAACATGTTTAGTAGTACACATCAAGACGTAAGTATGCAGTGTCAAATATCGTATTCGCAAAATAAATGAGATGTTGGAGCTAGTGTCGTAGCAAGCGGGGGAGGGGACAATATACATATTATATTGTCCTTGGGTTATTTGCAAATATACATACATATGTATATATATATATATACATACATACATACATATATATATATATATATATATATATATATATATATATATATATATATATATATATATATATATATATATATATTCTTATAAGATTTTGGAAAAGAAATCTGATATAAAATAAAATTTCTAGAGCAGGACACAACAGAGTTAAGTTTCTTTTCTTAGAGAATGTGAAATTTTATACAGAATGGTGTGTCTAAAAAACATTTGCATCACGGAACAAAAACCAACCTATCCAACGAGTAGTTAGCAAAAGGAAATTTTGAAAGAAATAATTCTTTCTAGATATATACACAATACAGACCTATGCGGATTATGGGTTAAGCAAAAAATCGATCCTGTTTTTTATTTATTTAT
Source organism: Maratus speculifer (assembly GCA_964019185.1). Taxonomy (NCBI): domain Eukaryota; kingdom Metazoa; phylum Arthropoda; class Arachnida; order Araneae; family Salticidae; genus Maratus; species Maratus speculifer. Next base: position 368,299,457 of record OZ025291.1, read on the forward strand.
TTATTTATTTATTTATTTTAATGCAGGACAAAAAGTAAATAAGGAATGGTATAGTATTTTGTTGTAATAACGTAGAGTTACAATTACGATAAAATAATACGACGGAATGGGGGGGGATGCAGTGTTGCCAGACGAATACTAAAATTTTATTTTGAATACCACTATTTTCATAGACAGGTCTTTGCCTTATTTATTTACATTTTTTTCTGAATAAAAGAAGCGAAAATTATCATACCAAAATAGTGGTATTCAAAATAAAATTTTAGTATTCATCTGGCAACACTGGGGGGATGACACTCTTTACACCCATTCTAGCTACGCCACTGGTTTTAGCAAGATTTCATCTTTAGTCGAGTAGTTTGAAAAACGATGTCTTTGTATTCTAGGTTTAAATTAAATAAATGGTAAAAGAACTTACTAAAAAATATATATACTTTATCCAAATTTTGTAGATGTGTTTTACTTTTGTTAGCCGTATTTTTTTATAATCTATAAAGTGTCTCCACTATAGATGAATAAAAGTTTGCATATTCTTTTTGAAAACATATTCATAATAAAATCAATTTCCTTACAAAATAATCTTCTGCCCAAACGATAAAACTCTTAGTATAAGTACATTAATGAAACATGATTAAATTTGATAAAAATGATTTTAATGTTTTTACTTTCTGTTATTATTATTGCTGAATGATTTAATTTTTTTAATTGCGATTATTATTATTGCTGAATGATTTAATTACCTAATCATTTTCTTACTATGTAAAAGAAAACAAAGATATAGATATTTCTAATTTATTACATAAATTATGAAATTACTCTTTATCAATAGATATTTGAAATCATTAGTTCAAAATAAAAAGGGCTTCCATAAAATTAATTATTAAACGTTTTTTAAATTAATTAATAATAAACATATTCTTAAAACATACAGTAATTAGATTTTATAATCTTTGCTTTTGTGAGTTTTTTTATTAGCTTTAGAAAATTATGTAAAACTGAATTTAAAAAAAAAAGGCTATCATAAAAATTGGAAAAAAAAAAAGAAAAAGAAAACGCTTAAAATAGATTTACGAGGCATTAAAACAACTTAATTTAATTCTAAAAGTATTAGCAGAAAATTTGTGAATGTTAAAGGAAGACTATGTTCTTTACAAATACACTGCTCTTTATGAAGTATTAATGGTGGCTTAAAGAAAATTCTATACTTAATATTAAGGACTTATATTTTATGCATTTACTTTCTCTTACTAATAACGAAATTTGAAATTATTTTATTTTAGGTTAGCGTTCGACTACATTGGCTTACGAAAAATTCGACACTTATTATTGTATTATTAAATTTATCTATTTATTCTTTCTTACTAATTATGTAATTTCTGACTCCGTTAATTTAAATTTCTTGATATACTGGCTTTGAAAAAAAAATCTATACTTAATATATTGCTCTTATTATATGAGAAGCCCAGAAGCCAAGGGGTACAAGTGACAAAATGTCGATTTGGAGTAAATTGAGTTTAAAGATAATTGATGTTAAATTGGAACATCAATAACTATTGACTAATATGAAATAGGAAACATCTGCTTGTTGCATTCTAATCTTTGAATTCTCATTCCAATAACTGTTAAAAAAATAGAGTACAATTTTCTTTAAATGTATAATTAATCAATATTGTTTGTTTTTCGAAAAAAGTGGTTTATCTCTATAACTCCCCAAATAATCAGAAAATGACCTATGTTTCTTTACCTGCAATGAAAAAAGCATATTTCCAGATACCCTGTGCACTTAACTCAATTTCTTCAATTTTGTCACTTATACCCCTTGGCTTCTGGGATCCTCATATATTTTTCTCCTTAATGAATATAAAGAAAATGTATATTGAGAATATGTTTTATTTCTAATTAAAAATTGTGAAATTTCTTTTATAAATATTTTTTTACTGCAATTATATACTTCCTTTGTTTTCTTTCAGGACCAGACTACATTGATCGTTACATCAGTGAAATTGTGATGAATGAGATACGGCAAGTCCTGCGGGAATACATTTAAATCTTTGATATGCATTTGAGCCATAAATATCAAAGGGAATATGTCTTATGAAAGTGAAAATTTAATACAGGACACTCCTTAATGAAGTGAATGATTTATAAAGAAGTTTTTTTGCTAGACTATTTACAATATATTTAATGGAAGATTAGTGAAAACTCTAGTGTAATGTGGACGTTTCTGCATTGCGATCCGAATGGTTCTACCGATTGCTGGGATTGGATAAACCCACCTTACTTTAATCGGTGGACATGTAGTTCGAATCCAAACCGATATTGGAATGGACTAATCCAGTTAAAAGGTGACGCCGGCTGACAAAATATCAAAAGCAAGCTTTAATTAGTATAAGTTTCTCTTTAAGCAGTTTTCAACAAATAATAGACCTATTGAATGTATATACATTTGTTTATTAATGTTAAGTGTATTCTTCTAAATGTTCGCAAATCTGCGATATATTTTAATGAAAGTTTCTAAATGTTTTATATTTTTAGCTGGAAATGTCTTTATTGCTACCCCCTGTATTGTTTTTAATGTTATAAAGACATTAAATATGACCACATTATAATTTTCGTTTTTATACAACTGTATATTCTAGTCATATGTATTGCCAAATATCACTGATTGTTTTCTAAGTCCATCAGAACCCAGAAACTATGATCACTGCTGCAGAGAATGCGACTTTAAAAATTGCCATGGCAACGGATATTCATTCTAATATTGTACACGACATTCCAGCTTTCTCTGTACAAGCATGTCCATCGTGGTTTAGACAGGAGATCATTGACAATGCCAAAAATATTGCAATTATCATAATATTGGGCATTATTAATGCGATTGTTATAGTTGGTAACTTGCTTGTTGTTTTGGCAGTTTTTGCTTCTGCTAAACTACGAACAGTCACGAATTTTATTATCGTTTCTTTGGCAATTTCTGACCTTCTTGTTGGGCTTGCTGTTTTACCCTATTCAATCACTCTCGAAGTCCTTGAATTCTGGATATTCGGCGAACTATGGTGCCAAATGTGGTTAGCAATGGATGTTTGGTTGTGTACAGCATCCATTCTTAATCTCTGTGCTATTAGTATTGATAGATACTTAGCGATTACTAGACCTGTTCATTATAGGACAATTATGTCAACTCTACGTGTGAAGATGCTTATTGCAGTTGTTTGGGTTTTATCCTTTATAATCTGCTTTCCTCCCTTAGTAGGCTGGAATGACAGGGTAAAAGACGATGAAGAAATAACTCCTTTAAACAATATCACTCACTTTTTTGGCGACATGACTAATGCTCAGTTTTGGAATGAATATGCTAGATTTCAAGATGATATTTTAATAGGAAACAGCACATTTAATTTTACTGATGATGCAACAGGCAACATTTCAAGTAGTTTAATGGATGAACTTCGGTTCATGCTACAGAACAGTACATCCAGAAGATGTCCTAAACCTCAGTGTGCCCTCATCACCAATCAAGGTTACGTCATCTACTCGGCACTTGGGTCTTTTTATATCCCCATGCTAATAATGCTTTTCTTTTATTATCGCATATATGTGGTCGCCTTAAAGACGAGCCGTGCCTTAGAACGGGGCTTCCGCACAGCGAAGTCAAAAAAACATAAGGCATCGACGAACGCACCAGAAGAAGGAGGTGACACTGGGCCGGATGTCACTTTGAGAATTCACCGAGGAAGATCGACAAATGACTCAACCTCTTCCACACGAAGTGCTGAAAAACCGAATCCAGCACCTCGTAGGGCAGGAGATATCCTAGTACCACGTCGTATCCCTACAGTAGTGTTCCACCACACTAAAGAGTATTCCAGTCCTCGTTGTTTCAGAGAAGACAACGCAAAGCATTACTACACAACCAAAGCTGCAACAAAAAATAGTCCGTGTCCTTCCCGTCAACATCGTATCAGGCGGACTAAATCTGCAACCGCAGCAACCTATAACTCGAGCTTTGAAAGTGCAGAATCACCGTCTACCTCCGCAGATTGCACGCAGTCCTGCTCCACTGATCACCTGACAGTAAGTGGCGGAAACGGAGAAGAAAAGAACGGCAAAGTCGGTCGTCACTTGTTCACTAGAATAAGCAAGAGAAATGCTCGATGGCACGCGAAGCGCTTCAGAACCGAAGCGAAAGCTACAAAAACTGTCGGAATAATCGTTGGAGGGTTTATTCTTTGTTGGCTTCCCTTTTTTACAGTTTATCTTATCATGGGTTTCTGTGGAAGCTGCATTCCAGATCTGCTCTTCAAAGTGTTTTTCTACCTTGGATACTGCAACTCGGCACTAAATCCTCTAATTTACGGAATGGTTAGTAAAGACTTTAGATTTGCATTCAAAAAAATTCTGTGCCGCTGCAGGCTCAAAGACGATGGAGTGGCATCGCTTATTCGACAAATCCATATGCCCACTTTTCTCGAAGAAGAGACATTGACAATGACTGTGGGCGAGACCATGAGCCAAAGTTAAAAACAATATATGAATTTCATTTTAGTTTAAATAATTATTTCATAAAATACATCACTCCAAATGATGAGCAAGCAATTTTCTTAAAATCAACGAAATTTGTTAACCAACACAGAGTTAAAACTCGTAGGATGTTTCGTAATTCTATTTTTTTTTCAGACAATCGTAAATTAGGATATGTCAGCAACACGTGCCATAATCACTGGATAAATTTGTTTTTGGTTTGTTTTTTATACATTTGTTTACAAATGTGTTTTCATGCATTTTTTATTTATTCAAATCATAAGGTATTGTAAATTCAGTTTTGCTTAAGTTAAAGTCATAAAGGTAGAATTTTTAATCATTTGATGCTTATATTGAAAATATATATTATTGATCATATATCAGATATTTTTAGAGTGTAAATAACAAAACAGGAGATATTTTATCTATATAAAAATTCAAATTCGAATTAATTTATTTTTATAGTGGATATTCTCAAACATACCAAGTTCAATTTTACTTAATATCTCTTGATTTTCTTTAAAATTTTGTTTGTTACTAGATTTTATTTTAGTTATCATTTTAATCTAGTAAAATTAACTGATAATGTTTTAGATCACGGCAGCTTACAACTTTTAAAAATCACTGCATTTTTTTTCATATTCAAATGTTTGATTAGAATCGAAATTGCTCAATGTAAATATAATAAAAAATATCTTGAAAAATTATGTTTTAATAAGTCATTAAGTTACATCTTATACTGAGTTTCAACATATAATCTATTTAATGTATATGGAACATTGTAAAACACAAAACCAATCTACATTACTGTTATAAATTTGCATTTATCTTAGGCAAAATTACTATGTATCTATAGTAATTATCCTATAAGATTTATTAAATGGTACGAAATATGTTATTATGTATATTCTAAAACATATTGTGTTAAAAAAGATACTAGCTGTTGGTAACTTTGTTTTAATTTATAAAATTAAATTTTAACTAAGCATGATATTGGTGTATGTCATTTAAGACATTTTTAGAATTGCATGACGATCAAAATCCTTTTCCTATTTATGTTTTTGTATATTCATAGAATTCAAAAAATTTTGCTGTTCTTTTTAAAGTTTATCTTCCATTGTATGATGTATTAATAAGAAAGAATCTTGAAATATCATATACATACGTAGAATAAATGTCCTTCTAAATAAGATCGAAATGTCATGAATTATTAATATTTTCATATTTATTCTTTTTCAGAGTATACAGTTCATTCTATCAAACTCGCATCAATGGTTCAAAATGATACATAATAATTTGTGGGAGAATTTATCAAAATTACAGAATATGGATTGTGAAGTAATTTTATGAAACATAAATACATTTTCTTAAATTTGGGGTAGAGTGGTTTTAAAGATTTTAGATCATCTTATAAAAAAACATCTTTAATAGTTAAAAGGATGCACAAAAACAGAATAAAACAGCATTTTAATCAAACAAAAGAAATGAAATATAAATTATGCAAGAAAAACGTATTTCTATTTAAACTCTGCTTACATAAAAAATTTCTTCGCATATCAATGTGTTTAGGCATCGAATACACGTAATATAATTCAAAAAGTAAACATAAAAACCTTTTAATAATATATGTAAAATATACTTAAAAGGTTTTTTGCAGCTATAGTATACTAGTTCAATGTGGCCACAAATTGTGCTGAAATAATTTTAAAATACTGAAGTTTTAATGCGTTTTAACAAAATAATAAATAATTTTCAATTTTAATGTTTATTTTCATATACATATAAATATTACGATGAAAATAACACTACAATATTTTATTTATTTAATATAAATTTGTTTAAAATGGAGAGTGTAAAACTTTCTGTTTTTAATTAAAGGTTTTGATAATAAGTTTTAATTTTCATTTCATCTATGGATATTTAATTTAATCTTCCTGTACTTGTATGCTTTTTCTCATGAAACACGGCTTTGCATACCAATATACTGTTAGTTTTTTCAGAATTTAGGGCTATTGATTTGATAAAATCTACTGTATACATAATATGTATTATTCTTTCAGTTTGATTGATAGAATATACCTTGTTTTTTAAAAATTATTTCTGTGTATAATATTTTGTCAATTAATGACCTTTTTTTTGTTATTACGTGTTACTTAAAAAATCAAATTGATGTTAGTCAAATTATTTTATAAAATATTTATTAAGAAATTACTGAATGATTTCTAATGAATTTTGACTTAGGAATTGACGTTTAGATTTTAGCAATTTACTGTAAAAATTTCTCCTTCAATGTATGGGATGATTGTAAAGAAACATATCTCAATCATATTCATAAGTGTTCATAGAAGGGAATTGAAAATTATGAAACTCGACAATATTTAAGACTTTTTCCTTTAACCTCAGTATCAGAATGACCTCAAAACAAAACTCAGTATACAGATTGATCCAAAAATCCATAGAGAATCTTTAGGTGGTGGTAGACTAACAGATAATTAATTACAAAATAGAAGCGAAACGCACTCTTTTTATCAGAAACTAGAACCACAACTTACCTATTCAGTGAGAAAAAACAAGTCCCCTAACTTTATTCTGGACGTAACTATCAATCATCAATTTTAAAAAATTAAATAAAAAATGGAGAGTAATTTTAATTTGTAATAAAAATAAAAATGAAATAAAAACAAATGAAAGTAAATGTAAATTAAATTAACAATAAATGAAAATAAATGTAAACAAAAATAAATGTAAATAAAATAAATAAATAAATAAAATCAACGTAAACAAATGCAAATAAAATTTTCAAATAAATAAAAATAAAAATAACTCTTAAATAAATAAAAAATTATTGAACTAAATAAGAAAAACCTAATTATAATAGAGAAATAAATAAATATATTTATTAATCAACATTAATAAAATAAGGTTGGAACCCGTCGAATTTTGACGAAAGAAAGTGTTTAAGTAGTATTTGTTTCATTAATTTATAATAAACCACCAAATAAATTACCGTATTAAAAAAAAAAAAAAAAAAAAAAAAAAAAAAAAAAAAAAACGCAGCTTACATTGGTTAATTTAACTCTCAAACAAATCTTATTTTAACTTAAAGCTAACAAAATACTATTTCTTTAAAACCCAACTGTTAAAATTATTGGAGAGTGATTTTACATATGGATTAATAAATTTGTATTCTTTCAACTATTTGATGCGAATTATTTAAAAGCGGAGGAAATACAACAATACCATATGATAAATGTTTGTACAGAGAAAGTGTTGTATCGGGTGTAAAATAAGTTTGCAGAAAACTAAAATAAATACTGGAATAAAACCAAAATTCACGGGTTTTATAACAGGCAATATTCTTGACAGAGCAAGTATTTCAGTTTTTTTCCCTTCAGTTATTATGAAGAAATGGCAACAAAACGATACAGTAATATTTTTCCTCTTTACTTTTAAAATTAATGGAGTATTTCTGTTGTCATACATACAAAATTGGTACTAAAAACAACAAAAAAATTAATATCTCAAAAGTAAATTAAAGTCTATTTTTTAAATAAGCTGCATTTCAAAGTATAACAACAACAACAACAATAATAATAACAAAAAACTTTATCTTTAATGTAAAATATTAATAAAATTTTTATATCTATGGGTAAATATAAACATAACCAAGCAAAGAAAAATATCAGGTTTGTTTTCATAGCTGTTTATATAATTTTCAAAAAATCTTACTTTCAAAAGCTTTAATTGTGAGAATAAAAACACTAACATTTTTTACTAAAAAAATACTATCCTTTTTTTGCAATGTGCTCTAGTATCACCTAAAAATTCTATAAAAATTATTGAATAATGTTTCTTTTTTTTTCTTTTCAATTTTGAATTTTTAATTTAAGAGAATTGCAATTTATACCTTAAAATAAATAAAATAGTAAAACTGAAATCTTAGCAAATTCTGCTGATCTAATCATTGTAAAGTAAGTAATGTATAATATAAAGTAAAGTATCTAATCATTGGTTAAGTATAACAATTTTTAACTGAACTATATTATTTATGAAATAGTCTGGTTTTGACTATATATTTTCTGTTACAAAAGTAATTATTAATTTACCAAAGCATTTTAGTTCCTTATGTAATATATTTTAACATTTATTACAGACATGCGTATTATTTATTATCTGTAATTAAGTTTGATTTTTTATACGTAAGAAACATATACTTTTAAGATTAGATGATATAACATTTTAGCAAAAAATATACTCTTAAATTTCTGTTGATGTGAACCTCACTGTGTTCATTGTCTGCATGATACGTTTATTGTATTCATCTATTTGCAAAGTGTACTTGTTCCATGCATGTATATTTGTATAAAGTAACTGTACAGTTTGTTGTACATTTGAAAAATGTATGAAGACGAATCTTTCCTTTATACATGAAGGCTATAAGGTAATATAAGAAAAATGTAAAAATTTGCTTTAAGAATAGTGCATCATAATGTATTCATTTATCGTCAATATAAATAAATTCATTTATATTACACTTTTAAATAGATTTTTAATTATCTTCGTTTTCCATTTAACAATCTTGAAACTAAACTATGAATTTTTAACCTTATACATTAGATTTACATAAAAGTAAATTAGTTATACTTTGTCTATTTTTTGTTTTCAAAATTTTAAATACGTATATACTATGATCAATATGACAATTCAGTTATACATAAAATCATGGACCTTGTTTTCCGAAATATTATTACAAAATAGATGCTTCAAATTTGTGTTAGATTATAGTTCATAATGCAAATATCATTGCTATTATTATTATTATTGTCGAAACTTGTTTTTTTTTTTTTTTTTTTTTTTTTTTTTTTTTTAATACATTGAAAAATCTCTCAAAGACAGACACTATTGAGATATTTACGCAAAAATTTTTAACATTCTTACTCTGTTCAAATTTTACTCAATCTTGATAAAAACATTTCACACCAGAGTTGTTATTTAAAACATTTTAATATACTTAATTGACTTACTCCTCTGAACCTGTTATTTAACTTTCTTTGTGAAAGAAGTTCTGGTTCGAACCGATTAAAACGAAAAACACTGAATAAAACCCATTCAGGGTAGGAAAGTTAAAGATTCATAGTATTTCATTATTTAATATCTTATATCATTGTTTGAATATCAGACTCTAAAGAAACAATTTTTTCATTATTTAGCATATGTAGTCACAGAAATATAAATAAACTCTAAAATGGCTAAATTCACACAATTATTTTTATGAAACAATTTTCTTTTTCTAAATTATTATTTTTCCTTTTTTATATATATATTTAAATTTAACGTATAATTTTAATACATCACACAAACAAATAAAATTCAAATTAATGTTTCGCTGATAATTGTGTCAAAAGCATAAAATCATATATAAATGTATGTTTTTTTTTAATGTAAGATATTATGTAACATTCAAATGAAAGAAGAAGATAGAAAGAAAGAAAAAAAATAGAAGATTTTTTTTATATATACACAAAGATGTGTGCCCATTTATAACAGTTTGTAGCATTAAATTTTAGTAAGCCGTTCTTTTAATAAATAAATAAATGAATAAATAAAACATTTCCTACATCTAATCATTTCCTATAGTTACTTTTTAGTAAATTTTCTTTTCAGTGGGTACACCACTTAAATATTTCAAGGAATATTGCATATGTGTTTTAGATAAGTAAATTTATTTTTGATATTTATGTTTTATATTTTGCAATTATTTTGTTTATTCACAGAATAGTTATTAATTAAATGATTTATTTCAAATACATTTTTCTGATATTATATAGCCTTTATGGAATGATCTTATTTGTATACTGTTGTATACATACGAGAAATTAAAAAATCATTGTTGCACGAAGACAATCTAGAGTCTATAAAATAAAAGCGTATTGTATGTTCTAATACATAAAGGTAGATTTTAAAGCATGCCAATATACTTTTGCTTTGAGTGTTTTCTTGATGCGTAAGAACAAAACAATTTTCCTGTATTATTAAAATACATGAAGCTGTTCGTTTTTAATTTATTATCATTAATTGTATGTTTGTGTTTCCATAATGTGTTTTACCTCGCTTAGAGTAAATGCTAATATTTCAAATTTATGTTTGCGTTCTCGATATGTAAGTGTTTTCTATTTCAAACTATGTGATAAAAATGTCGTATTCATGTGCTATACATAGATGTTTTGATATTATAATACGAGTGTGAAAGCTGAAAATAAATAGTTAAATAAAAAAAATCGAACTCTTACAGTTGCTTTTTTTCATGAATTAAAATATTTTAGAAAAATATTTTGTAAGCAATTTTGAAATGAAGTATATTTTATTTGGTTAATTCGCAATCAAATAAATTTTCATCGCACAGTTAAATTATCATTAGTTGATAAATACTTTTAAATAGATTTTTAAAATATACTAAGAGAGCTAAAATTTTTCAGTATTAACATCGAATGTTGTTTAGTCAATTAAATTGTTCTCAATATTATTTACCATGCTTTTATATTGAAATAAACTAAAATATTTGTTTCGAATTCGATAGAGTTTGACTGTTTAAAATATTTTTTCTTGCCGAGAATGTAGAATTATATGCTACAAAGATAGAAAAAATAAAAAATAGCAATTTGAGTGTTTTTCTTACAGCAGGTATGGGGCCAGTTTACTAAAATTATCAACTAGGAAAAAAAAGTGCCACTATCATCTGAAATTGATTATTTCTGTTCTCAAATTTGCTCTACTCCGGATACAGTTTAATAATGATTGCCAATATCCGCACACAATTGAAACATTTAAATATTCGCATTCCCAATTATTAAACTAATTTTTAAAAAGCATACATTCAATTTGATTAGGAAATTTATTGTTTATCGCAAATTTTATGAAAATCGTTCCAATTTAAAGTCTGTGTTTCTGTTATAAAATATTTCTGTTACAGGATTTCCAAAAAAAATATCAATATTTTACCGATATTGATATATCATTGAAGCTATTTCCGACTTATGAATTATAGGTGTAATATTAGAAACAAGTAAAATTCACTACGGTTAGACAAAATTAAAGTCTTAAAGAAATTTAATAGAACGCTTAAATTCTCCTTCTTCGATATAACATATGGAATTTATCAAAGTATGTCTTAGCTGAAAAAAAAATCTTATATATATTTTTAAATATACTTTATTACACATCTGAATTACGCTTTTATTTAAACTCTCTATTCAATCAGAAATTCAAATACGAATTTTAAATAGAATAACCGTGCATGAAATATATCAAAAAACAAGTTTTTAAATCCTACAAATACAAACGAATTTTAACATTTATTTATAGTTTTAATAGTGCAAGGATCTAAATATATTTCAGTATGTGTAAATATATCTATTTGTCTTTACAACGTATGTACACATGTATGATTACCTAAAATCAATTAAAACGAATGTCTGTATGACAAAATAGTATATATAATATATTTTAATAATGAAAATTTTTATTAGATATCATTTAAGATGTTGTAAAATGTATTTTCCATGTATGTTCATTTGAATATGCTCAATTATTACTACTTAAAATATTTTGTAGAGTACATGTTTGTAATGTCTCATTGGTGCGTCTCATAAAACCAAAATAGAGAATTGGTACATTTATTTTTCTACATTTTATTAAGAATTTTTAAAATAAGTTTCTTAAAGTACTCATTTTGTTTTTTAATTTATTAACATATATATGTACTTTAAGTTTGCTTACGACTATTCAGCTTCGATGTAGCTATTGTCTTTTGTGCCATTTCAAGATAAAATTAGGGTAATTTCGCATAAATAATCCCAACTATTTTTTTAAAAAAATGATTAATAAAAAATCATCTAATCGGTTAAATACCACTGTGTTCCAATCGCCTTTTTGTTACAAATGTATAATTTGTAAAAAAAAATAAAAAAAATATTTTGATTGTCTACATATTAAATTCAAAATTTTGTTAGTCCTGTGACCAGAATGTCACAAGAGTATACTGTTAAAAAATTTCCTCTAGTTTGAACCAAATTTTGGTGCGCAGTAGCTGCTACCATAAGATGGTGTAATTTCGTACCAACATTTGGAGCTTACCTTTTCAACCTCGTTCTAACTATTGGATCATGCTTCAACAGGAACTCCAAATATTGGTTCAAGATTTCATCATCTTACAGTGGCAGCTATTAAGCACCAAAATTTGGTTCAAACTAGGAGAAGATTTTTAACAGCGTAACGGCATTTTGATTCGTTATATATACAAGAAAAATACTTTTTGTTATAAACTGGATATATTTTTTATAGTATATAACTAATTATATAAAATTTTATCTGATTCTTTTTAATAAAAAAATTGAAATATTTTATGAAAATAGTCTCGAATGGTCACAAGATTAACAGTGGGTGTTCCCATGTATAATATAATGAAACTAACAAGGGGCCCACAAAACATGGTGCGAACAGATTTTGATGATTTCAAAGTATGTTGTAGGGGTCATACCACTAATTATTCTGGTGAAAGGGTTCCTTCAAATGGGCCTTGGTTTTTGAGAAATTGGGGGTTAAAGTTCAGCGTATACTTCAAATATCTATTAGTACAGCTTCCGAATGTGAATTCATGGCGCCGTGCCAGCACGCGGGCTTGCAGTTCGAAAGTTTGTGGGATCGAGTTCCGCCTCGGTTTTTTATTTTCATTTTTACTTATATTTATAATTTTTACGCCTTACAAATTTTAAGTACGTTTACTACTAGAAAAATTGCTACAGCTTTTGATATTTTCCTTATAAATTACATTTACATTTTTAATTTGTGCATGAAAATTTATTTTTTGCTGCAATTTTTAAAATTATATTTCTATTGACAAAACTGCAAAACTAATTTTTGCCGGGAACTTTTTTCTTAATTATTATATAAATTTTTTACTTTAAGCACAATTCTGAAATAATGATTTTTCTTTTTATCGCTTTTTTTATTTTTATTTCATTTTATACCGTTTTAAATGAAAATTTATTCCTTTTTTGTATAAATAATACAAAATAATTTTCGGGTGAAATTTCTTAAATGTTTTTACGATCAGATAATTCAAGTAATGTATATCTTCGAAAGAGTAATAAAATATTAATGCAGTAACGCTAAAATTCAAGTTATTACCAGATATCCAAATTTTCAATTTTCCAATTTTCTGTAAATATGTTTATCTCCCAAGTTCAACCTCAACAAATTTATCGTTGACAAATAAGATATAACAGATTACATTCAAAACTATATTTTATTACAAATCAAAACATTGTTTCCGTAATTCAGCTGGAATGCAAAAATCGTTTGTTAATGACATAAAATTTACCATACATATAAAAATACTATATATTTTCTTTTTTTATCGTCTGCTTTCCTTTCCTTCGTAATATCAGAATAAATGAAGATTTTTTAAAATTGATCTTATATTTGCACTTATACAAAAGATGACTAAACTTTTTTTAATTTTTAATGTATTTTTAAACATGTTTTTTATGAATTAAGTATTTAAGGAATATAAATTTTGTAAGTTAAAAAAAAGAGGTTTCAGACATAAATTAAATCGGATTTGCGTTTAGATTAAAAATTTTGGTAAAAAACACAGATTTTCTCTAAAAATTCATAAACGCAAACTTAAGTATTTAAGGGTACTGTTTACCTCAAAACTGATCAAAAAATCTATTTCTGTTTTTAAACATTAAATGAAAGCCTGTTTAATCGTGAATATTTTAATACCTTGTTTTTACCCATACCACAATTATATCTTGAGATATTGTTAATTTTGTTAATACACCCGGCGCAATTCCTTACACAAATGATAACTTTATTATTTTCCCTCTCTATGTTTATATTTTCTTCACTTTCATGTTTTAAAAATGTTAAGGCTTTTTTTGTATTTGATACAGAGATTTAAAATGTTTTGTACAATTTTTTTTATATATCTGTTAAATATGCGCATGAAATTATTCTTAACGTTATTATTATTGTTGTTGTTAATAAAAGTATATATGAAGATGTGTTAGATTTTACCACTTTACGCAACTTATATCAATTAAAATATATATTAAATGTGATATTAGATTATCTAAAAATCCATGCACAGTATTGTGGAGTACATTTTTGAAAATTTTAAAAAAAGTTATTAAATATTAATATTTTTAGATTAATCAAAGTGATGGAAATTTTAAGATATTCAAATTTTCTTATACTTTTTCAAAATTTTAATTACATACGCATTTTTATTTATTTGTTTGTTACAAAATGTACTTTTAGTTGAACCCTGAATTGCAGTCAGTTCACCATTTGTACCCCATTTAATAATAATAATAATAATAATAATAAATATTGAAAAAGTAAACTGCCCTCTTCAGAAAATATCAAAAGGTTGAAAACTGTAGAATACCCAATTTTGTATAAAACTTGTAACGCTTAAAACATATAAATATAAGTAAAAAAGTAAATAAAAAGCCGAGGCGGGACTCGATCCCACAACATTTCGAACGGTGCTATGAATTCACATTCGGAAGCTGTACTAATAGATATTTGAAGTATACGCTGAACTTTAATCCCCAATTTCTCAAAAACCAAGGCCCATTTGAAGGAGCCCTTTCACCAGAAAAATTAGTGGCATGACCCCTACAACATACTTTGAAATCATCAAAGTATGTGCGCACCATGTTTGTTGGGCCCCTTGTAAGTAAATATTTATTTTATTTGCGTTTTTTGCAATATTTTATATTATTACAGAAAATTATGTAATTATTAACATTTCTTGTAATTATATTAAAGAAAATTCATGTAATTCGATGTTTTTTCTCAATGAATGAAAATATTTTTTGCATTTATATCTTTACTTAAAAATACACAGTATTCTTCTATTTATTTATTCTTTAAATATTATTTAAAATTTTATGTGTTTATTTATTTTTGTATTTCCATTTACAGTATCTTTTAAAATGTCCTTTTATTGAAAGTTAGATGTTAGACAATTCAAAAATTTTATGTGTAACTGTTTATTTTTATTTATTTTTTTTTACAGATGATGAAAAACGGCGAGATGTAGAATAAAAATTTAAATTTACAAAATGTAATGCAAATTATATTAACAAATTTACAGAGATTTAAGTATGTAAAAAAATCTACAACATACTTTTTAAACAATTAAAAAAATAGACCTCATAATTGTAATAAAAAAAAGATACTTTATCCTCAAAACTTTTAAAAAGTACTTATTTATTTGGTAAACTAAAGTTGTTTTTTGAGTGTAAATAATTAAATAAATTTATTAATAATTTATCCATTTTTAATATTAAATCATGCTTTAAATGTATTATGAAATTATATGAATAAGTTTATTTTTATAATTTCAAAAACTGATATTTCTCAGAAAAGTTGACTCATATCTTAGATTATCTGTGTGCATTACTATATTTTACAATATTGATTACATTAAATTGATTTTTCTCTGGAATAACAGAATATTTTAAATCTCATTTGATAAATTAACATTAATTTATATTTTCTGCGAAAAAAAATGTTTAATCTTTTGATTGCTTACGTTATAAAATTGAATTTATTTTATAAGAAATTATTAAAATATGCAATAATAAATATGCCGTAGCATTTTGGGTCACTCTAAATTGAATTTTTAATTATTGAATCAGTATTTATCTTTTAAAATTCAAAAATAAAATCATTGGTATTTTTATTTTCAAATAAGAATATTTTGTATGAAATAATTAATTGAATACAAAACTGCATTATCCATTTACAGCATAAAACCCCAAAAACGTATTGATTTTTACGCATTTCATTATCGTATTTGTTTCAAATTCGGTAATAAGATTTTATCATCTTAACTAGTCCCTTTATGCCGTAGTATTTTACTATATATTCTTGTTTAGTGTATAGTTCTACAAGGCATTAAAAAATCTACCAATTTTTAAATTCTTGAATAATTTTATGCACAATAATTGGTATATAAATATGTTAAGCTTAACCTATCAACAATAAAGAAATTAAGATAATTTATGTCTTTGAAATCACTTTCATAATCATTGCTTATGTAACGTAATAGCTTATCCATAAAGCAGCATATACTATTACCTTCGTCGTATATATATATACCCTTCGATGCATGCTATCCAACATAATGGTTTTCTACCTTAGCTGTTTCATTTTTAGCTCTTATTCAACACTTGTGCTACGTTGTGACAATTATGCTTTGAGTAGGAAAATTATTTATTTATTATTTGTTTTATTTTTTTCCCACTGTTTTCTTTCTCTTTTATTAGTTTAGCATCATTTTTCTCTTCCACCTGGGCTCTTTCAGCCAGCGCCACCTGTGGCATTCTTTGTAATCTCCCCCCTCTTTCTTCCACTTTATCTTTACTTTTCTCTTCCTCCTTGGCTCGTTCAGGTAGTGCCACCTGTCGCACTCTTTGTAATCTCCTCCCTCTTTCTTTCACTTCGACTCTGTTCCTTGTGACACGTGTTGTGATTAGCAGATGACGAGCTGTTATTGTTGTAGCTCGAAACGCGTCCTGTTTAATTTTTTTTTATGGTGATTTTACAAAGTTTTTTAGCTTATGTTTCTAAACCTGTTAATTTCGGCACAGTTGTCATATATGCACCACATTGTCACTATTTAAAAAAAAAAGTTTAATTAATAATTATAGAACAAAATAATTTATATGATTTAAAAAAAGAAGAAAAGTAAATAAACAGTTTATTAATAAATAATCAACAATAGCCGGGTAACTATTTGAATCATAAAATTGTTGCATTCGCGCCAATGTGGTGTGCATACGTCATATGTGTCTTAGTTTCTGCAAAGCATTGACCACGTATGTAGACGTTTAGTTTTTTTAGTTATTATTCCTGTTAATGATAAAAAAAAACTAGAAGTATATAGTAATTTATTCACTAAAGAATTCCCCAACAAGAAAAGTAAAAATTTTATGGTTTGGCTTCCCCTGTGTACAGTTAGAATTAAAAAATAAATAAATAAAAGCGTGATATCCTTTTTTTTCGGCAGTGTTTTTGGATTATCTGAAATTGTTAATATTTGATACAAAAGTAATATCGATACATTAAATATATTTAGTTTCATTAATTTGTAGATATGTAAGAAAGATATTTACTTTTAGTGTTTTTATTCTATAATAAAGAATTTGACTCATAAATTACTATTAAAGCAAACTGGCCACAATGTCAACGTGATTATTAATTTTTGTGAATTTTAATTTTTATCCCCTTCTTTGTCTTTTAAAATTTATATTAATATAAAATGAATCAATCATAAAAAAATAAGTCATTTTTTACTCACTCTAAAAAAATCATCTCTGAAGATATTAAAAACAAATTATTTCCGAAAACTTTAAAAAAGGTTATAATATGCATAAAAATACCTAAAAATAGATGCTTAAAGATCAATTCCAGATCTTTTTATGAGTATAAATATAACTTACATAAAACACGAGGATAAACAATTTCTTCTAAAGAACTGGCAACCCATCAGTGAAAACCAAATTCAAAAAGATTAAATCGTAACGGAAACCTGAGATGCAATGCGCCTTACTTCATTCAGAGGCGAGTCCGAGTTTTGCATATCATCCTACGAGGAACATGTGGATTACTTAACTTTTGTACTTTCACTTAAGGGTGTATTTCGATTCAAACTGCTTATTTTCCGATTTATTTTTTAACTCATTTTTGCTCTCAAATACACCAAAGTTTCAATATCTCCTATTTGGAAAGTGCACAAGGTGCCCTGATTGTCGATTCTTTGATAAATGGAGAAAATATTGCAAAAAAAGCAATCAAAAACGGCATTTCGAACCAATTTTTCCCAAGTGGGAGATTTGGGAACGAAAAAACGGGGGGTCATACTGATAAGGTAATTGCTTATAACTCAAATTCTAATGAATTGAGCTTAAAAAGACATCACACGGCACCTCATACGTCCCTTCAAGAATCACCTCAGCAAGTTTCATGTTTCTGCTTTTATAAATGTGCCTGAAATTATATCGGAAAATTTCGAGCTGTTGAAGGTGGAAAAGCGTTTTTTCAAATACACCCTTAATTACATTAATGTTTGCAATGTCCGGAAGACAATAAATTTTTAACCCTTTCGGGTCTGGTGTACTACTAATAGTATATGTCTTTTAATGGAGTATAATTTTGTATTAAGCAAAATTTTTGCTACTATTTAAAGGCAGAAATGTTAGTATATATCTACATATTTTCTATATGACTTCAGTTAGGTTTAGGCATTAAGTAATAATTATAATTATTAATATTTGCTTATATTTCTGAGTCTCATTTGCGATTATTTGATTTTAAACATATATTTAACTCTTTGAATTTAAAATAAAAGCTTCTTTCCTGAAAGAGTCGGATGTAATAACGTGCAAAAAGTATTAGAAAGTTGTAATATAAGTTAAATCTTAATGTAATACAATATTTTCTAAACATATCCAAAATTTCTTCCTTAACCTATTGTCTTATGAATAGGAACGAATAGTACACGAAACAACAATATTCGTTTTCTTTCAGACAAATAACATATTTGTTAAACAGTAATTAATATATTTTGATAGCTAGTATTAATGTTATTAACAAAAAAGCATTTTTTTGTAAAAACTGAGAAAAAAAAATCTGACTCTAAAGGGTTAAGGTATGTACAACAACTTTAGAGTTTAATGCATATTTCTAAAGGCATGCTTTTTCTCTTTTAATATGATGTATACAGTTCAGTCTGTTTCCAAAATACAGATTAAATCACAATTATGCGGGGCATGACTTTTGTTTTTGCAAAAATCTTGTTTATCATCATTTTTTATGTTCATCCTCTGATGACAATTTTTTAAATGAAAATCTACAAATCTATTTTTTGCAATTTTTATATGTATTTTAACTTTTTCTTAAGCGTCTGAAATATTTTTCTTTGATGTATCAGTAAAGAAATCAGTTGTATCAAGTTTATGTATCTTAACTATAATAGTTTTATTTAAATCGTATTTAGTTAATTATTTAATTTTTTAGAATTCTTAGACTAATACATAATAGGAAAAAAAGTATAATTTTTGTTTGTTTTATTTTATTCAGTTTTTGTCAATAGTAGAATCTCGTTACAATGACTGTCACTTTACCGACATTTTTACTTTAACAAATATTTTTTAAATTGTTATATTATCGTATAATCCTATTTCACTATAAAAAGATTCACGATTCACTTTACGATTTTTTCAGCATAGCGAATTTAATCAGTGCTCATATGTAAAAGTTTGTTGTAATGAGATTTTACAGTGTAGAATATAGGCTGTAGTTAAAAACTAATGAATGTTATTAATATTCAAAATAATGTAATTCTTTCTCGTTCTGTATGATCATTTTAAAGAAGAAAATAGCAGGTATATTTTGGGAGATTAGCCAGTTTAAAAGTATGCAAATAATTAGTTAACGTTCTTAAGCAAAACTAAAAACATGGAAAAAATGTAAATGCAAATACATAAAATAGAAAAGTAAAGTAAAATCTAAAGCGGAAAATAAATTCTTTGATTTGATCTACCTAGTTATCCGAAAAATAATTTAGTTAAGTGGAAATATAAAACTGCGGAAACGAATCTTTTTATTTTATATAATTAAAATTTTACAATGAAACTGATGATTTAACATAATTAAAGAACATAATAATACAAAAAAGTTGAGACATCATTTTATAGCTTTTTAAGATTGCATTTTTTCTATATTCAATTTCTACTATCAAGTTAATCAGAATATATATAAAAGAGAAAACGGAAACTCAAAGTTATTAATGATCTCTTAGTTTGTAATGAGAGTTTGTGTAACTTCCTGAAATAAGTTAATCCTTTACTATTTAGTACACAGCATTACGAAATTCGAAACTAAGCTGTTTTTAATCTCTTCTCTAAACATAAATTTTTTACTCAGTGATACTTATCCAATTAAATGTAAATATCTTCTCTAGATCTTTTTTTATTTTGTAGCTCAACAAAATCATACCTTGTGAAATCATATCAGTATATTGATTTCCGATCATTATGATCTGGAACAATGATATATTTGAAGTTCTCGGGAGCAAATCATGGTTACTGGCATTATTATTTTTTTTTCTTCTGATTTTTATGTAAATTTATTCATCTTATTTTCATAAGTTTTTCTATAAGTACAATCTTAATATTTTACTAAATGCATGCTGTAATAATCAAAGATGATTTTAGATATGAGTTTTGATACAGAAAAATCTGTGCACATAAGTCTAAAATAAATGTAATTAAAACAAATACATTCTTTTTCAAGCATCCAATGTTTTTCATGACAATCATCTCTAATTTCATGGTTGTAATTCGAGAGTTTTTGCGAAATAAATTTCTTTGTAATACAAGGTGTTCAATAGCATAAAATAAGAATTTCTTTTAGGGAACTTACAATTAATAATACATCAAATTAATTTAGTTTTTTTTTAAATATTCATTAAGTGCCCCTTTAATTATACGGCACACATTGAACGTAAAGACCAATTCACCACACAATTATGTTAACATTTAGTAAAAGGAGCAATATAGACAATAGCCTCTTCGTTTTTGCGTCTCAACTCTGACGAAAAATTGCGCAATGGTGGTACATAAACACGATTTAATATAAAGGGAAATATCTAATATAAATAAAAGTATTTTTTTGCGTCTTTTCATGAACATTTTTTGAGCATTTTTTATATTACATAAACAAAATCAGCAACCGTTTACTAAATATTGTTTGAATAAAGATTTACCTTTTCCACAATCACTAAACGCTTCTCCACTCAAGTTATTTCCTTAAATCGCGTTGTAATTTGTCTTTTCCTCGATTTATTCTATATCCCATAAATTTTTGGGTTAATAAAATATAGAAGCTTTATATATATTTTTTTCTACAAGGCATTCATAATTAAATTTTATGACTAGCGGATAAGGTTTTCAAAATTTGACTATAACAATTCAATTAGTTAAATAGTTTTAACGGTATAAACTAATTTTCAATTTGAATAAAATAAATTTCTCTTTAAATTAAAACATTATTTATAAAAAATTTCTTTGGTTAAAGATCTCAAAATAATGTTTTTCTTATGGAAGATAAATAAACAACTTACTTTTCTTAATTAATTTTACAGCATATTTTTTTTTTTTTTTTTTTTTTTTTTTTTTTTTTTTTTTTTTTTTTTTTTGTCAATTTTTCAAAATAGTGCAAAATGAATTAAAATATTATTTTCAAACATTTAATATTTTTAGAAAGGTTCGAATGAAACATTTTTTACATTGAAAAGGGGTATCTGTAGGATAATTAATTTTCTAAATGAATATATTTGCTTTGTTTTTATATCAATCAACAGCGGTTTATTAAAGGAAAACCATGAGCTTTTCTACTTTCTTTAGACATGATATATCTAACTGTAATAAAGAAATATAGGTAGTAGATAATTGCATCAAACTGAAATATAAAAGAAAGTGGCACCAAATAAAGTACAATGCATGTATATATAATTGTATGTGGCTTTTTTCGATATAAGTTAGTGATTTATAGCTAAAGTTTTAATCTTTTTAAATCTTTGTTAATTAAAAAGAATGAAAGCTTTGTGATGTACAACATTTTGTACATACAATGTATTACTTTACAAAAGAAATACAAAAGTTTTAATAAAAATCTGATAGCTAAAATACATTATTGGAACTGCATAGTATGTGAAATAGTCGTGTACACTGGAAACTATGATTGGTACAAAGAAAATAATATTTTAGATTTTTTTTTAATGGGGTTGGAACACAAAAATCTTCAAAGTTTCTATTAAAAAAATTACTGCATTAAAAAACCAACTTTTTTGTCTTTTTTGGGGTAAAATGACGTTTTAATCACGAATCTACCTTATTTGGAATAGACAATTCAATTTTTTTCGTTTACTTTTCACTCTCAAGCAATGGTTGCCGTGGAAACGACTTCTTGTGAGAAAGCGTTCTTCTTCATGATGGGTTTTCACCCTTTCTCGTATTCAATTTGTTATAAGTCAGTAACCGTTAAAGATAAATGGTTCAAATTTGGAACATGTCTTTTTCAATTTTTTCATTTAAATTTTGATTTATAAAATATGAAAAAAAATATTTATATTTGAAAATATGATTTTTTAGTTATATCATTTATTTTAAAATTTTAGCTTTAAAATATTTTTCATATTTAGTTAAATTAATATTTTTTAAATGCTGAATCAGAATTAAGACTTATGTATTTTTGTTTATTTGCATGAAAAATAATTGAAACTCTACAAGTAATATTTAGAGTTATAACAATTTTAAATTACCCCAGTTTTATCGTGTGATTTTGTTTACAATTGATATGGATAACCGTCCAAAAAATTTAAAAGTTCTAACCCAATAAATAAAAAATATTTTAAAATGTGTTCCAGATTTCACAAATTTCAAAGCTGAAGTTCTGACTTTTTAATTTATGCATGTCTTATTACAGATACATTTAAGCTGTTAAAAAAATTAACATTTCACAGAGTTATTGGAATTCTGCAAAGTTTTAGATATAATAAAAAAATGAGTGAAGGAATTATACGAGCTAATCATCAGATTACTAATAATTAAACGAACCAAAGAACCAATTTTGGTTGAACAAAAATGACTTCAAAATTTTACGCTGCAACAAAAATTATGCCAAAACTATTCCTCATATACAGGGCGCAACAGAACTCATAAGTCAAATTGTAAGAGTAGATAAAGAGGCAATTTTGGTATTTCTATATGAAGTCGAAAACATGTTATAAACGTGATTAAATACATTTTACGAACGTTTACCTTATAAATATCCTTTGTTTCCTGAATTGATTTATTTTTAAAAAGCAATGCAATTCTTCTGTAAGTCCAAAATTTAGCATTCCAATTACTATGAAGGAGAAAAATAATAAACCTGAATATATAAACTTAAATTAACCCAATTATTCTAGATCATATTAATGCTGCCTTGTTAATTTAATTCTCACTTATGTATTTAAACTATTTTTTAACTGTCGAATAGTGTCTTACGTTCGAAAATTGCTTTATATAGTTAAAAAAGATTTACATTGTTAAAGATCATAAATTATAATAACATTTAACTTGATAAATATTATTCTTTGCAAAACTTTAAGTACAATAAATATAATCGAAGTTCTATTTTTCTTTATATTTCATTATTTGTAGTTTTAATAATTTAATGAACACTTTTATATTTAAATCATTTTTTAGTTGTCCTTCAGTGTCTAGTGCTAGATATTGTTTGATTATTAATAAATGTTTTACATAGTTATTGATAATAAATTAAAATACATCAGTTAATCAATGTTATTGGTTAAAAAAAAAATACTAATAAAATATCCAAAGTTTTACTTTTCGTTCAAAATTATTATTTTAAGTGATAAAGATTACAATATTCCGTCTACAAATAAATGTTATAAATATTTTAAAGAACACAACTTTTTCTAAAACGATAAGAATATCCCTATTAATTTAATATCAGTGTTTTAAACAGCTTTGCTAGATTGGAGAATATTTTTATGATAAATATCTATCACTTTTACGGACTGGTATTTTTTTGCTTTTTATAATCACGGAATAACCATATTCTGTCGTTAATTAAAGCAAAAAATTTTAGTCTGAATTCGTGTTATATATTTTTAATTTAAAAAATAATACGAATACTTAAAGACTGCTCCTGAAATCGTATTATATGCAAAATGAAATGTAAATAAAATCTTTTATGAAACGCACCAGATGTTATTGTATTTTCTGCGTGACTTGGCTGTTTTAGTGCTGTTGTCAAGATGAAAATACATATTAAGATACATACAAGATACTGTTGCCATATGTTGACAACAAAACATGAATTTCAAGGCATGTTCTAGTCTGATATTATGTTGTAATAATTGTTATAAATAAATATATTGTGTTACATGTTTAAAATTTCTATTGTCCTTATTTCAATTCTCACACAATTGAAAACGATATGAAAACACCCTCAATAAAATAATTTTTTCAATAAATAATACCGGCTGATGATATAAGTTGCAGATTTAACACAAATACAACTTGATGACCGAAAACGCACTATTTCCTTTCTTTCTTTCTTTCTTTTTTCTATGAAAACATATGTCTGGATCAAGAACAGTAATATTTTTTACAAATACACAGTTTGTTTTCATTAATTGTATTTTTTGGCTGCTAGTTGCAATTATAAACTTAAAAAAAGAAATTATAGTTTACTACTATTTTATAAACACTATGTGATTATAATGCTAAGCTATACCAATAAAGGAAATTCAAGAGCCCATCTGTCTGCGTGTTCGCGATAACTTGGAAAATCTACCGCAAAAGTCCGAAAATTTGCATGAGAATACCCCAAAAGAAAATGAAATATACCTTACACTCATATTCTCCATTTTTGGATAACTTGCTGACAAAGTAACCTCTTCGTTACTCAGTATTAATGCAATATTATTGATTATTACTGAATTATTTCTTCTTCACTGTGACTCCTGCGCAAGACTTTAAGTCAATTTCGATTATTTCGAAGCATAAAATTCTTGAATCGAAATCGCAATTGTGTTTCAGTTTTATTAATAAAGAGGGAAAAAATTCAGGTCCACATATGTGGACCCAAGGAACGAAGAGGTTAATTGAAAACTAAGTAAGGTTGAAAAATTTCGGCTAAAAAAAATGGAATTCCAAAACTTTTTGCCATACATTTTTTTTTCTGTGTTTTCTACCTGAAGAAGATTTCTCACTCATTATTTTTTAATAGTTCATAAGACATTTCTAAAATCCATCCTTAATTTAGTATTTTATGTACAAAAAGCTGATGAACTATGATTATTTTTTGTCATTTCAATATATATATGTATATATATACATATCTAAAAAAATTTTTAAAGAGCACATACAGAATTTTTTTGAACAAAATTAACTTCTAGGTGTGATATTAAAAAAAAAATAATAATTTCATACCGATTGGTTTTATATAGCCTAAAATAAGGCATGGCGGAGAAACTTTTAGAAAAAAAATGTCTCCATAATTCAGATTTATTTACCTCTCTTCAAAACTGCTTTGTTATTACTAGAATTTTGTAAAAATATTTAAAATGATAGCAGTTTTTGCAGATAACATAATTAAATAAATTTGCAATTAAAGCAATTAAAAAAATTAAAGAATGACAGTCAAAACTTGCCCTTTTTATTTAGTTTTACTATTGCCAATCTTGTACATAAGGTGTCATTAAATCTTAAACAACCAGCCAACCATCGAAAGTTGTAATTGATTGAAGTGAATTATTAATTTTATTTAAATGCACTATACAGTTTCTAATATTACTACCGATAATATATATGAAGAAGCCTGTTCCTAACTGGTTCAGACATAAGGGTATCACGCTTCATGTCTATGGTTCGATTTCGAGCTCGGACAAGGTGGTCGAATCGTCAGATTTTCGCTTTTTATCGAATCATCGTTAAAATAAATCAGTACCAACTAGTTTTGAGTAAACCTTGAGGTTTTTGCATTGAGTTGACAACTCGACGGGGACATATTCTGTATAGCACGCCAGCATTCATGATATATTAAACAATTTTAGTACTGTAGGCCAAGATCCGTAATGAGCCGTAGAACCACAGAGTATACTTTAATGTATCAGGAAAATATTTGTTACCAGAACTTTTACTGATTTTAGTTGATAATGCAATCGCTGTATGAAAACGTAATAATATAATTTTCTTGCACATTTTTTTTCTTTTAAAAAAATTAACCAATATTTAACTTGTGAACTTCCCACCAATTTACACCTGCTCAATTTTTAATGTAAGAAACTTTTGTAAAATTCCCTTCATTATTTTTTTATTTTTTATCAGCAAAATAAAATATTTTATAAAGATAAATATAACAAATACCCCAAAATTTTTGGTGTAAAAAACATGTTTTACATTTCATTACTCTTTCATAGACCAGAGATGTCCAACGCATAGCTATTAAAGGTTTTCTTTGAAAGTTTCTCGTTGTTAGTATTTTTAAAAATAAAATCATCTTTCAAAGCATAGGTTATTTGAAATCCTTCACAATTGATTGAGATATATTTTTATAATCGGTGACAGTGTATTTCAAGCATTAAAAATTAAAAATACTTTAAAAAAATTAATCATATGTTATTACGTTTTGTCACTAAATTATTACTTTTTTTTAAAAGGTTTTGCAAAAATTATGACGATGGGAATTAATAAAATACAGCAATAACTTTTTTTAATACGTTAAGTAAAATGTAGAAAAATAAGTGCTCTCCAGCCCCCTTCTTCGTGCATGTAAATTCAGCTTTTCTGTTACTATTATTGATAGTGTTTCACTGGCTCATTGATTGTTTTAAAAGATAGCAAAATGGCTTTCATGTTCTCCCTTTAGAACTGTAAGGCTTACTGTAATTTTAATCTTTTTTTAATATGAAGAATTTAAAAAATCACGCAAAACTATTTCGTCAGTGAAAATTTTTGGGCCTATCTCTTTGGAAGCAACAATGGAGGGTCACTATATCAAACCTGTCTTTGTTTCTGTACTTTTTTAACAGCAAACTTGCACCTCCAAAATAAATCAAGGAATATTTTTGCATCGCTACAAAAACCTAACAAAGTCTTCTACAATTTTATTTTAATAATACGCAATAGATATACATAATACAGAAAATAGATTTCATTTTTTGGCTCTTTCTAATTTAAAAATATTTGAGATAGTCCCTCGCATAAAAAGTATAATTCGAAATTTACTACGATTCACAGATATTTTTAAGTTTTCACTTTATTTATTTTACATCAGCTTCAGATCCATAGCTTCCTCTGACTTAAATGGGAAATGAATTTATATTTATGTATCGCTGCTAATATTATAAAAAAAAAAATTTCGATAATTATACTAATTCGAGTAGTACTAATTAAGATAATAATATCGGTCTTCGCTGTTTTCTAAAAGCTGAGATGCACAAGATAGGACAGGCCTGCTATAGACTATGTATTATGTAATTTTATTTGCTTTTTCCAAATCGTGTGAGAGTACACTAGTACTGGACAAAAATCTGAGGGTTAATTAGAAACATAAAAAAATAAACAAATTATTTAATTATCATGTATTAATTTCTATTATGAAATATATGTAAAAGTTATAAAATATATATATAACTTTAAACCGTAAATTTTTGAAAAAACTGCAAATTTGTATAATAATTTGAAACATAAATGAAATTTAAAATTTCGAAATTAATGCGAATGAAATGTAGCGAAATATCGCATTTTAAATAAATTTTCATTTAATGAAAATAATTAAAAACTATTCGGATATGCTAAATCTAAAACTCTTCCATCTAATGCATGTTAATTCCTCGAAATTAAACCTAAAATGAACAATTGGGTGATTCAGCTTGTTTTTACCAGGTATTCTCAGGTTAATTTTATCTCATATAATCTCCTCACGCATCTATGTTTCTTTATCCTCTTAACCGAGCTCTAATACAAGCATTTGGTTAGCCAATATACAATAGCTTCATCATTCGCTATTGCCTCCCAAAAATCTTACAAAAGTTGCTTTCATTAAATTTGCAATTGTCAGAAAATTTGCAATTTTTTTCCAAAACTTTATAAAAACCTCAACCTATTATATTAAATCTATATATAAACTCTTCACTTAAACTTAGAATTGCACAAAAATTGCTATTAAGCTGCTATCAGATTCACCAACATTCCGTAAGACTTTGGAGCCAACACTTGATTTCCTCCAACTTTTCGCGAAGTATCCTCCCAACATCCAGTGTGATAGCAAACTGCAATGTCTCCCCAACTGTTTTCCACAGGTTCAAAAAAGTCTGGGCTAGCTTAGATTTTTCATCCAACATCGTAAGTTTCAACGAATCAGAGATAAGCGATTGATACGAGTAGGCAAAAAATATTAACTCCTGACACTAGTAGAAAATGGTTTTCCGGGTTTTTCCTCCGATTTTTTCAAAGATAATTATAATCTTTTTCTCCTTTTGAACGGGAAAATGTTGCAGTTAAAATCGGCTGAAAAGTTTGTCTCGCCTAAAGTCCGTGAATCTAATAGCAGCTTTACAGTGTCTTTCGTTGAATATGTACATCCAACTAGGGTCTAAAACGTCCGTAATTAAAAACATATATGTGAAGTTGATCTGGAATGTATCCATAATTTCGCACACTTTCCGATGCTGTGATAATACAATAGGCGCATAAATCTCTATTCTACTCGGAATATCTCCAAATTCGAATGGGATCAGCTCTGCTGGCCATAGGCAAAAATGTATGTATGAAATTTTATGATAAAAACAACATTTAAAAATCACTTGAAAATATCAAATTGATTTAAAATTTAATTTAAGTGATAAAAATGCATTTAAAAAGGCAAAAATTAATTTTATTTACTGAGATTTGGCGTCTCACTACTCTGACGGCAACATTCTAAAAAATTAAAACCATACAAAAATTTTCGCAAAAAATTTTTTTAACTGAAAATTGTAAACAAAAATCACTATATGCTTGATGATATGCTATACACTGTTAAAACTAATGGTGACCCATTGCACCTTTTAGGGGTTAAAGGCTTGTCTCTCTGGTGACACCCCTAAAGGAGCGAGAATAGCACCTTTAATTAGGGTGAAAAGATGGCACCCTTAATCCAGAGTGTCCAATAATAAAAAATTAAAAAATATACAAACCGACTTTTGGCCGTCGAAGGATTCGAAATCACAACGTCTGATTACAAGTTCAGCGTTCTAACCGCTCGGGCATCGAGCTCACATTCATTCACTCATAGCCATAGATTTTACTTGCCGTCACAGAAAACAGAAAGAGACACGTCACAGCGCATGTGCATGGTTCCAGCCACCCGATGAGGTGCCACATTGCTGTCAATACGAAGTGCATGGCACCTTATTTAGCTACAATCACCCAGTAAGAGACCTGTCGGCACTGCAACCACATATCCAAGCCCCTATTGCACCCTAGGGTTCCAAATGCCCCGGGTTCCAATGGACCCTAGGGCCTTTTCACCTCCGGGTCCCAAATGGTACCGGTTTGTCACCTTCACTTTTAACAGTGCATGATTATATTTAATAACAATATTACTATATTCACTATGCTTGAGTTCGCGTGACATTTTTTAAAAACCAAGTTTAATTGTATTTTTGTTTCTTTTTTGCGAAAATATTTGTATCATTTTCAATTCTTGGGAATGTTGTGTACAAAGAAATGAAACATTTCGAATCTGAATAAATAATGGTATATTTGTTCATTGAATGTACACTGTTAAAAGTGAAGGTGACAAACCGGTGCCATTTGGGACCCGGAGGTGAAAAGGCCCTAGGGTCCAATGGAACCCGGGTCATTTGGAACCCTAGGGTGCCATAGGGGCTTGGATATGTGGTTGCAGTGCCGACAGGTCTCTTACTGGGTGATTGAAGCTAAATAAGGTGCCATACACTTCGTGTTGGCAGCAATTGGCACCTCACCGGGTGACTGGAACCATGCGCATGCGCTGTGACGTGTGTCTTTCTGTTTTCTGTGACGGCAAGTGAAATCTATGGCTATGAGTGAATGAAGGTGAGCTCGAAGGCCGAGCGGTTAGAACGCTGAGCTTGTAATCAGACGTTGTGATTTCGAATCCCACGACGGCCAAAAGTCGGTTTGTATATTTTTTTATTTTTTATTATTGGACACTCTGGATTAATGATGCCATCTTTTCACCCTAATTAAGGGTGTCATTCTGCATCCTTTAGGGGTGTCACCAGTGAGACAAGCCTTTCACCCCTAAAAGGTGCAATGTGTCACCATTAGTTTTAACAGTGTATTCTTATTATATTAAGAAATATTAAATTAGCATGAAATTTTGTTAAATTCTTTGCATAACTTCATACATTTTTCAATGATATGATGAACACAAACACACACGGTCATACAAACATTTTGTAAAAATATGTTTTTCGGGATCGCTAACTCCTAAAAATTGTAAATTAGTCGAGAACCGGGAAAAAGAAAAAATTACATAACAATACTTTCTTCTATTATAAATAGAAGGAAGTAATAAAAATTAAACTCCATTTGTAACACTTGAAATGAAAAATAAGATTTAGAAAAAAAAAATTGGAATGTGGGAATGATTTAACACTTGATATTTGATTAAAAACAAACTGCCAATTAAACATTATCAGTAAACACCATATTAAGTTTCTCTAAGAATTTATCAAAATGAAGTTAATTTTGAAACATAAATTTGAAACTTCTACTTCATTTTAACGCCTTTTACAAGCCTTAAAAATGTCCAAAAGTGTTATAAACAACTTTATTCCGAATAAACGTGATTCAGCTGAAAGATTTCATTGATCACTTCTTTGCTGAATGCACTTCAGTATGAAAAGGGTCTTTGTGAAGTGTGTGAATGCTTGAGTAATTGAAATATTTGTAAGATAACGCTGACCGTGACCTTAACTGAAAAGCGAAGAGCAACGGAATTTTTATTAAATTTTTTGCTTTATTTTTTATGATGCTAGTGTAGCAAATCCCAATGACATTAATAAAAAATATACAAGATAGTTAAAACGGATAGTTGGAATACGGATATTCTTTTTCGTTTCACAAATAAAGGAAAAAAGAGTGTGTTGCAACATTTTTTACATGATTTTTTTTCATTTTTTCCACAATGTAAAAAATATATATATTTATATATATATATACATATATATATATATATATACATATATATATATATATATATATATATATATATATATATATAACATTAATTTTACAATATAACACCACCAGATTGGGTATAGTTTATGACAGTCAAATAAACAATAATAAACCAATAAATAAGCAGTAATATTATTACATATATTACTGCTTAATTTAGGATTCATATACTAAAGTTATACTGTAAAATCAACATTTTTTTCTATTACAATAGAAGAGGTTACGCGAAAAAAATCCTTTTTATAAAATTGCTTTTTTAACAGATCACCCTAAAAATTAGATAACAAATAAACAATTTTATATAACACAGATAAAAACGTCAAAAATTCAAGTAATTATGGTATGCGGTGTGAACGGTTTTGCCGTATGCTTCCTTGTTTTAGTTCCAAATATCAACGATAGATAGAGCTGCGTTAAACTTTAGACGCCCGAATAACATATAATAATAGATTAAAGATTTCTCAGCTTTTAGGCACCATTCCGTTTAGCTGTAGGTAGATGATTTGGGTTTTATATTCATGGGTTATAACGAGCACATTATTATTGTAAGCATTTATATTATAAGCATATTACATTATTATTGTTCATTCCCATACATTGGTAAAATTTTAACTAAAACAATGGAGCGTTTTAAAGAAGTTACTGATTATATATATTATAATTCAGCAAGAATATCTGTGCATAGTTCTCATCCTTTACTTTTTCTTAACACTTTCTAATATAGTTCAAAAGTGTTTATGAATTCTCTATGTCTGTCCATGCTCTAATTTGCTTTAATGTTATTCGATTGTCATGTAATTTATATATGTTATCAGAGCTTAACATCGTAAGTTCGATACTGAAAATGAAGTACGTAGCGTTTAAAAAGACATTTAAAAGAATTCAGATAGATTCATAATCTGTAAGGGGAGGGGGATTCGTTTACGGTGAATTTTAATGATAGTACACTATTTTAAACACACAGAACTTTTTATATATCACTGAGACATACTGTAAAACTGTAACTGTAAAATATTGTGTGAACATATATTGTGTGTACACATAGAACTTATAGTTTATTTACAAGGTCATACAAAAATATTTGGCTACAAATACTAGCTTTGATCATCAATTGCTGGAAGTGCTTTCTTTTTAGTTGTAGTACGAATTTTTAAAATTAACTGTTTGTTTGCATTAAGAAGTTGTATATAAATATCAATTTTAAATATAAAACCAGAAAAAAAATCATGCTCCCTGCATAGAATATTCAATACTTTTTAATTCTTCCCAAATACCGTAAAAAGTTACTAATTTATAAGGTAAAAGAAAATATCTTAATAAACAATTTAGAATATTTATCTAAAAACAGGAAAAAAGTACTTTTTCTATAATTCAATTTAAACCTTATAAATTTTAAAAGGATACATATTCAATTTGAAATTCAAACCAAGAAATACAAATCATGCGTAATTCATAAAATATGAAACACATTCCAACGCTGTCTGAATACCGTAAAAAAATCATCATTTTATAAGATAAAAGAATATATCTATATAAACAATATTTAATATTTATCTGAATTTAGGAAAAGTATTTTTCTATAATTTATTTTTAAAGTATGAAACTGCAATGTATTGCAAATATAATTGCAAATATATTTATTTAATTTGAAATTTGAAACAAGAAAGCAGAATCCTGCGTCCTGCATAGAATGTGAGACCTTTTAACATATCCCGAAATATATAACAAATCATCAATATTGTATAAAATAAAAGCACATATCTAAACAACTATTTCAGAAGCCCATAGCACCAAATTTGTAGAAATAATGACCACATTCGAAAGGATTAGATTTTTTTTTTTTTTTTTTTTTTTTTTTTTTTTTTTTTTTGAGCAAGCATGTAAATGATTTATAAATTTAATCCACAGCATGGTTGCTAAAAACTGAATTGAGCAATGCATCGAAAAACGAATGTAATTTTTTTTTCAGAATTCCTAGGTATATGTGGTAATTTTTAACATTTTGTGCTGCCTGTATAATATCTACATATTTTTATTTAAAAAAAGTTAAACTAAAGTTTATTTCCGTTTCGAAAACAGGTTAACTTTAATTTCCAATTATTACTACTGATAAACTGCAATATATTATATTCTTTACATAACCGTGCATATCTAATTATTTATTTACAATCACATCTTAATTTACAGTGCAATCTCGATTATCCGAGCTAACTGAGACCACTAGTACCTTGGATATCGGAAATTTCGGTTAATAGAAACTGTGCATAAAACTCGCCATGCTTGCCAATTTAACATGTGTGAGAATAAATAAACAATATAACGTTTTCTCAATTATAAATATATATATATATATATATAAACTTATGTTTCACAGTTCACTAAATTAAAAAAAAATCTAAAGATTCTGTTAACAGACGTTTATTACGCTATTAATATTTTTACAAACCTATTACCTGCTCTACACATCCTGCAAACAATTAAGTCCAGTTTTGGATAGGCTAAAGTAGGCTAAAGTTCAGCTAAATGCACAGAACAGATGAAAAATTCAATTAGTTATTTCTATGAATAAACGAATTTGTACTTAATGAATTTCATGTCATTGTTATGTCATGTACATAAAAAATTTCATATCTCTATATGCTCTGTAGAATTTATACACACGAAGAAACTTAACAATATAGATACATTTTAAAACATGTACCACAACTGAAAACACACATCCATCAATTATTGTTCATAGTCTACCAGTATTTACTTTCTATGTACCTAAATTCTTTTATATGTATTTATAAATGAAGTGATAAATTCGATGAACGTCATATTCTACAGTGAGTGCCTTGTAGTAATTTTCAGAATGCTTAAAATTGTATACTAACATTAAAATTTACAGCAAACAAGTTACCTCATAAAAAGTAACGCTACGAATTTATTTTGAGTTTCCCTGTAAATGGACCACATATGTCATACATATTCTTTTCATTAATCAGCATACCAGTGATGACACGAGGAATCACTCATAAGTGAGAATTCTAATAAATCTGTATAACATATATAAATTTAATAAAAATATATTTATATATACGCGAGTTAAAACAAGGATAGCTGGCAGATAGACGTAGATAAACCAATTTTATAAACATATTTTTCACTTATGATGAAATGTTTTAAAGATTTGGAATGTATCGGGAATAAAAACGTTAAAGAAAACGAATAATGGAAGTTTTTTGTGTAAAAAAGAGGTGATTATTGAATAAAACAGTTTTGAATTAAAAGTTCCAATTTCATCGTTTATACAATGTAGAATCAAACGTAACCATTTTTGGATAAAAAATGTGAAAGTAAAATTCTTCGTAAACAAGTTAAACTTACGGGCCCATTATGCTTTGCGTGCTTCCGACTAAAGCTCTTTATGATTCCTTATTTTTTGAGATTGATATAAAAGCTCTTTATTCAAACACTTTTTCCTCGTTAAGTTGGTAAGCACCGTTGATTTGTAACGTTAAGAGCTACCTTTTGATTATGAAATAGCATCTTGGGAATTGCAAAGTTAATATGATTATTCAGCACAAATGTGATATTAAAGCTATAAGCTTGTCATTTATTTCCCCTTTTCTCCAACACTAAGCTAATATTTAAGGAATATTTCAGCTTCGCTGATTATTTGATGCCTGTACTGTTTAACCATTTCTTCTCACAAAAGACATTATTTTTAAATATACTATCAGTTCTGAAAAAAATATAAGAAATAACAATGCTTAGATTAACCTCTTATCTACCGAATTATGAATTCATGAAAATTTTACATTCTAAAGCATGTTACATAGATTGTATAAACTAAATTAAAAAAATTACATAATCATTAAAAAAATTTTTTGAAGGATTTTAGAAAGATTGGAGGATTTAGAAGAATTAATTAAATTTGAGCTTACAGGAATTTTGCGCAATATTTATATTCCCACTCAAATATTTTAATTTAAATTGTTTTCTTAATATTTTGTAGAATTATAAAATGTACAAATATTATGTTCTTACAATATAAATTTAAAAAATATTTCCGAATAGAAAAAACTCCATCTCCCTCCCTCAGAGCGAAGAAAACTGAAATTCTACAAAAGCAAAATAAATCATCCTTTTAAAAATATTTTTGTTTTGTATAACAAATAATGCTTTTTGAACAAAATAAAAAAATATATCTGTAACTCATTTTACATATTATACAACTAATTGACTTATTAACATAATTTCATAATAAGTAATTTTAGTGGTACTTATAAATACCGTCGGTAGAAAATTGATTAAAATTTTCTTTAATTTTTCTGTTGGTTCTTATAATTTATCTTATATGCATTTAACAAGAATATTTCAAAAAGAATATTGCATTGTAATCTCAATATATTTGTGCGAGTTACAGTCCGGATAGACAAGCCGAAATAATAAACACTTTTCAACAAATATGAAAAGTGTAAATTTACAGGAAAACGTTGTCTCTGTCTTCAACATATTTAAAACGGAAGATAATAAGGAAATTAAATGTTTCATGAAGAAATTTTAAAAACAAATCAAAATAACCTAGTTACACAATGCAATAAATTAAGGGGATTAAGGTATGTTGCCTACCCTTAAATCGCAGTTTTTGCAAAATTTTCGATTTTTTTTAAGTAAAGCTTAAACCTCTAGAATTCGTAAAATGCTTTACTTTTGGTTCAGGGATAACAATAAGCAAAGTTAAAGCCGAAAATATAATCTGGAAGTGAACTTTCTGAAACCAAAAGTAGCCATTTAAAGAGTGACAGAAAGATAAAGAATGCATTTTAATGCACAAATATATTATTAATTTAATTATACTTAATTATATTTATAAATAATTATAAATATAATTTTACTTAATTATGGTTTAATTATTATTAATTTAAACTAATTTAACATTAAAATACATTTGTGTACATGCAACATGTACAGAAATATACATATACTTATAAATAAAAATGAATTTTAAAATTGTAATTTTTATACATAATTATTTGTTTTTTATCAAAATATTTATTTGCGTTTTCTGGAAAACTGCTTTTTACATTGCGTAAGTTTACGGGAAAGTTCATTAAGAAAAAAAAAATCCAGATATTAAAATAATAATTTTAGGTTCTCATCTACAAGTATGGTATGAAGCAAATATAGCTTGTAAGTTTGTATATATTAATTGAATAGTGATTTTTATTGCGAAATACATTTTTAAAAAATCACGTTTTATACACAAAATTTGATGTATGTTAGTAAATTTAAGAAGCATTGCAAATATTTTGCTTCATAACAGAGGTAAGTAGTTTGCTAATATATTCTTGAAAAGAATACCTGAAATAGATTTCGTTATAGAAGATTAGGCATATTTTCGTCATAGGAGTTTAGGTCTACTTTTAAATAGTGTATATAAAATATGCTTAGGGTGCCGTCTACAAATTAAAACGAGCTCAAACTTTTTAAAGACAATATCCCATTTCAAAAAAATGTTTCAAATCTTCGGTTCAAACCATGCTTAGGAACCAAATTTAAATGAATGAAAAGTTTTTAAATTATAAACACTCAAAACTTAATACTACATTTTCATATTCTTTCTAATATCTCCTGAAATTATACCCCTAATGAGCTAATAAGAGCGATTTTGTGCTAAAATTTGACAACTTTTATTAAAAATTTAAAAAGTTGATTAAGACTTCATTAAACGTTTATAGAAATTCATAGTGTTATTCACTACTTTAACTAAAACACATGTGCCCAGTAAAAAAATCATTTTACAAAAAAAAAAAAAAAAAGTGCCCAGAAGATAAGCAAATATCTTAAAACCCCATTTCATCATTTATACAATCAGTTTAAAGCTTATTTTTTAGGGGGGGATGGAAAATGTGAAAATGAAATTTATTATGCAGAATTTACACTATGAGCTGTTTTAGTTTTTCGTTCTTCCGATAAATGCTCTTTATTTCTTTTCATTATTTGAGATTTACAAAAGAGTCCTTTATTTAAAGCTACCTTTTGATAATGAAATCACTTCCTGGGAATTCCACAATTAATATGATTATTCAGCAAAAAAGTGATATAAATGCTATAAGCTTGCTATTTATTACTCCTTTTCTCCTACATTGAACTTACTTTTAAGGATTTTTTCCGCTTCGTTGCTTATTTGATGTTTGTATTGTGTAGCCGCTTCTACTGATTAAATACTTTTATTTCTTGAGACTGTACCGAAATTCCTAAAAAACTAACAAGAAATTACAATAGTTTGGCAAAAAGTTTCTCATTTTTTTTTCCCTCTTCGTTTCTTATCATTGATTTTATATGCATTTTTAAAGATTATTAATGGTAACTCAGAGAATGGTAATACATATATAATTATGCTAGTTAGATCATGAGAAACCAAATTTACAAGCAAAAATTGCGAAGCAAGAGAAAAAAACATGTCAATAAATCTGAAGATATCTCGGTCTAGAAATATATTTTTTGTCTAAAATATATGTGTACATATAAATGAATTAACATGTTTTATGAAAGAAAATTTTAAAAAGTAAAATAACAAAAATTTTCTACTCAATATATAAAATTGTGTAAGTTTCTATTTAGTCGTTCATACAAAATAGATCGGAACCTTTTTTGAATAAAAAAATATGAAAGTAAAATTTACTTGAAACAAGTTACATTTACGATTCCTTTGTGTTTTCCATGCTTCCGAATAATGTTTTGTCATTTTCATTTTCATTTTTTTAGATTGGTACAAAAGTTATACATTTAACCACTTTTCAAACATTAAGTATGGACGTAAGAATAGTTTAGAATGATAAGGTCTATCGTTTGATTAT
The DNA here is from genome assembly GCA_964019185.1 of Maratus speculifer. NCBI lineage: Eukaryota > Metazoa > Arthropoda > Arachnida > Araneae > Salticidae > Maratus > Maratus speculifer. Next base: position 368,337,693 of record OZ025291.1, read on the forward strand.
CAAATCCCAGCCTGGAAATTGCAGTGTTAATAATATTATTCCAGAAAATATTATGTAAAACTTGCCATTTATTTATTTTATTCTCCGACAATTTACTTACATTGAAAGATTTATTCTGCATCGTTACCTTTTTTTTATGTCTGCATAGTTTGGCATGGCATTTCTACTGATGAAAGACACTTTATTTTTGAGATAATGCTATCATTTCTTAAAAAAATGGCTAAAAATAGCAATTGCTTAATTTAAGTGTTTCTTTCATTTTTTTTTCTTGTCATAGGTTTTATATGCATATTAAAGCAATATTTCAGTAAAGAGTATTAAATGCTAATACATATATATTTACAGAAATCAGATCATAGTGAGATAGACGGCCAGACAAACCGTTAATAAACTTAACATTCATCCGAATTTATGTATATATATATATATATATATATATATATATATATATATATATATATATATATATATTTAACAATGCTCAAAAGTGCGAATAGAAAGAAAAAATACGGAAGTAAATCTGGAAAAATCTCTGTGTGCAACGCAATATCATAACATAAGTACATAAAATATGTAATTGAAATTATTCAAGAACAAAAATTTCACATTAAAAAATAGCAAAATTATTTTTTTCAATAAATAAATGGATAAAAGAGTTTCAATTCTGTTACAAAGTAGTTTAAAAAGCAGTTTAAAAAGTAGTTTAAAACGTAAATTAAAACTTTTATACAAAGTAGTTTATAACGTAACCTTTTTTTTTAGTTAAAAAGTGTGTAAATAAAATTTATGCTCAACAATTTATACTTACGATTTCTTATGCTTTGAGTGCATACGATTAAATTTCTTTATTTTTATTATTTTTTTAGATTGACACTTTTTTTAGACACCCTTTATTCAAAAAATTGTATATCATTGATTATGAACGAATAATTGATTTATAATGTTACCGCCTACCTTTTGATTTTGAAATCACATCTTGAAATTGCAAAATCAGTAGGATTATTCAGCGAAAATGTGATATTAAAGCTTGCCATTTATTTCTGCTTTTCTTCTAGAACGAACTTAATTTAACCCCTTGGGGACGGGCGATACGTACACGTGCCTTAAAAAGGCTTAAGAATCCTTGTTTATTCCCACCAGTAAAATTTTACTGTAAAATCTGACTTATTAATCAGAGTATTTTCTCGATTTAATAAGGGATAAATTTCTGCTTTAAAAAAAAATGGTGACGAAACCTTAAATATTTCGTAAAATTCTCCCGTCGCGTCGCGAAGGCGTTAAGGATTTCTTTCTTCTTTGTCGCTTATTTAATGTATGTATATTGTTTATCTGGTTCCACTGATAAAAGTCATTTTATATTTAAGCTTATGAAATCATTTCTAAAAATTAACAAGAATATTATTTCTTGTTTTTTCTTTTAGACTTAAAAATCAGGCTCTGTTTTATTTCTCGATTTTATATGCATTTTAAAAGAACATTTCAGTAAATCAAATTGCATAGTAACCTGATATATTCACGATAGTTTGATCATGAAACAGATGGACGACCAGACAAAAGGGAATTATAAACACTTTTTAACATCGGTGGGAAGTGTCATTTAAGAGAAACACCTTGTTGAAAAATCCTGAAGCCAACATTGTCTAAAAACGTCTCTATCGTTCAAAAAGTAAGAAGGAAAAAATATATAAATGTTCATGAACAAAAAATCGAAAAAAATAACCAAAATATTCAATAAATAAAGTGATATAAAACTTCCCATTATTATGTTTATAAAATAGAATTTAAAACATAACCATTTTTGAATAAAAAATGTGAAAGTGAAATTTATCTCAAATATTTGAAGGTATGAGCTCTTTAGGCTTTGCAAGCTTGGAATTAATGATCTTTAATTTTCTTTATTTTTTTAGGATTAATAGAAAAGCTCTTTATTAAAATATTTTTCATTCATTAAGTATGAAACCCTGAATTATTTATAACGTTACGGGCTACCTTTTGATTTTGAAGTCACACCATGGAAATTGAATAAATAATATGATTATTTCTGAAAATGTGAAATTAATTCTGCAGGCTTATTATTTATTTCTCTTTTTCTCGTGCAATGAATTTCCTTTTAAGGATTTTTTCGACTCGTTACTTATAAGATGCCTGTATTGTTTTGCAATTTCTACTGATAAAGAACATGTTATTTTCACTTCATAGCATTATTTGTACATTTTAGCATCATAAACATCATAGCAATTTGCACATGGTAAATAATTCAATAATGAACACTTAGTGAAACAGTATGTCTCCATATGGCATAAGAAATATCGCTAAAAATGTTGACTCAGCGATGAAAAATTATTCGTCGACAATCTGTGATTCTCATTGTTAGTAAAACACAAATTGTAATCAAAAGAGTCATAGTTTTATGTGTACCGTATTAATAAAAGTTCAAAATTCTAAACAGGAATTTGTGAAATTCAGATGCTTATCTGACTCTGGGTCTGAAATGTCATTTATTTCAAGAGAATGTGTAAAAAATTAGGATTGAAGAATTGAAGGATTGGGATGATTGAAAGATTTTAAAACATTGAGGGATTAAAATTGAAGGTAAAAGAGATTCTATATATGTATCATGTTTGTGAATGTTTAATTTTTTTGACTAATGAGTAATTTTATTTATTATTCACTTCTCACTTCAAAAGGGATAATACAGTATCTACAACAGAATTCGCGAATAAGGTAACATATAATATTTCTTTTTGCGTCCTTACCTTCAATTACTTGCGATATTTTTTTATGATTAAATGTTGGCTGATCCAATATTTTACAAATTACAAAAATTGACATTTTGTTTGGTGTAAATGTAGCTGTGGATTTAATGGCTGGAGAAATCGTCAAATGTGAACCTATCTTCCAACTGCCTTAAATTCTGGATTTAACTGTATAATTTCAGGCACTGAAAATTTTGAAACGCCGGTATGTGTAAAACATTAAAATACAAAAAAGTTGGAAACGTCAACTGTAGCAAATAGGATTTGTTTGTACCATAAGGAAGTTTTTAAAATATTCAGATTTTGGTGTAATAGTATACAGTAGATTATCCAAAATCTTTTGTATATCGCTGTAAATACTAGCGTAACTTTAATGATCCAGTACCTAGATATATTGGCCAAAAGTGGAAAATACTGTATCAAAAATTCAAACTCTTAAATTCCATATATATAGACCTAGAGAGTAATCTTGCTCAATTATTCTCGATGTAAATTTCACAAATTCTCTGATGCATTAGTAAAGGATTATTCAGCAGTTATTTATGTTAAAAGTTGTAATATCTCAAACTGATATGAAATTTTTACTAGCTAAATCTCGCGTAGTACCACTAACACATAATAAAATACCAAGACTAGAATTATATGATACAGTATTAATGATAAACTTAATAAAGGTGGTTAGAAATGCATTGCATATCCAACTTGATTCTGTACACGTATCGAATGATTCACAAATTGTGTTTCATGGGTAAGATGAGGTCCCAAAATATTTTAAGTCTTTATATCTGAAATACTAACTATATCATTAGCTGAAAATCATGAGAACGATAAAGAAAATCCTGCTGATTGTTCATCATGTGGGTTACATCCTGCAGAACGACTGTCCCATAATATGAAGTGGAACACCCAAAGTGGTTAAGAAGAACCGAGATTCCCAATAAATGTAAAGAAACATGCAAAACGTGCAAGAAGCACGTAAAACATTATCACTTGTATTTTTTGAAACTGTAAAAGAAGTTGGTATTATATCAAAAATATCTTCGTTTTCCGAGTTTCAGGGCATATTTACCTGGATAATGAAATTCATCTCCAATTCGAAAGTATCGCATGCCAAAAAATTGGCATTCTTTTTATCAAGCAATGAAATTCCAACAAAATCCTGCAGCATTTTTCAAAGAGTTCAATAGGTAATACTCAATAAAGAAATTTTGTGTTTAGAAGCGAGAAAAGAGCCACTAACAAATAATTGTACAATTTGTTTGCATCCAATTTTAAATTATAACAAAATATTACGAGCAGGGGGATGACTGAAAAACGCAAAGCTGTCAAAGAATGAGAAGTACTTAATTTCGAAGTACTATTACACGTGTGGTCGAAGTCGCTTCAAATTTTAGGCATCTCACTGTAATCCTATGGGAGGAGGTGAGTCGCGCGCTCCTCCCAGCGACTCTCCTCGTCCCATAGGATTACATGGAGATGCCTAAAATTTGAAGCGACTTTGACCTCTCATGTAATCGCACTGTTAGTTTCATCAAAGCACCATCTGACTAAGATCATAATAAATCATTTTCATTCAAAACATTTTTATGTAGCTCAAACACTTCTACTTTTTTTTTTCCTGCCAGAGGCCGCGATTTTCTGTTCTCGAAGTTGATAGAGGAAGGTGCTAGGCCAATCGCGGCCGCCGGCCTAATCATTCGGAGTTTTCTATGGTTTTCTTCCAACCTTGGTTCTCTTTGCATAAATATAGGTCCGGTTCATTTTGAAAGATCCCCATGGAGAACATTCCCCTTTTTAGGGACTATATCCCTTGTGTTCCGAATTGGCCATCAAAACACATTTTTTTTTTTATATATATGCTCTTTCGTATCGAAATTTTTTTCTACTGAGAAAATTTTGATTAGTGTAAAAAAAAGAAAAAAATCAAATTTTAAAATACTCTTTTCTTTAGCCAGATGGGATCGATTCTTTTAAATAAATTCTTTTGCAATAAATGCCAAAAAGATACATAATTAAAGAATTAAAAAAGAAGATTTTTCAAATGCAGAGTTCTTTTCACACAATATGATTAATATATAACCAGACATCAGTGGAATTATGCGAGAGTACCGAAATTAAAAAAAATAAAATTTTGAGTTACAGCAGTATTAATGAAGTAAAGAAGAAATAATCTGAACAAAAAGCAATTAATTTGTTTTCGCTTGAATAAATTAGAATATTTGTACGTTTTAAGATATCAATTTTATTACATTTCATTTTAAATAAAATTATGTAGTTGTTTTAAAAAATAAACATTATGATATATTTACTAACATGATTTACATAAAGAAATGCACAATTAAAATTAAAAATGACTTCTTAATATTTCTCGATTGTTAATAAAATAAGAATTAATAAATGGATACAATGGAAATGCATTAAAATATGATAAATATTATTTGTTTTTTTTAAATTAAATGGTTAGTTTTTACTCTTCTTATAACAAAATTTTAAAATTTTATTAAATGGTTTACTAAAAATAATTAAAAATCTTTCGCTATTGTTCTTAAGGAAAGTAATCTCTAAAAATCAATCTTTTATATCGAGAAGCTTTAAATGAAAAATCTGCATTTTCAAAAGGTCACGTCTTTTTTTTCACGCAAGATTTCGTTGTTCTTTGAATCTCTTCTAATAATATGCTTTATTTATTTTTTTTAAACCTGAGACAAAACTCCTCTTTTAAAATTTTATTTCGTTAAGAATGGTCGCTTGACTGGTTAATAATATTATCGTCTGCTATCTGATTTAGAAATCACTCCCTGGAAAGCAGTATTTTAATCTGGTTATTCAATAAAAGCGAATTATTTATGTAAAAAGTATTAGACTTATTGATTTTTTGACGTGACAGTTAAGTCACACCGGCTAGCTATATTATAGATTGGACGTATTGTATATACATGGCATAAAATTTTGAGATTTAGATTAAAATAGTTTTATTTATTTATACCACAATCTATTTAAAATGTAATATTTTTTATTAAAATTTTAATGATAAATACGGTACATTAAATAATGGAATATTTTGGTTAAAATAATTAACTTTATTCTACATTAAGAAAACAATTATATTATTATTTTTAAGCAGTTAAATTTATGAATCAAATGTGTATTTGTTATTCTATAGATAACGAAATTTTTAAATTTTATTAAATAAAGGGAATTACTAAAAATAATTTAAAATACTTTCGCTTTTGTGCTCAGAAAAATAATCTCTAAAATTCAATCTTTTATATTGAGAAGCTTTAAATGAAAAATCTACAGTTTAAAAAGATCACGTCTTTTCTCACGCAAGATTTAGTTGTGCTTTGAATCTTATCGAATAATATGCTGCTTTATTTTTCTTTCTTTAAACCTGAGACAAAAGTCCGTCTTTAAAATTTTATTTAGTCAAGAATAGTAGCTTGACTGTTTAATAATATTATCGTCTGCTATCAGATTTAGAAATCACGCCCTGAAAAGCAATATTTTAATCTAGTTATTCCATAGAAGTGCAATATTTATGTAAAAAGTATCAGGTTTTTTTTTTATTTTGTATCGTGACAGTTAAATCCTTATAGGCTGGAAGTGTATTTGCAGGGCACAAAATGCTGAGAGTTAAATTATAATGATTTTCTTTTTTATTTATGAAACAATCTATTTAAAATGAAATATTTTTTATTTAAATTGTATGGAATAATTACAAACAATAATTAATAATAATTATTAATAAATGATGGAACATTTTAGTTAAAATAATGAACTTTATTCTACATTAAGAAAACAATTATATTATTAATTTTAAGAAGTTAAAAATGTAAATCAAATGTGTATTTGTTATTCGTCATATAACGCAATTAAAAAAATTTATTAAATGAAGAGTGTTACTAAAAATAATTTTAAAAACTTTTGCTATTATGCTAAGGAAAAGTAATCTCTAAAAACCAACCTTTTATATTGAGAAGCTTTAAATGAAAAATCTGCATTTTATAAAGGTCACGTCTTCTCTCAAGCAAGATTTAGTTGTGCTTTGAATATCCTCGAATAATATGCTTTATTATTTTTCTTTCTTTAAACCTGAGACAAAGCTCTTTCTTTAAAACTTTATTTCGTTAAAAAATGGTCACCTGACTGGTTAATAATATTATCGTCTGCTAACAGATTTAGAAAACACGACCTGTACAGCAATTTTTTTTAATCAGGTTATTCAATAAAAGTGCAATATTTTCGTAAACAGTTTTAGATTTATTTATTTTGTGGAGTGAAGTCACATCGACTGGATATATTATAGGTTGGATGTTTTGTATTTGCATGGCATAAAATATTGCAATTTAGGTTAAAATGATTTATTTAATTCAAATCACAATCTATTCGGAATGTAATATTTCTTATTTAAATTTCAATGATGAAAACTGAATATTAATTAATGGAATATCTTGGTCAAAATAATTAATTTTATTTAACATTAAGAAAACAATTAGTTTTATTTAACATTAAGAAAACAATTATATTATTATTTAGAAGCAGTTAAATTTGTAAATCAAATGTGTATTTGTTATTCGATAGGTAACAAAATTTTGAATTTTATTAAATAAATGGAGTTGATGGAGCCAAATAGCTCCAGCAGCTAAAAAAAAAAAAAAAAAAAAAAAAAAAAAAAAGGCCAATAAAAAGACCACTCAGGATTTTACGATCATATCACAAATCCTACAAACATTTATGGCTGGACAGAACAGAAAAAAAAAAGACACGTAAATTTATGATGAAAGTAATTTCAAATAGTCTCCCACGATGTAAAACGAAAAGGAGGGAGTCACAACAGAATGATCATACGAAGCATGGTAACTACCGTGATACGAAGGAAACCCTAGCCAATGATCTTCTGGCAAGGGGGGTCATCATAGGCAAGGATTCGACGCAAAAAAAAGGAGGAGTGATAATGACCCCAAAATTAGAATAAGAAAAAAATTAAAATGAGGCAGGTCAGGCGAACTTGTAAGAAAAAATCTTGGGAGAGATCAGAAGCTGCTAAGGATCCCTCCAGTGAAGTCCTAAAAAAATTTGTCTTTTGCCCAGGGGCGTAGCTTGAAATTTTTATTGGGGGGGGGGGGAGACCAAAATTTGGCGCCTTTTAATGTTTTGCCGCCCTTGAATTATTTGTAAACTTTTTAGGGGGAGGGAAGGTTAGTAATGCTACTTTTTATCTTTAGTTATTTATTCATGGTAATGACATCTATTTAGGTGATGTAAGTGATGCAGCCATGGTTGGATTTCGATTTTAAGAGTACTTGAAACTGTGCTGATAAAATATCTCTCCCAGCTCTTGTTTTTTCAAAGCTAAAAAGGCAATGTGGAATGTTTATAGAGAAATCGAATACTGGATCCTTAAATCCATGTTCCTGACATGATAAGAACAATTGTATTTGGAAGAGAAATAAAAATATAGAACTCAAAGTTAATTACAATAGAGTTATAGGGGTTTCAAAGCCGCACCTCCCGCCCGAAACTTGCTGGTCAATATAATGAATTTAGCCTTCAATTTTTAGGTGCGTTCGTAATTATGTAAATACGTAGCACCTATAATTGTCGTTCTGTCCATCCGTCTGTCTGTCTGTCCGCATATAACAACGCAAAGACTACCCAGCCGAATCTTTTGAAATTTAAAATATATAATTATTACATAATTTTGTCGAGTCATTTCAAATTTTATAAGAATCGGATGGATAGATTAATTACAGGCACGATCAAAAGTATTCCGTTACATTACGATCAATGGGGGAAAATGTTTCAAATGTATTTTAATCGTTTTAAATTTAAATTACATACTTATTACATAATTTTGTCAAGTCATTTAAAATATTTTGAAAATAGGATGCATAGATCAAATACAGGGACAATCAAAAGTACTCCGTTACATTACAGTCAATGGAAAAAAAAAAGTTTCAAATGCATTTTAATAACATTACACTCATTCGAACATAATAATATTGATATGCATCATAAAGTACATATTATAATATAGATTTTGCATAATCTGTTGTGCAAAGAACATTTGTTATTGATTTACAAGGACACACAAAATTATTCCATTACATAATGAGTATAGAGAGAACATTGTTTGGTGCGCATTTTAATTGTAATTAACTATTTACGATTTTATGAGATTGATATATGAGAGTGATATTTTTAAAACTTCATTATCGTACGAACGCACGCACCTCATTTGCTACGCTTCACGTGCAATTTCTAACTTGTTTGTGGTGAGATCCTCCGATATCGGGCCCACTACTATCACTTCTATCAATGTAAAAAAGGAATGTTAAACCTCTCGATGAACATTCGACTCTTTTCAAGGATGTAACGGTGGTATATATACCAAATATACTGAATATTCCAGTTTCTGTAAAATGAAATGACATATTTTTCCATTTATTATCTTAGTTCCCCAGATGTAAAGAAGAAATAAAATATTTTGCTACTTTCAAATGTAGTTTTAAGGCTCTATGGCCTGATAAAGATGTATTTTTTTTTTCTCGGAAATTATTGGAAGGATTTCTATATATATATGTATAGCAAAAAAAGATAAATGCTATAAAATTTTGTTTTTTAAATTTATCCGGCTTAAGAAAAAAAAAAATGCTATCAAAACATCACTTTCTTGACCCTTCTTCTAATTTTATTGCACCCACTTGGAACCCCATGTCTAAAGGATATTGCATTACTTGCTCACATTTCTTTTCAATCATTCTTTTATTCTTAACCTAATAGACATTTCATGTATTACCCATTTAAACAATTAAAGGGCAGCATAATGCAATTATAAATTGTTTATTTATGATTTAAATAAATAAAACATACAACAAATCACCGAATGTGTAATTTGGATTAAGCATTTATGTCATACTCATTTCTTATTTTATCAAAATATAGATTTTTAAGATTTTTTTTGCAATTAAATTTAATATAACAAAAGTAAGAAAAAATACAATTTAAAATGAATATATAATAATATTACAAAATGCTAATTGTAGCAGATTGTTTTAATTTTTCTATTTTTTAAAGTATTCCATTTCGTCACAGCTGAGGTTAGGTCCATTGTTTCTGCCAATGATTTTTCACATTTTAGTATCATTAAATTATTCAACCGTTCATCTGTCATTGTTGTTCGTAAGGAATGTTTAATGAGCTTAAGTTGACTGAAAGAACGTTCATTTGAACCAGCTGTTATTATAAATTTTATTATGCGAAAATTTTCTTTGAGTACTGAACGTAATTTTTTAGATTCCCCAATAACTTCATTTAATGTATTGAAGGTTCTACATCGGTCAAATAAAATGTCCATTTCAGCCTGTAAGGTACATTTATCTGGTTTTAAAACAGATGGAGGCATCATGGAAATCAGAGCTTCGACATTAGAAATTTCTAAATTTTTTTTGAGAGTGGAAAGTTAAAAATATCGAATATGGGTGTGGCGGAATCAACAACTGCTGTTATATTACACTTTAATGGCATAATTAAAGTATCCAGAACGCATTTGAATTCTTTTCGGTGAAATGTATGTAATTATAATGTAAAAGTTCCAAAAATCCCCATTTATCAAAAAATAGCGATCTGTTTAGGAAATAAATAATAAAAACCATTAAAACTTAAGTCACAGATGTCATATATGCAACACATTGGCGCGATTTTTTTTCTGACGCCAGTTTGGAAAAAACTCCGTTTTCAAATATCAGCTACATATATATTTTTTATTATTTTCAATTATTTTAAAAAGGAAATATTAATAAACTACAAAAGTTTAAATAATAATTATAAAGCAAAATAATTTATATCGATTTATAAAAGAAAGTATAAAGTAAATAAACAGTTTATTAATAAATAAACAACAATGGCCAGGTTACCATATGAGGAAAAAAATCGCCATTTTGTTGCACTCACGCAAATGTGGTGCGTATATGACATCTGTGCCAAAATTAAATTTAACGGAAAACTGAGAATGCTATTTGATTTTTTCCACTAATAATAGAAATGATAACAAATGAACTCACAACTGCGTCAGAAATATAAACATTGTACTTTAAGAACATGCTTAACTAAAGGAAAATATGTACATTTTTTACCTTCCACTGCATCATCATTTTTCATCCACTTTTTCATAAATTTCCATCCTTTATCCGCTTTATAACTCCTTTTTCTGTTTTGTTGCCTGTAGTAAGATCCTGACTTTTTGTTTTTATGTTTTATTTCAGTCAGATCACTCATGACTGAATTTCTTCTCTCTGGACGACTACGAAAGACAGCTTTTTATTTTTATTTTAAAAATTGAACGAAATAAATCTCTAGTTTTAAAAAGTCGCGCAATCAGCTTCAGTATGACAATCTGACAATACTGGATGCTGGACAACCAAGATGTGTGTAGATGACGCCCGGAAATTATCTAACCTACACACGGAAGGGCATAAGAAGGGAGTTAAAACAGTATCTAAAGGTCAGATGATCCTCTCGAGGACCACCAACCTTGGATTGGAGGGGAGAGCTTTTCTCCGAAAGATCAAGTTACATGTAGTGATCGAACAATGCCCATTTCCGGAATGTGTTCTTGTTTTCGCACTAGGGATAGCTCCTGGTAGTAATCTTAAAATGTCTCAAATGTAATGGATCTCCTATATATTTTTTGAAACCATAATTTATTTTCTTATAAATTTACTGTAATATTAGTTCCAAATCATGTTTCTGTTATCTGATTTTTTTTTCTTTTTTCTTTTTTTTGTGTAAATAAGAATGTCACATTAATAACAAAAATTTTAGGTGCCCAATGGCGCCCTTAAACATTCCATCGCGCCCTTTTTGAAACCCCTTATTTTAGGTTCCTGATTGCGCCCCTAAACCTACTGAGGCGCCCTACTACTAAAACATATTATACAATCATTCAAACGCACTACAATCACTTCAACGCTTAATTTCCCTTTCTATCTATTTCTAAGAGTGACCAACAACTACTATAAGAAAAAAATAACTGTATGTGCCGAAACTAGGTTTTTTTGCGCCCGGGACAAACATGGATTTTTGCGACCCCCCACCCCTCACATATATGCATTCTTAATAACTAACACACCAAAGAAAATCTTAATTTGGCGCCCTCTTCACCTTCTGTTCTGTTAACGCCCGGGGCACGTGCCCCCTCTGCCCCCCTCTAGTTTCGGCTCTGAACTGTATATCTATCCCGGAATTGATCACAAGTCTGTTTTCGAAATTTTTATTTCAGATGCATACATTTTCTTCGGGATAGGAGTGGGAGATAAAGGTATTAACAAGTTTAAAATTAAATGCCTTATTTATGTTTTGTAAGGGAAAAATAACTTACTTTGTAATTTTACATTTAAAATTAAGTCATTTTATAATTACTTTTAACCACTAACAAAGCTTTTTTTACGGGCGCCTAGCGGCGCCCTTAAACCTTCTTTATCGCCCTATTGCGTAAACATAATAGGGGGAGGCTCCCCCCCTCCCCCCCCTAAAGCTACGTCCCTGCTTTTGCCGCCAAGTATGTTCCTGAGATCGATAGAGTAGATGACCGGAATGTAAATCCCGATGGAGCATCCCGTAAAGAGCGTACCCTTCTGATAACAATTGTCCGGAAACGACAAGGAGTGGCCCTGAATGACAAGATGTCTCGGAAATAGTGCGAATATCATTAAACCTCCTGTATGCACCCTTCAAAACACTTCCCTCCTAATGCAAGGTATTTTGAAAAGGTGTTTTTTTCAAAAACACCTTTGGTCACTTTGCCTGAAATATTTTTCTTAAATTCATTAATGCGAAAAGAGAAACCAATCTCTTGCCTCTTGCCAGCCATAAGGATGAAATAAAAACATACATAAATTAGTTTGTATTCTGTTTATAATATATCTAATATATATAAATGATTGATCTAAGTGATCCATAAACGGACAGATTAATTCATAAGTATATAGATCAAACTGATGGAAATATTAGAAATCTGGGGAAGTAATTTTGTAAATATTTATGTTTTCTTTATTTTATGTTGTCATTGCTTTGTAAATACATTTTATGTTTATATGTTAAATTTATTATGATGTGTTATTTTGGCAGTATGTTTTCTTTCATAAATAGAATTGCGATATGAGCAAAAAAGGTTGATTTTTCTTCATAAGGTAAATTTTCCCCTAATAGACACAACGCAATTATAATTTTAGTAATTGATATAATTATATAACCATTTTATGCTTCTATCGTTCATAAATTTACCTAGAAGATCACAAACGATCCCCATTTTAACTTAATAGATATCAATTAAAATAGGTAAATCAGCCTAGAATGCTCTAATGGGTATTAGTGAGATATGAAAGAGGGGATAACGTTACCGGAGCTAACCAGAATTGTTTTTTTTTTCTTTTTAAAGGACTGGTGCAAATTTCTCTCCATCAGGAGTTGCTAAAAATAATTTAAAATACTTTCGCTATTGTGCTCAGGAAAAATAATCTCTAAAACTCAATCTTTTATATCGAGAAGCTTTAAATGAAAAATCTGCATTTTAAAAAGGTCAAGTCTTCTCCCACGCAAGATTTAGTTGTGCTTTGAATCTCTTCGAATAATATGCTTTATTATTTTTCTGCTTTATTCACGCACTGAAAAGCAGTAATTTAATCTGGTTATTCCATAAAAGCGCAATATTTAGGTAAAAAGTCTCAGATCTATTTATTTTCTGACGTGACAGCTAACCCGTAAGACATAGTGACGTCACTGCAACGTCGTTGGGAAGTCACATTGTGAGTTTGTGACCATCGATTGTCGATGTGACGTCACGTGACGTCGATGTGAGGTCACAATGACTAAAATGTGAAGTCGTTATGGCCGTTTTAGAGCTTTTTTGTGACGTCACATTGCGACCACTTTGTGACGTCACAATGTGACCAATTTGTGAAAAGTGTGTCATTTGTATATTTTCGTCATTTGACATTAAAATTGTGACGAAACAGTGACAAAAGTAACGGTATTTAAATTGCCAGAAACATGTTTTTTAAAGTAAATAACATGTTTTGAAGAATATTTGTAATTTTCCAGAAATTTTTAAGAAAGTCACATCTCAGTCACAATGTGACGTCACTGATTGGTGGCATTTTCGTCACAGATGTGATGTGACCATGCATGCTATGAGGGAAGTCACCTCAGCTAGCTACATTATAGGCTGGAAGTGTTGAAATTGCATGGCATAAAGTTTTGGTGGATATAGACATGGCATATAGAATAAAATGATTTTTTTTAATTTATAACACAATCCCTAGTAGCAAACCAATATTGGTCCAACATTGCGCCAATATTTCATTTATTGTAAATAGTGCTAATAAAATGCCAATATTGATTGTAAATTCGCATTTCGATGGAACTATTTCTAATGAATTCCCAATATTGTACAAATGTTGGCATTACATTGGAAATATTTCCAATGAATTCCCAATGTTGTACAAATGTTGGTATGACGTTGGAAATATTTCCAATGAATTCCCAATGTTGTACAAATGTTGGTATTACGTTGGAAATATTTGGAATGAAGCCCAATATTTAACCAATATTGGCGTTTTATTGGCAATATTTCCAATGAAAACCGAATATTGGCATAATATTGGCTGCAAATATTGGCTAAATAAAGTAAAAATGTAAACACCGCAATATCGGAGCAATATTTCATGCCAGTATTGCGACAGTGTACCAATATTGCTAAAAAATGTAGCCAATAATGGCCCAATATTGTTTGACTACTGGTGATCTATTTAAAATATATTTTTTATTTAAATTTCATGAAATAGTCACAAATAATAATTAATAATAATACTTAATAAATAATGGAATATTTTAGTTAAAATAATTAACATTATTCTACATTAAGAAAACAATTATATTATTAATTTTAAACAGTTAAATAAGTAAATCAAATGTTTATTTGTTAATCGTTATATAACAGAATTTGAAAATTTTATTAAATGAAGACAGTTACTAAAAACAATTAAAAAACTTTTGCTACTGTGCTCATTGAAAGTAATCTCTAAAAATCAATCTTTTATATTGAGACTCTTTATGAAAAATCTGCATTTTAAAAAGATCACGTCTTTTCTCACCCAAAATTTCAGTGTTCTTTGAATCTTTTCGAATAATATGCTTTATTATTTTTCTTTCTTTAAACCTGAGACAAAAGACCTTCTTTAAAATTTTATTTCAGTAAGAAAGATCGCTTGACGGGTTAATAATATTATCATCTGCTATATCATTTAGAAATCACGCCCTGGAAAGCGGTATCTTAATCTGATTATTCAATAAAAGTGCATTTATTTTTGCAAAAAGTTTTGGATTTATTTTTTTTGTGGCATGAAGTCACATCGACTGGATATATTTTAGGTTGGATGTTGTGTATTTGCATGGCATAAAATATTAAAATTTAGGTTAAAATGAATATTTAAAAAAAATTCAAATCACAGTCTATTCAAGATGTAATATTTCTTATTTAAGTTTCAATGATGAAAACTAAATATTAAATAATGGAATATTTTGCTCAAAATCATTCATTTTAATTAACATTAAGAAAACAATTTTATTATTAATTTTAAACAGTTAAATGTATAAATCAAATGTGTACTTGTTATTCGTTATATTACAGAATTTAAAAATTTTATTAAATGAAGACAGCTACTAAAAACAATTGAAAAACTTTCGCTATTGTGCTCATTGAAAGTAATCTCTAAAAATCAATCTTTTATACTGAGACGCTTTATGAAAAATCTCCATTTTAAAAAGGTCACGTCTTCTCTCACCCAAAATTTCAGTGTTCTTTGAATCTCTTCGAATGATATGCTTTATTATTTTTCTTTCTTTAAACCTGAGACAAAAATATTTCTTTAAAATTTTATTTCATTAAGAAAGATCGCTTGACTGGTTAATAATAGTATCATCGGCTATATCATTTAGAAATCACGCCCTGGAAAGCAATATTATAATCTGGTTATTCAATAAAAGTGCATTTATTTATGTAAAAAAATTTGGATTTATTTATTTTGTGGCGTGAAGTCTCATCGACTGGATATATTTTAGGTTGGATGTTGTGTATTTGCATGGCATAAAATATTAAAATTTAGGTTAAAATGAATATTTAAAAAAAAATTCAAATCACAGTCTATTCAAAATGTAACATTTCTTATTTAAGTTTCAATGATGAAAATTGAATATTAAATAATGGAATATTTTGCTCAAAATCATTCATTTTATTCAACATTAAGAAAACAATTATATTATTAATTTTAAACAGTTAAATGTGTATTTGTTATTCGTTATATAACAAAATTAAAAAAATTTATTAAATGAAGGGAGTTACTAAAAATAATTTTAAAATCTTTCGCTATTATGCCCAGGAAAAGTAATCTCTAAAAAGTCAATCTTTTATATTGAGAAGCTTTAAATGAAAAATCTGCATTTTAAAAAGGTCATGTCTTGTCTTACGCAAGATTTCGTTGTTCTTTGAATCTCTTCGAATAGTATGCTTTATTATTTTTCTTTCTTCAAACCTGAGACAAAAGTCCTTCTTTAAAATTTTATTTCGTTAAGAATGGTCGCATGACTGGTTAATAATATTACCGTCTGCTATCTGATTCAGAAATCACGCCCTGGAAAGCAGTATTTTAATCTGGTTATTCAATAAAAGTGCATTGTTTATGTAAAAAGTTTCAGATTTATTTATTTTGTTTCCTCGCAGTTAAGTCACATTGGTTAGCAATAATATAAGTTGAATGCATTGTATTTGTAAGCATAAAGTATAGGTAATTGATGTATTTTCGCTTATATAATTAAAATATTTGTACACTTATAGAAATAAATTGTATATGAATGCATATTAAATTAAATTACATAATTGTTTTTAAAAATTAACTTTAAGTACGTAAACTAGCATAATTTAATAAAAAATGAAGAATTAAAAATTAATTAACTTTTTTATATTTCTGGATTGCATACTTAATAAACAAGATTTAATAAATGGATATAATGGAAGTGCATCAAAACTTGATATGTATTTTTTGTTCTTTAAAATTAAATGTTTGGATTTCATTCTTCATGTACCAAAATTTTAAAATGGTACTAAATTTTGGTTGTTACCAAAAATAATTTAAAAATCTTTCGCTACTATGCTCAGGGAAAGTAATCTCCAAAAATCAATCTTTTATATTGAGAAGCTTTAAATGAAAAATCTGCATTTTAAAAAGGCCACGTTTCCCCTCATGCAAGATTTGGTTGTTCTTTGAATCTCTTCGAATAATATGTGTTTATTATTTTACTTTCGTTAAACCTGGGACATAACTCCTTCTTTAAAATTCTGTTTCGTTACAATGATCGCTTGACTGGTTAATAATAATATCGTATGTTATCAGATTTAGAAATCACGCCCTGGAAAGCAGTATTTTAATCTGGTTATTCAATAAAAGTGCAATATTTATGTAAATAAGTTATTTTGTGACGTGACAGCTATGTCACATCTGTTAGCTATATTATAAGTTGAATGCGCTGTATTTGCATGACATAATATATTGCGATTTAGATTAAAACGAAATTTTTTATTGTTATTATTTACATCACAATCTATTCAAAATGCAAGATTTTTAATTTAGATTTCATAGATGAAATCAGATTATTAAATAACGGAATATTTTGGTTAAAATAACTAACTTTATTTTAAATTACGAAAACAATTGTATTTTTAATTTTAAGCAGTTAAGTAAATAAATTAAATTAATTAATTAAAAGACTTTTTTAAATCACCATAAAATGAAAAATTAAGCCGGACGCGTTTCGAGCTACAACAATAACAACTCGTCATCAGCTATACCCAACACGTGTCCTTAAGGTACAGAGTCGAGATCGACTCCTGTCTAGCATGTCTGCCTCCTCTCTTTCTCTGTCTGCATCGGGTCTCTCGACTCTGTGCCTTACGGACACATGTTGGGTTTAGCTGATGACGAGCTGATTTTGTTACAGCTCGAAACGCGTCCTGCTTAAATTTATTTTTATGGTGATTTTAGTTTATTTATTAATTTATCACCAGTTATTACGGTGTTTTTTCACTACGTAAATTAAATGCGTATTTGTTATTCTTTATGTAACAAAATTTCAGTATTTTATAAAATGGAAAAAGTTACTAAAATTGATTTTAAAAAAATTCACTATATGCACAGCGAAAATAATCTCTAAAAGGAATATTTTATATAAAGAACCTTTAAATGAAAAATCTGCATTTTTAAAAGTCACGTCTTTCCTCACGGAAGATTTCGGTGTTCTTTGAATTTCTTTGAATAATATGCTTTTTTTTTTCTTTTCTTAAACCTGAGAAAAAAGTCTTTCTTTAAAATTTAATTTAGTTAAGAATGGTCGCTTGACAGATTAATAATATTATCGTCTGCTATCTGATTTAGAAATCACGTCCTGGAGAGTAGTATTTTGATCTGGTTATTCCATAAAAGTGCAACATTTATTTAAAAAGATTTAGATTTATTTATTTTGTAACGTGACAAAGTCACGTCTTTTATCTATATCACATATTAGATGTGTCGTCTTTCCATGATACAAAATATTGCGATTTTGGTGAGAAAAATAACATCTTTTTAGGTGCGTTCGTAATTATATAATACGTAGCACCTATAGTTGTCGTTCAGTCCGTCCGTCTGTCCGTCCGTCTGTCCGTCCGTCTGTCCGTCCGTCTGTCCGTCCGCATATAACAACGCAAAAACTACCCAACCGAATCGTTTGAAATTTAAAATACATAATTATTACATAATTTTGTCGAGTCATTTCAAATTTTATGAAAATCGGATGCATAGATCAATTACAGGGGCAATCAAAAGTATTCCATTACATTACGGTCAATGGGGAAAAAAGTTTCAAATGCATTTTAATCGTTTGAAATTTAAAATACGCAATTATTACATAATTCTGTCGAGTTATTTCAAATATTTTGATAATCGTGTGCATAGATCAATTACAGGGGCAATCAAAAGTATTCAATTACATTATGGTCAATTAGGAAAAAGTTTCAAATATATTCTATACGTTTGAAATTTAAAATACATAATTATTACATAATTTTGTCGAGTTATTTCAAATTATATGAAAATCGGATGCATAGATCAATTACAGGGGCAATCAAAAGTATTCCATTACATTACGGTCAATGGGGAAAAAAGTTTCAAATGCATTTTAATCGTTTGAAATTTATAATACGCAATTATTACATAATTCTGTCGAGTTATTTCAAATATTTTGATAATCGTGTGCATAGATCAATTACAGGGGCAATCAAAAGTATTCAATTACATTATGGTCAATTAGGAAAAAGTTTCAAATATATTCTATACGTTTGAAATTTAAAATACATAATTATTACATAATTTTGTCGAGTTATTTCAAATTATATGAAAATCGGATGCATAGATCAATTACAGGGGAAATCAAAAGTATTCCATTACATTACGGTCAATGGGGAAAAAAGTTTCAAATGCATTTTAATCGTTTGAAATTTATAATACGCAATTATTACATAATTCTGTCGAGTTATTTCAAATATTTTGATAATCGTGTGCATAGATCAATTACAGGCGCAATCAAAATTATTCAGTTACATTATGGTCAATTAGGAAAAAGTTTCAAATATATTCTATACGTTTGAAATTTAAACTACATAATTATTACATAATTTTGTCGAGTTATTTCAAATTTTATGAAAATCGGATTTATAGATCAATTATAGGGACACTCAAAAGTATTCCGTTACATTACGGTCAATGGGAAAAATGTTTCAAATGCATTTTAATCGTGTTACACTCATACGAACTTAATAAAATTTATATGCAACTATAAAGTACATATTATAATATACATCATACATAATTTGTGGTGCAAAGAACATTTGTTATTGATTTACAAGGCCACACAAAAGTATTACATTATATAATGGTATAGGAAGAACATTGTTTGATGAGCGTTTTAATTGTAATTCACTATTTACAATTTTATGAGATTGACATATGAAAGTAATATTTTTAAAACTTCGTTATCGTACGAACGCACCTAATTTGCTACGCTTCACGTGCAATTTCCAACTTGTTTTTATTATTATTAAATAAAAAAATTATATGACAATTCATTCAAAACATAACACTTTTTAATTAAATTTTAATGATGAAAAACTGAATATTACAAAATTATGTATGTTGTTTAAAAGTATTTAATTTTATTTTACATTTAAAAAACAGTTATATTATAAACTGTTGTAATTTTCCAAATGGATGAAATAAGTCCGGGCCAGGTTTCGAACCAGGCCACGGAAAAGTCACCAATGCTTTTCCATCTGAGCCATCCCGGACAAACAGTGGGGGACTAATTCGCACAAAAAACCTTCCCTCACCGGAACTTTTTTCACTAACTTGGAAATTTTTTTATCATTCGTTTGTTATTGCATTTGTTATCATTCGTTTATAGAATAATCGTGTATAAATTAATCGAATAATCATGTTATAAATTAATCAATTATGTTATTATTAAAAGAAGAAAATTAATTTTAGATAAAAAAAAATGAAAAAAAAGATATCTTATTTAATTAGGTAAATGAAAAATATTTACATTAAATTAATTATAAACTATGGGTGGCTCAAGTTGAAATACTCCCTGAAATTATGCACTTTATAATGTAAAAATTTACTTATGTAAATTTATTAATGTAAAAAAACAATAAGTAGTTTATCGTAATTTAAGAATAGCATTGCATAACAGCGCATTGGTATGGCATTAGATATTGTAATTTTCCTTTAATAGAAAATTAATATTGTGTTTAAAACTCCTTTTAATTAAAGTATACTACATTTTATTGATGTTTTAATGAGGAAAAAATATAATATTGATCAAAATCCTCTATGTTAAGATATATATCTATACATATATTTAATAACTCAATTGCAACATCTAATTTTATTGCAGAAAATATATTTAAAAAATGATTACCTCACTATAAAATTTAAACTTCGAAATTTCGAGAATTTATATAATATTACCGGATCCTTACGAATTGTTGATGCTCGTTTCAGCTCGTGGGAGAGGGGGGGAAGAATTATTGCTAGAGTAAATGGTAAATCTATGATTTTAAACGTTTATGACTTCTTTCACGCAAGATTCCGCTGTGTTTTGTGTCTGTTGTTTCCGTTGTGCTTTGTCGAATAACAACAGGCGTTATTCTTTTTTCTCAAGGGCCTCCGAGACCGAGTGGTCAAAGCACCACGCAGCTAATCGCATACGAGCGTAGGAGGTTGGGGGTTCGAATCCCGCTGGATCCATTACACGCACTTTTTGTTTGGAACTCCCGGTTGTATAACTCTTGTGTTGTAAAATTTCCTTGTGCTATCTAGTCCCTGTAAAATTGACGATGATTTATTAGCATGCTTCATGCCGAGCACACAAATCAGATTTATGCTGTTCAATAAACAAAGAAACAATTCTTTTTCTTAGTTCAAGAATGAAAAAAAAAAGGTCTTTAAATTTATATTTCGTTGAGACAGCTGCACGAATGGTTAATAATATTATCGTCAGCTATCTTATTTAGAAAACACGCCCTGCAAATGAGGATTTTAAATTGATTATTCAATAAAAGTGCAATATTTATGTAAAAAGTGTGAGATTTATTTATTTTGTGACGTGACAGTGAAATCACATCGACCGAGTATATTATAGGTTGGATGTGTTGATATTATACGTCAAAAGGTATTGTGGTTTTGAATAAAAATAACACTTTTTTCCAAACAACCATCCATTAAAAATAAAATTTTTTTCATTTTGATTTTTGGGGATGCAGAACACAAAAATCTTTACATTTTTAAAAGTAACTTTATAGTATTAAAACATTCTCTGTTTTTTTTTTTTTTTTTTTGTGTGTGTGTGTGTGTATGTGTGTGCTTAAAATGACGTTTAAATAATGTTTCTATCTTAGTTAGAAAGAGAAATAATATTTTTTTCTTTTTGATTTGTTTTACAAATCTAGCTTTTGACCAATGGCTGCCATGGAAATGACTTGTGAAAATTCGTTTTTCTTTATGATGGAGTTTTTTCACAATTTCCGGGATATAAATTTTTATAACTCAAGATCCGTTAAAGATAAATTCTTCAAACTTGCAACAGATCTTTTTTATTTATTTTACTTTAATTATGTTTCTGCAAATTTGTTAAAAGAAAATTTGATTCAGCAAATTTGTAAATTTCAGCAAATTCATCTATATAATTTAGGAGGAGTTATTCCCCTCTTTTATACTTAACCATTAAACTTTCAAACTATTCAGAGATTCGACTTACCAGAAAGAACCTACGTCCAAAATTTAAAGCAATTTGGATAATTCTATTCAAAAACCCATTTATCAAATTGGGTTTTTATGCAGTTGACATGGGACACGTGACAAATCGCCCGTGTCCCCTTTATACTTAACAAAAGAACCCCACAGCTAATTAGGGAATCAGTTTATCACTATGAACTTATATCCAAAAATTGAGGTAAATTGGGAATGCTGCAAGAAAAACCATGTGCCTAAATTAAGATGGGATAGTCCCACCGATCTCCTATTTATACTTATCCAATGAATTCCCACGTCCAAAATTTTAAGTAAATCGGCAAATTCCGCGTGAAAAATTTATTAACCTAAATTAAGGGGGGTTACCTCCCATTTTCCCCTTCTTAGACTTATCCAATGAACTCGCAAATCTAATCTTTCAGACTTTGATAGCCTGTGAATTGAATACTCAAAAAAAGACGTCATTTTGAAGCATTTATGATGAAACTTTAAGCTTTCAGATTTAAAGTATAAGATCTCTTTCCATAATGAATTTTACCTCTACAAAAAAAATGCCTTTTTAAGAATTCCTAAAACATTTTCAATTTAAAAAATGTATTTATTATATTTCAGTTGTAATGAGAAAAATGAAATGTATAAAAATATAATCATCATCATCATCATTTTATCTTTCTTTTTGTCTTATTCTGTGACTAATTAAGTTTTTGTATAAAACATTTTTATGTAATTAAGTTAATTTTCAAATTTACTGCAGCAAATGTATTTTATCTAAATAAAAAATTAAAATTTCAAAAAATTGAGAACTAATGTAGATTATCGGATCCTGAGGAATAATTTCTAATAGTTTTAGCTCGTGGATTGACATATTTATTTTATTTGTAGTATACGAGATACATGCACTTTACACAGCACAATGAAATTCATATTAATATATATTTACATGTTTTATGAAAATCTTTCAAGAATCATTCCTCCGTTATTATTTTATACGAATTTTGAATTTATATTTAGTTTACATTTGAACAATTTGCATTTCTATGAGTCTTTTATCCATCAGCTGCAGGTGCTGTGATTGGAAAGTAAGTAAACATTGTTATTTGGTTATTAAGATAACATAAAATACTTGTCCAAATTGTTAATTATCCTAATTAAATGAAAAGGTAAAAGAAATATATATAATATAACCATTCGCTAAATCAATGAAAATTTTCGAATGTAAATTTAAGAAGAATCAAGATGGAGAATTTGGGGGCTAAGCATTTCTGAATAAATGTGCTTCATTACCTAAAAAAAATTAAGAATAAAGAGCTCATTGGAATTAAAGAATACCACTGTATAATAATGAGTTTAATTTAAAGTTTTTAATTTCTGGATCCTACAGTATATTTTTTATTGTCATAAATATATATGTAATTTAAATACTTTAAAGTGCGGTTTGTAGGAAGTTCAATGTTAAATGTAATAATAAATGATTTTTTTAGTTTAACGTGAAAAACAAAACAATTAACTGTAATTTTGAATGCAATTAATATAGCTTGATTTGCATTTTTTAAAAACTCAATCGAACTGATTGGTAAAGTACGAATTAAATATTTCCTACTGAGCGAAAAATTGCTCAGGCCGGGAATCGAACCCAGTTACTCGGCTTACAACACCAATGGTTTACCGTTTAAGCTAACTTAAGTTAACCAGTTAGCTTAAACGGTAAAACATTGGCCTTCTAAGCTCAGTATCTGGATTCGATTCCGGGCTGGGCAATTTTACGCTCAGTTCGAAATATTTAATATATTATGAATTTAAAGAAATTACGATAAATATGAGCCAAAATTTTTGAAGACCCTTTAGAGCTTCATTTTCTATCATTTTAGTGTTTTCTTTAACTTTCTTCCTCGCCTCTGAGAAAGTTTAATCCTGTCATGAAGATCATTTCCTGTTTAATATGATATAGAAATGTAACACAAAGCTTAGAAAAACTCTTTTTATGTTTGATTACTGTATTTTTAGATTATATTGAACGCATAGAATTTTTTTTTTAATCCCCTAAGTTTTTGGCACATAATATTCCATTCTTCAGGTTTCACTGCAATATAGCCCATAATGAAAGTAATACAATGCTGTTTATTTAATGGTTTATTAAGAAATTGAACAATGATTTATACACTCTAAGATTATTTTTTTCATAACTAAGATATTTTGGGAAATGTTGAAAGAATCACATTTTCAACACTTAGAATAAAGTGAAGGGAATACAACTTTAAAATCCTACTCTTTAGCAAGATTGTCAATGGGTTTCAAAAATGCTTGCAAAACAATTTAAAATAAGGTAGCTATTATTAAATTAGAGAAGTGTCTAAAGAACTGTAGCGGAAATCTAAAAGATAAAACTTAATTGAAATTATGCAACGTGTCTGCAGAAATTTTTTAGTTCTAGGAAACATTAAAATAGTTAGAATTTTTAGCAAAAAGATAAAAGCTGTCTCATTTAAATTAATAATTCTAAGCATACAGAAGAATGTTGAAATCTCCCTTTCTTTTAAAAAAGACTTTATTTATAGAGTTGTAACTGCGTAACTTTTGATCTTATTAAAAACAATGTTTTACTATTGCACTTAGGCACTTTAGGATCTTAGGTATTTTTTTTCCATTGGAATGTAGTTAATAATACATGTACCGCACTGAATATTATTTTACCTTAACAATTATTTTTTTTACCTGCCAGATCTAAATGTAATAGCATAGCATGTCTATACATTTATTATTTGGACATTATTTTTATTTCAGCCATTTAGTAATAATAATAAGAGACTCCTTCATTAGCATTAAATTTTTAACGTTTCTTTTATTTAAAACGAATTTTAATATTTAAATTTAAACTAGGGACTACATTTACGTACTAATAATGTGTAATAAACAATAAATAATGTTACTAGAAAGATTTTGTATCTATATGATACCGTTTAAAAACGGCATTTTAAAATGTCTTTCAAAATACGTGCCTCGATTATTGTTCATTGGAAAATATATAAAATAACTCCACTCGCTATGCTTGAGTAATGAAATATTCGTTATATATATTATATATATATATTCGTTATATATATATGTTATATATATTATTATTATTCGTTATATATATATATATGTTATATATATTCGTTAATATATAAACTTGATTTCACATATAGTTGTAATCTTTGAGAGTATCAATCATTCTTCAATGCATCGAAAATTAATTAAATCTATAGAATTATATTATCTTAAATATTGCTTAAACTGCAGTGAAATCTGGAGCTTATGAATGTAACATTATGTTCAAAACACTTAGATGTTTAAACTTCAGAAAACCTTGAAAAATCAAAAAACTTATTTTGGATAATTTTTGTTTTTAATTTTAATAGTTTAAAAATAATTTTCCCCTTAAATTTAAGGAAAATGCGATGCTGAAAGGATCAAACCCTTAACGTAATATATATATATATATTTAAAAATAATTTTTTTTTCAAATTTCAGAATTTTGTATGTAATATTTTAAAATCTAACCTCATATTCATGCCTATAGCCTTTTGTTCATAAAATAATTCATTAACCCTTTATTTACCGCATTATGAATTCAAATACGCAAATTGTTTAAACTAAATTAAAAGACCTATATAATTATTTAATAAATATTTAAAGGATTTGGATTAAATTGAAGGATTTAGACGGATTAATTAAATTTGAATTTACAGGGTTTGTGCAATTTTTATAACCTCACTCAAATCTGCTATTTTTAATTGTTTTCTAACTATTTTGTAGAATTATAAAATGTACCAATATGTTGTTCTTACAATATAAATATAGAAATATTTCCGTATTGAAAAATCCCCATCCTCCTCCTTCAGCGCCAAGAGAGCTGAAAAGATGCAAAGGCAAAAGAAATCATAAATTTAAAAATATTTTTGTTTTGTGAAACTAATAATGATTTTGGAACAAGATAAAGTAATGTATCTGTAACTCATTCTAAACAGTATTACAACTAACTGACGTATTAAAAGAATTTTATAATAAGTTATTTTAACGGTACTTATAAGCAGTGTTCTCGCTGTCGCTCGCCAATGCGCCAAATTGCGACTAAATTCTTCATTTGGCGAATAATCAAACGATTAGATTCGCCAAATTGCTAGTTCTCAATTTTTGCTTTTTCTTTCTTTTCTTTTTCGTCTTTCATACATATGCATACACGTATAGTTTTAATATATTTTTAGCGGATGGTGGAAATTAGATTAATAGCAATCGTTGTCGCAGTTATAAACACTTTGGTTGTTTTAAAACATATTGAAAAAAAGGGGGATACATTAAAGGATTAAAAATGATTTCTTTAGTGCTACACGGCGAATCTATTTTGCTAATACTTTTTTCATCTGGCGAATGTTTTTTATTTTTAACTAGCCAAATTACTAACTTCGGTCAAATGTCAGCGAGAACACTGCTTATAAGTACCGTCGTTAGATAATGGGTTAAACTTATTTTTCCTTTGGCATGTTCTAAAAGTTAAGTTCTGAAGATTGTTTTCAGATATCCCTGGTCGAAAATAATCATGACAATAGCAATTTCTGAAATATTTCATTTGTAATTTTTTAAGAGTTAAAATTATTCATGTTAACTATTTGTTTGAAATATTTATGTTAATAGTTTTTAAAAGGTTCTTTTTTAAACCAATATTTTGTCAGAACTTTAGCTTGATTTTATCTTATGGAATTTTCAGAAATTAATACTTACATGCAAACGAAATGAAATGTGTAACGCATTAGGAAAACATAATAGATGTTTAAAAGTAATTTTCTCAAGGTTATTCTTAGCCATTGCTGATCGAAAATATTCGTGACAATAGTATTTTCTGAAATGTCTCACTTGTAATTATTTAAGAGTTAAAATTATTTATGTTATCATATAGACTTTAGCAATTGCACATTTATCATACATGCAAAAGTTTAATTAAAATGTCATACAAATGAAAATAAATGTGCAAAGTGTTAGGAAAACTTACATATATACTTAAAAGTAATGTTTTGAAAGTAATTCTCATCTATACCTGATCTAAAATAATCGTGAAAATAACAATTTATGAAATATTTCACGAGTAATTATTTAAAGTTAAAATTATTTACGTTAACACACAGATTTCAGCAACTGGATTCTAACAGGCATTAAATAATTTAATTAAAAAATTTAAGATTAATGCTTAAACATTAATAATTTTTAGTTCAGTTTAAAATTTATTTTAATTGCATTATTTTACAAATAATAACTTTAATTAAATATAAATTACATATACACTATTATCCGTAATATTATTATGTCAATAGATACTATATGAGAATTAGCTTTAAATAAACCTTATTAATTGATACATTTCATTTTAGAGTAAAGTAAAATATTACACAAAAAAATATACACCATATAAATCAATCCAAATCCATCTGAATTTATTTTCGAGCATTAACATAGCTATCATTTTTACTTAAACAACCACATAAATTTTCACAAGCTATATCATCGCGACTAGATTCATCGTGAGTGTTTCAACCCATTTAACTGTTTCAAGAATCCTTGAAACGTTACATCACAAAATCTATGGCAATATCTCTGTATAATGATTTTTTTCCATTAGCTACATAACACTTGTTAAAAGATTTTCAGAAGTTGAGTGTTTCAGTTATGTAAGTTTGGTGTCTTTAAAAAAAAGTTTAGGAAAATACTACACACAGTTTAAAATAAAATATCTTTAAATAAGTTAAATTATTTTGCGGTTTTATCTGATAAAACACGTTTAATAATGTATAATAGTAAACTTCTTTTATACGGATAAATTGGTTTTAAAATATACGGTACTGTTTCAAGTATTAAAGCAAGATTAAATTTCCTTTTGACACATAGATGCATTAATAAAAAAAAAATTCGCCGTAATTGTTATTAATTATTTCCGATATCTTATGATATCTAACTGTTCCCTTTTCTTATTATATCTTACATATTTATTAGATTCCGTACCGTTAATCTCTCTTTTTTATTTTATTTTATTTAAAAAAATCTTAATCTGTGAAAGCAAGACTTTCCCTAAAATTCCATTGATTACTTTTATTCTTTTATTAGTTGTATAAGACCTTTTTATGCACGTTCTAAAAAATTTTTTGATTATAAACAATTTCACGCGAAGCGATTCATTCATTATTCCAATTCAACAGAGAGAACTTGTTTCTTTTTCGTCGGTTTTAAACTTTCGTATTGGTTAAAGACATAATTTCTAGTTAGATTATTGGGAAGATAGAAATTAGCCGTAAAATCCTGTATCCGTGCGCACGTTAGTATATAACGAAATTTTGTTGACTTTGGAAGCAGAATTCCACATTTTCCATGTAGTCCAGTCAAATGGTAAAAAATGATTACAAAAATTAGGGTAGAGCTAATTTTTTAATATGTTGTATGGGTAAGTACTATGACTAATTTCCACAAGTTTGCCAACAAAATTTTTTGCCGCTGGCGCCGCCATCTTGGAAAAACCTCTAATTTATCGGACTTTTTTTAGTTTTTACAAAATATTTGCTGAAATATTCGTCTAACAAAAATGTTTTTAAACTTTTTTACAAAGTGGACTAAATTTGCTACAGTTTGAGTACAATTGGATTTTTATACCTTTAACAGTTGGTGAGTTATAGCTCATCAAAGTAAGGCAAAATTTTTCAAAAAAAACAAAATTCGAGAATTTTCGGGTAATTTTTACACATAACTTTAAAATTGCGA
Organism: Maratus speculifer; assembly: GCA_964019185.1. Taxonomy (NCBI): domain Eukaryota; kingdom Metazoa; phylum Arthropoda; class Arachnida; order Araneae; family Salticidae; genus Maratus; species Maratus speculifer. Next base: position 368,366,626 of record OZ025291.1, read on the forward strand.
GTCCTATGATAGAAAACTATTTATAACTTTCACACAAGAGTTAATTTGTACAATTTGACTATCGATTAGTTTCCGTGTGTTAAAAATATCACGAAATAGAAAGTTTTAGAAAATATTGTTTTCGCCAAATGCATCCCTCAAATATTAATTTTTTTTCATATTTATTTAAGTGAGGATCAATAACAGAATTAAAAAGTAGTTATGTGTACCTTAATGATTTTATTTACACATTTAAACACAATTTATAAAAAAAATTACATAAAGTTTATAATGTCACTTACGATTTTTGGTGCTTAGAAGGGCCTGGGCGATCGATAGCGGAATTTTCATCGTCATTTTCTACTGATGTGCCAATGGTTATAGAGTTGAGTGAAATATTTTCAGTATCTTCGTTCTCATCTTCTCGCAGCATGTCGATGGGTTCCATATCGTCTTCTTCCTCCAAGTCAGAGGCTAAGAAAATTTCAGGTGTATTTTCACAGGACTGGCCATTGCAATGCTTGCAAATATTTGTGCAGTTCAGTCCTGCTTTTCGACACCCATATGCTTTCAAACATCCTTTTTTGCAAGCGCAGAAGATTGTGTGGAGGATCGAATCTGGAGCTGCGTCATTGTTTGCTTTTATGGGAAAGAGACCCATTGAAGTGTTCACCCAACCCCATATCAGTAGATCATTTTTTCCCTAACCATGATTGAACTTGGAGATATGTACGCATCATATGCAGTTGAGCAGCATCTCTTGTTGGAGGGAACCTAGCTAGGTTGAATTTCGTCCTGGAAGCAGATTTTATGAACATGCAGTACAGAAGCTCATCGATGTTTTGTATTGTCAGGTCACCTCCATACAATCGAATCAGGAAATGTTTGCCCACTTATTCCAATTCTTCCAACGTTGCATTGGGGTTCAAAAAAGATGTTGTCTTTTCTTCAAGTTCAAGATGATTTACAACCAGCGAACAAAACTGGTTTTTCCCGTGGCCAAAAAGTGCTGAGGTGGTATCACACCCACTGAAAGCGTGGAAGAACAGTGGGATTTTGGAAAAGCTGTAGCGAAACGAATTAGCTGAGTAAAATATATCAGGAGTTTTACCTCTTCCGCACTTTTGAAAGAACACGTTATTTTTGTAAGGCGATTGTAATGCTGTGAGGAGTACAAGTAGATCAATATCCTCTCCGACTATGAAAACATTATCATACAGATATGCTTTTGAAATCACAGTGTTGACAATTAATATATCAGCATCTTCAACTGCCTGTTGCACATATATTACAGCTTTTTCTAATAAATCTTTCAAAAAATCAATGAAGTGTTTCTTGTTATTGTTATTGGCAAGAAATTTTTCTTGTGTGCTTTGAAATATAGTGGTCCTGTCGAAGATGATGTCCGGAGTAGAATGAGTAGATCTACGAAATCGTTCACAGTTTTTGGTGAATTTTTGATCAGCGCTTAAAGGGTAACCATCAAAGATTACAGAAACGTTCATACCGTAATGGGTTCGCAAATATTTTATGTAGCTATCTCCTATAGCCATGAATGTAGTATGTCTACGCCACACTACTTCATGTAAAATATGACCGCCATCAACAACAACATATTTACTTCCATCGGAAATGTCTTCTTTCTTCAATGGAATAAATGAATCATAAAATGATGATTTGGTCCCCTTACGCATACCTGTACCTGAAAATAATGACATGGGGTAAAGAGATAGCTCGAACTTGAAGAATTTCTTCAAATCTTCATCAGATTGTTTGGAAATGCACAACCAGTGAAATATTGTGAGGGGATCTATAATTAGCTTATCGTTTCCAATTTTTACGATATTACTGGTGCCCGCGAGGGTGACTACCTTCTTCTTGCGTTGAAATTTGACATTTTGAAAGTTATTGCCGACAATTCTTGCTAATCCATCTTTTCCAATCTGTTCGGACAGGTGGCAGTTTACTTCTTCGCCTCCAATGATTCCTGAATAAATGGACATTATTGCATCATTTTGAGGGAATGGATAGCGTTGAAAAAAACACATATAGAGTTTTGCAGCATCTTCTGTATCTCGGGCAATACGAGCAGGCTTCATGTCTATGTGTTGTTCAGTGCTGGCTGACGTGATACCACAGTATTTCTCAATTTCAGAACAAATACTTTGGAGGTACACCATCCCCAGAGTCCAGCGAGTAAGCACAGCTTCTGTAATTCCTCGACCTGTTTTCAGCCCTCCAGATGTTTTCATCATTCTCATCAGGGTCTGTTCTATGGTCTGATCGGTCCATTTACCAGACCAAAATGTTTCTGTTCTCCGGACGGTAAAGCATCCACGGGTCGTAAAGGCCTTTTAAATATTTACTTTAATAGTTTTTTCTTTTTTTCTCCTTTTTTTTCTAACGATTTTTATATACCTACTGCCTACAGTTTTTATGAGGGCAAGCATAAACTAACGTTTTAAGAGTGGAGGATGAAAAGAGTCGCTATTTAGAAGATACTATTTGATAAATATGGTGAAAAACTCCAAAATTTCTCTTTTTCGGAAAGTTTTGCCTAACTTAGAAGAATCATAACTTCAAAACTATTTGAGTTAAAATAACAAGTCTGAGCTTAAATTGTAAAACACTAAGTCTACTTTAAAAAAAAGTAAAACTTTTTTTTTTATCACACGTTTAATTTCGCATATATTTAGGAAAAACTAAAAAAAGTTTGAAAATTTCGCCATTTTTTCAAGATGGCGTCGCCGGCGGCAAAAAATTTTGTTGGCAAACCTGTAGAAATTAGTCTTAGTACTTACCCATACAACATATTAAAAAATTAGCTCTTCCCTAATTTTTGTATTTCAACGTAAATTATTATTACCATTTCACTGGACTAATGTGCTAAACAGAAAACTCTTTTACTTGGTAGTGTTCAAGTCTTTAATATGGTGAAGTTCTATTGTTATAAGATTATCTTTCGGTTTTTCTATAGCGACATATTACATTGGTACTCAGTTTAAACCGTGCTCTGGTAGAATAGTATCATAATCATGTGAATGATAAGTAAATGTGTTTAAAGGACGTCTTCTTTGTGTGATTTGAATGGGAGGTTCTCCAAAACTTTTATTCCATGTCCTACAACCGTGAACCACACCGTGACTGCAATTTAAGCATTCCACAATTGAGTGGTAGTTAAAAATGGTATTACCATTGTATGATGCATCGTTGTGGAGTAGAATATCTCATGTACATAAAAGTATTTAAGACTTACGCTAATAAATTAATAATTTTAACTTTAATTTAAAATTTATTTTAAAAACATTACTCTTTACAACAGCAGTTTTAGTGAAATATAAATAATATTTCTTAAACTTTTTTTTATTATTATGATTTAAACAGAATTAATTGTGAATGCACTTTAAATAAACTTCATTAACTTATACAGTTTATCCTCTATAAAAGTAAAATTACACACATTAAAACATATCATACAAATCAACATACATAGATCTGTATTTATTTTAAAGCATTCATTCAACGGTAACATTTACTAGGAGAAACCAAATAAATTTTCACGAATTTTTTCACGACTAGTTTCATCATGAGTGTTTCAACGCTTGTACCAGATTCAAGAATCCTTGAAACATTACATCACAAGAATTATGGCGATGCGTATAAACTAAGCATAATTGAAATTTTCTTTTTTCTTGCGTTAACTACACTACATTTTTCAAAATGATGTTCAAAATGACTTTTTCAAAGCTGAGTGTTCAAGTTATATAAGTCTAATGTCTTTAAAGATGCTAACAAAAAAGCTTCAGACTGTTTGAAGCCGACTATAACTTTAAATAGTTTAAAATATCGTATTGAGTAATCTGGTGAAACACGTGTAAGAAGTACTAAGATTACTATATAACTGATAAAATGCTTTTAAAATATGCGTTACTATTTAAAGTATGAAATCCTGTTAAAATTTCCTTTCAACTGAAAATAAGTGACAAATATCTGCTCTGAAATATATAAAAAATTTACAGGAAAGTGCAGATTTTATATTATTTGAAAAGGATCTTTTTAAAAATTTATTAAAATATACGAAATTGCATATATTGTAAATCAAATTTTTACATTAATACAATTTCTTAATTTCTGCGTCAATGACTTTACATTTCTTAATACTATGATTAAATTTTTTTCCTATACATCCTATACTTTCCTGTATATGCTGTTATTATTTATATATTTAGTATTTATATTATTCTATACTATAAATAAAATACTTTAATATATTTTTTACTATAGATAAATTTTTCTTTAATGTTTAGTTAATTAAATTATTCTTATTCTTTATTAATTTAAATTGTGAATCTAACTGCAGTGATATTGTAAAATAAGAACCCAGTACAAAATGCTAATTTTTCTACGCATTTCTTTTAGTTATTAAATAAATTTTGGTTAGAATTTTGTTGTATATCACTAATTTACAGAAACGATGGGTATTAAAAAGTGAAAAATGTTATTTTTCTATGAAAATATATATTTTCTGAGCTTTTTTTCCCCTTTTCTTGATAATTGGTATCAAGTCTTCTTTGCATTTGACGAAACACTGCAAAGTTATTTTGAAAAGCCTAGTGAATTTCTTAATTTTATATTTTTATTAAGAAAACTCTTTTAGCGTTTATAATTCAGTATGCTTGATAAAGGGAGCATTTTCTTAATTCTTTTAAAGATAAGCAATATATAAATATAGATATTACAAATTTATTTTTTTTCTGTCGCGAAAACTAACCTTATACTATATTAATTTCCTTTTAACAATAATCCTTACATATTCCTACTTATTAAATTAAAATCCTGTTACTAGATCTAATTTACTAATCTTTATAGAAACGATATAAATTCTTAATACGCCTTAAAAAACATTTATTCCAATATGCGTAAATTTAAAAAGTGACTCTAAATTAAAAATATTCTTAATTAAATTTTATTTCTTAAAGTTCACAGTAAAACTCATTTTTTCCCTGTTTTTATCAACTTTTTTTTTCTAAGAAAGTGTTATTAAATTTATTCCAAAACCATACTTTTCAAAAAAATCATTCTTTTGATTTATTTGTCTTCTTTTTTCACGCTTGATATTAATTGCGTATCAATAATTCTTTTTCGTGTTAAATTATCATCTGTAGAATATTCGAATTTTGATTTCGATTATAAATTAGTAAGATAATAAATTTCTAAAATAAAAATTATCGTCTGGAAAAGATTCGAGATTGCTATGTCTAACCTTGACGCCAGACATTATATTCTGTTTATATAAAATATGCATGGTTAGAGATTATGGAAAATTCTAGAATTTATATCGTTTCTATAAAGATTAATAGATTAGATCTAATAACAGGATTTTAATTTAATAAGTTGAAATAAATACGGAATATTGTTAAAAACAAATTAAAATAGTATAAGGTTAATTTTGGCGAAAAAAAATAAATTTGTACTATATATATAGATGTGGCATTTTGAGATAGGAGCCATTAATATTATTTGCAAGTTTCCTCATATTACGTCACAGGAGTCGTGGCGAGATAAAAATTAAGCAAAATAATAAAAGTAGAAACTTCATTAAATTACACAATTGCTGCTCCAGAAGATTTATTACGCAATAGATAGCTCCAAAAGATATCATATTCAAAGCGAAAATGCATTTCCCTTCCGAAGCAACATTCCATAAAAAATATATATATTCGTCCTAGCTTTTTTATCGTTCAAACCCGAATCATCGAATGAAAGATTCCATCCATTTCTGGGCCTCCTCATTTAAATCAATAATAAAAAGCTTTATTTAAATGTTATCATATGCAGAGGGAAAATGCTCTCCCTTTCCGAACTAACACTCCATAAAAAAACATTCGTCCTAGCTTTTTTATCGTTCAAACCCGAAACATCGAATAAAAGATTCCATCCATCTCTGGGTTTCCCCATTTAAATCAATAATAAAAAGCTTCTAGAATTTTCCATAATCTCTAACCATGATTTCTTTATGTAAACAAAATTTAATGTCGAGCGTCGAGGTTAGACATAGCAATCTAGAAACTTTTCCAGACGATTATTTGTATTTTAAAAGATTATTATTTAACTAATTTATAATTGAAATCAAAATTCAAACATATTCTACAGACGATAATTTAACACAAAAAGAGAAAAGAAATGAATTTATTGATACGCAATAAATATCAAAAGCGAAGAAAAAGAAGAAAAAATAAAAAGATTGATATTTTTGAAAAGTGTGGTTTTGGAATAAATTTCATTAGACTTTCTTAAAAAAAGGTTGCTAAAAACAGGGGAAAAATTGGTTTTATTGGGAATTTTAAAAAATAAAGTTTAATTAAGAATATTTTTAATTTAGAGCCATTTTTTAAATTTACGCATATTGGTATAAATGTTTTTTAAGGTGAATTAAGAATATATATTGTTTCTATATGATTAATAGATTAGATCTAATAAGAGGATTTTAATTTAATGAGTTGAAATAAATATGGAATATTGTTAAAAATAAATTAAAATAGTATAAGGTTAATTTTGGAGAAAAAAAATTAAATTTGTAATATATATATAGATGTGACATTTTGAGATAGGAGCCATTAATATTATTTGCAAGTTTCCTCATATTATGTCACAGGAGTCGTGGCGAGATAAAAAAATTCAATGGTGTAATTTAATGAAGTTTCTACGTTTATTATTTTAAATTAATTTTTATCTCGCCACGATTCCTGTGACATAATATACATAATAATCGAAAATTCTAGAAGCTTTTTATTATTGATTTAAGTGAGAAGGCCAACAGATGATGGAATATATATATACATAAATACATATATATATTTGATTATTCCAGTTTAGACGACTTGCAGAAGCTATGATTTATGATGGAATGTGATTCCGGGGAGAGCATTTCCCGCTCTATGTGAATGCCTTTTAATAAACTGCTTTGGAGCAGCTGATGTGTAGTTTAATGAAGCTTCTGCATTTATTTTTTTTCGACACGAATCTTGTTATATAAATTGAGGGAACTTGCGGATAATATTACTGGCTCCTTGTCACAAATTGTCACATACACATATATTTATCTGTCTGTATTTACGCAAGAGTTTGGCCAGAACATTAAAAACTGATCGACAACCTAGTCGATGTCATAAACAATTTTCAACTTTATTAGAAACCATTATATTCGACCAAATTTTCTGCAGTATTTTAGAAAATTTTGCTCCTACTGATGTTGTGTATTTTGAACAAAAAGTCAAATATATTGAACATAATTAAAATATATAGCTTGCATTAAATTTGTTGACAAAAAATCCCTTTTACATGCATTATATCACTTTTATAATTATAATATACTTTCTGCCTATTCTTTGGCAATACATTAATAATTGAAATATGACAACAAAAAATTTAATACAAAAACAAACTACCGTATAGTTTAACTTGATATGAGATACCGAATTGTACAAGATGCCGGGTTACGCAGTTTTCATATACACAGGCTTTGTTGAGAAACACTCCTCAATTGTAAGGAAGAGTATTTTCTACTAATTTGCGGTATTTTTTTATGTGTTACTATTTTATTGCGTTTTTGTCTCAACATTTTTGGTAACTGTACAATATCTTTTACGTGACCTTTTTTATTTGTTATATAGTTTATTTTATATGTTTTAGTTTGTTTTATTTGTTATATATGTTCATAGTTTAAACATAAGGTAAATAGATCTAGTGTTCTTAAAAACTACATTGAAAAAAGTTGCAGCAGAAATTCCAGAAAATGCCCGTAAAAAAAAAAGAACTTTATATCAACGGACTTTGCCATTACATTAACGGTTTTTGCCCGTAAAACACAAAACATTACGGAAATTGACAGTTTATGTAAAAAAAGTGACATATTCCGTAAATTTACTGGATAATTCACAGTAAAAAAACAGTAAATTTACATTTTTTTACAGTGTATTTGTACTTAGCCTTTTTATAAAGTATAAACGGTGGCCTGTTCTCACTTCTTCAGGTCATTCGGGATACTACTTCTTGTTTAATACTGTAGGTTGAGTCAACAAAACATTTTTGCGTTAAGATGCTGGTTATTTTCTGTTGGTGTAAGATACCGATTATTTTCCGCTGCGGAATGATTCCGGTTATTTTCCGTTGCGGTAAGATGTCGGTTATTTTCCGTTGGTGTAAGATACCGATTTTTTTCTGCTGCGGAAACATGCCGGGTATTTTCCGTTGAGGTACACTGTTAAAAATTTGAAACTTTTGCTGCTTCGTCACTGCACGTCTTTTATAGAAAACGATTACTTCATTGTATTATATAGCTTTCTCATTGGTCGAAAAACAGACATAAATATATATAGGACAGTTGCACCATAAAATTTAACTAATAATAACACATTGCTCAGTGGTGCACAAAACAGGAATTTTAATATACATTAGTACATATTAAAACAAAATAAAACTTTCAACGTTTCGCGCCGTCTTCTGCGGGCGTCTTCAGGAAAATATGAAATGGAAAGACTACGTTTGCATCTTGTTCGAGAGATAATATTTCTACTAAATTAAAAACTAAATGAATTAAAATTTTAAAAAAATGTTGCCAATTACATTTACAAAAACAGACATTTTATGAAAGCGGTGGATTGACGATGCAACAAAAGTTTCAAATTTTTAACAGTGTAAGATGCCGGTTACCTTTTATAGCAGTGAAATGACTGCATTTCCTTCATTATTTAAAATTACTATTGGGTATTAAGTATGGCATCAACGATTTCCTTCAGGTTACTTAAATCAGTGATTCAATCAAGATTTTAATCAATTGATTAAAATTAAAATTAAAATTGCGAAATTTGAGGATTTTATTACAGTGAATGAGAATGAGTGTTCAGATTTTCTGACATAGAAAACAATAAACTATTGGAAATATATCATTAAACCAAGTGCATTCAGTGAAACCGTATGCTACCCAAAATTTCTATAAACATTGTAGTTTGTAGAGGATCTGAGATATTTTAGAAAAAAAATTGCATATATGAAAACATTAAAAAAATATATTGATTCTAAACCACTTTATCACAGTGACTTTATCATATTTTATAATGTTTTAAAAACAGGCATACTTAAGAGACACAATTTTTTCGATTATTAAGCAGAATAAGACGTTTTTCTTCAAATGTTCGTTTGCTTTTTATCATATCGTCAACGTTTGCTACATTCATATTTTTGTAATATCCTAATAATAAGTAAGTTAACAATTTTATTATATCTCAAATATTCAAGTTACTCTTATTCGTCCCATTAAGTTTCATGCTAATTTACTAAATTTATTGTTTACATTGAAATATAAGTAGATATCTTAGATATTTAGTCATCTAGATATTTGGTCATCTTAACCCTACATACTTGCTCACCTTACCCTAAGATAGAGGCTAGATGCCGAAAAGCAAGCATTCATAAAAACAAAACTTTCGATGATTTTTATACCATCTGTAAATGAAATAAATTTTAAATTATACATTAAAAGTTAAAATTTTAACAAGAAATTAATGAATAACAAATAAAAACAATAGGCGATTTTTAAAACAATTAATTCAAAAACTACGACATGTTCATCCAATCTACTCTATTATCGCACACTGTATATCTATACACTTTATATCCCAAATTATGAATTAATGAAAATATCATCTTCTAAAGGATTTTACGTGAATTTTCGATACTACTTTAGAAGATTTACAAAATCATTTAATAAATTTTAGAAGAATTTTGCCTATCAAAATTAATTAATTAAATTTTATTGTATTGGAATCATGCATAATAATTATTTCATCAATATATTACTCTTTTCAAATATTTTACTTTAAATATTTTTATAGCATTTTATAGATTTAGGAAATGTACAAACCTAATACTATTACATTTGAAATATAGATATATTTCCTGATTGAAACTTTTTCCTCACTATCTTATAATGTCATAAAAGTGAAAATCTTAAAATAAAAATGAAATTATCCTTTTAAAGATTTTTTTTTTTTTTTGCAACCAATAAAACTTTTGAAATAAGATAATATAAAGTCATTATATCTCATTCTAAATTATATGTCAAATAACCAATGAGATAAAATAATTTTGTAATAAGTTATTTTAATGGCACTTTAAAGTACCATTGATTCATAAAGGGTTAAATATTTTGCCACATATTTTATGAAGTTCTTATAAATATAAAATTTCAGAGAAAATACTACTGTTATACTTTAACACATTGATGATAATTAAATGTAATTACCTTGCATCAACAAAAAGGTATTTTTCCTTCTTTCCCCAAACTACTGCATTTCCTAAATAAAATATTTGCATTAATTTTTCAATTAAAATTTCAGACAGATCAATTCCTATAAGCTCATTTTCATACAGATGCGCAAATTATTTTACGTAAACAAAGGTTTATGATCGAAAGTTTCTCTTACACTTTTGATGCATTGATTAATGGTCTCCGTCTCCAGTCTAAGCCCTTAATATCATTTTAATAGCTATTGTTGAATATATTTACCATCTTTTATCAGTTTAGTTACGCATACATCAATATGACGATATAGTGTTCAAAATTTTATTTCATAATAGCGGAAGGATAAAAGCATCTGGGAATTTCAAATTATGTCACATATAACGCAAAAAATAGTGATAATTCCAACGGAAAAAAATCGCTATCTAATAATAAATTAAATTTTCGTTTATTATTTTTTAGAAAAAAAGCTGTGTCCTCTTTATAAACTAACTGTTTTTAACAATCAATAACTCTTTTTATAACAGCATTTACTGCAGCTCGCGATAAGAAATGTTAAAATATATTAATTAATATGCCTTTTACAGTGTATGTATAATTTACGTTTATATATGTATATGTAATCTAGTAAAAAAAGGCCATTTATTCTAAAATAGCGCAGCTCCTACACAAAAAACTTGAAAAACAAGAAGTACCCAAATTCAGTTATAAAAATTAAAACACTGCGTAACAATCGAAGTATTAATAGCATTATGGTGCATATATAACATGTGTGCCCAATCAACATCATTTAAAAAAGAAAATAAAACAAAATAATCAATTTATTAATAAAAAAACAACATTACCATGTGAGGATTTAAATCGCTATTCTGTTGTGATCGCGCCCATGTGTTGCATATGTATGACATTTGTACCCAAATTTTTACTCTAATACTAGCGGACCCGTAAGTCGTTTTCCTGCAGTCACGTCTTTAATTCGAAAATTTAAAACTTTTTTGAATAAGCTGTAACAATCTGGACAGTTTTGATGAAATTTTTATTAAAAAGTTATTACAATATCTAATGTCATTATATGTACATTTATCACAATTCGACCAATCGATAGCGCACTGTAAAACATTTGTGTAACGTTACTCCATAAAACTGATGGCAGCCTTGCTGCCTCCAATTTGGTGGAGTATTTTAACCGATATAATCGGTGTAACGTTGCAATGTTACACCAGTAATGCATGTTTTTATTACACCATTATGTAAGTGAAAAATTACTCAATAAAGTATAAATCGTAGCTGCCACCAATTTTATGGAGTAACGTTACCACTAGTGTTTTACAATGCGTGTGAGTATATGCTATGAGCGTAGTATTTACCATGCATATTATTATATTTATGTACATTTATTTGATTTTTTGGAGTCGGTGCCAGCCAAGACAAGTTACATGCAGTTTTCTAATAGACACACATCCAAATATCTACGAGTTGATTCATGATTTAATATTTAGTTAAAAATTTTGACTGTATTCTTTTACGATTTGCATTGGATACTTAATTTTAATTTTGAAATTGGTTTGGCTGACACCTACTCCAAAAAATCAAATAAATGTACATAAATATAATAATACGCATGGTAAATACTACGCTCTTAATATAATTTCTTATAACAATTATGTAAGGAAATTATTTTCACTTTGCAGTAATTTTGGAAGTCGGTTCAATTTTTGATAGAAAAGTTTATTTTTCTCTTTTTAGGTAAAAGTTAACGATTTTTTGAAGTCGATTAATTAAAATTATAATGCAGAAAAAAATATTGTAAAATACACACATAGATCAGGAGGGGGTTCGAACCCACGCTCTCTTTCGAAAACCAGAACTTAAAAATGGCGTCTCAGACCGCACGGCCATTTGACTGCACGCCACTCGGCGAGCTTATTCAACGTCCATTTTATTTTTAATTTGCAAGAAATCCCTAATTTTATTAGTTTTTGTCTAATTACTAAAAAAGTACTGAACTAATTTCGATGAAATGGAAGTGGTACCAGATCGAGAGTAACCTCTAATTTAACACATAAACGAAATTAAAGATTGGAAAGTTACGAAGTAATCGGTGAACATACATAAAAAAAAATCCTACGCATCGAATTGATAACCGCTTCCTTCTTTTTTGAAGTCGGTTAAAAATTATAATACGGATAAGTTTATAGTATATACCGGGTGTCCAGTAAATAACTGACCCATTTTGAACATAAATAACAAATAAACGGTTTGAGATAATAATGCGCTGTTTGCGGTATTGTTATTAGAAAATCAATAAATTTTTAAACATGTACTTTGTTAATATAGTTCAAATTTCGGAAAAAAATATCGCGCTGGCGGTAACAGGCTGTTTGAATATAGACATGACTCTAATTTTCATAAATATGAGATTTTCGGCTGAACCTGAATCTATATGTTGTCGAATCTGAATCTATATGTTGAATCGACTCTCGAATCAGCTTCAGAAATAGGGTACGTTGGTTGGAAAGTGATTTAAAATAATATTTATGATTGAACCATCTGTATAATACTTCACCTCCTCAGTCTTGAGACTGAGATATTTTTTAAATATTATTATATTACATTAAGAAAGTACATATTTTAAAATTTATTTATATTCTAATAACAATACAGCAAGCCGCGCATTTTTATCTCAAACAGTTTTTTTGTTATTTACATTCAAAATGGGTCAGTCATTTACTGGACACCCGGTATGTATGTCAGGAGTGGGGTTCAAACCCACGCTCTCTTTCGAGAACCAGGGCTTAAATCGGGTGCCTTAGACAGCTCGGCAATCCTGACTACGCTCCATTCGGCGAGATTATTCAACGTGCATGTTACTTTTAATCTGCGAGAAGTTACTAATGTTTTTAGTTTTGCCTAATTACTAAAAAAGTACTGAACCAATTTCGATGAAATGGAAGTGATACCAATTCGAGAGTAACCTCTTTAATTTAACAACAACAACAAAAAATAATAATCGGTTTGAAAGTTTTGGAGTAATCGGTGAACATACATAAAAAAATCATACACATCGAATTGATAAACTCTTCCTCCTTTTTTCAAGTCGGTTAAAAATTATAATTCGGAAAAGGCTATTGTACACATGTATGCAAAGAGTAGGGTTCGAACCCATTTTCTCTTTCGAGAACCAGAGCTTAAATCAGGTGCTTTAGACCGCTCGGCCATCCTGACTGCACTCTATACGGCGAACTTATTCAATGTCCATGTTATTATTAATTTGCGAGAAATCGCTAATTTTATTAGTTTTGCTTATTTACTAAAACATAGACATAATATTCATAGTACATAATCGTTTTCTATGAAACGGAATTGGTACCAATTCAAGAGCAAGCTCTTTCACTAAAACCGAACACTAAACTTAACACTAAAACCGAACACTAAAACCGAATTAATCGGCGGGATAGTTTCGGAGTATTTGGTGAACATACACACAAAAAAAAAAATCACACACGCGTCGAATTGATAACCCCTTCTCCTCTTTTGAAGTTGGTTAATAATACGGCAAAGATAATTGTAAATATTACACGTATGTCAGTAGTGGGGTTAAAACACACGATCTCTTTCTTCGAGAACCAGAGCTTAAATCTGGCACCTTAGACGCTCGGCCATTCTGTCCGTACTCTATACAGCGAACTTATTCAACACTTTTAATTAGCGGAAAATCACTAATTTTATTAGTTTTTGCCTAATTACTAAAAAGTACTAGATCAGTTTCGATGAAATGTGAATCTAAACCATTCTAGAATCCACTAGAACACACACAAAAAATTTCATTAAAATCGGTCCTGTCGTTTAGGAGGAGTTCACTCACATACACATGCACAGAAAAATTATATATATAAAGATACTTCAGTTTTTTTTTTAAGTTACTGCCTTCAAAAAGAACACCCTGCATTTTTAAAATTAAATATCTGTTTTGAGACCACTTTCTCTGTGGGGATTTTAAATCCCCTTCATACCTACTATCAACACTCATAATTTGTCGGCCGAATTCAGAAACACTCTGTATAAAAGTGCTGGAAAATATATGTGTACGGACCGCGGTAGAAAAAAAGACTGAGTATAAAGGGCTAATATAGAGGATGATAATAACAATTTGGACGGGTTTCGCAGAATGATGAATTTGACTTTACAAATATACTGGTGAAAATATTGATAATAATGAGTTGCACAACACGCTTTTTACATAACGGTATATAAATAATGATATTTATATACACGCAGTTTTTTATTCTGTTTGTCGTTCGTAGTAGAAGTAACCGATACTTGTGATGCTTATTTAAAAAATAAAAACACAGTATATTACAATTACAACTAAAAATAAATTTGAAGTAACTAGCGAAGAAGTTAATTTTCATGTACAAGTACTCAATTGTGACTTGGAACGAGTTAAAATAGAAGACACAGCACATGTTACTCCATATGTATATATATTTTTAAATACAGTTTGTTTGCCAGCGTGTATAGGCTCAAGTATATGTGCCTGATTTTTACGTCTAAAACAGTATGTTTTAAAAATTCTAATTTATAAATATAATTGTTTTATGCCTATTTCAATTCAACATATTAAATAAATTAGCTGGTAAAAACTCATACAAAGATGTATTAAAAGATTGTATAGCAAAATAATTAAAATATAAAAAAATCTTCATAAATGTTTCACATATAACAAAAATTATAAGGGTTCAATGATTTTGTGAGCATAAATTTCCAAATCAATCACCAATGGTACGGTTTTTATTTACAGCAGCAAAAATGCAACACATATAAAATTGCACGACCAGTTTCCAAACATTATATCCTGTTTAAAATGTATGACATTTATGACATCTGTGCCCAATTAATATCATTTAAAAGATGAAAATAAAACAAAATAATCAATTTATTAATAAATAAACAACATAGCCAGATTACCATATGAGGCATAAAACCGCCATTATGCTGTGATCGTGCCAATGTGTAGCATATATATGACACCTGTACCGAAATTTTTATTCTAATATACTTCTTTTTTTAAGTTATTGCCTTCAAAAAATTAAACTAAGGTAGAACACCCAGTGTTTTTAAAATTAAATATCGGTTTTGAGACCACTTGCTTTGTGGTGATCTTTCATCCTTTTGATACCTACTATCAGCACTCATAATTTTTTGGCCGAATTCAGAAATACCCTGTATAATTGTGCTCGCATATATATGTTTACGGACCACGATAGAAAAAAATGACTGAGTATGAAGGGCTGATTTAGAGGGTGCTAAAACCAATTGTGACGATTTCGGCAGAAGGTTCAATTTGACTTTACAATTATACTGGTGAAAATACTGATAAAGATGAGTTGTAACACAAGCTTTTTACATAACGGTATATACATAAAGGTAAATCACTTTTTGTTTCTTTTTTAGGTAGATTTCGTATAAAATACTACCTATTGCGATCGCAACAATGTTGGAACTTTTGAAAATGTTTTGCAGATCTACGCCGATCATGACCCCTAGACCCCAAAACTACCATCAGAAAAAATTATATATATATATATATATATATATATATATATATATATATATATCACTTCCTTATGGACACGATAACTTCTTTAGTTTTGCTCCAATGTCTTCCAAACTAATACATAAAATCAAGGGGTATAAAATCTCGGCTAAGTTCGTTAATGGGCAAAATCGGTCCAAGGGGGTGGAAATAGGAAGGGTTTTTGTGAAAATCGAAAAAACACCATAAGTTCTTAAATAAAATAGATATGGTATCGGTTTAAAGTTTATATTACTGCTTAAAAATGGGCCAAAATTTTATGCATGACAGAGTTTTGATAAATTTAGAAATGGGCTCAAGAGGCGAAAAAAACAAGGTTTTTGGGAGAAAAAAAATCATAACTTCATCAATTCTCAAGATATCAAGTCCAACTAAATTGGACTTAATATCTATCTAACCAATAAAAATGGTCTTAAAATTATATAAAACTTTGTATTTACAAGTTCTTGATAGGACCAACTCTTACCGATAAAAAAAAAATTAAAAATGAAAAGAAAAAGGGGGTGAAAAAAGAAAAAAAAATCCATAACTCCGTCAATTTTTAAGCTATCAAATCTAAATAAATTTATTTTACATCTTCTCAATAATATCTACAACTTTTATATTGACAAGTTTTTGATAGGACCAATTCGCATAGCAAAAATAAATTAAACAAAAATAGGAGTTGGTGAAAAAACCTCAAATCCAAACTCCTTATATTCTGACTCATTTTTAAATTCATTTTTGATTTTAAACGCATTCAAATAGTAGATCCTCTTATTTAGAAACTGTATAAAGTGACGCATTGGTCAGTTTTTTGATAAAAATAGAATATATTTCAAAAAAACTACCAAAAAGGGTATTTTGAAAAGAATTTCCCGAAGTCATTGAGATTTAAGGAAGTATTCAAATAAGAAATTGCGTTTTTTTCTGACTCGTTTTTAAAATCATTTTTGCTCTCAAATGCATGCAATTTATAGATCATCTTATTTAGGAGCTATATAATGTGAGGCATTGGTCAGTTTTTTGATAAAGACAGAATATATTTCAAAAAAGGCCACCAAAAAGGGTATTTTGAACAGAGTTTCCCGAAGTCATCGAGACTGAAAATTTAAGGAAGTATTCAAATAACAAATTGCGTTTTTTTTCTGACTCTTTTTTAAATCCATTCTCGCTCTCAAACGCATCCAATTTACAGATGCTCTTATTTAGGAACTATATAATGTGACGCATTGGCCAGTTTTTTGATAAAGATAGAATATATTTTTAAAAATGCCGTCAAAGTGGGCATTTCGCACAAAATTTTCCGAAGCGATCATGATTAAAGAATGAAGGATTTATTCAAATAACAAATCGGTTATTTTATGACTCATTTTTTAATTCAATTTTGCTCTCAAGCGCATTCATTTGACAGTTTTTTGTTATGTAGGAACAATATAATGCGCTGTTTTGGTGGATTTTTTAATAAATTCAGAATATATTTCAAAATATGTTGTCAAAATGGGCATTTGAGCTGAATTTTGCTTAAGATGATTTTGATAAAACCAGTTCTTGTAGAAAAATGAAATTAAGAATTTTTCATAAGCGGCCAAATGAAGTTAATAAATTGGGTTTATCTCTAATCATACTTCATTTTAAAGTTGTTGAAATAAGCACTCTTCGAAATCTACTTCCGCCTATGGGCCAAGCCGACAGGGAATTTTTTCATTTGTTGTAGATGTAACCGATGCTTGTGGTGTTTATTTAAAAGATAAAAACACCGGATATTACAATTATAATTAAAAATAAATTTGAAGTTACTAGCGAAGAATTTGTACAAGTACTCAATTGTGACTTGGAAAGAGTTAAAAAAGAAGACGCAGTACATGTTATTCCATATGTATTTATTTTTTTAATAGAGTTTATTTGCCTGTGTGTATAGGCGCAAGTATCTGTGCCTGATTTTTACGTCTATAACAATATTTTTTTAAAAATGCTAATTTATAAATAATATTGCTTTATGCCTGATTCAATTCAACAAATTAAATAAATTAGCTAGCGAAAATGCATACAAATTTGTATTTACAAACTGTATAGTAAAATAATTGAAGTATAATAAAATCTTCATAAATATTTCATATATAAAAAAAAATTATAAGGGCGCAATGATTTTGTGAGTGTAATTGTTCAGGTCAATCACCTATGGTAAGGTTTTTTTTTTTTTTTTTTTTTTTTTTTTTACAGCAGGAAAAATGCAACACATAAGAGATTGCACGACTTGTTTTCAAGCATTATATCCTGTTTAAACAGTTGTTTAATTACAGCTTCTGTACAATACATTTTTTTATCGAAATTTACCAACAATGTTTAATGCTGAATTACGAACATGCTCTTTTTGTCAGAAAACCTATGTACAATAGTATATAAATGAATTAGTTTTTGTACGCAACACAGACAAAGTGTTTTAAGATGTTAGAAGCAAAATTACTATTTCGTAAAAATATAAAATATATCTGGAATTTAACATTAAAATATCGCGTAGAGGTTGGACATAAAGAGAGGCCTCCTATTACATCTGATTTTTTCAATGTTTATTATTATTATTATTATTATTATTATTATTATTATTATTATTATTATTATTATTATTATTATTTAGCAATCATGATAAACTATTTTGTTATATTTAGCGAATTTTATTTTTCGAAATTTAATTGTAAACTCTCAGATAAACTAAAGTTAAAGAAAAAAGTAAAAAGTCTTTTTAAACCGCAAAAGATATTATTTATTTCATGTTTGTTATCTGATATGAAATTTTTCTTTATTAAAAGTAATATTATGTTTATACTCGAATGCATCTAGTGATTTGTGATGTAAGTGATAAAATAACAATCTTAATACATTACATATCATGTATTCCTGTTCGAATATGTCAATGAAAAGCAATTTTTTTCTTTTACTTTTGAAAAACATGGTGTTAAAGCGTTCATTTTTTGATGTCGTATAAATGTTAACCGCAGTCCAAAATATGGAACAAAATGTGATGAATTTTACTTCGCAAACATGTTTGTGAAAATATTGATAATAATGAGTTATTTAATATACATTTCACCTACCGGTATATATACAATGCCAATATGAATTTTCATGGTTCATTTGATTTATTTTAAAATTAACTCAAAACCTTTTTTTATACTTTGCAAATCTTAAGAGAAAATGTAAATTTTTTAAATGAAAAATAAGTAAATGCATATATAAAAAAATCAACGACTTTTTTCTTTTTAGTACATATGACTGAAAAATCTAAAATTATAATTTTCAGTTTTATGATATGTTTTGATGTACTCTCTGTTTTTTTTTCATCAAAAATGTTGTTAAATATTTTAAATTAAAGGTGTGTTTAATGGATTAAAGTGTGTTTCATTCACACTTCAAGTGCTGATATCTCGAAAACGGCTGGATTTGGACGTGTAGTTCTATTGCACTTTTTAAAGTACATGACGAGATCTTCCGTTTGATGTCACACTCGTCCAAATCCAACTTTTACAACTGGCAATGTTTCCTAGTCAGATAAACTAAAGTTATAGAAGAAAAAATAAAAAGTATATAATCCTTTTTAAACTACAAAAGATATCAATAATATTTCTTTCGTGTTTTTTATCTTTTGTGAAACTTTACCTTATTCAAAGTAATATTATGGTTATACTCGTGTGCATCTACGCGTCCTGTGATATGAGTTATAAAAAGATAATCTTAACACACTAGAGATATCATATATCCTTTTAGGATTATTTTAATGATAAAAATACACTCCGATAATAAACTAAGAAATTCATTGGGCTTTTCTCGATTTATTAAAATAATGATTTAAAACCTTTTTTTAAATACTTTATGAAAACTTAAGAGAAATTGGAATTTTTTAAATGAAAAGTAAGTAATAATATACATAAAAAAATCCAACTAACTTCTTTTGTGAACATATAGCTGAAAAATCTAAAATTATAGTTTTTCATTTTTTTATATGTCGAGATATAAACGTCTGTTTTATCTTCTCAAAATTCTGAGCAACATTTTAAATTAAAGATATATTTGATGAATATCTTACTATGTGTCTGCTATTAGTAGTCGAAAAAATAATATAAAATTGCACAAAATTATATTAACTAATTATAAATTTCTACAATTCAGAGAATGATGTAAATTTCAGTAAACATTAAAAACGCATACATAATGATGTAACATTCTAAATAATATTCTTTTTATCTTTTTTATTTCTGTTTGTGTTTGCGTTATTGTAAAAATATAATTCTATATATGGTATTCGTAATAGGGAAAATTAAACTGTATACCGGCAAACATGTTTACTTAATGTATCAATACATTATATTTCATTTAACGTATCAATAGTCAGTGAATGACGGTAAACGATTATTAATAATTTATCCTGTTTCGCGATTGTTTTAGACTTATTGTATTACTCTATATATATGTGTATGTTTAATAACAATAGTCATGGACAGGATGGCTGGTTTCGATATTCGAATGAATCACATAAATGTCAAAATCATTCATTTTACCTGTAATAAACCCTAAATAACAGTAGATTTGTTGAATTTAACTAAACAAACATCAATGTGTACAATCAGCAATATAAAAAACGTACATTGAAGTCGATCGAAAAACATTGTATCGTTACGGTATCAATAGAACAATTTAAATGAATTATTAAGGATTTCAAGCACAGACTTCGTATAATCTAATTCAGTGACAAACATTTTGAGTTCTAATTTTATAATTTACATTATTCTCATGGGTAAATCATGAAAATTTTAAATAATTATTTGTTCAATACAAAAGTTATTGAATTTTTTCGATTATCAAGACTCTGTGAAACATAATGTAAACTTATAAATATAAACCACTAAGCCTCTAAATTGGAAAGTTAGGGACCAATATTTTGGTGAATTACATCACTGTTTCCTAATATTTCCTCTTTTCACATGAGGAATGAATGTTAGGAATGAATGTTAAACTATGAACATAATGACTTCAAATAAGTTTTACAATAAAATATCTCCTCATCATTAAAAATGATTCTAAGCTTTATAAAAATAAATGAAGCAAGAATAATCAAATATAATAATCAATATAGAAATATAAATGCGTATTTTAAAGCATGTATATAACTGTTGCATTTCGGAATTTTTCAGATATATTTTTGGAAATTGTATCGAGTAAGGGATGCAAAAAGACATTTCGTGTTATTATTTGTAGTTTATTTTCAAATTTTGAGCCTTTAAAATTTTTTCAGTGTTGTAGTTTCAGAGTCATTTGACGTATTTTGGAGAAAGATTATTGGCACATCATTAAATCAGTTGTTATTTAAATTAATATAAATAATTTTTCTGTACTCTTGTTCTACTAGCAATGTTTGTTAGCATATTATCCATACGATTTAGAGAGAATATCAGCCAATTGATCACTGTGGCTGACAAAAAGAAAACTATCTTAGAATTAATATATTAATTTATTATTAAATTCTAAACATATTAAAATGATTCAGTGTTATCAGAATAAAATGTGTGAACGTAGTTTTTATATTTCTCCCCAATCAGAAAATAAATCAAAAATACTTTACAATATTCCAACTTTACATAAAATAACGTTAGGTTAAATAAAAAGAGGACTGATTCTTTTTAGCTAGCAATCTTTTTAACTAATTCTAACTACAAATCTAAGAACTTTTTTTACTTCTATTGACTTAAGTTACTCAAAAATCTAAAAATAATGCAATCTCAAGACATTTTAATTCATACCATTTTATCAAATTTATTTTCAAATCATAATATATTTTTCTCTCTCAAAAAAAGTTATTTCTCTTTTTTCGTAATAAAATGTGCGAAAAATATTTAAGAGGAAACGAGGCAATAATCTTAATCCCTTAAATGATCAAATCTTCATCTTTTCCCCCCTCGTTTCTCCTTTTTTTCCCCATTGGGTTCTAAAGATGATGCCCAGGAAAAATTATTAAATGCATGGTTGGTTTTGGCAGAAGTCATGATTCAGATTTATTAATATTTTTAACCTGAACTTCTTGCTGCAAAATTTTATTTTTTCGAAATACCCTTAATAAACTAGGGCACTTTTTATTTTAGTTTATGACAAATGTATTTTGTCGTTCTAAATCATAACTTATTGTTTTTGTAAAAATAAATGTAGTTTTAGAAAGGTTAAATTATAAATGATAACGAATTTTTATAAGCTTAAAAATTTAATTTTTCAAAGTTGTTATTATTTATTTATTTATTTTCTATTCTTTGGATAAAGCAATCATTTTCATTTTTATTTAAACATGTGCCACTGTAATAAATTATTTATACAAAAATATTCATAAATTTAAAGAAATACATGCAATTGCTTAGGATAAATAGGATGTTATTTTATAAATTATTATTTATTGTTGCATTTTTTTTTTAAATATCTCGGTAAAATTTTACAATTTACGAGTAAATTAAGAAATTAAGAATAGTTGAAGTGATTGTTTATGTTATCGACGTCCAGTAACTACTTATACATTATTTACTTATTGCACGCCCATTGTAGCATTTTCGCGTGGCATATTTGTACGACATTTTTTTGGTAATATATATATATATATATATATTTTATCACATAAACTTTGAATAGCGTTTTTGTAATAATTGTTTACCTTTGTCTACACTGTAAAAAAAAAATTCAAGAGGTTACTAAAATTTTTTTAGTAAATTTGTATTCCACAGAATTTTTTAGTAACCATTACAAACTTTTTTTTTGCAAATGAAACAAGCACTTCTTTTGTAAACTGAACAAAAGAATTTTTTGTGTAACTAATTTAAAATTTTTTAGTATGAGCTACCAAGCAAATTTTAGTAATAGCTCCAAAATTATTTTTAATAACCATTACGTGCGCCCGAAAGGCAGGAGGTTCCTTCGATCTGCATCCAGACCTCAGAAGCTGAAGATTTTCGGCAAAACTGCAATAGATGGCAGCACCAAACATTGTTAACTGCTCAGACAGGATTTTCATAATCCCTTTACTAACGAGTACTTACACTACATACACTCGGGGTGTATTTGGCGGTGGCCGGTATCGAACCCGGGACCTTTCAGTCTGGAGTCCGTTACTATAACCACTATGCTATCAAGGCAACACCAAGTGAGATTTAGTAATAGTTATTAAAAATATAAAACTATTAACTCTTTTCGTTGCTAACTTTTTTCTAGTAATTCGTACAGATTTTCTTGTAACCGACTAAGATTACTAAAAATTTTTTAGTAATTACAAGGATCACTAAAGTTTTTTTAGTAGATCGACCCTTTTTTTTTACAGTGTAGCAGAAGACGATCGCATATTTTTAGGTGCTCATGTACAGTAATGCATAACCGTTGTAATGACTATTTGCGATACATAGGTTAATTTTACATACATTGAGAATATGTTACACACAAAATTGATATGAAAAAAAAAATCAAGTACGATTGTGGCTTTTAATTATTTGATATTATCATCTTTAATTAAGGTACATGCGGTTTTCAATAATAAATAATGAAATAAATCAAATAACACAAGTGATATTTGGCAATCTTATTGGACAATTACGTGATTCAACGACATTTTAAAAATAATAATTTTACAACCAATCTTCAAATGTGTAATAGATCTTACCTAACTAATCACAAAATAGCTAACGGCTATCACGACAAGACTGGATGCGAACTCGAGAGTTACAACGCCATTCCCACCTCAATCGAGAGAAATGAAATGAAACTGGATCACTTACGTTATCGCTATCGGTGGCATAAATTCTAAAACATAAACAATCAACCACCAGTTTACTATTATTAATATTATACGGCTTTCCAGTTTTTTGACGTTCGTTACTGCTGGCTAAACGGGTTGTATACTTGGTCTCGGGATGAAATTCTACTAAACTCTTCATTGCAGGCTTTTACCTGACTAATTCTTTGACTGTCATGTATGCAAGAGCTGTTTAGTGAATTAATTTAATTGTTGTTTTGGACAGTTCTAGATTGGAATGATTTTGAAGGTACATTGGCAAAAAATTGAAAAAGATTGGAGCTACCTCTTGCTGAGAACTCGAAAAAGCTTCCGTATACATTTATTTAGATTTCTAAGATCTAATATGACATTCTTTATCTGGGATAATTGGTGTTAATTTGAAACCTGACGAGTTATATTCTTGAAGAAGAAACTGTCAAAAATGAACGAAGAGACAAATTTTAATATGATTATGATACATCATTACCTAGTAGACATTAGTACTTAAAAGCGTCAAATAAGTATATTAATGAAAAATTGCTTAGTGCTAATATGAGCTATGGTTGCTAATGTATAGTATAAGTTAAAATCATGCATTTTAAATCTTTGTGGCGTTACTACACTTCAGGGCAAAACGTTATGACCATAATGTGTTGATCCACATTTGACCGCAAAATAGCTGCAAATCGCTTTGGCGTGGATGTCACAAGTGCTTGGTAGATGACTCGAAATAAATTGCATTAGTAGTCCAAGCAGCGGTCATTCATATTCGGGTTATTTTAAAATGATTGCTTTTAAGGTCTGGGCTGCCGTTGAATTCCGACCGAAATGTAATCTGTAGCATTACGATCCGTCGAGTTAGGCAACCAGATTATTAATTGTAATTCAGTATTATGTTCCAGGAACCAGTTGAGCAGAATTCGAGTCATGTGACATGGAGAGTTGTCTTGCATGAACACTGCATTTCCATTGCAGAGGTCAGATGTCATGCGTTGGTGCAAATGATACGCAAAGATGTTCAGTTAGTCTTGGTGCACATGGTATACTCTACAACAATCACAGGTCTCAGTGTCGCCCATGAGAACATGCCACAAAGCATATTATTTCTACAACTGATATGACCTGTTGTAAAAGAGGAAGTAATAGCTCGTATAGAAGACGGCGTACGCAAACACGGCCATTGATGGCATTAGGGATGTGTCGTGATTCATTCGACTAGGCAACTCTAACCTTATGTTCCATAGTCCATTCATGACGTTCTTGGTCTTCCTGTAGAGGTATCTGCCGATGATACTTGTTCAACATGGTCACATGAGTGGGATATTAGCCTCGTAGTCTTACATTCAACAGTGTCAGATGAACTATATGCTTCGAAAAAAAAATCCACTTGAAATTATATTTCTTGGGATGTAAATTGAGTCATTTTCTGATGCCGATTTTGCTTTATCAAGTGAATGAATCTACGACTTTTTTATTTGATAACGCCCGGAAGTCAAACGTAATGGTTTTAGGTGATGTTTTCAACGTCATCTAAAATCCACTTTGCACAGGTAGTAACAACGATATGACCTAAAACCCATGAGATGTGCAGCTTAAGAGTGACTTTTCTAAGTCATCGGGCGACTGAATTTTGTCCTCTATTAAAGTAGCTAAGATCAGCAGATTTTACGCCCACAAGCAAATAAACAAACAAAAATGATTCTGCAGACATCCTAGAAGTATTTAAGTACCATTCCCGCTTGATTATGTGTCTTTCACGTCATATAGGCGAGTACATTGCAATGTGTGTGTGTTAGGGGGGGGGAGGTGACCGTACTGTTTTGGCTCTTAAATGTATGTGTTAAAAAAATTCTAATGCATTGCGATTTCTGAGATCAAATCCACGGCTGTCGTAACAGCTGATGGCTATTTCTGTGTCTTATTAGGTAGGATTAAGAGCGTATTCTTTGAAAATATTCCATAAAATAGTAAATTTAAGTGTCTGTGATGGCTTAGCGGACACCTGTAGACATAATACATATCTCCTCAGTATAGAAAATGCTTTTTTGTAAATTTAATAATTTTTTTATGATTAATCTCTCTTATAAACAACACATTCATATATGAAGATGTGTCGTTCTTTTTCCACCCTTGTTGAATTGTTCGGT
Organism: Maratus speculifer; assembly: GCA_964019185.1. Lineage (NCBI taxonomy): Eukaryota > Metazoa > Arthropoda > Arachnida > Araneae > Salticidae > Maratus > Maratus speculifer. The sequence continues at coordinate 368,392,425 of OZ025291.1, forward strand.
TGTCAAAGCTGAAACATAATTCACCTTCAGCGTACAAATATATATGAAACAGTAATATATAATATTTAAATAACGTTATCTAAAAGAAAGATCTTTAAATTTTTGTTCATATAATTTAGAAACATTTTTCAATATCTATGTGTTTTGTTTATAACACCTTTAAATTGCCCCTAAGCAGAAAAAAGCAACTTAATAAATTAAAGCTATACTGTTTGCAGTGAAAACATATGGATATATATATGCATATAAATCTGTAACAGATTTATATGTATATGTATATGCATATAAATCTGTAACAGATTTTACTCCACAATTGTTGAATAAACTTATAGTATTGAAATTTTCCTTTTAGTAGAAACTCTGGTGCATAAAATTTCTCCCTGCTTAAAACTTTTTCCTTTTCGAAACAGCAAAAGCTTTTACTTCTAATATTTATTTAAATTATTTGAATCTTCTTTCTTACTTTAACTGAAACATAAAATGATTCTTCCATCTATATTTACATTGTAAATGTATCCACATTTTTAGCTTTTCCTTATGTCAATTCAGAAGATCTTTTAAGAATATATTCCGTGTTTTTATCTCTTTTGATTTTGTAAATCGAATCACATATTATAAAATAATATAAAACATAGTTTATAAGAATTTTTATCAAAAAAATTTCTATGTTATTGGTAAAGGAATTAGCTCATATAATTTGTTTTTAAAATCGGAAGATTTTAGCAATATTAGTAAGTGTTCACAGAGTTTCAATATTGTTTTACCTACTGTCATATTATTCCTAAGTAATAACATTTTTGGAAATGAAAAACAATTTGTCTGGAACACGAACATCTATATCACACTGTTATTGCCTAGTTAATATGTAGAATTTTTTTTCCTCTTCCATATTTATAAAAAAATATTTTTTTTAATAGAAAGTTTGCATCATTTCAAGTAAAAAAGGAGGTTTTTATGTGATTTATAGATATTTAAGGGGTAATATAAATGTTAATAATATCTTAATATTTACTATATTTTAATTGCATACCTTTAATTAACGCATTCTTTATTTTCTTTTTCTAAAAAACCTTAATCTGTTAAAAGGAACACTTTTCTTAAAAAAATAAACTATTTTTATTTTATCATTTGTTTCCTAATACCTTTTATATATTTTTTAAAATATTATTCCATATCCCGAGTTTCTTTGGGAAATGACGCGAGAACTGGATTTTATAATATATCTCTCCGATAGACATTGATAACTTATTATTTCTTCTGCTCGCTTTAGATTTTACATAGGTTTGTGAATCGCCATTTCAAAAGCCTGTGAGCAGCACTGAATGTTGTTGTCAGTGAGGGTATTCATGCGATCCTTTGTACAATGACATTAATTTGGCTTAAAAAATATAATTCTACTTTTTTTTGTGCATGTTGCTTCAAGAATCTAATTCACCTTGCTGTAGCTTTTTGTGAATAAATATTCTTTTCATGTATGCTACATTTTATCCTGTTTGCTCATATGGATTCAAAATAAGATATGCGTAGAAAACTAGTGGTATAGTTTCTATCCACTTAACAGCAACTAAAGTAATTGCTTCTTTATTTAAAGGGAAATATCTTCAGAAATTTTAAACCTGTTACATGTTTCTGTACTGATTAGACACACATGGCCATGTACCGGGTGTCCCAAAATGACTGATGGATTTTACAATTCAATAATTTGCAAACAGTAAAAGCTATTTAAAATTTTTTGCAGAAGGGTTATGCATAATGTAAAGAGTTTTTTTACCGTAATTTTTTTATTTTAGTTCGAATTTCAAAAAATAGGTGGCGCTGACGGCGATTAAAAGCCAGGCCGACGCTTCACTCAGCACTGATCACCTGGCGTTCAATCGCCGTCAGCGCCACCTATTGTGTGAGATGCGAACTAAAAAAAAAAATTTCGGTAAAAAAACTCCTGACATTATACATAACCCTCCTGCAAACATTTTTTAAATAGCTGTCACCGTTTGCAAGTTATTGAATTTTAAAATCCATCAGTCATTTTTGGGGCACCCGGGATGAAGTACAATGTAAAATAATGGATTTTCTTTTTCAAAATACATAACATTTCCACATTCTTAAAAACGAAAGTGCCCCTTATTACTTTTACACAAACAAGGGGCGATGATTATTAACTTATTTTTAATAATTTCTAAATTTTTAAATTTTGATTATCAAAATAACTTCAAATTAGTAATTTATTACTTACACTGAAAATATTAACTGAGCTGATGCATAAAAATCCGCTAATCAAAATATATATGCAATTAAATTTTTAATGTCTTAAAACAATCCCCCCTCCCACCCCCCGAAAAAAAATTTTACTGGATTTTAGAAGGATTAAAATGGCTTTGTAATTTAGATGAATCAGAAACACGTTTACAATAAAGCTTATTTATGATAAAAAAATGTGCATTGCAATATGCACTTTAAATAAAAAAATGTTTCCAAGATAAATATATGGCATGAAATTCATTAAAATTTATATGCGAATCGAAATTCAAAACAATTAAATGTAAAGAAAGAAAGTTTTTTCTAAATAAAATCTATTAAGAAAATATCCTTGAGGTAACAAAGCAATAGTTTTAATTTTTAAAAGATTAAATAAATCATTGTTTAAATGATTTAATCGCAGATTTCTGCAATTACAAAATAATAAAACTACTATTCATAAACTTTGGTTCTCAAAGTTAATGACAAGTCCTTTTTAATATTATCAAAATGCTTTTTTTACATTTTTACTTTAGAAAATTATGCACTATAATTAATTGAGTTTTGCAAAATTTATATCTACATGCTAATCTCTGTGTTTTACATATGACACTTATTTTTAATACTTGCCCTAAAATGAACATTTTATATTAATGCAATAATTTTAACAATTCGAAAATTTAAAGCAGTAAAAAAAGTAAACTTCCATTTTAATTTTTAATACATGCAAAAAGCTTTCAGTCATTTAATGTGCACAGTTAAATTGTATTTCCTAATGTACGTTGAAGTCAAGATCGGAAAAATATTTTCCGATATAAGTAATTTATCTCCGAAAGAAATTAAGATATTTCATCCAGAAGAAACTGCTTTTAGAAATATTTAAGAAATAACGAGGAAACAATCTAAAACTAATCAATGAAGAAGTCCAGAAACTACTATTTCATAAAATATATTTATGTTTCTGTTTTTTCTTCGAAAACATTATTCTACACATTACAAATAAATAAAAATAAAATAAAATAAAAGCATGAAATGTGTGAGTTATTTTGGAAGTAGTTTAAAATCATATTTATTAAAAATTTGTATATTTTTTCGGTCAAGATCTTTAGCAGGAAAGAAAAGTTTGTTCCAGTTAATGCAAAAATATTTTGTCAGTTAGAGAAGATATTACATTACTTTGATCTGCAAGACAATATTTTAAGAAAAAAGTAAGAAAAAATACGTTTACATCCTAATTTAGCCTTCGATGCTTAGGTATAATATTAATTTAACTGACGCAGAAACAACTGTTGTTTATGTTATGCATGTTTTATTTTACATTTAGCATTCAACAATTATTAGACTTAAAAAAAATTATGAAGAAATTTCTATTTCATTTTACAGCTATATCATTTAAAGTTTTGATTATAAAGTTTAATCTATTTTTTTATTTTAATTGAAGTGCCAGTTGACATTGCAAAATTCCATCCTAGATATAAAATTATTTTAAGAAAAAAAAATCATTTTTTATTTTTGAGCTTCATTTTTTATGCTTAAGTATAATATTCATTCGGTACTTTTCGGTTAGCCGAGATCCAGTGTTATATATTCATACATATATGTGTATACACACACACACACACATTATATATATATATATATACATACATATGTACATATATAGTATATATATATATATATATACACACACACACATATATATATATATATATATATATATATATATATATATGCCCATTTTGTATATATGCACAGATATAACCACATTTATGCATCTGTATAGACACGTTTATACAACACATGTATATAAGCATATATATGTATGTCCCTTTAAGACAGGGTTGGGTTTCTGACGTCAGAAACTGGTTTTTGACATGACAAGTGTCAAAAACTGGTTTAAACCGTCAAAAACTGGTTTAAACCGTCAAAAACTGGCTTAAACCATCAAAAATGTGTAATGCACTTTAAACATTTTAAGAACAAGACAGAAACATTGAATAAGACTTAATGATTTAAATAATTTTTATTTAAAATTAATTATACTGTAATTTAATAATTACAAAAAAATTAAATTACTTTAATTGCAATAAAACATTGTTTTTTTAGAATGTTCAAACAGAAGAAAAGGATTTTGTACAGTTAATAATCTGGATCAATTTTACCCCACAATATCCTATAGCACATAATCAATTTAGCACATTTGCCAAAGTTAGAAAATACTCTCTCAATTGGTGCTGTGCTAGCAGGGCTTGATAGCAGATGCATTGCTAGTTGAACAAGTTTGGAGGCAGGCTAAATTTTCAGATTTATGAGAGATTTTATTCTTTTTTTTCCGGAAATGATAATATACAACACAGTAAAAGTGAATTTTTAATATTACATCTAATGTTGCACATGTGTGACAGATGTTTAATGCGAAATTTTACATATCAGTCAGGGTTGTTATGATTTTGCCCAGCCCAAAAAACCTGGGCGGGTTTTTTCAAAATTTCAACTTTGAATTACATAAATAATGTATTTATATTACATATATAATATATTGTAATATATTTCTTAGTATCAGTACACCACTCATAAAGTTTATAACCATCATCCCCCAGCCCAAAGAAAAGAAATGTCCTAATTATACCATCACAATTTTTAAAAGAAATAATTGTTAGTTAATCTCTGTAGCATGTGTAAGTAGCAAAAACAAATTTTTTCCCATTAAAAAAAATACTTTGATGTGTAATCCATTCTATGTTATACAATAGAAATTCATAACAAATACCATATATGCTTAGAATCCTAATTTAATTATGTAGACATGTAGAATTACTTGGCTTATTCTATTATTTAGTAATTAAAAATACTTTATAAATTATTATTAATAATCAATTTATCTAAAAGCAAAGCATAATCTTGATTACTGTCATTGATTTATATATATTTGTAATCAATTAGCTACTTTAAATTTAGTAATAAGTACATTTTTTTTTTCAAGCATTCTGAACCACCTCCCATAACCCCCAAAAACCTGAAAAACCCTGATAAAACCCCAAAAATCCTTAAAAAACCCCCAAAACCCTGAAAAAAACACAGTGGGTTGGGTTTTTTCTGAAAAAAACCAGGTATTTAACAACCCTGAGATCAGTGTAGTATTTGAGGTTTCTGACGAGGTTTTTGACAAGAGGTTTTAGCCATGACGGTTTAAACCACGGTTTTAACCGGATAAAACCGCACACTGTCAAAAACTTGCCAACCCTGCTTTAAGACCCAGCTCGCACGATCTTTCAGATTGGACATCTATGAAAATGTTTGGTTCTCAATCGTAAGTAACAACCGTATGCAATGAAAAACCGAATCGAACGATCATTCTAGTTTTCAGAAAGAGTAAAGTATCATTTTTTATCATCAGATAGCATTTGTACACTGTAAAAAATTCTGTAAATTATTACATTTTTTCTAGAAAACTAGGATTTTTAGAACTTTTTAAGTAATGTTAGCAGCAAAAATTTATTTAAAAATATCGATTACATGAATTTTTGGTATCACCGTTAGATGAAAAGTTCTCAGATGCCTCGGAAAAGTTTAGTATCTTTGCAGCTTTTTATTATTATTATTATTTTTTTTTTTTTTTTACGTGTAGTGCATATTTTACTTTCAGCCTGCATGACTAGCTTTGTTTATAAGTGTAAAGATGCAGCCCATCGGATCTTAAAAAACAATTTCGCACTGTTAACCAAAAATTACCATTGGTTCTGAACTGTTCCAAAAATAATTGCTGTTTATGTTTGCCTTGTAAGAGGGTTGTTAAAAAAAATAATGATAATGTTTTTTATTGGTATTACTTTATTTCTCATAATTTAATTTTTATATTCCATTGTTAACTTAAGTTGTAATGAATACATGGAAATTGTTTTGTTCATTTATTTCATGTAGTACGTTAGTTGCAGCCACGTAAGTTCAGATACTGTACATATCGGACACAGAAAAAGATGAAGGCAACACGCTAAGAGTAAATATCTTGCGAGATAGGAATTTTCCTTTCGTCCGAAGAAATTTTCAGTAAAACAGTATACTATAGTAGACTTAAGGAGAGTGTGTTCTTCCCAGTAACACAGTTAAACAATGCGTTGAGATAATGCAATGAGAAATGCAATCATCAAAACGGACACGGAGTTGTTGTAACTGATCTGACGGTCAACACAATACCAAAGCTACTACAATGTAAAAAAATCTGTAATTTTATCAACCCTTTTTTTAAGGAAATTGGAATTTTTTAGACTTTTTATGTAACGGTAACAGCAAACACTCATGAACAGAATCAATTACATTAATTTTATTTGGTTTCTAGAAATCCGAGTTTTCTATAAAGAGTTAATAATTTTAAAGGTTTTTTTTACAGTGATATCAGAGATATCGAAAGATATGAGAGCTGTTTAAAATATAGGAGTTATAAATGTGTAGCACCCAAACTGGTAACAGAAAAGGAAACATGAGATGCATTTGTGCATCTTGAATTCCGTCGCTCCTCATAACCAAACAAAAGGCAGTTTCTTTGGAGTTTTTTAGAAATTGAAAGAGATGTTACATGAATATGTTATAAATCCCCTAATAGTCCGAGAGCCGACCGCAAAAAACCCCAAGTCATCGAGCACAAGAAAAAATCCTTTATTTTATGTAAGAACAGTAATAGAAGAATTTAATTATCCATGTCTGCTGGGAGCAAAGAAGTGCATAAGCTGAAAATTGATACCAATAGTAGTTGACTCGTAGCTTTAGCATTTTTTTGCCGTACAATCAAAAGTATGAAAACATGGAGAACTGGGTGCAGGAAAACACAATGCTAATCCTATGATTCAACCACTATGGGATCAATTTTTGGCTTCTGTACTACTTCGCTACTACATGGATCATTAGATTCTTCTATTACTATTCTTCCATATAAGAAACGATTTTTTCTTGTGCTCGGCGACATAGGGTTTTGTGCGGTCAGGCTTTTCGACGATAATGTAATGCAATATTTCGACTGATGATTTCTTGTGATATAAACAGAAGACAAGAGCGTGCTAGTACATTGATTGTGTCTCCATCATTTACGTAGATATTGAAAATATCTGAAATTTCATAGCAGCATCTACTGTAATACTGGAAATATTCTAACAAAAGTATTACTACACTGTACGAAAAATATGTAAAATTACTAAACTTTTTTCTAGTAAATTCTGATTCTTAGAACATTTTATGTATCGGTAGAAGCAAAAATTCATGTAATCTATTATGTTAGATGAATTTTGTTGTTACCGTTACATACATTTCTAGAATTCACAGTTTCCTTTTAAAAATATAGTAACATTGTAGTTTTTATTTACACTAACTAAAATTTAGATTTTTTTTTTTTTTAAATATTAGCAGAATAAAGTTATGTTCCATTTTTCAGCTATAACATTGGGGGTGTTCGATTATGAAATTATATTGAGTATTTCATTAAAATTTATGACTAATCGACAGCGCTAAATATTATGCTAAAAATAAAAATATTTTTCAAATAATGTAAAAAAAGGGTTTTTTCTCCTCGATTTTTTTTATCTTTAACTATAATATTGATTCTTAAATGTTGCGAAACAGCTGCTGTTTATGTATGCGTAGTAGTTTACATGTTGCATTAACCAATTTTTAGAATTTCTTTAATGTTAGAAGAAAACATTACTGTTTTATTTTTGTAGCTATAACATTGGAAGTTTACATAATAGAATCAATGTCCCAGTCAGTATCAAAAAAGTTTTCCTAGAAATAAATGTAGGTCTATTTTCAAGAAGAAATCCTGTAGAAAAATATTCAAGTCTCCCCTTGTAAATAATTTCAAGGGGAGTTGGTACCTTTCGGCGCCCAATTTTGCTCATAATATATTTTTTATAATATGTATATGTATATATATAATGCACCAATGTAAAAGAAAAATTATGTACTTACTCATTTTTACAGTATAGCTTTTGAAAAATACGTAAGCGAAACTAAATTTGTATATAAAATGGAAGCTATGTATCCCTTTTATTCTACAAAACTAAAACATGGAACTTATCAAAGGTTTTGTATTTTTTAAAATAAAGAATTTAAATGTTTTTATTTTTATTTTAATTTTAAACATTTACCAAGCTCATTTATATTTTATTTATTATTATTATTATTATTATTATTATTATTATTATCTTTAATTTTTACATTTAGTAAATTCAATGTTTAATATTTACAGATTAAAGAATATAGAATGCTTAAGATTGAATTTTTATTCGAGACGTCTACTTTATTAGTTATAATCTGTAATATACAGGTCGGACATAAAAAAAAATTGCCGGTTTATGGAGATCTAGCGGCCAGTCCATTCAAACGATCGAAGTGACATTTCAGATATAGCTATTCAGAGGTATGAGCTCGAGATTCTGCGAACGCTAACAAAATGGCGCTCACGGTTACGGTTATAGTTACAGAAACTCAAAATTTTCCAATGGCAATACCCATTTTTTTCATTGCAATATGCTCAACGCATGCGAAAACCCTAAAAGGCGTTGGAACCGTACGTGTATAGCAAGAAACGGACACGTTATGCAAGCACAAAAAACTGTTCTGTGAATCCCCCCCCCCCACCTATAAAAAAACACAATCGGGGCGCAAAGAGTAAATTTGAATATGACATAGAGTCAGTACACTAATCTCTGATTACAACACGGATCGGAGAAAAGAAATTTTTTTTTTATTACATATTTTCCACATGGTTGTCATTACAGGGAATTACACATTGCATGGTGGCGACTGTGGACAATACAGACGAACGTTATACCGCATGAGGGATATTTGCAATCTCACGTTTGATAGAATCTTTCAAATCCGGCAAAGTTTGCGGATTGCACATGTACACTCTTGATTTTAGATATCTCCAGAAACTGAAATCCATAGGAGTGAGGTCGGGGATCGCTGAGGCCATTGACGTTACCAGTTAAGGTGAAATGTGCCTCGTCCGTTCATAATATGCGAAGAGGCCGATCGTTATCTCCATCAAATTGGATAAGAAATTCATTAGCAAAGTCTATATGTTGTTGACGGTCTCTCACTTCCAACATCTGGGCGCGCTGTTACCGGTAAGGAAACATGCGGATTACAGAGCGCAATAACTTTAAGACCATTGATTTTCGTATATAAAATACACGAGATGTACCTTTAGTAGTTTGCATGCGTCCTCTGGTCACTATGTGATGCACTTCCATAACAATATCCTCAGGAACAGTTGGTCGTGCGGATCGCGGATTATCACAGGTGCGGCCAGTTTCTTCGAATTTCATTAATACATAACGAAGAGCTTGTGAAATGCATAGGTCACGCATTTGGCGATGGTTTCGGCGGTAAACGTGCCAGGTTTTCGCAGAAATCATCTCATTTTGATAATAGTTTTACCAACTCACCGCGAACGAAGTCATTTTGTTGGCATCTGCGAGCTCCGACTGAAGAACTAACATTCTCACCCTACTTTTTATCTGTTTTCTACGCTGACTATCTGGCAAACGATATTCCGTGATTGGTATTTTGTCCCTGTGATATTCAAATTTTCTTCGTGCGTCTTGGTCGTGTTTTTTTGGGGCCGTTGGTAGAGCTGATTTTGTGCGAGCATAATGCGTCCGTTTATTGCAATAACCATACCATTCTAACGCTCTTCAGGGTTTTCGCATGCGCTCAGCATTTTGCGATGAAAAAATAGGTGTTGCCATTGAAAAATTTCGAGTTTCTCGAACTATAACCGTAACCGTGAGCACCATTTTGTTGCCGTTCACAAAATCTCGAGCTCATACCTCTGAATAGCTATATCTGAAATTTCACCTCGATCGGTTAAACGGACTGGCCGTTAGAGCTCCATATATCGGCAAAGTTTTTTTATGACCACCTTGTATATACTTCTTCAGTAAAATAATATCTTATATATGCATATAGTTACCTTTTAATATCATTAAGTTAAAAAACACAGTTCTAATCTTGGTTTGTTGACGAATTTTAACACAGCATTCGATAATTTCAACATATATTGCTGCAGCTGTGTTCTGATTCCTGAAAAAAAAAATCATGTGCATTTAACAGTATAATTTTAAGTAAACGATAATTGTCTTTACATCTTACAATTTACTCATATAAAATATCGTACATTAACTGAATACATCCTTTAAATAATTGTTACAAGTAGATAAATACTTAAATTTTCAATTTCCTCATACTCCACAAAACCACGTTGTTCAATTTCATACCCACAATTTCGATACAAATTATCTTAGACATTTAAATGAAACTGTGCATTATCATGAGATTTTTAATTAATTTTTTTTTATCATTAATACATTAAATACTGATTTTCCTTTATGATATGTAAAAGGATTCCGAGATCAATTTATTCATGTTTACTAACAGCCATGCGGAAACAGTGTCGTCGTTTTTTATTTAAAAAAAATTACTTTTTCACCAGAAATTCTATATAGTATTTTTGTTGTTTCTAATGAAATACAGTTAGATTGTATACATGAAAATATTAGAAAAAATATCAAACAGAATTTTTGGCGATAATTCTTTTTATAAAAAAAAAGGAAAAAAATGCACAAGTTGCGATTGAAAAAAAAAAAATGTGTATTTTTGAAATAATTTTTTTTTTCACAAAAATGTGTTACAAGTATATTTCAACGGTAATGAGGCAACTTAAAATCTAGGATGTATGTTTTTCTAGAATTTTTTTTCATCTGAAACACAATGCAAAAAGGAAAATCAATAAATGCCTGAATAACTTTGGTAGAAGTTTGAAATCAGATTTATTAATAATTTACATACATTTTTGCTCAGTACCTTTGATAAAAAAGAAAACTTTATTCCATACAAAACTGAAAATAATTTATCAGTTAGAGAAATCAACATTATTTGGTTCAATAAAAGAATATTTTGAGAAGAAAAATGGAAACATATTTTTGCCCACCAATTTCTTTTTCTTTTGTTAAAATAATAATAATAATAATAATAATAATAATAATAATAATAATAATAATAATAACAATAACAATAATAATAATAATAATAATAATAATAATAATAATAATAATAATAATAATAATAATAATAATAATAATAATTGTTATTATTATTATTATTATTATTATTATTATTATTATTATTATTATTATTATTATTATCGAGTGAACAGTTATAATAATTAATAATAACTATCGCATGAACAGTTGACTTTTATAATTTGATATTGAAATGAAATAAAATGAAAAGTGTACTTTTAATTTTTTTTTATTTAAGTATTCTGAATTAACTTTGTGTTTTAACGCTTTGTAATAAAAAATTACCCAGAAATGTTATCGTGCGTACAAACAAACATTTAATAAATTCTTTATTTCTATATTTCTTTCTCTATCTAAAAATTCATTTATTATATTCTACCTTTGGTATACTAGATTTTCCGTATCAAAATTAATTCCATTTTAAAAGTTCTATTTTTGCCGTAAGCCTCCTCGGATGCGCTATGGGTTTTTCCTTGCAGATTTCAGTGCCTCATTATAGCATTTTTTTTCCAATACACTATTAAGATGTTACGGCAAGAGCTATGATTGGGTAAAGTTGCCTACTGAATACGTTTTTCCGTGTTTTTGTCTTCTTATGCATAAATGGTAAGACGATTACGGAGATTTTTTTTAATCACCTGTATAAAAAAAAAAAAAATGAAAAAAGGGTCTGAGATATATTAATTTAAAATTCTAAGATGACTCCTGTTTTGAGACAAGACAAAAATGAAAAATGTCCTTCGGCTCTTGCGTAACTCATACCCATATGCGTTCCAACCATCATGGCCATCTAAGTTCCACTTTTTCTCATCGCTGAATAAAACAGTAAGCCATTTGTCCCCGTAGGTAATGTGTTTTTTAGCCCAGTTCATTCTTACCTGTTTGTGATGTAATTTAAGAGACGGTTTGCGAGCCAATTTCTTTTACATGATGTAATCATACGCTTTAATACGTCTATTTACAGTGTCTTAGGATATCTGTACTCTGAGGTTATTTTTAATTTGCCGTATGGGAACATATTTTGTTTAAATACCAATCTCCGTATTTTCCGATCAATCTAAACACCCGTCATACGTGGTCGTCTAAATCTTGGTTTCCTCTTAAAATTATCATTTCTAAAAAGTACTTCATATATATATAGCTTTGATCAATTTAAAACTTTTGCAATTTCAGAAACAGGTTTTTTTTGAAATTTCAATTTAAAATCTTTCAAAATCTCACATTTTGTGAATTCTTTACCCTTTGTCATGTTTAAAACATTAGGAAATAATTTCTCCACCTTTTATACTTGTATAAAAGTGCAATATGATGTCATACAACGCCATTACAGAACACCAATCCCGTGTTTCTAAAAAAAAAAAAATTACATAAAATGCTTAAACTTTTGAGACAGCGTTTCTTCAAAAAAAAAAGAAAAAATAAATATATATATATATATATTTTTTTTTTACAACCCAAAATGGATTATTTTATTTTATTTTGATTAAATATTGAATATTTATTGTAAATTAGCATAAAATATTTTCTTCTTCAATTATTTTAAACCAGATTTGCAGAGTGCTTAAACTTTTGAGACAGACTATATTAGAAAAAATATCAAACATAAATTTTGGTGATAATCCTTTTTATAAGAAAAGGAAATAAATGCACAAGTTGCGATTGAAAAAAAAAATTGTATTTTTGAAATAAAGATTTTTTTCACAAAAAGGTGTTACAAGAATATTTCAACGGTAACGAGGCAAGTTAAAATCTAGGATGTATGTTTTTCTAGGATTTTTTTTTTCATCTGAAATACAATGCAAAAAGAAAAATCATTAAATGCGTGAATAACTTTGGCAGAATTTTGAAATCAGATTTATTAATAATTTACATATATTTTTGCTCTGTACCTTTGATAAAAATGAAAACTTTATTCTAGAAAAAGCTGAAAATAATTTATCAGTTAGAGAAATCAACATTATTTTGTTCGATAAGTTCGATAAAAATATTTTAAGAAGAAAAATGGAAACATATTTTTGCCCACCAATTTCTTTTTCGGCTGTTAAAATAATAATAATAATAATAATAATAATAATAATAATAATAATAATAATAATAATAATAATAATAATAATTATTATTATTATTATTATTATTATTATTATTATTATTATTATTATTATTATGGGGATTCTTCTTGTAAAAGTTCTTTCGAACACATAAGTAAATAAACTCGGAGGTAAATTAAATTCTGACACCGTTTTTAAACTTTTAAATGACTTATATTAAACGTTAATATTTACAAAAAAGATATTTACATATTAATATTTACAATTCGAACATTCAAAAGGAAACTTTAATTAAAACATCTTAATCGCGTCATCTTAATCAACATTCTTCTAAAGTCAACCCCAACTCTCCCAATATTCCATCCAACGATCTCTTCCGTTCATTTCTTTTTTCTTCGGCTTTTCGTCTGAATGGAGTTTTTTCAGAAAATCGTCTGCTTTCTAAAGACCTTTTCTATCAGAGTTGCGATATGAAGAACCTTACAAAACATGATACTTGGCTGTTGGAGAAAGAATCGCTCCCACATTATTATTATTATTATTATTATTATTATTATTATTATTATTATTATTATTATTATTATTATTATTATTATTATTATTATTATTATTATTATTATTATTGAGTGAACAGTTTCTATAATTAACAATAACTATCGCATGAACAATTGACTTTTATAGTTTGATATTGAAATGAAAAAAAAAATGAAAAGTGTACTTTTAATTTTTTTATTTAAGTATTCTGAATTAACTTTGTTATTTAACGCTATGTAATAAAAAATTACCCAGAAATGTTATCGTGCGTACAAACATACATACAATAAATTCTTCATTTCTATATTACCTATTTTCCCCGTTAAAAGACCTTTCCATTTCTTTCTCTATCTCAAAATTCATTTATATCTACCTTTGGTATACTAGATTTTTCGTATCAAAATTATTTCTATTTTATAAGTTCTATTTTTGCCGTAAGCCTCCTCGGATGCGCTATGGGTTTTTCCTTACAGATTTCAGTGCCTCATTATAGCATTTGTTTCCAATATACAATTAAGATATTACGGCAAGAGCTATAATTGGCTAAAGTTGCCTACTGAATATGTTTTTCCGTGTTTTTGTCTGCTTATGCATAAATGGTAAGACGATTATGGAGATTTTTTTTTTAATCACCTGTATAAAAAATGAAAAAAAAAGGTCTGAGATACATTAATTTAAAATTCTAAGATGACTCATGTTTTGAGACAAGACAAAACGAAGTATTTATCCAAAATCAGGACATATGCATGAATTTAATTAAACGCATTTTCTCGAAAATGTTCTCTCATTGTTCTAAACATTGTTCCAAGTCTTAAAAAATAATAATACTATATTATTACATTATTCACCAGTATCAAAATATCGCTAAGATTGACGGAATTTAGCGACATGGACTTTTCGCTATAAATTTAAAAAAAGACAATGACTGAATTTTTTTCAAAGGCACTATTGTCGAAAACTGGAACTCTTCTGTAACTGGGTTACATGCTTTTTACTTTTACGTGTTTTAATAAATTATTCTTAATTATTAAAACAAGGGTTATAGAAAAGTTAAATTTTAATCCCATAGCAAGCCATAAAGACTTATTTACTTGTAGTCAAACTTTAATTTCTATTTCAAACAAACGCAAATATTTTTTTTGCAGTTTCAAGAATGTTAAAAGTTAAAAACTTACCATTCCTTATACGACAAATTTTGAAAATTTTAAGCACAAATTTATTTAAAGTATCTTATTTCCATTTGTATTTAAGTACTTTTTGTAAAAAAAAAGTACCTTGGAAAAAAAAAACAAAGAAAAAAAACAGAAAAAATTTCAGAAGACATGTATTGCAAATAATAATAATAATAATAATAATAATAATAATAATAATAATAATAATAATAATAATAATAATAATAATAATAATAATAATAATAATAATAATAATAATAATAGCAATAATAATAGGAATACAGTTTCAGATATACATTACATTTTCTTTTACTTATTTACAAATTAAATTTAACACATTAAAAATGTATTCTGAAATGTTTCAGGAAAATATAAATTTTTAATTAATATTAATCAGCGACTCGGATCTTTCTTAAATATTAAATGTGAAAACATACAATTTATGCTTAAACTGTTAAGCGTTTACAGCATAAATTTATCCAGAACGTTTTATTAATATTTATGTTCAATTCGAGATTGAAAAAAAAATTTCTCTGAAAATGAAGAAAAATATTTCCTCCGTAAGAAACGTAATAAAAATATTGAAGAGCTAACCGGGCAATAATCCTAATCCATTAAATGAAGAAATCTACGATATTCGCTTTTCTACATTTTTTTCCTTATAAAACATAACGCTAAAAAGAAAAAAAAATCATTAAACGAGTGAGTGATTTTGGCAGTAGTTTGAAATCAAATTTATTAATAATTTAGCATATTTTCCTTCGATAATTTTAATAAAGGACAAAGTATTTTTTTTCGCAGATAAAAATGAAAATATTTTATCAGTTGTGGGAATATATATTATAATCTGTTCTAACATATATTCCTTCTATTAATAATATATTTATAGAAAGAGCAAGAAAGATAAATTATGCGACGAACATATAGGTGTAAACATTTTGGAACAATTATAACATAAAATTATGCTTGTACACTGTAAAAAAATCAGTAAAGTTACTAAAAGTTTTCTAGGAAATTGGGATTCCTAGAACTTCTCATGTAACGGCAACAGCAACAATTCATGTAATAGATACAGATTTGCATTGAAAATACAGAATTCTGTAAGGTTACTAAGAATTTGTTAGGAAACTGGGATTCCAAGAATGTTTCATGTAACTGCAACTCAGGTTACAGATAAAAATTTAGTAAGATAAAATATCATACAGATTTCGACAACTTTACATCTGTAGAATTACAATTTTTTTTACAGTGTAGTTATTTAAAATCATCAATCTAAGTTAATACTTTTTAAAAGTGATAAAACTACATTAAATATGTATATATATTTCGCTTTCTAAATGTATTGTTACCAATTTATTCAGTATTAACTTAGTTTGAAATCAAAAATATTTCAACAGTATTACACTTTTTTCTAAGATGTATAAAATAGTTAAATAATCATTCTAGAAAATGCATAAAAGTGTAAAACATATTATTCAGTAATTACCGTCCATGTCCGAAGAGTATTTCAATAATTTAAGGGAAAATGTTTGTATTATTTTATACAATTTTGTAAATTACCTGTTGGTTTTTATACACGATAGATAATTAATTATATTTGAGTCACAAACAAAGGTTTTAAACTGTTATAATCGCACTTTTAGATATTATCGTCCAAAAGTGGCTATTTATCTAGTTCTTAGTGTAGCTCCTGCCCCACCAGAGGCAGAGTGGTTCGGCTATCCAAACAAGGTAGCCACCCGGTCAGGAAGTGCTGGGTTTGAACCCAATCACGCCCGTCGACCTAATGGTTGAGAGTTTTCTGTGGTTTTCATCGAACCTTGGATTTCCTTGCTTAAATATTGGTTAGCTTCTCTTAGGCAGACTCCCACGGAGGGCATTCCCCCATCCCCCTTAGGACTCATATTTCCTATAATTGGGCGTCATAAATGCGATTATTAGTGTGGCTCTGTATATATGTTTTCATTTATATTCTACAATCATGTTTTTGTAGACTAAATATAGTTAGGCTTCAAAATATATAACGTAATGTCATATAATCGTTTATGAATTTCAAATACACTGTTATACATTTTGGCAATTTTAAATGCGTTAGAACAATACAATTTTATATTAATTAATATGACAAATTCAGAAAGTTTCTGGAACAATTATATTTAAAGCATTTTATATCCAAGTACAGCTTGCAAAAAAGTATCCTAGTAGAACAGAAAAAAAATTCAAAAGAAATGTATTACAAAAATGATAAATAAATAAATGGATGTTAATAACGAAATATAAAATATTGATATATATTATATTTCTTTTAATTTATTTATTTGCATATAAAATTTTATAGTTGCAAATATATTCTGAAAATTTTCATTAAAGTAAACGTTTTTACTCAATATTATCTGACAACTGGAAAAACTTTTAACTATTAAAACCAGAAACAGATAATTCATTTTAAAATTTCTGAACGTTTACAGCATAAATTTATTCAGAACGTTTTATTAAAATTTATGTTCAACACGCGAGATTGAAAAATTTTATTCTGAAAATGAAGAAAAATATTTCCTCTGGAAGCAACGTAATAAAAAATATTGAAGAGGTATCCGGGCAATAATCCTAATCCATTAAATGAACAAATCTACGATATGCGTTTTTCTATCTTTTTTCTTTCTTTCTTTCTTTTTTTTTCTTATAAAACGTAACGCTAAAAAAAATCATTAAACGAGTGAGTGATTTTGGGAGTAGTTTGAAATCAGGATTATTAATAATTTAACATTTTTCCCCTTCGATAACTTTATTAAAGGCCAAAATTATTTTCCAGCGGAAATGAAAATATCGTACTAGTTGTGGAAATATATATTTTATTCTGTTCGATAAGAATACATTTAAATAAATAACATAAAAGATAAGTCATGTGTCAAACATAGTTGATATATTTTTCAACAATTCAGAAATATAAAAATATGCATGAAAATCCCTTAAAATCGGCTATCTTAGATAATACATTTTATAAATGATGAAATTACATTTAATAAATATATTTATTTGTTTTTTAAATGTATTGATAACATTTTATCAAATGTTAACTTAGTTTAAAATCAATAAAACTTTAATAATGGTAAACTGTTTTTATAAGATGAATAAAATAGTTAGAAAGTGCATAAAAAGTGTAAAAAATATTATTCAGCAATTATTGTCTATATTACGAAAAGTATTTAACTGTTTAGGGAAATCTCTGTATGAAATGTACTCTTGTGGTGTATATGTGCTCCACATGTGCTCATGTGCTCACTTATTCACATGTGCTCATTTGGATAAATGATTTCTTTTGTACAGTATTTTATCTCTATATTTCTTATGCAGACCACATAGTAAACTAAAATTTAAATCATGCCAAAAAATTTTAAAACTACTGAAATCATACTTTTAGAAATTATTATCCAAAAGCGGCCATTTATCCAATTTTTGAGTTCCCCTTTATGCGTTTTTATTTATAATCTAGAAAAATATTTGTTATGCTATATATGGTTAAGCTTAAAAATAGATAACTCAATGTAAAAACATGTTTAATAAGTTCACGCTAATATTCAGTAATGCTTAAGAATTATTTTGTGTACCATCATGTTATGCCATCGATAATTTTTTTGTATATTATCGATGGCATTTATGCGTACTCCGTAATATGGAAAATTTAGTTAAACTCAAAAATGCATATCTCGACTGAAAATGCAATTTTAACAATTGTTTATAGACAGTAGTTCAGATAAAACAATGTATTCGAAACACTATACATGTCGTATTATGTAACATTATGCATATCACATTCTACAGTATATATTTTTGCTGTAGTAAACCTTACTAATTTATATTATTTTTACTATACGTTAAATAGCGTAACATAATCAAAATACGCTGCATGCGAGTGCAAATCGGTAGACCATTAAGCAATGGAATTCATTTGTGTGGATCTGTAAGTAAATAATCTATGCTGCTACACACTACATAACCCCCAAAATCTATGTGTTAGTGTACTTTATAAATTGGTATCAATTTCATTAAGTTTTGATTGGCGCAAAATGCACTTGAAAATTTATGTAATATAATGGAATACTTTTGGCATGATTTAATTACAAATGTAACAATCGTCATTTTCTAAAAAAAGATTCTGTTGTAGTAAATTGCAATAACATATTAAAATCACGCAATAAAAGAAGCATACAAAATTTAAATTAAAAAAAAATAAATATTTAATTTCAATTGGATTGATAAAAATTGCAGAGATTATTAAAAGTCTTTTTTTCTGTTTTTGAAATTGTCTTTTACATAGACTCTTTAAAATGTGCCTTTACATCCGATTTTAATTGATAAATAATAATTAAAATGTTGGAATTTTATACTTTTTAACATAATTTTTAATTATGAGTTAATATTCCCTATTCAAAAATGTGTCTATTCAAAAACTTTCTTTTATCTTACGCATGTTAATACTTCCTGAAAAGTGCAGCATAGCAACGCCACAAGTTAAATGGTTGAAATCAAGACTAGTCAGCAACGACTTATGTTAACTTATAACTGAATCTGAAGTTTCATGAAAATATGTTTTTAAGAGAGAGCTATTGCAAAATCTTTAAAGAAATCTGCCTAATAGCGCCACACCTTGGGTGATGCAACAAATGTTAATCAGGATAAATTTTTTATCAGGTGCTAACAGAATCTGAAGTTTGATGAAAATACATGCATTAGTACTTGAGATACATTTATGGTGAAATAGTGAAAAACACTGCTTAGCAGCGCCATAAAATATCTTTGGGGGGAAGGGGGTTTGCTTTTTGTTATAGTTATCATTTTTGAACCAATCAAATTTTTCTTTTTCTATAACTTTTTTCTTTACATCAAAATTGCGTGTTACTTTCTTTAGCTTTATTATTCGTTTGGAAATTTATGTAAATACAAAGCTATTATTAAAGCCATTAAACATTTATAGAATCATTTCTTTCCAAAATGTGGGCTATCTTTTCGTTCGGAATCTCTATTCTTCAGTATATAATTTGCTCTTAGATAAACACGGGTCATAATATGAAATACAAAGAATATTGTCTGTGAATTCTGCTTTTGACATCCCAGGTAGGGGCAAATGCATGCAGTCAATATTACTTTTAAGTGCATGATGTAATTATAAGATTTTATTAAATACTTTTAAGTAGCAACTAACTTTTAAAATCCAACTCTTAATTTGATGTGAATGTATTTCATATGTTGATATTTTATTGACTTTGAAACTAATAAATGTATAATCATATGTATGAATTATTGCAAGCGTATTAAAACGAAAAAATAATCTAAAAAATAATTAGATGTTGACAATACCGTTATCATCGAGTGGAAGGAGGAGAAAAAATGGCAAAATATTGATAATTTTATATATCCATAGCCCTTAGTAATACTGATATAATTTGACGACGGTAGAGAAACAGACAATACATTTAGCTTTTACTGAAATTTTATTACATCTAGTTTTGTTATAATCCACTAGAAATCAAAGAATGTAAATTTTTAGACTGTCAACTAGAGAAAAAATATTTACTTTCAAATGCATTTTATATGAAAAATGTACTTTATGTTGGGTTTCCAATTACATTTTAATATGTTATCAAGTATTTTTGATGCACGACTTTTTAAAAATCTATCTACATTATATGCAGCCACGTGAGAAAGTTTAAATCGTTTGTGTTTAAAATTATTTAAATATTTCATTTTGGTTAATTTTCCTTAAAAAAATTAAGATTTTATCAATAAATAAATTATTTATCTATAAAAAAATCTGCATGTAGTCCAATGTATTTAAGTGTATTTTTACCTGCAACTTGCTAGAAAATTTTAATTCTATTGTTTTATCATATTATTTTAAGTACTGGGAAATTATTTATGTGTAATCCATGTACGATTCCGTCTGTGGAAAATTACCCTGTTTACGAAAGAAGTTTATAGTTTTTAAAATAAACAAAAAAGAGGATAGGAAAGTAGTTTTATACTTTTAAAGTTACTTATAAGTTTCTCAATTGAAAAAAAAAAATCCTTGTAACATTCTTTTATACAGGGTGAGTCATAAATATCGAAACAATAGGCTATCTCCTTAAATATTGCCTCTAGACCCATACTTCCAATTGCAAAAAGTAAAAAAAAAAGGTGAAATTTCTGATAAGAAAAGTTGCAACTCCATGGGGGGTCTATTTGAAAAAATACGAAAATTAAATTTTTATACGGCCCCAGTAGAGCAAAATACTCAATTAGGAAATTATTCCTTATCCATTCTTAAATTGAACAAAAAAAAATTTCATCTCCGTATCTGAAAATCTGACAGAGATATTAAAATCCAAAATTTATGGTTCACATCACTTTACCATGCCTGTAAACGGAGCGTTTTTGACTGAAGCGTTTTTCAAAGCAAATGAGGGATCGTCCACAAATTGTCCGTATTAAATGTCGATTCAAGACCGTGCCTCTTATTTGGACATAATAAAGCAGCACATTGATTTAATTTAAAACTTGTTTTCACAATATGTATCGTTAGCACTGGAGGTCTGCATGGATCGAAATATCTAGGTCCGTTCCTAAACCGACCCATAGGAAAAAAATTTCTGCCGCGCATGGAATAAGGTTATAATCATAATCCAGACCAGACTGGAAAAAAGTTTAAATCATAGCCTGGCTCAGCCGTGATTTTCTACATATTTTTTTTATTTCAGTGAAGTTAAAAATTGTTTCGCGCGGAGGAGTTCTGACCAAAAATGCTTATTATAGCTTTTCGTTTTTTATATTTATACTTTTTATTATTAAAGAACCGCCAAAGGCTGTGATATATTTATTTTTCAATGAATGTCTGTTTATATTTAAATGTTTCACTTATATTTTAATATAGCTAATCCATATCCCGTGCGTTGGAGACTTTGAAAAATGTTATACAGTCAAACATTTTAAGACGGAATCACATAGGAAAGAAAAAGATACGTAATAGACAAATGCCCTTCCTAGGAGGGTTAAATGGAGTTTATTTTTTCCCAAGTATTATTGTATTCATTTTGCATGGATCAACGCATTTTCTGTTTAAGAAAGAATTCCGTCATAGGCAGATATTTTTTCTGGTTTTTTTTGTGTTTAATTTTTTAGCATTTAAATATACTACACTTAAAAAATGAATAAAGTATCTTTTTTTTAAAAAATAAAAGCGATTTCAAAATCTATGTGGTTTTCGTAAAAATTTTGATTGAACCAAATTTTACTTATTTCATGCACGTATTAGGTCAGTCAGAGACAGTGATGTTAATACGGATTGTTCGAGACCGAGATTGAAAATTTCGTCCAGTGCAGACCTTATTAAAAGTTAAGAATTGTTAAAGAAAAAAAGTACAAACATTAAACATGTCATTTTTTATTATTTTACATTAGTTTTGTTTCGGGCAAAATTGAAAAAATATTTACTTTTGAAAAAAAGATTTTTTTTAAAGTTATATTATTTTTTCAATAAATATTTTTAATAGTTCTAAAGTTAATATTAAAAAACAAAGACCCCAAAACAAAACTAAAATCAGATTTTCATCTTTAATTAAATGGAAAGTAATTGAAATCCGATAAATAATGTTTGGAGTTATAACAATTTTTAATTATCTCATTTAAACCAGTACTAATCATATGAAATTTTTATAAATTTTATGATAAATTTTAGGATGTGATTTTCTTAGCAAATTATATGGATAAACATCACCAAAGAAAAGAAAAAACATCGAAATTCTAACTCAAAAGATAGATTTTTTACACTTTCCTAGAACTGTTAAAGTAGCATTGTCTTTTGAATTGCGCGCATTTCAATTTATATTTAATCCCTTAAAACCTGATGAATTATTCAAACGGCTATAACTCTGCGAGTTTTGAAGATATGGAGGTGCAAAATTTTGTGTATCATTCAGGACTGGATAAGAAAAGTTTTCCTAATTGGAATTTTTATCCTACGGGGGCCGTATAAAAAGTTACTTTTCGTACTTTTTCAAATAGTCCCCCCATGGAGTTCCAACTAATCTTATCAAAAAGTTTACCTTTTTTAATGAAATTTTGCAATTGGAAGTATGGGTCTAGCGGATAGCCTATTTAAGGAGATTTATTATTTAAGGAGATAGCCTATTGTTTCGATATTTATGACTCACCCTTTATATCCTCATAAAAGTTGAAAAATATCTAAATAATGAACATATAAACATATGGATTCATATCGTTTTCATTGTTGTAGAGTAACATTTGTAACATTAATTTAATAGGCAAAACTAAAAAGAAAGCTGTAACATTACTATTGTTTGCAGTTAACTGTCAAAGTTTGAGGAGTTTTTTACTTTTTGATAACTTGCGTATTATCTGTTTTAGAAAGATATGTTGTAAGAAATTATAAATATTTCTCAATGAGATTGACTATAACACTACTTGAGTATTATTGAAGCCTATATAAGATGCAAATAAATATGTATAAATATACATATTTTAAAAAAGATCATAAAAATAGAAAAAAATTGCGCAGTGAAGTATTAAAGCTCATAAACTATTACCAATTTTATGTTCATAAAAAATTTGTTTAACTAATTTCATTATAACAAATAAAATAATGCAATGGTAAGCTTATTTTACTAAATGAATGCTACTATGATATATGTTTTCTTTTTTATATTTATTTTTATTTTATATTTAATATATAAAAAATACCGCTTTGAAAAACGATATCATTAAATGCGTGGGTGCTTTTGACAGTAATTTGAAACCGGATTTATTAATGATTTTGCATTATTTTTATTTCAATAACTTCATTAAAGAACAAAAGTTTGTCCCAACGAAAATGTTTTAGAATTTTTTGAAATGCGTTTTATCCCGTTCAATGAAATAAAGTTTGAAAAATAGAAAAAAAATGAATGTCTTTTCCAAATTTTAAATTTTAGACAAAAAAATTCTTATAAGTATGAAATTCGTATTGGATTGCTAGTGGAACTATCTAAAAATTTTTCATTGTTATGTCTATAAAGTTATTTAAACAGTTATATATTTATAATCAAAATGAAAAAAATAGCAAATGAATTTAATACGTTTTAAATATATTTTTTTTAATTTTGTGTTTTCAATTAGAGCTGTGTGGACATAATTCAAAATATTTCAAGAATCGATAGTGTAGTGAATAATCTTTAAATTAAGTTTTTGAATTCAAGAAAAGGAAAAACAGTTACGGCAAAGTTTTTAAAATGCAGAAATTTAATTTTGATACCAATATTAGGTAAAGGAAAGTTGGATAAAACCAGGTAGGTGGATAAAACAGGGAAGGTGGCTTTATGGCTTTATTTGTGGCAGTATCTAGCGGAAACTTCTAGAATTACTTCTAGGTGAGCGGCATGCCAGCTCCCAGTTAGCAGAAGTCGTGTAAACAAACTCATTTCGCGAGTGAGGATTTCGTAGTGGTGATTTTTTAAAGATTTCACGTAAAAAAATTAAAAAAATTGAAGTCTCAAATATTACGTTACCAATCCTAAATAACTAAGGTTTTCGTTTAGGTAAGTATAACGTGTAAATATATATAATATTATTTACTTGTTATGTTATTGTTTTGTATCGGTGTCTACGAGTTATATGAACAACGCTAGAACAACATTTCATCAAAATGGCGTTCTCGGACAAAATCAAGATACAGAGAATCGGACATAGCTCGGGAAGTTTCTGGTATTTCTACGTCTTCTCAACGTCTTGCAGTCTCAAAACACGATTTAAAGCCTATACCAATACAAATGAATCCTAGGGACACCAGGAAATCTTACAAGCGACGAGGGATCTATATCTATCTTACTCCACCCCCCAACAAATTAGAACAAGAAGAACTCGAACAAGAAGAAAAAGAAAAGATGGAAAAAAAAACAACAAAAACTTAACTTTTAAGGGAAAACTGCCGATGACAGAAAACAAAAGTAGAAAAACTGATGTGAAAACAAAAGTAAAAAAAAAAAGTCAAAAGACAAACAAAAAAACCTTGACATCAGACGAAGAAGAAGATGAAAGTGAAGCATGCATCTTTTGCAGCAGCTTATGTGAACAATCTAAACCTAAGAGTTGGATACAGTGTCCCTACCCTGCAGAGGGCGGGTACATGAAGCATGTAGCAATGAAATGAACAAAATCAAACTTTCATTTATGAATTTTGCGCTTAACAATTTCAACTCTTAAAACATAACTTAACTCATTGTTATTTTATATAGATTTTCAATTTATGAGTATAATAAGTCAATTTTCCTTTAATAAATATTAATGCAAAGTTATAATATGCTTTCAATTATTTTTCCAGTTCCCGGTTTTGTTCGACCAAGTCGAACAAAACCGGGGAATTGCATACTTCTAAAAAAGCTGTTGTCATGTTCTCAGTTGCTATTGTTCGTGACTGAAGGAATACTTTTTTTCTTTGCAAGGCATCAATTTACCGTTTTAATACAAAATTTGACTTTTTTGTTCACATAATGAACAATAATAAAAAAAAATGCGTTAGGGTCCCGGTTTTATCCGACTTTCTCCTACTTTAAGAAGAGCATTTTTCATCTATTTTTAGAGTACAGTTTTTAGTTCTTTGACACAACGAGTATTCCGCTTTGCAAAATTTTATATGTGACTGTGCTGAGACATTTCTGCATTAAATATTTTTTTGCACACATCTGTCTTTTAGGTAGATTTGCGTATGAAATACAACCTATTGAAATGCTTCTATGTTAGAATTTCTGAAATTTTTTTGCAGATCTACGCCGATCATGACCTCTAGACCCCAAAACTACTATCAGTAAAATAGTTTATATCTATCTATCTATCTATCTATATTTATATATCTATATATATCTATATCTATCTATCTATCTATATCTATATATATCTCTCTCTCTTTCTCTCTCTCTCTCTCTCTCTCTATATATATATATAGATAGATAGATAGATAGGTAGATATATATCACTTTTTTCTGGACACGATAACTTCTATAGTTCTGCTCCAATATCTTCCAAACAGATACATAAAATCAAGGGGTATAAAATCTCGGCTAACTAAGTTAATGGGCAAAATAGGTCCAAGGGGGTGGAAATAGGGAGTGTTTTTGTGAAAACTGAAAAAACACCATGACTTCTTAATTAAAATAGATATCGAATCGGTTTCAACTTTATATATCTTCTATAAAATGGGCCAAAAGTTTAGGCATGACAGATTTTTGATAAATTTAGAAATGTGCTCAAGTGTCGAAAAACAGGGTATTTGGGAGAAAATAAACTTTTCTACCAAAAATTGAACCGACTTCAAAAACTACTGCAAAGTGAAAAATAATTCTTTTACATAATAGTAACAAGAAATTAAATTAAGAGCATAGTATTTACCATGTATATTATTATATTTATGTACATTAATTTGACATTTTGGAGTCGGTGCCAGTCATGCCTTTATTCTTTTAGGAATTGCATGGGATACTTAATTTTAATTTTAAAATTGGCTTGGCTGGCACCGACTCCAAAAAATCAAATTAATGTACAAAAATATAATGATAAGCATGGTAAATACTATGCTCTTAATTTAATTTCTTATTGCTATCATGTAAAAGAATTATTTTTCACTTTGCAGTAGTTTTTGAAGTCGGTTCAATTTTTGGTAGAAAAGATTATTTTTCTCTTTTTAGTTAAAAGTTAACGATTTTTTTGAAATCAGTTAATAAAAATTATAATACGGAAAAAAATATTGTAAATTATACATGGATGTAAATTTTGTCAGAAGTGGGGTTCGAACCTACCTTCTCTTTCCAGAACCAGAGCTTTATCTGGTTCTTTAACCGCTGGGTCATCCTGACTACGCTGCAGTCGGCGAGCTTATTCAAAGTCCATGTTATTTTTAATTTGCAAAAAATCACCAACTTTATTAAATTTTTCCTAATTACTAAAAAAATTACTGAAGCAATTTCAATAAAATGGAAGTGGTACCAGTTCGAGAGTAGTCTCTTTTATTTAACACAAAAACGAAAAAAATGAGTTGGATAGTTTTGGAGTAATCGGTGAACATACATAGAAAAAAATACATACGCGTCGAATCGATAACTTCCTCTTCCTTTTCTGAAGCCGGTTAATAATAAAAATTGTAATACGGAAAAAAATATTGTAAATTTTACATGGATGTAAATTATGTCAGGAGTGGTGTTCGAACCCACTGTCTCTTTCGAGATACAGAGCTTCAATCTGACGCCTTAGACCACTCGGCCATGTTGTCCGCATTCTGTTTAGCGAATGTATTCAACACTTTTAATTTGCGAAAAATTACCAATTTTATTAAATTTTGCCTAATTACTAAAAAAGTACTGAACCAATTTCATTGAAACGGAAGTGGTACCAATTCGACAGCATTGTCTTTCATTTAAAATAAAAATAACAGAAATCGGTTGCATAGTTTCGGAGTAATCGGTGAACATACATAAAAAAAATACATACGCGTTGAATTGAAAACCTCCTCTCCTTTTTGGAAGTCGGTTAAAAATTTATAACTTCGTCAATTCTCAAAATATCAAATCCAACTAAACATTGCATAAATGCTTTTAACATTATCTAAAACTTTTGTATTTACAAGATTTTGCTAGGACTATTTCTTACGGATAAAAAAATAAAAAATAAAACAAAAAAAGAATGAAAAAAGACAAAAATCCATAAATTCTTCAATTCTCAAACTATCAAATCTAATTAAATTTATTTTATACCTTTTCAATAATATCTACAACTTTTATATTAGCAAGTTTTTCACAGGACAAATTCGTACAGCAAAAATAAATTAAACAAAAATAGGAGTTGGAGAAAAAACATGAAGTCCAAACTGTTCAAATTCTGACTCATTTTAAAATTCATTTTTGATTTTAAACGCATCCAAATGGCAGATCCTCTTATTTAGGAACTATATAATCTGACGCATTCGTCAGTTTTTTGATAAAGACAGAATATATTTTTAAAAAGGCAGCCAAAAAGGGTATTTTGAACAAAATTCCCGAAGTGATCGGGATTGAAAATTTGAGGAAGTATTCAAATCACAAATTGCGTTTTTTCTGACTCAATTTTAAATCCATTTTTACAATTAAACGCATCCAATTTAAAGTTCCTTTTATTCAGGAGCTATATAATGTGAGGCATTGGTCAGTTTTTTGATAAAAGCAGAATATATTTCAAAAAAGGCTGCGAAAATGGGTATTTTGAACAGAATTTTCCGAAGAGATCGTGATTGAAAATTGACTTATTCAAATAACAAATTTCGTTTTATTTATTTATTTATTTATTTAACTCATTTTTAAATTCATTTTTGCTTTCAAACGCATTCAAATGACAAATGGATGCAGCCCCTTATTCAGGAGCTGTAGAATGTGCCGTATTGGTCAGTTTTTTCATAAACGCTGAATATATTTTTAAAAATGCTGTCATAGTGGGTACTTCAGACAAAATTTCCCGAAGCGATCATGATTAAAGAATTGAGGATGTTTTCAAATAACAAAATGGCTTATTATATAATTCAATTTTAAATTCAATTTAGCTCTCAAACGCATTCAATTGACAGTTTTTTTCTTACTTAGGAACTATATAATGTGCCGTAATGGTCGATTTTTTAATAAAGTCAGAATATATTTCAAAATATGTTGTCAAAAGGGGCATCTGAGTATCTGATCTCTTTAGCTTAAAATGATTCTGATAAAACCAGTTCTTACACAAAAATGAAATTAAATTTTTTTAAAGAGGCCAAATAAAGTAGTTAAACTGGGTTTATCTGTAATCAAATTTTATTTTTTGTTGTTGAAATGAGCACTCTTGGATATCTACCTCCGCCTATAGGCCAAGCGCATAGGTATTTTTTTCTTTTGTGTTTGTGGAGATTGATGGAATCTTAAAATGCTGAAGCAGGGAATAATCAAAATCCAGTTGTAGGCATCTATCTATTAAAACAGTGGAATGTATAGAAATTTTGTAGAAACTTAACACACATTTCTTATAATTTGAAATTGTAATTACTTTTTTTACCAATAGAGAGGAAATGGGATATATTACAACTCATAAAGTTTTAATTCAGATTTGTTCCTGAAAATTCGTCCTGAGCATTTTCCATTAGCGTATAAACTGCCCGTACAAAAAAAAAGGAAAAAAAATGCATTCAGTTTAAAGAGGAAAGGAATTTAGTAAATGAAGTAAAGAAAAGAATTCATGGAGATTTTCGTTACAAAATGTTATTAATTATGGACATATCCGAACCGGGGTAAAGAAGTATCAATGATATGAACACATGCCGAAGGGTGTTTTCTGATCCTCATCTCGCTGCAGAAATCACGGCAATAAATCTTATTCCTATCATTCATTTCACGGTCATCTTAGAGTTTTCAAGTAGACAAATAGGCAAGTAGGCATAAAAATATAAATAATTATGGACGTATCCGGATTGGCGTAAAGAAACATCAATGATATGAACACAAGCCGAATGGTGTTCGTTGATCTGCATCTCGCAACAGAAATCACGGCGATAAGCTTAAGATGCATCATTAGTCACAGAAAAAGTCCCGGAGGATAATGTTAATTTTATGAGGATATTTATTTCCAAAATCTCGCTCAAATTTTAATACTTTTACATGTTTCTTTTGTATAGGATAGCTAAGGACGATCCGCAACCGGCCTAGTTTTTACTTTTTCAATTTTGGTTTCAGATCTTAAAAAAATAAATACTTTAAATTTCAAAACCGGTTTAAACCGGTTTGAAATTTAAACGACCATAGTATAAAAAAATATATAAGCAAAATGAAAAAAAGTAAAAACTAGATCTGTTATAGATCGTCCTCAGCTGTCCTATGCAAATATATATATATATATATATATATATATATAAGTATATATATATATATGTATATATATATATATAATATGTATATATGTATATATGTATATATATATATATATATATATATATATATATATATATATATATATATATAATATTAAACTTTGCGCAAGGTATTTGAAAAAAAACATTCCCATAGATTTTAAATTATCATCCGGGTCTTTTTCAGTGATTATCGTGCGGCCTTAATCTAATCATTAGTTTGAAGATCATCTTAGAAGAATAGTCAAATAGACATAAAAATGGATATCGAAACATTTTCTCACTACTCAGCAGTTACAGCCAAATTTTATATAAATTTGTATCCATGACATCCCATGATGGCATTCCAGATCTCTTCTTATCTTGTATGCAAGGCATAAAAAATAAAAAAAATAAACCATTTTTAAAGGAGATTTAAGCTTTATTTCTTCTTGCTGAAATTTACAGCATCGATACAATCCATCAGTGCAACTTAGATCCAACACTGTAAAAAATTTTGCGTAAGGTTCCTAAGAAAACCTGTGGCAGCTATTCTGCCACAGGTTTTCCCAGGAATTTAATCCAAAAAATGCCAGGAAACTTACATATGACAGGAAAGTCCAGAAATGTATAATATGGTATGTTACTCATGACATATCAGTTAGGCTTCACCATTCTGAAAAGTCTAGAAACCTTTCATGTGTAACGTTACACATTAATTTTCTGTTAGGTTCCACCATCCTGAAACCTACAATCTGAAACATTACTCATGAAATCTCAATTAAATTCCTCCATACTGAAAAGCTCTGAAACCTATAATCTGGAATGCTACTCATAAAATCTCAGTTAGGTTCCACCTTTCTGAAAAGTTCCGAAATCTTTAATTTGGTATGTTACTCATAAGATCTCAGTTAGGTTCCGCTATTCCGAAACCTATCAACTGGAACATTACTCATGAAAATTCATCTATGTTCCTTCATTTTGAAAAACTCTGAAACCTATAGCCTGGAACTTTACGCATAAAATCTCAGTTAAGTTTCTTCATTGTGAAAAGATCTGAAACATTTCACGGAATACGGTAAATGTTTCTGGGATATCCAGTGGCAGCAATTCTGCCACAGATTTTCACAGGAACTTTACCAAAACTTTGTCCGGAAGATTAAGCAAATCTGAAAAGTTCAGAAATCTATAATCTAGTATGTTAAGGCCCTTTTTCAACAACTTAATTCTAATTTTCAGCCTGCTATTCAAAGAGTTTTAAGATGCCTTAGAGTTACAGTTAAGTTTGCTTCTTGAACATGATACAGATTAATGAGTTAGTAATCTTTATTGAGAATATAAACGATGATTGCACAGCTGAATGTTAAACATTGTATTGAAAATATTTCTAATTAGTTGTTTTCATTTTTCAGTTGATAACACAAATCTAAAAAATATATAGGATGTATATGAGTAAAATCTATTTTTAAATCATCGATATATTAAGATTATTTTTACAAAAATAAATTGATTAGAATATTGATGCAAGGATAAACTATGATAAATATACACTTCAGAAACAAAAGAAATATCTAAATGAGTGATATTGTGCTGTGATCTACTAAAAGACATGCTTAAATTTTTCCTTTTTTATATCAAGCTCAATATACCAATTTGAAGGTGTAAATTAAGAGATAATATAACACAAAGTATAGATTTTTGGCAAAATCTCGTTCAAAGCAAGTGTGTATTTTTAAAATAACCTTTAGATAGTTTTGCCATATTATTTAATAATTTAAACAGATTATCAACTTGTCATTTGGCTAATACAACAGATTAATCATTTGCCATAAAATGGTATATTTAATCTATCAAAGCATTCTTAAAATTTTTACAGTATCTGAATATCTGCTCTTTTTGGGGAAGTATGTGGTTATTTCAAGCTTCCTCCCCCCTTCCCCCACTATCTTCACTTAAATTGGATCAATTACCTTTGATAATTCTATTCCTTAAATAATTAATATAATATTACAGTAATCAATGAAAAAAGGTTTTTTTATGCATGTGCTATACAGTACAATATTCTTTTAAAAGATTATCTAAACCATTAAGATTTAATTACACAAATTTTCAAGGCAAGTTAAAATATGCACAAATTTTTGAAAGAGATTTTAAAATTGTAGTCAAAAATAACTTTTTAATTGTAATTTAAGTATTAGCGTATTTAAAGAGATTCATTCATTTGGTTAAACCACAAAATTCAATTTCAGATGTCAAGGGAAAAAAAGAATATTTAGCTGTAGAAAGAAGATAGATAACCTTTTAAAAAAATTTAAAATCTTAATACAGTGTACTCTTGATACTTCAAATAAAATACATTTCTCTCTTTGATATTACAAATTCCTGTAAATGACTTTATCTGAAAAATTAGCTATCACATATTGCTTTTTTAGAATCCCTTCGACTTAAGATATCGAGAATATTATACAATTAAAAAATAACATAATAAAAATAAAAATTCACAGAACTTTCATAATATGCACAAAACTTTATTGATATTATGGTTTAAAATTACAATCCTGAATTTTATCACAGTTTGCTTAATTTTTCACATAAAGTAACTACTTTTCGGGGAACTACATTACCATGTTTCAAATTCAAGAATTTTTGTTCAATGAAAGTGCAAGTCCCAGTGCCTTTGAGAAATATTTTATGTTATAACAATAATATAAAGAGATTGTCGAAACTACACTCTGTAAAAATTCCACACCTTCAATTAAAATTTTATCTTCTACTTGCTTTCGTTCAGCTGTAGAGGGATTGTCTGTGTATTTGCAAATTCTTAAAGCTAAATGGTTCAGTAACTCATTTTTTTCTGTCCACTGCAAGCAAACTTCATTTAAAGCTTTAGTTAGAGTAGAAGAAAAATGATGTGACGGAATCTGAAAATCCTCGCTCTGTGGGTGATTTAATATACAAGTGGACTGCTAAAATTTAAAGAGCTGCTTTCAATATTTGAATTTAATTCTGCTGTTCCAAAGTCTCCATTTGTTTCCGTTAATGAACTATCATTACATTCAGATTTCATTATTATCCAAGGTGGCTACAAAGAAAAAAAAGCATATTTTATTTTTTATTTTTTATGCATAAATTATTGAATCCAATATTGTTTATTCAGTTTCTGGAAAAATCAAAATATTTATTAGAGAAGTTATTCTCATTTGCAAAAACACTTTGTATTATGCATTAGCTTGATAATACAGAAAATTTGAATATGTGTCCTACAAAAGGCTTTAATAACAATACAAAAAATACTACAATTACTTTTGTATATTCCCAGTATGTTTTCCAAAAAAAAAAAGTTTCAAAATATTCAATATATATCTTTTAAACAAGAGGATTTTGCAAGTGCACTGTTGTCATGTTGCGCATGGTCAAAAATGAATGTCCATACAGGGTTTTGTTCCATTTTGAAAAATGTATTGCAATATTTTGGATTTTAAGTGAAAAATTTGAATTTATTAGATAAAAATGGGTTTATACATCGTTGAAACAATTTTATTCTCAATTATATATTGATTTTGTGAAATTTCCAATCAGTAGTGTAACTATAGTTTTGAGTCTTCTGCAA
The DNA here is from genome assembly GCA_964019185.1 of Maratus speculifer. NCBI lineage: Eukaryota > Metazoa > Arthropoda > Arachnida > Araneae > Salticidae > Maratus > Maratus speculifer. Next base: position 368,425,997 of record OZ025291.1, read on the forward strand.
AATTTTCCACAAGGCGACCTAGAATCTATATCTATTTCTCATAACAAAACGGGGTTCACATTTCGTGACCCGTCTTGTGGGTGTGATTTTTTACGCGCAGATCAGGTTTGGAGTAAGCAAAATATACATCCATTATTAAATATAAATGGCTCGTTCTTAAAATCCTAAAATGATCAACCGTTTATGGTCGTTTAAGGTGTTTATTTTTCACAATTACTTCCAACCCCTCCACCCCCCCTACGTCACAGGGTTTTGCGGAACTCAGTTTTGCCACTGTCCTCGATATATACAAAATAAGTTCATTTACGCTTCTTCATTTACATATATTTTTTGGTTAGCTCTGTGCACTATAGCATAAAATTAGCAGTTTCCACCGCCGAGTTACACTAAAAAACGTGGAGATTAACTTTACCGTCCTGACTGTCCAAACTTGATGTGTACTACTCGCAAAACATGATGGTTGAAAGATATATCTATACCAGGGATGAAAGGAGAAAAATTCGTTTATAATTTTCGGAGTCAAAATTAGCGATTATCCCAAACACTAGGAAAGACAGTAGATAACTCTTTTTGGTTCAAAAGTTGTTTCACGCTGGTGGGAGGATATAATTAATTGCCAAGAGATCTTTTTTTATCCGAGCTAATTACGCATGCTATTATAAAGTATGAAATAGTTAAAACAATGGTCTTAGTTTATCTTGAAATAAAAAAAAAATCCAGAAATGTGTAACTTTAATGCCTAATCCTGAAAAATTTTTAAATGTCTTTCTCCGACTTATTATACAATATAATTAATTTCATTTATGACAAAATTAATTTTGGAACGCAATTAAAAGTCAATGTTACTTTTAATATACTTAATTCAGGAATCTCACTCCTGTGCAAATTAATGTGTGTCAATTGACAAAATCTGCTAAAAAACTGCTAAACCCGAAATTTGGATGAATCTGAATTATATAAGACCCATGTTCTTGCGCAAACTCGTTTAAGTTTACTAAATAAATTCCACTAATTTGGTGAAGCTGATTATTTCGGGTTTTGGTGAGTTCTAGATCAAATATAAAGTGACTGGTAAGCACCCCTCCCCCTCTTTAAAAGGCTTAAACAAAAACGTTTGTTTAAAATTATCCATTTTCCTCGAAGTTATCAATTTATTAGAAAATTAGGCGAAATTAATCACATCAACAATGTTAGGTCAAGTATAGGTCATGTGTAAAAGAAACCCTTCCTCCCCAATTAATTCAACTTGATCTGGATTTTTCTTATCGAGAACCAATTAGTTTAAAATTTGGTCTTCTTTTATTAGAAAAATAAATTACACCTTTAACACGTTGAATTCCACGTCAGTCACGGATGACTGACACTGAACTTTCCGCTTACTTAATTATATCCTTTGATAAAAAAGAAAATTTTAAATAAATTTTCAGCAATTCCTTAAAACAATATAATATTTAGTTTTATATTATAATTTTACGCTGTCGGTCACGGGCAACTGAGGCGGCTGAAACTGAAATTTCAATGCCATTCACCGGTGAATGACATGGCACTTAACGTGTTAATGCAGGGGTTTATAGGTCAAATATTTGGGGGGGGGGTGTAGAATCCTCCACTTTCATTTCTTTAATTGCATTTTCCTTCCATAAAATTATTCGAATAGTTTCAAATTTCGGGTACATATTTTACAGAAAGATAGTTTAATCTCACGGATACTTAATTATATTTTTTTAACTATCATAATAATTACAGCAAAATTTAAACTTCCCCCATACCCCCCCCCTTCACTTGAAACACTCATAAAGTTTGTCTCGATGTTTTATAAAAGTAGTGTTGTGAAATTTTCAAAATGCATTTGCTAACCCTGTCAAAATAAAGATGTTAAAAAAATGTCATATTCAAGATATACACTGAAAATGTTCAGCAAATCATAACAATAGATGTAATAAGATTTAAATTCAGAGCGATATTTTGCGCTTTAAATATGGAAGTAAGCTTATGCATGTTAAGTACGAGTTTATTTTTCAGGTTTTTTCTCAATTCTTTTGGTAATAAATAATTCGGTATGCTTTTTTTAAATTACTTTTGGAAGCGTATTTCCAGAATTCCTGTTTCTTATATACTATTTAATGTGTATTTATGTTTGTTGAATTATATAACATTAAACTTCTGTTATTTTAAATCAAATCACAGAAATCCTCGGTGTTACTCCGTCCCCTGTTAATGTGGTTTCGAGTACTTTTCCCATTCTTTATGCAGATTTATGTTAATTTGATAAATTTTAAGTTTGAAAATTACTTTTTAAGCGAGATTTAGAAGCTCCGTTTGCATGGATTTTAGTTGGGCTTTGTAAGTCTTGCTAACGCGGATTTTCGAGCTCTTGTTTTTCAATATGGTCATAGTGCGTATTTTAAGTTTGAGTACATAATATATTCAAATTTAGAAATTAAGTTTGAGAAATCCTCGATGTTACGCCGCCTTTTAACGCGGATTCAGAGCAGTTTTTCTAATGTAGCTTTTATTTAATAAATTTTAATTTTAAAATTATTGTCTAAGACTTTTGGATGCCTGTTTACGTAGTTAGAATATAATTTGGAATTTGTCAATTCCCCCTCTCCCCCACAATGCACAACCACGTTAATGAGGATTTCCGAGCTCATTTTAAATATTGTTAATTTGATTACGGTAACTTCTTACTTACACATTTTTCTGTTAGATACAATTTCAGTTTTCAGTTGAGTGTAATCCTACCGAATGAAAATTAAAAAATATTTATAAGCTACAATGTTGATAGTTAGAACTGTACGAACACTTCACATGATTTTATATGAAGTGCTTGCAACTTTGTTAATGGTCAATAATTAAAAATCTAAGTAACTGGCCAGTGGCCAATGTTAATTTTTATGTATATTTTGCACCAACATACAAATGAAAGATTGTTGTAAGTAATTATGCACATATCTGTATAATAAAGACATATACACATAAAGTATTTCAATTATTCAGAATTTTTAAAAAGAAAATAACTTTAAAAAAAATGCCTGACAAATGTTAAAAAATTCAGCATAATAATTGAAATATTGACTTCCTTAAAAACCTGATAAAAATCCAACAGTTCTTAATTTATGTAACAAAATTTTTCTTAAATTAAGATTTTAAATTGAAATTATAAAATTTTGTTTAGTTTTCACTTAATAATTCATTTAATTTACAGAAAGTTTTTAGCTTATGATAATATGCATAGCATTTTTTATTTTATATAAGTCTGATTATGCATATAAATTAACTTGCTTAAACACATACTTAAGTGCAAAGTTAAAGAACATTTTTAAATGGGGGATTATGCGACTTACGACAACTTAATTAAACATGAAATATGCTTTAATTATTTTGATACACTGTATAAAGAATACCATACAAACTTACCTGGTAGTTGTTTGCATTCTAATCCACAAACTGGGCGCCTTTTTTAAAAGTTTATTGGTCAGTTAAATGAAACAGACCTAGTTTCTTTACGTTAGTGAGAATATTTGATCTTCAAAGTTAAAAATTTTAGAGGCAATTTTGGGAAATACGCTAAATTTAAGAAACATGGGGGCGCTATAAAATCAACGATGTATATTTGATCGAAAATCTCTAAGAAAATGATATCAATGCAGAAAAATGCTTACAGTTTCGTTAAAAATCGAATGACTTATTATATAGCATTTAGGATTCCTGTATTAAGATTTAAAGTTAAAAAAAAAACATTACTATACTTATGAATCCCATTTAGGCACAATAACCTTGCCTCAAAATTAGTAATATTTTCTAGTAAGTAACTTAAAATTGTACCTTTTCATCCTCTACAGACATATGTAGCTTGCAGATACTAAAGAAGGGAGGGGGAGGGGGGAGGGGGGAGGGGGACAAAATTTAAACATTTCTCTACTGATATGGCTTTAATTTCATATTTTAGATTCAATATTTTGAAAAATAAAATAGTTGGCCAGAGCTTCTCCCATTTCCCCTCCCAGCGTTGATTTTGTTTATAATAATATTTATGCTAGATTTATTGTTTTGGGGAACAGTCGAACTCGCATAAGACGTGATACCGATTAATACCTGAATTTACTCCAGTTACAACATCACCAGAACATCGCTCTTAAAACAAATGTAAAAATTTTCCATTTAATATTGGATAAAGTTTGCATTCTTTGGACAAAAGATCTCGTTTACGACGCGAATGCATATGCCTAGATATTAAGTTTTTCATATGAGCATCAAGCTTTTTCCGAATAGTAGTAATAGCTTTATTTAATAGCAGAAAGATTACTATTCGGAAATAGTGATATAAATTGTAAAAAAAATCCTCTAAACTGGATTGCTGATTAAATAAGGTGAATATCACTAATAGGAAATAGGTATTTGGAGAAAAAGTTGCGGTACTAAGATCGAGAATTTCGTCAAATTATCACTGATAAAATAATTTCGAAAAACGATGATTGGTAGAATTTGGATAAATAGGTTTCAAAATGCACAATAAGATGGGCAAACGCACTTTCATTCCAAAGTTAGTTGCTCTAGATACCATAGTCTTTTTATTCAGCTGAGGCAACAATATGTCCCACACGCAAAAAAGCAGTTCATATGGAAATAAAGACCAAGAAGAATTTTCAGAGTCTAAACTGGGAAAAAAAATATTCGAGAATCACAATTAAATGCGTTGTTAAAGCTTCGATAAAATTTAGTGACTCTAGTTTCTATATTCGATTCATAACTAAGCGAGCAAAGTGATAAACACACAAAAAATTAGTTTTTACAAGTCAAATAAAGCTCAGGAGCTGTACAGGGCAGAAATTTGAACAAGAGCTTAGAGATGCACAATTAGAAGGGTATTCGCACCTTCGTGTTATTTTTTTATAGCGCAAAATCCCGTAGTGTTTTCACAACTGGGATAATAAAATGACAGACACGCAAAATAACGATTTTTTTGTAATTAATATATTAACCGCAAAATAAGGAATGTTATACGCAAAAAATATATAACTTTGCGCAGATTACCAATAATTTCTATTTTAGAATAAATCCGAAAAGTTACACAAAAGCTGAAAAAGTATGCCTACTAAAACTAAGGAGAGTTACACAGAAAATATTCGGAACGTTTCACAGTTTATCAGTAATATCCACTTTCTCAACTATTCCGAAAAGTTACGCCAGATTGTGGAAGGTATTACACAATATTTCTCCGTATTCTTGTATGAGTAGAAATAATCCGAGAAAACCCAGGAATGTTACACAGTAAATATCAAGAACATTGCGCAGATTTTTTGCAGTGAATTAGTGGTGAATAACTACGACATTTTATGATCGAATATGTATAAATATAAGCATTTATCTGTGGTTTTTGTAATACTTTACATATATTGTATAAAATAAATTATACAAGTTATAAGTTAATGTCTGATTTCATTTAATTACTTTTAATTAAGACCGAAAAAATTAAAAGCTATTAAATTATAATCAAATATAGATATCAAATTAGAAAATTAATAAGATATCAAATTAGCAAGTTATGTTCATTAAACTTCGTTTGCTTTTTTTTAAATAAAAAATATGATGCAAAAATATTTTAAAAGTAAATTTGTAAATTTTAAATGTATTTTTGTAATTTGATAATAAGATATAACGCAATTTGATATCGATTTCAAAACAACCACAGATGCATGATAACAAATATATAAAAATACTGTATGCATTTGAATTTTCGTCAGAAATTTCTATACAGTGTTACAATTTTTAATTTTTTAGTTACTGTATAGGAAAGGATATATTTTAATCTAGCGATCGACTGCAATCACAATCAGAGTATTCAAGAAAACTCTATTGCAATTCAAGTACATTTCACAGATTACAATGTTTTTAACATACCCTGCATACATTTATTAAAAAGACCTTTTTTTAAAGAAAACTACTAAAAAGTAAAAATAATATGATAAACAAATCAAAAATATACTTCAGTCAAATTTTTCAATAATATATATTTTTTGCCCGCATAAATCTACCAAATACTAAACTGTGATTGTGTTTCAAATTCAAGTATTTTTATTTTATTTTATTTTATTTTATTTGATAAAATGAGAATAAACTTTAACAAAATCGACACTTTACAAAATATTAAGTTGAATTACATATTCAAGTATAATGCATTATACTTGAACATTTTTCTACATGTAGAAAAATGTTTTAAAAAACAATTAATTCTACTTCCTTTCCGATAATGGGAAATGAAGTGGAAATATTTACATTTATTTAGATAAATAAATAAATAAAACATTTTAAATGCAAACACGGATAGCTGAATTTTTATTTCTTAAACTTTTATAACCTGTGAAACATATTTTGTTATTTTAACATTTCACTAGTTTATTGACAAATGAAAACGCATTTTAAATGTATAAGTATAAGCGCTTTAGGCATTTCGTGATGCAAATATTTGTTATTCATGATTATTTTATTGAGCGCAAAATTTATCTCTAGCAATTTGATTTTTTGTAAGAATATTTTTATAATAATAAACGTTTCTAAGTAGGTAATAACATTAACTGTATAAGCTATGTTTTAAACATAACAATGTTGTAAACCATTATATATAAAAGCTAGTATCAAATTTTACATACTAACAATTTAATGCTGATTTAACAAAAATCAATTTCTGAGTTTTTTCGGGATTTATTTTTTAAATAAATCATATGAAAAATACATTTTAAAATAATATTTTGTTTTAAGTATGGTTTACGGCTAAAAAGTAATTTGTTAGTAACCGGCAATAATGGGTTTTAATTTAAAAAATATTATTTCTTGATAAAAGTCAATAATATGAAATACGAACGAATATGAAGAACTTTTAGAAGAAATAAATTTTATTTATACACTATAAGAAAAAATATTGTACAGGGTTATTACAAAAAAATAATCGGGTTTCTGAAACATTTATTTCGGAACATAATTGGGTTACAATAATGAGCTTGTGCATGAAAATAAACTTAAAGTATAGAAGATTGATACAAATGCTCAATATGTGCTCCTTGAGTGATACAGCAGATGTCAAGATGTCGATAATTCAGTTCACTCTACACATTACTCAGCATGGTTGCCTCGATGGTCGCGAATGCACTCGTGTAGCGGTTCCGCAACTCAACTAAAGTAACATCGACCAATCTATCACTGTGGGTTGGTGATTTTCATTTGTACGCCTTCCGGGATGCTCTCTGATCGATTATAAGCGATTCACACTTTGAAAATTTTAGTACACAAAAAAATTTCTGCTGTCTAGTCACCATTATGAATATGACGTTCCCGCAGCATATATGGCAACCACACGTGCATGAAACATATGCAGCGTGAAACTGTAGTTAATGACACCCTCTCGTTTCAGTTTTCATGAAGACATATAAGCTTCCTAGTTCGCACGTAATAACTTATCAAAACTCGATGATTCATTTGTAATAATCCTATATTTTGCAATCTGTTAAACGAAAGAAAAAATACATATAGCAACAATTGAAAAAATAAATCTACATTTAACAGCACTAGTGTTACTATACATATGTTGAATATTGATTAACAAATATTTTCAGATGTGGTTTATTGGCAAAATTAGGTATTAGAGTTTCAATATTATTCTAATGATATTTCAGAAGTCTAAAGTGGACATCCTTCAGAAAGCAAGGCACTTCATTTAAAAGTTAAAATAAAGTTTTTCAAACATAATGTGTGAAATGATTTTTTGTTTGTTTGTTTTATAAATCAACGTACGAAATTTTGATATATTTAACTATTTAAATTTGTGCAAAAGTGTTAGGCTAATTTGGAACTATGGCTGTTCTTGAAAAAAAATCCTTGCTCAGTATTGTGAAATGTTTTACTTGTTTACAAAATCGTTTCCAAATAAAAACCAGTAAATCAAAGTCGTATATGTTTAAGAATTTTCAATGTAGTAGAAAGTTTTTTTCCGTGAATTAGGCATGATTGTGTTTCAGCATTTTAAATATACCATTTGAAAATGTTAATTTTGCTTTACATACCCACAGAGTTTGTTGATTAAACGAGGCAGATTTTAATTAAATAGGTACATGCACAGTAGTATTTGCAATATCATAATGTAATTACTGCTGATAAAGATGCATTATAATTAAAATTTGTATATGTACTCATGTGATCCATGTTTATCATGTTCCGAACTGTCGTAATTAATATGTCGACTTTAAACAACCATTTTAACATTCGTTTCTTGAAGAACATTCATATTTTACAAAAAATGGAAATGTCTATTTGCTTTCCCAGTGCTTAAGATATTTCCAATAATTAAGATATTTCCAATTTATTGGTGTTAAGTATGACAAATAATAATAAATAATAAATAATTAGACAAAATATGTAATTCAAAGAGCACACAATAAAGTATTTTAAAAATTATTTTATAAAAGCGCGATCACACACACTGTCTAAGCGAATCTTTAAGCTCATCACGCAGCATTAGCTGCAACAGTTTCTCGGAAAATGGCGTGTGATTGAGATTTCATATGTGAAACATTTCGTGACACTTTCTCCTCCAAGTGGGAAAAGTTACGCTTAGATCTGTGCTGCACGTAATCTGACCAATAGAGTAGAAGCAGATTGTCTGCGTCACTCCTCAAAATGGCGGTCAAAATTAAGACGGTGACTGTTAGTGTATATGCACGCTCGTTTGTATTGAAAAGAAATAAAGCATTCAAGAAATTAGACGCAAAAATGGCTTTTTATAAGCGATAAGGAGTTCAAATTAAGCAATATTTAAATATGATTCATGGCGTCACACACACGCAAATAAAAAAAGGATCGTTCGGAAATTACAAATAGCAAACGCCATTCATTTTAGGAGAGAGCAAGGTGCAAATGTTCTAAGTAGTAAGTAAATATTCATAAAATTTAAAAGTTTTTTCATTATTAATCTTACATTTTGTTTAACGATATGATTAATTGCAATGTTAAGGAATTTTGAATATATATTTTACTGTTTGTGGTAATTTGATAGTGTTTTGCCTATATTTCTTGCCAAATTTGCCAACATTAGTAAACAAAATATTTTATTTCATCTTGAATGTAATATTACACAAAAATATTAGATGAATGTTACTGCTTGTTATATAAATCTTACAGTACATCGGATTACAATATTTTTACTGTGCCCAATTTTTAAGAACGTTGCACATTTATCATTTTATTTTTTATGCACATGTCCTGTTAAATTATATTAGTTAACTAGTCGTATTTTAAACAAACGAATTAAATAACTAGAAAACATTTATCAGTTATACAGCTTAAATCTCTTTCTAAAAGTGTTTTGGAATTTTATTAGACGAATTATTAATGTAAATATTGACTTAATTTCTTTATTATTCAGTACTTTTCATATGGATTATTGTATGATATTAATATTAATATTGTAAATATTAAAAAATAAACATTGTATATAATATAACAGTTACATATTGTATTAAAAATTAAATAGTGTAAATAATATAATAGTTAAATACTGTATTAAAAATTAAATAGTGAAAGCTTTTTAATCATTTAAGCAACAATTATGTTTTCCGATCATTTTTTTCATGCAGTATATCAAATTTCTGAGAAATAATTCAGCTGTTCCAAAATATTTATCAAAGATACTTTTTTTTGTGTGAGGCAGACATGAGATATATAATGTTCTTTATTGCATTTTCATGCTATATATTTTCAAAATCATTTTTCTTTTGAAAAAAAGGGAGGGGGTCTGCAAAATATGGGTATTATATCTTATTTTTAAAAATAATTCTTTGAATTACAATAATTTGAAAAAGAATGTATTTCTGATGGGTACATGATGAATCATATATTTTTCATCTAATTCAGAGGTTTTACATAATGTGTTTTAGTAAAATGTAGAAACCTTGGCATATCCCTTATCTTTCCGTTTTTTCTGTTTAAAGTCCGTTTTCAGAATAAATGGAAATATGACTGGTGTATTTCTGCCTAGTTGTACAGTAATATTTTATAAGAATAATAATTATGTTTTTCAAATTTCTGCCAATGTTTAAATACAAATAACAAATTTCAAATTTACTATTTTTAACATATTTTCGGGAACATGAAAATTGACAAAACACTATCAAAGCTCATAAAAAAGTAAAAATTATCAAAAACCACTTGACATTGCAAATAATATTATTGTTAAAAAAAGTGTAAGATTAATTATTATAAAACTTTTTAATTTTATAAAAAATTTACTTACACAATTGATATTAAACATCAATTTATATTAAACATAAAAGGTATATGATGCAAATTTACTTTTGATTCTTGAAATATTCTTTTTCTTCATACAAATTTTCTTATATAATTCAAAAACATTTTTGAACTGAAGATAGGGTTACCATTGCTTCATCTTGTGTGTAATTGATGAAATATTTAGAATGATGCATAAAAAGAAAAACCTACTGCCCCATTCCCCTCCATTGTCCCACTTAACCCCACTCTCCCCTATATATCCTCTATACAGGGTGTTTCTAAATTCATGGTACAAACTTTAAGGGGTGATAGTACACATCATGACAAACAATGTTAAATAGGAATTTAAGGGTCCCAAACGTCTTCCAAAAGAGATAGGCGCCATTAAAGTTTAGGGTCCAAAAATTCAAATGATTGTAAGAAACAGAAAAATTGGTCGATTCGTTTGCGGTTTTCACTAAAACTATTCTTTATATCAGTATTGTCTTAAAAATAAATTATAAAAATAAATTTCAAAAAATGTCGATAGAGGGCGCTTTAAACTTTGGAGTAACGAACAACTATTTTTTACCGTTATTTTTTGCATCTCATTAATTTTTTTAGAAGCTTAGACATAAACTTAAATTTTGAGCTCAAAATCTAAGTCGTTGGGAGTGGTTAAGCAAACCTAACTGAACTGTGGGGAGAGGTTAAAATTCCAAATGATTATAAAAAACAGAAAAATTGGTCACTTGATTTGCGATTTTCACTAAAATTATTCTTTATATCAGTATTATCTTGAAAATAAATTATAAAGATAAAATTCAAAAAATGGCGATAGAGGGCGCTTTAGACTTTGGAGTAACGTACAACTATTTTTTACCGTTATTTTTTCCATCTCATAAAATTTTTTTAGAAACTGAACCGTGTTCAATGGGGGTGGAGAGGTTCAAATTTCAAATGATTATAAAAAATGGAAAAATTGTTCGATTCGTTTGCCGTTTTCGCTAAAACTATTCTTTATGTCAATATTTCCTTAAAAATAAATTTTAAAGATTAATTAAAAAAATACCGTTAGAGGGCGCCTTAAACTTTAGAGTAACCAAAAACTATTTTTAACCGTTTATTTTTTGTATCTAATTAAATGCTTATAAAAGTTCAAACTTAAATTTTGAGCTCAAAATCTGCATCGTTGTGAGTAATTAAGTAGCGGAAAATTGAAATGTGTTCGAGGGGTGGAAAGGGTAATATTTTAACTACTGAACACAGTTCAGTTTGCGAATTCTTAAATCTTTCCATCGATTTAGAATTTGAGCTCAAAATTTAAATCTAAGAATTTGCAAGCATTCAATTAGATACAAAAAATAACGGTTAAAAATAGTTGTTGGTTACTCTAAAGTTTAAGGCGCCCTCTAACGGTATTTTTTGAATTAATCTTTAAAATTCATTTTCAAGGAAATATTGACATAAAGAATAGTTTTATCGAAAACGGCAAACGAATCGACCAATTTTTCCTTTTTTTATAATCATTTGAAATTTGAACCTCCCCACCCTTATTGAACACAGTTCAGTTTGCACTACGTAACCACTCCCAACGATTCAGATTTTCATCTCAAAATTTAAGTTTATGTCTAAGCTTCCAAAAAAATTTTATGAGATGAAAAAAATAACGGTAAAAAATAGTTGTACGTTACTCCAAAGTCTAAAGCGCCCTCTATCGGCATTTTTTGAATTTTATCTTTATAATTTATTTTCACGATAATACTGACATAAAGAATAATTTTAGTGAAAATCGCAAATCAATTGACCAATTTTTCCGTTTTTTATAATCATTTGAAATTTGAACCTCCTCCCACAGTTCAGTTTGCGCTACTTAACCACTCCCAACGATTTAGATTTTGAGCTCAAAATTTAAGTTTATTTCTAAGCTTTTAAAAAAATTTAATGAGATGCAAAAAATAACAGCAAAAAATAATTGTTCGTTACTCCAAAGTCTAAAGCGCCCTCCATTGGCATTTTTTGAAATTTATCTTTATTATTTATTTTCAAGACAATACTGATATAAAGAATAGTTTTAGTGAAAACCGCAAACGAATCGACCAATTTTTCTGTTTTTTATAATCACTTGAATTGTTGGACCCTAAACTTTAATGGCTTCTATCTCCTTCGGAAGACGTTTGGGACCCTAAGTTTCCTATTTAATATTGTTTGTCTTGATGTGTACTATCACCCCTTAAAGTTTGTACCATGAATTTAGAAACACCCTGTATATTTAAACATATATATATATATATATATATATACATATATACATATTAACAGTATATATAAATATAAAAAGTATATATATATGCATATATTAACTGAAGTAAAATCTATCCAATATTTATTACATTTAAAGTAAAATACTCAAAATTTATCTATTGACTTAAGATCAGCATATGCATTAGCATTTTTAAAAAACTAGTTGAAGCACTCATTTTATCCTTAAATACCGCAAGTTTTAATCCCTTTTGCCATGTTTTCTTCTTTTTCTGAATTTTTTTTCTTTTACTATCTTTTGAATTTTAAATAAAAAATAGAATGTTTAACTATATAAGGGGGTATATTTGTCTTGCTAAAAACTGGATCAGAAGTTTGAACGGTGAAGGTTACTAAATATATTTTAGGGGTTAATTATCACGCGAAAAGACTCGTTTTCTAATGCTAATCCTATGGAATAAATTTATTAAATCGGTTGCATTTCAATATTTTTAATGATTTTTTATTTTATTCGATAGCTGAGATAGATTTGTACAAAGGCAGTTTTTTTACTTTTTTACTCTTGTATTGTTTTTAAGGACCATTTTACTTTTGAAACCTGCTCCGAAAATAACAATGCGCCTATTAAAAGTATCTGTAAAAAAAAAAAAAAAAAAAAAAAAAAAAAAAAAAAAAAAAAAAAATGCCTATGTATATCCAATGCAAAAAATTATTTAAAAATATTTAAATACAAAAGAGATATCGTCATATTTTTTCCATGGGATCAGCATTAGCGAATGGGTCTTTTCTCTTGATTGCAGTAGATTCTTAATGACGAAGTATAAATAAAACAATATATCAATTTTTAATTCTTGCAAAGTGTTGTAACACCATAGGTTTTTTTTTTTAGTTAAAAAAATATTGCTGCTAATAAGGAAACTCAACTTTTTATTTTACACTTATTCATAAATTTAGTGTCATAAATTTAGTAAATCTTCAGAAATATACCTGTTTATTGTACAGTATCTCATACTTTCTATACTATCACATTACTTTTGCTCAGTTATTTAATTTTCGCAATACCTTTTAAAAGTTCAAAGATTAAAATGTATATGAAACGGATAAAAAAAAATTAACGAAAATGGTATCACATAAGATAACAAACAGCAAGAGCTCGCGGAATGCGCTAACTGAAACTGAGCGGTCAACTCGACTATTTTTTGTGGTAACCCCGCTTCCCAAGTTAGGAGAAACTTTCTAAGCATCATCCAACAACCCTTCGTGGCTGACCTCACCTCTTATACATCAGAAAATGTGGCGAGTTGAGCTTAAAGATGCGCTTAAACAGTGTATGTGATCGCGCCTTAACAAACAGCATGAAAAGTATTATAAAAAATATACTAATTTTTGTACATTAAAAAAGGAAAGGGGATTTTATTAGTCTAACTTTTCAGATACATTTATCAGTACTCCACAATTTGCGTTATTGAGATTGATCAGGTCACTGCATTAATATATTAGATATAATCCAAGTAAGTTACGCGATTTGTAATATTTTAAATTAGCGGAAGAGTGTTTAGGCCATGATTCGAACCCGGTATGATTGGTATAACCTATCTATCATGTGCCACTTGGGCTTTCTTGGAGAAATCTGACGAATGCTTGATGAATTAGCTGAACTAAGTGTGAACGTGAAATTTATATTAAATAGTTCAATTGTCAAAGCAATGGAAACTTATAGTAGTGATCCCTGCTTCGAAACACTATTTGAATCCGTTGGCAAATTACAACGAGGATATAAAATCTTCATTTAAAATTTTTATTTTATTAAGTTAAGAATGTTTAAAATCTTGCCGGTTGAAATATCCCTGATGTCAAATAGAATAATAAATGCTACTTTTTAGCATCTAACTATATCAGTATTTATATATTCAATACGAAATTTTATTAATATATATTGTATACTTTAAAAATCTCTTAAAAAGAAATATTTTATAAAAAAAAAACACCTTTAAAAAAATCTGTATAAATAACAGATATACAATAAACTATATTTATTTTATTAAAAAAACGACCTAGTCTATTAATTTGAATTATTAAATTCCTATTTCTCCATAGTCAAACGGCACATTCTAAAATGGCACAGAAAACTAGAATTTTTTCTATTACCTCTGTGAAAAAAATACAACATTTAGAACCGAAGTATAAATTGTTGTGTTCAGTAAATTACTGTTTATTATATTACGTTCATGATGAAAGATTTCCTTCAGGCTCATTAGCATTATTTTCACAAGTATTACCCCCGTGAGACTTTTATACGAAGCTTTATTGCTCTTATGATTACAATGAAAAAGGGTCATTAGTGATTCTGGAACCTTATCTTTTATGTCGTAACTGTTTTTCTCTTAAGAAAACTGTTTGAAAGAACTGGTCATGATTCAATTTTATTTTTTGCCACATTCTTTGGGAGCTAAATAAAATGCTATGCGGTGAAACATGCATAAAAAGATTGTTCACTGAATAAATTTAGATTTTTTTAACATTTTAAATTTATGCTTTTAAATTACGATTAAAATTACGTTCTATATATAAAGGTAAGTTGGGTGAAAATGCCGTAGATTATTGGTTTAATTGTTTTAAAAATCGCATGTCAATTTTAATTGTTATTCATTGATTTCATATTAAAGTTTGCACTCTTATGTATAATTTAAAACATATTTTATTTTATAAATATTATGGAAAACATCTACAGGTATCTTTACTTATTAAACAGCACATTTATTTTTCTGATATTTAAACTAAGACTTACATGGTCGGATTCATAAGTAATGAGCCTTTGTTCAAAAGGACAGATTTATTGAGCGAATTGGTACAATTGCCTAATATTCTTCGAGATAGGTACCCCTTGCATAAATATACTTTTGCAGGCATTTCGATGGCTCGAAAGCGTCTACGTAGACCTATTCCGGGATGGCTTAAAGGGCTGTCTAGACTTTTTCTTAGACGTTCTCGATCGAGTTGAAGCATTTACCTTTCAGCGCTGATTTTAAGCGAGGAAACAAGTAGAAGTCAGGAGGCGACAATTCCGGACTATAAAGAGGATGTGGGACAGTTGGCACGTTCATTTGAGCCAAGTAAAAGGTGAATGGAGGAGGTGTGGCTGAGCGCGTTAACGTGATAAATCTACCAGACATCCTTCATGTCCCTTCGCCTGCGCAATACTTTAAATCAGCCTTTATATGCCAATATGCCTCTCATCATCGACCCTGGTAACAGGTGCGCGCACCGATGTGCACTAGCGTCAAAATAAAGTGAGGCTGATTATTTACGAATCCGACCATATATATAGACAAATAGGAAAGCCATGTAAAATAATTTGCACACTTATCAGAAGTGTTAAAACGAAATAACAATAGAAGAACACCACTTAGAAAATTTTAAAAACCACGCAAACGGAATTAAAATATCATTAGGGAACCCTTTTCCTTACAGCTCAGCGGCACGGAGGTTTTCCTACGCATACGCATACGAAAACTACGTGACAGGGCGTCTTTACAACATGGCATCTAACTTCAAGTTACCCCTTTTTTGAGTCATATGTTTTAATGTTATTCTTTTTTAACATTTAACCTATTCCACCCCACGTCCTGTTAAGACAAGATTGAATGGAGTCCGCTTGGAAATATTCAACTTATAAGACCCATTTCCCCGGAAACTACTCGACCGATGTTTGTGTAAATTGAAGTCCATATTCATTGGGTTGTGATCAAGACTTATGACTGCCAGTTTTTTTCTGCGAGAAAAACATTTTTAATTCAGTGCAATTGAAATATTACAGAAGTTTTCCATTTTCAGAAATGTTTTACTTCAGAAAATTACTTTTATTTAAATGCCTGCTGTGTATGATATTTTATTTATATTGTACTGTTTTGTTAATCAAAATTTCTCGAGTTTTTAGAAGTTTTATGTTGAAAAGTACAATTTTTCAGAGACACAAGAAACTTAGAGACTTTTAATTTGTGTACAATTATTGCACAATTTTATCGCACACATGAACTAAATTATATACAGTGTGATTCTAAGCTCGTGGTACTAATTTTAAAGGGTGGTACATGATAGTTAACCCTCTCACTGACAAGCCCGTGTTAATAAGTTCACTAAGCTTCAGGTTTCTTTACAATATGATCAATATTTAAAAAAATATATAGAACTAATGATTTAATGGATTTTTAATGCGCTGTACAGTGATTAATACTCTTCACATTCACATTTGTGATAAAGCATTTTTACATTATTTTGAAAGAATGATGTTTTATTAGCATTTAAAATTAAGTTCAGAGAAAACAACACTACAAATTTTCCCTTTTGCAAGACTGTCAGAGATTTTTAACAATCATTTATTGTATAATAATTTATAAGCGCAAGTGAGACGTAAAGTAATAAATACTAGAAAGCAAAATATGACTCTCTCAGTATTTCAAAATTTCCCATTTATACCAGAAAATTCCTGTATTATTCTTTTCTTTCCATTTTTACGTTTTCTCTGAGCTGATGGCCCTTAGTGACAACTTTATTTTACTAAAAGAAACTGAGATTTTAATAAGTGTTTCTTCCTGCATGAAAACATACAATCACATATTCTAGTTGTTTTTGAAACTTGCATATTTTGGTTGCTTACCTTGGCAAAAGTCAACGTGGCTGTTTCTGACGTAATATGAAACGAAATTTATCAACAGCAAAAACAAATTAATTTTAAATACATTTATCAACAACAAGAAAAAGTGAAAATACTAGGATTTCAATTAATTTTACTCCCTTTCTAAAAAATAATTTCATAAATATATCATTTTTTTGCTAACGCAAACGCATGTAAGTCCTTTATTAAAATTAGGTTACAATCTATACAGTTATTTCTCACTAATTAAGCGGTTGCCTTGGATTTAATAAATGATACATTTCTTTTTAAAATATGTATTCTTATAATGACCGATATCAAAACAATTTATAGGTAATAAACACACAAATGGCTCTATCCAACTCTTTATATAACTATACCAATTTACTTTTTAAATGAGAACCTAAGTACATTAACTTGAGCCATCATCATATAGAAAGATTATAAGATAAGAAAAGATCTATTTTATACTTTTATACCATATGTTGTCCGCTTAATAGTTATATTTAATGTGAATTTCTCTCATTAAAATGGAATGACAGAATATATTCTTTTATGGTAGATTCTTTTTTTTTTCTTTTTGCAAAGACATTTACTTAACAAAAGAAATCTGTTGAATATACGTAACCTGGCATCTGTTTATTTTTTCTTTCAGCGGCAAAGATATATTTTTTTAAGCTTTCCATTATTCCAATACTATTACTGAACTTATTTTTTTTCACAAAGCATAAAAATAATATTCTAAGCAAATAAAACGCAACAGAAATACTTAAATAAATCATTTATATATACATAATAGTTACGATAATTTCTTTTCTCAACGAATTAACTATCTGAATTATAAAGGATATACGTATCCATGAATATCACTGACGTCAATTTCAGAATTGCAACAATTGACGATGAAATTTGTATTCTGCAATATTCGCTACTGATTTTTTTTTCTGAATTTCTTTGATTTTTAAGAATTTCCAATTTGTACACTGCGAATTAGAGAAATAAAATCTAATTTTAAATGCAATTTGTTTGAAAATTTTATATTGACTATTTTTCTTATGACTTTGAAATGATTTTAAAACGTGATTTTTTAATCTTTTTCTAAATAGCGTGAAGGTTCCTTTAAGAGATAAAACATTTACACTTAAAACAATATAAATAGATCTTCATTAGTGTCTGGTTAATTTTCCGTAACGAAATTAAAAATTCATCAATCTATTATATCCAAAAGTGATTATCGGTTTATATTTCCCAGATATTCTTCCTAGAATGTGGAAACCCCATAATTAAATTAACGCCAGTTATTCACATAGATCCCAAGATTTCAAATGTGGTTTTCGAATTTTAAAATTAGAAATAGTTTTCTAAATGAGTTTTTTTTTAAATTTGTAATAAGGTACCCTGGGGTAATAACGCCACGTTAAGGTTCTACCAATTTTCACGGCTTAGTTTTAGATTGTATTTTTCAAACAAATATAGGATCTGATACAGCAACTCATTGACTATCTATATAAAATAAAATAATTTAACAGATATGTATTCATAAAATGTAATGGCGTTTTTTCTTGACCAATGCTATTTGGCGTTATTACCCACCTATATGGGTAATAACGCCATGCAAACAAAACTATGAAATAAGATGGAATAATTGCATGTAGATAGCCCAATTCTAGAAATACAAACTCTACAAACTTAGAAATTGACAAATTGCATTCTAAGCTATCGAAAATGTTCAATTTTTTGTGAAAGTGTAAGAAAAATAAAGGTGTGGTGTGGGAGGGGGGGTGGGGCAAAAGAATATCAGACCGTGAGCTTCTTTTTGTTTAAAAAGGACCGCTTAAATAGAAATACGAGAAACATTGCACAGTTTTAACTGTGTTTATTTGAATCAGTATTTAGGATGCAGCTCGGCCACTGTAGGAATCAACCGGGGTATTAATGTAAAGGATTGGCGTTATTACCCCGGTATAGTTATTGCGCAGTGCATTTTAAATTTCAAATTATCTCGAGAAGATATCCAAAATCTTCAACAACATTTTAAAAGTACATGAAATGCACTACAAATTTATGTAATTAACAATGTATTTCCGGATAAAAAGATAGTCTTCACATCACAACACGTATCTCGCAAATTTTAGATCAAGCGTTAATTTTAGTTGTTTGTAAAAACAATAAGACCTAAAAATGAAACAAATTAACTTGAAGCTGTTTTTTGCGATTTACATGACTCAAAACCCTTCTGCGCTGAGCACATGGGTGTCATTTACTTGATTATTTCATAACTGTGCAAAATATAAGCACTTGGCGTTATTACCCCGCCTGGCGTTATTACCCCAGGTTACCTTAATATTTTTTGAATGATGGCACTAAACTGCTCAATTTTTAACACTTTCCAACAAAGTTAAAAAATGTTTATGACTTTGGTTTGTCTGTCAGACTGGTCGTCTGTTTGCACCCTAGCTCTCTTAAATATACTCAAATTGTTCTAAAATTTTAGGCAGTTATACTTTTACGTTAGCAAGAAGTCTCTTTTAAATGAAGTTTCTCGCATGATTAGTTAATTTACAGGGATATTAAAAAGTACTCCGTTACATTCTGGCTTCTGGGAGAAAATCATTTCAAAGGGATTTTAAAAGTGTTAAACCCTATCAAACATGATAAAACTACATTCATTTACGAAGTCCACTAAAATATGCATTCTGTAAAATAAGCATTTAAAATAATAGTTATTATCCATTTGCACGGACATACAAAATAATTCCATGACATAATGATAAAGGAAAGGGGGGATGGTTGTGACACATTTTAATTATATTAAACTATTCCCACATATAATAAATTTGATATGCGTCGCTGAGGCTTAACATAAGTTATTTTACGCATAATACGAAATGTATAGCATTTATATGGACAGTCAAACGATTTCAAATAGTATATTATGTTCTAAGTGCTCTATATTAGCAATGACGGCCGAAGGACGGATGAAATGCATTTTTAATTATGATATGCGCATTTAAGTTTCACTAAATTTATGCATATTATATGGTACGCATAACTGCTATAGTTAATATACAAAGCTATACAAAAGAGTTCGTAAAGGTTAATGAATATGAGCGTATATTAAGTAAAGGTGGTTTTTAAATCAATTATGCGTTTTTATTCTGAATTGCATAAAGTTTACGAAGAAATGTTTGTACATAATAGCTATAAATATATAAAATCCCACATAAAGAATTGGATACATAATCACCTAGGAATGATAATTTCTGAAAATTTGATTTTAATTGATTTAAGAGTGCTTTAGTTTGAATTAAATTTTAACTAAATACTGGCGTATAATAAAGGTACTATGTAAAGTACAGGGATTGACAAAAATATTCAAGTTTGTTTTCATATATTAGTATAAATTGCTGAAAGAGAAATTTCAACCTGTTAAGCATTTTCTTGCTAAGCCAAGTTTTCCTATTGAATAGTATATATATCAACCGGCAGCTTAAATTACAAGTCTCTTCAAAAGTATTGGAATAAATATTTCCCTATGGAAAGCAACTCCTTGTAACGAAGTTTTGTTAAAGATTTCTGGAAGTGTTGGAGAGAGTTTCATAAACCATGCTTAACGCATGATTTTTTTAAAATACTTGTCGAGGATAAAAAGAGTAATGTGAAAATGATACATATTATTAGATTCTTTTTAACTTCACATAATTTTAAAATTGAAATGAGCATACATCAGATACCGATTAAAAGATTTTTTAAGGACGTTTAAAATCAAAATTATTTAGCGAGAAAAATTATATCTATCTAAGTTTTTACTTTAATTCATGAATAAAAAATGCTTTTTACTAAATTTGTCAAAGAAATATGTATTTTCTTTTAATTTATCCAAATGACGTTATTTCTATCAGTTGATAAATTTGAAGTAATTTTTTTACGAACAAAAAGTTTAAGAAAATAAATTTATAAAATATGTGCATTTTAATTTGCAAGATTTTTAGCTTCAATTGTAAGGGTAATTTATTTCTCGAAATGGTGTATTTGGTAAAATTATTTCTAGAATTGTCTTCTAAATTTACCGTAAGAATACATCAATTTCTTACAGTAAGATTACATATATCTTCTTTCCATTAAATAATCCATTGATCTTATGCATTAAAAAATCAACTGTAAATCCAATTAAAATTAAAGATTTTTTTTTAATATACATCCTGCTTTTTACAATAAATAACTGTATAAGGCGTTATTTTTGAAAAGAAAAATTAATTGTTAAAAAATGAAAAATTTTAAAAGTTTTTCGAAAATAAAATAAATTAAAGTTATTGCAGAAATTTCATGCTCTATCTCTGTTAATGCTCTTGTTTTTTATTAATGTTTTGTTTTTTATTAAATTGCAATTCGTCAAAATGTGAAAGATTCTCACAACTGTATTCTACTGTTTTAATGCTAAATTAATAATAAAAGAGTTTTTTTTATTTTATTTTCAATAAATCTGTATTATCAGCTTTTCACTCTAAATTTGTCGGATTTTGCTTTTAAAAGATCCGACTGAAATTCAAGATTTTGTAATATATATATATTAAATAAATATATATATATATTCATGTTTTATTGATATACATTGTTTTACAATTAGTGGTTTTACAAAGACACACACATATATATACATATATCTACACCACATAAACAAAAATAATAATATTTGTGGTGATTAATACTTAAAAATTATTCAATCGGTTTATTATTGAAAGATCATTCACAGGCATTAAAAACAGGTTTGTTTTCTCTGGATCAAACGCATTAAACACATTTCCGGTTTACCGTCGATTGAAGTGTATCATCACGACCAATACTGGTCTTCTGTATTTTATTATTTTTTTTTATTTTGATTGTAGTATTGTTCTATTCCTGAGGCTACTACCGGAGCAGCTAACGTTTGATTTCGTGATAGTTTAAATATCGTATATGAAACATTTGAAAATCAGCCTGTATGTAATGGTTACGAAATAAATGTTTCTGCCACCTGAATTTTTAAATATGTAACTTCTAGAACAAAACCTTTTTTAGGCGCAATATTAAAATCGTTGTAATAATATATCTTTTAAGTTGATGAAATTTTGTCTATTTAATATTTTTCGCTCTTCGTAATTAAATTATTTTAAAGTACTTTTTCTCGTTTAATATTTACTTATCAATATATTTTCATTTGAAAAGAGTTAGAATATATTATTAATTGAGTTTTTTAAAAATATGGTTACAGTATGTAAAAAGCGTCTTTTTCAAAATATCGAATAGGCACTCAATTTTAATAATGGTATTTTAAATACAAAAGCTTTAAAAATTAAACTAATTTAATTAAAGATTTAACACTGTATATCAGCAACTTTTTTCATATATATATATATGAAAGAAACCTGTTAAATTCCTAACCACAGATTTTAAGCTTTAAAATTATTTAATTGATTTTTTGTTGACCCATTTCATCTTTAAATAGCTCTTTAAATAATACTTTGCTTTAAAAACTTTCTTTTTCTTTGTGTTTTTTATAAATTTTTCTATAAAATTATATGTAATAGGATTTTTTAAATATAAGCCAAAAAAGAAATCTTGTCACAATAAATTAATCTACGGAAGCAATAGCGTTACCATATGGTAGTTGGTTTTAAAATAGAGAGATTACGGCTCAGTATGAAGGTATATACTGAAGCGGGCATTAAAAACTCGAAAATTAACATATGCTATAATTATACTTTGCTTTAAATTTAATTTTTCTATAAAAATGCTGTCGATTCCGTTATAAGATATTTTAACTACATATCAAGCATTTGCCGAAATATAAAAACATACCTTAATTTTAAATTAACACTGACACACCTTTCCAAAGTGAGATAGATTTGAATTACTGAAAAAATGCTTGTGCGACCGTAATAAACAGTAATAATAAAGTTTAGCAAAAACTCCAGATTGTAAAACGAATAAAATATATAAATATTCTCAAACAGATAAAAATCTGCAATTTTTCTTTTTTAAAGAGAATTTTATTTCAAAATTTTTATTTTGTTATTTTTATTTTTTTACAACAAAACACCAATACTTTTTTCCGTCATCGACTAAAAAAACTTTATTTTGGGTACCAAACAAAACTGCATCTCCCGAGAATTCAATTTGCCATGTTAAACAAAGATAACATATACGCAGTCTTTCTAACTAAGAGTAAACATCAGCTACATTACAAAAATTTAAATAAAAAATTAAAGCAATGCAATTAATTTCGATTCTAAATTCTTAAAAAAAGAAAAAAAATTAAAATTCCTTAAAATTGATATTTTGGCTAAGTTTTATTCCATTCTCCTTATTTAAATATTTTAAGTAAATGTAAGCATGGAAGCATGCTTTAAAAAATAGATTATTGTTACTTTTTAAAGACACAAGAACATGTCTAGTTTTTTTTTATTTATACATAGAAAAGGAATATAAATTCATTATTTTAAAAGTTTCTTTATTTCTCTATTGATAGAACATTTAATCAATTGTAAATGGATATATTTATTATCTATAATGTATGTATTTAAGATTTTTTGAGGAATCCTAGTAGAAAACAACATTTAAAATAACATTCTATACGAAAAAAAATCATAACTGTGCTTTATTTTCTTGGGAACTGGTAATGCAAATTCAATATCTTCTTTCTTTTACAGTTTTTACTGCAGCTCTAGTGTACATAGATCTTTCGATAAAGGGGAAAAAATTCAAAATGCAATAGTTACGAAATTCCGAAAACAAAAAGACAAAATTTCTTTCCAAATCTAACATTACGAAACATGAAATGATTTTCAACGAAGGCGAAACGATCAAATTATAACCATACATAACAACGGAAAAAAGGACAAAATAATGCTAAAATATATTTTTTACATTCCAAGACTACATGATTGTTTCAAATATTGTTGATAACACAAATATATTTTTTCCCTTATCAGTTAAAACTTTATAAAAAAATTACTTCCGTATATTATATATATATATATATATATATATAAACAATTCTTACTTTTTATTAATGTTGGAATTAAAATTTTGAGTAAAATTAATAATTTAGGAAGACTTGTTATTATTAAGTTGTTTGAATTTTAAAAACTATCACAAAATATAATGTACAAAATATTACTTCTTATAAACAAAAACTCTTTGATTATTATTAATAAAAAACATATTTATAACTTACTAACAGTAAGAAACAAAATATTTATGAAAATAAATGGTAAATATAACAAAAGAAAAAGATGAAAACGAGCGCACACATAAACCATACATGTTAATTACTTATGCGTACTACACTTATACTTTTAATGTTGCATAAAACAATCCTGTTTGGCCTTGTTTATGCATTTCTTTTTGAGGGAGGAGGCGGGGATATATTAACCATATTTATCAACTTCCATGGGCTAGACCCTCTAGTAAAGTTAAATTCTCAATGTATTTTCTGAAAGAGATCGTACTGCGTCTTAAACACTGTAATTCATTAGAAAAAACACCAATGTTAACCCTTTGAAAAAAATATCAAAATGATACGTTTCAGCATTTTTTTCTTGCACACTGCATCGCTTCTGGGAAGCAAAATTTCAAGACACCGTTCAACAAAAAATATTTTTCCGTAAATTCTCAGAGCTTCTTTTTTTCTACACGACGGCGTAATAATTTTTAAATATACAAATTGTAACACGTTAAAAAATGCCCCTGCCTCTTTTTACTTTGATACAAGTCTATCTAAGTTAGCAAAAAAGCCATAGTGCTTATCGAACACACAAGTTATAAAAATGTGAATAAGGGGAAAATACAATTTAAAAATTTCATTTGTATATGTACCCTCATAGCATGCATGGTCACAATGACGTCACTGTGAGTCACTTTGGTCACATCACATCTGTGACCAGAATGCCACTACTCAGTGACGTCACATTGTGACTGAGATGTGACTTTCTTAAAAATCTTTATAAAATTACAAATATCCTTCAAAACATGTCATTTACATTAAAAAACATGTATCTGGCAACTTAAATATCTTCGCTTTTGTCACCGTTTCGTCACAATGTTAATGTCAAAGTAGTCACAAATGACACATTTTTTGCAAATTTGTCACACCGTGACTTCACAAAGTGGTCACAATGTGACGTCACAAACGAGCTCTAAAACGGCCATAATGACTTCACATTTTAGTCACTGGGATTTCACATCGATGTCACGTGACGTCACATCGAAAATCGATGGTCACAAAGTCACAATATGACTTCAGAACGACGTTGCAGTGACGTCACCATGCTTCACGGGTAATTGCGCGGGCTCTACAATATCTCGCGATATAATTGTTGTACAGATAAATATGAGGTGCCAAAATATTCACAATTAAAAGAGCTTTCAGTAAATATATATAAAAGAAAATCGATATTATGACCAATTTCAAGGTACTGAGTCTCCTTAACACTCACATAGTAGTAGCACATTTTTCATAAAACAAGCAAATTCAAATTAATGAAAAAAAAAACTTTGTGCAATCGAAAGAAACAGTAACAATAAAGTTGAACAAAAACTTAATTAATAAAACTCCAGAATGTAAAAGGAACAAAATATATAAATATTCACAAACAGATAAAAATCTCCAGTAATTATTTTTTAAAGAAATTTTTCTAACTTAAAATTTGTAATTTTATTTTTTACTGCAAAACACCAACAGTTTTTCACCACCGATTAAAAAATCTTCATGCAAACAAAACTGCATCTCTCGGGAATTCAAGATGCAGTCTTTTTTAAGAAAAAAAGGCAGTTTGTTTGACTAAGAATAAACACTAAATTTAACTAAAAGAATTAACGCAATGCGATGATTTTCAATTCTGAATTCTTAAAACTAAACAAACATCTAACAAATCCGTGAAAATGATTTCTTAACAAAGTTTCATTTACCTCACTTTATTTAAATGTTTTATGTAAATGCGTACAAGAAAACACTATGCTTAATACAGGGGGTTATTTCTCAGTTATGTTTTGTTTATTTATTTATTTATATTTAGAATAGAATGCGAATTCTTTAATTTAATGTTTCTTTCTGTCTGCTCTGCTATTCAAATATTCAACTATTTGAAACAGAATATATTTATTATTTATAGCGTATGAGTCTAAGATGTTTTGACAAATTTATGCATATAACATTTAAGAAATTCCATTGTTGAATGTGTATATCTATGCACCATATGTTTGCGAATTGCTGAATTAATTTATATATATATATATATATATATATTTTTTTTTTACAGTTTTAATTTCAGCTAAAGTATACAGTGGTCGTTCAGAAAGAGAACAAGTTGGAAATTGTAGGTCAAGAGTACCAAATGAGGTGCATTTGTTCTATAACAAAATTTTATTAATATTCAGATCTGGTTGTTATAGCATTACAATACGTCGGAAGTCTTTAAGTAAGTAGATAAACGAAACGTCAGAAGTAGAGAATTTAAAGTCTTTTGTGTATCCCTGTAAATACCAACAGCTTTTTATTATAAAGGAAGTATCCTGTAGTAACCTCAGCAACATATGTCAATTTCATAAACTGTGAAAAAGTTTAATATAATTAAAATGCTCCCCAAACTATATTTTCCCCTAAACCATTATTTAATGGAGTACATTTGTGTTCCCGTAAATTAATAACAAATATACGTGGCAGCACATTGTGCAGAATGTATATATAAGTACGTACTTTATTGATGCATTTAAATTTTATTTTATTTGAAAGAGTGTAACACAATTTAAATGCACTTGAAGCTATTTTTTCCCATTGGCCGTAATGTAACGGAATACTTTTGACTGGCTCTGTAATTAAACTATGCATCTGATTTTCTTAAACTTTGAGGTGAGGTGACAAAATTATGCAACGATTCTATATTTTAAATTTCAAATTATTTATTTCCATAGATTTTACTATGTTTTATGCGGACAGATGGACGGACTGATTTACGACTGTGGGCGATACGTATTTACATAATTACGAACGCACCTAAAAATGAAGGAAATTAAACTGACTCTTGATTTAAATATATATTTTTAAAGAACTACAAACTTGAATGTTAAATCTGTGGGAAAAATATTACATAAAAAAAATAAAACTTTTATCTCAATTAGCAAAATATCGTTGGTATTTTTCGATCAAGGAAGTTATAAAAATATGAACATGTAGAAAAATCCGTTTAATATTTTTGTTTGTATGGGTAATTATACTGGATCTACAATTTCTCTTGATACAATAGTCGTATAGGTATAAACTAGGTGTTAAAATATTCACAACTAAAGAAGTTTTTAGTTAATATTAAAAAAATATATAGGGTAAGTGTACCAGTAGTGGGCCACGTACCAATAGTGGGCCACCAGTTTTCAAAGTTGAAAAACAAGTTTTCTAGTCACCCTTGACAGATAACAAACTAACTGATGATTAACTGGAACCCTTATCTGTTATCAGGCAAAGGGACAACTTCAGTATTCTCATAGTTTTTGAGTTGGAATGGTGTTTTTGCACACTATACGAAAAAACTAAAGAGAAGCTAAAATTATTTTACGTTATCATGAAAACTTTTAAATATGATTTTATTATTGTGTATATTTAAGTGTAGAAATGTAAAAATATATGTAACTTCTCTACAGTATGTATTAAACTAAAGAATGGAGTGGCCCACTTCTAGGGGGGGGGGCTACTGCAGCATCAGAAAGTTACTATGCCCACTACTGGATCATAGAGGAAGGTAACATTTTTTATTTTTCATTTTTTCTAGAGAATATATTTTAAAAATTTGAATGTTTATTTTTATGCATAAAGGTAAGGGCTAGGCTAGTATATATATATATATATATATACTTTAAATTCAATAATACTTTTATAATAATTAGATAAATGTCCTTAAGTGGCCTACTAGTGGTGCATTTACCTTACATATATTTTGACCAATTTCAAGGTAGTGTAACCCCTAACATTCACATAGTAGCAAAATATTTTTCCTAAATCAGGCGAATTCGAATTGTTGAAAAACACCTTGTGCGACCGAAAGAAACAGTAATAATAAAGTTAAATAAAAAATTCAGTTAAGAAAAACTCCAGAATACAAAAAGAAAAAAAATGTCTAAAAATTCAGAAAGAGATAAAGATCTGCAATATTTATTTTTTAAAGAAGTTTTTGTTTCTAACCTAATTTTTTTTTTCACTTTTTATTGCAAAACGCCAACAGTTTTTATACCATCGACTAATTTTTTTTTTTTTTTTTTTTTTTTTTTTTTTTTTTTTTTTTTGTATGTCGAAGAAAAATGCAACTCTCTGGATCCGAAAATCCAATGCTAAAAAAACACAAGAAAATACGCAGTTTTTCCGAAAAAGAATAAAAATTAGAAGCAGTACCAAAAATTTAACTGAAAGAATTAACGCATAGCGATGAATTTCAGTTCTGAATTCTTAAAACTAAACAAACATCTAACAAATCCGAGAAATTGATTTTTTAACAAAGTTTTATTTACCTCACTTTATTTAAATGTTTTATGTAAATGCATACAAGAAAACACTATACTTGAAGAAAATACATTTTTAATATTTCTCAGTTCTGTTTTTATTTATTTATTTATTTATAGAATGGGATGCAAATTTATTATTTTAATGTTTGTTCAAGTCTGATTTGATATAATATTTAATCAATCGGAGGTGGTATAAATTTATTATTTATGATCTATGTATCTAAGATGTTTTGAGAAATTTAAGCACTCAACATTTAAAAAATTCCATTGTTCAATGTGTATATCTATGCACCATTTATTTTCGATTTGCTGAAATGATATGAATATGTTTTTTCTTTTACAGCAGCTTGTACTTCAGCTGTTTTGACTGCAGTTAAAGTACACAATGGTTGTTCAGAATGTGAACAAGTTGGAAATTGCACATCAAGCGTAGCAAAGGAAGTTCGTTCGTTCTATAACAAAATTTTAAAAGTATCCAGATTTGGTGTACACATTACTTCAGATACATCATTGTGGCCGAAATCTTTAGTATGTCCTTGCAAATACTATCTTTTTTCTATTATACAGGAAGCAACTTGTAATAAATCTCAGCAACGTACAACAATTTCATAAATCAGAAATAGATTAATAATAATAAAACACGCGACCAACCTGTTATCCCCTACACCGTCATGGAAAACATTTGTGTGGCCCTGTAAATTAATAACAAATATTCTGTACACGACAGATTGTGCAGAATACACCTTTTTAGCATATGCTTCATAGATGCATATCGATTCTATTATGTTTGATAAAGTATAACATTGTTAAAATGTACTTGAAATTATTTTTTTCCTAAATATATATTGGACAATTGCACCATAAAATTTAACTACCAAGAATGTATTTATTAAAAATACAACACATTGCTCAATCTCTCGATCAGGAAGCAAACTTAGTCCTTTCGTTATCAGATTTTCCTGAAGACGGCCACAGAAGACGACGCGAAACGTTGATATTTTTATTTTATTTTAATTGTAAAAGTTCATATTAAAATTCTTGTTTTGTGCACCATTGAGCAATGTGTTGTATTTTTAATAAATACATTCTTAGTAGTTATTTTTTTTTTTCATTTAGCGTGATGTAACAAATTGCTTTTTTTTCCCTTTAATTAAACTATGCATCCGATTCTCAAAAAAATTGTAATGATTCGACAAAATATGCAAAAGTTATATATTTTAAATTTCAAACGATTCTATTAGATAGTTCTTGCTCTGTTACATGTCGACAGACAGACGGATTGAACGACGACTATAAGTGCTACGCATTTATACAGGGTGAACATAAAGTTCCAGCCCATTTTGCAGAAATAATTAATGCAGGGACTTTATATTACAGGTGAATGATACTCCGAGGATATGTTAACAACAGAAGAACGAATTGCGGTTGTACCGTTACGTTTGCGTGGTCAGACATTCGAGGAAGTCAGGGAGACGTTTCGTAGAAAATTTAGAAGAGAGGCTCCAGCACGAGGAAATATTTGGAAAATGGAGAACATTTTTTTGAGCACCGTATCTGTGCTCGATGAGAAACACACAGGTTGACCATCGACGTCAATTGAAACAGTAGCGAATATCCGTGAAGCCATTGAGCGTAGTCCAGATGCATCCCGATGATGTTGGAAAGAGTGTTTCGAGCTACACTGAATCGGTGAGAAACTTGTTTCGAACTTGATGGACATCACGTTGAAAAGCACTAATATGCTGTATAATACTATTGAAATATGAAATTCATGAATAAATTATTTCTACAAAATGGGCTGGGACTTTATGCTCACCCTGTATAATAAATAACGAACGCACATAAAAAATGAAGGATGCAATATTTCTGATATTTGAAAACCAGGAATTCTACATTTTGTTTTTTAAAACTAACATTGGTAAAAAAAAAAAGAGATAGATATATATAAGATATATAATTATAGATATATATAAGAAACATAACACAAAACAAAATTATAAAATTATTCTAAAAAATCTAATCTCTTTGAAAAAGTTACTTCCATGATTTTTTTTTCTTCAGACTTTGAAGTAGTTGTTTCCCGTATAAATAAAAAATGTTCGCAAAACTAACTTGAGTTTATTTTAGAAAAATGTTTTTATTTCTATTAATGCTGGTATGAATTTTTTACATAGATTAAAAAATTATTTAGAAAATCTTGTTATTATTAAACAGTATGATTTTTTTAAAAAAGTAACGTGAAATGTTAATGAAAAAATAGTTTTACATAATTATCACAAGTTCTCTATGTT
This sequence comes from Maratus speculifer, assembly GCA_964019185.1. Taxonomy (NCBI): domain Eukaryota; kingdom Metazoa; phylum Arthropoda; class Arachnida; order Araneae; family Salticidae; genus Maratus; species Maratus speculifer. The sequence continues at coordinate 368,456,993 of OZ025291.1, forward strand.
TTACTTATAAATAACCTATTTATGGATCCAAACAGGGAGAAAACAAAAGGTTTATTTAAAAAATGTAATAAGAAACAAGATAAAAAGTTAAAAGCAACGCAAATTTAAACCATACAGAATAACTGTTTTACGCGTATTATTTGTAAATCTTAAATGCTGCATTAAAAAATTAAGCAAAGCACGTCTGTAAAATGTATAGCAATGTATCAAGCACATTTCACTGCACGATTTTTTATATTTTTTATGAAAAAAAAGTATTTGAAATCTATATATCTGTTTAACAATAGAAAAAATCGAAAAAAATATAAATAAAATATAAATTTCAAATGAAATTTTAAATTTTGTGGTTCTATGTACACAATTAGGGATTACAAATACTTTATTGTTATATTTTGCGATTAAATTTCATTTAATTAATTTTATCTGCTTAGACTTGCGCAAATTTCTTTATGTTAATATTTTTTGATTTTTTCTTCTTTTGATTTGAAGAGTAAAATCAAATGTTTTCGTCAAATATAAACATCTGACATCGACAAAATAAATGTTATTTCATTCTTTTGACTTTTTTTCATTAGTTACAGCCATCATTTTGCCAAAATTTATGGCACATAATAAGAATTGTGGATTTTTTAGGTATGTGACAGATTTGGCACATCATGTAGTGCAGGTTTTTTTTTTTTTTTTTTTTTTTTTTTTTTTTTTAGCTGAATATAATAATGAGTGTACTGCAGTAAACGCAAGACCGTTTCGTAAGCATATTATTTAGTTAATGAGAAACATTTTATTAGAAACTAAGGTACTTCTCTGTTATCCCGTCGACCAATTTCGCCAAATTATACATATTCACATAATTTTTTTATAACGAAAAAACAAAGAATTAGTAGAAAATTAATAAAAATTTAAATAAAAAAATGAAATAAAAATCATTTAATGACGTTTTAAAAACGTGAATCGTATTTAATGTCATTGAATGTGACATTCACGATCATCCATTATTGGCATTTAATCTTATAGTTTGGCGATAATATTTTGGTCGACGGGATAACCTAGCAGTACCCAAAATAATATTGTACATTTGCAAGTCGAAGGAGAAAAGTGGAATTGAAGGGTGATTCCTGAAATTCAGAATTGCGAAATAAAAAAAATGAGATTCAAATGAGTTAACTTTCTGTGAAATGACAAATATCAAAATAGATTTCTAAAAAAACCAATGTTCTTATGTCAAAGTGTCCAGTGAGTACTATTCGACGGCATAAATTACTCATTTTATACTTTTTTTACAGTTTCATTGCTTTAAATTGCGTGACATTTAATGTTAATGAAGAAATAAAAAGCTATTTTATTTTTTAAGAAGTCTTTTTTGCATGGTATCAATGGTATGTGCATGAAGAATTGTTAAGTTTGTTGTTGTACGTGCTTTAATATTGATCCGTAATATGATAGTTATGCTTATCCTGTATACTAGGAATGTGCAACCACTGACCTGTGGGTTAAATAAAAAGAATAATGCCCAGTTAAACTAGTGGCATTGAGTTCACAGGCTACGCATACTAATTGTTCAAATTCCGTTCGAAAAATAAATTAAGAAGGGGAAACAGCTCCCCTCATTTTCCCATTTTATACTTAATCATTAACACCCCTAAACTAATCAGGGACATGCTTTATCATATAAAAAATCTATATCCAAAATTCAGAGCAAATCAGAAAATTCATAATGAAAACCCATTTATACAATTTAAGAGGAGTTATGCCACTCATTTATACTTAACCATTAAACTTCCAAAACTATTGAGAATAGAACGAAATCTGATAATTCTGCATGAAAAACCCATTTATAGAATTAAGGGGAGGGGCATTAGAACCCCCGTTCCCCCTGTTTATAATTATCCAATGAACACCTAATACCAATCACGGAGGAGCCTCATCAGAATGATCCTATACCAAAATTTTGAACGAAATCTGATAATTCTGCATGAAAAACTCATTTATATCATTTAAGGGGAGGGGCATGAGCACCCCCCTTCCCCTTCTTATACTTATCGAATGAACTCCAAAAACTAATCAGGGAATCGCCTTATCAGAATACACCTATATACAAAATTTCAAGTGGATCGGATATTTTTATCATGAGTTATCGCGTTACGCACGTACGAACGTACGCATATACATACAAAATGGGCGGGCACATAAGCTTTCAGGCTATGATAGTCTGTGAGCTAAAAACTACCAATACTTTAGTTAAGAATAATTTGCCATATTTCATGACATAAACCTTGCGGTTAGACAAGATAAAGGTTACATTTTGGCAAGTATCTGGTCAAACGGCTTTCCGACAAAACTGCGATTTACTCCAAACATTAAGGAATACTAATTTATATCAAAGACTAACTGAATCTGAAATTTGGTGAAATTTTCTGCATTAGTTCCTGAAATATAAATATTGTGATAATTAAAAATAATGCCACGTAGCAGCATCACCTGTCGAGCGAATTACACCAAAATGCAATCAGCACCATATGATATCTATGTATGAAGTTTAAAAATCGGAAGTTTTATGATAATCCATCTATTAGTTCTTGAGATATAGCTATTGCAGTAAATGTGAAAAAGACAGCATAAAAATGCCATCTGTTAGGCGATATACACCAAAAACTAATAAGCTCAGTATTATATCTAGGCCTAACTGTATCTAAAGTTTTGTGAAATTATGTGCATTAGTTCTTTAGATTGAGTGTCCATAAAATTTTTGTCGCATACAGAGTGACAGATAGTCTCACAGTTAGATATTTTGTAAAAACAGGTTTTTTGGAATTTCTGACCCCCCGTCCAAAATTTTCAAGAGTCCAATACTTTATGGTGCAAGTTTATAGATAAAGTAAATTAAAAATGAAGTATATTTCGCCTTCGAAACGTGTCGTAATGACATTTCCAAGCATATTTAAAATTTATTCTATAGTCTATTGTCATATTAAAATTATACAAAAATTGCTTAACACATTTCCTAGCTTTTGGTAAACATTTTTTACTATTTGGATGGCATTTTTTAGTTTAAATAAATTTCATTCCAAAAGTAGAAATGAAAATTATCAAACCTGAGAAGATTATTATACCTTACCAAATTAAAGAATACTTCTTACTGGCGTTATCGTTTATTTATGGTTCTGTGTTTAAACAAAATGTCTAGAGGCTAGAGTTCTCCATTTGAATTACAATATTGAATTAAACTGTCTTTGAAAATGATCTTTTTAAATTTTTAAACTACAATGAAAATTATTAGAAGAAATTGTAATCTCTAAGTTTTTGAACTAGAATTTAGAACAATTAAATGTCTGGGGAGCAATTAAAGCATCACTACTCACTTTAAATTACAACTAAAACTTTAAAAACGCATTAACTAAAATTTATTGCTTTGCAATTGTTATTTAATCTAATATATTGTTAAAATTATCTGAATTGAAGCAATAAAATGTTTATTTCCAGAGGGTGTTGGTATAGAACAATCTGCAAATTCTAAAAATTAGGAAAATCTAATTATCTGAGTTTTATCAATTTATCTATTTAATTATTTTTCCTTTAAGATGTCATGATATTTATTTATTAATCATCATTTATGATGCAACTGTATCATTTATGATTTACCATGAGTGGAATATTTTATGAGAAAAAGAGCGTCTTTAAAATTATTTGGAAGAACTAAGTATAACTTGCATATTAACTTTAACACAGCACATAATTCGAAGGTTCAGATGAAAAATGCTATATGTGTCAAAAATGAATAAAATGATTTTATCACATGGCTGGACATAATGAATATACCACCCCTCTGACATCTAATAAATTACTATTTGAAAACATTTTATAATCATAGGGATTATTAAGTTGAGCAAAATATTCTGGGAAAATTTTAATTCAATAGTTACAAGAATTTATATCGTATATAGGACTTTTACTGGTGTATCTATAGGAGTTCGGGAATTTTCATCCAGACATGGCTCCCTTCAATTATGGCCTCTTTTGATAAATGCAACACTTTTTTAAGGACCGTCGATTTGAATGATTTAATGAAGTTTAAGAAGCGTATCAAGAGCTTTTCGATTCCAAGAAGATGCCATGGTACTTCCAGCAAATCTGGGACCTGGCAGAAAGTCATTGACTATAATGGTTTCTTTTGAGGAATAGTGCTTGCTGCTTTTGTTGTTAATTTGCGTATAACGACGTAACTTGCATAAATTTCCCAAAGCCTTTTGTCCAACCTCGTATAACTAATAAAGAAAAAATAAACAGATTTAGATAGCTTTACACGTCATTTTTTCAAAATGTTGCTTGCATTATTTACTACTTTTATCGTCTGATATCTTTATTTATTTAATTGATTATTTTTATTTAATCTTTTTCTGTTCTGGATTTAAATTCATTTTTTTGGGAAAAAATATTTTTTGCTAATAAAACTGAATATAAATTACAAACGTTAAGGATTATTGAAACTTATTTACTAAGATTATTGACTGAAACGTAACAAATGCAATTGTGTTATATATAACAAAAACACAAGGAAGAATTTTTGAAGATATTGAAAAGATGTTGTATTATAGCAGGATGAATTAAACCGAAAAACTTACTAGTATTTTTTTAATGTTTTATCACATATTTTGTGATGCGAAAAGCAGTCCCTAGTTTAAAGTTTGAAATTTGCGTTTGAAATACGAGAAACGTGAATGGTTTTGACTGTAATTAAGCTTCCATACTAAATTCTTAAACATAAATGAAATCACAATAATTAGAAAATAGACTATTACTGTTAAATGATCATACTAAGAAAAATAATTATTAAAGAATAATATTCAATGAAAAACGTGGGTTATTCTCTCCAAATACGCCTGATTGATTATTCAACCCTATATATCACTACTTTACTATTATTTTTAATTTCTTTAAAACAGGCATGCATAATATTATTAGTTTTTATATTTTGGTACCTTTTATAATTTAGCTATTTATAAATAAATTAATACTGTAATTCAAATTAATCATTTCCAACGCCGTCATACTGTTCTTACCGAAGATTTCAACATTTAAAATGAATTTCTGTAACATTGAAATAAGAATTTATTATTTGTTTTTGAATAGTTTAATTTTATATTCAAAGAGAGACTATAATTTTGTGTTCTTGCAATTTATTGTTAAAATAATTAATTTTTAAAATCATTATTGAATGTAGCCCGGCCTATGCCTGAATAACTTAGTGGTTATAGCAACAGCCTGGAATTCTGTGGTCCCGGGTTAGATTCCTGGATCTGGCTAAATTTTATCATTCCATTTGGGTTTATTGTAATTTATTTTTTGTATGTCTGTTTATTATTTGTATGTACCTTTATGTTGTACTAGAAAGGTACCTCCAGGGGGTGACTAATTATTTGTCAGATGTATTTAATTATCATATTTTAGAAAGCAAAACGCTCATGAAGTGGTTGATTTTATTAATGTCTACGGAAATATGCAAAACATTTTCGGTACTACTCTGTTATCTCGTCGACCAATTTCGCCAAATTATACAAATCGCCAAACTAATAGCCAAACTATACATATTGACATAATTTTTATCTTAAATAACGAAAAAAAAAACAAATAGTTAGTGGAGTATTAATAAAAATACAAATAAAAAGTTGAAATAAAAATCACTTAAAGACATTTTAAACACGTGCATCGTGTTTAATGCCATCGAATGTGACATTCACAATCATCCATTATTGGCATTTAATTTTATAGTTTGGCGATAATTTTTGGTTGACGGGATAACCTAGTAGTACCAATTTTTCCTATATCTTGAAAACATTTAAATATAGTGTTTTTAACATATTTTAAGTAAATGTATTATTTATAGTGTCACACTAAAGTGAAACAGAGTTAATCTTCAACGGCAAAGTTATGTTTTTTATAGAGAAACTATAAATATAACTAATTTTATACTAACATAAAAGAGTAAGCTCTTATCACAGAGGACTGTCGTTTGACTAAGCTAATCTATAACAGAAAATTAGGCCCTCCATAGAAAAACATGTCGAGAAACAGACATGAGACAGAAAGGAACAGATTTCTCAATGTTGAATGGAGAATATATAAATACTATAATATATTAAATGTTTAATTAAATATTAAATTATATATTATCTTCTTGTACGTTTTAGAAAACTGCTTCTATGTCGTAAATAAAATCAGTTGCATACCACTTATAAACAAATATCGATATCATGCACAATCTGTATGAAATAATCTTCAGTATCTTTACCTGAGACACTCGGATATAAACTAATAAATTGTAAAAAAAATTAATTTATTAACTGGTACTAAAAATAAATACAGCATATCATGAAAATTTAAAGAGCTTTCACAAACTCTTGAAGTATGAGATGCGTAATAATTTTATCATATTAACTTTTTTCCTTTCCTGAAAATTGCTTTATTAAAATGATTTCTCTTTTACAGTCGAATTTTAAAGCATTGTTAGTCAAGCAAATATGTGCGATAAAACATAAAATATACCGATTTTGCATCAATTACATTGTAAAAAAAAAATTCAAGAAGTTACTAAAAATTTTTTAGTAAATTTGTATTCGACAGAATTTTTTAGTAACGATTACAAGCATTTTTTTTTTTTTTTTTGCAAGTGAAACAGACATCTCTTTTGTAAACTGAACAAAAGAATTTTTTGTATAACTAACTTAAAGCTTTTTAATATGAGCCACCAAGCAAATTTTAGTAATAGCTCCAAAATTATTTTTAGTTAATTGAAAAATATATTTAGACTTCTGAAGCGGAAGATTTTCGGCAAAACCACAATAGATGGCAGCACCAAACATTGCTACCTGCTCTATTTTGGCATGTTTCTAAAGGGGAGGGAAAGTCCACAGATCATGACCCATGGTAACTGCTACGACAGGATTTTCATAATCCCTTTATTTAACGAGCACTGACATTGCATACATTCGGTGCAGTCCAGCATCGAACCCGACTACTTTCAGCCTGGAGTTCGGTGTTAAGACCACTATGCTATCACGGCCACACCAAGTGAGTTTTAGTAATAGCTATTAAAAATTTAAAACTATTAACTCAATTCGTTGCTAGCTTTTTTCTAGTAATTCTGACAGATTTCTTATAACCGAGTAAGATTACTAAATTTTTTTTAATAATTACAAGGATCACAAAAATTTTTTTAGTAGATTGCCCCCCCCCCCTTTTTTTAAACATTGTATGACTCCTCGTTTTTGTCACTTGAAAAAATGCAAGAAAACGTTAATAAAATTTCTGAAAGATAACAATTTACAAAGAAATGTTACGCACAAGAAAAAATAAATTTCACGAAGGAACAGGGATTGAAGATGCAAATAAAGCTTAAGCTTTAACGCGCAAACAAGCGTTAATGCATGACTTAACCTTTTCTTATGAAGTAGAAACAAATACAAAAGAGTATCAAATATAAACGGAGCTCTTTTAAAAGATAATTTTTCAAAACATTATTATTACAGGACATTTTTAACACAATTTTTTTTTAACATCTATACAATTTTTTCAACATTATGCAAATTGAAAAAAATATTACAAGATAGAATAAAGTAGGACATGTATAGATTATAAAGGACAGAAATACATTAATAAATTTTCTTTAGAAACTTTCTTGCCCTCCTAATGATTATGTAACCCATTTTAGGCCAAAATTAGAGAAAACTTAAAAACTGATTTTTTTTTCTTAAGATGATTTCTTTAAAAAATATATATATATTTCCTTTTTTTCTTGGTACATTTCTCAATTTTTGACTAACTTTAAAAAGGTGGAAATTATCACTTCGACGAGTATATATATATATGTATATATATATGTATATATATATTACAGTACGTTCATCGATTACTTCGAAACTACGTGACTGATTCTGGTATTTTTTTCTTTTAGCACAAAATAAACACCCGCATATGGGTCTGTTGCACATTTAATAAAGAATGCACACTCGGATATAAATTGATAAATTCAATAAAATTTTAATTTCCTAACTGGTTCTTAAAATAAATACAGCGTATCATGAGAATTTTAAAGAGCTTTCACAAAATGTTGAAACATGAAATGCATTATAATTTTATCATTAACTTTTTCTTTTCCTGAAAGTTTCTTTATTAAACTGATGTTGTTACTTTACTGTCGACTTTAAAGACATTTTTAATCAACCAAAAATGTGCGATAAAACAAAAAATATAACGAATTTGCACCACTAATGACTCTTTCTTCTTTGTCACTTGAAAAATACAGCAAAAAGGTTTGAGAAAATTTCTGAAAGATAACAATATACAAAGGAATGTTGCGCTCAAGAGAAAATAAATTTCACGAAGGAAAAGGGATCGAAGATGCAAATAAAGCTTAGGCTTTAACGCACAAACAAACATTAATGGATGATTTAACCTTTTTTATGAAGTAAAAACAAATACAACAGAGTTTCAAATATAAATTGAAATTTTGTAAAAGATTGTTTTTCGAAGTATTATTTACCAAATTACAGGACTTTTTTAACGCAACTTTCTTTAACATCTATGCAATATTTTCAACATATTGCGATATTTAATATCTTATAAGATATTAAAGGCACTGTTATAGTATTTAAAGGCACTGTTAATCAACCAAATATGTGCGATAAAAATAAAAGATAATGATTTTGCATCACTAATAACTATTTAGTTCTTTGTCACTTGAAAAATACAAGAAAATTTTAGTAACATTTCTGAAAGATAACAATTTACAAGGGAATGTTATGCACAAGAGAAAATAAATTTCACGAAGGTAAGTTGATCAAAGATGCAAATAAAGGCTGAGCTTTTACGCACAAAAAAATTAATGCGTGATTTATCATTTTTCATGATGTGGAAACAAGTACAACAGAAGATCAAATATAAACGACATTTTTTTAGATTATTCTTCGAAAAATTATTTACAAAATTATATATATATATATATATATATATATATATATATATATATATTTACAACACTTTTTTTTAAATATCTACGCATGTTTTTGAACACGTTGAGAATTTTTTTAAGAATTGTAATTTAATGTTATTCTTATACTGTACAATTTTTTTTTATACAGGAGCTAAATAAGTAATTAAATACTTATACTAACCTGTAAACGTATAAGTACTAATCACGGACCAGAGTCGTTCGGATTAATCTAATCTATAAAAGATCATTAAGCCGCCGTGCCCTAAGAAAAGATGCGAAAAAATAAAAATGAAACAGAAAGGAACAAATTTCTCGATGCTAAAAGGACAATACATAAATATTATAAACTATCAAAAGGTTAGTGAACAATAAAGTTTTGCATTTTCCTGCGAAATTTTGAAAACTGCTCCTGTATGATGGAAATTAAAATCAATTGCACGTTACTAATAAACAGTTATTGGTATATTTACCGAAGACACTCGGATATATACAATTTTAATTTCATATATGCAATTTTGTTTTCCTAACTGCTTCTAAAAATAAATACAGCGTATCATGAAAATTTAAAGAGCTTTCACAATATGCTAAAGCATGAAATGCGTAACAATTTTATCATATTAAACTTTCTTTCCTTCCCTGACAGTTGCTTTATTAAACAGATGTTATTCTTTTACAGTCAACTTTAAAGGTACCGTTAGTCAACCAAATATGTGCGATAAAACATAAAAGATTACGATTTTGATTCACTAATGATTTTGAATTCGTTGTCACTTGAAAAATGCAAGAAAATGTTAGTAAAATTTCTGAAATGTAAAATTTTGCAAAGGAATGTTAAGCACAAAGGAAAACAAATTTTACGAAGGAAAATGAATCGAAAATGCAAATAAAACCTAAGCTTAAACGCACAAATAATTATTAACGCAAGACATAAAATTTTTCTCAATTTCGAAAAAAGTACAACAGAGAATCAAATATAAAGAGCAAGTTTCTGAAGAGATTATCTTTCGAAATATTATTTATAAAATTATAAGATATTTTTTAAGTGTACATATTTTAAATTGACTAAATGCATTATTTATTGTCTCAAGCTTAAGTAAAGTATAGTTAATGCTGCTCTTATACTGTAAAATTATATTTTTTATATAGAAACTATAAATATAACTAAATATATACTAACCGGTAAGTGTATAATTACTGATCACGGAATACGGTCATTTAGCTAAGCTAATCTATAATAGAATAATGAGACAGCCATAAGAATATATGTGAAGAAACATACATCAGACAGACAAGCAACAAATTTCTCAATATTTAATGGACAATTCATAAATAATATAATCTATCAAATTTTTAGTTAACAGTTAAATTTAGCATTATCTTCCTGCGAATTTTCGAAAATTGCTTCTATATGTTGGAAATAAAAATCAATTGTACACTATATTATAAGAAAATATCTGTGTCTCTACCAAAGACACTCAGATTTAATTAAATAAATTGAATAACATTTTAATTTCCTTACTTGTCCTAAAAATAAATACAGCGTATAATGAAATTTTAAAGAGGTTTCATAAACGGTTGAAGCGTAAAATAAATCATAATTTTATCATATTAATACTTTTTTCTTTTCTTGCAAATAGCTTTATTAAACTGATATTGTTCTTTTACAGTCAGCATTCAAGGCATTGCTAGTCAAGCAAATATGTGTGACAAAACATAAAAGATAACGATTTTGCATCACTAAAGACTCTTAGTTCTTTGTCACTTGAAAAATACAAGAAAATGTTTGCAAAATTTCTAAGAGATAACAATTTACAAAAGGATGTTATGCACAAGCGAAAATAAATTTCACGAAGGAAAAAGGATCGAAGATGCAAATAAAGCATAAGCTTTAACGCACAAATAATAATTAACGCGCGACTTAACATTTTCCTGGTGTGGAAACAAATATAAGAGAAAATCAAATATAAACAACAATTTTTTAAATATTATTTTTCGAAACATTATTTACAAAATTAAAGGAACCTTTTTAAAAAACACAACTGTATTTAACATGTACATAGTATTTTTCAACATATTCCGACTATTTTGTGTTTGTTTTAATTTTTGTAAGGTAAAATAATTTAGGACATTTATAGGTTATAAAGCACAGAAATTGATTGATATTTTTTTCATTTGAAACTTTCTCACTCTCGTAATGTTTATGTAACCGATTTTAGGCCAAGGTTAAAGTCAATTTAAAAGCTGATGTAAAAAGTTGATTCTTAGTAGATATTCTTTGTTTTTGAGTACATTCCCGATTTTTAACTGACAGAAAAAAAGGAGAAGATTATCAACTCGACGAGTATATCTGTATTTTCGGCACGTTCGTCGATTACTTTGAAAGTACGCGATTGATTCTTGTATTTTTTTTCTTTCAGAAGGGCATAAATACCTCAAATGGGTCTACTATATATTTCATATGGAATGTATGCTCGGATGTAAATTGAAAAATTCAATAAAATTTTAATTTCCTAAGTGGTTCTAAAAATAAATACAGCGTATCATCAAATTTTAAAGAGCTTTCACAAACTGTTGAAGCATGAGATGCATAATAATTTTATCATATTAACATTTTTTCCTTTACTGAAAATTGCTTTATTAAAATGATTGCTCTTTTATAGTAAAATTTTAAAGCATTGTTAGTCAACCAAATATGTGCCGATTTTGCATCATTTATGACTCCTCGTTCTTTGACCCTTGAAAAATACAAGAAAACGTTAGTAAAATTTCTGAAAGATAACAATTTACAAAGAAATGTTACGCAGAAGTGAAAATAAATTTCATGCACGAAAAGGGATCGAAGATGCAAATAAAGCCTGAGCTTTAACGCACAAATAATAATTAATGGATGACTTGACATTTTTCACGAGGTGGATAAAAATACAAGAGAGAATCAAATATAAATGAGAATTAAAGAAAATATTTTTCGAAATATTATTTACAAAATTATAGGAGGCCATTTTTTCCAGACAATTATCTTTAACATCTACGTATTTTTTTCAATATATTTCGACTTTTTTTGTTTATTTTAATTTTTGTACGATACAATAAATTAGGAAGATAGATTATAAAGCTCAGAAATTGATTGATAACCTTTTCAACCGAAATTTTCTCACTCTCTTAATGATTATGTAACTGATTTTAGGTTAAGGTTAGAGACAATTTGAAAACTGTTTTTTGAGTACATTCCCAATTTTTGAGTAACTAAAAAAAGGAAAAGGTTATCAATTCCACGAGTATATACATATATTTTCAGCACGTTCATGATTTACTTCAAAAATACGCGACTTATTGTTGTATTTTTTTTCTTTTAAGAGAATATAAATGCTTCAAAATATGCCTACTGTATATTTAATAAGGATGCACACTCGGATATAAATTAATAAATTCAATAAAATTTTAATTTCCTAACTGGTTCTAAAAATAAATACAGCGCATCATGAAATTTTACAAAGTTTTCACAATCTATTGAAATACAAAATGCCTAATAATTTTATCATATTAATATTTTTTCTATTCCTGAAAGTTGCTTTATTAAACAGGTTTTATTCTTTTTCAGTCCACATTAAGACATCGTTAGTCAACCAAATATGTGTGATAAAAAATAAAAGATAACGATTTTACACCACTGATGACTCTTAGTTCTTTGTCATTTGAAAAATACAAGAAAATGTTTGCAAAATTTCTAAGAGATAACAATTTACAAAAGGATGTTATGCACAAGAGAAAAATAATTTCACGAAGGAAAAGATATCGAAGATGTAAGTAAAGCCTAAACTTTAACGCACAAATAATAATTAATGGAAGATTCAACATTTATTGAGATTGGAAAACGAATTGCATTATCTTCCTGCGAATTTTAGAAAACTTCTTCCATGTTTAAATTAAAATTTAATTTAACATTTTTCATTAAAAAAATTGGTATATTTACCTTAGACACTCCTATTTCAATACATAAATTCAATAAAATTTTAATTTATTAACAGGTTCTAAATATAAATATAGCGTGTCATGAAATTTTGAATACCTTTCACAAACAGTTGAAGTATAAAATACACAATAATTTTATCTATGAACTTTTTTTCCTTTCATGAAAGTTGCTTTATTAAACTGATGTTGTTCTTTTACAGTCGACTTTAAAGTCATAGTTAATGAACCAAATATGTGCGACAAAACATAAATTATAACAGTTTTGCATCACTAATAACCCTTAGTTCTTTTTCTGTTGAAAAATTCAAGAATAATAAAATCAATAATAAAATTTACATTTAACATTATATCATTTTATAAAGGAACGTAACGCTTAAGAGAAAGTTAATTTCACGAAGGTGGTGTATTTGGTGTATTTGGTGTATTTTGTCGGCCGATTATCTACCCTATGGGATATAGGCCCTATGGGGTGGGTTGCCCTCCGTGGGGGTCTTTCTAATTTCACGAAGGAAAAGGGATCGAAGATGCAAATAATGCCTAAACTTTAACGCACAGATAATAATTAATGGGTGATTCAACAATTTTCTATGAAGTGGAAATAAATACAAGAGAGAACCAAATATAAACGAACAATTTTTTCTAAAGATTATTTTTCACAATTTTATTCACAAAATTATATGTTTTTTTTTCAACATTTACGCAATTTTTTCAATATATTACGACTCTTTTTTTAACTATTTTAAGTTAATGTTACTCTTATAATCTTTTTATTTTCTATCGAAACAAAAATATAACTAAATCTGTACTAATTTGTAAACGTATAAGTTGTAATCCCATAAGTGTGTCGTTCGGCTTAAGCTAATCTATAATAGAATTTTAAGCCACTGCAACATGGGAACAGATGCGAAGAACTAAACATCAGACAGAAAGGAACAAAATTCTCAATGGTAAAAGAACAATACATAAATATTATAATCTTTCAAATGTTCAGTTGATAATAAAATATTGCATTATCTTTCTGCGAATTTTAGAAAACTACTTCTATATGTTTAAAATTAAAATCAATAAAATTTTTTTATAAATTAAAATAGGTATATTTACCCAAGATACACTGTAAAAAAAAGGGTCGATCTACTAAAAAAACTTTAGTAATCCTTGTAATTACTAAAAAATGTTTAGTAATCTTAGTCGGTTACTAGAAAATCTGTAAGAATTACTAGAAAAAAGTTAGCAACGAATAGAGTTAATAGTTTTATATTTTTAATAGCTATTACTAAAACTCACTTGGCGTGGCCGTGATAGCATAGTGGTTATAGTAACGGACTCCAGGCTAAAAGATCCCGGGTTCAATACTGGACAGCGCCAAGTACGCCCCGAATGTATGTAGTGTAAGTACTCTATAATAAAGGGGTTATAAATTTCCTGTTGGAGCTGGTCGCAATGTTTGGTGCTGCCATCTATTGCGTTTTTGCCGGAAATCTATCGCTTCAGAAGTCTGGATGCAGCTCGAAAGAAGCTCCTGCCCATCGGATGCACGTAATTGTTATTAAAAATAATTTTGGAACTATTACTAAAATTTGCTTGGTGGCTCATACTAAAAAATTTTAAGTTAGTTATACAAAATATTCTTTTGTTCAGTTTACAAAAGAAATGCTTGTTTCACTTGCAAAAAAAAAAAAGTTTGTAATGGTTACTAAAAAATTCTGTGGAATACAAATTTACTAAAAAATTTTTAGTAGCCTCTTGAATTTTTTTTACAGTGTACTCGTATTTTAATAAAAAAAAATCCATTAAATTTTTGATTTCTTAACAGGTTCTAAAAATAAATATTGCTATCATGAAATTTTAGAAACCTTTCACAAACAGTTGAAGAATAAAATACATAATAATTTTATCATATGAACTTTTTTTTTTCCTTTCCTGAAAGTTACTTTATTAAACTGATGTTGTACTTTTACAATCGACTTTACAGGCATTGTTACAGGCATTATTTCACAAACGATAAGGGATCGAAGATGCAAATAAAGCCTAAGCTTTAAAGCATAAATAATCATTAATGCATGACTTAACATATTTCTTGATGTGGAAACACATACAAGAGAAAATCAAACGTAAACGTCAATTTTTTAGAAAGATTATTTTTCGAAATGTTATTTACAAAATTATAGAAACTTTTTTTTAAAAAAACATCTACGAAAATATTTTAAGATAGTGCAGCATTTTTTTTTAATTATTATTGTAATATTGAATAAATTTGGACTTGTTTAGATACAGAAATTCATTGATAAATTTTTATTTTCAAACTTTTTCGCCCTCCCAATGATTATGGAACCCATTTTACCAAGGTTAGAAAAAAACATAAAAACAGTTTTTTTCAATAGTATTTTTTTAAATACGTTTTTAATTTCTGACTGACATAAAACAAAGAAGAGGATATCAAGTCGACGAGTATATATTTATATTATTTATTATATATCTTTCAGCATGCTCGCCTATTACTTCAAAACTACCCAACTGATTCTTGTGTTATTCTTTTAAGCAGAAAATAAACACACCCAAGTAGTTCCACTCTAAAATTAAAAAAAAAGTTGGTTCAGTACTTACTTTAAAAAATTTAATAAAAACCATTACTATCAATATATTCCTTCACTCAATGACACGTTACCTTCTTGTTAATAACTGGATTAGCACGATGCGAAATACTCGTCCCTGCACGAGCATCCGATGCACAACAAAATTCCAACGAAAGGTTTGTTGTTTAACGAAAACTCGCTGAAGAACTATATTTTTACTGAGTAGTGATTTATACGCTTATACAGATTTGGCTAAAATCATTGGCATTTTTTAAAATTAAAAATAGAATAATAAAATAATATTTTTTTTAAAGTTTATAATTATTCTGAATTTTAGTCAATATTGTTTTTATTGAGACACACAAACACGCACTACCTCAAAAATTTATCATTATAGTTCAATAACAATTTGAGCTCCTTTTATTTAATCAGTCTATAGTTTTCTACATATTTACGTACACAATGTCAAAAATTTATTAATTCAATAATAATTTGACCTCTTTTTATTCAATCAATCCATAGTTTTCTACTCTTTTATGTAACAAATGTCAAATATTTACCCTCGATAACTGAAAGTTTTTATTCAATTAACAACTATTTTTTTAAACTTTTAGTTTACCATTGTCAAATTGCGAAAGTTAAATGGCGATGGTTTACTATTTAAACTAAACGAAATCATTTTATTTAAATCATCGAAAATTGTTTATTTGTCGCAATTTTGTACAATAATCCCTGTACTAAGCTTTATGAAGTTCATTCACTCCTCTAATCACAACTCGTCTACTAATCATAGTCACAAGAGTAATATTTTTCCCGTCTGAGCTAAAATGTATTCAGGCCGGGACATCCACTCTTAACCTTTGACTTCTGATGCCAATGTACTTGTAATTAAACTATCTTGACGAGAGGTATTAAGTCTGTTGTCCAGATACTTCAGTTTGAATAGCATTGCTAAAAGAAGGCTCAATTTTTGGCCATGGTGCGTTTTTGTTCTGACGGAAAATATATACCTATGCATTTTTTATTATTTACTATTTATTATTTTCTATTTTATTTTTTTATTATTTATTTATTAAAAATTTTTTTATTTTTTATTATTTTTTTTTATTTATTAACTCTTTTTATTTTATTTTATTATTTTATTTTATTAACTTATTTTATTTATTAATTTATTAACAATTATTTACTAATCATTTTGTATATATTGAAAGTTATTGGAGTGTAACTATTCCTCGGTAGTTTATCGAGGTTCATTTCCTTGCTGTTTATTCTGTAGAACTGTTTCAAAAAGCAGACCAAATATTCTTGCCAAATGGTTTCTAAGTGAGTATTGGTTTACTAGGATATTGTCCTGAGAACTCAATTGAGAGAGAATTGGAATTTGAACCAAAAGGTTTTCTGTTCGAATCCCGGCATGGGAACATTTTTAGTCTGATGTAAAAAATTACTATTCTTCTGCTTTAATATCATTTAAAAATGCACAGTGCTATCCTGCATCAAATGTATGGTATTCATGAAGAACTACAAAGTACACAATGCCTCGTGAATCAAAAAAGATTTATTTAACGTACTGTACATCTTCGGGGAGGATTTTTTGAAAATCTTGAGATTTTTTGTTGTTATCCATTTTTTATAATGACATTTAATTTAAAACTTCGAAAAAATATATAACTTTTAGCAATTATATACACAGAAATAATAATAATAAAAAAAAAATACGTGTGGCACTCGGGGACTGCCGCTGTAAAGCTATTGCATAGCATTTTTTATGAACTTATGCAATTATAATTATTTATTTATTTTTTAATTATGCAGTGTTTTTTTGTCTTTGATATCAATTCAAGTTACACTTTTTGAGCGTGATGACCGATAACATTTTTTTTATTGAATAAATGAGAAGTTAATATCGTTTAAAATATTTTTATTATCTTACAATACATGTAGGTTAATCAGGAATTTTTATCATTAAAACTATTCGTTTATGGTAGCTGAAATAAAAAACATAAGTTTGAGACTTGATATTCTCAAAATATCTGAAAAATACCGCGTCAATGTCTGCCGAAGTCTACCGAAGGATACCGTGCCGAAATCTGCCAAACTGAAGCGACGTTAGCCGGAGTATTAAGTTTTTTTTTCTAGTTACGGAATTTCTAGATTATTTCGACGCGCTCAAAGCCCGCGATAAAAGCTATGCAATACCTTAATAAATTACCAAACAAAATTTGGCCGCGCTACGAAAATTAGATCGCGAGTTATAAGCATTTTAAATTTTCCGACCCTCTCCGTGGGAGGGAGGGGTCTCCTGTCACCAAAAATTAACACTGTCTCATAATAAATCACCAAACAAAATTTGGCCGCGCTACGAAAACTACATCACGAGTTATAAACATTTTAAATTTTTCGACCCGCATCATGGGGGATCTCCTGTTACCAAAAATTAACACTGTCTCATAATAAATTACCAAACAAAATTTGGCCGCGCTACGAAAATTGATCGCGAGTTGTAAACATTTTTAATTTTTCAACCCTCACTGTTGGTTTCCTGTCACCAAAAATTAACACTCTCCCATAATAAAATACCAAACAAAATTTGGTCGCGATACGAAAATTAGATTGCGAGTTATAAGCATGTTAAATTTTTCGACCCTCACCGTGGGGGGGGGGGTCTCCTGTCACCAAAAATTTAAACTGCCTCATAATAAATTACCAAACAAAATATGGCCGCGTTACGAAAGTTAGATCGCGAGTTATAAGCATTTTAAATTTTTCTACCCTCATCGTGGGGGGTCTCCTGTCACCAAAAATTAACACTGTCTCATAATAAATCACCAAACAAAGTTTGGCCGCGTCACGAAAATTAGATCGCGAGTTATAAGCATTTTAAATTTTTGGACCCTCAACGTGGGGGGTCACTTGTCACCAAAAGTAACACTGTCACATAATAAAATACCAAACAAAATTTGGCCGCGCAACGAAAATTAGATCACGAGTTATAAGCATTTTAAATTTTTCGACCCTTACCATGAGGGAGGGGGAGGCTCCTGTCACCAAAAATTAACACTGTCTCATAATAAATTACCAAACAAAATTTGGCCGCGCTACGAAAATTAGATCGCGAGTTATAAGCATTTTAAATTTTTCTACCTTCAACGTGGGGGGGGGGGGGTCACCTGTCACCAAAAGTAACACTGTCTCATAATAAATTACCAAACAAAATTATGCCGCGCTACGAAAATTAGATTGTGAGTTATAAGCATTTTAAATTTTTTGATCCTCACCATTGGGCAGGTCTCCAATCACCAAAAGCTACATTATCCTACCTTGTTTTATCTTAAGACGATTCTTTTCTATACACATTCTATCAGGAATTTTTATCATTGAAACTATAGATTTATGGTAACTGAAATAAGAAATATAAGTTTGAGATTTGATATCTCTAAATATCTGAAAAATACCGCGTCAATGTCTGCCGAAGTCTACCGAAGGATACCATGCCGAAGTCTGCCGAACTGAAACGGCATTAGCCGAGTGTTAGGTTTTCTCGTTACGGAATTTCTACGTTTTTCTCGTTACGGAATTTCTACATTTGGTTGCCGCGCTAAAAGCCCGTTATAAAAGCTATGCAATAGCTTAAAAAAATGAAAATTATTTTCTAAATTGACATTTACAAAAAATATGATAACTCAATTATAAAACAATATATTGACATTTTGTAAATTGCTTAGTAAACAGAATAACTGTCTCAGGGACTTAGACTACAGAGATAATAATCGCATCTCTAATTCATATTATATGCAGATAAAGCACAAGTGTAATGAAAAATTCTCAAAATTTGTCTCAAGTTTGCCATTTGTACCAGTGTACATACAAAACTATTTAATATATTATGTTGAGTGTTGTTTGTTCCCTCAAAAGAGATCTGTAAAAAAAGTAGAGAAAATTCCGTGGCATTTCATGCATAATTTTTTGTTTTAGGGTATTTTGCATCTAGTAAAAATCTAAAAAATTTCCTTTCGGGAAAAAGCTAAAAATAAGTATAAAACACAACTCAAAAGATGTACTAGCTATAACTTTAAACGGCTGTAACTTTTATTATAATTAAGAAACAGACACAATTTGAGCAGAATTTGACAGATAAAAGAGTCGATTTTTATATATTTGTATAATTGAAAAATAGGAATTTTAAAGATGTTATAATACCTTTAATCCTCATTTTTTTTCTTAGAGTGAAATAGTTCCATATCATTCATATGAGTTCATACTATTCCATCTTGTTTCAGCATATTCAAGGCCTGTTTGAACAACTTGTAATCGATCAGTTTAAAAATGTAATAGGGTATTTACCAACAATTTAGAAAATTTAAATAATTTACTAATTGAATTTTGCATAAATGCATCTAGAATTTTTGATATTAGGGAGAAAACATAGCATGAAAACATTTTTTTAACACATAATACATTCTCCATCGAAATTTATCATTTAAAGGTAATAAGAATAAAATTTGCTTCTGAAACTATGAGTCTTTCAAACCTACATATTATTTCATTTTTTTTAAATTTAAAGCTAGTGACAATCATTTTTTTAAACACTAATCTTTCTAAATTAATATGCAAATTAAATTTTTTAAGCATAGAATTTCAGTAAAAAAAAATGTGTAGTTTATACAAAAAAAAAAAAAAAAAAAAAAAAAAAAACTGTTGTTCACTTGCTTAGTGATAACTGTTTTTTCTTAACGAAATGTTATATACTTTCCTTTTGTTTTGACTATTTTTTTAAACATCAACAGCTAACTCAAGATTCAAGATAAAATAAGTTGTGGTCAGATGAGTTTAAAGTTGTGTGCATAATGGGATTATCTAGAACACGAGGGGAAAATAACGTAATAATCACTAGAATTTCCGTGTTTCTTGTATATCTAAAAAAACCAAGATGCTTCATAGCTGACCCATAAATATCAGCAATAATGCTATTCTATTATTTTTACACATTCAAACTGATTGGTAAAGTTATCATACGAATTGAATATTTCCTACTGAACGAAAAATTGCTCAGGCCGGGAATCGAACCCGGATACTTGGCTTACAAAGTCAATGCTTTACCTATTAAGCTAACCGGGCGATAAATCTCAGCTGGTTATCGCCCGGTGAGATTAACAGAGATAAGAGATAAAAGTGTTTAAAGTGAGTTTTAGAGTGAGATAAAAGTGTTTAAAACATCATTAAGTAATTTTATTTCGACATTTTATTTATATTTTTATTAATATTCTACTAACTATTTGTTTTTTCCTTATTTAAAATAAAAAAAAATATGACAATTTGTATCATTTGGCTATTAGTTTAACGATTTGTATAATATGGCGAAATTGGTCGACGGGATAACAGAGTTGTACTCTTACTTCCTATGTACTAAAAATATCACTTTTCGAAATAGAAAAACTAAAAAAATAACAATAATAACAATATTGAAAATGCATTAAGTGATCATAATTACCCTTACTGATTCTACAGTATTTATTATAATACTAGCGAGCTACGCCCGCTAGCTGGGCCACTATTTCCAAATGAACCTCGGTATTAAGCAGTACATAATAAGCAAAAAAAATCATTTAATAAGCAAGTCTTGGTGTTCGAATCCTCAAGCACAAAAAAAAAGTAAATTAAAGAGCCATGGTCCCGTTAAAAATATGTGATTTCGCACGGTGGGCCACGTGCACTTGAAAAAAAAAGATTATGAATCGGAGAATGGTCGCTTCGCGCCCATAGTTCCGTTAAAAATATTTGGTTTTGCACGGTGGGCGCGAAGCGCCCATAAGACATTTTTTCGTATTTTATACTTCATCAGAAACAGATTTTTACGCAGATTCTGAATATGTAATCAGTTTTTTTCTACTTTAAAAACTCTCTGCATGATAGTTTAAGAAAAAACGCGCAAAAAAAAAGTTTCGATAGTCCTGTTTTATTTCTAAGTTCAATATTTTAGCGAAAACTACGGTAAATATTCTACGGCAAGTCAAAAAAATTGATGCGGAAAAAAACGCAATGAGCGCTTGTAGAAAAAGAGGTTTTCGGCTGTTTCTTCTTTTAGTCAAAGGGAAAAAATTCATGTCCTTCATCGCAAGGTGGCGCACTGTTCTCCTTCGGAGCTCCGTTTGGGAAATGACACATTTTTCGTTCCGATTCCCAAGGGGTTTTTAATTCATAACTTTTTTTAATTTTGGTCCCACGGTCTCGAAAATGCCAGAAATGACTTCCCCGGAATTTTTCCAATCGAAAGACATTTCTCGCGACTTCCAACTCGTCCGCGTTGCGAACTGTAATCGGCTTCAAGCAGACAGACAGACAGAGGCGCACGGATTTTATTAGTATAGATGTTATGTTTCAATATAAAAGTACTTTAAAAAACACTTGTTGATTTATGCTCTCCGAAAGTAGTGAAAAACACTAAAAGTTTTCTAGAAAAATCTTGTTCTTATAAATAAAATATTTGATTTATTCATCTTTATTATGCAAACAAATTATAACTATATTTAGGACAAAAGAGAGGTTCAACTATTGAATAATTCATAAATTGAAATTTAATCATATCCCCATACTAACAGATAAATATGCGATTCATTTCGATTCTGTTAGTTTTCTTTCTATTGCTTTTTACCTTTTATCATTTTAAAATATAAATATATATATATATATATATATATATGCAAAAATTAAATCAAAATTTAGTAAAAGATATAAGTATGAACTTTTTAAAAGCTATTGCTTGCAAAATCTGAAAAGGCATAAATCTACTTTATTTTGTTTATTTTTCTAATTTTCTCTTTATTAAAATTTTACTAATTCAAAGAGACCGACAATAGAATCCTTTCTAAAAAATAATAGTTCTAATATATAGATTTTGATTAGAGTTTTCAATTCTTAATCTTTCAAATTTGTGGACTTTGTTATGTTAATTTTATATTTTGAATGAAGAAAAAAACTGTAAATGAAAAAGAAAAAAAATCAAAACAAGAAGTGAAAAAGACTTAAAAAAATAAAAAATAAAATAAAAAATCAGCAAAATGACTTTTTTTTTACGGTGAAACATATGCACTAAAATTCAGATCACTAAAATATTTTATAGACTTATTTTAAACAAAAATTCCAGATTTAACTTAAATAGACAATAAGACATAATATGTTTAAAAATTGCTTTTAAATGGCATTTGATTTTTTTTTATGGAATTAATGCAAAATTCTTCTCAGCAACAAAACTAAATTAAATTTCTTTTATAATAATTGCCCTTTGACATTCAATTTAAGAGATTCTTTAAACGAAATACTGCGATCTCTTTTACAATAAAATTACAATTCTTTTATTAAATTATTTATCTATGTTATTTAAACCTTCTAGGAATTGCAGCAATGAATTTGTTATTCAATAATCTTTTCAAAACTTTAAAAATAAATACAGAATGAATCTCCCATGTTAACATTTACTTTTTTAATATAATGAGAATATAATTAATTTTCTAATATGTATCCAAAACATGTTTTCATTTGGATTCTTTAATTAAAGAAGAATGCAAATGTTATTTGCCGTCGAAGAAATTTATTTGCAGCTTAATTTATTGAATGAATATAATGTATTACTACCTCCCTAGGAATTCTTATTAACTTGATTTCTGTTTTAAAATAAATTGTAATTTTTAAATGTTGTGTGGTTTTTAAAAAGATGTTTGGAATTAAATAAATGTTTAGAAATTTCAAAAGATACATTTCAATAGAATATTTGATAGACTATTATAATATTAGAACTGTAATTTGCATGTTATTGATCATTCCAAAATATTTCCTTGAATACGGTTGAAGGATGGCAAAACCAACATCTTACAGCAGCTTAATGACTCTCAGTAGTGTATTTCTTACAGTACATTATATATATGTTGTATATAGCTACTGATGCACTTTCTACAATCTACTAACAAGAACATTGTTTGAAAATATTCATGCTAATTTTTCT
The DNA here is from genome assembly GCA_964019185.1 of Maratus speculifer. NCBI lineage: Eukaryota > Metazoa > Arthropoda > Arachnida > Araneae > Salticidae > Maratus > Maratus speculifer. The sequence goes on from OZ025291.1 coordinate 368,480,520, forward strand.
AATAAGAGTTATGGGTATTTCGTCAGTTACTTTATATGTTATGAGAGGGAGGATGGTTCGTCAAATGTGATACTGATTAACAATGGAAGAGGAAATCGAAAGTGTTGAAATTTTGGTGAATGAGCCCTATATACTTTCTATGTCTTTTAGTTAATATGTACCGCAAATTTATCCTACTGTAGACATTTCCTTTTTTCTATTTTGACATCTTAGAATTGGTTTAAATCAAAAAAGTGGTTACCACATTTACAGTAAATTTGAAAACCTACGAAATGAATGACTGTTTAATAAGCATATCTGTATGAAAAATCGAAGCTAGTAGGCGCAGTATTTACCTATAGATTTTTTTTAATTTTTGCTTAAGTTTTTAACAAACTTTCACTGTAGTTTTAAAGCTCAGAACATTTTGTTATAAATACCCGGTTTTTGGTTCTAGGTTTGTAGTTTATGTCTAGAGAAAGCTAGAATTAACAGAAAAATTAGTACCAACCTATCCTGTCACAGTGCAAGTTGCTCATATTTATGTGTAAATTTGCTTACTTTTTACCCCCCCCCCCCCCAAAAAAAAAAAAAAAAAAAAAAAAAAAAACGAAAACACGTGATTTTTTTTTTTTTTTTTTTTTTTTTTTTTTTTTTTTTTTATAAAATATATATTTTAAATTATACAAATATTACAGATTATACAGACATAAAATTATGAACAGAAGATTAACATTGAGTAACAGCTTCGTTCTCAATATCAGAGTTATCATAAAATGTAAAATTGAAATTCTATCTGTGCAGTTCGCATTTGCCCAAACATTACACAGAACACACTTTTGACTGTATTTGTTGTTTTTAAAGTATCAAACTCTCATCAGATATAAACATTTCTCGTCACCTAAGCTATATTCAAGATTAGAGCTTTTGTCAATAAGAAGTTTCCTTTTATTATAAATGGAAACAAAAGTTTCTCATTATCTGTTTACCTTTGTTCAATTCTCGGTTGATTTTTTTTTCTACTTTCTTACTTTTCTTCTTTTCTTCTTACTTTCTAATTACTTTCTACTGATATCTTCAAGTTTGGTGAATCTGTCAAAATCCATGTGGATCCCTATTACCTAATCTATTGTTCTCTATTTTATATATTCATTCTGTCTTTTTAGGTGCGTTCGTAATTATGTAAATACGTAGCACCTATAGTGGTCGTTCAGTCCGTCGTCCGTCTGTCTGTCCGTCCGCCCACATATAGCAACGCAAAAACTACCCAACCGAATCGTTTGAAATTTAAAATACATAATTATTACATAATTTTGTCGGGTCATTTCAAATTTTATGAAAATCGGATGAATAGATCAATTACAGGGTCAATCAAAAGTATTCCATTACATTACGGTCAATGGGGAAAAAAGTTTCAAATGCATTTCAATCGTTTGAAATTTAAAATACATAATTATTACAAAATTTTGTCGAGTTATTTCAAAATTTTTGATAATCGGGTGCATAAATCAATTACAGGGGCACTCAAAATTATTCAATTACATTATGGACAATGGGGAAAATGTTTCAAACGCATTTTAATCGTTTGAAATTTAAAATACATAATTATTACATAATTTTGTAGAGTTATTTAAATTTTTTTAATAATCGGGTGCATAGATCAATTACAGGGGCAATCAAATTATTAAATTCCATTAATGGTCAATGGGGAAAAAGTTTCAAATGTATTTTATACGTTTGAAATTTAAAATACATAATTATTGTATAATTTTGTCGAGTTATTTCAAATTTTATGAAAATCGGATGAATATATCAATTACAGGGACAATCAAAAATATTCCGTTACATTACAGTCAATGGGGAAAAATGATTCAAATGCAATTTAATGATGTAACAATCAGTCGAACTTAATAAAATTTATATGCAACTATAAAGTACATATAATGTTAATATACATTTTACATAATTTGTGGTGCAAAGAACATTTGTTATTTTTTATAAGGCCACACAAAAGTATTCCATTACATAAAGGTATAGGGAGAACTTTGTTTGATGAGCGATTTAATTGTAATTCACTATTTACAATTTTATGAGATTGATATATGAGGGTAATATTTTTAAAACTTTGTTATCGTACGAACGCACCTCATTTGCTACGCTTCATGTGAAATTTCCAACTTGTTTATCAATCTAACATCCTCAAGATACATATGTATCCAAAATCCTAAGAAGATACCAGGAACTCCAGTCAATTCTGGAGATAAAACCGAAAGTTGATACTGTATCTTTTGAACATTCTGTTTCTAGCCTGTCATAGGTGAGTCATAAATACCCTCACTCGTTTAATTTTTTTTTTCTTCATGATGTGGAAATATCGGGTCAGACTCCAAGGAATATTAAAAGCTTTAAATTTTGTCTAATAGATTGTCCATTAATTAATAAGACTTCCACATCATATCTTATAAATTTCTTCTGTGTGTTAACCTATTCAGTTTTTCTTTGGAAATAAACATGTTTTTGTAAATAAAAGAAATTAATTTGTCAAAAGGGATTAATCAGTCTAAAATATTACAAAACAACGTAAAGTGGTTAGTTGGCGCTTCCCCTCAGCCATCTTGCCCGTGTTCAATGCGCCTACTAGCCCCTAAAATATTTCCTCAAAAAATTAAAGATGTAAATCTTTAAATATAAAAAATCCAAGTAAATCACATATGGAGTACGTAGCGATAATCATACGTTATGAAAAACTGCAAAAGTTAAATCCTAACTATTAAGATAAGTATTAAAAATTAAAGAAAGAGTGAAGAAAGAAAAAAATACCTACGAATACAGAAAAAAATTGTAATAAGTGTCCACTACATATGGGTAAACGCAACAAAACTATAATGGAGATTGTCAAAAGCAAGAAGAAAGGCACTTTGTAATTTACTGCGTCAGACGGATTAATATATGAGGATTACGCCTACTTACGCCTGTAGCCAACAATCCCCGGTCACATTTACACCTTTTATTTGTCTTTAAGAATCAAAGTTTTTCTTCCTTTGCTTCTTTGTGGAAGTTTGTACTTCTAGCTGTATTTTTATCTACATTGAGAGTTATTATAATTGACAATAGGTATTGACAATAGGTTCTATAGGTATTTCATACACACCTGACTGGAATAGAAATGGAAAGGGATCTTGTTTTTTGATTATAGCTGCAAACAAATTTTTCGTAGGGGAGGCTACAAGATGAATATCAAATTTATTGAAAATTCTCTTTAATCTTTCAAACATTATAGGAATATATAAAATTTTTCTATAAGATTTGCGTGTTAACTGGGCATCTTGAGGATAACTATTGTACTTGCTGATTAAATTATGTATAATTTTTGGACAATAACCATGATTAATTCCAATTTTAATGATGTGGTCAAGTTCGTCTTTCAAAAATTCATCTGAACAAACAATGTGCGCTCTTTTAATAAAGGAATTAAATGCTGACATTTTATAACTCCAAGGAGTGGAAGCTGTAACTGGAATAATACTATCAATTTTTATAGGCTTTCTAAAAAATTTCCTTTTAAGTGAAGAATCTAATTTAATAATTAAAACATCCAGAAAAGGGAGTGAATTATTAACTTCTTTTTCCATAGTAAATTTAATGTTGTCATCAAGTTAATTTAACTTTTCAAAAAATTCCAACAAAGCTGGTTCTCCCTCCTCCCAAAGTACAAATATATCATCAACATATCTTAACCACAGTCTAGGTTTATAATTAAAGGTATTAAAAATAAAATCTTCCAAAGGTCGAAGCATAAACTCTGCAAAAATACTTGAAACTGGAGATCCCATAGGTGCACCATTATCTTGTTTATAATATTTACCATTGAAGTAAAAAACGTTACTCTGATTAACTAAATTTAATCCTGATTTTAATGAAGTTTTAATTTCTTGATTCAAATTATCTAAAATTATCTATTAATATTATTTATAACTTCAGAAATATTTATGGAGGGGAAAAGTGAGACAATATCAAAACTGGCTAAAATTTATTTTCATTAATTTCCAAATCAGCAATTCGCTGAATAAATTCTTCCGTAGAGGAGAGTGAAAACTGTGATGGCGGAATAATTGTTTTAAGAAAATTAGCATAAGCTTTTTTAACAATCAACTTGATGACAACATTAAATTTACTATGGAAAAAGAAGTTAAAAATTCACTCCCTTTTCTGGATGTTCTAATTATTAAATCAGATTCTTCACTTAAAAGGAAAATTTTTAGAAAGCCTATGAAAATTGATAGTATTATTCCAGTTACAGCTTCCACTCCTTAAAGTTATAAAATGTCAGCATTTAATTCCTTTATTAAAAGAGCGCACATTGTTTGTTCAGATGAATTTTTGAAAGACGAACTTGACCACATCATTAAAATTGGAATTAATCATGGTTATTGTCCAAAAATTATACATAATTTAATCAGCAAGTACAATAGTTATCCTCACGATGCCCAGTTAACACGCAAATCTTATAGAAAAATTTCATATATTTCTATAATGTTTGAAAGATTAAAGAGAATTTTCAATAAATTTGATATTCATCTTGTAGCCTCCCCTACGAAAAATTTGTTTGCAAAACTATACTCAAAAAACAAGATCCCGTTACATTTTTATTCCAGTCAGGTGTGTATGAAATACCTATAGAACTGTATAATGGTACAGGGACGTCATATGTAGGCAAAACTATGAGGTGGTTATTTGAGAGGATCAAGGAGCATAAAGCCGATTTAAAATTTAATAGACCATCAACAGCTCTGTCCAGGTTATCGATGAAGGGGACTTTAAGAAATGTTTGTTTTGATAAAGTAAAGATTATTTCTCATTGTTCAAATCCGCAAAAAGCACTCACAAGGGAATCTATAGAAATTGGTTTCAGGAAGAAAGAAGTCTGCAATGACAATATGTCCTTTCAAATACCTAATATCTGGTTTAATATTTTAAAAGAAATACTTTTGTAAGTTTCCTCCATGTTTTTGTCATTGTTGTATTGTCTACTGAGTGATGGCAACTGGTACATGTTTTTATTTTTGAATGTTGGCCTTTAATGTTTATTTAGTATAATTTTTGTCAATTTATTGTATGCCAATCTGTTTTTAATGTAAATTGTTTCTCCTTTAAAAATATAACTCTGAAGATGATTCATTAGATTGAGTTCGAAATGTTAGTAATTTTTAATTTTTATTCTTTAATAAATTGTTTTTACGCTGATAAGTAATAATTTTTGCTTTTAACTTAGAAAATATGTTATATTCTATAATGACAAATAAATATATATCATTTGTAATATTCACAATATTTTTATCAATATCAGGACATTATTTTTTAACATTTACGATACAAAATATTTTTATTAATATTTTAAAAACGAAATAAGGCGAAAAAAAGCTAGTTAAAATCCCTAAAGCCATATTATGCGCAACGCTTCTGCATATCAAAGAAGGTATATAATTAAACACGATTAAACACAAAAATATCTTTATAGTGGTTTATAGAGATAATTTACTTTATGCTAAAATGTAAATGAAAATATCATCAATGCATTTATTATTAATGTTTAAAAACCGCATTAAATGTAATATGTATTTTTGTTTATGAAAAGTATTGTTTAGTGTTACGTAATGCTAAAACTGCATGCATTTTAACAATAAAATATTAATATAACTTTCCCTATGGCTGATATTTGAAATATATCTGTAAAATGCTAACTTAATTTTGTTTTAATATTTTATAAGTCACTGAATATCAATCCAGTGAAAGTATTTTGAAGGTTAGTTGTTTTAGTTAAAGTGAGTTTTTAAAATTACCTGAAAGTTTTGAACTTTCATGTTAGAATAAATAAAGAGTATATTTAAATAATTTAATTCAAAGATTAGGAATAGATTTTATTGTTTAAAGTGTCTTAAATTATCCATCGAATAAATAAAAGAAAATCTTACAAAACTAAAATTTATGTGAAACTTAATTATATATAAATACGTATATGCAGGGTGAGTCATAAATAACGAAACAATAGGCTATCTCCTTAAATATTGCCCCTAGACCCATACTTCCAATTGTTTCATAAAAAAGGGTGAATTTTTCGATAAGATAAGTTGCAACTCCATGGGGGGGGGGTCTTTTTTTAAAAATACGAAAATTAAATTTCTATACGGCCCCCAGATGATAAAACTTCCAATTAGAAAATTTTTCCTTATCCATTCCTGAATTGAAGAAAAAAAATTCATCTCGATATCTACAAATCCCCGAAAGATATTAAAATCTAAAATTTTCCAAAATTCGTGACATACACCACTTATACATACGTCTGAGCGCAGCGAAATCAGTTAATTTGCAGTACAATTTAGGGATCGACCATAAATTTATGCATTGTTAAATGCCGGTCCAAGACAATACTTTAACTTTTAGATATAAAATTAAAGCGTATAGGATTTTGCTTTAAAATTCCTTGAAATATGCTAGATGCCTGCGATATCCTGAGCTTGGCGCCAACCTCGTAACTGGCACAACCCAGTTGCCGGACCGTTTTATTAAACACTTATTAAAAGTGTTAATAAATTAAGTGATATTAATTAAACTCTCATTAAAAGTATCTTAAAAACTTATTGCCGCAGGCAATAAGTTTAGTAAAAATAGTAATAGCGATAATGACACTTCTATCAACGGAATCACTGGAAATATATTTTAATAAATTACATAGAAATATTTTGAAAAAACTATTTTTTACTATTCAGCTTCAAAATTTATGATGGTTTTAAACCTATTTTTACTTTCTTCTATCTTTACAAGAAGAAAGTATTGGATTCATGAAAATTTTGAATTCCGGTTTTCGACGGATTCAGACGTTTTAGGGCACAGAGATACCGAAAAACATGTTTTTACAAAATGTCTGTCTGAGAGTCACTGCACAATAAAAGAATTTGAAATCGACGCGATAAAAAATGAGGTTTAAATCAACTGACGCAATTAAAGAAATTGAGAATGGCAAAACTTAAACAAAATCTGAAATCGAAACTATACAGGACGGAGCTAATCACCTAGAAAACTTTTAAAAAGCATTAAAAAATTAGGAACCCATCTTTCTTTTAAACTAAATGCACTTTTCAGCACCAAATGTAGCATCATCAAAAATCAAATGTGCATCATCAAAATTTCAGTATTTCTCATTTTCAAACTGTTAATAACCGTCAATAACCGTCGGTTACGGTAACAGTCTCGTGAGTTCAATAGTTTTTTAACATCTCAAAAAAAAAAAAAAAAAAAAGCCCAAAGAGCCGAAGTAAGTTTTCAGCTCAGAAAATTTACTTTTAAAAATATGATTTGTTTAAAAAAAATTGCATCTCTTTTTTTTATATTGCTATTTTAAATGCTTTTATTTTAAAAAAATAAATAAATATTATTTAAAATGCTGAATCAAAATTGATTATTAAATGAAAATTTGACATTTTCATTTAATCAAAAGAAAAAAATTTCAACACGACAAATAATATTTTGAGTTACAACAATTTTAATTTACTCTAAATTTTTTGAAAAATAAAATATTTTTTAAGAAGTCTTACGATGTGATAATGCTTACAATTTATATGGTTAACCATCACAAAACATTCAAAACTCTAACTCTATAAATAAGTAAATAAAATAAATGTTTCCTGGACCCATTACAGCAACATTGTTTATTCCATCACACGCATTTCAATTTGTGTCTGATCCCTTGAAACCTCACGATTTATTAAAATTGTCTTAACTCTCTGAGTTTTCAAGATATCAAGACGAATTTTTTTTTTGTTCAATTCAAGAATGGATAAGGAAAAAATTTCTAATTGGAAGTTTTATCCTCTGGGGGCCGTGTAAAAATTTAATTTTTGTATTTTTTAAAATAGACCCCCCATGGACTTGCAACTTATCTTATCAAAAAATTCACCTTCTTTTATGAAACTTTGCAATTGGAAGTATGGGTCTAGTGGCAATATTTAAGGAGATAGACTATTGTTTCGATATTTATGACTCACCCTGTATCTAGCTATTGTAAGTTAAATATTAAAAATTTTACTCAGTTTTTTTTTAAATATAAATTTTATTAGTTTATAACAATTGTTTAGAAAGTCGTACTTGTTGTTTTTGTTCAAATGAGTTACAAACAAAATTGTGCTAAGTTTATATCATAAGACAGTTTTTATATTTATAATTTTTTTGAAGTAACATAATTTAATTTAAGCAATATCTGGTAATTAACAAGTATATTGAAATGATAAAAAAATTCAACATCACTTTTAAACATTTTTATGAACTGTGAAATACTTATGAATATCTATTCTTCAATATAAATATTCTTAAATGCAGTATAATCCGGTTTCAACGTGTTCAAAATCCACGCTTTCACACAATGATTTTTTTTTTCTGTTCCTCCTATAATAATCATTTCTTACAAAAAAATGAGAATTTTTATTTTATTGTATGTTATATAATATTTTTTTTAATTACAAATAAAATAAAATCGTAAATCAAAATTTGTGAAAATTTTCATAAAATTAAAACATTATGTTTTTTTTAGTATTTTATATTATAACTAGTTATTCTATAAATTTGGAATGTCTTTTTTTCACAATTTCAAAATTCTCGAATCCCAAATATTAATACATCCATGATGCTTTATATTAAGTATACATTCATTGAAGGATATACACACGTTGCGGAATATAAATAGGTCTAATTAGTTTGTTAAATTAAGTTCCTGACAGATTCATTTAAGCTCAATGAAAAATTGACAGCATTTGTCAAGATTAATTTGACATTCAACGAATAGAATGTATAACATAACGAATGGCCATGAAATCAACATATTGCTCTTATAAAATCAACATATACACATGTCACAGTAGATGTTTAAATTGAATGAGACAGACCAAACGTTATATAATAAACTTTATTAGTAGACAATAAAAAGAGATAAATCTTTTTGAGTCTAGGCAAGCTTAATATATCTTCATCAGACAACAGACGCACAAATGAGGTTCTGTATACTTTTCCTCCTAAAAGCTAAAACACTTGATGTTTTGTTTAGATATTTTTTTAACTTTTATGCAGTTAAATCATTTTGGCTTTGAAAGAAAATCTATAAATGGCAGCATGGATTCATATTTCTACATATTCCTATGGGTGAATAATAATAATAATAATAATACGGAAATTGCTCCCCGCACAGTAAAATTCCTATTAAATACTATGTAACGCAATTTATTTCGATACATTCTAATAAAAAGTATTTTTAGCAGTATTTTCAAGAGTCATTGCATTTCTAAAAATAAAAATAAAACAATTAAAGGATTTAGAATTTCAGATTACCATATTCCTGGCATGAGTCACTGTGATATGTGCAAAGTAAAAGGCCTTCTACTATACTATATAAATACCTTTTCAGATTTTTTAAAAATGTAATGATTTAATTAAATTAAAAAAATAATTTAAATAAATTTATCTTTTTTTATTTATGCCTTTTAAAACACAAATATGGGAAAGGTAAGAAATTCTGTATTTTACAAGTTATTTTTTATAATTAAAATATGATTGTCATTGAAAATAAGTGTCATTTTCCTGGCGTACCTTTTAGTTATTTATTTTGTATAAATATCGCGCTGAAGACTAATTCTTCTTACTTTTGACACAGTTCAAGTGTTAAGTTGTAAAACTATAGCTGCCAGTTAGATCCTTCAGATATTTCTTTGAAATAATGTGTTTAAAGTTATATATATATATATATATATATATATATATATATAAATTGAGTAGACTTTCATTATGTCATTTTGTTGTCTGTGTTGAAAAAAAAAAAGAATCTAAAAGGTGTTTACAACGAAATTACATAAAAATTAAAATTGACATAAAAATTAAAATACTATTTAAATTCTTGAAAATTAAAAGAATTTTTTTAAATCATTGCACATGAGAATATACATAATCACTATAATTTACCTTATAACATACCAAAAATCTAGCATACCACCAAAAAGTCTTAAATCTGTATCTGTTTCTGTAGCTGTGTTTTTTCCTCGTACGTACATGGGAACAGGTTAAAGCTTTTGATTTACTTCGATTTTATTTTATTAGGAATATTTTTTGACATTCACTGGGTGGCACTAGTGCATTATTGCCTTAATGTCATCGGTCAAGGCACCAGAAATTGTCTCTCGCGCAGGAGCATTCATATCTGAACTTTTAGTCATGTCACTATCATATATTCCTGAAGACGGCTGCAGAAGACAACTCGAAACGTTGATTTTTTATTTTATTTTATTTTTAATTGTACAAGTTCATATTAAAGTTCTTATTTTCGTGTACCATTGAGGAAGGTTATATGTTGTTTTTAAGAAATACATTCTTAGTATTTATTGTTGCATTTGTTAAAGTCTAAAAATAAAATAAAATTTATTAGTTTAGTTTGTCACGCCACAGTGCAATAAATGTCACTGTTGAATTCGTTTCAGCTTCATACACAATGAATTAATTAATTTTATAAACTATATGTTTTGTTAAAATTACAATTGTGCCGCACAAATCTAAAAAAAGAACGCAGTTTGTTTTCTTGGGAAGTATTTTTAATGAAATAATTTACTTTCATCGAAAATAGCGTAGACATATAATGAGAAAATTGGCCATTTATTCTTGAGATCCATTAAATATTTCACTGAACTTGCTACGAATTAAATTGCGGTTATTTCAATAAAATTTTAAGTTTCTGGTATTCAAGAACTGTTAAATCATTAATCAAAAAAGAGAGGTATATAATACAGTTAATTTTGATTTTTAAAAAAGACTTTCTTCGAAAACGTGTTCAAAGAATGTCAGATTCACAAAGAAATTATAACCCATTATTATCTGACAATTTTATTAATATTGAAGTTTTATATGCTCATGATATACATTATCGACTATTTTTAACTATGTTAATTATTACACATATAAGTCATTAAATATAGTTTAAATTTTATGAGGGATATAATTAGTCATTACATGAGGACATTAATTGAAGTTTGAGATTTAACGCAAAATAAACTAAGCATAAACTTTATGGCTGCTAACTATAAAGGCTTTTTATCAGGAGATAATTTACATATTTAAACGTTTAAGTAATGTTCTATTGAAATTTATATATATGAGCACATATTGATGGTTACTATCGTTCTTAACACTGAAATTTTTGAATAAATCAAAATTTGAATAAAAAGGAAAACTCACACGATTGCATGTAAATGACCAGTACAGCACCAAATTTCACGTAGTTGTTCGATTTCTAGTAAAATAGAGTGCAAATATTTTTTTTTTACATCGATCTTAATAAGACAGAATTTTCTTGAGTTACTTTGTAAATAAATTGCAAATGCGAGACACTTCATTTTTAATACTGAAGAACCATGGCAAACTTTAATAATATACAAAACATTCATGACAATCCGAGTATATTTACATGACTTTGACAGTAAAAGGATAGATAAACAAGCAAATGAATTTCATAATTTTGGAAAACCAACTTTATAATTTTGTTGGAAAATGGGACAAATGATTTCTAAAACTCTCACAGATTTATAAGTTCTGAAAATCGTGTAAAAAATGTGTGAATTTACTGGAAAAAACCTCATTCTTCAAAATAAAGCATTTAATTTATTCATTAATATTATCTAATCAAAAGAGAGAATAAACTAATTGACCTGTGTATCAATCTATAAATTGAGTTTGAATTATATCCCCAGGCTATTACACATACACTTTTTCGTTCTCGAATGTGTTTATTATACTTCTTTTAGATATGTTTGTAATTATGTAAATATGTAGCCCCTGAGGCAGTTGTTCAGTTCGTCCGTCTGTCCGTTCGCATATAACATAGGAAAAACTATGCAACCGAATCGTTTGAAATTCAAAATATATGATTATTGCATACCTTTGTCGAGTCACTCCAGATTTAAAAAGTATCGGAAGTATAATTTAATTACAGGGACAATCAAAATCATTTCATTACATTACGGCCAATGGGAAAAGATAGTGTACCATGTAGTGCACTTTAATGAAGTTACACTCTTTCGAACATAATAAAATCAATATAAATCTATGAAATATGTACTAAAATATATATTCTGCACAATATGTGGTTCACATAACATTTGTTATTAATTTACAGGGGCACACAAAAATATTCCATTGCATAAAAGTACAAGGGAAAACAATGTTTGCGACTCGTTTTAATTATATTAAACTATTTCACATTTCACACAATTTTATAAGTTGCTGAAGTTTACTACAAATTACTTTCTGTGTAATAGACAGCAGATAGTACGTACTGAGACGCACATGATATTTCTGCGACTACACTGTAATCCAAAGTATTGCATAATATTACACCAAGTTCTTATAAATTTTAAAAGTTCGTTATAGTACACACGCATCTCATTTATGCACTTGACTTGCAATTTCCGACTTGTTTTCTATCAGCTTATAATTTGAATGTCTAACTGGATGTATTCAAAATGAAAATCAATGCTAAAAAGAGGAAATATGATAAGTAAAAACTCGTTAAAAAGTGATTGTCTCACAAAAATATAAAATGCATAAATCTGTTTTATTTTATTTATTTCTCCATCATTTTTTTCAACTTTATTAAAATTTTAAGAATTGAAGAAAGCAGACAATAAAATTATTTTTACTAAATAGAAGCCCTATTTTAAATCTTATTCCTTAAACTTTCAAATTTTCTGGTTTTTGTTAGACAGATTTATTTTACATTTTTACTAAGAAAAAAAAATGAAGAAAAAATGAAGAAAAAAGGAAAAAAACTCGAAAACGGAAATAATTTATTTTTAATGAATTTTTTACTGTGAAATTGTATGCATGAAAACCAGGATCGCTTAAATATTTTATATATTTTATTTAAAAAAATTAGACTAAACTTGAACAGAGAATAAGACATGAATTGTTTAAAAATTATTTTTTATAGAATTTTTACAATCTATAATAAGGTTTTTTCATGAGCATAATGCAAAATTCATAATATTAACAAAAATAAATTAAATATATTTTATTATTAATTCTCTTTGATATTTATTTTAAGAGATTCTTTAAACGGAATAATGAGATATTTTCTTAAAATTAGAATTATTTTTATTAAAATATTAATCTAATTTAGTTAAAACTACAAGGAAATACATCAATAGACTTGTTATTAAATAACCTTTTGAAAACTATTAAAATAAGTATAGAATAAATCTATCATATTAAAATTTACTTTTTTAATATAATGAGAATAGGAATAGTTTTCTAATATATACCCAAAACATGTTTACTTTTGGATTATTTAATTAAAAAATAATGCAAATGTTATTTATTTTGATAGAAATTCTTTCCAACTTTATTGAGTGATTAAACTGTATTTCGTCATCCATATACATGCTTATTCACTTAGTTATTGTGATTCTGTTTAATTACAAATTTAAAATGCAGTATGTTTTTTAAGAAGTTTTAAATCCAATAAATGTTTGGAAATCTGAAATAATACATTTTGGGAGCGTTTTAACTACAAATACATTAATCACATTATTGATCGCAAATTTTTCAAAGATATATAGTCAAGGATTTGGTTTTGATTCCCAGCCTGAGCATTTTTATTTTGTTCCGTTGGAAAGATTTAATACTAATAATGATACGCGTCGGTGGATCAAATATAAACAAGAATTTTCTTTTTAAAATTTATTGGTTCAAGTTCCAAAAAAGAAAGTTACATAATTTTTTTGATAAAATCTCCTCGTTTTTAAACACAATTCTCACAAAGGATTTGAAGGATTTTTATGCCGTTATCATAGAAAGAAGAAGAGTGCGTTTCAGGACAGTTGCACAGGAAAGGTACAACAGCAGTGTCATCGCCAAATCGTACAATTCTTAATGCTTTTTTTTAAGACTCAAGCATGTGATAATCACAGGAGAATATGTCCGGACTACACTGTAAAAACAAAAGACCCAAATTGGGTTGAAAGATTTTTGGGTACAGAATTGTTCCAATTTGGAAAGTTCAGTTTGTAGCACAAAATCGTTTTAAATAAGTCTGATTTTTAAAGACATTAAAACAATTAAAATATCTTAGATAGTATATACATTATACCTCAGAAATTTTGATTAATCTAATGTTAATATAGATCTGCTCTGTTTTGAACCATTTTGGGTTATCTATTTTGGGAACAATACTCTACCATTTTGGAATCCTTACTGTACCATTTCAGGATTATAACTATACTCAGAAATCTTTCAACCCAATTTGGGTCTTCAATTTTTACAGTGTATAGATGAGTGTATTTGAGTGTCGTCTTATGCATTTACTCCAACTATTCGCGAGTCAGTCTCACTACATGGGGAGGGGCATTGTAATGAAGCAAAATCATATCAGTGAACGGAATTTCACGTCTTTTCCACCAATATGCACATTTTGTTTTATCCAACATCTCTCATTTATAGAGAGCACCCTCGAAAATGTTCAAAACGACATTAAAGTGTTTCTCAGTTAAACTTGTTTGAAAATGGTTGGCTTATCGTGCGTTTTCAAATTCTGCTCGTCCTTCCACAAACTTCCTGTGCCATTCATGCAGTTAGATTTTCTGACATGTATCTCTAAAGTATGTTTGAAATATTCGTACTACTTCAGCTAGTCTTACGCATTCATTTGTGAGAAATTTAACGATATTTCTTTGAGCAACGTTGGGATGAACCACTTGCTCTTTCATATCACACCTTCTGAGGAATGGAGAGAGTAGTACTTACCGGTATATAGATAGTCACATGATATCCTCACCTGCCATGTGCAGAGGTTGAATGCCCTCGCAATAACCTTCAGGCATCCCAGAAAAATTCCTGTTCAAATGTGCAAATAATGCAGGTTTGTATTATAACGAAGTTTTAAAAATATTCTATTCAGTCCGGATATAAGTATCCGAAATCTTTTGTATGTCCCTGTAAATACTATCTGTTTGCTATTATACAAGAAGTAACCTTTATAAACCCCAGAAACGTATATCAATTACATAAAATGAGAAATAGTTTAAAACATTTAAAATACGCTAAAAACCATGTATCCCACGTACCATTCTGTAATGTAACATTTTTGTGTGTCCATGTAAATTAATAACAAATATTCTTTGCACCACAAATTGTACAGAATGTATATTATAATATGTACTTCATAGATGCATATTAATTTTATTACGTTTGACAAAGCAGAACATCAATTAAATGTATTTGAAATTATTTTGTAGTGAACTATACATCCGAATTTCATAAAATTTTAAATGACTCGAGAAAATTATGCAACAATTATATTTTTAAATTTAATATTCTGTTGTTTAGTTTTTTGTGTTTTAATATGCAAACAGAGATATTCGGACTGAACGACTGAACGACGACTATAGATGCTAAGTTTTTATTTAATTACGAACACAACTAAAATTAAAAGAGGGGTGATTCGCCATAAAATATTGGTGCATATTTGTCTCTTCAATATAATATAGAGAACTTCTTCTTTTTCTTCTTTTTTCTTTTTTGAAATTAATATTTTTTAGGTTACTCTATGGAAATTCACGAATTTAGTAACATTAAAAACGGTAGAGGGACGCTTATTTATAAGGAAAAGGTGTATGATAACTGTCATGACAAAAAGTTTAAATGATTTATCAATAAGAGAAAGACATGTCATCTTGTACCTCATTAATGAAGTTTTTAATTTTCCTGGACCATTTGGAGTTCTATTTCATGTGAAATTAATTTCATTGTAGTTCTAAAAAGTAAGTGATAAGTAAATACATTAAATAAGTAAAAAAATTGATTAGCTGCATTCAGTAAAAGGATATTTGTACACTTTACAAGTAGTTCTGTATATTTTGTTTATTTATATGAAATTATTGTTAACTGTCTTTAACAACTGCATACAAACAAATTATCTGCAAAAAATTGCATAGAACAAATAATGCCATATTTAACAATATGGGATAAAGATAACTGATGTAAACAAATACAAATTATTATAGCCAAAATTCCCCGAGCAAAAAGTATTTCTTCTAACTCATTACGATTAAATTCTTGACAATTTTAAAGAGTTAATCATTTTTAATATAATACGTCATCAATAATGTTTAGCTATGTTTTTTCTTCTATGAATGGACCTAGGTTTAGTTTAAAATGTCATCTCATTTGAGAAGCAATCAGGAACAATATACTTTCTCATTTTTAAATCTATTTTGCTAAAAGTATTATTTAACGTTCAATTCACTTTGCTGTTCTATTATTATTCTAAGAAATCCTAATATTATTGGCATTTTTTATGGACTCATATTCGAAATTTATTTAATATTTTTTATTCATTAAATTCTTTATTGCAATTCATATCTAATATGTAATTTATGAAAAGACATAACAATAGTGCACGTCTTAATAGCTATGTACATTTGTAAAACTGCGCTGATAAATATGTTTAAAAAGTGACTACGAAATCTGTATGATTTTTTATAAAGCATCTACGCAATGTTAGAAAACTTTTTCTAAATAAGAAAGTAAAAAATAGATAAGAAAAAAGAAGAAACTAAGGTCGCCTAATATCGCCACGTTAAGGTTCTACCAATTTTCATGATTCAGTTTTAGACTGTATTTTTCAAAAAATACATGATTTGATACAGCAACTCATTGACTACCTATATAAAAAAAATAATTTAACAGATATGTATTCATAAAATGTAATGGGGTGATTTCTTGACCAATGCTATTTGGCGTTATTACCCACCTATATGGGTAATAACGCCATGCAAACAAAACTATGAAATAAGATAAAATAATTGCATGTAGATTGCCCAATTCTAAAAATACAAACTCTACAAACTTAGAAATTGATAAAGTGCATTCTAAGCTATTGAAAATGTTCAATTTTTTGTGAAAGTGTAAGAAAAATAAAGGTGTGGTGTGTGTGTGTGGGGGGGGGGGGAGGATGAGGCAAAAGAATATCAGACCGTGAGCTTCTTTTTGCTTAAAAAGGACCGCTTAAATAGAATTATTAGAAACATTGCACAGTTTTAACAGTGTTTATTTGAATCAGTATCTAGGATGTAGCTCGGCTACTGTAGGGAATCAACCAGCGTATTAATGCCAAGGATTGGAGTTATTATCCCGTTATAGCTATTGCGCTGTACATTTTAAATTATAAATTATCTCGAGAAGATATCCAAAATCTTCAACAACATTTTGAAAGTCCATGAAATGTACTACAAATTTATGTAATTAACAAAGTATTTCCGGATAAAAAAAAATAGTCTTCAGATCACAAAACGCATCTCGCAAATTTTAGATCAAGCGTTAATTTTAGTTGCTTGTAAAAACAATAAGACCTAAAAATGAAACAACTTAACTTGAAGCTGTTATTTGCGATTTATATGACTCAAAACCCTTCTGCGCAGAGCACATGGGTGTCATTTACCAAATTATTTCATAATTATGCATAATATTAGCACTTGGCGTTATTATCCCGCCTGGCGTTATTACACAAGACCACCTTATAAGAAAATAGTTTAAGTTACACAACTAACAAAATCTGGGTCATGTCATATTTTTAATCTTTTGATAATTGATTCTTAGGTATTTTGTACTACTGAAACCAAAAATGAACTTTTTTTAGCATCTGTGTAATTATCCTTTTCTAAACGTAAATTATAAGTTAAAAAATCGAAACAATAGAGTAAATTTATTACTACAAAACAGATGTAATTGTGGTATTTTTTATCTTTTGATATTTTTTTTTTTTTGAGTAGAATCTTAAAATTACCATCATTTTTAACCATCCATTCAGAAATTTTTGCAAATCGTACATTTGAAAGTTAAAAGTGAACCACTCCCTTAGAAACTATCTGACCCTTGTTTACTTAAAAAATGCTCATTATGAACTAAAAAATTAAGTAAATTGTTGAATAAAATAAAATAAAATTGAATAAAAAATGTTTTACATCTATTTTATGACATTAAATTTGAGCATTTTTATTATTATTATTATAATTATAACTATAATAATAGTAATTATTATTATTATTATTATAATTATCATTATTACATACTGTGTACTTTTAATTTTGCAAAAACTTCTGACGCGATGACTAAAAATGAAGACCAATTTCAGATTCAATGATGAAAATCTTTTACTTAAAAATCAATATTCAAAATTTCAAAAACACAATTATGACATACATTTTAAAGAATCCGATTCTCGCTGTTTTTAGAATTTTTAACATCCAAATTTACGAATTGCAACATACATTTTATAGAATCCGATTTTCACTGTTTTTAGAATTTTTAACATCGAAATTTACGAATTGCAAAACTTCCTGACATATATTGGTTAAAAATGAAAATCAATTTTGAATTCATTGCTCAAAAATACATAATATCAAAATAGATTAAAAGATTTAAAACACAATAATCCCTTCTATCTTTTAAGATCAAATTCCAAGTCATTGCTTTTTTTTCTAGTTTTTACCTTAGAAATTTTGATTTGCAAATACTCTTGGTGAAATAAAGTAAAAAAAAGTTATTTTTGTATTCAGTGATAAAAAATTCATCAAAATGAATTATTTTAATTTAAAAACCACAACCATCGCAGTCCTGTATTATTAAAATATATGAATATTTCTTAATTAAGATTAAACATTAAAAAAAAAGTTTTTCCCACATTCTTGTGGTAAATGCATAAATAAATCGAGGTCCCCTGACTTCATATAATATATTCTAAATATTACAAAGCATAAAAATATTTAAAATTCAGTTACCAAGAGTTAAATTACCAAAATTTAAAATTTTATTGTAGATAAAATTAATACATCATTAAAAATCATGGAGACTTAGGAAGCTGATGAACCTTGAAATACCTAGCTTCATAGCATTAACTTATTTTCCCTTTTGAAAATTGCTTTTTTAAAATGATGCTCTTGTTGTTTTTTTTAAAGATATTGTTAGTCAACAAAACACATGCGAAGAAAGGTAATACATTTCTAAAAATGAATTTCGTTTATGGTATAAAATGTTTTTTTTCTAGTTTTTAATCTGTATAATTAAATTAATCTATAGAAATTATATTTCATAATAAAACTAATAATGGAAAAAAAGTATAGTTAGAAATTTAAAGTTCATAAATGCAAATTGCGTTTTTGCAAAATAGTTGAAAAGTATTTATGAATTCACTTTGTTTGTTCGTGCTTTAATTCTCGTAAATAAACTAGGATTGGCTTCTAATATATATATATATATCTATATATATATATATATATATATATATATATATATATATATATTTATTTATATATATATATTCCAAATTTGTTGGCGTCTGTTTGGTACTTAAAGTGTAGTAAGTAGCATTTATTGTTCGTTTACAAAGCGCACAAAGAGAGTCTGTTTATCTATCGTCTACAAGCAAAAATGATTTAACCCCTTCGCAATGAGAACCTTTTACGAAATAATCAATGTTTTGTAACCGGTTTTTAAAAACATAAATTTTTGCCTTATTAAAACGAGAAAATGCTCCGATCAAATAAGGCAAATTTTGTAGTAAAATTTTACTAGTGGAGATAAGAAAGGATTGTTAACCCTTTTTGCGGCACATATGCGTGTCGCTCTTCCCCAACATGTTAAAATGTATTTCAATGATGTTAAAATGCTTCATACATAATGACATTATTATGTATCTCTAAGATGGATTATAGCGTTCATTCTCAGGAATACAGAATAACTGGCATTTACATAGGTGGTTCAGCACTTATTGTCTCCAGGATATATAAAATATTTATACAGCGGTAATCGACGTAGAATGTCAAAGAACGACGTAGCCTAATATCTTTGATACCTATATATTTAGTTTCAGAACCGGAGCCGCTGTATTAACACATTTTTTGGAGGGAGGGATGGGGTTTTAAAAACATATTTTAGGGGGATTTTTTAATGGGGTGTGTGAGAAAGAGAAGTCTAGTTTGGAGCTTATGGGGCCAGATTTGTGAGAGTGGAGGATACATGGTTATATAACTATGATTCCGAGTTCAAACGACAGTAGACCCTGCATCCACTGTCACAAATCTGGCCCCATAATCTTCATTCCAGCCTTTTACCCCCCCCCCCGGTCATTCAAGCCTCCGTCCAAAAATATATTAATGTAGCATTTACGGTTCAGATTTTGAGCATATATGCATCTAACACATTAGATTTCAATATTCCACATCAACCAACGCAGTACAAATATTTTATATATAATTGAGACAATAATTGTTGAACAGCCCACGCATAGTTTGTTTTAAAAGAAGCACAAAAAGGATCCATTACATTATGATCTACGGGAAAACATTGTTTGTGATGTATTTTTAGTTGTTTATGATGCTTCCAACATATTATAATAATTTATAACACTATTATTGTATCGGCAAATTAATTATAACAGATGTGAAATTTCCAAGGGTGTGAAAAAAGTCCGGGACAGGATTCGAACCACTCAATACATACCTGGTTCGAATCCTGGCCGGGACTTTTTTCACACACTTGGAAAATTCACATCTATTACTTCCAACATACTTAAATTTACGTGGATTAGACAGTCATACTACAACAAGCTTTAGATGTATTATGAAATGCATAGCTTTTGTCATTCATTTTCAGTGAACAGATTATAGGCGATATTTACTACAAAAGTATTTATTTATGCGTTATGAAAATTAAATATAGAGTAGAACCCCGCTAATTCGGACCCCGTTAATCCGGATCGGTTTAATCATTTTTTTTTTCAAGTTTGAGAAGCGATTGACTAATTTCCATAACATTAACTTGTTTCATCTTCGTATTCTGAATAAAAAAACTTTTTTCTGAAATATTTTCGGAAGAATCAAACAAAGTAACCTTTTTACTGTCTGTAAATATTCAACAAGTTTAACATAATGCTGATTTTCTGTAAGTATGTTTTATTTTATTTCATGTTCTTCTAATTCTCCGGATAATTCGGATTTTCGATAATTCGGACTGGGTCTGATCCCAACTAATCCGAATTATCGGGGTTTTACTGTATCTCTTTTTGAGTTTGTTACGTGATGTGTTTTAATTCCGCAGATTATATGCATGACATCTCGAAAGGACTCACATACATTTCATGAAATGGACATCAGTTAATGAAATTATATTTTTACTGACATATGTATGTTTTAAATTCTTATTAAAATATCTCTTTTCTTGAATAATAATGAAATCTGTTTCGTTTATCTTATTTTTAGAAATTGTTTAATGCATGCTTCCAAAACGATCTCTTATGAAGATTTACATTTCAAGATTGCAGAGGTACTCAAATACCTTTTGTAGCGTGATATTTTAGATTTTCTTTAGTTAGATATTTAATGTGTATATTTTTAAATAGTTAAATTTTAAAAGTTCCATCAGAAATAATTGAAAATAATCACCACGTTTAAATATAATTCAGCGAATACGTACGATTTGTGCAATTATTTTTAATATGCAGTCATTAATTAGAATTTTTTGAACTAGTACACATGCTCATTTCTTATATCTTATTTTTCGTGTTGTGCAATAATATACAATTTTTAAAACGTCGCTTTAGCTATGACATCACAAATTACTTTTATTGATACATTGATATATCTATATATATACTGGACATTTTGAGATAAGAGCCATTAATATTATTTGCAAGTTTTCCCATCTCATGTCAAAAGACTCGAGACGAGATAAAAATTAAGTAAAATAATAAACGTAGAAACTTCATTAATTTCCACAATTGTTGCTCCAAAAGATTTATTTAAATGTAATCATATGCAGAGGAAAAATGCTCTTTCCTTCTAAAGCAATATTATATTAACCCTCCAAGCGTCTAGCAAATGGGTAAAATTGTAATGTTGTTTTCTCTGCATTTTATTTTAAATGCTAATAAAATATGATTATTTCAATATTACATAAAAAATCTTATTTAGGAATATAAATGTAATCCTGGAGAGTCTTAATCATTCTTCAATACTTTGAAAATTCATTAAATTTATAGAATTATAATATCTTAAACATTGCTTATATTGCAGTGTACGGAATGGTACTTAATACCTGGAGCTTAGTGTACGGAATATTACGGGCCAAACGCTTTGAGGGAAAAAATCGTCTAGCTTTTAAATCGTTCAAACCCGAAAACATCGAATAAAAGATTCCATCCATCTCTGGGCCTCTTCACTCTAGTCAATAATAAAAAGCTTCTAGAACTTTCTCTAATCTCTAACCATGATTTTCGCATGTAAACAGAATTCATGTCCATCGACGAGATTAATTTCATTCAGACGATATTTCTTAATTTAAAAAATTATTATTTAAGTAATTTATAATCGAACACTGAACTCGATATCCTGCAGACGATATTTTGAAAAAAAAAAGAAAAGAAAGAAATGAAATAAATTTAGGGAAACGCACGAATATCAAACGTTGAAGGCGAAAAAATAAATAAATAAATAAAAATAATGATATTTTTTTAAAGGTATGGTTTTGAATAAATTTACTTAAAAGACTTTAAAAGACTTTTTTAAAAAGGGTTGATAAAAACAGGGAAAAATAAGTTTTATTTGGAATATTAAGAAATAAAGTTTAATTAAGAATATTTTTAATTTAGAGCCATCTTTTTAAATTTACGCGTATTGGAATAAATGTTTTTAAGGCGAATTAAGAACTTATATCGTTTCCATAAAGATTGACAGATAGATTCATAAAGCTAGATCTAGTAACAGGATTTTATTTTATTAAACTATTTTATTGAACTAAGTACGGAATATTGTTAAAAGGAAATAAATATAGTATAAGGTTAATTTTGGCGAAAAAAATTTAAATTTGTAATGCATATATACTTGCTTAAAAGAATATTTAAAAGATAATAAATTCCAATATTAGTTTTCTTTATTTTTTTCAAATTTAACTACATACGAACTGAATAAGAAAAAAAATACTTATTAATGATAAATTCTTATGTTTTTCATGTCTTAATCTTATTGTACAATATTTTTAAAAAAAATAAAACAATAAAGAAATGTGAGAAATTTCACTTTTTTGTCTATTATAAATTATTATTTTAAAAATTATAAATAAAACAAATTCCTTAATAAAATTTGTGAAGATTTTGTTAAAAATTAAAACATTATGCCATTTCTTTAGTATTATGTAGTGTAGTACATTTTAGCATCAAACACTGGTTTAGCTATAATATTTTTACTCTATATGTTCAGAAATTTGAAAGTTACTTGAATCCCAAAATTTAATAATTACATGATACATAAAATTTTAAGTCCGATCTTTGAGGGATAAAACGTATGTTGAATCATATAAATAGGTCTAATTATTTTGTTTTAGATTGCTGGCAGGCACATTTAAACTTCATGAAACATTGACAGCATTTGTCAAGATTAATCTGACATTAAACGAATAGAACATATAAGATAACGAATGGCCATGAAATTAACAGATTGCTGTCATAAAATCAATGAATGCACATGTCACAGTAGATGTGTTGATTAAATGAGACAAACGGGATGTTATATAATAAAATCTCGATATTTATTAGTACACAATAAAAACAGATTGTAGTTTAAGGAAGTTAACTTTTAGAAGACAAGCACACTGATGAGGCTCTGATTACTTTTTCATATACAAACTAAACTTTCGACTTTTTTGCATTTTATTTATTTTAACAGTAGTTTAATCATTTTAGCTTTTGACGAAAACCAATAAATAACAGTACTGATGCTTATTTCTCATAAAACAAATGTTCTCTTCATCTGAACACACGAGTGATTACTTATTAATAAAAAAAATTTAAAAAGAGGAAAAAACGCAATCTTAAGCTTTAATCATTGGGTGAGTATTCAGGGAGGTTTGGGAATAGGGTAAATAAAGATAAGACTTTAAAACATATGTATTTTAGAATTTGTAACTATGTTTGCAATGAGTAACGCACCTAGTACATAGTTGGTGTCTTTAAAAATTAATTATAAGTAACATTCTTTATCATAATAACTTTTACTATATACACTGCTCAAAACACTTAAAGGATATTTGAAGTTTTATATAAAATAAAGATATAAACGAAATTTTTTTGCCGAAAATAGAAGAAGAGAATCACAAATGCAAAATTTTCTGGTTTTCAAACTGTGGAGTATGAAAATTTTGCGTTCGACGTCAAAAACGTCGCTTCAGCGGCAGCGAATGAAATTTGACCTTCAACTGGATAAAAGAGAATGAAGACAAGGATGATCGGCATTCAGAGATTGCTTTGTTTCGATGAGTACGATGTCTCAGCGAAGTCATTTGATAGATTCAGAAGCTTGGAAAATTGTTGGTAGGTTAGAAGGGTGCAAACTCAAGCCGAAGTAGCGCAAGCCATTGGAGTGTCACAAAGTGTCATTTCCAGGATTTGGAACCGTTTTTTGGAGAGTGGACGTGCAGGCCGAAGACCAGGGCAAGGTCGTAGACAGGCAACAACGCCCAATGAAAATCGGTATTTAGCGTTAACAGCTCGGATACACCGAAACATGAACGCTACTCTACTCCAACAACACCTTCGCTCGGCTACAGGCACCACGATTTCAACTCAGACTGTCCGAAACCGGCTCCATTCTGTAGGTATGTATGCTCGCCGACCGATGGTATGTGTTAGATTAACATCAAGGCATCGTCGCGACCGCAGGGAGTGGGCAACCGAGCATGTCAACTGGAGGAGAAATGAATGGAGCAATATTCTGTTTTCTGACGAGCCCGTTTTTCTGTGCATCCGGATAATAGCCATATTTTCATCTGCGGGGACCGTGGCAGTAGGAATAATCCTGCGTTCGTGCCCGAAAGTGTCAGATTTGGCGGTGGAGGAGTGTTGGTGTATGGTGGCATCTCCATTGACGGGCGCACTGACCTCTACATCATTCGAGATGAAGCTCTGACTGGTCGCCGATATAGGGATGAGATCCTCAGACCTAATATAGTCGCTTACGCTGCGGCAATCGGAGATAACTTCATTTTAATGGACGATAACTGCAGGCCACATCGTGCAAACCTGGTGGAGGATTTCCTTTTCGAGGAAGGAATCGTTCGAATGGAATGGCCAGCGTGTTCTCCAGACATGAATCCAATCGAGCACGTTTGGGACGCTCTAAGAAGACGAGTTTCTGGCCGCCAACAACCCCCACAAACTCTCCAAGAACTGGAAAGAGCTCTTCTGGAAGAGTGGGGCAGAATACCCCAACTCGTCATTAATAGCCTCATTGAGTCCATGCCTGAAAGGTGTTTAACGTTGCTGGCCGCCCGTGGAAACCATACCTTCTACTGAGAATGATTTTCTTTGTAGAAAATACCTTCTTTTACTCTTTTTTTCTCATATGCACAAATTGTGTTTTTTTCCTTTAGTACACAAATGCGCAATAAAATGCATTTTTTCTGCCAAACATGTGTAATTTATTCTCATATAACCTACTATGTCTGTCGACCATGTATCAATGAGCTAAAAAGTTTCCCAGATACAAAATCCACCTAAAACTGCAATATTCTTTAATTGTTTTGAGCAGTGAATATTTTACATCATTATTGATAATAATATTAATTTTATTTGAAAAAGCATTATAATACATTTTTACTGACATTTTATCTTCTTAAATTGTCTATTTTGTTTCTGTATTTTTTTTAAACCAATAAATAAATAAAATTTATATTGCTTATTAATATTTGCAATAGATGGTAAACAGTCATACATTTAAATCACACGTGTAACGCGGTTTCACTTTTCTACAATTTACTTATTATAAAATGTATAACAAGGACTATCAGAGATATAGTGAAGGTTATGCTGTGGTATACCAATTATACCTTCCGTACAAATCCGCATAATCTCTACCTTATACAGAGGTTAGTTCTCAAGAATTCTCCCTAGTTTCTGGTTATATCGTATATAATTTTTGGTTCTTATACGATTGTACCACTGAGTATCAAAAAGAAGACATTCTTTTATCGGAATGTTATCAGAAAGACTGTTCTGAAGAATTTCATCCTTATTATAACTACAAATATATTATTATAATATACACTTAAAAAATTTGTAAATTATTTTTTTTTTCTAGGGAACTGGGAATCCTAGAACTTTTTAAGTAACGGTTCCAGCAAAAAATTTTTTAATCGATTCTGTGTTATGAATTTTCCTGTTACCGTTACATAAACAGTTCTACTAATTCCAGTAACCTGGAATTTGTTTAGTAACTGTACATATTTTCTTTTGGAGTGCAGTTGAATTTTTTAAAGACTTACAATAAAATAAAAGTCCTTCGGCAATGCCGGGAGGAAGAGGTACCTTTTATATACTTATTTTTTCATTTATTTATTTGAAATTAAATTATATTATTTAAACATACGAAGCTCAAATTAGTGGAACACGATTTCATAAGATTGAATGCTAGTTTTTGTCAAAACTAAATGTTAATAGGAATATTTAGAAATTAGTCATATTTTATTCAACTTGGTTTCATTTTCAGCAATTGAGAGAGTCTCCAAATTCCACGATATCATGAAGTGTATGCCATTTTAAAGCTACATGATGGATAAAACAAACGAATGAGCTAATTCATGTGCACATGCGCACTCATATCAAAATCGATTAATATATGCGAGTGCTGTCGCGGGAAATTGATTTTTTTAAAAATGTCACCCACACTAGAAATTCAAACTGCTATATCTCAGGCGTTTTTAAGATAAATACAAAGCAAAAAATACTACGGAATTCATTATTAAGTTAAATACTTTAGAAAGAATCTTTTTTCAATTTCTAATTTTTTGTTTAAACATCATTATACATTTAAAAGATTTTTAAATGATTTCAGTTAGGCAGTGAACTCGGTCAAGACATTGGTATGTACTATGTACACACGGAGTTATATCTAAATTAGTTTATAAATATGCGTATTATCGCGTGACAAATTTCAGACCGTTTCAAAATATCAACCACACTGGAAATTGAAAGTGCTATAACTCAGATATTTTTCAAGCTATAAATGAAACAAAAAATGCTCTGGAATCTTTGTATCAAGGTCAAACACACAAAAGAAAAATCTTACTTTTTTGAACTTAATTTTAAAATTTTATTAAAAAAAATTAATATTCCGTCATTTTGAAACAAGATGGCGCATGGAACTGGCCAAAGAACTTTGTCCAGACATCGGTATGTACTATATACGCACCAAGTTTCATCAAATCGGTTTTTAAATGCACGTGTTTTCACGTGACGAAAATCGGATTATTTTAAAACGTGAGCAACATTAGAAATTAAAAGTGCAATAACTCAGCCATTTTTAAGATACAAACGAAACAAAAAATGCTCTGGAATCTTGGTATCAAGGTTAAATGCATCAAAGAAAAATCTTTTTTCAATTTCTCACATTTTTGTACCTAATTTTAAATTTTAAATTAAAAAAAAATTATATGGCCGCCATTTTGAAATAAGATGGCGGATGGAACTGGCTAACGAACTCGTTCCAGGCCTCATTACATCTATACACACACCAAGTTGCATCCAAATCAATTCATAAATACGCGTGTTTTCAGGTGACAAAAATCAAATCGTTTCAAAATGTCTACCATAAGAAAAATTCAAACTGCTATAACTCAATCATTTTTAAAGATGTAGACAAAATAAAATGTGTTCTGGAATAGTTGTTTTAAGTTCTAACACATAAAAGAAAAAATGTTTCCACTTTTAATTTTTTCGCGTTTTGTTTTAAATTTTAAAAGTTTTAAAACAATTTAAATAGGCGCCATTTTGAAACAAGATGGCGGATGATACTGGCTAACGAACTCGGTCGAGAAATTTACATGTACTATGTAGATACCAAGTTTCATTCAAATCGATTCATAAATACGAGTGTTATCGCGTGACAAATATCAGACCGTTTCAAAATGTCAACCATAAGAAAAATTCAAAGTACTATAACTCAATCATTTTTTAAGATGTAGACAAAATAAAAAGTGTTATAGAATCGTTCTTTTAAATTCTAACACATAAAAGAAAAATATTTTCAACTTTTAATTTTTTCGCATTTAATTTTAAATTTTAAATTAAAAAAAATTAAATGACCGTTATTTCGAAATAAGATGGCGGATGATGCTGGCTGACGAACTCGGTCGAGACATTTGTATGTACCAAGTACATACCAACCATGTTTCATTCAAATCGGTTCATAAATACGTTAGTTACAGCATGACAAAAATCAGGTATATATATACAGGGTGTATCTAAACTACTGGGCAAAACTTTAAGGGGTGATAGTACACATCAAGACAAATAATATTAAATGGAAAACTAAGGGTCCCAAACGTCTTCCGAAGGAGATAGCCGCCATCAATATTTAGGGTTTAAAATTTGAAATGACTATAAAAAACGGAAAAAATGGTCGATTCGTTTGCGGTTTTCACGAAAACTATTCTTTATGTTAGTATTGTCTTGAAAATAAATTAGGAACATAAATTTTTAAAAATGTCGATAGATGGCGCTTTAGACTTTGGAGTAACGTACAACTATTTTTACCGTTATTTTTTACATCTTATTAAATTTTTTTGAAGCTTAGACATAAACTTAAATTTTTTGCTGAAAATCTGAATCGTTGAGAGTGGTTAAGTCGCGCTAACTGAACTGTGTTGAATGAAGGTGGGAAGGTTCAAATTTCAAATGATTATACAAAACGGAAAAATTGCTCGATTCGTTTGCGGTTTTTACTAAAACCATTATTTATGTCAGTATCTCCTTGAAAATAAATTTTAAAGATAAATTTCAAAAAATTCCGTTAGAGGGCGCCTTAAACTTTAGAGTAACCAACAACAATTTTTAACTGTTATTGTTTGTATCTAATTAAATGCTTGCAAAAGTTTAGACTTAAATTTTGAGCTCAAATTCTGAATTAGAGGGAGGGGTTGAGAAGCGCAAACTGAACTGTTTCAGGAATTGAAATGTTACCCTGCCCATCCTACGAACACAATTCAATTTTTCGCTATTTAATTAATCACAAAGATTCAGATTTTGAGCTCAAAATTTAAGTATAAGCTTTTAAAACATTTATTTAGATTTAAAAAAAATAACGGTTAAAAATAGTTGTTGGTTACTCTAAAGTTTAAGGCTCCGTCTAACGGAATTTTTAAAAATTTATCTTTAAAATTTGTTTTCAAGGAAATACTGACATAAAGAATGATTTAGAGAAAACCGCAAATGAATCGACCAATTTTTCCGTTTTTTATAGTTGTTTGAAATTTGAACCTCCCCACCCCCATTGAACACAGTTCAGTTTGCGCTGCTTAACCACTCTCAACGATTCTGATTTTCAGCTCAAAATTTAAGTTTATGCTTAAGCTTCTAAATAAAGTCAATGAGATGCAAAAAATAACGATAAAAAATAGTTGTACGTTACTCCAAAGTCTAAAGCCACCTCTATCGACATTGTTTTGAAATTTATCTGTATAATCTTATGTATTAAAACGGTAGCGAAATAGATTCAGCATACTTAAAACTGGTCTCTACGCATACTGGTCTTGCGCAGATCTCTGAGAACCAATCGGAGAAGACAGTACTTACTCTCTGTAGTCTGTATACGTTTTTGAAAGCGCGTAGCGCGAATTCTCTCACGCTGTACAAATTAGAAAATACGGTTGCTACCTGTCCTGTTTTTATCATGTATATTAGTAAGTTACTTATATTTATTTATTTTAGTTATTTCGATTGTTTTTCGGGTCCTAGGCTTAATCATTATTTATCATTATTTATTTTACTTTGCTGTGTCGACTTCCATTATTTTTCATAGCGAGTCCAAGGCTTAATCATTTTAGTTATGGGTTTAGCGTTTTACAATCTTTGCGAAATTGTAAGACGAAATTCACATCTTTTATGATACCTTGGCAAAATTTGTCGTTTTCTCGAGGTCTTTTGGTAAAGTTTGTCATTTATCTCGAGTTCTTTTGATAAAATTTGTCGTTTTGTCGCGACCTTTCGATGTAATTTCCTTTTTTATTGAATTTATCCTTTTTTCGTGAGCTTTTTGCAAAATTTGTCGGGGTTTTTTGTGAAATTTATTTTTTTGTGATTATTTGACAAATTGTTGTTTACTCACAATCATTTGACAAAATTTGTTGTTTCCTACAATATTTTGAATTTTTTTTCACAATATGTTTACACATTTGCGCTATCATGTTGTATTCGCCCGGAGATGGCGGCCATTTTGTTCCCTGATTTTAAATCTTTATATTTGGATTTATTCATTTATTTCTGTTGTTGTTTTTTAAAATGTATAATCTCTGAAACAGTTTTGACTGTAATTTCGATCTATATATACATTTAAATAAATATATTGTGGATTTATTCATTTATTTCTGTTGTTGTTTTTTAAAATGTATAATCTCTGAAACAGTTTTGACTGTAATTTCGATCTCTCTCTCTATATAAATAAATATATTGCGTGATTTCACTGTTTTAAAATTTATGTATTTATCCTTTGCTAATTATGAATGCATTCTCACCCTTCCCCGTTTTTTTTTTCTTTTTTACAAATAATATTTGGAGTGCTGCATTTCAGTTTAATTTTTTTTTTGTTGTTGTTTATGTTTAATTTCTGAATTGCTCAAAAATTAAGTATGAAGGGGTCAAAAGTAACCAACAAAGGAACAAGATGGCAGACTCCGGGCGAATACTACACCTGTTCCCAAATTTGCCATTTTTTAGGGATTTTTTGTCAAAATTTGCCTTTTTTAAAAAATTTTCATAAAAATTGCCTTTTTTCGAGACGTTTTGACAAAATTTTAAATTTTTGCAATACTTTGAAGAAATTTGTTTTGTTTGGAATACCTAGACAAAATTTGTGTTTTTTTGCAGTATTTCAACAAATTTTACAATTTTTTTATTGATCTTTTGAAGAAAATGTTGATTTCTTCTTCGAAAATTCTTCTTCGGTTTCGATATGAAACCGCTGTTTTTTGCGGTTTTGACGAAATTCACGTCTTTTATGATACCTGTATAAAATTTGTCGTTTTTTCTAGGTCTTTTGGTGAATTTTGTTGTTTTTCTCGAGTTCTTTTGGGGAATTTTGTCATTTTGTTGTGATCTTTTCATGTAATTTGCCGTTTTATTGAATTTGTCTTTTTTCGTCATCTTTTTGCAAAATTCGTGTGTTTTCCTGCGAAATTTACCTTTTTGTGATTTTTTGACGAAATGTCTTTTTTTCCATCCTTGGATGAAATTTCTTTATTCACAATCATTTAATATTTTTTTTGTTTTCTAACAATATTTTGAACTTTTTTTCACAATATGTTTACAAATTTGCCATAATATAGTGATTTTCTGTCAAAATTTGTTTTTTTTTCATAAAAATTGCCTTTTTTCGAGACGTTTTGACAAAATTATGATTTTTTACAATACTTTGACGAAATTTTTTTTGTTTGGAATACCTAGACAAAATTTGTGTTTTTTTTGCATTCTTTCAACAAATTCTACAATTTTTTATCGATTTTTTGAAGAAATTTGCTGTTTTTTGCCATTTGATTTTCCCCATCTATTTACAAAAGTCGCAGGTGATTTTTTTTTTTGGGTGCGGGTATTTTGATGAAATTTGTTATTTTTTTCAGCCTCTTGACAAAATTTGCTATTTTTGTGATTATTTGCCAAAATTAGCGTTTTTTGTGGTACCTAGACAAATTTTCTCTATTTTCGTAATCTTTTCACAAAAATTCACGTTTTTTATGATATTTGGGTAAATTTTGTCATTTTCTCGAGATCTTATGGTGAAATTTGTCGTTTTCTCGAGGTCTTTTGGTGGAACTTGTTGTTTATTCTCGCGATCATATTGATGTAATTTGCCGTGTTAACGAATTTATTCTTTTTGTGATTTTATTCGAAATTTGTCGTTTTTTGGTAATTTTTTTGAGAAATTTGTTGTTTTTTTCGCTATTTTTTCCGAAATTCATCTTTTTTTGCAATCTTTTGATGAAATGTGCCGTTTTTCCTTTTTTGACAAAATTTGTTGTTTTCTTACTTCAAATTTGTGTTTTTTAGGTACCTAGAAAAACTTTACGTGTTTTCGTGATCTTTTGACGAAATTCACGTCTTTTATCATACCTGGATAAAATTTTTTGTTTTCTCTAGGTCTTTTGGTGAATTTTGTTCTTTTTCTCGAGTTCTTTTGTTGAATTTTGTCGTTTTGTTGCGATCTTTTGATGTAATTTGCCGTTTTATTGAATTTATCCTTTTTCGTGATCTTTTGGAAAATTTGTGGGTTTTTTTTTTTTTTACAAAATTTACCCTTTTTTGTGATTATTTGACGAAATGTGTTTTCTTTTCCATCCTTTCATGAAATTTTTTGTTTATTCATAATCATATTACAAAAATGGTTGTTTTCTAACAATATTTTGAATTTCTTTTCACAATATGTTTACAAATTTGCCATATTATAGTGATTTTTTGTCAAAATTTGCCTTTTTTTTAAAAAAAATTTCATAAAAATTGCCAATTTTCGACACGATTTGACAAGCTTTTGATTTTTTTGAAATAATTTGACAAAATTTGTTTCATTTGGAATACATAGACAAAATTCGTGTTTTTTTTTTTTTTTTTTTGCATTCTTTCAACAAATTTTACAATTTTTTATCAATCTTTTGAAAAAATTTGCTGTTTTTTGCGATTTGATATCGAAATTTGCTGTTTTTTCCCCATCTTTTTACAAAAGTTCCAGGTGTTTTTTTTTTTTGGGGGGGGGGGGGGTTATTTGATGAAATTTGATATTAAATAATGATTAAGCATCCGACTCGCTATGAAAAATAATCGAAATGAACACAGCAACATAAAATAAATAATGATAAATAACTTACTATTACAGGACATGTAGCAATAGCAACGTACTTTCTAATCTGTATAGTGTGAGAGAATGAATGAAGTTAATCATCGTATTACAACCTTCGCGAAATTGTAAGACGAAATTCATATCTTTTATGATACCTGGACTAAATTTGACGTTTTGTTGTGGTCTTTCAATGTAATTTGCCGTTTCATTGAATTTATCCTTTTTTTCGTTATCTTTTTGCAAAATTTGTCTTTTTTTGCGGAATTTTTCTGTTTTGTGATTATTTGACAAATTGTGCCTTTTTTCCATCCTTTGAGGAAATTTGCTGCTTACTCAGAATCATTTGAAAAATTTGTTGTTTTCTCACAATATTTTGAATTTTTTTTTCACAATATATTTACAAATTTGCCATTTTTTGTCAAAATTTGCCTTTAAAAAAATCATAAAAATTGCCATTTTTCGACATGTTTTCACAAATTTTGGATTTTTTGCAATATTTTGACGAAATTTGCTGTTTTTTGCGATTTGTTGACGAAATTTGCTGTTTTTTTCCTCTATTTACAAAATTTCCGAGTGTTTTCTTTTTTTTTTTGGGGGGGGGGGAGTATTGGTGAAATTTTATATATTTTTTTTCAATCTTTTGGCAAAATTTGCTATTTTTTTGCGATTATTTGCCAAAATTTGTGTCTTTAGTAGTACCTACACAATTTTTGTGTTTTTTGCAATCTTTTTACAAAATTCACATTTTATATGATGCTTGGACGAAATTTGTCATTTTCTCGAGGTCTTTTGGTGAAATTTGTCGTTTTCTCGAGGTCTTTCAGTGAAATTTGTCGTTTATTCTCACAATCTTTCGATTTAATTTGCCACTTTATCGAATTTATCCTTTTTTGTAAATGGAAAAGTATCAAATGAAAGAGATTATAATTTTGTGACAGCATGCTTGAATGTAACTCTGCCAATTGCGGGTCATTTGCCTGGATGTAAAATGCAGGTTTTTCTTTTATTTATTTAATTTTTTGCTGAACATTAGTCGTTAAAAAATCCTTTAATAGCTGGAAAATACCCTTTTCTTTCTTTGGTGCCGTCAAGTTTTGACGGGTTCCATCTAGTTTATTTTTAAGGCAATACTGACACAAAGAATAATTTTAGTGAAAACCGCAAATCAATTGACCAATTTTTCTGTTTTTTATAATCATTTTAAATTTGAACCTACCCACTCCCATTGAACACAGTTCAGTTTGCGCTACTTAACCACAGATTTTGAGTTAAAAATTTAAGTTTATGTCTAAACTTCTAAAAAAATTAATGAGATGCAAAAAATAACGGTAAAAAAAAGTTGTTCGTTACTCCAAAGTCTAAAGCGCCCTCTATCGGCATTTTTCGAAATTTCTCTTTATAATTTATTTTCAAGACAATACTAACATAAAGAATAGATTTCGGGAAAACTGCAAACGAATCGACGAATTTTTCCTTTTTTATAGTCATTACAAATTTTGGACCCTAAACTGTGATGGCACCTATCTCCTTCGGAAGACGTTTAGAACCCTTAGTTTCCCACTTAATATTATTTGTCTTGATGTGTACTATCACCACTTAAAGTTTTGCCCAGTAGTTTAGATACACCCTGTATATATATATATATACCAGGTTGTTCAATAAGTTTTGTCGTTCGATAAGAAAAACACAATGTTATGGTTCAAAATACACTTTATTATTCAGTATAATCTCCCTGAACATTAATGCACTTGCTCCAACGATCCTCCAATCTGTGGATCCCATCCTTGAAGTGAGATTCCGGAAGGTCTGCAAAATACGCTTCAACAGCCGTTATGACCTCTTCATTTGACGAAAAACGCTTGCCACGCATAAATTTTTTGAGTGCTGGAAACAAATGGAAGTCGCTGGGGGCCAAATCTGGTGAATACGGCGGATGCTTCAATAACTCGAACTTTAATTCATGGATTTTAGCCATTGTCAAAATGCTCTTGTGACACGGTGCGTTATCCTGATGAAAAAGGATTTTTTTCTTCTGCAAACCGGGTCTTTTTTCACGAATTTTTTCCTTCAACTGGTCCAAAAGGTTGCAATAATATTCAGAATTAATTGTTTTACCAGTTTGCAAGTAATCCACAAATAAAATTCCTTTCGCATCCCAAAAAACTGATGCCAGAACCTTCTTGGACGATTTCTGGACACGAACTCGTTTCGAAGCCGAACAACCAGGTTCACACCACTCTTTAGCCTCTTGTTTTGATTCAGGATCATGGTGATAGACCCAAGTCTCATCCATAGTGATGAATCGACGCACAAAATCCACTTTATTCTTTTTAAAACGCTCCAAATGTTGTTGAGAAAGTCGCATTCGAATGTGTTTTTGTTCCATTGTTAGCGAATGCGGCACCCATTGTGCACACAGCTTTTTAAAACTCAAAATTTCATTTAAAATATGACTCACACTGCCTAATGAGATGTGTAGAGCCTCTACTAAATCCCGCTCAGTAATCGACGATCTTCCAAAACCATATTCTGTACTTTGGCTACGATTTCTGGTGTTGATGCGGTTTTCGGACGTCCTTCACGTGGATCGTCTTCAAGGCTTGTACGACCACGTTTAAATTCAGCAACCCATCTTTCTACTGTTCTAATTGAAGGTGAACGTTCATTATACACTCTTAACATTCGTTCGTGAATTTCTTTTGGTGCTACACCTTCCAAAAATAAGAATTTTATCACTGCACGATATTCAATTTTTTCCATTGTCGAAAATACTGTGACACGGCGACACTAAATGGCTTGTAAACAAAGAATGAATCGACTGATTGAAATGAACCTTCACATACATTGATAAGAAGAGTGAACCAACAAAACAAAAATAAATTTAGACTAGTAGCAACGCCCTCTCTTATCGACCGACAAAACTTATTGAACAACCTGGTATATGAAAGCTACCTAAAATTTTTAAGTTTAGTTTGTCCTGCCACAAATACCCATTTAAAGATTTAAATATTTTTTAAGCTAAAGCATGTTTCGCTAATAACACTTTCAACGCACAGAATTGAAAAATGACTTAAGTTTAATGTATTGGGATATTTCTTAAAGAAATAATTTACTGCCATTGAAAGTAGCGGCTGGCATATAACGAGAAAATGGGATCATTTATTCTTAAGATCGATTAAATATTTTACTGAAGTCGCTGCGCTTTAAATTACGGCTATATCAATAAAATTTGAAGTTTCCGGTATTCAAGAATTGTTAAATCATTAAGTGGGAAAGAGATGGAGAGAAGACAGTTAATATCGCTCCCTAAGAAGACTTTTCCATCGGAAACGAGTTCAGACAATGTCAGACTCACAAAAGAAATTGTAACCCATTATTACATTTCTATTTTATTAATATTGAGGTTTTATATGTTCATTATATAGTTTATGGGATATAAAAGAATTCTTTGTAATGATTTTAATTATTTCATGTATGCATTATTAAAAATAGTTTTTTATTTTATGAAAGATATAATTACTCATAATTATCTCATTGCAATATTAACTGAAATTTGACTTTGACACATAATAAAATGACCATAAATCTTATGAGTGCTAATTACAAACCTGTTTTTAGGGAACAAATCACATATTGAAACATTAAATTTACTTTCTAGTGAAAGCTGCACTGCCTGGAAAATCTATTGAACACAATATAAGCACATATTTAATTTTACTTTTGTCCTATGCTCTGAAAGTTATGAATAATATCAAATTTGAGCCAGCGATTTTAATAAAAACCATCTCACCTAGGGTAATCTCTTTAGCTTTTCTGCAGGGTTTAAATTAACTCTACTTTCTTAATTTTTGACATAATTTTAGTTTTAGTAGATTCGGAGAATGTATATAGATTCATGTATTTATATATCATTTTCGAGGATATATCTGAAATATAATGTATTCACTCTTAAAAAAGGAATGGATTTGGCTTCTCAGGAAAGAGCTGTAATTTATTGGATTTTGAATGAGTTGTTTTTTAAACGCTTTACTCGTCTTGATTCAAAATGCTTTTTTTAACTGTTTATCTTGATTTGAATTGCTTACAAACAGCTCGCTACTCGAATTGTTTCAACTCTTATTGAGATGCCTTTCAAATCGCGAAATGAGAGAATTTCGGCTCAACTTGAGTTATTTTGTGGCTGCGGTTTTAAGAGAGTATATTTAAAAGAAGTGTATTTTTAAATTCGGCGTTACGAACGCTTGCCCACATTTTTTTTCAAGTATGTAAATTAGTCATTCAATAGTTTTCCTAAATATATTTCTAAATGGTTAACAATCAATAAATATGTGGTGTTATAACCTTTATTACTTCAGCCAATTTTAAATTCCTACGTTCCATATTTTATGAATAAAATGGCTGTGACAGACAGATACAGGAGTGATCTTTTAATGTTTACCCTTTTTAATTTTTATGCAAAAAGACTGCTAAAAAATCTGAAAAGCTAAAAAACAAAAGAAAGATAACACAAAAACTCAAGGATTTGGAATTTTGAAACGTGTAAAGGGAAAAATTGAGCAAGATAAGCCCTTTTCAAATATTGATAACTACTGGATATTTATGTAACCTCACAAAAATTGCTATAAACTCCTAAAAACATATTAAACAAAAAATTTCATATTAATACTTTTATTTGTTTGTATATTTATTTAAAAACAAAGGGTGCCAATTAATTTTAAACGGAAAATATTTGAAAATCTGTTATTAATATTAAATAAAAAAAAGAAACAATAATTTAAAAATATTTTTTGTAAAGTATATGCTTAACCTCAAATCGCTGTTTCTGCGAAAGAAACATAGTTTCTTTTTTTTTCTATTTTTTAAAGTATTTTAAATTAAACATTAAACATTCAGGATTCCAAAAATGCCTTAATTTTGGCTCAGCAATAATAAGAAGAAAACTTGAAGCCCACACTATAAGCTGAAAAATAATTTCCTGAAATCGGAAATGACCGCCACTGAATGGTAAACAATACTTTTAAAACGCACATACAATTTATATCATACGCACAAATGTTTATACAGCTATAAATAGGATGAACTTTAATGTTACAAACTTTATAACATGTTTTTCGTGCTAATATAAAAATGTTGTTATTTAAAAAATGCGCCTTTTACTGTTTTCACTGTGTACATTTTCATTAAAAAAAATTTTAGGATATTTTGAAGTAAAATTTTGTTGCATGTTTTTGCTTTGGCATGATGTAAAAGAAAATGTAGCTTGTAATTTTGTACTCGTATATAATTATTTAACAGTTACTTTTAGTGAAAAATCTCCAATTTTTAAAAAAAATCTGATTCTGTACAAACTTAGGTAGGGGGAACTGGGGCACATTGACACAGTCTTTGTCGGGGCACATTGACACAGACTTTGTCGGGGCACATTGACACAGTCTTTGTCGGGGCACATTGATACAACCTAAATACTTTTCTAATTCATTTTTTCATTACCCTTTTTTTACCATACACTCCTTAATTCACCCCTTTTCCTCTAAAATTTCTACTATTAGTTTTTATTGAAGTGAAATAGCTCTAATTTCTTTATATTAGAACATTTTATAGAATTTTTGCAAACAGAAGACGTACAAACTTACACAATATCTAGTGCTAGTAGCATTAACAAAAGAAATGAACGGCAGCCTGGCAAATCTCAAATTTATATCGATTCTCCAGAGAAAAATGTATTATCGACATGAGAAATGTATTATCGACAAGCTGCAGAACAGTACAGGATAATTATATTATAAACATAATTTTCAATATAACTATCCATTATTTTCTGTTTGTAAACCGATTTATAAACAGAAAACCTGGTAATTCTTTCACCTTTCCTAAGAAAGAAGATAATTCTGGGGTTAAAATGCCAGATATGACAAAGTTACCAAAGCCAACAAACAGACAAGGAAGAGCCAGAACATCAAGTCATCATACATTTCATTTTGATTGATTTACTATCGCTTACAAATAAATTGTGTGCGATTTTAATGTCTATAAATATACATAAAATGGTCTGCCAACTAATTTTCTATGAAAAATATGCATTGGTGTTATTTTGTCTCCATTTTTCCCAGACTTGTCAAAGTGTATCAATCTGCCCCGGGTATGGGGCACATTGATACAAATTACTTTTTTTGATTTTTTTAAATTACATGCAAAAATAATATATAAAACAACGATTGTACATTTTTATAACACACTACATAGGATTTGCTGACATCACATAGAAAAATAACTTGAAATTTCTGCTTTCTAGACACCAAACAATTTTTTTTGAAACAAACTGTATCAATGTCCCACAGTTCCCCCTATAATGTTAAAAATTTTAAGAATTACATTAAATCCTTTACTTTTACACACACCGGTAAAATATTTGCTATTAGGTAATCCCATGAGCACATGTCGTGTAAGTCACATGCTACAGTTTGGGATACCAGCATTTTAGAACGAAATAATGTGACTTATTTTATCAGAGATATTTCATTTATTGAATACGGCCATGCAAGTCTTTCGAAAATAATAGTGGCCAACAATTTAGCAGTTACTAGAAATGCGACTTACACGACAAGTGCTCGTGGAAATACCCTTTTATATAGTTTAAATAAGAATGAAATACACTGAATAGATTTCGTTAAAGAAAATTTTGCCTAAAAGCAATTCTTTACTAACATTTGATTAAATGATGTCTAAATTTTAAAAGTTATTTAAAATTTCATTAAAAAATTATATAAATTCATATTTTTATTACATGTTTTACTTAAAAACAGAAGTTTTTGATAAAAATATCATATTTTTTCAAAAAAACAAACACACATTTTATTATAAAGGGTACCTAAACGCCAAAAAAAGACAAAGTTCTTCTTCATTACAATAGTTCGATGTATAAATCTCTCCTAACACGACAAACATTTAATTTGAAATGATATTTTGTAATCATATTTCGCTGTTTTATGCTGGCAACGGTTCTTAATGCAGCACTGATCTTTAATCCTTTGAGCATTTTTAGAAATGATGGTTCATACACAAGATTTTAATGTAACACCATAGAAATAACACATAAGGCGTTAGTTTCGGAGATAATGACTGTCGTGTAAAAAAAGCGTAAACGATCTTTACTCACATGTCCAATCAAAGGTGGGATGACGTAAATATATATATATGATAAGATTAATATGCAGTGTTTTTTCCCTTTTTCCATATATCACTTATACATTTATTACTTTCATAGATCACCTTATATATAACTGTTAATATTTTTGATATATATATATATGTGTGTGTGTGTGTGTGTGTTATTTCTATTAACTCTGTGTATTTGTATAAACTAAATAAAAAATTAGAAAATAAATTTCAAAGAAAATATATAAATAGGCAAATTAAAATAAGTAAATTAAAATAATAAATAAAATAAAATAAAACACAAAAAAAGTGTAAAATAAATTAATATAAAAAAGCAAACACAAATAAAAATAAAATAAATATATAAAATTCAAACATTTTATGTATCCTTTCGGAAGTGAATTTTGTTCTTATCATTTTTTATAAATTTCAAGACATGATAAATTCATTTAACTCCTTAATCTACATAAAAGACTATATACAACACTTGGCAAAAAGTTTCTGATCACTACATCATAACTCCCATCTTTTTTAAGAAAAGATTATTTATTTTTATTGCATAAAAATACAACGATTATTAGCGATAACACATTTGTATTATATGTAATGAACAACAATAACAACAATATGTAATAAAGAAAAATCATTATACTCAATTTCTAAACAGAAAAATTGTGATTGAAATTTAAGCACAAAAGAAAAAATTATCCGATCATGCTTTGATTTGGAAAAAAATAACCGACCACTGTAATCAATATTTCGTAAATCTACTCCTTTTTCGGATGACATCCAAAATTCTTAGTGAAATGAACTCAATAAAATTTTTGCACTCATTGGTAGCAGCTTCACACCAGCTTTCCCTTAGAGCTTTACGTAGTTCTATAGCATCTGTAATTTGTCGAATATCGATTTTTCTTTTTAATATATTCCACATATTTTCGATGGGATTAAGATCCGGACTATTGGGTGGCTAAGTCATTGTTTCAATTGGTATATTGCTTACATTTTTTAACAAACTTCTGCACTGATT
Organism: Maratus speculifer; assembly: GCA_964019185.1. NCBI lineage: Eukaryota > Metazoa > Arthropoda > Arachnida > Araneae > Salticidae > Maratus > Maratus speculifer. Next base: position 368,521,632 of record OZ025291.1, read on the forward strand.
TGATGTGTTGGTGAGCTGCGTTGTCATTTTGAAGTAAGAAGTCATTTTGATCCCCGACCCTTGATCGATGCTAGAAATTAGAAAATTGTCTAAAATGTAAATGTAAACTTCACAGTTTACTGTACGCAACATACTACATAACTTACCGACGCCATGTATTGTCATACAGCTCCAAACAGTAAATGAATTTAGTCCTCGTATTGACACATTTATCATTGAACTTCTCACCAGTTCTCATCCAAACAAATGTTCCACAGTCATCTCCTGTTCTGAGAGATTCATCGCTAAAAGTAACTTTATTCCATTATAAAGTGGCATGTTTTTTACACCATTGCAAGCATTCTTTTTATGCTTCTTTTTCAAGTAGGATTTCATTTTAATTTTACAGAATTTAAATTCGGCTGTATTTAGATGATTACCTACAGTGCGGTCAGATACCTTTACATTATACTTATACCATTCGACATTGAGTTGTTTTGAAGTTGCTTGCCACTTTCTTTTCACTATTTCCTTAAGTTTTATGTCCTCCTTAAGCGTTTTCATTCGTGGACGTCCACATCGAGGTAAATTTTCCACGCTGCACAGTGTGGTATTTTGCTGAAAAACCTGGCCAAAATTATTTAAATTATTTTATGTGTTCTATAGCAGACAAAAAGCTTTAAGGAAACGTAAAATATATTATTATGATAGAAACAAATCATTTTTCGAATAATTTACGCAAGTTATTGTCCTACTACTCACCATTCTTTCGAGTATAATCTTCCATGTCATCCTCTTCAGAATCGCTAGAAAATTAGATTCTGGCAATAACAACTCTTAAATAAAGACCGAAACAAAAAATAAGCCATTAAGTACATTTTTATTGCAGTCTATGAGCAAGCCTTTCTTGAAAAGTTTTGACTATATGAACGAAAATGCATGTTGGAGGGTTACAGCCGCCAACTCTGATAGCTGCCGAATTAGGTGGTATGCATGTTCTTTAATAGTAGCTCAGCATCGATGAATTGATTGCTAGTAATAGCACCATTGCAAACTTTAGCATCGACACTAGTCAGCACTAATTTGAATTGAACTTGTAATAAACCGTAAGCTGTGAGGATCCCTATATTTATTAAATTTTGTGCTTGCTGTTCAATGTATTTTACTTCCTCTTGGATCATGTTGTTATTTTTATGAATAAATTTTGTTAGTATGAGAAAGCAAAAGCGTGGATATGAAGATACAGGGTTCTGCCACCATACTTTTGAAATCCATTTATTTGTTTATTAGTCTCAAAGAGTCTAAAGAGTTTTTGAAATGTTTAAGTCATGTTTGAGTCAAAGAGATTTTCAGACTTTTGCTTAAATATTTGTGGAGATCTGTTACAACACCATTTACAGAGAAGTTCTAAACTTATCAATTCTGCTTCACTTGCTGTTATGAAAACATTTTCTATTATTAACACAGTCTTTGACTAAAGTGATCTAAAAGATTTTAAAGTTTTACTTCCGCCATGTTTTCAGTAAAGTCATCTTTTTGATAAAATTGTTCTTTAGCTCTCTGAAGAAGTATATAGCGAGGACATTTATTAAATGTTCGGGTAATATTAAAACGATTGTATGTAAAATCTGCTGCAACAAACATAGCTAAAGCCTCAGTTGGTAATAATTTTAATGTACTTAGCTTTGAGGTCGACGACAAAGAATTAAACTTTTTTCGATATTTTGCTGCCCTTGTTTGCCGGAATGCAATGTCTTTAATAATTTGTGAAACATGTGCATGCCCTGCAGTTTTTTTGCTCAATTGAACTGCAATTTTTCTTGGCTAATTTCAGATTTTAATTGTTTCATTTTATATGTCTTATTTCTGCCAATGCAATTTTTAAACTATTTTGCTGGGTCACCGAGTTTCTTTACTATCCTTATAGAAAAATAAAGCTTTCCTTTCAGTCATTTCTCATTGTTTTCACAAAAACATTGTTCATTGAATCCCAAAGAAGCTCATTTTTTTATAAGTATGTTTGAAAGATTTTATTTTCTGACGTAATCAAACGTTTTTAATTTTATAAACATTTCGCAATTTCGATAACTTTCTCTTTTAGAAACTTTAACTCGCTAATTTTTACAATACTTTTATTACATCACTCATATATTTTTTTAAAGTTTCTACTGATTTTTTTTATTCAATAGAATAAAAAAAATAATATATGCATGTCTAATAAATTTTTTCTTAATAATATAAAACTTTTTTACCTCGTTAGTGAGTAAAGAACGTAATTCCTTATGGTTGATTTAAAGTATGTTATTCAGAAATATAACAGATAATTCACATATTACAAACGCTTGGTACAAAACCAAAATGTTACATTATTTACAAAAAAAAAAAAAAAAAAAAAAAAAAAAAAAAAAAAACATTTAATCCGCGTTACGGATGTACAACCAAAAAACGTTTTACTTAAAAAAAAACAAAAGAAATATCCAACTACTTAAAAAAGGATTTTTCCCCTTGAACTTTCAGATTTATCATCTGAACTCCAAAGGATATTTAGTAGGAATAAAAAACTACAGTATATGTTAAATGTAAACAGTTAATAAATTTTAAAAGTTTAATAAAGCAAAGAAACTGCTTTTCAGAAACTTTTTTTTTAATTTTGTTTTATTTATTTTAAAAAATGGGGGGAAAATCGAGGCAAATTTTAATTCATTCTTTCAATTAGAAGGTCTATACATTATTAAAACACAAGAATTCTTGCTGAACTCAGTTTAACTCCCTATTAAAATTATAATTTTACTTAAAATATTTAAACCAAAAAAATCTATGGTTTCAAATTTGAAAATCATAATAAACATTTAGTGTATTTAAAAAAATATTTATGTGCAGGTGAGTGTATACCTTCGTCTTTAAGAACTGTAAAATGTTTCTGAACTTCGACTTAAAACAGTTTTTTAGACGTTCGATAAAATGATGCATAGATCAGAAGCATAAAATGAGAAATGCAAAACACCATGACTTTCAAGTAAAATACCAGACAATTGGGGAGTCTACAGAAAGAAATGAACCCGTTGTCATATGCACAAAATAGTGCTCTTATACCAACCAGAAAAAGATCAACTAAATGCGAAATTTAAAAATTTGACTTTTAGCCAGCTTTTGAGCAAAATACCACACTGTGCGCTGTTAGTCAACTATATTTTTCTTGAATATCGCATAATATACTTTGAGCGCAGTTTAATAAAACAGCTACTTTCTTTTGTGAATTTCCCTCTTGTAACAATTTAATCATGCGGATTTTCAAATCGCGAGACAGTTTATTCACACGAGCCATTGTCCAGCACTTCCGAGCTCCATTTGATCTCGCAGCTGAAAGATTTCTTCATTTAAATGGGATTCAGATATTGTACGCATGCTCAGGCACTCTTATCTATCTCCAATATGCAATTTTCAAACTTGTTTCCTCAGTGATCGATTACTATTTTCCAACTTCCGTCTTGATCGGATATTTTTTTCTCACGAGGAAACTTTTTATCGTGCAGTATAATTATAAATTATATGATTGTTATACTGAATTCACTTTTCATTTATATTTTAATACGTGTCCTTTTATTTGACATATGATAAAACGCCCATATGTTCATGAATGGCAAAATATACGCTTCGAAATGCAAAATTCATAAACTTGATAACACTTATCGAAAACTTTTTGCCAAGGGATGTATTTTATAAAATCAATTGCTCTTTCCTTGACTGTATTTTTTACTATACGCTTTTGAAATCAGGGTAACATTTGCATGTCCCCGAGGCACAAAATTTAAATAAAGCTTTTTCCGGTACAATAATTTTCTTTTTTAAAAAATCCATTAATAAAATGATTGTGATTTTCTAGGACTTTTATCAGACTTTAGCTACTGAATACATGTGATAAAATATAAAACAAAGTGTTCTGGCGTAATAACGCCGTGTTAAGGTTCTAACAATGTCACGGCGTAATTTTTGATTTTTTCCCCAAACTAATATAGGATTTGACACAAAAATCTATCTATAAAAGAAAAAATATTTTAGCAATATGTATTCATAAAATATAATAGCGTGATTTCTTAATCAATGCTATTTGGAGTTATTACTCACATTTGCGGTTAATAACGCCCAGGAACAAAATTATACAATAATATAAAATAAGGGCACGTAAATTGTCCATTTCTTAAGATACAAATTCTACAGCGCTATTAATTAACAAATAGTTTTTTACATACCGTTAATTGCGATATCAGGATGCAGTTATAATAAATTTTTATATATATATATATATATATATATATATATATATATATATAATTCACATTATGCAATGAAAGTTCAAAATTTTCGAGGAAAGAGTGTATGTCAAAAAAAAAAAAAAAAAAAAAAAAAAAAAAAAAAAAAAAAAAAAAGGTAAACAATGAACTATGAAGAATTAAAAAATTAAAACAATTAAAAAACCAAACAAATACAGGCAACAAAAAACAGTCTGTTCTTCTTCAGAGGGAGGACAGACGAAACCTAGCCCCACCCCCCTACTTTAAAAAATGAAATGTTTTAGGTTTCTGAACGCCCACCAAACCTGCATTCAAAAATAACAACAGAAAAATATAGACCAAATTTTAAAAACAAAACCAATGATATGAAATATATGAAAAAATCCTTACTATGTAAAAAATCTGTGCAGTAGCTTATAAAGTAATTTAAAATGAATGCAGAGTTTGGCAAGCCTCCCCCCTGACCTAAAACAAAACATTGAAATTATGAACAATCATACCTGCTTCAAACTCTTGCCTGTAAAAAACAACAAAATAACTAGAATGCTCACTCCAAGTCCAAACTGCATAAAACTTCAAAAACCAGGTCTGCATACCTCCCTAAAACTCGAAACATCCAGTCATACTCGTTCTAAAAATATAGACTTTAGAATAAAACTTTCATGAAGAATGTCAGGGAAGCATGCTATCAAATTACAAGCTACGCCAACAGCCCGCAGTGTTGCCAATTATTTTTTACAATAGTTTTTACATAATATCTTAAAAAATTAATTGGATAATTGTTATTATAAAAAAGATTTGCTGTAAATTTATAAACCTGTTTATAAAAATATTTTTCATTATTACAAATTTTATAAAATCGAATTAGTTGATTAATTATTATATTAATATAAATTTTTTTATGTAAGTTAGAGTACCAGTGTGGCATACTTCTTGTGAAAAAATTAAAACTATTTCTTTTATCATATAAATCTATATTTACTGTATCATTCAAAATATCAAAAGAAATATCCAAAAAATCAACATGATAATGGCCATCGTTTGCCTTATTTAATTTTAAACAATCTGGATAAACATTCTTATATTCATGAGTAAAATCAAAATTGAGCTGCTTAAAACGCCAATGGTGCTGCAATTTTTTCATGGTGAATTGACACTATATATATATATATATATATGAGGGCAATTCGGAAAGTAACCCCCGTTTATGAATTAAAAAAAACTAATGAAAGGAAACAAGTTTCATTACTTACGTACGAAAGACACGATCTTCAGCTACTTCTTAACATAATTGCCGTATTAATTAAAACAATTATCATAAAGGGTCATTCCATGTCAATTCAACCAATTTTTCCCCCATTTGTAACCCGACCGACAGGGATTTGGATGAAACTTTATGTACACACTAATTCTATCATGAAATGATTCCATCAGAAATTTTTCCTTCCTAGACTTCATACTTTGTGAGATATGGGGGGTCCAATTCTTGGGGGTTTCTCAAACTCACATTTCTTAGTCTGTATTCTAAGATTGCAGTTCCATCTTCAAAAAATTGTTTCTCTGGATCTAAAACATGAATCATCCTAAAAATATCACTGTAAGAAGATAAAAAGATGCAGATTTTGATAAAAAATATTTAAAAAATTTACTTGTAATATTTAGGATAAAAAAAGTCAGCCAAAGTTGAGAGTTATGGTTATTTTTCCAAATTTTTGTGACTTCACGAAAAAGGCTGTATACAAAAAGGCAAATTAAATTTCCAATTTCTTTTTGTTTTAAATAAAAGTTTACACTTTGGGCTTTCTATCTATGAAATAAAAATGATGTGTTTCGCATGGCTTATGCAAAAATTTTGGGTACTTTCCAATTAGCTGGAAAAGTGCTTTATTTTTACATATTACAGATGCACACAAAAAAGCAAATGAAATTTCCAATTTCTTTTTGTTTTAAATAAAAGTTTACACTTTGTGCTTTCTATCTGTGAAATAAAAATGATGTCTTTCACATGGCTTATACAAAAATTTTGGGTACTTTCCAATTAGCCGGATGCATGTTTTATTTTTACATATGTACATATGTATAGATCTATATAAATACAGATGTATTATACATGTACAAATGTATGTATATATACAGTATATTGATATATATATGTATAACACTGGTGCCGGTCTAACCGAAAAGTACCAAACTTTACCTTGTTTTGAAAACCTGCACTAATTAAGGGGAAAAAAAATCTGACTAAGTTTAGCTGTGGTACTTAAATAATTACTGGAGTTTCTATGTGTTACTGAATTTAATGTTATTTGATACAAAAACAAATTGGAAATTTCATTTGCCTTTTTGTGTAGAGACTTTTTCATAAAGTCACAAAATTTCGGAAAAATAATCATAACTTTCAACTTTGGTTTACTTTTTCGGCCGTCTATAAATCTCTATTAACTGCCCTAATTGCTTTTTTCACTTGCTTTTTATGCCGCTTAAATGAATCTCCACATTTATATAATTCATATTTCATTAAGAGCGAAATTCTGTGATGCTCACATATATTAATCAAACGGTTTTCACTTAATTTCTGTTTTATAAATGCAATAGTCCTAACTAATAAAAGTTCTTTTTCTGAATCACAGAGATTATCAATATGTACTATTTCTCTGTTATTTCTATAGCTAGTTTTGTGACATTTTAAACCAGTTAATATTACAATACTGTAAGCCTAAAGAGTAGTAGAAGTTTTAATATCAGGCTCCATATTAAAACAATAAAGCAAAAAAAAATTTATACGTATCATAAACTATAAAGTATGTAACAATCAAATTACATTTTTAGTAGCACAATAAAAGTTAGAACATTCTTCTATGATGAGAAACAACAGAATGATAATAATTTTATTAAATTGATTTCAAAACATCTGCTTTCACACTAACGAACATTACCCTGCCTTTATCAGAAGGTGTTTATACAAGGCAGGTGCAATTAAATCTTTCAGACTATAGAAACAAATTTAAGTTCTGTTAAACATTTGTGTATTTAAACTTGCCAATATAAATATTTAAACTGATTAAAATTAACCAAGGACAGGAAATACAAGGTTTTGAACATTTTTTAAATACAAATAATTAATATATAAGCATTCGAAAGAAAGAATGGAAATGTGAGGAGAAAAAATTTTGTTTTATGCTGTACAAAAAAAAAAGAAAAAAAAGAAATCTGTTTTGAGTTTAATTATTGAAAATAAAAGTAAGAAATTCTTTAAATTAGCAAAAAAATGCCCATCATTAAATAACTAAATGAAATGTATGGACCATTCACTAAATTTAATGGGGAAACATATTACAGTCAGATTTTTTTTTATGTAATTTACAAATGCTATTGTCTTTTTCTCAAATGTATAATTATACACTTTTAAAATACTGGTAGCATCTGGATGTCGCTGAGACATAAAATGATTTTTTTAATATTTAGTTACTATTGTTTTCAATCTTAACACGTTAGTGCCAATTTTTTTTTATTTGATATTGTGTTAAATGAAAATAAGTGATTTATAATAAATGTACAAAAAAAAAAATAAATAAAATCTATCTGAAAAAATATTGATTTAACTTATAATCTAAACGTTTCAAATTTGGGACATTAGGTACGAAATTTTAGTGGGTTTTCTCTGTTAATGTTTCTCCATTAAATCTGCATTTCATTCCATGTATTTTATTACAAAAAGATTATACAGGGTGAATCTAAAGTCTTGGGAAAAACTTTAAGTTTTGATAGTAAACACCAAGACAAACAATGTTAAATACAAAACTAATGCTCCGAAACGTCTTCCGAAGGAAGGCGCCATTAAAGTTTTGAGTCCAAAATTTCAAAAGATTATAAAAAAACGAAAAAATTTGTCGATTTCGATTTTCGCTAAACTTATTCATTATGTCAGTGTTTTCTTGAAAATAAATTTTAAAGATAAAGTTTCAAAAATGCTGATAGAAAGCACTTTGGAGTAATGAACAATTATTTTTTAAAAATTGCTTTAAAAAACTTAAACTTTAATTTTGAACTCAAAATCTGAATTGTTGGGAGAGGTTAAAAAATAGTTGTTCGTTACTCGAAACTCTGAAGCGTCCTCTATCGGCATTTTTAAAAACTTCATCTTTAAAATTTATTTTCAAGAAAATACTGACATGAAGAACAGTTTTAGCTAAAACTGCAAACGAATCGACTATTTTTTTTCTTTTTTTAAAATCATTTGGAATATACATAATATATTATGTATATAATTATATATTATTATATATAAATGATATATATATATATATATTATATATATATTATTATATATAAATGATATATATATATATATTATTATATATAAATGTATATATTATTATATAAAATGTGTGAAACTTTTGATAAGAGGATATTTTCGCGATTTAAATATGAAAGACTTCGTCTTGATCGTGAACTTTTAAATTTAAATTTTCTTAAATTATGCCGAAGTTTGAACGTAATTCCATCATTTTTGAAGAGCAGAAATAAATTTATGAACTCCAATTTTCGAAATCTTAGCAGGCAGTTTGAGCAAAAATGCTTAGCATTATGTATTAGGAAGAAATATGCCTACATTGACAGTCTACGAAAGAGGACCTTGAAATTATATTTTGAATTTGCCAATTCTACTCCACCTTATGTTTTTGATATGTTTATGCACACTCTGGATAAGTATAGGTATGGTAAAAACCATTTGTAAGAATTAGTACAAAACAGAAAAATAGAAAAACTTTGCAACGAACAAAGGTTCTATGTTAATCGTACATGCCAACCCGTTGAGTTTTTGAATTTATCTGACAGACAGTTAACAGAAGAAGAAAGAAAAGTACTTGAACATGGACCAAAACATATTTTTTCGAGAAAGCCAAATCTGAAAGATATCATACCAGAACTTGAAAATATTGTGCGATCGACAGAAAACAACAATAAAGAAGAAATTCGCAATATTATGCATCATGAACTTAGCAAATTAATTAAACAACCTAAAATAATACCGAAAAATGAACTGAATACTTTGAAAAATCTTAAACAGGATAAAGATATTATTATAATTCAAACAGATAAATCTAATAAATTACCTATTTTGAATACGGATGATTATAAAAACAAAATGATGCAATGCATCAATAAGATGGGTTGTGAAGAAGTAAAAAAGAATCCACTTAATAAAATCAATGATGAAGTTAAAGAATTAGTGAATAAAGGACATTGGCCCGATAACATGAAAGTCCTACTTAGAATTAATAAATTACCAATAATCCCTACAATTGTGGGCAGACTCAAAGATCATAACATAGACATGCCATTGAGACCAATAGTAACTAAATGCTCAAGTCCCACATACTATGTAGAAAAAGCTTTCGTAGTTTTATTGAAAAGTATCTTACCCTGCTCTGATCATACCATTAACTCAACTGATGATTTTATTCAATCTTTGAATATCAATTTACCTAAAAATTATTTAATGGCCACACTAGATGTTATCTCACTATACCCATCTATTGACAGCCAAAACGCTGTTAGAAATATAACTAGTTGTATTGACCAAATGAAGAATATAAATGAAAATATGAAAACTACATTAAAAAGTGCTCTTAATCTAATAGTTAATAATAATTATTTCACCTTTGATAATACAATCTACAAACAGAATGATGGAGCACCAATGGGTTCTCCTATATCAGGTCTTCTTGCTGAATTTATATTGCGACCTCTGGAAAGTGAAATATATAATAAACTGGATTATACCCCCCATACATGGGTCAGATATGTAGATGACATTTTTATCATATGGCAACATGCAGATACCTTAATCAATGGCTTCTTAACACAGATTAATAGCATTTACTCTAAAATTAAGTTTACATTGGAAATAGAAAAGAATGGTACAATACCTTATTTAGATGTATTACTAATCAAGACGCCACAAGGAATCGAACATACAGTTTACAGAAAACCGATTGCCAACCAAATCATTATACCTCATAACGCTCAAGCACCGTTTTCGTACAATATATCTGCATTTAGACATGCCCTCAAAAGGGCCTTCACAATCTGTACTCCGGGACAATTAGACAAAGAATTAAATATAACATTTGACATCGCAAAGAGAAATGGTTATAGTAAAAGTACAATAGACAAGTTAATTAAAAGCATGGATGGTAAAAAGAGCAGTAACTTTAAACTACAAAATTCGAATATATTCTCTCTACAATATTTTCCTGGATTTTTCGAACGTTTAAAATATAAACTCAATAAATACAATATATCCATAGTTGCAAAACTGTCTGCTAAATTAAAAAACTCAATATGTAGGAAAATTGACCCAATAGAACCACATCAAATATCTGGCGTATATGAAATACCATTCACAAAACAAGATGGAACAAAACAATATTACATTGGTGAAACAAGTAGAAAACTCAAAACTAGAATTAAAGAACATATAGCAGACATCAAATACAATAGGAAAACTACAGCTCTCTCAAGATTATACAGCAAAGAACCATTACAAATAGATTTTAAAAATAGCAGAATAATATACCCTTTTAGATCATATTTTCCGTCAATCATAAGAGAATCAATAGAAATCTTCATACGTAAAGACAATATTTGCAATGAATTTGCCTCCATGGAACTACCTAAAATATGGAAAGAAATGCTTCAAAGGTTTTTAAGACAATAATTTGTAATATGTCACGCTCACAATTATTTTTATTCATTTTATTTCCAGTTTATTTTTATATGCTCATGTTCACGTGATTTGTGTTTTTTCTGTTTATTTCGGGAAATTCCTTTTTATCATTTTATTTGCTTTTGAAAATGTTGCCGTAAGAGCAATGAAACATGTCAAGTTATAATCTTTGTATGTTATTTTAATTTATCACTTAAAGCATTTAAATTAAATTGATCATTTGGAATTTTGAACCCTAAATATTGACGGCTCCTACCTACGTTTGGGATTCATAGTTTCCTGTTTATTATTATTTGTCTTGATCTGTACTGCCACCTCTTAATGATTTGCACAAGAGTTTAGATTTACCCTTTATATCATTCCGTTATTATTTGACTGTATATATACATTTATATATATATATATTAATTGTTGCTTATTGTAAGGAGAGGCCGTGCTTGGTACAGCTTAAATACCAGATCCTTCTTTCGACCCACTCATAGCTTTTGGCATAGTAAAAATGTATAACATACCATCATGCTTTGTACGACATTAGTAGTTGACATCCTGACGTTACTAATACATTTACTAATATGTGTATATATACCGGGTGTCCCAAAAATGACTGATGGATTTGAAAATTCAATAACTTGCAAACGGTGACAGCTATTTAAAAAATTTTTGCAGGAGGGTTATGTATAATGTCAGGAGTTTTTTTACCGTAATTTTTTATTTTAGTTCGAATTTCAAACAATACGTGGCGCTGATGGCGATTGAAGGCCAGGTAATCAGTGCTGAGGGAAGCGTCGACCTGGCCTTCAATCGCCGTCAGCTCCACCTATTATTTGAAATTCGAACTAAAATAAAAAATTGCAGTAAAAAAACTGACATTATTCATAACCCTCCTGCAAAAAAAGTTTAAATAGCTGTCACCGTTTGCAAGTTATTGAATTTTAAAATCCCTCAGTCATTTTTGGGACACCCGGTATATACCATTTAAGTAATATTATTAATATATAAATATTTTTAAATTAAAAGCTCATTAATAATAGTTTTTGTCATATTATTATTGTTACTGTCTATGCATAAAATATTGTTTTTGTTATTAATATGAGACATGACTCAAGAAACCTTCCCCAACCATAGCAATTGGCATAGTAATCATTTATAAAATAAAAATTTAATAAAATCAAGAATTACTGATAAAGCATATGTACCGTAAATACTCGAATATAAGTCGACCTATCACCTTTCGAATGCAAATTCCATAAAAAGTCAGCAATTCGCGTATAAGTCAATCTCTTAACTTTTTACTTCAACTTTGCTCATAATTAAATCAAAGATGAATGCGAAAAAAAAAAAAAAAAAAAAAAAAAGCAAACAAAAACAAATCATTATTTTTTCATTCATAAATTAGGATTTTTTTATATTATATATATATATATATATTATTTATACACACATAAAAAGGCAGAATTTCGCAGCATTTAAGTTTTTTTTTATTGTTGTTGTTATTTGACTCGCGTATAAGTTGACCTCCCCCAATACTTTTTGCAGAAAATTTTCAAAAAATACTCGGCTTATGCACATATTATATATATTTTAGTAAACATATTATAAGCCTCAAGATGTCAAATACTAAACTATTACAAAACGTAACGGGAGAGTAAAATTCTTACTAAGCTAATAAGTAAGGGTAGGCGACTTCTCCCTGAGCAGAGCCTAATCTCCTTCCGTCCCCTCTACTATAAATAATAAAGAATTATTTTTTTAACTTAATAATATTCTCAATAATATATAATTATTTCGTAACAAAATAAATGGCATAAAATATAGATTTAATGCATAGACATTATCTGAGAAAACATTTATTCTTTCGTGAATAGCGCCCCCAAAACAGGAAGGCATATGAAGTTTAAAATTCGAACAAAAAAGTAGAAACCTTAAAAAGTCCAAAAATACGTGTTCTAAAATAATGTATTTGACTAAAATATTCGTCTTATAAATAATATAATTTATAAAATAATTAAAAAAACTATAAGAAATATCTTACTTTTTCTTACGCGAAATTTTTTTTTGAAGCAAATCCAACTTTGTACCAAAATTTACATTTAATTTACTTTTCATTCTTAAAAGTGCACTGCCATTTTTGAATAAATATTGAAAACCGATACAAAGCATATATTTTAAGAGTTTTATATAGCATATCATAATTGCATTTGCAATGGGAATTTTTTTAGGAAAGTATTTTAAAATTAGGACGCTAGGCACAAATATATTAAAATTCATTACCAAAATCATTGCAGTAATTTGAGATATTCTCTAGAGCAATAGTTACTCAACTATAAATATCCTCTAAATTATAAAAATATAACTATTTTGTTATACTAAGGACTTCAGTGATACCTATATATAAAAGAATAAAGTTTTGTATCTATATTATAAAGGCTAAAAGTATCTGTGCCTAACGCATATTTCATTTTGCGAATGGCAACACTTTTACATCTAATTCGGTTTTGCAATTTTCGGTACTGCAAATTTTATACTTATAAATATTGCATATTTTCAATTTCTACACCATCGTATGGAGAAAAACATGTACTTTTAAATGCAATTTGTTTGAAAGCTGTATCTGAATTTATTCTTGACATATTTTTTTTTATAGTTTTAAATACGAATTTTGTAATTGTGGCAACAGAAACACGTAACTTTCTATTAAAATAGACAAAAATTAAAATATATGCATGTAAATTTTGAAAAGGTGAAAATATTTGACGGGTTCAGGTTTCACGCAAAATTCTAAGATCGTGTCAATTTAAAATATTTTTTTTCATACGCATTTATACCAAACATAAGAGCCTCATCTTTATTATACTTTGCTTTATTATTATATTTTTACATATGCGATTAAACTTTAATTTTAATAATTTGGACAAATGAATTTTATAGAAATGGTAATTTTTTTTCTTAATTTTAGCTTTAAATAATAATTGTTTGAGAGTTAGACTGACCATTGTGAAATGCATTTTTTGCTATAGCTAATTTTGTAGGTTTATTATAAATCAATGAAATAGTTCTTTCTTAAACATTTACTTTCGTCGAAATCCGACGGATTTCACCTTGTGACGGTAAAGGATAAACGGCTGCTTAAGAATATAGATATCTCTTGATATATGAAAAGGTACACTAATATTTACAAAAGAGCTTTACTACACTCTAAAAATTAAAAGTGTAAATAAGACAAATTTACATATACATGTGTGTAAATTCCTAAAATTACACACCTGACATGAAAATTACCCACTTTTTGCAAAGTGTTACCTGTTTTTATGTGAATTTTAGCGTAACACACTAAGGGTGTATTTTGTTATCACTTGAAAAACATAAATAAATGTGTAAATGCTGAAAAATGTCTGAATTTACACAAATTGGTATGTTATTGTAATTTACACACAATTATATATACATAGGTAAGTGCGTAAATTTCTAAAATCACCCACTTGTCATAAAAATACACTTTTTCTACAAAACAATACCTAGTTTAATGTGAGTTTAGTTTATAGAATTAAGTTTGTTACTGTTATCAGTTCATAAACTCAGAAAAATGTGTAAATGTAGATACCACTTGAAATTTCACAAATTGGTGTATTACAAAAATTATAAATGCGTGAATTTTAAAGTAGACGTTACGAAAGGGTTAGGAGGCTTATATATTACTCAGAGCTACACTTTTTATTTCAGTAATCCCATTCCATAAATAATAAGGTGTCATTGCAGTGCTGTAACAGTATTTTCAATTAGTAAACTAATATATATTTTTATTTTTATAAGATACTCTGACCACCTCTGTGACCCTCCCCGTTTCAGTAGCACGTGAACATTTAAAAGAAATTAAAAAAAAATATTCTCGACACATGTAACAATATTTCGTTACATGTAACGTAAAATTTTATTCATTTAATTGGTTAATTTTAATTTCGTTTTACGATCTTTTGAAATTTGTACATCAAATAAAAGAATGCTTTATTTTATAATTCTACGTTTTGATTAAACAGTAATTTCTTTCAGCCGTCTCGCAGACCGTTTTTTTTCACAATTTTACTTGTAATTTTCAGTAATAGTGTTAGATTTCTTTCTTAAAGCGAAATTAGGAAAACTTTATAAAGAGGCATTATAATAGAGATATAATCCCACTTTATGCTTATTCATAAATTTAAATTATATTTTTTGTAGTGTTGGTAATTTTTCTGATGCCCCCACCCCCCTTAATCTTCAGTAGAATCTAAAAACTACTTCGAATGCATTTAATGTGTAACATAAAATATAATTCATGTAATTAAAATAATTCTAAATTCGTATCCTGAGTTATTTTTACATTTCGGCACATCGAATATAAGTATGCTTGATTTTACACTAAATTATTTTAGCCGTCCCATAGCTTGTAACCTTTTATCCATTTCAAAGTTTAACTTGTAATTTTAGTTTAACTTAAGTTCGCAGTACAATTGATGGTCGTATTCATGAACTACTTCGATCCCGAGTTAGACGCGAATCTAGCATAGCAAACTAAAATCGTTGACTTGGCTTCATCAGGTTTAAGTTGAAAGCTAATGGTGGGTCCAGCTGATTGCAAGCGCTCGCGTTGAGAAAAATATAGAAGTTATTCTCTTATAAAATATAAAGTATGTAATCTGATACGTTCGTATTACCTCTAATTCTTTTTATCTGATTTGTTTATATTTATGTATAAATGTATATGCTATTTGTTCGATTGCTTTTTTACATATAAGAATTTTGTACACGTATAACTTACTTGCCTTAAAAATGTCAACATTACCTAATTCCTGATAAATGTCTATTAAAATAACAAATTTTGTATCTAAGGTTATTTATTTCTTGAAAACTTTTCATCTTAAAAGGAATTTATGAATGTATTTTAGCAGCAGCAAAATAAACGTTAACATCATTTTTTTTTGGGGGGGGGGGGAGTGCCGTGTTAAATTTTGGGTCGGTTCTGTGAAAGATATTATAGTTTATTTATAAACTATTATACAAATGTATACCATATATATAAATTATATATTCTGATTTATAAGTTAAACAGTTCATCTAAGTTTTATTTGTTTATTGAAAAAAATTTTAAGTTTTTTGATTATGAAACTTATAATGTTAACTAAGTTTATCATCGATTAAAACTATACCGTTGCTTTTGAGTTTCTACGTTACATTTCCAATTTTGAGAAATTTGAAATGCTTATTTGTCTTAATTACATTTAATTTTCAGTTTAATTTAATTCATTAAAATTTCATTTTAATTTACATTTAATTTTTATTTGAAAATATCACATCAGAAGAACTATGTTCCATTAAAATAATCATAGTAAAGAACACATAATTTTTGCTTGTTAATTATACATTTAATAAAAATACACATATGTAAATTGCAAAAAGGCGCAAATACGTTGATTTAAAATAACTCCTGGCCAAAAATTTTGAAGAAAGTTTATATTAAAGTAATGGCTTTTTCTTCATTTTCTGCATTTCTCCATTCCATTTTTGCCTATTAATACAGAATTTATATGACATAAAACATATGATTGTATGTATATATATATAAAAAATTATAATAGTTGTGTCATAATAAATATTCAAAATCGAGCTTATCATTCCCTCCCCCCCCCCCCTCCTACATAAATATCCCTTGCCGGGTGAGTTTTATACACTTAAGACACAAATGTAATTGTCTAACAAATTCTACGAGCTTTAATTTCGAAAATTTATAAGAGTCAATTGATATTTGGATATAGACACAGTATTTCTCATTTTATTTTTTACTATAGCTGATAAATAAATATACTAATTAGTTTGATATCTAAAATTTTAATTAGAATATCTGAAATTTCCATTTATGAAGATAGGATTCATTTCATTAATGTTAAAATATATTTGTATTTTTTTTTTTTTTTTTTTTTTTTTTTTTTTAAGAGACAAATTTCTAAATATAAACTTAAATGCAAAAGATGTTATTTTAATGATTCAATAGCCTTTTTGATAATCTTGATAATATTTTATGGTAAATTCTTTGTAATGATGAAATATTTATGAAAAGAAATCAATTTAACATATAATATAGGTGATTTATGTATATATAAACAAATCAGCTAAGATATTTGCAGGTAATATGTGTGTTTGAGAGAGAGATGAAGATTACATACCTTTTTCTATTTTTTATAGTATTTTAAATTTTACTTTTATAACCGTACTATGTAACACAGTACCATCTGTATAATTGACTTTATATCTTGAGTCTGAAAAATAAAAAAATAAAAAATTGAGTCTGAACTCTGAAAATAAAAAGTGTGGAGATTGCAAATTTGCCAACTCTGATTATTCCATCTGACTAGTCTAAAATATATCATTAACTAATTATTTCTTTTTCTTTATCTTAATTTTTAATTGGATGTTCTGAATAATATCCAAATGAGGCGAAAATATAAAACTAAGAAGCAAGGAAGAATATAGAAAATAAAACAGCAGTTTGTATGTGTATATTTAGAGGAGAGTGGGAGGAATGGGGCACTTTTTACAAAAATAATAAAATCAACTTTACTTGACACAAATACAAAAACTTTGATTCATAGAATACAAACTGAAACACTTTCTAATATCCTTGAACAATATAGAAACATAATTTGAAGAATCAATTTTATAATTAAAGAAATTATAAATTTCAAAATGTGTCCCATACTTCCCCACTAACAGAGGAGTAATATTTGTACTACGATGGTTTATGAGGAATATCAAAAACTTATGTCTTAAATGGCTATATGCTGAATTTTAGATCCGTAGCTGCTATAGTAACATAGTTTTAGAGGGAGGGGTAATGTTCTAAAAACCTATTTATAGGGAGTTTTTAAGAGGAGGGGGGGGTGTGATAAGCTGATTTGGAGCTTATGAGGCTACACTTGTGATAGTGGATGAGAAGTGTGTATATCACTAGGATCCCGAGTCCAAACAACAGTACTATTATCGCATCCACTGTCACAAATCTAGCCCCATAAGCTAAAAATCAGACTTTCAACTACACCCCCCCCCATTTTACTTCTCCATACAAAACTATATGAATATTGCGGCTACGGTTCTGAAACTAAGCATAAAATGAACTAAGACATTAGACTTCGATATTCTACATCAACCCATTGTAGTACAGATATTTCATATACACTAGACACAAAAGTTATTGAACCTCCATCGAATGTGCGTATTTTACATATCACGCAAAGAGCTGTGTAAATTACAATAACACAATAATGTGTGTTTTTTTTGTGTAATACACATTTATCAGTGTAATCACAGAAGATTACACAGATAAATGGGTGAGAATATTACACAGATATATGTGTATTCTTGCGCAATTTACACATTAATGTGGGTATTTCATGAGTAATCATTATAACTTTTACCCACTTAGTGTTATCATCATATTACACACTGAAATGTATGTATTTTGAAATTTACACATTAGGTGTGTATTTTGCCAATTTACATATATAAACAAATCGTTTTTGTATCATCGATTTACACATTTTTGTGTGCAAATTTACACTTTTATTTTTTAGAGTGTAGACAAACATAGAAAAGTAAAGGGTTTGCTTTCGGTCTAAAAATAACAGCATTTTTTTTAAATCTAATGCGCAATATATATATATAAACAAATGTTGTTCGTTTGTTCTAAAATTAAATTTGTGTTAGCACTACAGCAACGATTAATGAGTAAAAAGAAGACGTAAATTTAAGCATCTATACATAAAAATAGCCAAATTAAATTGCTGTACAAAACCTCATAAAAAAACTCTTTAAATGTGCACAATTAATATGTAAAAAGCTGTCAACAGCTGTATCGAATCCACAAGCGAGAAGTTTCTTTAGTGCAAAGCACAGTGTGCTAAAAGACGCCAAGCCTTGCTTTTTCTAAAATGTTTAGTTTTACAATAAAGAAAAATCTCTCTTATGGATTCGAAACAGCTGTTTGCTGCTTTTTGCATATTATTTGCGCATTTTTAAACGTTGTTTTCTATCTTTTAAGCATCTATGCAGTTATCGCAGCCGCACAGTTGTTAAAATCTATTATAAACTGGCTTATTGAAAATTAATAGGACAGACCTATATGTTATCCGCATGTAACCGATATTGTGACATATATATGGATCAGGAAAAACATGTGACATGTGAGGTAACTAAATAACAATATGTATTTTGTAATCCAAAAGAAAATGACTATATCGTGATGATTTAAAATGCTCATGACAAAATAATAAAAAGTACCCTTCTAACCACAACAAAAAATATGTATATTACATAATCATAAGTTAAAATTCCGACATTCAATATAAAAAATACTTCAATATTTTATTTGTAAAATCAAAATATACGCATTCAGTAAAGCTCTTGCAATTGATTTATTCATCAATATTTTATCTTGGTCATTTAATTTAAATGCAAGCATAAAACACTGTAACTTAAAAGGAAAATAAATTGTCTTTCACTTTTAAATAGACGTAAACACAACAATATTTCGTCATACAAAAAAACTTAAAAACAATTTATTGCTTTAAAGGTTTTTTTTATTTCTTTAAGGTTTTCTTCCTTTTTTGATAAGATATTCAATCATTTTAAACATGAAACATATTATTATGAACAGACGTTTGAATAATTTAAGTTTTATTTTCATTTTCTTTCCGTCATATTAAAGAGAAAAAAAAACTATAAATGATGCTTAAACAAAGTGTTAATTTGCAAAAATAATATAAATGAAAACTACATACTTTAATACATTGGAAGTTGCCATAGAGATCCGATGTGTTATATTTAAATTTCACATATATATATTTTTTTTCAGTTCATTGTTTAGGATGCGATGTGGGTCCTAGTCTTATTATAGATCTAGGAGAAAATAGATAACATTACTTTTAGATATAAGTTGTTAAAAAGCTTTTCCAAAGATTTATTTGTGAAAAACAATTAAAAAAAATCTGACTTCAGATATCAGGTCTGAAGAGATTAAAATGAGGTCGTAAGAAGCACGCATGTAAAAATTACACCAGTTCAGTGCTATGCGAAAGAAGGGGAAGGAAAGTTGGCAGTCGCCCCGGGCGCAGAAATTTAAAGATATTCAATTTATACTACCAACGTCATTTTTATTCTTTCACAAGTTCGGGGGAGGGGGCGCCAAATTGCGAAGTTTTCCTGGGCGCAGCTTTCTCTTCACACGTTCCTGCACCAGTTAGCCAAAGGTATTCAAAAATATTTCAAGTTGATGCATTTAATGAAAATTCTATAAGCATGGCATTTTCTTGGTAATCTATATACTGTAATTATAAACTGTTATTATAAAAAATTTAACTGCCTAAGAAAAAGTAATTGGAAATGTACGTATCTTATGGAAATTCATTTCATGTAAATAAGGAGTAATATGTATATGTATATATATATATATATATATATACATATATACATACATATACAGGGTGATTCCGATTTTTTTTTACAATAAAAGAGGGGTGATAGTACACATCAAGACAAACAATATTAAATAGGAGACCAAGGGTCCAAAACGTTTTCCTAAGAAAATAGCCGCCATTAAAGTTTAGGGACCAAAATTTCAATCAAACATAAAAAACGGAAAAATCGGTCGATTGATTTGCGGTTTTCACTAAAATTATTCTTTATGTCGGCATTTTCTTGAAATTAAATTATAAAGATAAATTTCAAAAAATGCCGATAGAGGGCGCTTTAGACTTTGGAGTAACAAACAACTATTATTTGCCGGTATTTTTTGCATCTCATTAAATGTTTTCGTAAGCTTAGACTCAAACTTAAATTTTGAGCTCAAAATCTGTAGTTGGGAGCGGTTAAGTAACACAAACTGAGCTATGTTCAGAGGGTTCAAATTTCAAATGTTTATAAAAAACGGAAAAATTGATCGAATGATTTGCAGTTTTCACTAAAACTATTCTTTATTTAGGTATTTTCGTGAAAATAAATTATAAAGATAAATTTCAAAAAATGCCGATAGAGGGCGCTTTAAACTTTGGAGTAACGAAACACTCTTTTTGGCGTTATTTTTTGCATCCTATTAAATGCTTTCGTAAGCTTAGGCTTGAACTTAAATTTTGAGCTCAAAATCTGAATAGCTGGGAGTGGTTAAGTAGACAAACTTAGCTGTGTTCAGAGGGTTCAAATTTTAAATAATTGTAAAAAACTGAAAAAATGGTCGATTCGTTTGCGGTTTTTGCTAAAACTAATTTTTAAATCAGCAGTTTTCTTGATCAATCAGTTTTTTCTTGGAAATAATTTTTAAAGATAAATTTCACAAAATGCCGATAGAGGGCGCCTTAGACTTTGGAGTATCGTACAACTATATTTAACTGTTATTTTTTAATTAAATTCTTTCAAATGCATGGACTTAAATTTTGGGCTGAAATTCTGAATCGTTGGGAGTGTTTAATTAGCGAAAAATTGAATTGTGCTCGAGGAGGGACGAGGGTTACATTTTAACTCCTGAACACACTTCAGTTTGCGCTTTTTAACTCCTCATAACGATTCAGGATTTGAGCTCAAAATTTAAGTTTAAATCTAAGCTTCCCAGAACATTTAAAATGCTATTGCAAGCATTTAATTAGAACCAAAAAATAATGGTTAAAATGAATTGTTGGTTACTCTGAAGTTTAAGGCGCCCTCTGACGGAATTTTTTGAGATTTATCTTTAAAAAATATTTTCAAGAAGACCCTGACTTAAAGAATAGTTTTATTTTAAACCGCAAACGAATCGACCAATTTTTCCATTTTCTATAATTAATTTAAATTTGAACCTCCCCCCTCCCCCTTGAACACAGTTCAGTTTGTGCTACTTAACCACTCCCTACTACTCAGATTTTCAGCTCAAAATTTAAGTTTAAGTCTAACCTTCCAAAATCATTTAAAGAGATGCAAACAATAACGGCAAAACATAGTTGTTCATTACTCCAAAGTCTAAAGCGCCCTCTATCGGCATTTTTTGAAATTTTTCTTTATAATTTATTTTCACGAAAATACCTAAATAAAGAATAGTTTTAGTGAAAACCGCAAATTAATCGACCAATTTTTCCGTTTTTTTTTATCATTTGAAATTTGAACCCTCTGAACACAGCTCAGTTTGTGTTACTTAACCACTCCCAACTACAGTTTTTGAGCTCAAAATTTAAGTTTGAGTCTAAGCTTACGAAAACATTTAATGAAATGCAAAAAATACCGGCAAATAATAGTTGTTCGTTACTCCAAAATCTAAAGCGCCCTCTATCGGCATTTTTTGAAATTTATCTTTAAGATTTAATTTCAAGAAAATGCCGACATAAAGAATAATTTTAGTGAAAACCGCAAATCAATCGACCGATTTTTCCGTTTTTTATGTTTGATTGAAATTTTGGTCCCTAAACTTTAATGGCGGCTATTTCCTTATGAAAACGTTTTGGACCCTTGGTCTCCTATTTAATATTGTTTGTCTTGATGTGTACTATCACCCCTCTTTTATTGTAAAAAAAATTTGGAATCACCCTGTATATATATATATATATATATCAGCATTTTTTAAAACCTTCAAAGTCGAATAAAAATTTAAATATATATCTCCGATGTAAGTATTTCTAATGTTAAACGTATTTTTCTAATTCATGAATTTGAATCTTAAAGTTTTAATAAAAAAACTCGAATAAAAGTCTAATAATGCCTATCATTTTATTTTCTTTCGTTGTTTTCATTTAGAAAAATAGAGTAATTTAGTACACAGTATTGGGGGAAAATGCTAATATTTAAATATTAAAATCATGGAAACTAATTCAAGTTTTAAAAATGTAACAGCTGTAAACAAATTATTATTATTTTTTTAAAATTATGCAGAAAAAAATAAATAGAAAAATTTGAATCCAACTAAGAAAAAAAACTAAAAATTAACTGCAGTGATACTTTTTTATCTGATTTCTTTGTACAGTTAATTTTACAATAAAAAGAAAAAAAATGCATTAATTATAGAATAAAAAGCATTTTCAAACATATTCAAAATACCACAAGAAAACTTCACCGTTAATTAAATGATTGTAAGGGAGGTAACATCATTAAGATTTACATGAAGTGATTTTTATCCTTGCTACTTTAAGTAAGGGAATTGTCCCTGTAAAAGAATTAAAAATGTCACGCTATACTTCATTGTCTGTAGCATAATAAACCTTATTAATATGTATTAATTACATGACAAGCTGAACGCATTTAACCGAGTTTGAGCACAAAAAGACAGCAAATAAACGAACTGAATTCATAAACACCTTTCAACTATCTTCGAAAGCATTAAAAAATGAAACGCATAATATATGAATAAAATGATATACAGTCGACTCTCGTTAATTCGAACTCGTCCGGACCGCAAGAAATGTTCGAATTATCCGAAGTTCGAATTATGGAAAATATGAAATAAAAACATGCTTAATAGGTACTATTACTAAGGAATTAATATTATAGCGTTTTATGAATATATTTCGTCTGTTACCATTAGATTATGACTTAATAATAAAGCAGAATGTATAAATATATAAATTAATTAAATGATTAGAAACAAGCACAATGGAAGAAATTTTTGAGGTGTCACTGATGGACAGATGGGGCACTAAGAAAGTGTATATCAAATGCATTGCATTATATGTATAACAATTTTCACAAAAATCAAAGAAATAAAGTTATTCAAATGATCTGAAATCCGTGAGAAAGAAGAGAAAAATGAAAAATCGGAATTCTCGTTAGTTCGAATTCCAGAGAAAATGAGTTCGAATTAGTGAAAGTTTTTAACGTTATTCTGCCATTGAAAATTTCGAGACTTCATGCTTATTTCGAATTAAGCGAAGATTCGAATTATCTGATTTCGAATTAACGAGAGTCGACTGTAATGCGAATTCGACACGCCACAATAGATTTCAATATTCTCTATTTTGAATAACCTGTTATGAAATGAAGTTTTTGAACAATCTGTTTACTTCATATTCAAAATTATATGCTACTTTATTATGAATAGTTTCTTGGTTTTAATTTCATTTACGTCTCTTTAAGTAGTTATTTGTGTCTGAAATTCATCTGATACACCTGTCGCATAAAGTCAGACAAGTTTTGAATTTTTCTGCGTTGTCTACTAATTTTATTTTTATATTCGGTTTCTTCGTAAATTTTAACTTTTTTATCAATCAGTAAATAATTTCAGACTAAAAGCGTAGTTAGTATGTGAATATAAAATTTTGAAATTCCAATGTTAAATTCAGCTTATAACAATTTTACACACAGCTGAAAAAAATTTATGAATATTTGAATATTGAATTTATGAAACACTTTACGGCTAGATGGTGTAGTCACTTAATTTTAAATCCAAAATTAACAAGTTACACCAAAAATACTTTAATAAAATGTTTCTTTTTTTAATAAAAGTGCAATATGACAGTTTTTTATTTTATATTGAATTCCAGGATATTTAAATATCCTGGTGTCAGTGAATTATTTCACAATTTTTCAAACAGAATTCTTCTGACCCTGAAAGAGTTAATGAGTTTTACTCTGGTGTATTTGATGTTGGTAATGAAGTATGAAGCGTTTATAGCTTATTTACAGAGACATTCAAAAGAATTTCGCCATGTTATGGTCCACAAAAAAATAATTTTCGGTGTATTTTATAAGCATTTACAACTTTAAGTGTATTTCAGGGGGTCTGGAACATATTTTAATAATTTTATTATTATTGAGTTAAAATTTTAATCTTTTTCGCGATGGGAACCTATTTGTAAACAAAATCACATGATAAAACTTATAATAGTTTAAAGAAAATAAAAAACTATTAAATAAGTGTCTTGATTTAAAATCTAAACATATTTTATAGAATTTCATTTTTTTATTTAAATAAACAAAACTATTTAAACTTTAATTTTGATTCAGCCTTTTAAATAATATTAATTTAAATAAAAATTATAAATATTTGAAGCAAAAATATATAATCATTATACAATACTACTATTTAACATCTACAATGAACATAGAATAACCTAATATATAGCAATCTTAAACAAGACTATATATATACATGCAACTTTAAAAAAAAATCTTATTGTTAAAATTAAATATTTTCTTCAAATTTACTGTATCAAAATTAAAGTTAAAAAAATTGAAAAAGAAATGTTTCAAGTCTGAACCAGTTATCTCTAGGGTTTCTTGACCTATATCAGTTTAAATAGGAGAAATGGTAAAAGAAAACCATTTTGAAGAAAAACGCATTTTTAGAAGAAGTCGTTTCCATAACATCCATTGCTTGAAAGCTAGATTTCGAAAACAAATCAAAAAATAAAAATTAATATTTCCTCTTTGTAATTAAGACAGAAAGACGATTTGAACATTATTTTAAGCTGAAAAAGAGGAAAGAAATTTTTAAAGCAAGATATATATATATATATATATATATATATTAATGTAGATTTCTGTGTCCCGGACCACTGTAAACAGAATTATATCCCTTGCGTGCACTATAAGAGGCTTCGACAGAATATAGAGAGCAAAGTGCATATCGTTTATTTCCTGAGGCAACCAAAATATTTATGTTATAATACTGAGTAAGAACAATATAAACTGGAATTGCGTTTAAATTTGTTGTGTGTTTTTTTAAATTAAACTTTTTTTACTTCCTTCCATCTTTACACGAAAAAAGCATTGGATTCGTAAAAATTTTCGATTTCTGGTTTTCGACGGATTTACATGCTTTAGAGGTCAGATAACCCGAAAAAAATATTTTTACAAAAAGTATATCTGCAAATATGTGAATCTGTATGTGACATATGATTTGTCGCCGCTCTATCTCAAAAAATACTGCACGAAATTTCACAAAAATTTAAATTCAGTTAAACTTTGATATAAATTAGAGCTGATTAGTTTTTGGTATATGACGCCCAACACATGTAACTAATGCACTAAAGGTGCTGCTATGCTGCTTTTTTCACAATTTCCGCACTAGCTATATCTCTCGAAATAATGAACCAATTTTCATGAAACTTCAAATTCTTTAATCTTTTATATAATACGGTACAGATTAACTTTTTTTTTGTAAATTTCCGAACAGGTGGCCTTTTTTTGCAGTATTATTGATGATTATCGCAATATCGCCTTATGAGGAACTAGTTAACGAATTTTCATCAAACTTCAGATTCAGCTAGTCCCTGATATAAATTAGTATTCTTTATTTTCTGGACTAAATCACCCAACAGTTGGTGCTTATATCCAGATTTATTTACGGTTTCTACAATGACTCTATCTCAAAAACTAACACGGATTTTTCCCAAACTTCAGATTCAGTTAAATCTTGACGTAAGTTGTTGCTGATTAAAGTTTTGTGTAACTCCCTTAACCGGTGACAGTGATAGTATTATACTCTATTTTCTATTCTATGTTTCTGGAAGTATTAACATGGATGGTTTAGGAATTGACACATCCAATTATTTATTTTTTCATTACACTGTAAACTCCACCAATGGCTGAGAGGTTCTGACCTCGAAACTGGTAGACGGCAGGTGCTTTGTTTGAACCCAATCGTGGCTGTCGACTTCATCGTTCGGAGTTTTACGTGGTTTTCTTCGAACCTTGGATTTCCTTCCATGAATACGGATTAGGTTCCCTTAGAAAGACTCCCACGGAGGGCACCTTACCCCCTTAAGTGCCTATATAACTCGTGTAGATAATTAGCCGTTATAAAATATACCATATTACCATTGCACTGTAAAAATAAATCCGTTAAATTTACGACAAAAATTGCTGGCACTAATGTTGCCAGCTGTTTTTGCCGTAAAAATTGCAGTAAAATCAGATGTAAAGCTTTTTATTACATTTAATTTTACTGCAATTTTTAAGGCGAAGAACGTAAATTTAACGGAATATTATTATTTTTTTTTTAGTGTGCTTGATTGCATAAATTGTATAGATAATATACAGGGAACGCAAATGGTATTAAGTACATTTTTTTATTGACGAAAATTGCTGGAGAGGAATTTACACATGTGCTATTAGTTTTCTAACTAAACTAAATGTATGATACTATGCAATATATATACAATCTGTATATGACATACTGGGCTAAAAAAAAAGAAACGATGAAGATTGCTGAAATATCCTTGAAGAAGTGCCTGAAAATATTTCATAATCAATGTGTGGCACATGATTTTTCTGGATTTTTTATAAAAATAAAAATCTTTATAAGATTACCAATGTGACCGTCTGTCCGTAGATGACATCCATTTTACAGGTAAACTATGGGCGTAGAAAGACCAGATTGGATGAAGTAATAAAGGCTATGAATGCACACATTTATACATTTTTGCGCATTTACAAATATATTTCGGAAAAATGTAGAGAAACTAAATATGTTATTTCAAAAATAAAAAAAATAAAAAAAATAAATAAATAATATTGAATGTTATATTGCATTAATAAATTATGTCAACAAATTACTTTCCATTTAGTTTTTTGTAATATATTTTGAGAGATATCGTCGGAAATATAATCAATAAATAATCCACTTCCTGGGCAATAAATCTTTTGAAATTAAAATTATATTGAAAAATAGGAGTAATTGTACCAGTTAATTTGAACGTTGCAGAAAAACTACAGCGATAAATCTCGGTCACATAGTTTTTGTGACAATCAACTTTTTTTTTTCATTTTATGAGAATTTCGATTTCAGGTTGGTAAGCAAAGGAACTGGGGAGCGCTTGGGATATGGGGATATCTATCATCACAGAAGCATAAAAGGATTTTTGTTATTGATTTTCTATTAAAAAATCTACTCATAATTAGCCGAGATATTGATTTTTAAAAATTCGAATTGACTGGACATGTATAAACACACGGGCGCTGTACTGCATGTGGCATCGGTTTTTAAAGTCTAAATAAGAACTAGAAAGATACATTTTTGTGCAATTCAGTCCGAGTTAAATATTCATATATTTACATTACGGTGCACGAGCATTGTTCACACTCGACCGGATACTTTAATTATTGCTGAAAAAGAGGCGGAAATGCTTATAATGTTTCCATTATAACTAAAAAACTAATTGGCAGAATGATTTGAATTTTTGTTTTCGCATATTTAATGCTACTAAAAAGCGATAATTATTAAGAATTTGTTTTGATTGCAATGAATGTTTTTACTTCAAATATTAATTTTATATAATATAAATTATAATACAAAAATAAAAAAATAGCAAAATATTTTTACTGAATAATGAAATGTAAATAGTTTCATGTAAATGTTTCTATGAATTATAACTTAATTTCGAATAAAAATTTATGTTGATAAAAGAAAGGAAATAACGTGACCCGACTTTTAAAATTCTATCTACAATTATCAAAAAATCCTTGTTAATGGACTTAAAATAAATTATTTCACGACATTTCTAATCGAGTTTTATTTTGTATGCAACCACACGCACTATCTCTACGGAGGATTTTCTTGATGTTTATTTAGTAAAAATTGTTTTTAAACACAAACCTATTTTTGAACTGCTTTAAAAATGTAAATCATTTTAAAAGGGAAGTTGTTATACGTATTTTAGAGCGCAGAGAAAAAAAATAACATTAAAATTAGGTTTCAAAGTCATAAATTTACAATAATACTTAAATGGTTTGTTATGATGTCAAGACACTCAAAACGTTTTTGAATTATCAACTTAAAAAAATAAATATTTTTATGTTTTATCATTTAAATATTAAATATAAATAATTCTACAAATAAATAGTTTAATTTTTTTCCACAAATTAGGAAAAAAATTCCAAATAAACCACAAAATTTAAAACTCAACTTATTTTAGGTTTCTTTCATTCCAAAAAAGAAAAAAATTGCTTCCCCCCGGACTATTGCAGCCGTCCGTCCGCGGGAAAGCACTTCCGAAAAATTTTGGTATATTTTCACTGATCATGACCCTTTCACTCCCAAAACCACCCTCCGTTCAAATGATGACATCTTTATATATATAATTCTTCTGTGCGTGTGTGTGTCACGGAACTCGTCCTAAACGACTGGACCGATTTTAATGAAATTTTTTGTGTGTGTTCCAGTGGATTCAAGAGTAGTTTAGATTCACATTTCATCGAAATTGATTCAGTACTTTTTCAGTAATTAGGCAAAAACTAATAGTTAGTGATTTTTCGATAATTAAAACTGTTGAATAAGTGCGTCGAATAGAGTGCGGATGGAATGGCAAGCGGTCTGGTGTATCGGTGTCGGTGTATTTTGTGACGGCCGATTATCTACGCTAGGGATATAGGCCCAGGGGGAGGGATGCCCTTCGTGGGGTGTCTTTCTAAGGGAACCTAACCCGTATTTACGCAAGGTTCGAAGAAAACCACGAAAACTCTGAACGGTTAGGCCGACGGCCGCGATTGGGTTCGAACCCAGCACCTGCCGTCTACCAGTTGAGAGGTCAAACCCTCTCAGCAAGCGGTCTAAGGTGCCAGATAAAACTCTGGTTCTCGAAGAAAGAGATCATGTGTTCGAGCCCCACTCCTGACCTAGTGTTTGATTTACAATGTTTTCTTGTGTATTATAATTTTAGCTAACCGACATCCAAAAATCGTTAACTTTAAACTAAAAAGAGAAAAATAAATTTTTGTTTCAAAACTTGAGTCGACTTCTAAAACTACTGCAATCTGAAAAATAATTTCCTTATATAATTGTAATAAGAAAGTAAATTAAGAGTGTTCCAGTGCATTCTAGAATGATTTAGATTCATATTTCATCGAAATTGATTCAGTACTTTTTTAGTAATTAGGCAAAAACTAATAGTGATTTTTCGCTAATTAAAAGTGTTGAATAAGTTCGCTTAATAGAGTGCGGACAGAATGGTTGAATGGTCTAAGGCGCCAGATTTAAGCTCTGGTTCTCGAAGACAGAGGTAGTGTATTTGAACCCCACTCCTGACATACGTGTATGACGTACAATGATTTTTCCTGTATTATAATTTTAATCAATCGACTTCAGAAAAACGTTAACTTTTAACTAAAAAGTAAAAAATAAACCTATCTATGAAAAATTGAACCGACTTCAAAAGCTACTGCAAAGTGAAAAATAATTTCCTTACATAATTGTAATAAGAAATTAAATTAAGAGCGTGGTATTTATAATACGTATTATTATATTTATGCACATTTATTTGATTTTTTGGAGTCGGTGTCAGCCAAACCAATTTCAAAATTAAAATTAAGTATCTAATGCAAATCTTTATATATATAACTCTTCTGCGCATGTGTATGTCACTGAACACCTCCTAAACGACTGGACCGATTTTAATGAAATTATTTGTGTGTGTTCCAGTAGATTCTAGAATGGTTTAAATTCACATTTCATCGAAATTGATTCAGTACTTTTTTAGTAATTAGGCAAAAACTAATAAAGTTAGTAACTTTTAACTAATTAAAAGTGTTGAATAAGTTCGCTGAAAAGAGTGCGGACAGAATGGCTGAGTGGTATAAGGCGCCTGATTTAAGTTCTGGTTCTCGAAGAAAGAGATGGTGTGTTCGAACCCCACTCCTGACATATGTGTATGGTTTACAATAATTTTTCCTGTATTATAATTTTAATTAACCGACTTCAGAAAATCGTTAACTTTTAACAAAAAAGAGAAAAATAAACTTTTCTATTAAAAAATTTAACCGACTTCGTAAACTAATGCATAGTGAAAAATAATATCCTTAGATAATTGTAATAAGAAATTAAATTTAGAACGTAGTATTTATCATGCGTATTGTTATATTTAAGTACATTTATTTGACTTTTAGGAGTCGGTATCAGGACAATGTTTGTTGGGTCCGCTGGTATATATATATATATATATAATATTTATATGATATAAGGAAAAAAGGAAAATGAAAATGCAACGATATGTACCTTATTTTGTGTGAAATGTGATACTATTACGAAAATATCTGGAAAAACATATTGCTCAAACAATCGATGATACCGTATAAATTAATTATCACAGACCAAAATGTGAGGTGCAAAATGACATTGCAGGTACTCATAATGCAAATTTCTATCACTTTTGTATGGTGTTATTACATTTAAAACAATGGGGAGAATGTCTGTTAAATGTTTTATTATAATATACTTCATTTTTCTGAAATTTATTAACGTCAACCCAAATTGAATTAGGATGAAACACCCTGTATTTGTGACTAAATAAGTGGTTGCGGCCCTATGTTCCTATGTGATTTTTTAACCTTGTCGTATGCCTGATTTGTCATATCAATTTGTCCACGTCTTTATAATCACCCTTTATAATATATATATATATATATATATATCCATTAATTTCATAACACTGTTGTATAATATTATTTTTAATAATAATTATTTTAATTATATATAATTAATTATATATATTTGGTTTCTGATATTAATTTCTTTGTTAACTGTCACCTCTTAACTGTTAAGAAGGTGAGATTGTAAATTTGAATTTATTTTATTGTTGTTTGTTATTTTATGGGTTATTCTATATTTTGATAACTGATATTTTCATATCTATATAAATGTGAAGATCAGAGGGAAATCAATGTACACGATCAACAAGAAATCTTAACAGAAATTGAAGAGATAATCCCAGTGCTGACAGATGAAGTTTTACAAGCTATTAGATTTATGAAAAAAGGTAAATGCCCTGGAGAAGATGGAATTACAATTGACCTTATCAAAGAAGCTGGAGAAGAATTTGCAAAAAGGCTATCCTTATTGTTTTCCAAATGTCTGAAGAAGTCAGATGTACCTGAAGATTGGAATAATGCTGTGATGGTGCTACTTTATAAGAAAGGAGAGAAGGAAAACATTAAAAATTACCGTCCCATCAGCTTACTGTCAGTGATTTATAAAATTTTCACGAAAGTTTTAACGACAAGACTTGAATCAGCTCTGGACTCAGCTCAACCTAGAGAACAAGCAGGATTCCGAAGTGGATTCAGCACAATGGATCATATCCAAACAGTAAGGGAGCTCATAGAAAAACATAAAGAATATAATTTACCTCTCTGCCTTGCCTTTATTGATTATGAAAAAGCATTTGATTCCGTCTACACACCAGCAGTAGTAGAATCTCTGGAAGACATTGGTATAGACAAACCTTACATCAATATCATAAAGAAGATTTACAAGAAAGCATCAGCAACCATCCGTTTAGATAAAGGAAAAGCGAAGATCAAGCTCGGAAGAGGAGTAAGACAAGAAGACACCATTTCACCTAAGCTTTTTAATGCTGTCTTAGAAAATATCTTCAAGAAGCTGGATTGGGAAAACAAAGGGATTAGAATAAATGGGGAGTATTTAAGTCATCTCCGGTTTGCTGACGACATTGTAATTTTCAGTAACAGTCCTGAAGAATTGGAAATTATGCTAAAAGAACTTGCAGAAGCTAGCATCAATGTGGGATTAAAAATAAATTTAGAAAAGACTAAGGTGATGTTTAATTCATTTACACCAAAAAAGAAAATTGTCTACAAGAACGCTGAGATTAAAGAAGTGCAAAGTTATGTGTACCTAGGACAAGAAATATCATCGGATAATAGTATCATGAATGAAATCAATAGAAGAATAAGGAATGGGTGGAGTGCTTTTGGAAAGAACAATATTATTCTGAAGAGTAATATGCCTCTTTGTTTGAAAAGAAAAGTGTTTAATCAATGTATTTTACCTGCATTAACTTATGGAGCAGAAACATGGACACTAACAAAACGGATGATACAAAGACTACAAACAACACAGAGAAGTATGGAAAGATGTATGCTAGGCATAACTAGAAGAGACAGAAAGAGGATAACTTGGATAAGAGGTCAGACAAAAGTTTTTGACATCCTTGAAAGAATCAAACAGCTAAAATGGAAATGGGCTGGGCACATTGCAAGAAGACAAGACAATAGATGGAGCACAAATATACTACAGTGGTATCCCAGAGATGTAAAACGACCAAAAAGACGACCGCAAGTCAGATGGAGTGACGAAATTAGAAAAGTGGCTGGTGTAAATTGGATGACGAAAGCACTTGACAGAAAACATTGGAAAAATCTGGGGGAGACCTACATCCAGCAGTGGATCGAAAACGGTTGATGATGATGATGATATATATATATACTAGCAGCCTCCGCCCGCTACGCTGGTCAGTTTCTCTAAAATAATCTTGAATCAAACGAAATATATTTATATAAACAATCTTAATATCAAATCAAATACGCACAATTTTTGTCTGATTTATGTAATCTTACATTGGTCGGTTCAAAGTTCATTTTGGCGACAAAATACCTCTAAAATGACTAAATAACTGACAAAGTATACTAAAGTATTTAAGAATTTTTTAGTAGTTTTTTTATCTCGAATTCCACTTGAATTGCTTCTACCTGAATTTGCTTCTGAGAAATGATGAAACATGTTATTATTTTAGACCATCCGATGAACTTCCTAAAGGAGAGATTTATATATATATATATATAGATAAGGATTCAAAATTTTAGGTTTTTGCGCCGAAGACATCGCCAAATTAGGAAAATGTGAAGTATGTCACCATGTACGGGATTAAAAAGAATTTGCTTAGTACCATTCAATTAAGAATGAAAAAATGCCCTAAAATATGTTATCAGATGAAAAATAACTTCTAAAGCCATTTTTAAGGAATTTTTAAAGTTCGTTCTTTTTTTTTACCCCCTTAGGGGTGGAATTTTCGAAAATCCCATCTTAGCGGCACTCGATGTTATAAGAAGTATTTTTCCCCCAATTTTCAAAAATTTTGATTCGGTAGATTTTTTTGTGCTGTGATTAATACGAAATCCAGACTTTCTTTTACATATAAAGAGATAAGGATTTAAATTTCTCGTTTTTGCGCAGAAGAATCTCCAAATTAGAAAAATGTGAAGCATCTCACGAATACTGGATTTAAAAGTATTTGCTTAGTACCATTTGATTCAGCATGAAAAAATATACTAAAATATGTAATCAGTTGAAAAATAAGTACAAAAGCCGATTTTTAAGGAATTTTTTTAAAGTTCGCTCTTTTTTTTAACCCCCTTAGAGGTGGAATTTTCGAAAATCCCTTCTTAGCGGCACTCGGTGTTAAAAGAAGTATTTTTACTCCAATTTTTCAGATTTTTGGTTCGGTAGATTTTTTTATGCTGTGACTAATTCGAAATCCAGACTTTCTTTTACATATAAAGCGATAAGGATTTAAATTTCTCGTTTTTGCGCAGAAGACATCGCCAAATTAGGAAAATGTGAAGTATCTCACGAACTATTGGACTTAAAAGAATTTGCATAGTACCATTCGATTAAGCATGGAAAAATACATTAAAATATGATATCAATTAAAAAATAACTACAAAAGCCGATTTTTAAGGAATTTTTTTAAGTTCGTTCTTTTTTTACCACCCTTAGGGGAGGAATTTTCAAAAATCCCTTCTTAGCGGCACTCGATGTTATAAGAAGTATTTTTACCCCAGTTTTCAAGATTTTTGGTTCGGTAGATTTTTTTGTGCTGTGATTAATACGAAATCCAGACTTTCTTTTATATATATAGATTATTCATTTAAATTAAGATCCGCCTCTGGAGACCAATTTGGTCTCCCTTAAATTTATGATAAGCTTTGAAATATTTTACTTTTATTCATAATTTTACTTACTTGTGTAGCTTTACTAAATCTGCAGATTCTGATAGAGAAATGAACAAATCTATGCGATCAAGGCAACATTTAGGGGAAGATTCTGTTAATATTTTGTTCTGGTTGGCGCGATTGGCAAAGAAATCCCAAAATAGCGCCGAAAAACCATTTTTCATTTGTTAATTTAATGAAAAAAGGTGTTTTGAAGAAGATCTTAAACGAATCCCTGTGTGCGATTGCCGATCACACTTATCCACTTGTTTTTTTATTTTTTTTTGTAACTACTTTGCTATCCCGTCAACCAATTTCGCCAAATCATACAAATCGTCAAACTAATAGCCCAATTATACATATTGACATAATTTTTATTTTAAATAACGAAAAAAAAATAATTAGTAGAATATTAAGAAAAATATTAATAAAAAGTCGAAATAAAAATCCTTTAAGGCGAAGGTGGACCTTCAAATCGACAAAAATCATCCAAAATTTCGAAAAATACTTTTTTATTTCCCAACTCATGAAGCGCTTATTATGAGTTTATTATAAGTATATTATAAGTGTATTATAAGTAATATTCATTTATTGTATAGTATTTAATGTCCTTTATTATTGAAATACCGATATTTCTAACCTAACAGTGGATTTTCTCGAAATAAAAATTTCGGGATAATCTCAATTTTCAAAATGTTCCATGCGCATCCCTAATTTTTTGAGTTCTTTAAAATTTGTTATGTCATTACCTCATAGTACATAGAAAAAATGTTAGTTAAAATAATTGTACTTCGGACCTCATAAGCAGTAAATTCATCGTCAAAAGTGTGATTTACAGTGTTTTTTCACTATAAAAATTGGTATATTGACTTATTATTATTATTAATTTTTATTTTCTTTTTATGTTTAGGATTTCAACTAAGTTTTACTCTTAGGTCTGAAAGGTATCTCATAAATAAAAAATATTATTTTATATGCAAAAGAAATGCGCATGGAGCATTTTTAATTAATTATTTATTTCAGTAATTAATAATTAATAATTACCAAAGTAATTAATATTTTTCCTTGCAATTTTAGCTTTTCTCAAATAACTACAATTGTAATCACATATTTTATTTTCAAGCAAATCGGTTCAAAAGAAAAAGAAATTTTTTTGAGAGTCCACCTTCGCCTTAATGACGTTTTAAACACGTGAATCGTATTTAATGTCATAGAATGCGGCATTCATGATCATCCATTATTAGCTTTAAATCTCATAGTTTGGCGATAATTTTTTGGTCGACGGGATAACCTAGTCGTACCGTTTTTTTTTATTAGAATGAATGATAAATTAATTGCAAATATTTTTTTCATGATAATGATTTTTCCTTCACATACAAAATATTTCTTTTTTAGTGATAGTAAAATAACTGCAGATGAAAAAGATATAATAGTAAAGCTAAAACACAAATTTAATGACTGCTTGGCACATGACTTGGCAGAGACTCGATAAGTACGCTAATTCTATCAACCTAAATATCCAGATAGAGTGTAAACAAACAATTGGTACCATTTGATTATTCCGTCGATCAATTACGCCAAATTATACAAATGAAAATAATTTTTATTTTAAATAATCAAAGAATTAATAAATTATTAAAATATTAATAGAAATAGAGATAAAACATCGAATTAAAATTAGTTGACGACGTAACAATTATGCAAAACATATTTAATGTCAAAAGAATGTGACATTTACGATCATCCATTATTGACATTTAACCTTATACTTTGGCGACAGTTTTTTGGTCAATGGGAGATCAAGTATTGTCAAATAATGTAAACATATTAGATAAACAATAATATTGCCAATAATATTTAGGTGCAGATGTCATCTACGGATCACGTTGGCACGATTACAACAAAATTGCGATTTTATGCCTCACGTGGTAATCCAGTAATAGTCGTTTATTTATCAGTAAACTATTTCATTATTTTAATTTTCTATTTTAAAATTATACAAATTGTTTTGTTCCATAATTACTAATTGACTTAATTTATTTACTATTATTTTTCCAGATTACATTTTCTTGGCAACGGGAAAGAAAAATGGTTATTTTTTATCGGAAAAATTTTAATTGATTCTGTATGAAAAATATTGAAATTTTGAATTATTAAGAAAAATATTTAAATAAATCAATTAAAAATTAGCCTATGTTCACCGGAAATAGTGTAGCTTTCCAACGGTGAAAGAAATTTTCAAATCCGTCAAGTAGTTTTGGAGCCTATTCAATTCAAACAAACAAACAAACAATCAAATCTTTCCTCTTTATAATATTAGTATATATATATATATATATATATATATATATATATATATATATATATATATATACATTGAAAATATTTTGAGCCATTTGCGGTAGCGTCACACCATTGGTTTTATAGAAAATGGTTACTTTACTGTGTTATGGAGCAGTCTCATTGGCCATAAAAGCGATATTCTATAAAAGCTGTGGAGTAACGCTGCAACAAATGGGCCAAATTTTTAGCAGTGTATAATTTTGTCACGCTGTAGCTATCGTATTTATGAACCGTTTTGAATGAAACGAGGTGTATACGTAGTGCATAATAATTTCTCGACCGAGTTACTTAGTCAGCATTATCCGCAATCTTGTTTCAAAATGGCGGCCATTTAATTTTTTTTATAAATTTTTTTTTGTTAATTACACACACGAAATATACGCACAAAAATTAGTATTTGACCTTGCTAGAAAGATTCCAGAGTATTTTTTGTTTTGTTTCTAACTTAAAAAATGGCTGAATTATAGCACTTTGAATTGCTAGTTTGGCTGACATTTTGAAAGGGTCTTATTGGTGTGTATGTGTATACATTTTAAAACGGTCTTTGTCACATAACACACGTATTTATAAACCAATTTCGATATAACTTGGTGTGTACATAGTATATACCGATGTTTTTATCGAGTTCGCTGGCAGGCATCCAACCTGTTGTTTAAAATTTGCTACCATTTAATTTTTTATGTTTATAATTAGGTACACAAAAAAGAGCTTCTTTATTAATATAAAACTAGTCGGAATATCAATGCATCAAAATTCGCTGCCACAGTGCAGCATTAAATGCATCATCAATCCATGTCAATCGTGTGCATACTAAATGTATGAAATTCCATGCATCAGTTATTGAAATAGAAGAATTGCGCATAACGAGGAAAATGCAACATCAAAGCGACACCTGTTTGGTGATTTCACAAATAATATTTATCAAGTTATATCTGAATCTGATGTTTGATGAAAATTTGTGAATAAGTTCTAAAAATAAAGCTATTAAAAACAGGGGGAAATTACGCATAGCAGCACCATTTGTTGGGCGTTTTACAACAAAACTTAAATATAAACAGTTCATATCAAGGATTAACTAAATCTGTAGTTTCATGAAAATCCATGAATGAATTCTTGAGACAGAGCAATTCTGCTTAAATTGAAAACTGCATAATCACAGTGACGTTTAATTAACTGTTTACACCAAAATATAAACAGCATCAATTCATATCAAAGTCTAATCGAATTTGATGTTTGATTGAAATTCGTGTATTAGATTTGAGATACAGCTGTTGGATAAATCATACAAAATGCAGCATAGCAGCTCCACTTGTAAAGCACATTACACCAAAAATTAATCAACATTTACTTAGGGACTACATGAATGTAAATCTTTATTAAATTCCGTGCATTAAGTCTTGAGCTAGAACCGTCACAAAATTTGTGTAACATACATACAGACAGACATCTGGCAAAAGAACTTTTTTAAGAATGCTTCACCCCTAAAACAAGTAAATCCGTCTTTAACTTGAATTCAAATATTTTCACCAGTCCTATACTTTATTCTTGTAAAGATAGAAGAAAGAAAAACAATTATTAATGGTAGATCATTCGTTCCATACTTTGCCTTCATTTAAATCATGAAAGATGGCATGTCTTCGAGTGACGCAGCCTTAATATTTTACACACATTTCCTGGAAATTCAACTATGACATCTAAAATATGTATTTCAAATATAAATACGAAATAGTTTCCCCAAAATTAAAGAAACCGCACGGAGAATGAGAAAATCTAAGCAGCAGGGAGATATAAATAGATCTAATTTTCCACATTTGACTAGAGTAACAGGTTCACTTAAACTTCCCGAAACATTGGCAGCATTTTCCCAGATTAATCTGACGTTAAACAAATAGGGCGTATGAAACAACAAATGGCCACGTCATTAACTGATTACTGTCATAAAAGCACTGCTTACATATGTCACAGAATCTGGTATTAAATTATTCTTGATAATAGAGATAGCTTGATAAAATTACATAGTTGCTTCATACAAGTAAATTTTGCAATGATAACACATTTTATTTACAAGGAAAAAATTTATATTTTATGTATACTTTGACTAGTAATCTGAGTATGTATATATGTATATAAACCTAATGATTTTCTTTCTTTTTTTTCTTTTTCTTTTTTTACGTAAAAAAAAAAGATAGTATGTTTTAAAAAATGTTTAAATGTTTAGTTTCAAATTTTGGATATTTTTTTCGTTTTTTCATTTGAAAAATGCAATTCTGAATTGAAGACAGGACACGAATAAGATGAGAAATCGTGTTTATTAGTCTTAGTACAGCGAAAAAAAATTTGTTAAAGAGACAATAAACGCCATTAATGTAGGTATTAAAAATTATGACTCAAGCCCTGTTACATAGACGAGCATCTGCCGCGCATGGAAGATCTAATGTTCTCGAAAATACCGAAAATACTAATCAATTACCATTCAAATATTCATATAGTTTTTTATTAATTTCAGACAGGATTTTTGAAATTTTATATTTTTTAAGTGACTAGCGACACAGTTATTAAAAATGCTTTTTTTAATGGGTTGTGTAGTGTAGTTTCATCAGTAACATCAAAAATATTGTAAAATACATAAAAAATATATTATTTATCTTATTTATGCTTGGATATGTATAGGTTTCCATTATCATTTCCAAAACTTCTCGTGGTATTGTCATTTTTCCTAACGAGTGCATTCTAAAAATAGATATTAATAGTAAATAATTTGTTCCATACATTGTCTTCTTAGTAAGAAATTGACACGTTTTCCTGGACATTCATCTATAATATATAAAATATATATTTCAAATACAAATACGAAGTACTTTCCGGAAATTAAACAAACTGTATAGAGAATGTGAAAATCTAAGCAGCAGGATATAAATAGGTCTAATTTTCCACATTTGACTTGAGTGACAGGTTCACTTAAACTTCCTAAAATATTGGCAGTATTTTCCCAGATTAATCTGACGTTAAACAAATAGAGCATATGAGATAACAAATGACCACGGCATTAACAGATTACTGTCATAAAAGCACTGCTTATATATGTCACAGTATCTTGTATTAAATTATTCTTGAAAAGAGAGATATCTTGATATTATTACAGTGTTGCTTCATATAGTAAGTGTATTTTGTAATGATATCAAATGTGATTTACATGAAAATAAAAATAACATTTTATGTATAGTTAGATTTGTAATCTGAATATACAGGGGGTTCAGCAAAAAAGGCCCTGAAAAATATTAAATTTCTCGAAAACAAAAAACGGTAGAATTATGCGGCAAACGGTTTGTTCAAAAGGTAAATTGTAAAAATATTATACAGAAGTTTGGAACAGTAAACATTTTGAAAAGATTGTGTTTTGATTGCAAAAAATGCTTGACTTGACATTTTTCTTGTCTTAGACTATTTGCCGAGAAAACATTTTTCGGTGTACAGTGCCATATTTTAACGATTTTTGGAACAAAATTTTTGGAATTTCTGAAATTCCACGGTGGTGTTCTCTAAACTGCAGGTTTCATTGCAATAGTAGCATTATTTCAATGAATATATCTTTACAATATAATCATGTTATAAGAAATTATGATTAATACTGTGGACGGTTATGTATCGATACGTAATAAAAAAGTTATATATTGTTGGAAAAAAAATCTTTTATTAGTATTTAAAGAGAAATACCAGAAAAACAACATTACAGTTTTGCACTTTTGCTCGGCAGTCAGTGGGTTAATCTTCGAAATATTTGAATACGTTTGATGGACATTTGAGGCATTTATTATGATGTCATCTCTTCTCTCAGAGGGTGCATTGTAGTTTGGTCAGCGACAACAGATGTATAGTACACTGTAAAATAAAATCAATAGGTTACTAAAATTTTTTTAGTAAATTTGTATTCCACTTAATTGTTTAGTAACCATTACAAACTTTTCTTTGCAAGTGAAACAAACATTTCTTTTGTAAATTGAACAAAAGAATTTTTTGTATAACTAACTTAAAACTTTTTAGTATGAGCCACTAAGCAAAGTTTAGTAATAGCTCCAAAATTATTTTTCGTAACTGTTACATGTGCCCGAAGGATAGGAGCTTCCTTCGAGCTGCATCCAGTGGGTAAAAAGACAGACTTCTGAAGCAGAAGATTTTCGGAAAAGCCGCAATAGATGGCAGCATCCTACATTGCTACCTGCTCCGACAGGATTTTCATAATCCCTTTATTTAACGAGTACTTCACTGCATACATTCGGTGCGTATTTGATGGTGTCCAGCATTGAACCCGGGATCTTTCAGCCTGGAGTTCGTTGCTATGACCACTAGGCTATCACGACCACATCAAGTGAGTTTTAGTAATAGCTATTCAAAATATAAAACTATAAAATATTCGTTGCTAGCGTTTTTCTAGTAACTCTTACAGATTTTCTTGTAACCGAGTAAGATTTAAAAAAAAAATTAGTAATTGCAAGGATCACTAAATTTTTTTATTAGATCGACCTTTTTTTTTACAGTTAGGCTACATACTGCGTTTCCAAAAGTCCTTCCTCATAATGAGATGGTGCGATTGGTGGTCATTTCAAGCACTTTTCTACTATTATTACACTCATACAGAGAGTGCATTATAATTCAGTCAGTGTCACAATATGTATTTCGAGCTTAATAATGAGTTTTGTAAAATCTATCATAATAACGTTTTGGACATAGTCGATGGCCATTCTCAGTACTTCTCATGATGTCGTAACATTTCATATTGAACAAAGTAAGTCTGTTGAAAATGTCGTTGCTATATCTACATCTATGTAGGCAAGGCTGATTTGTACGACAGTCTATGAGAGAAATGGTTTGCTATAATTTAATTTTTTCGGTTGAATGAAATATTTTTAAACACTAAGAACATGCAATTTTTTTTTCTTGTGGAATAAATGTATATTAAATGGCAGTAATTTAAATTTAAAATTTGCTTTACAAGCATGAGTAGTAATAAATTTAAAACTACCACTGATAAATGTTCACAACACATTCATAATTCACCGAATTCGTTTTTATGATAAACTAAAAAACAAGTTATTTTAATTACTTTTATATTTAGATATCCATCATTGAGAAATAAGGCTTGGTTTGGTAATTTTAATTTTGATATTTTTATAATACGAAGATTAGTATTATATTTTACTACTTAATATTTTTTAACACTTCATCCGTAGGTACAGAATTCTCTCTTTCGTGTTTTTTATACTGTATTTAAAACATCGCAGACTGATACTGCAAAATAGCGTTAAATACTGTCATTGCATGTTTGGCATATTTAGAATAGAGGCCGTTTTGTATTGACAAATAGCAACCGATTACTTTTAAACTACGTGAGTGAGGCTCTTTGTATTTTTCATGGAATCAGTGCATTGGAAACCTGATTTCACATGTAAAAACCATTTGCCTTCATTTATCTCTATTGAAAGTTTGTCCGATGGACAGTGAAACATGTTAAATTTTGAAAGTTTTCAACATACACATGAACATTGATAAATAAAAAAATGCTTAGAATAACAATTATATTATGTTTCCAAGTCAATTTGACTGTTGTCCAATGTCATGTAATTTTAAAACATTGTTATCGGCATCCGTAGCGTTTATAACGATAATAATATTTTAAATTAAAAAATTGCATTTTGTAATTAAAATTATATCGTTAAATTACAAATAGTTACAAAATTGAATTTTGTAATTAAAATTATATCGTTAATGGCTTCCACTAAAACAAAAAACAAAGTTTCTACTTTAACCGCCAGTTTCCGCCGTTGGAATAACAGTATCATTCTGCTTCATAATATTTCCTTACGATATTCAGCAATTTTATTAACAACGTATTTTGCTGATCGGACAAATCTGAAAAGAACAAAGTGTGAATTATTGGAAGACTTTTTTAAGGAATTAGCTACGTTCCACTGAAAGTGGCGGCTGACATATAATGAGTAAATGGGATAACTTATTATTAAGATTAATTAAATATTTTACAGAACTCGCTATGCATTATATTAAGGCTATTTCCGTGAAATTAGAAGAAGTTTCCGGTATTTAAGAACTGTTAAACGATTAAGTAAAAAAGAGATGGAGACAGAAGAGATAATTGCGGTCTCTGGAAAATAGTTTTACATAAGAAACGAGTTCAGAAAATGTTAGATTGATAAAAGAATTCAAAGCCATTATTAGACAGCTATTTTATTAAAATTGAGGTTTTATATGTTCATTATACGAGGAGGGGGAGTCCTTATAATAGATAAGTGTGTTATAAAATAATAAGTTAAGGGGAAATAAATTTCGTCTATTCTCAGAGATGTGCATGAAAGTCAAAAAATACAATGAAATAGGAAAGATAAGACATTGATACATGTCATACCGCTAGATCATTTTCAAAAAACTCATCAGGAAAACCTCATGGCTTTGCATACGGAAAAAGTATTTAATGTACTTAGATCGTTGTACGTCACTTATGTCACTCAATGCTGTATTCCCCACTAAAAAAAATCTGTAGAAAATCTATAGCTTTTTGGCCCAAAATCTGTGGGAAATCCGAAGGTATTTGGCCCGTTTTGCAGATATCTGTAGAAAATCTATAGCTTTTTGGCCCAAAATCTGTGGGAAATCCGAAGGTATTTGGCCCATTATGCAGATATTTTTAAGAAATATTTAATAATTCTTAAAAAATTCTACAGCTATTTTAAAAATAAAGCTAAGTCTGCAAATGTTCTTCAAATTTCTGTAGAATTTCTATAGAAAGTGGCAATTTCTTTTAATAATCTTCGGATTATTTTTAGTGGGGTTTCGCCACGTATTTATTAAAATTTAGAGTATTCAGAAATATTGATTATTATTTAATAACATATACAAGGGGAATCGGTATTTCGCATATGCAAATCCC
Organism: Maratus speculifer; assembly: GCA_964019185.1. Classification (NCBI taxonomy): domain Eukaryota; kingdom Metazoa; phylum Arthropoda; class Arachnida; order Araneae; family Salticidae; genus Maratus; species Maratus speculifer. Next base: position 368,565,619 of record OZ025291.1, read on the forward strand.
TGATGTTTTCCTGGAGGGATTTTTGTCAAGCGGTATGACATATCTCTCATCCTATTTGGTACTTATGTTGACAAATACAGTTGTGTCGTAGCTTTCATGTCTCATTATTTTGTTTGACTTTCATACATATCTCTGCCCACAGAAGCAAAGGGAAACATATCTTCCGATTCCCCTCGTATATGATATTAAATAATAATCAATATTTCTGAATACTCTAAATTTTAATAAATACGTGGCGAAATACAGCATTGAGTGACGTACAACGATATAAGTACATTACAGAACTGAAATATTAAGTGAAACCTTAAAAAAAATTCTTAAATACCCATGTATAAAATACAAAAATATGCTTATCTAATGAATGTATGTTATGCAGATCTCTCAATCATAAAAAGTAAATTTCGTTAAGTTCATCTTCAATTAATCATGTTTATACTGGTTGAGAGCTTAGAGATTTAAAAAGAAAAAAATTTTAGAAATTGTAATATGTATGTTTGTATGAATATATTTATAACCCTCATCATGCATGGTCACAGTGACGTCACAATGACGTCACTGTGAGTCTCGTCACATCACATCTGTGACCAAAATGCCACCACTCAGTGACGTCACATTGTGACTGAGTTGTGACTTTCTTGAAAATCTTTAGAAAATTACAAATATTCTTCAAAACATGTCTCTGGCAATTTAAATATCGTTGCTTTTGTCACAGTTTCGTCACAATGTTAATGTCAAAGTAGTCACAAATGACACATTTTACACAAATTTGTCACACCGTGACTTCACAAAGTGACGTCACAAACGAGCTCTAAAACGGCCATAACGACTTCACATTTTAGTCACTGTGACTTCACATCGACAATCGATGGTCACAAAGTCACAATTTGACTTCCCAACGACGTCGCAGTGACGTCACCATGCCTTACGGGAAATTAAATAAAAAAAAAGAAAGATAAATATCACGAAGTGCTCGTTAACACTGAAACGTTTACTAATTTAAATATCGAAAACGATTACTTTATTGAAATCCAAAGTTATGGAGTTCTATTATGTATGCCCCGAAGGAACAACCAAAGTTACGTTTTTATTACTTTCTACACCATGAAAAACAGATGAGAATTTGTGTCTCTTGGAAAGTTACCCATTTAAATATTGTTTCTCTATTTTATTTTATTTTAACCTTCTAGCATAGTAAAATAAAATAATATTTTTATCTTAAAACACATAACAATTTTTCGAAAATGCCCACTACAAAAATTAAAAAATTCTTTGAATTTTATGATTCAAAATAATTTATGTGTAGTTTTCTCATCATTGCTGCTTTTTCATCCATAATGTTTAGGCAGGGATTTAGTAAAAGGTATGCTTCGTATAATTCCTAGTTTTTTTTTTCAAGAAACTCTGTATGCCAACTGTTTTTACTTACCCATCACATGTAGTATAGGGTAAGTCTTTCAATCGTTTTGGCGATCGAAATTTTTTTTTTCACGAATTTTGCCTGTCTCTCTGCCTGTGGGTCTATTTCCCGAAAAAATTCAGATAGAGACTTGAAATTTTGTAAGTGCTTACTATGTAAGAATGGGACGAAGCCTATTTAATATCAGCAATCTTGATTATCTGGAACTTTTTTTTTCGGACTCTCGAAAAATTCGTTCTGATGAAAGGTACATAAAAATTTTCGGAAATTTTTATTTTAAGATAAGAAGGTAAAAGGCAATAAAATAACAAAATTTATGCATAAAAACGAAGTCAATTGGATAATCAGTTGCTGCAATATTTGTAATCATGTATTCCATGATCTTCGATTTTTGATGACCCTGTATTTCATTCAAATTTGAATTGAGAGATAAATTTTAGTTAGAAATGAAACGCTTAATCCGACGAAGTAAACAGTTAAAATTTTAATTATTTTTGGAGTTATAAGGATGTTTTTTTACGCAATTCGGTGCTACTTGGGTAGTTTGGCGTTTTTTAAATTTTTTGAAATTGGTACATCAGCAATTCGTTAATGGAGCATTATTATGCATATTAAAAATATTTAAATATACGTATAAATTTTGTTTTGGTATCGCGATGCATTTTATAAACAATTTCCCTGTATTTGATTCAAATTTCAATTCAAAGATAAATTTTAGTTGGAAATGTGACGCTTAATCCGACGCAGTAAACAGTTAAAATTTTAATTATTTTTGGAGTTATAAGGATGTTTTCTTATGCAATTCGGCACTACTTTGGTAGTTTGGCGTTTTTTAATTTTTTTTTTAATTCGTACATCAGCAATTCGTTAATAAAGCATCATTATGCATATAAAAATATTTAAATATACGTATAAATTTTGTTTTGTAATCGCGATGCATTTTATACACAATTTCACATGTTTTATTTTCATATGTTATAGTATGCATATTCATGATGGGTAAGTATTACGGTGGTCCCCCAACGACTAGTTTAAATAAAGTTATAGCTGATACTTAATGCATGACGTTCATGACTTCAAGAAATATACCCTCTGCCTATAGCGTATGCCCTCCAGTTCTTTTTACGACTGCAACACTTGTAATGAACTTGATATGAAAGACATATAGTATAAATTCTGATACTTGTCATCTCCAAAGCCACGACAATTTATTGGAGATGTAATTATTATTATTTTTATTATTATTTCGAAAATTGCTACCGATCTTTTAATGATAATAAATTTTTAATCAAATGTGTTATTAAATTAAAAGAAGACTGTTCTTCAAAAATAGTGTTAGATATCTTGAAGAAATTCGATTCTATAGTTTATCAACACTGCAGCTATTAGTGTTATGTTTAGTGCTATTGTGTTCGTGCAAAGTGTATTTCTTGTATTAAACTTGAAGTAAATCAATCACATGAAAAAATTACAAACAGGACATATATTTGAACTGCTATATGTATCTCTATATGAATTGTCTAAATTCGTTAAATTTGAATAATGCTTTGTATAATTTTACTTACAATAATAAGGTTTATCTCTCAAAATTTTTTATAAGCCACATAATAAATAAATAATTAAGATACTAAGTATATAAGACTTTAAAACCATAAAATACACTACCTCTACATTGAAATTTACTTACTATTATTATTTTTTTTTTTTACAGTTCATTAAAAGTTCTAAAAATCATTCAAGAAATGATAAAACACCTGAATCGAAATTTTTAATTCTGGAATGCACACACAAACAAAAAGAATAATGTATTAAATAAAGCTATTTTTCATTGAAAATATATTTATGAGTACATTTAAAAGGCAGGTAGCTTTTACCTGTCATTGAAGTGTTAAATCAATGAAAAGTGTTTTACGATACCATTATTTTGTTTCTTAAAAATTCCATTAATAAAATGATGGTCTTTTTTTTTAACTTCTTTTTTAGATTAATAGTTACTGAACCATGCGGGTGCGATAATATATAAAGATTTTGTTTTACTAATGAAATTTGGAATCCTTTGTAACCGACTGAATGAAATATATATATATATATATATATATATATATATATATATTAAACTCTTTGAAAGTATTTCGGTTTCAAAAAGTTTTTTTTGTGTTGAAGGAAAATTCATTGTTTAAAAGATTAAAATTAAACTCTATCAACTTAATTTTTAGTATAATTTAGTACATAAAATTTTGCATAGCCTTGGTATGGGAAATGAAAACCCTTTACTTGTTTAAAAACACTCACAGCAAATTGTGACTATTTTTCGACAATATCCGATAAATAAATATTTACTAGCAAAAGCTTTGTTTGGTTTCGCGAAGCATTATTTCATAGAATAAATATTTGTAAGTAACAATATTTTTTATATTATTTTAGCATCGCGCTATTAAGCAAAAACGTTATTTTAACTTTTAGAGTATTTTAATTTTAGAAATGTAAATTCTGCCAAATAACTAAGAATTTCATCGGAATATTTTATTTATGATATAAGACTGGTATAAATACTGATATTTTCGAAGCAAAATATTATAAATGTTAATTAATTTTATTTGCTTACAATTATTTTATTGCCACTTTATATAAAAATAAATAAATAAATAATTTTTTTTAAAATAAGTAATTATAGTCTGCGTAAATGATTTCACATATTAAGAATAAATTGTGCATGTGAATTCTGACCACTGAAAATATTTTAATAGTTGAACGCAAATAATTGAATTTTCTCAAATTTTAATTTTTTAAAAATCTGCAATATCTTTCATTAAAAAAGGCATTTTAAAAATTTGATAAAAGAAATCGTGAAACTGTTACATGATTAAAATGATTGAGCTATAAAGCATTGGAATAATGAAAATATATTTTATTTATTTATTTATTTAATTATGATTTTATCTATAATTATCGTGATTTATTTTTTTTCTGAAAATATGCGTGTTTCACATTTTATTTGCAAAAGTGCGCCCATAATAGAAAAACATGTAAAAAAATTATTAAAATAATAATTTTTTAATGTTAGTTTGTAAAAAAATAATATTGTGTAAATCTATATATCATAATTTATTCTTATGTTTAATTTCAAGTCAAAATACTACACAGTTTTTTTTTGTAAAATATGTATGAAAATGTAATTTGTGTAGCCTAGTAGAGGATTAACTTCACTTATTATAATAACAGACTATTTTCTTTAAATGATTCATAGTTGCTATCTGTAGATTCATTGAAATATGTTTGGGGTTTTTTTAATGCATCACTCTGATGAAAATTCGGAAACTTCATAATGCATTTTCTTCAACTAATATTGTAATAAATTAAAGATCCATGTAATATATCTCAATAAAATGGGTGGGGGGGGTATATAAAAAAGTTAAATCAATATTTATTTTTAGTAAACTTTTATGTAAGTATAGTATAATGACATTTTATTTATTTTTTGTTTTGCCTCCAATACCAATTTTCTCCTCTAAGTGGTACATATTTAGAATGATTTTAGGCTTGAATTTTATGGAATATACGGACAGTCCTAATATGGATTGTGATTTTTTTTATTTTCAATAACTTGCAATGCGTAACAGCTATTAGAACATCTGTTGAGTTTTTTAAGATGCCAGGAAATTTTAACTTCGATTCCCTTTTCCAGTTCCAATTAGCAGATATAGATAATGCTGCATTCAAAGATGTTAAACAGAGAATAAAATCAAAATGATAAGTATTCATGCGAATAATGAATTATGTATTGAATCGTCTAAGCGAGTTCTGTCCCCTTAAAGTTTTGCCCAGAAGTTGCGAATCACTATGTTCACTTAGGAATGTAACATTTTTTTTAAATCTTATAGTTACAATTATAGATTCCACTTGTGTGAAAATTATAAAAACACTTCTTGATAAGGTTCAAATTGCTCTTAAAATGGATTGATGGATTTAAAATGTACTTTTTAATGTAAACTAATGTTTACCCAAAGAATTATAATTTTTTGACAAAATCATTTTTTTATAAATTATTTTATTACTATATGAAAAAAGCTATTTGAAAATATTAAATGGATTAAGTTTAAAAAATAACCTTTAGTTATAAATTTTTATTTTGTACTCGAAATATTATTAAACATTTTCTAGCAGTAAATCGAAAGATCTTTAGTAATAAAAGTGCAATTTTCTCCATGAGTGCTTTTTCAAATTATCTCAAGCCAGCTTTCAATATTTCTAATTACTAAAACATTTATTCAATGATTTTAATTTTGCTTTTAGATTAATAATTAAAAGTATATGTCCTAAATTATCATATTAAAATTAAATTTTTAATAACAATATTAAGATAAAAATTCATCAAGTAATTTATCAAAATGTTCAATAACAGATTTCATTAAATTATCCATCAGATTGTAGCAATTTAATAACATGAAAAAAAATGTTAAAATTTAAATAATAAAATTAAATCTAAACTACTATAATAAAGCGAGAATTTCTGAATAGTTGACTCATGAATGCAGAGTTTCAAGTAAAAGGCAGGATCACGAAATTTGGACAGTTCATTGTTGTTATGACCTAGACAACCAAATTAGAGCAATTTTTGTAGATTACTATTCCAAAAGAATATTAAATGAAGGTATAGAAAGTTTTAGGTGATTTCACCATATCTCAACAGAAGTTTTATGTAGGAGTGTAAAATCTAGGGTAGCAAATACTAAAGATTTTAAATAACTATATACTAAACATTAAAGATTTAAACACGCATTTTAACCATTTTAGTAATTCAACTACTAAAGGTGTTATATAGCCGCTTGATAATTTGGGGGACGAAATTTGAGCAGTTTATTTCTGTTATGTTGACGATTGAGCACTCATTGCTGTAGCACGCAGTAAATACCCATCTTTATGAAGCCTTAGTTACCGAATATTGAAAGAGTTGAAGATTAAATTGTAGTAAAGAAATTTTGATAACCTCAAGAGCTTTTTAAAGATTTTTTTAGTAGTAAATATAAATAATCTTAATTTTAAGCAAAAGATATTGTTAAAATTATGAAAAGTACGGGTAAGGGTGCTTGTTATGTATGTTATCTTGACAGATTAATTTAAAAGATAGTTAAATAATTCAAAGATGAAGATTTTATTTGCTATTCATTATCCGACAATGAATAGAGATCTTTTTACGTTGTGAGAATACATACAATGTCTCAGTCTCCATCGACCTTCCTAAAAAGAGATGCTCTGCAGAATAATGAATCAATAAAACATAATAATTCACGCTCGCAAAGATCCATTTTTAATATTGTACTTAATTTTATTATTCTTGTATTTGCGTTATTTTTTATTACGAGTTTTCAATTTATTGTTTATTTTATTTTACTTTATTTTATTCTACAAATGTAAATATTTATTTGCAAGAGTTTTTTATTTTTATTTTTTGTCGTTAGAGCAAATACACATTTCGAATCTTACAAAGTAATGGTATTTTTCGCTTTTTAATTGTATTTTTATAATTTTCAGCAAATATACGGTTGACTTGAAATATTTTTTATACAAGTTAATTTAGTGGCAAATAATATATTGGTACATTTAATGGGAATAGAAATGAAAGTTTATATTTTAAAATATATGATTATTTTCAATTTTACATACCTAAATATAATTAAATTATTAGAAAATTATTTTTTTCAGAACATATATCACGCACATGATTTATTCTGTAAGATTTTTAAAATGAAATTTTACAACAGAAGTTTTACATTTTAAACACGTTTACATATTTTAATCTTCAGCTGAATATATTGTTTAGAAAAGAAAGCTTCTTATGTTACTATAAGGAATACGCACTACGAAAAATTCTGTTGTATTTTAAAATGCTATCATGCGTTTGTATACTTTCTGTTTTCTAGAATAATACAATTCCTTATCTTCGGAAAGGATTTTCAAAGACGAATACATTCCCTTATCTGCAAAAGAAGGAAAATGTGAATTCGCTAGTTTGTATTCACATGTGCTCCATTTATAACAAAATATTTTAATAAAAGTACAAGAAGCATTTTATTTCTTTAAAATGCTATTCTAAAATTTTTCTGAAGCTTAAAGAATATATTCATGTATTTTTTAACTCAATAAGTATTAAAAATTGTCAGTTTTTATCTTATTCCGTATTACTTTTCACTCATGACATAAAAAAATGTGTAAAATCCATTTTAATATAATATTCAAACATTTTAAATCTAACTGTATGTAACGAATAAAATTTTCTAAAAAAGGTGTAATTTATATTTGTTAATAAACCTTTGAGAAAAAAAAAGTCAGTTAAAAAATAAATTCCTTTTTTTATTAGTAGTATGCCTTTTTCAATCCTGTTTCATGCCTTTTTCATCTTGTTCTGTAGCAATTTTCATTTAACCCCTTGGGGGCGAGTGACACGTATACGTGCCGCAAATAGGTGTAAGAATACTTCTATATCTCCACCAGTCAAATTTTACAGAAAAAAATGCCTTATTTGATCGGAGCATTACCTTGGTTTAATAAGGTACAAATTTCTGCTTTTAAAATCGATGACAAAGCATTAAAAATTTCGTAAAAAACTCCCGTCTTGATAGGGGTTAAGGCTTTTAAAAAATAGAGGTCTAAAGTACTTTTTATGTTAATATTTAAACATTTCTAATTTAACTATAGTTAATGAAAAAAATGTAAATATATATACAGATGGAATACAAAATAATACGAAATAATGGAAATGGCACTATGAAACAATGAAAATCTTGTGGAATAATGGAATAGGGTGTTGGACCATCCTTTGACTGATGCATAGATTTAATGTGGCGTCGGATAGATGCGTGTAGGTAATAGACAATATTTAAATATACATTAAGCCATTTCTCCAGCATAACGTTCTCTAATTCCAAAAGGCTGGATGGAGGAGGAAATTGTAAATAAAATTTGGACTTCAAATATTCCCACAAATTTTCAATTATATTCATATCCGGAGACTGAGAGGGTCAGGAAAGATGACCAGCTTCATTAATCATGCTCTTTGAACCAAGCCTGAATTCACCAACCAGCGTGGATTAGGAGCGTTGTCGTCTTGAAAAGTTGTCCCTCTCCAGGGAATACAGTCTGGATAAAAGAACGAATATGATCCACTAGAATCCTTAGATAGTGATTGCATTTCATTCTCCCACGCAGAATAACAATTGGCCTAAGGTCGCGCCACGATATTGAGCACCATGCCATAATGGAGCCATCAACATGCTTCAAAGTTGGCATGAGACATTCAGGATTAAACGCTTCTCTGGGTGTTCTCCAGAAATAAACGCGTTCGGTCGTCTGAAATAGGATGAATGACGATTCATCTAACCATATTATCTATTGTCACTGCTCTGACGACCCCCTTTTATGATCCTTGAACCATTGGTGCCACTTGAGAGCATTAATTGCTGTCACCAAGGGTTTTCGAAACGCCACTCTGCCATAAATGATCGCAACATGAAGTTCCGTTTTGACAATTTTTGTTGAAACAGAATCCTGCAGATGACTGCTAATTTCGGATGTTACCTCGGTTAACGATTGCTTGTACTTTTGGACTACAATGCACTGGCAGACATGTCTATCCCTATCAGCAAGCTTGGACTTTAGGCCACTGTTGTGCTATGAATACGTCGTCTTATCCTCTTTCGTGTACTTTGTTATAACGGCTGAAACCGTACTACTTGCCAATCCCAAAAGGTTTGCCGTTTACGTAACCGATGCTTCACTTAAACGCGCTCCAACAATCATTCCTCTTTGGAACTGTGACAGGCCTGACATTTCAACTTATCACAGAAAGTTCGATCGATGAATGCAACGAAATTGATTGTTGTTGAAAGACTGATACCTTCCTCTTGACGCTCACTGGGAGACAGACTTCTGTTGCAGGTGGAACGACTGTACTGCAGGTGTGAAATTCGCCATACTTTTTTATAGGTGTTCGTATTATTTTGTCCTCCATCTGTATGTATCTAATTTACATTTGTTATTAAACTTTTGAAAAAATCATTGCTGGTACAAAAGTAAGCAACGAACTATATTCCAGTTTTTTTATTAGTAGTATGCCTTTTTACAAATATCAGAGAAAGGTCTTTTTTCGCATATCAGATTTAAAGGAAACGTTGCCCTTTGTTTTGTAAAAACGACGACGAAAAGAAATTTTTAATTGTTTACTTAAAATCCATTTAAAACATTCCGGTATACTTAATTAAAAATTAGATGATTTCAAATATATCTGAAAAAATGTTCTTTAGTATATTATTTTTATATTAGGAAACATAGTATCTTCAAAATATCAGTTTTACTTTTTTATTTAATTTATTTTTATTTTTATTTATTTATTTTATTTTCTTATAGTAGAATTCAATCTTCTAAAAATATACTTGTAAAATTCCATCTATATATTTATAATAATGATAAGCATTTATTTTTTCTAAACACGAGATGAATAAATTCACAAGTACTATACCATGCATCTAAAACTCCATGCTCAATTTTATGCATCATATTTTAAGGAATATGGGAAAACATTTTTAAAACCGAAGTATTCGTATTTTAAAAAACAGTAGAAAGCTTTGAAAATTTTATTAAAAAATAAATTGTAGCTAATTCCGATTTTCTACAATTTTCTAATAAAAGTATACTTGAATAATTTCACTAAAAATAATGGCACCACAGATATTATAGATGATTATTTCAAACAATATATTCTGTCCCCTTATAAAATACACAGTTGAAAATTGAAAATTCATTTGCTTCCTTTTTAAAGCTATTAGAATGATCGAAAATCTAGCATGATAATAAAGACGTTTAATATATAAATAAACATTAATAGTTATTTTTTAAGTTACAAGCGATTAAGAATGCATTTATATGAAATCTTTTATTGATAAAAAAAGTGATTAATATTTTGGAAGAAACACCTCTATTATTATAGGCCATTTTTTTTAAGAAATATGCTTTTTTCTGAAATTTTAATATTTGTAGAGATTAGGAGGTTTTAAAATTGTAAGTTTTAAAATTTGGCAAACTTTAAATATTAAATTTTAACTCTAGAAGTCTAGAAATTTTTTTAATTATATGTTAAATAAGCGAGAGCTGAGAAGATACTTGAAGCAATATAACGTGCATCAAAAAAGAACAAATAATTATCATTGGAACTTTTTAACATTTAGCACATTAGTTCTGGTAAAATTCCGCTTACCATCATCGGTGATGGTATTTTGTTTATATATGAGGGCCTCAGAAGGCAAGGAGTGACAAAAAATTTAATCGGAGTGAGTTCAATTCAAAGATAATTGACGGTAAATTTGAACATCAATAATAATTGACTGAATTCAAATAGGAAATTTCCACTTGCTTCATTGTGATCTTTGAACTCTTATTTGGATAATTATGAAAAAAAATTAGAATAAAATTTTCTTTAAATATATAATCAATCAATATTGATAATTATTCGGCAAACATAGTCGTTTTCTAGAAAATATCACATAACTACAAAAACACTTAAATTTTATTATCATAAAAGAAAACAAAACATCTTTCTAGGTCGTCTGTGCAAGTAGCACGACGTTTTTCTTTTCTTTCTTTTTTTTTCATTCAGACACCTTGGTTTCTGGGATCCTCATATATGGGAGAGAAATGCATTAGAGAGTTCGATTTATTAATCAACGTAATTACCGGAAATTCCGAAGGACAGCTATTTTCGTATTGACTGTCCATTGTAATTTCCTCTAATTCTACCTGTGAATAAATTTAAACCTCCAATCCGATTCTTTTTCATATATATTAGCTAAATCTCATTATTACTTTCACTGATGAACTTACAACTAGTAGTTCCGAAACTAGTTTGCTACAAGGTAAAACGTTTTGATATTAATATCTAATATTACTAATACTTAACAATAAATATTTTTCCTAATTACAAATTTCTTACAAATATAATTTTTTTTTAAGGAGTAAACGTTTTTAAAAAAGTCTGTTTACAAACAGTTTCTCGTAATTTCGCACTTTTGCAAATTAATTATAAATTTATAATATCCTAATATAATCAATCAGTCATTTTAACGTTTGGCGCAACCTCTCTTTTATTTATTTATTATTATTATTTTATATTAACTTAACTTTATTCATGTGTGTGGAGATTGTAATTGATTTTTTAATTCACATCCTTATATGTGTAAAATATAAGAACTATGTAACCTATATGTGTAAAATAAAAAGAGTTATTTGGCGACAATGCAGCATTTTAAAAAGCTCTTGGAACTTAAGTTTAAAATTACAAATAATTTTAAGGCATTTTTCGTTTTCCGGGTGGAGCAGATAATAGTCATAGGAGATAGATAGATAAAAAATCTTTATAGTTGCACTCATTTGAATAAAAAAGGGAGTAAATTATGCAGCTAACCCACGTCCTCTAGATGAAATCTGTAAAATTGCAACAACTGAAATCAAAATAAATAAATAAATATAATAGGAAAGAGTAAAATATATCTCTTTAAAATATCTTTATCATTAGATATTTTAACATTATTTCAGTTATAATTATATATTGATGCAGTTTTAAAATCCCAATTAGATAATTTAAATAATATTTTTTTTTCCTGACATTTCTTCTTTTAAAACAAACAGTTGAACCAGTATAATATTTTTATTAAGTATACTACTTATCGCTATCTCTGAATCGTAAACGATAGCTGCATGTTTGCCATGAATGGCGCCCATTGCTAAATTCTGCTTATTGAGATAATAAAAATTAGGAGTGAACTTTTAATTTAAACGTTGAATTAAAGTTAATATAATATAGGAGGGAGGTCAGAATAATGTTTGGAGGAATATTTTTATAAAGCTTCTAAAAGTCTGTTTTATGTAAAAGAGAAGTTAAAAAATATATTAGTAAGACTTTTATTATGTATAAATCTTTGTTCGTAAGACTTTTCTCATTTGTTTTTGGTAAGGGATCACTATGCATTATAACTGTGGATATCGTCAAAGAAATACAGGTGTTTATCTGTGAAATTCCCTCAGAAATAATAACAAAAGGTGTAAAAATTTAGAAAATTTATTGGAATAGATGGTGTTTTTTAATAAAAAATGAACATTGGAATAAAAACAATTACATATGCACAAAGATAGCCGATGCACTTTTAAGACAAGACTACTTTTAGCCAACAATACTTTTAAGATTAAAGTTACTTCTCTAATAATTAAAACTTGAATAAAAGAATATATATATTTTTTTCAACGAAAAATCGGAAAAAACAACAACAACAAAATAATATAATATTTTATTTTTATATCATTAATAATAAAAAGAATAAAAAAGAATAAACAGAAAATGTGCAAACAGCAAAGTTACTGTATATTCTCCATTTTTGCACGACACTTCCGTTTTTTATCCCGAAATTTCCGAGGTGAAAACTTTTTCCTATTTAAGACAAAATAGAATAATTTAATCAAAAGAGTCAAAAATAGAAGAAAAAATCTGATGGAATTTTTTTTCTTTTTTTAAACAGTTTGTGGAGAAGCTAATAACAGGAATTAATAGTTTCACAAAAAAGTGTCTCAAAGCTAAAATTTGCAAAGAAAAAAAAATGAAAAAACATGGAATTTTTTTTTGGCTTATAACTTAAAAATTTTATCCCATAAAATTTTAGTGTACCATACTAAACTGCAAAAAAGATGAGTATTAATGTTCTGCAAATTCATTATTATGTAGCACGATAAAAAAGAAGTATAAAAATTCTAGTTGCTGATTTAGAATTACGGAACAAGTACTTGTATTGTATATTATTCCAGCCGTTTTTTAGCGCCTTCCTATTCTGAATATGGGAATCATTTGCGAGCCATGTGTCATGTGCCAAGTGCCATGTTCTTTGAACCATGTGACATTTGCTAACACTTAAATGCATGGTGTAGCTTAGGGGTTTCATGATTTTTTTCTTGCCATTTGACGCAATCTGTCTGACTTTAGATAATCTGTTATGTGTTACGTGCCAGTGATAACATGCATTGAAAGTAATCATGTCAGTTTTTGTTCTAACTTCTTACCTTGAGGAGGTTCTAACATATTTTATAGATAGTTCTTGCAATGGACTCGACTGGCGTTTTTTTTAATCTTTATAAAGTAATATTTTTTAACTCTGCAAATTATTCAAAACTTTGAAATTTTTATGATATCATTGTATTACTGGTCTTGTGTGCTGCGTGAATAGACCGAGCTAAACTCGGTCAAAATTAACTTTGTGTTCAACTCGATATAGTGTTTTTACTGCATCATTCACTCTGAATTATAACTGTAAAATATGTGATTTATAATAGCATTATTTACAAAAACATTTAATAAGGAAACTATGTTTGTATGCACATGTTCATAAATTTTACTTTATTTTAAAATTTACAACGAAAGGACATCGATCCAAATCACTTTTTTAGCTCGACTCTGATTGTTTTTTACCGTGCATCTCGAATCCTATTAAGAATATATAAAAAACTTCTTCACATTCTGAAAGACAATGTTTTTTGCCAGATACAGCCAAATTAGGAGACATTCTTTCTTTTGGCACCAAATGCGTTTTTTGGCTTTTGTAATCTAAATAATCAATTTTTCGGCCAAATGACGCTAATATTTTGTGAAATATCGCCAACTTATTGTTTGTTGTCATATTCTTGTGACTCGGACTCGAATTACCCAAAATGTCACACTAATCAAATTTGATCAATCATGTGACTTAGCTCAATGGTCTTCAGATAATCAAAAACAGTAGAATATAAAATTGAATCAAAATCGTTTAAGTCATTTCTTAGGTGAAATTAGCTTGACAGCATTCACCAATGAAGCGAAGTGACCCACTAATATAATTTTGTTTAGCATGCGACTCAGCCCAATAGTCTTCTCGTGACAAATGGCTTTTCATTACAAAATTTAGGTAAATTTGGTTGAGTCGTTATATATAATTAGAATGACCCTAACCCATTATGACCCAAAATTACTCACTAATTGAATTTTCATGAGCATATGGCCTATTCCAAAGGTTTTCTCTTGCCCGAAAACGATATAATACAAAGTATATTCAAAATGGTGAGAGCCATTATCTACATAAAATTAGAGCGACCCATCATGAGCCACAAATGACCCTTATAATCGAAATCTCTCGAATATATGACCTAGCTCATTAGTATTTGCGTGCCGAAAAACGTTAAATACAAAATTTGGATAAAATCAATTGAGTCGTTTTTTAAATATAATTAATTTGATCCTGACCTATTATGACTTAAAATGACTTACTAATCTAATTTTCTCAAACATCTGATCTAACCCAATGCTTTTCTTGTGCCCGAAAACGATAGAATACAAAATTTAGTCAAAATTGCGGGAGACATTGATTGTCTAGATAAAATTAGCATGACCCAGAAGTGACCCACTAATCGCAATTTCTCAAACATGTGACTAACCCAATGATTTTCTCGTGCAAAAATATGCTGAATACAAAATTTCGTTAAAATCATCCACTCGTTCTTTAGATATCAACATGACCATGACCCATTATGACTCACAAATGACCCTTATAATCGAAATATCTCAAACATGTGACTTAGCGCATTAGTTTTCTCGTGTTTATAAATTGTTATATATAAATTTTCATTAAAATAGATCCTACCGTTCTTTAAATATAAATAGCTTGACCCAGACCTTTTATGACCCAAAATGATCCAGTAATCGAAATTTCTCGAGCTAAGACCTAAACCAATAGTTTTCTCGTGCCAAATAAATGTTGTATACAAAATTTCGTTAAAATTAATCCACCTGTTCTTCAGATATAGTTTGACCATGACCCACTATGACCCATCATGACCCATCATGACCCACAAATGACTCTTATAATCGAAATTTCTTGATCGTGTGACTTAGCCCATTAGCTTTCTCGTGTCAAAACACCGGTACAGGCAATATTTCGATGAAACTGATTCTGCCGTTATTTAAATAAAAATAGCTTGACCCAGACCCTTAATGAACCAATATGACCCATTAAAATTTTTTCTTGAACATGTAACCTAGTCCAATGATTTTCTCGTGCCCGAAAACCATAGAATGCAATTTTTAGTCAAAATTTCGTGAGAAAATCTCTAGATAAAAATAGCATGACCCACAATGACCTCAAAAATGACCCACTAACCGAATTTTCTCGAACATGTTACCTAACCCAATCGTCTTCTTGTAATCCAAAACGATAAAATATAAAATTTGGTCAAAATCGTTAGAGCCATTTTTTAGATAAAAATAGCTTGACCCATAATGACCCAAAAATGACCTACTAATCGAAATTTTGAAACATGTGACCCAGCCCAATAGTTTTCTCGTGCCAAAAAACGATTGGATACAAAATTTCCTTAAAATCCATCCAGCCGTTCTCTAGGTATATATAGCTTCATCCTGACCCATTATGACCCAAAATGACCCAATAATCGAATTTTCTCTAACATGTAACCTAGCCCAATGGTCTTCTCGTGCCCGAAATTGGTAAAATTCAAATTTTTGTGAAAATCGTTAGAGCCATTTTTGAGATAAAATTTACACACAGACACACACACACAATTTTTGTACGCATTATAGTATAAGATTACTGAATTATTTCTTCACCTGTTTGACTACAGAATAATATTTTTATTAGCACTTTCCAACAAAGTTGAAAAGTGCTTATGCATTCGGTTTGTCTGGCCGTCTGTCCGTCTGTCCGTCTGTCCGTCTGGCCGTCTGTCCGTCTGGCCGTCTGTCCGTCTGGCCGGATGGCCGTCTGTCCGTCTGTCCGTCTGTCCGCGCTCTAACTCCCGTAAATATATTCGGATCGCTATGAAATTTTTATAAGTTATTGAGGTTTACCCTAGCACGAACCCTATTGAAAATGAAGTACCTACCATGATTAGTTTATCTACAGAGAGAATCAAAAGTTTCCCATTACATTACGGCCTATGGGGAAAAATTGTTAATATACTCGGATTGCCATGAAATTTTAGGACGTTATTGACGTTTACCCTAGCACAAGTCCTATTGAAAATGAAGTTGCTACCATGATTAGTTTATCTACAGAGAGAATCAAAAGTTTCCCATTACATTACGGCCTATGAGGAAAAATCGTTAATATACTCGGATTGCCATGAAATTTTAGGACGTTATTGACGTTTACCCTAGCACAAGTCCTATCGAAAATGAAGTTTCTACCATGATTAGTTTATCTACAGGGCGAATCAAAAGTGTCCTATTACATTACGGCCTATGGGGAAAAATCGTTTCAAAGGAATTTCAAAGATGTTATACCCTGTCAAACATATTAATATATGCATTCCATAAAATAGAAGGTGAAAATGTAGCTATTATTCATTTACAGGGCCACACAAAATAATTCCATTAGATAATGGTAAAAGGGGGAATTGTGTATGTATTTTAAATATATTAAGCTTTTTCATGTATAATAAAATTGATATATGTCACTGAAGCTTAATATAAATTATACGCTATTGTCTTGCATAATATGAAGTACATAGCATTTACAGGGCCATACAAAAGATTTCAAATAGTATTTTTCTTTCCGAAGTACCGTATATGTGTCCGATGATAGCTGATGGAGGGATGAAATGCATTTTAATTATGATATTTGCGTTTATATTTTGCTAAATATATGCACATTATATGGTGTGTATAAATGTTATAGTTGATATACAGGGCTACCCAAAAGAGCTCACCAACGTTACTGAATATGAGCGTAAATTATTTAAACGTGGTTCTTAAATAAGCTATGCATTTTTACGCTGAGCTGCATTCAATTTACTGAGAAATGTTTGCAGAATATAGATAAAGGGATATACAGGGCCACGCAAAGAATTCGGTACATGGACGCCTATGAATGATGATTTATGAGAATGTGATTTCAGTTGTTTTAAAAGTGTTTTAGTTTACAATAACTTTTAGCCTAATGTTGACGTTTAATAAAGGTACAATAGAAACTACAGGGCTGAATAAAAGTATTCAAGTATGTTTCCATCTAATAGTATGAATTGCTGAAAAAGAAATTTCAAGCTACTGGATATTTTCTTACTAAGCTAAATTTTCCCATTATATGAACTGACATATGAAATACAGGGCTATTCTAATGTACTGGAAAAAATATTTGGGTATATTTGGATATATACTATTATTTCCCTGAATAACAAAGTTCTGTTAAAGATTACATTAAGTGTTGGAAAGTGCTTCATAATCTATGCTTAACGCATGATTTTTCTTACTTGTTCTATTTGCATTAGTTCGAATCATAGACTTCAAAACATATCATTCTGATATCAAAATTGTAAATATGTTTTCATACCATTAATAAAAAGAGATAAAACCGAGGTCCCATTTGGGGACCCAAGGACCGAAGAGAATTTAAAATTAAAATTCTTCGAACAATTTTTTTACGTAATTCAGGAGTTACATCGTGAAAATTTGTCCAAAGGAAACATAAATATAAATTATTCATCATTTTTCTCGTGGATAAAAATAGACTCAAGTATAATATTTTCCAAAAACAAAAATCATGCTTAAAAAATTAAATAATATACACTCTGTCCACTTTCCTTCGTGAGTTAGGTACATCCAACGTGATTATAAGTAAAAACATAAACTGCGGAAATATTACTGTATATTTTTAGTTTTCTCTAAACTATTAAAGAAGAAGCCGTTTGTGTATCTAGGGCGGATTATTATTTATTTGAATTTTGAACGAGTAGGACAGATAAAAAAGTCGTATATTTTCCAGGTTAAGATTTTTATAAGAGTGTGTTCGAAGAAAAAAGTACAAATATTGACTTTTATTTAAATCAGTCATATACTTATATATGCAATCGATTACATCATAATTAAGTAATAAGAAACATTGTAAAATATTGAATTCTACATAGTGGTAAAATCCATTTCAATGAAATTCTTTTTATTTTCTATGTCCATACATTCTTAGCCCTTTCTTCTAATTATTTCTTTTTAATTTCTTTATTAAAATTTACAAAATTGGGTTTTCAGATAAGGAATCTCTCGTGTACACACTTATATTTTTAATTAATTTTCGACTTCACTAGACAGCGTAATTGAAAAAAAAAAAGCACAATTAAAGAAAAAGTTTGCTCATTTTTTTTTTAAGAATTAAAAGTGAAGACACTGAATTCCCTTAAGGGTTACGTAATTTGTAAAATATTCTATTATTTTTTTTATTCATTACAACGCAGATAAAATATTTAGGAAAAAATAATTAAAACTCTCTATTAAAAATAAACAAAAACTATGGTCATTAATCAAGCTATGTATAAAGAAAATGTGTTTCTTTTTTAATCTCTTGTATAACTCAAATTAATCTTCTAAATTTGACACCTAGTTATTTTGGAAATATACATTGTTATACGTGACATTTGTGTGAGTGTTTTGTTTTGAAATCTAGCAGGTATTTAAATATTTATTAAATTAAACACAATTTCAGACATAAAATTTAATTTTGTATACATTTACAAAATACAGTGTGGTTCTAACTAAATATAGCCATTGCAAACTGTTATAAAAATTTAATCGAAAGTAATTTATAGAATTACACAGAATATAAAAGAATTTTCATAATTTCGTTCGAATGCTTTATAAAGTTTTATGTAATTACCTTGCCCCAACACACATCATTTAATGGTTAGTCTATTTCATGACATATATGTGACGATTTAAGGAGAACTCGAATTATTTCCACTGGTTAAAAAGAAACACACAGTCATGGCAAGCGAGGGAAAAAACAAAATAAATAAATAAATGTAGAAGATCCAATAATTAGTCATGGGCTGCTGTAAATTCATTTATTAAATTCGTAATAATGAGGAAGGAAAAGCTCCCTTTGCAAAAATTCCATCATTATTTCAGCGAGCTGTCCTCATCGAAGAAGCAACCCAAGAAATCTTCTTTTTCATCTCGAGACTTCCACCTTTTTAAACTAAAAAGAAAGTTCTGGAACATTCTGTAACCTCAAACCATCATTCTTTTATGTAAACAGAATTCTTGTCCAGCTACGAGATTATTTTCCACAAACGATAAATTTATTTTTTAAAAAAATATTATTTAACCAATTTATAATTGACTCAGAATTTTAAATATCTTAGGCAGACGATTTTTATAAATGATTAATTTTAAGAGAAAAAGAAAAGAAATGAATTTATTAATATGCACACATCAAAGGTTGACGTAGGAAAAATAAATAAATAGATAAAATAAAATAATGATATTTTTTGAAAGGTATGGTTTTGGAATAAATTTAATAAGACTTTCTTAAAAAGGGTTGATAAAAACATAGAAGAAATCAGTTTTATTTGGAATATTAAGAAATAAAGTTTTAATTAAGAATATTTTTAATTTAGAGCCATCTTTTTAAATTTACGCATACTGGAATAATGTTTTTTAAGGCAAATTAAGAATTTATATCGTCTGCATAAGGATTAACATATTAGATTTAGAAACAAGATTTTAATTTAATAATTTGAAGTAAGTACGGAATATTATTATAAGAAAATTAAGATAGTATAAAGGTTAGTTTTGGCGAAAAATTTTAAATTTGTAATATTTTCCCCCCTCCCCAAGACTTTGTATGAAATTGATAGTTAAATAAAACTACAAGTTCAGACAACAGAAATATAATAATTTAGAAAAGTTAAATTTTGGAATAAAACTGTCAAACTCAGGAAGCCAAGAGATGGAAGAAAAGAAAATTAACGCAATATAAAAAATATTAGCGATTAAAATAAAATAGTTAAGAGAAAATAATTCTGAATTAAATTTAGGTAGGAGCATTTCCCTGAAAGAAATACAATAATGTTACAACATCACTTACCATTTGTAAGTGCATAGGAGATAATACATATAATAACAGTAAATAAGTTATGAATATTAATAAGCAAGAGATAAAAATATAATAAAATCAATAAAAATTCGTTCTCATGGAAGTTTAAATAATTACAATGACTTAATGCATAGTTTATTTTAAATAAGTTCTTTAAATGAAACAAGTCTTTCAATAGTATATATAAAAGAGTCTTTTCTAATGTTCTCTGAATACAGTCTCTTTAATTAAAAATATTCAAACCTAGTTTAATCTTTGGTTTTAATGTTATGTTGGATCCAACATCTTTCAGTAATATATCAATTTTTCAATAATAAATAGCATCACTCTCAATATCAATAATAAATAATATAGAAAAATTTAAATAAGAACAATAACAACAATAATAAGTAATAGTATAATAAGACTCCATATCCTAATATTTTTCAATAAGAGTATAACTAATACTAAACTTCATTATAGAAATCATAATAATAATAATAATAGTAAAACAAGAGTATAATCAAAAGAAAATATCACTATTTGTTTATTATTGATAGGGAAAATATTGGTTGAGGATAAAAATAATTACATAGCAACTAAATAATTTTCTTATCTTCTAATAGCATAAGAAAGTATTTTTTGCTAGCCGAAAGTATAAATAAAAAAAAATCATAATAATTCCAAAATCCAAATAAAATTAAATCTAACTACTTAGAAAATGGACTCTCAACCAGTATTTCCTTACAATAATTCCTCTCTGATACTCTTTTACAAAATTGTCAAATTTGGTTATAAGTTTTCAAATGCCAAATGTAGAATAATGTTTTATCTACACATGGTTTATAAACTTTAATAATAAAATACAATAGGAATAAAAGGTGTCATTCTTAATTGAGAAATGGAAATCAAAATAGTGTGCTTTTTTGAGAAACTTTTACTATCTGTAGTTTTCACAATCACTGAAAATCACATATTATGTTATAGGTTTGAGTAGAATCATTAGATTTTATAACTGTTATAACATAAATATCTGCTGAATAAGTAGAATAATACTAATGTCAATAAATGAGTAAATATAGTTAGACTTAAATACATTTAAAATTAATTTATCAACATCAATTTGAAAGCTTTTACAATCAAAGTGTTCACCTTATGCCTGCATAAGGAGCCCAATTTAACCCCAAAAACAAGTAATATTCTTGTAGGCCTCCAAGAACATACCTGCTAATATTGAAAATTATGGTGATAAACTATTTAAAGAATAAGAATTAAAACTTAATCTACTGTCTTGACTTTAGTTTGATCTAGTGATTGTGATTGTATCTGAGGTTTTGTTTGTTTTTTGGGTTGCTCATGAAACAGTTTAAAATCTTCTAGTGAAAAATAGGGTCTTAATTTAGAAACATGCACAATAACGGAATTCTGTCCTGTCTCATAATTAAATTTATCTATTTCATAAGTTACATCAGAAAGTTTATTTATAATTTTGTATGGTCCAGAGAAAGTAGGTTCTAATTTTCGAGTGTTAGGGTATTTAAATTCTTCATAAATTACAGAGTCTTGTATTTTTAATGGGCATTCGACAAAATTTCGATCATAGAGCCTTTTACTTTTAAGGTGAAATTCCTGAGTTCGCGCTTTCGCAATTTTGAGGGCTTTGTCTACTGATGTTGTATACATTTTAACTGCCTCACACAAAACCATTACCCACCATTTAAAAAAAAAATCTGAATCAAAATTATCGTGAAATTGTGACTATATTTAGCTGTTAACATTAACCAGAAATTTTATCTAATAAAATAGAAATTGTAAACATCATAGTTATACCTTATTATTACAAACTTGCCTTTAATCGTGCATAGAAATATCCTAATAGTCTTAATAAGTAACAGTAAATATCTTAAGAACATCATACTCCTCAATTAAATCCTTAAGAATAAAAATATTTCAATCTCCAACACATAATAATGATAATAATAATACTCATAAATAGGTAAGTAAGTAAGATTCACAGATAAATAATCAAATAAATAATCCTGACAAACAGAGAACTATCTACAACGAATGGTAATTTATAATTATTTGTATATCCATACACAATTAATAGTCAAATATTATGAGAATTATTTTGTGAGCTACTTGGAAGAGTATCAGAGGATGGCAACTCACTCCTAAAAATACATTCTCTTTTCCAATGAAAAGCATTACTCACACCCCTATTTGTGCATATCCGACAAGGTCTTGAAGGGTATGAATTTTGAATATAATTATTTTGACAAACTTTAGGTCTTTGAAACTGAGATTGCCTTTGGGGAATCCAATTCCTAGGTGTATTATTGGGCCTAACTGGCTGAATCCAGGGCCTAGTTGGTTGAAAAGGTTGAAAATTTTGTCTAGCTGATAGTTGGTTTATTACTTGGTTTGAAACTAGTGGGGTGGAAACTTCCACGAATTGTTTGACAACCCGGTACCATTCGGTGGTACTACTAGGAGGATTTATAATAATACTGTTTTTGAATTCTGGTTTTAAACCATCAGTTAAACCTTGTAATAGTATATTTTCACTAAGATGTAATTTCCTACCAATTTCCACTTTCTTACGAAAATAAGTTTCTAAATTGTCTAAATTATCTAATTTCAGATTTGAAAAATCAGAAGAACTCGGGATGTCTAATTGAATGAATCTTTCTATCAAAATTTTCTTAATTTGTTCATAATCCGTACAATTTAAACAGTCATTGATATAAAATTTTTGCGCTTCCCCTTTCAGATATTGCGCAATAGAATTAAATTTCCATTCTAGATTTTTCTTCTCCTCTTCACATGTTGTATCAAAATAAGTTAACCACGACAAAATGTTCATTCCAGAACTCGGGTCAAACGGTACGAACTTAGGATCTTCCATAATTTTTCGATTCTTACTCATTAGAATAAATGAAGCACTTCTATTTTCTTTATTAAATCCTGATCGTAAAATCATTCGCAATAAATATCAAAGTTAATAATTTCTATCAATTACATATTTTTTCAAAATTACTATATCCGATCCATAACATACAATAAATAATAAAATAATAAATAAATTAGTAAATTAATAAATTAACTTCAAATTACTCTCATCAATAAAATAATAAATAAATAAATAAATAAATAATAAATACTTTCCATCAATCATAAATAGAATAGAAATAATAATCAAAACATTTAATAAAATAACTTACAGTTCACGAAAAATCTTCAATAAAATCCATTCTTCATTAAATTCCTCATCAAATACCTTTCGCATACTCACCACTTTGAAGTCATTAATTTTCAAAAATTTTCCTATGACCATGAATACTGAATCAAAATTTGTGCGCACAGATCAAGCGTCAGGAAATCCACATCAGACTCGAAGCAAGTACTATTCATTAGCAAGCTGAAAATACCATATAGGCTGTCCTTCAATTGAACTTCGGTGATAGCATGCTTTTCTTCGTTCCATCGCAATTTTTTTTAAATATCATTCATTAAAAAGGCAGCACAGATAGCTAATCCTGTCCGACTTTTCGATTAGTTGTGACGATTTAAGGAGAACTCGAATTATTTCCACTGGTTAAAAAGAAACACACAGTCATGGCAAGCGAGGGAAAAAACAAAATAAATAAATAAATGTAGAAGATCCAATAATTAGTCATGGGCTGCTGTAAATTCATTTATTAAATTCGTAATAATGAGGAAGGAAAAGCTCCCTTTGCAAAAATTCCATCATTATTTCAGCGAGCTGTCCTCATCGAAGAAGCAAGCCAAGAAATCTTCTTTTTCATCTCGAGACTTCCACCTTTTTAAACTAAAAAGAAAGTTCTGGAACATTCCGTAACCTCAAACCATCATTCTTTTATGTAAACAGAATTCTTGTCCAGCTACGAGATTATTTTCCACAAACGATAAATTTATTTTAAAAAAAATATTATTTAACCAATTTATAATTGACTCAGAATTTTAAATATCTTAGGCAGACGATTTTTATAAATGATTAATTTTAAGAGAAAAAGAAAAGAAATGAATTTATTAATATGCACACATCAAAGGTTGACGGCGGAAAATAAATAAATAGATAAAATAAAATAATGATATTTTTTGAAAGGTATGGTTTTGGAATAAATTTAATAAGACTTTCTTAAAAAGGGTTGATAAAAACATAGAAGAAATCAGTTTTATTTGGAATATTAAGAAATAAAGTTTTAATTAAGAATATTTTTAATTTAGAGCCATCTTTTTAAATTGACGCATACTGGAATAATGTTTTTTAAGGCAAATTAAGAATTTATATCGTCTGCATAAGGATTAACAGATTAGATTTAGAAACAAGATTTTAATTTAATAATTTGAAGTAAGTACGGAATATTATTATAAGAGAATTAAGATAGTATAAAGGTTAGTTTTGGCGAAAATTTTTTAATTTGTAATATATATATTCTAAATCATATTTTGGCTCACCAGAGATGACATATTCTGACCATATTATTGTCCATTTTATGGTCAGAATATCGTTAAATTAAGGCAATGTAACAGATTCTTCAAAAAGCGATTGAATGACTGGACAAGTTGTTGCAAATTTTTTATCGTTCTATAATCTATTTATTAAAAAAGATATGTTGTCTCGAATCATTTCAGTTACATATTTCACTTCCATGTTTTTCTGTTTTAAAATAAATTCATAAAAGATTTGAAAAACTTTCTCTGCTAATTGAATGATGAAAATAATTTTTGGGGGGGAGACTACATTAAATCATCAAACTGTTTGGCGAACTATTTGAGAAAAACATCTCTATGTATTTTGCTTTTCGCATTTAAAAATATTTTTCAAAAATTTGAAAGACGTATTTATTCTGATAGTAGAACTAATTTAGACCTACAACGTATTATTTTTACATAATAAATTCATCTCAGAAATTCTGATAAATTTACAAATATAATTTTAAACAGAGTGATATTTTTTTATGTTTTTATACTGTTCTAAATTTTTCAGTGCATTCTTGGTTTAAAAGTTTGATGAAATAACAATCTGAAAACTTCATGCATGCGAAAAGCACAAAACTTACCTTTCAAAATAATATATGCATATGCATATATGCTATATATATATGTTTTGTTAAATATCTGTATAGAGCAACTACGCAGATAAAGAAAGAGTTTCTATAAAGAGCAATTTTTGTTCTACTCTTAAAAATGTCGCTTAAGTGTTTTGATAGTAATGGTCGATAGAATAAACTTGAATAATAACGTTAATGGGAATAACGTTGTTCCCAAAAGGAAAAAAAAGTTATTTTTTGAAAGTACATTTATTTATATTAGGAAATCTACAAATTATAAATCCTAACACTTGGTGAAATTTTGAATTAATTTTATAAAAACCTAAATTTCTTACTGAATAGGGATGCTAGCCTAATAAAAATGAGCACAATTTCCTACAAGAAGTCTACTTATTATGATACAGTTTTAAAGATTTTGCGACTTTAGATTTTACAAGGTAATCCAAAAGATATTCGTTTATCTTCAATATGTTTATGGTCTCCTATGAAGTTTCAGGAAAAATTCTTAGAATATGTTTCAAGCTTATTATGTTGCTTACAAACCTGAAACTCCAGGATGATCCCTCAAGTATTTTTCTGGATATTTAACAAAAAAACTAAAATCGAAAGTGATCCTGAAATTTTAAGACCAAGAAAATTGTCAGTATAGATATTTTCTTATACAAAATCCCGCCTTAGAAAAAGAAACATTTCGTGCGTTTGTACGATATTTTTTAATAAAAAATACTGTTATTTCTCCTGAAAAAAAATGTACAGGAATGAACCCTGTATAGTGTATTTATGTATATTTGGATACACCATTAGAAAGATATTAAACGTGTATTTTTTTTATTTCAATAGACATAAATTTTAAATATTTTAGCCAAATTTAAGGAAACTAATTCCTAATTAGTTTTTACTATATTAACTACATTGAGTTATTGCTATTAGTCGCTTTTTCTCTATTCTAACTGGTTGACGAGTGTAGATGCTATGTTTTTTAAGATGTTGTGTCGATAAATGTTGAATATCAGGGAGACAGTATTTTTCAATACCAGTCTAAAAATTGGATTAATTTTCCGAGAGTCTGATAATACGTAGTACTAAAGATTATGGATTAAAGAATCGTTATTATGCTTTGTAAACTGGGGTTTTTCTGGAAATTTTAATATTTCTTTCGTCATTATTCCATGTTACTTGTCTTTTAAGTATTACGAGGGCATTTCGAACAGTAAAGATACAATGGCTCGCATTCCTTAAAAAAAACATTTATTTAGAAAACGTAAGTTACATCTTATTAAATGGATTATTTATTATTTTTCGGCATAATCATCCCCGTTATCCAAACATTTATTAAGTCGGGGCACAAGCTTTTGTATCCCACAGTCATAGAAGGTTTCCGCCTGTTGCCGAAACCACATTTCAATTTCATCGTTGATCTCATTATAGTCGTGGAATGATTTTCCTCCAAGATGAATTTGAAACGTCTATTCGCACGAATTGCTTCCTCCGTTCTCTGAAGAAGGGCATCAGAGATCACAGATGGCCGACTTGTTCTTTGTTCGTCATGAACATCGGTCCTACCTTCAGAGAAATGACGACACCATTTCGTTACGTTTTGTCGATTGATAATGTTCCCATAAACAGAAACAATTTCTTTGAGAATATCCGCTGTTCGCTGACCTCTTGCATGAAGAAAACGTATGACAAAGCGCACTTTGCATTTGGCGGGATTCTGAATCGGCGGAACCATTTTAAACACGACCTACTCCAACCAGAATCAACGTTGAAATGCAGAACGACCGCGAGGAGAAAGCTAACGGTTCAAGATTAACACCTACGTTGCCAACTTGCTTGCCAAAACTTTTCTTTTCTTCCGGCGAACGTTGTATCTTTACTTTTCGAAATGCCCTCGTATATAAAAAGTGTAACATTTTGTAATAACCAAATATTGATATGTATTTTTTCTTGCACTTTAATAGCATCAAAAATGTATCAAGAAATAGTCATAGTTTGTTTTTAGATGAGTTCGTAATTATGTAAATACGAATAACCTATATTCTTCGTTCATCCTATCCGTCTGTTTGTCTGTTTGCGTATAACAGAGCAAAAACTACCGAACCTATACGTTTGAAATTCAAAATTTATAATTTTTTCATAATTTTGTTGAGTCATTTCAAATCGTATGAAAATCGAATGTATAGTTCAATTAAAAGGACAATCAAAAGTACTCAATTACATTTCGGCCAATGGGGAAAGATAATTGTGTACATCAGTGCATTTTAATGATGTTACACGCTTTCGAAGATAATAAAATTAATATGCATCTATGAAGTGAGTACTAAAATTAAATTCTGCACAATCTGTGGTGTAAAGAATATTTTTTTTTATAATTTATAGAGCCCACACACACACACACTTACATAAGTAAATGGGGAAACATTATTTGGGGCGCGTTTTAATTATATTGAACATTTTATGAAATTGATACATGCTTCTGAGGTTTACTTCAAGTTACTTTCCCTATAATAGAAAGCAAATAGTAATTACAGGGGCACAAAAAAAATTTTGACTACTAAACTGTATCCGAAGTGCTGTACACTATTAACCCAAAATCTGAATATTTTTAAAAATCTTTTTAGTACGAATGCACTTCATTTTTCGCGCTTTACGTGCAACTTGCTATTTTTAAAAATTTAACATGTTTACAAATAGTCACCCGAGAATAATAAGGTTCTATCTGTGTTTTTGAAAAAAATGACTTATCGATATAGAAAGTTTCTATTTGTATCTATAAAGGCATTTTTGCAATAAAATGACGATATATACACTCACTTCCAAAAGTTAAGCACAAATATGTAAAATGCAAAAAAATTAACAAATTCTTTTTTGATTAACACAAAATTTGGCAGGAAAGTAGCATATATATTTATGCATAAAACAAAATCAATAATAATATACAGAAATAAAAACAATATTAATTTTTTATAAGTTATCAGATAAGGACATACTGGAGATTTAAACAGAATTATGTATAAAGTGAAAATAAACAACATAAAATGTAAAAAGACATTAATAGGGTATGTAATCCTCCTTCATCTGTATACAGAGCAAAAACCTTGTGACCATGCTTTCAGTTAGGTCGTCAACCACCGCAGAATTAAGCAATCGCCAATCTTCTTGTAGAGTAGTTTCCAGCTCAACAAGTGTGGCGGGAGGAGGGAAACGTAAAGATACAGCACGGGCGAAAGTATCCCAAAGATTTTCAATTAGATTAAGGTCGGTCGAATATGCTGGCCACGCCATACGCGCAATCCCTTCACTCTTCAGGTAGTCATTGACGATGCCAGCTCTATGGGGACGTGCGTTATCGTCCATTAAAATAAAAGTAAGACCAGCTGCTGCAGCGTACAATCTCACAATGGGTTCTAGGACTTCCTCTCGTTAAGGGACAGATGCCACAGAACCCAGTTTAAAGATACGCAGGTCGGTGCGGTATCCTAATGAATTCTCTGCCCACACCATAATGTTTCCGCCTCGGAATACGTGATGTTCGGTGACGTTTTGGGGTTGATTGCGTGTTCCTTGTTCACTTCATATCCTTATATGCCTGTCATCTGGCTGCAGAGCAAATCTTGACTCACTAGTAAACATGACATTGCCCCAGTCAGATACAGTGTAATTGACGTGTTCCCGGCACTACTTTAATCGTGTCCCTCTTGATTGGAAAGATAGAGGAACACAAACTCGAGGTACCCGGGCGTACAATCCACTCATATACTACCTTCGGCATAGAGTAACTGCAGATATCGCCTTACCAATGGACGCTGTGACCATAGATGTCACACGTGTGGAGGTCGTTCTGCGATTCCGCTTGGCTACAAAAGCAATACATCGATCTTCCGTGGGGGTTGTAACACTTGGGCGACCGACTAGGGGCCTTCAGACAACTGTCTGTGTGGTTTAGAATTGTTTCCATAAACGAGAAATTACAGAATGACGAAAGTCAAAGAAAACAACAACATCTGTGATCGACTGTCCTGCTTTGATGCGCCCCATGGCACGCCAGCACTCAGATTCTTATATACATCTTCTGAAAGTCATAGAAACACATATATCTTCAAAACAAACTGTACGAAAGTTTTAAACACCTTCTATCAGCACTTACAATCAACTTCTGTAACCTCTCCCCACCTCTGTAACCCCTGTCTTCTTATAAGACTGCTCTTTTTGCATATTTCTTGACATGTAAACGTGATTGGCTGTTACCTAACATATTTCTATATATCCATCTACCTCTGCAGATATTTGCATTCTCTACAATTCTGATTAGCTTAAAAAAATTAGCATTTTCCACTCCGTGCTTAACTTTTGGAAGTGAGTGCATAATTTACATATGATATTACGATTTTTATGACATTATTTTAATCCAGAAATGCCTTCATAGATATAAATGGAACATTTCGATATCGATAAATCAATTTTTTTAAAAAAAGCAGATAGAACTTTATTATTCTCAGGGGATAAAATATTAAGGTATCCTAATATTTTATGTTGATTAAGAAATAAAAATAAAATGCTATTTTATAATACTCGAACTTACTCTATACAGATAGATATTGTGCATATTTTTATTTTAATAATGGATTTTTATATGTAATAGGCACATTAAATAAAAAATAATGAAATAAAAATTATCAATGTTAAATTGCTGAATATTCTTTCTACATTATAACACATCTGTTTTTTAGCTTGCTTTACAGCACAGTTTGCTTTCTAACATTGACTACAGTCGATTGAGTGCGGCAATGGCTAAAATTTAGAGTAATTTCAGCCCAAATTTACGAAAATATTGTACATGCTGCCAAGGTGAAACCTAGGCGAATTATTTAAAAAGAGTTGCCTAGCTGACACTAGTGCTGCTACCTGTATTTTGAGACCTAACCTTTACAAGTAACGCAAATGATGTCGCAAATTTAACCTTTTTTCTCTTTTGTGCAAAACTTACGATTATGGTCAAAGTTACTTCATTTGACTGTAGTGCAACACATCTAGAAAAATAAAAACTAATTATAATCATTTACTTTCTTAAAATATTATTGAAAATTATTATTTTTATTATAATTTCAAATAATGTTTCCGTTTGGATTCTTTAATTAATTTATCAGACTCGAATTGTTTCTATTAGAAGAAACATTATATTTTGTCATGAAAGTTTATTCTGATTAAATTGAGATATTTTTGCATATCCCATGATATTTAAATGGTGAAAAGTGTTCAAACGAAAACAACGTTTAATGAATTTTCAGGAATACATTTTTACGTAAATAACAAATTAAAAAAAGAAATGCATTTTAAATAAATGTTTGTATTAAAAAAATAGCTTGCTTGTTTTTCAAAAGCGTCATACAAAATAAGGAAATTTTTGCAATATTTTTCTACTTTTCAAGCATTTTTAGCTTTGGATTATTAACTTAGAAGCAGTACAAATTGAATATTTCCAATTTGCGAAAAATACCTGTGAATGTATTTTTCGGTATTAGCCGGAAATTGAATCCCTATCCTTGGCTAACAGATACAATGCTCTACCGTTTAAGTTACCTTGGATGAGAATCAGCGAACATATTTTGTTCAGTATAAACCTTGTTAGAAACAATATTTAGTCATTCATGTATAAGCATAAACCTTAGGTAAAGGAACTCCTTATATGTATATAAAATACTTACATGGAATTTTTTTTCCTGGTGGTTATTCTGATGAACTACCTGTGACGGATGAGATGTTATTACCAAAAGGTTATCTGAACAAAATATGTTAAGCGGTTGTCATCTCAGATATCTGAACGTTACAACAATGACCCTGTAAGCGAGGTATCTGGTTTCTATTCCCAGCTTGAATATTTTTTCGCTCAGTTTATTTTGTATGATTTTAGCAATATGTTTCATTGTGTTGCAATAGTTTGGATGTAATAATCTGTACAAAAAGTTTTCCTTCCTAAATTATATCCAAAAGAAATTGTGAAAATTTAATCGTACTTTTTTCATAATAAAAATGTAAAAACCTTCCACATAGAACACAGCATCTAATATTGCGATTTTTTTCTTTCAAAAACATATATTTTTTAAAATCAAAGTTAGAAAGAATTTATAATAATTATATTCCTCTTCAATAAAGCATGCTTGTTTTGTGTTTTTTTTAACTTGTGTTTTACATTTCAGAAACTTATTTTTTTAAATTTTTGTTGATGATATTAAAGTGTTCCGCGTTGAACGCATTTATAATTTTAATATTTCCTTTAAAGCATGTATGTTCCGAAAACTTTTGCTAAGTCTTAAAAAATCTAATATAGTCTTCCAAAGTATTAATTTTAATAAAAAATATTTTTATATAGTCAAGTTATAAAAATCTTCCACATAGAAAACATTTATTTATTTATTTATTTATTTATTTATTTATTTTTTGTCAGAAATACAAAATCTTTGTTAACCAATTAACTGATCAATATTTTTGAAAAATTACAATTTTTTGCGTGTTTTACAGAATTTTTAACCTTTTATCACCTGTGATTAGCAAAAACACGTTGTCCGTATAGACAAGGAGGCGAACGCACACATAATCACCCCATCTAGTTCGTGGATCAAAATCAAAAATTAGTTAGAATTTGCTTCGTATATTAAAACGCAATTGGCCTGCCAAATCATATGTGGATGGAAATCACTTAAAAATCTGATTTTAGCTGTTAACTCGTAGGTTTACCATTGTGCTTTCCTGCACCGAAATGTATGAAAACATGGTGCATTAGAAAAGAAAAACATAACGTAAATCTATGAGTGAACCACACAAATCGGGTTTTTTGATGTTTTCCACCAAGTTATGACTTGGCAGACCGATCGCGTTTTACATTGCGAATCTAGATTTAACTTATCCTAGATTTTCTTCCGTGAACTCCATGGGGTGATTGTCTGTGTAGACGCTTCCTGTTCTACAGCCTTCTGTTCTTATCTGTCCTACAGGCAGACAAGGGAAACTGATAAATATCTAAAACTTAAACATACAGAAGAAAGCATTTATAATTGTCATTTTTTTCTTTAAAAAGTGCATATTTTACAACTTTTTTATCAATGAAATTTTTCTATATACATTAACAAGACAACATCTGTAATTGTTATTGTTGAATGTACAGTTTTTCGATTTATTCATCAATTTTCATATCCTGTATACAAACGAGAAGTAATATAAATTTAATTAAAACTATATTTAATTCAATATCTATATAATTTTCATTCATTTTCTACTTTAAATTAGTTTGCCTTTGAAATATATAAACACAAATTAATTTTTGTAAAGTTAAATTGGAAGTTTTAATATTAAACTATTAAATATTGTAGATCAATTAACCTTCTGTGAATTTAAATTTCTTGTTATAATACTAAACTTTTGAATAAATTAAGTAAAACAAAAACAAAATGCTATCACAATTTAACATTTGTATCATCAAAATACGAAAAACAGCATTTTGTTTTTTAAATATCTTCCGATAACACACTCACTTCTAGTTTCTTTAATTAAAGAATAGTAGAGAATGAAATTGCACACAAAGGATTTATATTTGTTTTCTAATTTGAGCATTCTAATTTATCATGTATGTTTTTGCATATTAACTAACAATTACATTTCACTTAATATTGAACTGGTGTATCTTGTTTAGACAATCGTAATAAACATTCGGAAATATTAAAGGAGAGATTGAAACAGCAATTTTGAAATGAAACAAGACTAAAGTACATAGAAATATTTGCAATAATAATAATAATAATAATAATAATAATAATAATAATAATAATAATAATAATAAT
This sequence comes from Maratus speculifer, assembly GCA_964019185.1. Lineage (NCBI taxonomy): Eukaryota > Metazoa > Arthropoda > Arachnida > Araneae > Salticidae > Maratus > Maratus speculifer. The sequence continues at coordinate 368,598,869 of OZ025291.1, forward strand.
AATAATAATAATAATAATAATAATAATAATAATAATAATAATAATAACATATCATTAAAAATATTATACAAAAATAGAATTTCTAAAAAGGTAACTTTTAATTAAAAAAACTTTATCTATATTTTTTTATTGTTAATTCAAATGAAATAATTTTTTTCATACGATGAACACATTAAGATAGATTAGCTTTCAGATAATATTTATGTGATAATCACCAATACGGAAAACGAACATCATTTTTAGGTACATTCGTAATTATGCATTTGGCATAATCAGGAATCATACTGTATATAGATGGAGAAATATTAAATAACAGTTAAAAAACTTAATGGGATTGTAATAGGTTGTTGCCTGGTGTAATATGGTAAAGTTAAAATTATTTACAACGTTAGAACACCAGAATTCGAATATTCTGGTGTTCTAACGTTGTAAATAATTTTAACTTAATGGGATTGGTTTACAAATTTTCTGTACCACTGCTTGAATTTTAGAGATTCTGTATAATATACACAGAAATTAGTAAATATAAATGTACATAATAATATAGTAAACGTAAATACTTTTTAATATCTTGTTCTCAGTTGATATAAAAAGAAAAAAAAATACTATAAAGAATAATAATATTTTTATTTCTTTTAATCAAAACAGCCCTTACTATAACTGATTAGTAATTACTATTACTAATAACTGATTTCATGTATTTAAAATGTATTTAATATATTTAAAATATTTTATAATATAAATTATGCACCATTGGGCATAAAAAGGGCAAGTTTGCCCCCAGGTATTCAGTAGAAATACCTGTCAAGCTTTTCGTATTACTTTTAAAGCAAATTTGTTTATTTTTTAAAGTACAATTAAAATCGTCAACTTATTGTAATTGAATTTTTTTTTAAACAGTGAATTAAAAACTGTATATTTAATTAAAATTTTCAAAAATGTTTAGAAAAAAAAATTGCTTTAAAATTTTTATTTATTTTTTAATTACCGATATTTTTTCCCGATGTACAATTTTCTAATGTATATTACATAACACTGCTTACGATGTTTTAGATTAATGTGATATTGCATTAAATACAATTATCTTGTTACATATAGTAAAAAACAATAAAGTTTAATGAATCTTCATGTACTATTGGTTTGAAAAAGAATGAATAGACTTAATAGAATTTATGAATAAACTCCATACTTAAGTATTTCTTTTTCCTTTATTGTTTATTTTTTCCAAATTCTAATATGATTCCAGTTATTGCAGTTTCGCTAGATATTTTTGATGTAAATGAAATTATATGGATTTGCCCTTGTTATTACTTAAATCCAACAATCAGTAAAATTTTTGTCATGAGTAATATTGTGGATAAAACATTGTAATTGTGACAAATAATTTAAAATTTTTAATTTGTTCTTTTTTTAGGAGAAAATCTTATTTTTTAATCACTTAAAAAAAAAAAACCTATGTTTTTTTTTTTTTTAAATAAGAACTAATAAGTTAAACTGGAGGCTCTTTGAATAATACATAATACGTATTAAAATAAAAATCACTTATCAATTGCCAAAATAGAATTTAAACGAGAACAGTAATGTTTTGGTAAATATCATCTGCATTCATTTATGTGGAAAAAAGCTCCAGTAAGAAATTGTATTATTCATTACCATGGTAATTTATTCTTCTTATTTTATGTTTTTGGCAGCATTCTCTGTTTTTGTTTTTAAGTTTGTGTTTTTGTTCGAATCTAAAAGTATGATAGAAGGATGTAAGCCGTCTGTGGCTCGCTGTATCATGTGAAATAAACCGCAAGATTACAGTCAACTTCGTTGTGTCTAATTGAAAGAAGTATCGTGTGTTATAGTTTGTATTAGTTTAAAACCGCTGCGAACACAGTAAACATAAAGGCTTAAAAATTTCTTAATAAAATAAACTGGCTAGTTTATTAAATACAACATAAAGGTGACATTCGCAAAGTCTGTAATGTTAACGTATTCATAAAGTCAAAGTCTGTAACCATTTGTATATTGCTAAAATATAACATAAACGATTACATCAAACATAAAGGCTTAACTTTTTTTAAATTAAATAAACTGGGTAGTTTTATAAACACAACATAATGGTGACATTCGTAAAGTCTGTAATATTCACAAAGTCTGTAACTATTTATAAATTGTTAAAAAAAATTATAAACTAATGCATCAAATATAAAGACTTATTTTTAAAAAGAAAATAAACTGGCTTGTTTTTAACTACAAAATAATGATGACATTCTTAAAGTCTGTAGTGATAAATGAACTATTTTTGCATAGAATTTGAAATAAATACTCGATAAACAAATATCGCGAGATACCTGGTATTACAGTTTTGATAATGTAACTGAATGATTTTAAAAATCGACCTAATACACCAAAGGTTACACTTTCGTTTTAACGGCTCTACAGTTAAGTGAGCCAATCAATCAACTGTCGAATTTTCCTCGGTGATTTTAAGTCTATTTGCGTTTTATGCATTTTTCTAATCAAAATATCTCCTCGGGAAATACATATTTTTAATTTATTTTTTTAGCTTTATCTTTTTAAAGGATATTTCTTTTATTTCTTACTTTTTAAAATATCTCTAAAATCTATGCATAATTTATATATGAAGTTTTAAAGTTTTAATTGCAGTTCGTCAGTTTTTTAAATATAAAATATTAAATTGAGCATAAATTTTAAAAACATTTTGACAGTTAAGGAAAAAAAGCGTCATCCTTTGAGAAAAGAACACTGAAAAGAGAAATTAAATACAAGAATTTCCTTAGGAGATAATTTGACTATAAGAATGCATCAAACGCCCATAGACATAACATTGCAGTGGAGAATTCGGACGGCGAATGACAAGCACTCTAATAATTGAAGATACGATTGGCAAGGTTGCAGATACGATTATGCTAAAGTTCATCGTCAAGCATGGCGCCTGGTGCATGTAAAATCCGTCGTGGGTCCTCCAAGTTACCTGTGAATTATACCTCTGGAGGTGCCTTGCCATTTGAAGGTCTCGTCATCTGATCAAGGTTCTAAATAACGAGACCAAATTGAGTAGCTATTTGCAATACAAACAACAGGATATAACGTTAAGCAACCGACAAAACAAAGTATGCTAGAATGAGAAGAAAGTACTGCAGATGTAATGACGCACGAAGGAAAGGAATCAAGATTTTTTGCCGCTACGCGGCATTTAGGCGGTCTCCCGCTCCGATACCAGGCATCTAACCCGGTAACCAGAGGTAACTCGGCAGCAGGTAGGGGCCCGGTCATCTGTTAGAAAGAAAGAAGTTCCGAATTATGCTTTCATGGACATTTTGTATAATTAGCCTCTTTGAAAAAAGGCTCTTCAGAAAATCGCAAAAATTATTCATAGAATATGGAAATTATTTTGTAGTAACTAGTTAGAAATATTTCATTTAATACGGAAAAAACATTATTGATATGAAAAAATGCGGCACAGGAAGATAATCAGGAATGAAATCAATAGATAGAATATTTTTTTGCAAGACTTCAGATATGTTTCAATAAAATCATTAAAAAAAAAGTGTCCTAACATATTTTGTATAACAACATATATTCTATTAGACTTCCATTAAATCCATTCCTTTAAATTGCTGATAATTTAAAAATTGCTTTTCATAGCAGAATTAAAAGCTGATAAAAAATTCGAAAAAAAATGTTAGAAATTTCGAAAACATAAGCCATTATAAAAAAGGATGCTAAACTTTATTATTAAATCTGAAATTCATTGACATTTCCTAAATAAACCTTCTTTGCATTTTCAAGTAAAAAACATTTAAAAAAATTATTACATTTGCGAACTTACCTTTTTGTATTTTTAGTAAAGGATTTTTTTTTTTAATTGAATAGACCGAATATTACATTCCGAGAAAAAAAATATAACCTTTTGTACTTAATTATTGAATTGAGTTAAACTAATGTTACATTATTGCAGAATTTTCATTATTTCTCCTTACCTTTTGTACAAAAAGAGAATCATTCACATAAATAGCGCATATTAACATTTACAGTACTAAAATAATAATAAAAGGATATGCATTCTAATACGTATCTAAAACATACTAATGTTTCAATCCTTTAATTAAAGAATATTGCAATGAGGAATTCTTTCCGGCGAATTCATTTTAATTTTTCTAATTTAGCAACAAAGATATTGTATTATATCATGTATGATTATATATAGTAACTATCAGATAATTCTTTATGTTTAATATTTTAAGACAGTTTATGCAGTTAAATATCTGAGAAGCGACATTTAACAACGTTTTGAAGTAACACATTAAATATTTTAAAAAGTTTATAAAAATGAACAAAAAATTCTTCCATCAAGCATAAATTATGAAACACTTTCAAGATATTTGGTATACTGTTTTACAACCTTTACTTAAGTAAAAGTTAATACTTAAGAAAAAAATTTGAAAAATGTATAAAAGATTGAAAAACCAAAATTCAACTATTGGTATCCAGAATCGGAATCATGTTCGAACTTTTTTATTTAATCTTATGTAAGATTTACAAATATTATCGTGTAATACGGCTAAAGATTTTATGAGTATTTTTAGAGTGTCTCTGTGTTTGTAAATTTGTATCTTAAAAATATCTTAAAAACAAATTTAAACATTTTGACAAAATTTTATGTTTTTCAATTTTCTGCGATAAAATAGCCATTGGACTGTATCACATGTTCGAGAAAATTAGATTAGTGGATAATTTAGAGTTATTTTACAGCCAGAATGAAACTGATTATTTATATGTAAAAAAGGCTATATTAATTGTAATTCAATTTTACATCCATCCAGCATAGATTATGAAGCACTTTTCAAGAAATTCGTTACATTGTAATCAAACCTTTCAGTAAAGTGAAGGTTATTACTTAAGAAACTTATAATACATTTAAAAACATGGTTTCAGAAATTAAAAGTTAAGAATCTGAAAATTATGCAAATTTGTTTGATCAACCCTATATGTGGTTTACAGATACACTATATGGCAAAAAAGTGACCGGCCATTCGCGATTTTACACATATTGTTATATATCCAGAAAAATACACGAGGAACTATGCTGAAACGCTAAGTCTCTAAACATAATACGCTCTTAAAACCGCAGCCACAAAATAACTCAAGATGAGATCTCGTGTTTTGAAAGACAGCTTCTCAAAAAGAGTTGAACCAATTCGAGTAGCGAGTTGTTTGTAAGCAATTTAAATCAAGATGAGTAGTTAAAAAAAAGCAATTTAAATCAAGAAGAGTAAAACGTTTTGAAAACAACCATTCAAAATCCATTAAATTACAGCTCTTTCAAAAGAAGCCAAATCATGATCATTTGAATCAAATTATGATCATTTGTGTGCGGATAGCTTGCATACTTGTAGAAAAATTAAGGTTTTTATAAAAACAGTCTCAATTTTTTCCAAGTTGTTTGCTTATAATTAGCAGAGTTATCTAAATAAAATAATGTTCTTTATCGAAAACATGACAAACAACATTGTACATAATACCCTTTAATCAGAATTAAAAAATAATAAAAATTATATGAAAAATGAACCGGCTAATAAATAATTTTTTCTTGCTTATGCGTGGATGTTATTCAAATGCATATTATGCTAGCTTTATGTATAGAGCAACTTTTGTGAAAGTCTCACAAACATAATTTTGAAAGTGATCGTTGATAGAATAAAATCAAATTCCGTTATTACCAAAATGAAGAAAAAAGATAGGAATTGTGTGTCAATATAGAATACACAATATGGTACAGACTACTATATTTGAATACAACCTCTCATTTTTTTGCTTCATTTTGGGAACAACGAATTTTAACCTTATTCTATGGACGAACACTTCTTACGTAAATCGTAAAAAAAATGCAGATCAGCAGCACCACATGCGAAGAGAATTACACCAAAACCTAATCAGCATTAACTTATTTTAGAATCTACATGAATATACATTTTTATTAAATTCCATATATTAATTTTTGTAATAGGGCTGTCAAAAAATTTATGTAACTTACAAACAGATAGAGATCCATAGGAATATATTTTCTAAAAATATGCTTTTTGAAATCTCTCACTCCTAAAATGTCAAAATCCGCCGAGAACTGATATTCGAAAATTTTCATTAATCCTACATTTTGTTCTTGTAAATTTAGAAAAAAACTAAAAATAATTATTAATGGTACATAATTTGTTCATATATTGTTGTCATTTAAACATTTTACAGTATGAAATTGACACTTTTTCCCAGAAATTCATATGTGATATCTAAAAATATATTTCAAATATAAATACGAAATATTTTCACGGAAATTAAAGAAACCGCACAGAGAATGAGAAAATCTAAGCATCAGGGAGATATAAATAGATCTAATTTTCCACATTTAACTTGAGTGACAGGTTCACTTAAACTTCCTAAAATATTGGCAGCATTTTCCCAGATTAATCTGACGTTAAACAAATAGAGTGTATGAGATAACAAATGACCACGGCATTAACAGATTACTGTCATAAAAGCACTGCTTATATATGTCACAGTATCTCGTATTAAATTATTCTTGACAAGAGATATATGTTGATAATATTACAGTGCTGTATATATATATATATATATATATATAAACAAAATGTTATTCTTTCTTTCTTTTCTCCATGTAAAAAAAAAGAGTTAAGATTGGTGTTATTTCTCTATTTTTTATTTGAAAAAAGCAAATCTTACTTAAAGAAAGGGCACGAATAAGAGGGAAAATCATGTTTATTATCCGTAGTATAGCAAAAAACTAAAAATAAATATGAAAAAGATTAAACATTGAAGAAGAACAATAAAGATCCTCCTTATAATAGGTGATCAAACTTAAGACCCTGGGTCGTGATGCATGGAAAAGCATTTCCGCACATAGAAGATCTAATGTTTTAGAAAATACCGAGAATGTGTCGGACTTTTCGAGCAGCTGCCATGATGCGTGCAGCAAGTTCATCAGTTTCTTTTCGCGTACATTCTCTAACTGTAAGAATAATAAACATATTCTTTCTTCCTCCTCGTATACTTTCTTGTGTTTTGCGTCCTCACTACCGCGCCAGGGAAGTATTTCCGACCAAGTGTTTTTATCCAAATCTTAATATTTGTGATGTCCCCTACCTATCCTTAAATTTTGTCCATAATTTTAGACTCACCTTATATAGTAGATATTCTCATAGCCCAGTGAGTTAAAATTTAACCCCGAGCAATTCTAGGGCTTAGCTCACTTCGAAGGAAAAGCACATTAGTGATACACGGGTTTATATCTTAATGCAAAACTATTTTGTGGAATTAGCTGCAATTTTGAATTCGAATTTTTTAAGCTTGTAGAAATCAAACACCATTAAGAAATTTATTAATTTTTTGTTTCGAAAATTAATTTTATACGCATTTTTCGAAATTTTATGTTTTTTAGGTAATTAGTGACACAGTTATTAAAAATATATCTTTTTTTCCAGTGCACTGTGTATTGTTGTTTGATAACTAAAACCAAGATCATTGAAAAATACATAACAAAATTCATGAATTTTATCTTACTAATGTTTCGATATGAATAGGTTTCCATTGTCATTTCCAAAAATTCTCGTGACGTTATAATTTTTTGTAAAGATTAGCATTCTAATTGGATCAGCAAAACCATGTGTTTTATGATCAACATGGTGAGTTTTAAAAATGATTTTAGTAATGTTTGGATACGATTTATGGCCATTTCTAGCTTTTATCGTGATTCCATACCATTTCGTGGAGAGTGCATTTCAATTTGCTTACCGATAACCTTTGTATTGCGATCTACATGACGAGTTTGGTTAAAATCTATTTTAATAGTGCTTGGGTTGCAACTGATGGCATTTTGCCAGCACTTTCTCGTAATGTTATCATATTCAGTATCTTTTTAGGTGCGTTCGTAATTATGTAAATACGTAGCATCTATTGTTGTCGCTCAGTCCGTCTGTCTGTCCGTCTGTCTGTCTGTCTGTCCGTCCGCATATAACAACGCAAAAACTACCCAACCGAATCGTTTGAAATTTAAAATACATAATTATTACATAATTTTGTTGAGTCATTTCAAATTTTATGAAAATTGGATGGATAGATCAATTACAGGGACAATCAAAAAGATTCCGTTACATTACGGTCAATGAGGAAAAAAGTTTCCAATGTATTTTAATCGTTTGAAATTTCAATCGTATATTTATTACATAATTTTGTCGAGTTATTTCAAATTTTATGAAAATCGTATGGATAGATCAGTTACAGAGACAATCAAAAGTATTCCGTTACATCATGGTCAATGGGGAAAAAAGTTTCAAATGCATTTTAATGGTGTTACACTCATTTGAATATAACAGAATTGACATGAAACTAAGAAATATGTACTAAAAAATACATTTTGTACAATCTGTGATGCAAAGAATATTTCTTATTAAATTACAGGGCCACACAAATGTATTCCCTAAACAATGTTATACAAGGAAACATTGTTTGGGGGGTGTTTTAATTATATTAAACTACTTCACAATTTTTGAATAATATATACGTTAATAAAGTATAATAAAAATTACTCCCTGCATATTTACAGGAACACAAAGATTTCGACCACTATACTGTATCCAAAGTACGCTCTACATTATCAGCAAGACCTGAATATTTTAAAACTTCGTTATCAACGAACGCACCTCATTTGCTACGCTTTACGTGCAATTTCCAACTTGTTATATTCTCTAATGGACTTATAACTTGGTCAGAGGCACCATAACATTGTATCATAATACATGAGGCATGTAATGTATTATAAACTATATGATGAATTTGATAAAATTAATTTTAGAAATATTTGAATACGATCGATAGCCATTTCCAGGACTTATGATGTCATCTCTTTTCGCCAGAGAGTTCATTGTAGTTTGGACAGTGACAGCATATGAACAGTGGGCTATATACTGAGTTTCCTAAAGTGTATTGATGTAATGCGTCGATACGATTGATGACCATTTCAAGCATTTCTCTACTGTCGTTACATTTCGTACAGAGACTACATAGTAATTTTGTCAGTGTCACATATGTGTTTTGAGCTATACAATGAGTTTTGGAAAATTTACCTTAATAATGTTTTTACATAACCGATGGCCATTTATAGCACTTCTCATGATGTAATAGATCATAGGGAATAAAGTAAGTCTGTTGGAAGATAATGCAATATCTAAATCTATATATATGAAATACGCAAAACTAATTCAAACATCAGCCCACCAGAGAAATGTTTTGGAATAATTGAATTTATTTTCGTTAAATGAAACACTTCTATATTCTAAAGACATGCAAAATTTCTTTTTTGTGGAATAAATTTGTATTAATTAGTGATAATTTAAAATTATAATTTGCTTTTCCTGCATGTGTAGTAATATGTTCAAAACTACATAAAATAGGTGCTCACAGCACATTTATTATTCACCGGATTCGTTTTTATTGTGAGATAAAGAAAGAAGTAATTTTAATTAGGTTTATAGTTACACTGTAAAAAATGTCAGATGTTTCTGAATATATAAAAATGTACTGTAATCAAAACCGAAAATACACAATAACATCTTCTAACTTATCTATAAGGTTTCGAAAACCGTTCCTTTACCTTTAAAAATCCCAGAAAACTATTTGTTTTCGAAATTTAAAGAAAAATTCATAAAAATTAATTTTTATTAGCTGCCCGTCCTTTTCGGAAACGTTTCTAAGTAGTTTTTACAGTACAACAATCACTTTTCTCAAATCAAAATATCACTTTTTTGGATTCTATCAATTCTCAAGTAAACATTTTCAGCTGCATAACTGATTTTGTGCATGCAATTGTAGCAAAATAATGTTAATTTTCATATTACTGTTAATACTGCTAATATTATGTGTTTGTCTATTAAACATATTTTCTGAATATCAAAATATTTTCGTATGAATTTGTAGTATCCGAAAAAGTGATATTTTGATTTGAGAAAAGTGATTATTGTACTGTAAAAGCTACTTAGAAACGTTTCCGAAAAAGACGGGCAGCTCATAAAAATTAATTTTTTTAAATTCTTCTTTAAATTTCGAAAACAAATAGTTTTCTGGGATTTTTAAAGGTCAAGGAACGGTTTTTGAAACCTTAGGTGAGTTAGAAGAGGTTACTGTATGTTTTCGTTTTTGATTACAGTACACTTTTATATATTCAGAAACAGCTGACATTTTTTACAGTGTAGACATCTTCTGAGAAATATGGCGTGGATTAGTAATTTTAATTTATATTATTTTTATGATATATAGCGTAGTATTATGTTTTCTGATTTGTCATTTTATATCCTTTTATCCACAGAAACCGAACTGACTATTTCTTGTTTTTTATATTGTATTTAACACACCAATGACTAATACCATACAATACATTTAAACACTATTATCGGATACGCATATTTACCTTGCAGGACGACATGTGTCAACAGGTAGCAATGAGTTACTGTTAAAATTTTGGACTGAAGCCCTTTGCATATTTCAGGGAATGGGTGCCTGATTTACAAACCTTGAATTGAATGAAAACCTTGAGGGAATGAGTGCCTTGATTTACGCTGTTCCATTAGCAGTAAAACATGATGAACTTTGAAAGTTTCGAACGCACAAATAAACAATGAAAAATAAAAGCAATAAAGTGCTTACAATAAAGATTATATAAGGTTTCAAAATTACTTTCAAAGTCGTCCAATATCATGTAACTTTAAAACACTGTTTTCAACATCCGTAATGTTTATGCAATGTTGTAATTAAAATTATATCGCTAATGAATTCGCCTAATACAAAAAATGAAGTTTCTGCTTTAACAGCCAGTTTCCGCCATTGAAATAACAGTATCATTCTGTTTCAAAATATTTTCTTACAATAATAAGCAATTTTATTAACTACGTATTTTGCTGATAGGGCAAATCTGAAAAGAACAAAGTGTGATTTATTGGAAGACGTTTTTAAGGTATTAGCTGCATTCCATAGAAAGCGGCGAATGACATATAATGAGTAAATGGCATCATTTATTATTAAGATCGATTAAATATCTTACTGAACTCGCTACGCATTAAATAGAAACTACTTCAGAGAAATTCGAAGACGTTTCCGGTATTCAAGAACTGTTAACGATTAAGTAATAATGGTGAGATGGAGATAAAACAGATAATTTCGCTCTCTAAAAAAGACTTTTACATGGGAAATGAGTTCAGAAAATGTTAGATTGATAAAAGAAATTGTAACCCATTATTTGTCGATCATTTAAGGTTTTATGTTTTCAATGAGGTTCCCGTTTGAGGTTTTATATGTTTTTCAGGTTCCCGTTTCAGGTTTTATATGTTCAATGAGGTTTTATATGTTCATTATTTAAGTTATTAAATATAAACGTATTTTTCTTAATTCTGTAAATTTTGATAAATACGTAACGATATTCAACTTTGAGTGACGTAACAACGATCTAAATACTTTGCAATACTGAAATATTATATGAAAAGTTAAAAAAAATTCTTAAATATAGCCTGCTTAGTATACAAAAATAAACTTATCTAATGAGTGTAGATTACATAGATTTCTCAATCTAAAGCGTAAATTTCGTTAAGTCCATCTTCAATTAATAATGTTTATACTGGTTGAGGGCTTTAAATTACATTTTAGAAGTCTTTATATATATGTAAGTACGGATATATTTATTAATGAAATAAAAAAAAACATAGATAAAAATCGAAAAGTGGTCGTTAATATGATATGTTTACTAATATAAATAACAAAAATAATTACTTTACATAAATCCAAAATTATAGCGTGCTATTAGGTGTGCCCCAAAGGAATAACCAATGTAACGATCTTATTCCTTTTTACACCATGAAAATCAGACGAGAGCTTGTGTTATTTTGAAAGTTACCCATTTAAAAGTTATTCATTTTTTTTATTTCATTTTAACCTTCAAACCTAGTAAAATAAAATATAAATTTTATTATAAATCAGGTAACAAGTTATCGAAAATGCTTACTACAAAAATTTTAAAATTCTTCAAACTTTCTGATTTAAAATCTTTGTATGTAGCTTTTTCATTATTCCTATTTATTCATTCACAATGTTTTGGCAGAGATGTAGCTGAAGGTATACATTGCATACTTTCTGGATTTTTTAAGATGCTCCGTATGTCAACTGTTTTTTTAAATATAGCTACAGCTTATACACTATGCATGACGATCATGACTTTGTTATACATCACCTCCCTATAGCGAATGCTCTCTTGTTTTTACAACTGCGACAGTTTTAATGAAATAGATCTGATAATATAAATTCTGATATTTGCTATCTCCAAAACGACGACAGTGTAAGGGGAGATTTTTATTTTTATTTATTAAAATTAGCTGCTGTTGTTTTAATTGCATTCGTTCCTTTTTTAATCAAGCCTGTGATTAAATTTAAAAAATACTGCTTTTTAAAAATAATGGTAGATATCTTGAACAGATTAATTCTAAAATTGACCAGCATAGTAGCTATTAGTGCTATGTATAGTGCTATTGTGTTCGTGCAAAGCGCATTTTTTGTATTAAACCTGAACTGATTCAAACATAGGAAAAATGAGAAACGGGTTACGCGTTTAACGTGCCGTATGTAACTCAATATTGAATTGTTTGATTTCCATAAATTTAAAGATGCTTTGTTTAAGTTCCTTTATAATAATAGTGTTTATATCTCAATGTGTACTTTTTACTAGACGAATACTCAATAAGTAATTAAAATACTAAGTACATAAAATCTTTAAAATCATAAAATATACCAACTCTACATTTTTTAAAACTTTTTTCTACTATATATTAGAAAGTTTCTAAAATCATTGAAGAAATGAAAAAATTCCTGAACCAAAAATTGTAATTCTGGAACGCACAAAAATGATATATTCTATAAAGCTATTTTTCATTGCCAGTATATTTATGCAACCCTTAAAATGCAGATATCTTTTACATGCCACAGAGGTGTTAAATAAATGAAAGTTTATTGCGATACCATTATTCTGTTTCTTAAAAAATCAATTAATAAAATGACGTTGCTCTCTTAACTTCTTCTTTAGAGTAATTGTTACTCAGCCATAAGGTTGCGATAATATATAAAGATTAAGCTTTCTTTCGCTATTGAAATCTGCAATCCTTTGTAACTGATTGAGTTAAAAAAAAGGGGACAAAATCTTAGAATGTATTTCAGTTTCACAAAAGTTTGTTTTGTTGTGAAGAAAAATGCATTGCTTAAAAGATTAAAATTAAATTCTATCATTATAAATTAGCACATAAAATTTAGCATAGCCTTGTTAAGGGGAAATGTTAACCCTTTACTTGTTCAAAGACGTCCATGGCATATTTTGACTATGTTTCGTCAATATCTGATAATTAAATATTTATAAAAGATTTTTTTGTTTAAATGATTCATAGTTGCTAACTGTACATTCATTCGTATTGATTTCTTTTTTTTTTTACTGTATCACTCTGATAAAAATTCGAAAACTTCACAATGTATTTTCTTCAATTATTTTTGTTTTAAATGAATGATCCATGTGATATACTTAATAAAAATGGGAAAAAATATAAAAAATTAAATAAAAATTTATTTTTAGTAAACTTTTATGTATGTATTGTCATGACATTTTTTGTTTATTTTTTGTTATGCCTCTAATACCTATTGTCACCTTTAAGTAATACATATTTAGAATGACTTTAGGCTTTGATTTTATGGGAATATACCGACTGTCCTAATATGGATTGTCTGTTTTTAAATTTCAGTAAATTGCAAAGTGTAACATCTGTTAGACAAGCTGTTGAATTGTTTAAGATGCGAGGAAATTTTAACTGCCATTCCCTCTTCCAATTCCAATTAGCAGAATATGGATATTACCGCAATGAATGGATGTTAAATAGAGAATCAGAATCGAAATTATCAGCGTTAATACGAATGGGGAGGTTACACATATTGAGTGGGACGCACCATGACAAACTTCAGAATACAATATAATTGATTGAAGAATAAGCCCCACTTTAAATGTCTAGTCATCTTCTTTTACATCACTGTTGGTTGATTTCGGGATTTTGCCCTCTTTAGAGCGCCTATTCTTTAGAGCGCCCTCCATTGCTGATATTTGGAACTAAAACTGTGAATCAGAATAAAAAATTTTAAACATGTTATATAACCAACCTGCAAGAATCTTTTTAACAGTTGTCACCATTTGCAATTTACTAAATTGAAAAGGCAGTCAGTTCATTTTAGGACATCAAGTAGTTTAACTAATCATAGAAAACAATCCCCATATTTCTTAATATGATATTATAACCTCCCATTTTTTTATTCTTCCTCCAAATATGCAAAGACATGAGTTAGTCTTAATGTTTTTGTTAAAAATCTGAAAAACGCTCGAAGTTTAATATTTGTTTTTTGACTAAGTATTAAAATTAACTGAACATTTAGATAATATCGGCAGTATAAGAAAATGGAAGAAATCAAATTTGCTTTTTTTGTTGTTGTTATGATGCGATGTTTAAAATTTTATGTCTCCCATACTTGACATGCACTTTTTGTCATATATTTTTAAATTTTTTTTTTTGTGAAAACAATACAACCTAGTATGAACCGGAAGAATTCCTTACATGCACGGTGATTTGAAACTACTGTTAAAAGCTTTAAGGGATAATACAAAGCATACAAACACCCTGCAATACACAGTCATAATTCAAGAAGGGAAGAGGCACATAAATGCTTCCCATTTTCAGAGTTAACAGCGTTTTCTGCACAATATCTAAGAAATTATTGCTTATTTTAATTATGTCGGCTTGCGTTGCTGACTAATAAAACAACTAAATACTACTAATGACTAATAATACTGAATAACAATAATATATGACAATAATAAGAATGAAAATTAGAAGAAGAAATAAAAAAAATCCAAAATAAGTAGCTATATAATGCATGATCGTATGGAAAGTGAAGAATCGCAAGATTGCGCTGTCATTATGTACACAAAGTATTGTTTTTTTACGTCGTCACATCTACCGTGGGTTACAAAACGGATGACGGATTTTACTAATCAGGTGAAAGTGAACGTGCAATAATTGCATTGTGATGTGTTTCTCAAGTCCTTTAACTGTATAGTAAATGAACTCTATCTATAACCAGATCGATTTGTAATGCTTTACTGCTTCAACTACGGCCGTACATTGTACTATGTTTTGATATTATCTAAGCAAGTTTCATCAGCCTTAAAGTTTTGCCAAGAAGTTGCGAATCACCATTATTATTTAGGAATGTTACCTTTTTGGAAATCTTATGATTACAATTATAGATGTGAAATGTATGAAAATTATGATAAAAATTGTTTAAAAAGTTCAAATTCCTCTGAAAAATTGTTTTAAAATGTACTTTAATTTTTATTAAAGTTTACCCTAAGAATTATTATTATTATTATTATTTGGACCGAGTCATTTTCCTTTATAAATTTTTTTAATAATACATGAAAAAACTATTTGGAAATATTAAATGGATTAAGTTTTAAAAATGCATTATTTATAATTTTTTGCTTTGTACCCGACATATTATTAAACATTTCTTAACAGTACACTTAAAGATCTTTAGTAATAAAAATGCAATTTTCCTCATGGGCGCTATTTCATATTACCTTTAACTTGCTTTCCAATATCTGTAATTACTATAACCTTTATCCAATGATATTAATTTTGCTTTTACTTTAATAATTAAAAGTATATTTCCTAAATTTCCATATTAAAATCAAGTTTAATAATAATGTTAATAAAGAAAATAATCTAATAATTTATCTAAATGATCAATAATAGATTCCATTAAATTATCTATCGGATTATAGGAATTTAATAGCATATAAAAAATGTCAATGTTTAAATAATAAAGTTAAATTTACTCTAATATAACAAAGCGAGAACTCTTAAATGGTCGACTAAACAACGAAAAGTTGAAAAAATAACCTTTAACTGATGTTATTGTTGTCACCGACAGTTACGTTTTATATTTGCACAAAATATTGCTGTTATGACCTAGACAACCAATTTGAAATGATGGTTTTTTTAGATTACTACTCCTAAGAATATTAAATAGAGGTGTACAAAGTTTTAGGAAATTTCCACATATCTCAATTAAACTTATAGGAAGGAGAGAAAATTCTGGGTTGCAGATCCACTGAAGAATATTTAAACATGGATTTTAACCGTTTTAGAAATTCAACTACTAACGGTATTAAATAGATGTTCGATAGTTTTTGAGGCATTTCTTTATTATTCAGTAGCAGTTTTTGGTAGGAGTGTGCAATTTAGCATTGCAAGCCTATTAAAAATAGTTGAAATCAGAGATTCAATTGCCAACAGGATTAAATGGGAGTCAAATGTTTTAAGACATTTTGCCATTTCTGAGCAGAACTTTTGGGAAGTAACATAAAGTAAAACTAAACCAAACTAATAAAAACTATTTAAACATTCATTTTAGCGATTTTATCTTTTGGAGATGGCTGATTTGGTAACTGGACGTCACATATCATAGAAGATGCACATTCTAATTCATAAAACCAAAGTTTTATCTATGATTGTGTCAAAGTATTCCACGGTAACTTACTTTACATTTAGAACTATTTTCAATAATTTTAGTAATATAAGCACACACAAGTATAAATTTGACTTGGTTTGCTAATTAAACATATACAAAGCCCAATTTTAATGAAAATTACCTAAATTTAGTGTTATATCTTAAAATTTGGCAGTTATATTCATTATGGTAATTGGCGTTACAAAAAAAAGGATTGTAAGTTATCATATAAAGTGTAATTTTTTAGAGAATTTTCATCCAAATTTACCCTTAGATTGGTTTAATGTTTCATTGACAAATCATGTTAATTTTACATTTGAATATTTTTTAGGTACTAAAAGTACTGCAGTAAATTGTTCTAAATGTTACGTAAATTACCATGGGATGACCAAACTTCACATTTTCAAGCTTCTCTTTTTACGAATTGCATATGGAAATGCATACAGCTCCGTTAATGGAATCGCCATATTATTGCATTTTTATTTAATTTACTTGTAAGACCCTAATGGTTAGCATGGAAAAGTCAGGTGGTTTTCGTAATAATTAACAAAGAAATATCGCAATTTTAATATTTGTATATTTATATATCTCATTAAATTTTTAAAACATAAAAAAAATCATAAATTGAAGGGTCGAAATGTGTGCGAAATAAAATAAATAAATATTAAAATGTCAAACATTTAGTGCCGTATATTCTGAAGTATAACGTGCTACGTTATAACGGGCAGCTATACTGTCAGATGACATTTTTTCTATTTTTATATATATTAGCCGTAAAAATCGTACTTTTTCACTGCAAAAGCTCTTCTTGGGTTACATGGAAATAATTCAAATAAAACTTATTGTAAAACTCTAAAGCTACTATTTTAATACGAATTTAATATAACAGCAAAGTTTTTTTTCTAAGGATTGAACTAGCTGATTACTTGCATTTGAGCTTGGGGTGCTATTTAAGAAATTTAAATTATGGCATATTTTGCTTAACTGTCTTAATGTAATAAAATTCCACGTAAAATGCTAAATAATATGGTTAAAAGTACTCATGAATTACAAAACAACGAAGGTAATTATGTGTTAAGGCATTAGCCACAAAATATTCAAAATGTCTGTGAAATCACTATAATGATACATTTGAATTATTAAAAAGTAGAAAATACAGGTAAAAAATAGACTTTAATATACATATAAAAACTTCTTTATTAATTCTCCTTTAAAAATACTCCTTTATTCTTCTTAATATTTAATCATTCATATTTACATTTGGTTTATAAAACGTATCTATAAGGTTTGATCATTTTTCTTGTAACTTTTTCTGTCAGAATAATTTTTTTAAATAGTTAATAATGTTATTTTGAATCTAGATACATTATTTTTTCTTCCTTAATACTAGATGGAAATCTACGACTGTATATAAACTTTAACTGAAATCACAGTTTTGTCGGATTTTCCAAAAATAACTTTTGTTTCAGATTTAACATTAATTTCAGACAACATTAATTTCTGATAGGAAATGATGTAGATAATGAAATTGTCCTAAATAACTATAATATAAAAAAGATAAAAGTTTGTTTACTATATTGCAAAAATTTACTATAATAAAAGAACAAATAAATTCAATAACTGCTTCTCAGTCAACCGATTTTCCTAAAGCACTCGATTATCTTTAAAATACCTTAGAACGCAATTTATTTTGCGAAGAATTTAGAGAAGAATTTATGCATATTAGCTTTTATTAGCTGTGCGTAATTTTCGGAAACCTTTTCGATTAAATTTTTATATATCAGATCTTTCAGATATTAATATTCAGACCTTTCTACTCGGAAAATCGTTTTATCGAATGCTAATCTACTCCAACTAAACATTTTCAACTGCTCAACTTAAATCGAGCATACAATTGTAGCAAAAAATTGCTAATTTTAATTTTAATGTTAACTGTTTTAATTATATAGTATGTTTTTCTGGTAAACATGTTCGCTGATAATGAGAGTATTTACTCCAGATCTGATATCAACAGAAAAATTAGATTTTTGGATAAAAAAGAACTTATTAATGTTAAATGATTAATGTTGTTAATGATTAATGTTGTAAAAGCTATTCTGAAATGTCTTTTAAAGTTAAGTATAGTTAAGAAAAATATATACTTTTATGAAATCATAGTAACACGTTGAGTGCTATGTCATTCCCTATGATTGACACTGCAATTTCCGTGTAGGCCGCGTCTGTCGCCAGTGAGTAACAGTATAAAATACGATATAAGTTTTGAAAAGTTACATTCTAAATAAATTTTAAATAATTTCAGTGCTCTATCATGAATATACTAAATATTTCTGAACAAATAAATCTTAATGGTTTTATTAAAACACAGTAAACATAAAAATGGTTACCTTTCGCAGGTATCAACAATGTGGCAACTTGCTTAGAAAATTTTCAGGACATTTCTCGAATAAATTGTGCCTCATTTTCTTCATAGCATAGTTTGAATTACTGTCTCACTTTAAAGACGTTTACAGGTTTTTTTTAATGGATTGTGTAACGGGAATCTTATTTCGCTACTTAAAAGGAAAGGCAGGCAAAATAAACTTAACACACAACTTGTTAAATTTGTAAAGTTATTTTCTGAGGTTTCGAAAAATCAATGAACGATCTTTGGACTCTTGGGTGATTCGGAAGAGTTAATTGTATATTTTCCTTCGTGATTATAATACAATTTCGTAAATTAAGAAACATCTATCTTTTTTTACAGTCTAGATGTACGTGTTAAGTGGAAGCGTATTACCGAAATCCCATTTTTTAAAATCAGAATATCATTAAAATCGATACATATTTCTTAAAAATATACACTATTTAAGCAATCAGAATTAACCGAAACATCACAAACATCTCAAATGGAGGAATTCCTTAAATTGCGTCAACGGATATAAAGTATTTTTAACATGTTATGTAAGACATTTTAAAATTAACTTGAAATATGAATAATACTATTTAAGTTTTTAGAATTTTCAGTATAAATTTAGAAACATCTCAAATTGAGGAGTTTATTAAATTGCGTTAACCAATATAAAGTATTTATGACATTTAAAGTTGTACATTTTAAAATTAATCTGAAATAAATATGTTAAATTTTTGTATTAATAAAATGTAAAAAACAGTTCTGAAATTTGAGTGTTCAAATTTAAATATTAGCAAGTAAAAAATATCTAATTATGTCAATTTCAGTTGAATGCAGGTTCAATAACAATCCCTAAAATATTGACTCTATTTGGCAAAGATTAATCTGACGTTTAACAAATAGAGCTTATAAGATAACAGATGACCGCGAAATTAACATATTGAAGCCATAAATGCACATAATAAATTTTAACAAGTTGTGTTTGATAAAGGCGATGTCAGATGCTAAAATCTACATACTGTGTTGTAGAAATGCATTAACTCATGGAACTATACATATTTTCTATTTAATACAAAAAGAGATTTTTAACTATTTTTATTCAAATTTGTACTGCACATATATTTTTTTAAATTAAATTTACATGCATTTAAAATTGGTCATCTATTATGTATGTATATTTAGCGAATAAAATTGTTGTATGAGGATGCATATATTTTATTTAAAATCGCATTCTGTTTCATATAAACGTAGGTAATTTAAAACAATAAAAAACTGTTTTATTGAAGAGGAGTATTTTTCTTTATCATTTGATATAATAATAATTAGAGTAATTTTAAATTATTGCTTGACGAATATTAAATAATTATCTCTATAATCCCATATATAATCTCTATTTTTCATTTTTTACTAACTTTGCACATTTAACCATTATTATATTCAGCTCTTTTTATATATTAATCTTACTTACTTAAAAGGCATGTATAAATGTGTATTTTGATGCATAAATTAATTACATAATTAAATTCATTCTATTTCAACTTTCTAAGCAGGAAATAATGTAATTTTTATGATGATAATCTATTAATATAGATTATCTAGCAACTTGACTTACATACAAACAAATTAGCTTAGAATTTTTAAAAGAGAAAACTCGTTTCTTAATCAGATGGTTTAATTAAAAATGGTAATTAAAAGTTTTGTTAGAAGTTAATTGGCGGTCACTTTTTCTACTCTGCTCTAATCTAGAAATAATGCTTGTATACAGATAAATATTTCTGTGTTAAACTCAATTTAGTACTATGGTAATATTTTTAAAGATTATTAAAAACTAGCGGCCTTCGCCCGCTACGCTGGTCGGTTTATCTAAAGAAATCTTGAAGAAGTAGTTAGATAAGGTTCAGACATACATTAAAAAAAAAAAAAGCAAGTCGATCATTCAAAAAACGTTGGGAAATATCAAATATTTACTGTAATTTTTTAAGAAAAACAAAGTTTCGAAAAAAAAAATTAAATCGAAAAAAAAATTACACTGACATATTAATGCAAGGAAATTTTCCCAGAGAGAAAATTCGCCTTGAATACAATATTTCAAATTCTTTTAATTGCTTATAGGCGTTAATGCCAACATAGTGAAAAAAAATTCCATGCTGGGAATCGAACCCGGGCCATCAGTATGGCGCACTGACGTTCTACCGACTAAACCACATGGAACGACAGCCAGCTTGAAACTTTCTCATACTTAAGTAGACTGGCGAAAACATAACGATAGCGCGTTTTAAAATCGCACAGTGACATCTATTGGATTTTATATGTACTAAAAAACGTTATGTACTAAAAAACGTGAGCAGCGCACCTAATAGTTTCTTTTGTTTCTTTTTGTTACTTTTTTGTCTGTTGTCCGATTTTGATGAAACAAAGCCTATACACTGCCCGGGAGTGTGCATTCTTCATTAGTGAAAACCGCATAAAAATCCATTCAGTAGTTACGAAGATAACCTCGAACAAACAGACAGACAGACAGACAGACAAAAAATTCAAAAATTTTTTTTTTGTGTTTCATTGGTTTTCTTTTATCGCCCTGACTCCATTTTTGTCAATTATCTTCAATGTACAGACACACCGGGTCCTACTGTTTTATTATATGTATAGATATGGGCTATTTACATGTTTTAATCGAGGATGTACTTAGAATGCACATATAACATTCAGATTTAGTTATATACAATGCGTTTTCA
This sequence comes from Maratus speculifer, assembly GCA_964019185.1. NCBI lineage: Eukaryota > Metazoa > Arthropoda > Arachnida > Araneae > Salticidae > Maratus > Maratus speculifer. Next base: position 368,620,652 of record OZ025291.1, read on the forward strand.
TTGTATGAAGTATTCTCAGCAAGTGCATAAGACTTTTTAAAGAGAGTAAATAAATATAAAATATTTTCTTAATTTTAGCTACTTTTAATGCTAATGTAATCCCACGCTAATGTTTGTTAAAAAATGCATTGTTGATTTACACTTACCACATCTTAACACGTTGACCACTACACACTATTACATTGCGCATTTTTTGGAAAACCGGTACCTAATGTTAAGCAAGTCCAATCCCAATTCCAAATTTTGGAAATGTTCCTTAATTTTATAAAAGTGCAAATTTTATACAATTCTAATTCACAAATGTTATATTTTACTTATTTTTGTACGTTGAACACTAAGTTAAAATCTCTACATGTGCCAAGAGAACGGGGTTCTTTTTAGCAAATACAGTTTATCCGTATTACAGTTTGATAGCAAATAAATTGTATACAATGAAAGTGTTCATGTGCCACGTATTCGTGTGTTATGGAGCGTAGGAAAATATTTATTCCGCTATTATTTTTGTGGTATGGCAGTCAATGCGTCAATGCATTTTAATGTATCAATTCCACCTGTTGCTGGTTTATCAAAACATAAGTTATCAAATTTTAAATTATAAATGGATTAGTTAATTTCGACAAATAAATGGTAGTGAACTGTGAATTTGCCTTTCCTTCAAAATTCATCAAATATGGGTCAACGACTCCCTTAAACAGGAAATAAATCTTCTCACTTAGAAAGGAAAGGAGGCACGTAGAAAAAAGAATATCTGAAAAATCTCAAAATCTCAAAATACATAGATAAATGAATATAAAAAAATTGAATAAAAATAATCAAGATTTTTTGTAGTAAATATTAATAATTTTTTAATGAAAAATATCAGAAAAAATGCGAAAACCGTAACGAGAAAGAAAACCTAACATTCCGGCGAACGGCGTTTCAGTTCGGCAGACTTCGGCAGACTTCTCATTTATTCAATAAAAGAAAAAAAAATTGTTTTCTTATTGGTCATCACGCTGAAAAAGTGTTATTTGAATTAAAATAAAAAAACTTGAATTAATATCAAAGACAAAAAAACTGCATAAATAAAAAATAAATAAATAATTATAATTGCATAAGTTGATAAAAAATGCTACGCAATAGCTTTACCGCGGCATACCCCGAGTGCCACACGTATTTATTATTATTTTTTTTTTTCGAAGATATTTGCACTTTTTTTTTAAGTTTTAGTTTTCTTACTACAACAAGGAAATATTTCGAATCTTAATAAATTTGGAATTTTGTCTTTTTAAATGAATTTTTATCACTTTCAGTAAATACAAAGTTAATCTGTAATATTTCTTATACTAATTAATGTAGTGCCAAATATGTATATATAGGCAGATTTAAAGAAATTAGAAATAAAATTCATAATATAAATTATATGATATTTTAAAACTTATATGGATATATATAATTAAATCATGAGAAAATTATTTTTTTTAAATGTACTCCACGCACAGAATATTTTGCGTAGGATTTTTTAAATGAAATATTACAACAGAACATTTATATTTTAAACATGTTTAAATATTCCTATCTTCTGTTGAACATTTTGTTTAGAAAAGAGATCTTTTTACATTATTTTAAACAATATATGCACTAAGAAAAATTCTGTTGTATTTTAAAGTATGGTCATGTATTTGTATTCTTTCTGTTTTTTAGAATAATACAATTCCTTATCCACGGAAAGAATTTTCCTAGACAAATACATTCCCTTTTCTCCAAAAGAAGAAAATGGAAATTCTCCAGTTTTCTTTCAGGTGTGCTCTATTTATAACAAAATAATTTAAACGTGCGAGAGACGATTCATTTTTAAAAAATTCCATTTTGAAATTATATGATGATTAAAAAAATATTTTTTTAATTAAACAAGTACTTAAATGTGTTATATTTAAGTACTTGTGTTACATTTAAGTAACTTTTACACCTTTGTCTTAATATGCTATATCTTGTTATGTAGCATACTTAAGACATTTCTTAAAAAATTACACGTAATCATCTAAAATTATTTTTGGGTTAATATTTAAACATTTCTAATATCATCATAATTAATGAATAAAAATGCAAAATATGTATAATTTATATTTGTTATTAAATTTGTTAAAAAAGTATTGTTGATACACAAATTAATTCCAGTTTTTTTTTGTTGTTGTTTTCGTTAAATTAGTAGTATGCTTTTCAATTTTTTCCCATATCAGATTAAAAGAAATCGCTATCCTTTGTTTTGAGATCGCCCAAAGTTCATTTCTTATTTAAAATATATTTAAGAGCTTCCTTGATTTGCTCGTACGTCATACGGGCAACGAGTTTTTGCCAATCATGATTTGCCAGTATCAATTACGGGCATCTGTATTTCAATCATAATTTCTTATTCTCACAAATATTTTTTTATGGTAAATTTTGCATTGTTTAATCCGGGAATTTTTCTGATTCAATTAGGAAAAAATTCTGTTTTCGAGAACCGGAGATATAAAATGTGAATATAAAATGTAATTCTTTTGTGGTTTTTTTTATATATCAATTATATTTGTAAGTATAACACTTCTCAATAATTCGGGTCATGAAAGTGAGCGATTTTTTTAATAGTAATCCTGTATTTTTCGACTAGTTGTCCACGTAAGTACATCCTAAACATGATTAAATGTAAAAACATGAAAGACAGAAATCTTACAGCATAGTTTCAAACGCGAGATTTTTGTTTAGGTGTCTTGAATGGAATACTATTTTTTTTTTCAATATTCAACGAGAAAGATAGGTAAAAAGTCGTATATTTTCTACAACGATTTCTATATTCAAAACGCAAAGATTAAAGAAAAGAAAAAGAACACTGAGTTTTAGTTAAATCAAACATTAACTCTACATAAGCAAACGATAACATTATAAATAAGTAATGAGAATCACTGTAAAATATTGAATTCTATATAGAGGAAAAATTCACTTCAATAAAAAAACACCCCTCCCCCCATTGCCCATACTTTCTTACCTCTTTCCTACAATAAATCTTTTTAAAGCTTTATTAAAATTTTTAGAATTTTTCCTTCACATACGGAATCTCTTGATTACACACTTACATTTTTAATTAGTTTTTCGCTTCACTAGGCAGCGTAATTGAAAAAAAAAAATACAATTAAAGATAAAGTCTGTTCGTTTTTTTTAAAGAATAAAAAGTGAAGACACTGAACTCCCTTAAGGGTTATTTAATTTGTAAATACCCTACTATTTTTTTTATTAATTACAACGCAGATAAAATATTTAGAAAAAAAATTATATCTATTTATATATAATAAAAAACGAACATGAACTAAGTTCATTAATCAATCTGTGAAACAAAAAAAAATTTATTTCTTTTTGAACTCTCGTATAACATAAAATAATCTACTAAGTTTGACATCTAGTTATTATGGAAAAATGCATTGATATACGTAACATTATATGAGTGTTTTGTTTTTAGATTTAGCGAGTATTTTTGGTTTAGTTAAATTTAACATGATTTTCAAATTAAATTGTAAATTTGTACACATATACAAAATAAATGTAATGATTACAAACTACTATAACAATTTATTCGAAAAGAGTTTATTGAATTAAACAAAAAATTAAAAGAAATTTCACAATTTTGTTTGCATGCTTTATAAAATTCTATGTGATTGTCTTGGTCACACACACAACTGCTAAGGGATAGTCCATTACACGCTATATGTTTTGAAGCATATATGGGATCACCAACATTTCTTTTGGAAATGTTTTAGTGTACTACTGTTGACGCCTTCTGTATATAGTAAAGACAGATCGACAGTTGTGAAATTCTAACACACAGAATGACTTTTGTACAAAATCTATCATTTCTACTTATGATACAGCTGCAAGGAACAGGGCTTTTGAACGTTGCGTATATGCGCAGGCATCCGTTTCATTGTGTCACAACTACCATAATTTTTTTTGAAAATCTTGACAAAGTATTGTCTCCAAAAATTTGTCATGTGGTTTGTTCTTAAATGATCCTTCCGATATGATTTTTCTTTTTACATTTCAGTCGTAAATGCACTCTCTTTTAACTGTAATTGTATGCGTACCTTTATTTCTAGTTAATGTACTGACCAAGTAGGGGGAACTGGGGCACATTGATACAAGGGGCACATTGATACACCCTCTCTTCTGCTCACAGGGTCATTATAGGAAGTTTCACAACAGATCCAAAAGGTGAAGCTAGTATAAACAACTACATACAGAACGTCTTGGCATGATTTAGTAGTTTGTTGAAATGGGACAGGTGATTTATTGTTTTTGTAGGCCAAAAGCAAATTTGAGTTGTATAATTGAAATGGTATTATACAACGGCTCCAGCAATTCCAACCGAAAAGAATAATCTCCCTGGCAAGTAAAGCTACTCTTTATCAGTTCCTCATTCTTTATTGTTAGGTAAATTATGAAGTGTTGGATTTGGGACTCATTTCATTAAAAATAGATATATGGGGCACATTGATACAGTCTGTGTCGGGGCACATTGATACAACATAAATTCTTTTCTAGTTCATTTTTTCATTACCTTTTATTATTTTTTTACCACACACATAGTTTTTATTGAAGTCAAATAGGTCTAAATTTTTATATTAGAACATTTTATAGATTTTTTCAAACAGAAGACGTTCGAATTTATCCAACATCTATTGCTAGTTGAACTAACAAAAAAAAAAAAAAAGCATACTGGCAAATCTTGAATTTATATTGATTTTCCAGAGAAAAAGGTATTTTCGAGATGAGAAATATAAAGTTAGAGAAAAAAGCTGCAGAACAGCAAAGGATAATTATATTATAAAAATTTTTTTTAAATGTAATTATACTTTATTTTCTGTTTACAAACCTATTTATAAACAAAAAACCAGCTATTTTTTTCTTCTTTCCTAAGAAAGAAGATAATGCTGGGGTTGAAGTACCAGATATGATAAAATTACCAGACAAGGAACAGCCAGAACACCAAGTAATTAATCATTTAATTTTGATTGCTTTAATATTACTTACAAATAAATTGCGGGTGATTTGAATTTCTATAAATAAATAAAGAATGGTTTGCTAACAAATTTTCTATGAAAAATATGCATTGGTGTTATTTTGTCCCCATTTTTCCCAAACGTATAAAGGTGCCCCATGAGGTGTATCAATCTGCTCCGAGGATGGGACACATTGATACAAATGACTTTTTTGATTTTTTTTTAATTACATGAAAAATATTATATAAAACAACGATTGTACATTTTTATACCACACTAAACAAGTTTGCTGACACCCATGGAAAAATAACTTTAAATTTCTACTATCTGGACAACAAAAAAATTCTTAGAAAAAACCTGTATCAATGTGCCCCAGTTCCCCCTATACCTAGTGTGTAAAACATGCCCATGAAGTTTGATGGACAAAAGATTTTTTTCGAATTAAACTTACTCTTTTTTTCTTGCAGTTTAATAGCAGTTTTGCCATCAATGTGTGTTAAATAGCGAAGTCCACAGGAAATGCTACACTTTTATATAAGGTACCCTGGGGTAATAACGCCACGTTAAGTTTCTACCAATTTTCACGGCTTAGTTTTAGATTGTATTTTTCAAACAAATATAGGATCTGATACAGCAACTCATTGACTATCTATATAAAATAAAATAATTTAACAGATATGTATTCATAAAATGTAATGACGTTTTTTCTTGACCCATGCTATTTGGCTTTATTACCCACCTATATGGGTAATAACGCCATGCAAACAAAACTATGAAATAAGATGGAATAATTGCATGTAGATAGCCCAATTCTAAAAATACAAACTCTACAAACTTAGAAATTGACAAATTGCATTCTAAGATATTGAAAATGTTCAATTTTTGTGAAAGTGTAAGAAATATAAAGCTGTGGTGTGGGAGGGGGGGATGAGGCAAATGAATATCAGGCAGTGAGTTTATTTTTGCTTAAAAAGGACCGTTAAAATAGAAATATGAGAAACATTGCACAGTTTTAACTATGTTTATTTGAATCAGTATTTAGGATGTAGCTCGGCACTGTAGGCAATCAATCGGGGTATTAATGTCAAGGATTGGCGTTATTACCCCGGTATAGTTATTGCGCAGTACATTTTAAATTACAAATTATCTCGAGAAGATATCCAAAATCTTCAACAACATTTTAAAAGTACAGGAAATGCACTACAAATTTATGTAATTAACAAAGTATTTCCGGATAAAAAGATAGTCTTCACATATACAAAACGTATCTTGCAAATTTTAGATCAAGCGTTAATTTTAATTGTTTGTAAAAACAATAAGACCTAAAAATGAAACAAATTAACTTGAAGCTGTTTTTTGCGATTTATATGACCAGGGCTCCCAAATGGTCCGCGAACTGAACATCAGTAAATTTTAACAGAAAATTTCATAATACGTTTGCGCTTGAATCAACTTCCAAACGTGGGTTCTTGGCAATTCGCAAGACAAATCTAAAAGGAAAATTTCTCTAAGAAAATTCTGATGTTCAGTTCGCGGACCATTTGGGAGCCCTGTATGACTCAAAACCCTTCTGCGCAGAGCACATGGATGTCATTTACCTGATTATTTCATAATTATGCAAAATATAAGCACTTGGCGTTATTACCCCGCCTGGCGTTATTACCCCAGGGTACCTTATGTAGCCTTGTTTAAGTTTAACATTCTGGATGAATGAATAAAAGGACATGTTATTTCAAATAAAATTTTTTCACTATTATTCTATTAACTCGACACAACACCACAAACCTTCGACACTGCGTTTTATAACTCTGTGCTATCTTCAAGAATTTTGATCTTACCTCTACATTCTGGGTAAATTTCATCGATATTTTTTATCGATTAGGTAGATACAGCCATTTGTAATTGCTTTATTAATTTTAATCAACACACTACAATTTTCTTTAAAAAAATTACATTACCTAAATGGATTCAAGTTGTGAATGATTGACTTCAATGTATACTTGATGTCGATACAATGATAATCATGATGGTATTGTATTACAAATCACAGTAATTGTCATAATAATATTCTTAAAATATGCCTGAACAAACTAATATATAAAAAACTAATATATTTATCTTCCTTTCTATTCATTCAAAGATACAAGGGTAGAATTAAACAAATCTCCACAACACCGGAATTTTTATAATGGAAAATATGTTTCTTAATAATTAAATAATGTTTCAATTTCATGAAGAAGACGGTAAATTGGGAGTTTGCATGATGACATAATCTTTTACATAAGACTGAAATTTTATAAACAGGTGATTGTGTCTGACAATCTGTGAACATTATATTGTAGCATTAGATGTTATTTTTTTATTCTTTGAGAAAACTAAATAACTATAAGTAATTGCTCAAAATATAATAACTATGAATGCAATCTTTTCCTCTGTTAAGTACGTTTATTCTTCTTTCAAATGAAATACAATAATCCAAATATATTACGCCCCACCAGTGGCCAAGAGGTTCTGACCTCTCAACTGGTAGACGGCAGATGCTGGGTTCGAACCCAATCGCATCTGCCGGCCTAACCGTTCGGAGTTTTCGTGGTTTGCATTGTTTCGTGGAACCTTGCATAAATACGGGTTAGGTTCCCTTAGAAAACCTCCACGAAGGGCACTCCTCCCCTGGCCTATATCCTTATCGTAGATAATCGGCTGACAAAAATAAACCAAACCAAATAGATTACTACTAACCTCTGGTATTAGAGAAGTAATAGAAGTGCATTTAAGAATTTGAAACACCAAGTTATTTTTTTAAATCACGGTATCACTGGTAAATTTATATTCTTTACCAAATTAAAATGGTAGAAAAATTCTTATCTTTTACATGGAGACTCGAAAATTATCTGCCCGAGAATGCATGTTGTTCATACATGCTTTTCGGATAAATGCTGTTCAATCCCAAGTGATACGGTTAAGACTATTTCAGTTTCAAACTCGCGACTTTCTAACACAACCACATAGAAAAGTCTTAAATATTTTAAATCAACAAGTACTCTTATTAAAAAACTATACAATTACATTACAATTCCTTTTTTTCATAATAACAAAGGAACTTAAAGAAAACACTGTCAAAATTGGTGATATGAAACGTTTTCTTTTACGCGATAGACTGAGGAAGATATTCATGAGATGGAACTAGTTTGTAACTTTACATGCAAATTTGCAACATTCTGTTTAGTCATTCGACAATTTTTACCAAAAACGGTTATACTACCGAAATTTAACGCTATTTTGATCATATCTTTCTCCATTTCAGGGTCAGAACGTTGTTAAATTACGTTTATCTAACATTTTTTTTTCAAAAAATGGTTCTTAAAAAAAAAAATCAAAAAATGTACAGTGTATTTATGTATATTTGGATTGATCGAAAAGGACATAGGTACTTACGTATTAACACTACCGCAGTTATCGTTTGGATTCCTTTTTGCCTTCTTTTTTGTTGATTTTTGACGCCCTTTTTCAGTGTTTTAATGCTTTTTTAGTGCTATTTAGAACCTTTTAGTGCATTTTTTGCTCATTTTTGTTGCCATTTTTTTGTGCGCGTACGAACAAGAAGATGGCTCTTTATTGGCGCATTAGCGCAAGTTCTGCTGCGGTGGCGTTAATACGTAAGTACCAGAAGATATTACGTGTGTACTTTTTTATTTCAATTGACATAAATTTTAAATATTTTAACCAACCTGAAAAAACTAATTACTAACTCGATAAGCTACACTATGTTAGTTGGTACTAAATTAACTATAATAAATTATTGCTATATGAGTCACTTTTTCTATATGCTAACTTGTTGACGAGTGAAAAGGCTGCGTTTATCAAGATAATGTGTCAGATAATATGGAATATCAGGGAAACACTATTTTGCAATACGAATCAAAAAAATGGAGCATGTATTTGAAATCATTTCTTTTCCAGGTATCTGGTGAATTATAAATGATGTAATAAGGATTATGCATCATATAATTTTGATAATTCTTTTCAAATAGAGATTTTTCTGAAAATTTTAATCATTCCATAATACTCGATTGTTTGTTATGATAAAAAAGTGCAACATTTTTTAATTGCTCAATAGTGGCATGCATTTTTTCTTCACTTTTAATGCATTAAAAATTTGTCAAGAAATATCCGAAGTTTGGTTTTGTCTAATGTATTATATCTTAAGATTTTATGTTGATTTGCAAATGAAAATAAAATGCTATTTCATAATACAGGAAACTTCTTCTACATAGATAGATATTAAGTGTATTTTTATTTCAATAAAAATGAATTTTAAATGCTATTAGCAAATTAAAAAACTAATTAATGAGAATTATCAATATTAAACTACCGAATATTCTTGAGAAATTATAACAAAGTTTTTTTTTCTGGCTATACAGCACAGATTAATTTTTAACATTGACCACAGTCGATTGGGTGTGGCATTGGTTGAAATTTGGAGTAAAGTTAGCGAAGATTTACAAAAATTTGGTCCATGCTGCTATGGTGAAACCTTGGCCACTTATTAAAAACGAATGCCTAAACTAACGCTAGGGCGTATACCTATATTTTGAGATCAAAGCTTTTACAATAACTCAAATGATGTAGCAGATTAATTTTTCTATTTAGGGCGAAACATACCATTATGGTTCAAACTTACTCCATTTGAAAGTATTACATTAAATCTAGAAAAATATTTAAAAACTAATTATAATCATTTACTTTCTCAAAATAAAAAGAAAATTATTGTTTTTGAATATGATTCCAAAACATGCTTCCATTAAGACTCTTTATTTAGTTTACCAGACTCGAAATATTTCTATTAGAATAAAAATTATATTTCGTCGTACATGCTTATTTTGAATAAATTGAGGAGTTTCTACATATCCCGTGATATTTAAGTGGTGTAATGTATTGAAACCTTAATAAAATTTAATGAATGGTCAGGAATATTCTTTGCGTAAATAACAATCTAAAGAGAAGAAAAATAATTTAAATAAATGACTGCATTTTAAAAAACGCTCATTCGGAAAATACGGAAATTTTTGCAAAGTTTTTCTGTTTTTTTAAGCTTTGTATTATTAATTTAGAAATAATACAAATTGAACATTTCGTATGTACGTAGAAACGTATGTTTGTACAATCTTTGTTAATGACCAAAAGTCTTTATAATAGCGGTATTTCCCTTGAAGAAAGCATGCTTGTAAAAAAAATTGTTAATGACATAAAAAATTCCTACATCGAACACAATATTTATAATTGTATTTTACATTTCAGAAACGTAGATTTCTTAAATTTTTCTTAATGTTCTAAAAGTATTCCGCATGAGACGCAGTTATAAGTGTAATACTTTCTCTAAAGCATGCGTGTTTGTAAAATATTTGGGAAGTCTTAAATAATCAAATATAATTTTAATTAATATTAATTTTAATAACAACATTCTTTAATAGTTAAGTCATAAGAGTCTTCCGCATAGAAAACGTTTCCAATTGTATTTTTTTTAAAGTTTGGAATAGAAAACCTTTGTTAACCTCTTAAGTAATCAATGTTTTTGAAAAAAACTTTCAAATAATGCTTATTTTTCAACGTTTTGCAGGATTTTTAATCTTTTAATCATCGGCTTTTCCAAAAAAATTTTTTTTTGCCAATCTGAATTTAGAAACTGCTCTAATTAAATCCTACAAAATTTACAATAAAAATTTACTGGTGAGAATAATAAATCATGATTTGAAATCATCTATCTGTTCATAGTATGCACAAATCATGATTGGCAAATACACGTTGTCCGTATTAGACTGAGAGGCAACAGCAGAGACAATCAGCTCGTAGAATTCACGGATGAAAATTTTAGATCAGTTAAGTTTTGGTTCGTATGTTAAAACGCAATCGGTCTGTGAAGCCATTTCTTGGTTGAAATCACCTAAAAATCCGATTTTAGCAGTTGACTCGTAGGTTTACCACTGTACTTCCTTGCACCGAAAAGCATGAAAACTCGGAGAGCTGGAGGCAGGGAAAATATAATTGTAAATCTATGAGTCAACGACTAAACTCGTTTTTTTTTTAAATGTTTCCTACCAAGATATAACTTGGCAGACCGATCGAGTTTTAAATTGCGAATCGAGATTAAATAGATCCTAGGATTTCATACGTGAACATAATGAGGTGATAGTCTTGCTGCCGTTTCCCGGTCTATATGACATACGGGAAAATTGGGGAAGAGGTTAATTACCTAAACCTTTTCCAAAAATAACATAATATATATGAGGACCACAGAAGCCAAGGGGTATAAGTGACAAAACTGAAAAAAATAAACTAAATACACAGACGACTTAAAAATATGCTTTTTTCATTTCAGGTAAAGAAATATAAGTGATTTTCTTAATATTTGCTGAGTTATAGAGGCAAACCACTTTTTTCGAAAAACAATCAATATTGATTAATTATACATAACATTTATTGAAATAAGAGTTCAAAGACCAGAATGCAACAAGCAGAAATTTCCTATTTCAATCCACTCAATTGTTATTGATGTTCCAATTTAACATCAATTATCTTTAAACTCAATTTACTCCAAATCGCAATTTTGTCACTTGTACCCCTTGGCTTCTGGGGTCCTCATATAATTGTGATTTTTTCTTTAAAAATGAATATTTCTAAATTTTTTCATCAATGATAATGTATAGATCTTCATAACAATGTATCAATTTCCATATCCTGTTTACGAACTAGAATCAAACTACACTTAATTAAAAGAACAACGACAAAAAAAAAACCCAATATAATTTGCATTCATTTTCTTCTTTGAATTAGTTTGACTTTGATTTATACATAAAACATAAATTAATTTTTATAAAGGTAAATTGGAAGCTTTATTTTTAAACTATTAAATATTCTATCTCAAATAACATTCTGTAAATTTACATTTCTAGTTATTAAACTATTCTTTCGAATAAATTAAGTCAAACAAGAACAAAATGGTATCACATTTATTTTATTAAAATAATAAGAAGGTATTTTTTTAATATCTTCCGAAAACATACTTATTTCTAGGTTCTTTAATTAAAGAATAGTAGAGAATGAAATTGCTGACAAGGAATTCCCATATGTTTTCTAATTTACTGAGCATTTTGTTTTATCATGTATGTTTATGCTTATTAACTAACAATTACTTTTCACTTAATATTGAACTTGTGAATTGTGTTTAGAGAATTGTTAAACGCAATAAACATTCGGAAATATTCGAAGAGACATTGAAACAACAATTTTAAAATGGAAAAGTGTATAGTATTTAAAAATCCCCGTACAAAATAAATAACATACTATTAAAAATATTAGAGGAAAAATAGAATTATAAAAAATATAATTGCATTCACGTATGTTTAATAAAATTTATTTTATGTTCTCTTGTATATTAAAAACATTATCTGACCATATAGTTTTATTACATTCGAATGAGAATAAATATTTTTGTCATACACTGTAAAAAAAAAAAAAAAAAAAAAATCATGAGGTTACTAAAAATTTTTATTTCACAGAATTTTTTAGTAACCATTCCAAACTTTTTTTTGCAAGTGAAACAAACCTTTCTTTTGTAAACTGAACAAAAGACATATTTGTATAACTAACTTAAAACTTTTTAGTATGAGCCACCAAGCAAATTTTAGTAGCAGCTCCAAAATTATTTTTAGTAATCATTACTCACAGATTCTTAGTAGCTATTCCAAACGCAATTTTAGCAAGTGAAACAAACATTTATTTTGTAAACTGTATAAATGAATTTTTCGTATAAAATACTTTTTAAACTTTAAGCGAGAACCACCAAACGAGTTTTGTTGTTGACGTGTGCCCGAAGGGCAGGAGCTTCCAGTGAACTGCATCCAGTGGGTAAGAAGACAGACTTGCAGCGGTAGATTTCCGGCAACTCCTCAATAGATGACAGAATCAAGAATTGCCACCTGCCCAATTTTGATACGCTTCGGAAAGGGAGGGAAATCCTTAGATCATCACTCATGGTAATGGCTACGACAGAATTTTCATAACCCCTTTACTTAACGAATACTTTCACTGTATACACTCGGTGCGTCTTTGGTGGCGTCGAGCATCGAACCGGAGACCTTTCAGTCTGGAGTTCTGTGCTATGACCACTAGGATATCACGGCCACACCAAGAGAGTTTTAGTAATAGCTATTAGAAATATAAAACTATTAACTCTACTCGTTGCTAGCTTTTTTCTTGTAACTCTTACATATTTTCTTGTAACTGAATAAGATTAGAAATTTTTTGTAGTAGATTGACCCTTTTTTACAGTTTATGAAGACATTAAATTTGCGACAATATTTAAGTGATAATCATTAATACAGAATATGAGAATGATTTTTAGTTTGGAATTTCATTTAAAAATGTTCATCCGAAGACATTAAGTTATTACTTTATACACAGAAACCACCTTTAACCGGCCTCCTCCCTGAATGATCATTTGCTCCTGGAATACAATATATCCCCTTATGTTCAATACTAAATTTTTCTCCACACAGAGACCATTCCAATTAAATTCCCGACATGATCGACCAATTTCTTTAAAGGAAATGAAACAAATTCCTTTTTCCCGGTGGCATATTTCAGATGTGTATATTGCTGGGACGATTACTGTTTCTAAACCAATAGAAGACCGTCATTATCACGGTCAAGTACACGCCCACACAGTTTGATTGACAGGAACTCGTGGACAATTGATCGTGTGTGTTTATTATTTATTTGTACTCGGATTGTTTGAATTTGTACTCGGTAATTAAAAATTAAAGGTACCAAAGAATTTTTTTTTTTTTTTTTTTCAAAATGACTGTATTTTATTTATTTCAATTAGAAATTATACTTCCTTTGATCCTGAAATAAATAAATAAATAAATAAATAAAAATTAAAGTAAGAATTTTGCTTATACGGATATTTTCGCAGAATACTTTTTTTCCCATTTGTTTAATATATATATAAATCATTTTGGAACGATATTTAGAATATTAAAAGGGTTTGAAATATTTTTTTTAAATGTCTTATTTATTAATAAAAGACACCCTCCAATAATTTTAAAAAAAAATCACCAACGGGCTCTCAGCCCGCGATGGACTCGAACCCATATCCTCCGGTTTTAAGCTCGACGCTCTAACCATTCAGCCAGTCAGCTCACTTTCATCCGCAACAGATTATCGTTATAATTAGCACCGTCAATTGTCCACGAGTTCCTGTCAATCAAACTGTGTGGGCGTGTACTTGACCGTGATAATGACGCTCTCCTATTGGTTTAGAAACAGTAATCGTCCCAGCAATATACACATCTGAAATATGCTTCCCGGTGGCTTGGAGAAGGTTTCAAAAATTATTCCGAAAAGCACATTATTCATCAAACTTCTGAACGAAGCTTTCATTTTACTTTCTTTTTTCTTTACAAGAAGAACTTATTGAATTCGTGAAATTTATCGAATTCCAGTTTACAAAGGATTTACACGTTTTAGAGTCCGAGATTATAAAAAACATTTCTTAACAAAATGACTGTCTGTAAGTCTGTGAGTCTGTCTGTATGTGATATAAAATTTTGGTGTGCTTTATCTAAGAATTAATGCACAGAATTTCACAAAACTTTAGAGTAAAATAGACCTTTATATAAACAGGATATGATTAGTTTTTTGTGTATATCGCCGAATTTTCAGAAAAACTGAAAAACGCTTCATTTTGAAATGAACACAGTACCAAACATATTCAACATATTCAGTCATTTTATTTTTTACAAGTAGTTATTAAACTGAATTTTACATTAGCATAGTTTTAAAAAATATTGTGACATTTTTACTTAATTACAAAAAAATAGTTTTTAAGTACAAAAAATATAATTATTACTGTATTCAAGATTTTTTTTCAGAATGAAAAAAATATTTTAAAGCTAAGCATAGATGGCAATCCAAAGACCTTTAATGGGAGTTTTAGTTCAAATTTTATTTTAACCCTAAGGTGCATATAACATTTGTAATTCAATTTTAAATTATGCAAAATCTTGTAAAATCACTACTTTTGAAGTGCAATTTCTCAAAAACACCATTTTTTAAAAATCTGATAATCTGCTCAATAGATACCTTATTAGTTTCTAATAAATACCTTACAAGCAAATCCTGTACTTTTGCTTAGAAAATTTTATATGATTTTTTGAAAATATCATGTTGTGTGTTTTTTCAAAAAACCAGAAAGTCAAGCTCTTTCTTATTTCACTGAATTAATAAAATGATTTCTATTGTTTAATGAAAAGGTAATACAATGCACATAATTATGGCAGATAAATATAAGCTAATCTTCAAAAATTCCTATTCATAAAATGTAAATAATTCAAACTCTCCTTTAAGAAAAGAAAAATCTGATTTTCTTTTCATTTTCTTTCCTTTTAGTACTCAATAATTAGATTGTTATTAAACAGGTATATTTTTGCTTAGAGGAAAATATTATAAAACGTTATTTTCACACTTTTATTAAAATATATATTGATATTCTATGATGATTATGTTTTAATATGTTCTAAGATGTACATATATAACTAAAAGTTTTCTTTAATAACTTCATTGAATTTAAAAATTTCAATTTTTTGATCCTGACTTATTACAATGTATTTTAACAGTACAGTTACATTTAAAATTTTAATTGTTTTCTTAATTAAAAAGAAATCAACATGAAGAAAGTTTTCTATTTTATTAAACTTATTTTTAGCAATTATTATCTTACAATCTACCATTTACTAATGCTGTATAAAAATAGAACATTTTAGTGAAGGTGTTTTTATTCAGAATTGTTATAATAAGAGCTATCCGAGATTCTGTCTGATTTGTTGCTGAACTTTCCTCTCTGTTAAAAAATATCATTCTGCTACATCTAGACAAAGCTTATAGAGCTAATAAAGAGAAAGAAAATGCCAATGTAAGATCTATTGCTGGAATACCATCTAAACATTATTGAGGAGATTGAAAATAATGAAGGTTATATGGGACGAACGATTAAAAATATATTGACAAAAGTTGAAACCTCCAGCCAAATAAAAAAACAATGTTCAATACATGATTTCCAAATTGACGATTTCATTGGATGCATTTATGAAAATAATTGGTGGATAGGACAAATCAATGGTATATCACGAGAACTACATGACATTAAAGTATCATTCATGTACCCCCATAATCCTGCTAAAGCATTCCAGTGGCCAGAAGAATCTGGAAAGAAAAAAAGATGAATGTGCATTACCATTGGAAAGAACTGCTTCTAAAAATAGAAAAATCAGTTCCAATAGGACGATCTGCACAACTTCACACTTACGATGATAAGGAGTTGAAGTTAATTCAAGAAATTTTCAGTACCTAATTCTTCTGTAATGTATGTATCGGCATATTAATATATTATATCCAATACTACATAACAAAATATTTAACACACTGTAGGTGAATTTGATACATCTATGAGTATGGAATGAAATGATATATGATCAATTTTAATTTTACTAATGGCTGTATTTTATACAATTTTAAACTTAAGCAAATGGTTAGCTATATTTTAACAGTAATAATTATGTACCAGGGTTGCATTTTTTAGTTTGAAATATTAATCATATTACAAATTCGGTTAAATAAGAAAGAGCTTGACTTTCTGTTTTTTTGAAAAAAACACACAACATGTTATTTTCAAAAAATCATATAAAATTTTCTAAGCAAAAGTACAGGATTTGCTTGTAAGGTATTTATTAGAAACTAATAAGGTATCTATTGAGCTTATTATCAGGTTTTTAAAAAATGGTGTTTTTGAGAAATTGCACTTCAAAAGTAGCGATTTTACAAGATTTTGCATAATTTAAAATTGAATTACAAAAGTTGTATGCACCTTAGGGTTACAATAAAATTTGCTCTAAAACTGCCATTAAAGTTCTTTGGATTGCCATCAATGCTTAGTTTTAAAATATTTTTTTCATTCTGAAAAAAAATCTTGAATTCAGTAATAATTATATTTTTTGTACTTAAAAGCTAATTATTTTTAATTAAGTAAAAATGTCACAATATTTTTTAAAACTGTGCTAAAGTAAAATTCAGTTTAATAACTATTTGTAAAAAATAAAATGACTGAATATGTTGAATATGTTTGGTACTGTGTTCATTTTAAAATGAAGCGTTTTTCAGTTTTTCTGAAAATTGTCAATTTTATCACAAACTTGAAAGTGCTGTAACCGGAGAAAAATTTTTTTTTCGGAAAAATCCTTTTGGGAAATTTTGTGTTTTACTTAGTTGTAACTACTGTATTTTTTTGAAAAAAATCTGTGATGGTGAATTGACATGCCCTGCCTGAGCTGAGATGGAATTGCTCCTGTGTAACTTTTTAGGCAAAGAATTTAACTTTGATGACAAATTATGAATAACGGTTTCTAAAGTCTGAATCCTATTCTGAAATAAATAAAGAAAAAAACCGTCATTATTTGTTCATAGCGAAAAAAAAAGCATTTATTTACTGAATTTTGAAAAGGTTTAAAAATAAAAAAAAATGAAAGATAAAACCTTAAAATCAAATAAATATCAATGTATTAATTTTCTAAAGTCTGCAACAATTAATTTATTAAATAAATTTTTTAATTTTTCTATTATTTCCTAGTATGAAAAATAAATATTAGTAGCATTGTTACCATTTTACTCAATTAAAATTTAGTTTTAAACATGATCTCCATCAAGAGACCATCTCTGGAAGCGACCAATTTTTATGGAAACGGAACGTGATCAATTTATAGAGATTTTCCTGTAAATATATTTGATGATTCGTGTAAACGTGAAGAAATTTTTCTTTTGCAGAGTTCATGAACGCAACAAGTATACTGTCAGAAAAATTCGTCAATATACACTAAGTTATCGTTATTTTTTCACAAATAACTTCTGTTCTCCCAGAAAACGTATTTGTTCTGTGAGTTCATTCCGAACATCGAAAAATGAGGAAAAGATTCCATTTATTTCTAGCACGCATGTGCATTGGGTCTGTTAGTAAGAAATTCGAATTTATTTTTAAAAGGAAATACAAAAATATTCTATTGATTAAAATGTCTAATTTAGTTTTAAAAGACAAAAATGTTTTCGAATTTAAAAATAAATAACAATTACTTTCTTTATTCGTTCAAAAATTCTCACAGTCTGTTATTCAAAGTTGGATAAGTTGAATAAAGTTCAATATACTAAGTTATTTCTATAATAAATATTCGCATATAAAATATACTTTAAGTGAACACATTTAAAAAATATTTTAATTTAAAAAAATTGATATTATTAAAAAAATTATATCGAATAAAAATAGAAAATCCATGTTTTTTTTTCTAACAATCTACGTAATATATTTAATATTCACATTTTTATAATATATTAATATTAAACGTAAAAAAACCCAGCCACAGTTTCATTAAAGACGAAATCTTTCCGAGATTAACTGCAAAATTAAAAGCTTTTTAACGAAATACACCAAACTACACCCATATGAAATGAACGCTTCTATTTTAAAGCACAATCATTATGAGCAACCATGGCGCCGAGGAAAAGCGCTCGCCTTGTAATGCTGGGGTCGTGAGTTCAATCCCCACCTCTTCCGCATTGATTTTTTTCAAGTGACGGACATTTTTCCTCTTTTGACGGAGAAAAAATAAACGGAAAATCGTCAATCTACAGACAATTTCTAGCAGCAGTACTGCCAGTACATTTTCTGTGAAAAGACGGAAGTTTTTTTTTTGCGAGTGTAGATATTACATTTTGAAAAGCAAAAACTGAAAAACTTTATTTCATTATATCAATATTTAATTTAATGTATGTTTATTTTTATTTTTAAATTAATAATATTACAGGGCGAGTCATAAATATCGAAACAATAGGCTATCTCCTTAAATATTGCCCCTAGACCCGTACTTCCAAATGCAAAAATTCATAAAAAGAGGTGAAATTTTTATAAGATCAGTTGCAACTCCATGGGGAGTTTACAATGAATGTAGCGGCACGTTTCAAGAAGTTTTTTTGTCTTCTATTGTATAACACCAGTTTCCAACTTTTTCCCGTATTTTACAGTAGTTTTGTTTCGGCAATTTTGAAAAAAATATTTACTTTTGAAAATGTGATTATTTAAAGTTATATTATTTTTGAAAAAAGTATTTTTAATAGTTTTAAAATTCATATTGAAAAAAACCCCTAAAACAAAACTAAAATCAGATTTTCATCTTTAATTACATGGAAAGAAATTGAAATCCGATAAATAATGTTTCGATTCATAACTGTTTTAAATTATTCCACTTAAACTTGCATTAATCATTTGAAATTTTGATAAATTTTATGAGAAATTTTAGGATGTGATTTTCTTAGCAAATTATATGACTGACCATCACAAAAAAAAGAAAAAAAAAATCAAAATTCGAACTCAAAAGATAGTTTTTTTACATGTTTCGTAGAACTGTTAAAGTAACATTGTTTCTTGAATTGCGCGCAATTTAATATGTGTCTAATCCCTTAAAACCTTTTGAATTATTTAAACGGCTATATCGCTGCGAGTTTTTATAATATGAAGTGCAATTTTTTGTGTCTAATTCAGAATTTGATGTGGAAAGTTTTGCTAATTGGAATTTTTATCGTACGGGGGCCGTATAAAAATTTAATTTTCGTAATTTTTCAAATAGACCCCCCCATGGAGTTTCAACTAATCTTATCAAAAATTTCATATTTTTTTATGAATTTTTGCAATTGGAAGTATGGGTCTAGGGGAAATATTTAAGGAGATAGTCTATTGTTTCGATATTTATGACTCACCCTGTAATTAAGTATAACAGTTAGATAATTAATTAGAAATTTATTATAAAACAATTGTATATGCTACTAAACTAAACATTCTACTTCTACAGAATTTAAGATTGCTGAAAAACATTTCTTAAAAAGATAAAAGAATGCAAGGAAATGTGTTATTGCACTTACATTAAGTTTCGTTTTTGAAAGTAATTAAAAAAAGAATCAGTTTTATAAAATATATCTAATGTATGTTTATATTTACATGTTTAAGAATAATAAAAGAAGAATGCATATTAAATATGCTTCTGATGATTAAAATAGTTTTCTGATTTACTAAGAAATAAATTTTATTCAACTATGCATTTATCTACCTAATAACAAAGAGTTACTTTCCATATGATATTTCAATTGTGTATTGTTGAACGCAAGTGACATTTAAATAACAATTTGAAAATATATATGTTACAGGCCAAACCCGATTTTAGGCCAAACAAGATTGGCCTAGGCCAGACTAGTTTATCCTATCGCCCATCGGATAGACTAGTTTTTCCTAGGCCTAACCGGTCTATCCTAACGCCCATCGGATAAACTAGTTTTTCCTAGGCCAAACCGGTCTATCCTATCGCTTATCGGATAAACTAGTTTTTCCTAGGCCAAACTAGTCTATCCTAAAGCCCGTAGGACAATCTAGTTTTTCCTAGGCCAAACTAGTTTGGTCTAACTCTTATAGGATAAACTAGTTTAGCCTGCTGTTTATTGGTCAGAACTAGTTTCTCCTAGGCCGATCTACTTTATCCTAGGCCAATTCAATTTGGCGTGATTTTATTGAATTCAATGACCGCCACAGCGCCAACATTCTAGTTTGTCCTAGGCTGATCTAGTTCATCCTAGGCCAATGTAATTTTACGTGTTTTTAGCTCACAGGAGTCAAAGCCTGAGAAATAATGGAACTCGCAAGTTCTGTATGTATGTTTGTACGCACGTATGTTCGTGCATACGTACGTAACGCGATAACTCGTGATAGAAATATCCGATTTGCTTTAAATTTTGGATGTAAGTTCATTGATATAAGGTACTTTTCTGATTAATTTGGGGAATTCATTGGATAAGAATAAAGGGGTGCAAACGGGAGGCTAATGCCCCACCGTTAATTTAGAGAAAGGGATTTTTCATGCAGAATTATCAGTTTTCATTTAAAATTTTAGATATAAGATCATTCTGTCAAGGCGCCTCCATGATTAGTTGTGGATGTTTATTTTTAAGTGTAAAAAAGGTCAATAAAAGTTACCCCCCATAATTTAGATAAATGATCTTTGACGCAGAATTTACGGATTTTCTTCAATATATAGATTCTTTCTCAGTATATTTTTTATTTTCTTTGTATATTCTTTTCTCAGTTTTTCTCAGTATATAGATTCTTTATGATAAGGGAATTCCCTAAATAGTTTTGGGGGTTTAATGGTTGAGTATGAAAGGAAAAATGAAGGATTCCTCCCTTTGCTAGAAAAAACTAGTTTATCCTATGGGCATTTAGATAAACTAGTTTGGCTTAGGAAACACTAGTTTATCCAATTGGCGTTAGGATAAAATAGTTTGGCATAGGCTAATCTACTTTGGCTTGAAATCGGGCTTGGCCGGTCAGAAACATATCTATCACAAGAAAGACATGTTTTCTACCGGCCAAACCAGTTTTCGAGCCAAATTAGATTAGTCTCGGCCAAACTATTTTATCCTAATGCCAATTGGATAAACTAGTTTTTTTACACCAAACTTGTTTTTCTAAATGTCCATACGATAAACTAGTTTTTTCTAGGTAAGAGCGTAATCGTTTATTTTTCCCTTCATACTTAACCATTAAAACCCTAAAATTATTCAGGGAATCGCCTTATCAGAAGGAACCTACATACAAAATTTGAAGCAAATCCGTAAATTCTTGGTCAAAATACCATTTATCTAATTTATGGGGGGTTACCTTACATTGTCGTATCCTTTACACTTAAACAATAAACATCCACAACTAATCACGGAGGCGCCTTGTCAAAATGGTCCTATATCTAAAATTTTAAATGAAAACTGATAATTCTGCATGAAAAATCCATTTTTCTAAATTATCGGTGGAGGATTAGCCTCCCGTTCGCCCCCATTTATTCTTATCAAACTAATTCCCAAAACTAATCAGAAAAGTACCTTATCGGAATGAACCTACACCCAAAATTTGAAGCAAATCGGATGTTTCTATCACGAGTTATCGCGTTACGTATATACGCACGTACATACGTACGTATATTCATACATACATACGTACATTCAAACATATAGAACCTGCGAGCCCATTATTTCTCAGGCTTTGATTCCTGTGAGCTAAAAACACGTAAAATTAAATTGGCAAAGGATGAACTAAATCAACCTAGGACAAGTTAGAATGTTGGCGCTGTAGCGGTCATTGAATTCAATAAAATCACGCCAAATTGAATTGGCCTAGGTTAAACTAGATCGGCCTAGGAGAAACTAGTTCAGACCAATAAACAGCAGGCTAAACTAGTTTATCCTATAAGAGTTAGGCCATACTAGTTTGGCCAAGGAAAAACTAGATTGTCCTACGGGCCTTAGGATAGACTAGTTTGGCCTAGGAAAAACTAGTTCATCCGATGGGCGTTAGGATAGACCGGTTTGGCCTAGGAAAAACTAGTTTATCCGATGGACGTTAGGATAGACCGGTTTGGCCTAGGAAAAACTAGTCTATCCGATGGGCGATAGGATAAACTAGTCTGGCCTAGGCCAATCTAGTTTGGCCTAAAATCGGGTTTGGCCTGTAACATATACATTTAAAGTGATGGAAAATCCTTGCGAGGCAAAATATAATGCTGTTAGTAGAAAATAAAAATTTATATATATAAATTATTATATATATAAATGGGGTGTTTCTAAACTCATGGTACAAGCTTTATGGGTAGGTAGAGCACACAATAACAATAATTTATTGTAAAGGAATGTATGGGTCCAGGTGACGCATTAAGGTAAAAGCACCAGGGGGGAATTTGGCCCCTTTTTTTATTTTCAAAATTTAAAATTGATACCAGAAAATTTTTTTGCTTTCATTTTCTTGATATTTCATAGTTACTTAATAACAAAATTCTTTTTTGAAAATTTTTGGTATGAAATCGAACTTTTTAGAATTGAAAATAGAAATAAAAATAGAAATTTGTTGAAATAGAAATGGAATTTTTGGTTGAATACACTCGCGGTAAAGGGCAGTAATTGATTGGTCACCGTCCAATCCCATGCTTTCAAGTAGAAGAAATCGCCATTTTTAATTGTGCTACAGTTCATCATGGAAAATTTTTCATATGCCGAAAAAGCCGACATACATTTCATGTATATTTTGTGCAAATGGCAATGCCAGAGCTGCCCTACGAATGTATCAGGAGCTGTTTCCTCGCCGAAGAATGCAAGATCATAGAATTTTTCAACGCTTACACCGTCAGCTTTCTAAAATAGGTTCTTTCCACGTCACCAGATAGGAAACTGGGTGAGAAAGTGCTGTACGCAGGGCAAGCCTGGAAGAAATAATTTTGAATTTGGTGAGTGAAAGATTCTACATACATGAAAGGCAGAATCAAGTACAAGTGCTGTTGCATAGAATTTAGGTGTGAGTGAGCCAACCGTTAGGAGAGTGTTAAATGAAAATCTATTTCATCTCTTCTGTTTTCAACGAGTACAAACTTTTAATCCGGAAGACTACCGTGCCAGTGAGTTTTGCAGCAACATATAATGCAGCCTGACTTTACTTCTCATATTCTCTTTACAGAAGAAGCAGTAGTTACACGCGAGTTTGTATTTAATGCACACAATTCCCATCTTAAGGCAACCAATAATCCACATGCAGCGAGGCCACATGATATCAACAAAAATTTTTTGTGAATTTGTGGTCGGAAATTGTTAATAATTATTTGATTGGACCATACCAACTACCAAAGACGCTGGATGGTTGCTGTTAACATATTTTTTTGCAACAGGTTTTACCAAAACTGCTTCAAGATGTTCCAATCGCCATTCGTAATCGGGTGTAGTTTCAATATGATGAAGCGCCCGCGCATTTCACCACTGATGTGCGCAATTACATGAATGCCACATTTGAAATAGATTGGGCGTGGTGAACCAAATCCTTGACCACCGCTATCTCCCGATTTTCGACCCTTGATTTCTTTTTATGAGGACATCTGAAGAATCTTGTAGTTGACTCAGACGAAAATCAAACATCTTGCATATCCGAAAAAGCGGCATGTGTGCGGGAAATGCCTGATATCTTTAGAAGTGTACCAATCTTTACATCGAGAATCTTTACATCGATGCTGCGAAGCATATATCACAGTTGCTGGGCGCAATTTTGAAAATTTATAGTAATATAATTGTATGCATTATTATTTACTTGTAAATTACATTGTAAATAAACATTTTATCTTTCTTATTCATGTATTTCGTTTGATAAGTTTGCCAGTTTTGCGCTTTTTTCTAATTCAAAAATTTCGATTTGCTACCAAAAATTTTCAAAGAAGAATTTTATTTTGAAGTAATTTTGAAATTTCAACAAAAGGATAGCATAAAGATTTTCTGGTATTAATGAGAAATTTTGAAAGTTAAAAAAGGGGGCCTAATTGCCCCAGCCACCTGGTGTTTTTACCTTAATGCGTCACTTGGTCTCATACAATCCTATATAATAATTGATTGTTACTGTGTGCTTTACCTAACCTTAAAGTTTGTACTATGAGTTTAGAAATACCCTGTATGTTAAGCGTTATTATTTTTAATTCAAACATATTGATTAGGTAAACATACAAAATTCATTTTTATACAAATGAGTTAATAAATTTCTTGAGTCAAACACATTTTAAAACAGGTAGGCGACGAAAAAATGAGGAACATGAAATAAGAAATTTAAACTTTTTTTAAATGTTGTATTGGTAATAGCGATCTATGTATGAACAAAATTTTTAATACCTCGCGATATAATTGCCGATATAAGTTTAAATAATAAGTTTATAATAAGTTTTTAATAATAAGTTTGAAAATATTGACATTTTAACGAGATTTCATTTAGTATTTATAAATAAAAAAACCAACATTTTGACTTATTTTGGGCTAAATTATCTTCTTAAGAACAGACTCATTACTTAAATAATCGTTTTTCATTGATTTATTCATTTTATCTAAATTTCAGATTCACAGGCTATTTTTGGTGTAAATAAATAATAAAAACAAATTACCCATTTTGTGACTTAAATCCAACAATCAGTAAAAGGTTTGTGACGAGTTTTATTTTGGATAAAATATTGATACAATTATGACAAATAATTAAAAAAATTTTTAATTAGTCTATTCCTGTAAAATGTTGATAATTTAAAAATTGCTTTTGTTAGAAGAATTAAAAAGTGATAAATGAAATCGAAAATCTAAATTTGTTAGTAACTTTGTAAACATAAGCCATCATACAAAAGAATGCTGAACATTTAAAATAAATCAGAATTTAAATGACATTTCGTAAATCAAACTTCATTGCTTCTAGTTTTCAAGTAAAATAATAATAATAAAAGCTAGTTATTTTTGCGAATTATTTTTTTAGATATTCAGTAAAGGATTTTTTTTAAAATTGAATAGACATACTATTATGTTTCGTGAAATCAAAAATGAAGTTTGAAAATATTGGCATTTTAACGAGATTTCATTTAGTATTTATAAATAAAAAACCAACATTTTGACTTCTTTTGGGCTAAATTATCGTCTTAAGAACAGACTCATTACTTAAATAATCGTTTTTCATTGATTTATTCATTTTATTTAAATTTCAGATTTACAGGATATTTTTGGTGTAAATAAATAAAATAAAAACAAATTACCCATTTTGTGACTTAAATCCAACAATCAGTAAAAGGTTTGTGATGAGTTTTATTTTGGTTAAAATATTGATACAATTATGACAAATATTTTAAAAATTTTAATTAGTCTATTCCTGTAAAATGTTGATAATTTAAAAATTGCTTTTGTTAGAAGAATTAAAAAGTGATAAATGAAATCGAAAATCAAAATTTATTAGTAACTTTGTAAACATAAGCCATCATACAAAAGAATGACATTTAAAATAAATCTGAATTTCATTGACATTTCGTAAATCAAACTTTATTGCTTCTAGTTTTCAAGTAAAATATTAATAATAAAAACTAGTTATTTTTGCGAGTTATTTTTTTTAGATATTCAGTAAAGGATATTTTTTAAATTGAATAGACATACTATTATGTTTCGTGAAATCAAAAATGAAGTTTGAAAATATTGACATTTTAACGGGATTTCATTTAGTATTTATAAATAAAAAACCAACATTTTGACTTCTTTTGGGCTAAATTATCGTCTTAAGAACAGACTCATTACTTAAATAATCGTTTTTTATTGATTTATTCATTTTATCTAAATTTCAGATTTACAGGATATTTTTGGTGTAAATAAATAATAAAAACAAATTACCCATTTTGTGACTTAAATCCAACAATCAGTAAAAGGTTTGTGATGAGTTTTATTTTGGTTAAAATATTGATACAATTATGACAAATATTTTAAAAATTTTAATTAGTCTATTCCTGTAAAATGTTGATAATTTAAAAATTGCTTTTGTTAGAAGAATTAAAAAGTGATAAATGAAATCGAAAATCAAAATTTATTAGTAACTTTGTAAACATAAGCCATCATACAAAAGAATGACATTTAAAATAAATCTGAATTTCATTGACATTTCGTAAATCAAACTTTATTGCTTCTAGTTTTCAAGTAAAATATTATTAATAAAAACTAGTTATTTTTGCGAGTTATTTTTTTTTTAGATATTCAGTAAAGGATATTTTTTAAATTGAATAGACATACTATTATGTTTCGTGAAATCAAAAATGAAGTTTGAAAATATTGACATTTTAACGGGATTTCATTTAGTATTTATAAATAAAAAACCAACATTTTGACTTCTTTTGGGCTAAATTATCTTTTTAAGAATACACTGATTACTTAAATAATCGTTTTTCATTGATTTATTCATTTTATCTAAATTTCGGATTTTCACAGGATATTTTTGGTGTAAATAAATAATAAAAACAAATTACCCATTTTGTGACTTAAATCCAACAATCAGTAAAAGGTTTGTGATGAGTTTTATTTTGGTTAAAATATTGATACAATTATGACAAATATTTTAAAAATTTTAATTAGTCTATTCCTGTAAAATGTTGATAATTTAAAAATTGCTTTTGTTAGAAGAATTAAAAAGTGATAAATGAAATCGAAAATCAAAATTTATTAGTAACTTTGTAAACATAAGCCATCATACAAAAGAATGACATTTAAAATAAATCTGAATTTCATTGACATTTAGTAAATCAAACTTTATTGCTTCTAGTTTTCAAGTAAAATATTAATAATAAAAACTAGTTATTTTTGCGAGTTATTTTTTTAGATATTCAGTAAAGGATATTTTTTAAATTGAATAGACTTACTATTATGTTTCGTGAAATCAAAAATGAAGTTTGAAAATATTGACATTTTAACGGGATTTCATTTAGTATTTATAAATAAAAAACCAACATTTTGACTTCTTTTGGGCTAAATTATCGTCTTAAGAACAGACTCATTACTTAAATAATCGTTTTTTATTGATTTATTCATTTTATCTAAATTTCAGATTTACAGGATATTTTTGGTGTAAATAAATAATAAAAACAAATTACCCATTTTGTGACTTAAATCCAACAATCAGTAAAAGGTTTGTGATGAGTTTTATTTTGGTTAAAATATTGATACAATTATGACAAATATTTTAAAAATTTTAATTAGTCTATTCCTGTAAAATGTTGATAATTTAAAAATTGCTTTTGTTAGAAGAATTAAAAAGTGATAAATGAAATCGAAAATCAAAATTTATTAGTAACTTTGTAAACATAAGCCATCATACAAAAGAATGACATTTAAAATAAATCTGAATTTCATTGACATTTCGTAAATCAAACTTTATTGCTTCTAGTTTTCAAGTAAAATATTATTAATAAAAACTAGTTATTTTTGCGAGTTATTTTTTTTTTAGATATTCAGTAAAGGATATTTTTTAAATTGAATAGACATACTATTATGTTTCGTGAAATCAAAAATGAAGTTTGAAAATATTGACATTTTAACGGGATTTCATTTAGTATTTATAAATAAAAAACCAACATTTTGACTTCTTTTGGGCTAAATTATCTTTTTAAGAATACACTGATTACTTAAATAATCGTTTTTCATTGATTTATTCATTTTATCTAAATTTCGGATTTTCACAGGATATTTTTGGTGTAAATAAATAATAAAAACAAATTACCCATTTTGTGACTTAAATCCAACAATCAGTAAAAGGTTTGTGATGAGTTTTATTTTGGTTAAAATATTGATACAATTATGACAAATATTTTAAAAATTTTAATTAGTCTATTCCTGTAAAATGTTGATAATTTAAAAATTGCTTTTGTTAGAAGAATTAAAAAGTGATAAATGAAATCGAAAATCAAAATTTATTAGTAACTTTGTAAACATAAGCCATCATACAAAATAATGACATTTAAAATAAATCTGAATTTCATTGACATTTCGTAAATCAAACTTTATTGCTTCTAGTTTTCAAGTAAAATATTAATAATAAAAACTAGTTATTTTTGCGAGTTATTTTTTTTAGATATTCAGTAAAGGATATTTTTTAAATTGAATAGACATACTATTATGTTTCGTGAAATCAAAAATGAAGTTTGAAAATATTGACATTTTAACGGGATTTCATTTAGTATTTATAAATAAAAAACCAACATTTTGACTTCTTTTGGGCTAAATTATCGTCTTAAGAACAGACTCATTACTTAAATAATCGTTTTTCATTGATTTATTCATTTTATCTAAATTTCAGATTTACAGGATATTTTTGGTGTAAATAAATACAATAAAAACAAATTACCCATTTTGTGACTTAAATCCAACAATCAGTAAAAGGTTTGTGATGAGTTTTATTTTGGTTAAAATATTGATACAATTATGACAAATATTTTAAAAATTTTAATTAGTCTATTCCTGTAAAATGTTGATAATTTAAAAATTGCTTTTGTTAGAAGAATTAAAAAGTGATAAATGAAATCGAAAATCAAAATTTATTAGTAACTTTGTAAACATAAGCCATCATACAAAAGAATGACATTTAAAATAAATCTGAATTTCATTGACATTTCGTAAATCAAACTTTATTGCTTCTAGTTTTCAAGTAAAATATTAATAATAAAAACTAGTTATTTTTGCGAGTTATTTTTTTTAGATATTCAGTAAAGGATATTTTTTAAATTGAATAGACATACTATTATGTTTCGTGAAATCAAAAATGAAGTTTGAAAATATTGACATTTTAACGGGATTTCATTTAGTATTTATAAATAAAAATCCAACATTTTGACTTCTTTTGGGCTAAATTATCGTCTTAAGAACAGACTCATTACTTAAATAATCGTTTTTTATTGATTTATTCATTTTATCTAAATTTCAGATTTACAGGATATTTTTGGTGTAAATAAATAATAAAAACAAATTACCCATTTTGTGACTTAAATCCAACAATCAGTAAAAGGTTTGTGATGAGTTTTATTTTGGTTAAAATATTGATACAATTATGACAAATATTTTAAAAATTTTAATTAGTCTATTCCTGTAAAATGTTGATAATTTAAAAATTGCTTTTGTTAGAAGAATTAAAAAGTGATAAATGAAATCGAAAATCAAAATTTATTAGTAACTTTGTAAACATAAGCCATCATACAAAAGAATGACATTTAAAATAAATCTGAATTTCATTGACATTTCGTAAATCAAACTTTATTGCTTCTAGTTTTCAAGTAAAATATTATTAATAAAAACTAGTTATTTTTGCGAGTTATTTTTTTTTTTAGATATTCAGTAAAGGATATTTTTTAAATTGAATAGACATACTATTATGTTTCGTGAAATCAAAAATGAAGTTTGAAAATATTGACATTTTAACGGGATTTCATTTAGTATTTATAAATAAAAAACCAACATTTTGACTTCTTTTGGGCTAAATTATCTTTTTAAGAATACACTGATTACTTAAATAATCGTTTTTCATTGATTTATTCATTTTATCTAAATTTCGGATTTTCACAGGATATTTTTGGTGTAAATAAATAATAAAAACAAATTACCCATTTTGTGACTTAAATCCAACAATCAGTAAAAGGTTTGTGATGAGTTTTATTTTGGTTAAAATATTGATACAATTTAGACAAATATTTTAAAAATTTTAATTAGTCTATTCCTGTAAAATGTTGATAATTTAAAAATTGCTTTTGTTAGAAGAATTAAAAAGTGATAAATGAAATCGAAAATCAAAATTTATTAGTAACTTTGTAAACATAAGCCATCATACAAAAGAATGACATTTAAAATAAATCTGAATTTCATTGACATTTCGTAAATCAAACTTTATTGCTTCTAGTTTTCAAGTAAAATATTATTAATAAAAACTAGTTATTTTTGCGAGTTATTTTTTTTTTAGATATTCAGTAAAGGATATTTTTTAAATTGAATAGACATACTATTATGTTTCGTGAAATCAAAAATGAAGTTTGAAAATATTGACATTTTATCGGGATTTCATTTAGTATTTATAAATAAAAAACCAACATTTTGACTTCTTTTGGGCTAAATTATCTTTTTAAGAATACACTGATTACTTAAATAATCGTTTTTCATTAATTTATTCATTTTATCTAAATTTCGGATTTTCACAGGATATTTTTGGTGTAAATAAATAATAAAAACAAATTACCCATTTTGTGACTTAAATCCAACAATCAGTAAAAGGTTTGTGATGAGTTTTATTTTGGTTAAAATATTGATACAATTATGACAAATATATTAAAAATTTTAATTAGTCTATTCCTGTAAAATGTTGATAATTTAAAAATTGCTTTTGTTAGAAGAATTAAAAAGTGATAAATGAAATCGAAAATCAAAATTTATTAGTAACTTTGTAAACATAAGCCATCATACAAAAGAATGACATTTAAAATAAATCTGAATTTCATTGACATTTCGTAAATCAAACTTTATTGCTTCTAGTTTTCAAGTAAAATATTAATAATAAAAACTAGTTATTTTTGCGAGTTATTTTTTTTAGATATTCAGTAAAGGATATTTTTTAAATTGAATAGACATACTATTATGTTTCGTGAAATCAAAAATGAAGTTTGAAAATATTGACATTTTAACGGGATTTCATTTAGTATTTATAAATAAAAAACCAACATTTTGACTTCTTTTGGGCTAAATTATCGTCTTAAGAACAGACTCATTACTTAAATAATCGTTTTTTATTGATTTATTCATTTTATCTAAATTTCAGATTTACAGGATATTTTTGGTGTAAATAAATAATAAAAACAAATTACCCATTTTGTGACTTAAATCCAACAATCAGTAAAAGGTTTGTGATGAGTTTTATTTTGGTTAAAATATTGATACAATTATGACAAATATTTTAAAAATTTTAATTAGTCTATTCCTGTAAAATGTTGATAATTTAAAAATTGCTTTTGTTAGAAGAATTAAAAAGTGATAAATGAAATCGAAAATCAAAATTTATTAGTAACTTTGTAAACATAAGCCATCATACAAAAGAATGACATTTAAAATAAATCTGAATTTCATTGACATTTCGTAAATCAAACTTTATTGCTTCTAGTTTTCAAGTAAAATATTAATAATAAAAACTAGTTATTTTTGCGAGTTATTTTTTTTAGATATTCAGTAAAGGATATTTTTTAAATTGAATAGACATACTATTATGTTTCGTGAAATCAAAAATGAAGTTTGAAAATATTGACATTTTAACGGGATTTCATTTAGTATTTATAAATAAAAAACCAACATTTTGACTTCTTTTGGGCTAAATTATCGTCTTAAGAACAGACTCATTACTTAAATAATCGTTTTTCATTGATTTATTCATTTTATCTAAATTTCAGATTTACAGGATATTTTTGGTGTAAATAAATACAATAAAAACAAATTACCCATTTTGTGACTTAAATCCAACAATCAGTAAAAGGTTTGTGATGAGTTTTATTTTGGTTAAAATATTGATACAATTATGACAAATATTTTAAAAATTTTAATTAGTCTATTCCTGTAAAATGTTGATAATTTAAAAATTGCTTTTGTTAGAAGAATTAAAAAGTGATAAATGAAATCGAAAATCAAAATTTATTAGTAACTTTGTAAACATAAGCCATCATACAAAAGAATGACATTTAAAATAAATCTGAATTTCATTGACATTTCGTAAATCAAACTTTATTGCTTCTAGTTTTCAAGTAAAATATTAATAATAAAAACTAGTTATTTTTGCGAGTTATTTTTTTTAGATATTCAGTAAAGGATATTTTTTAAATTGAATAGACATACTATTATGTTTCGTGAAATCAAAAATGAAGTTTGAAAATATTGACATTTTAACGGGATTTCATTTAGTATTTATAAATAAAAATCCAACATTTTGACTTCTTTTGGGCTAAATTATCGTCTTAAGAACAGACTCATTACTTAAATAATCGTTTTTTATTGATTTATTCATTTTATCTAAATTTCAGATTTACAGGATATTTTTGGTGTAAATAAATAATAAAAACAAATTACCCATTTTGTGACTTAAATCCAACAATCAGTAAAAGGTTTGTGATGAGTTTTATTTTGGTTAAAATATTGATACAATTATGACAAATATTTTAAAAATTTTAATTAGTCTATTCCTGTAAAATGTTGATAATTTAAAAATTGCTTTTGTTAGAAGAATTAAAAAGTGATAAATGAAATCGAAAATCAAAATTTATTAGTAACTTTGTAAACATAAGCCATCATACAAAAGAATGACATTTAAAATAAATCTGAATTTCATTGACATTTCGTAAATCAAACTTTATTGCTTCTAGTTTTCAAGTAAAATATTATTAATAAAAACTAGTTATTTTTGCGAGTTATTTTTTTTTTAGATATTCAGTAAAGGATATTTTTTAAATTGAATAGACATACTATTATGTTTCGTGAAATCAAAAATGAAGTTTGAAAATATTGACATTTTAACGGGATTTCATTTAGTATTTATAAATAAAAAACCAACATTTTGACTTCTTTTGGGCTAAATTATCTTTTTAAGAATACACTGATTACTTAAATAATCGTTTTTCATTGATTTATTCATTTTATCTAAATTTCGGATTTTCACAGGATATTTTTGGTGTAAATAAATAATAAAAACAAATTACCCATTTTGTGACTTAAATCCAACAATCAGTAAAAGGTTTGTGATGAGTTTTATTTTGGTTAAAATATTGATACAATTTAGACAAATATTTTAAAAATTTTAATTAGATTATTCCTGTAAAATGTTGATAATTTAAAAATTGCTTTTGTTAGAAGAATTAAAAAGTGATAAATGAAATCGAAAATCAAAATTTATTAGTAACTTTGTAAACATAAGCCATCATACAAAAGAATGACATTTAAAATAAATCTGAATTTCATTGACATTTCGTAAATCAAACTTTATTGCTTCTAGTTTTCAAGTAAAATATTAATAATAAAAACTAGTTATTTTTGCGAGTTATTTTTTTTAGATATTCAGTAAAGGATATTTTTTAAATTGAATAGACATACTATTATGTTTCGTGAAATCAAAAATGAAGTTTGAAAATATTGACATTTTAACGGGATTTCATTTAGTATTTATAAATAAAAATCCAACATTTTGACTTCTTTTGGGCTAAATTATCGTCTTAAGAACAGACTCATTACTTAAATAATCGTTTTTTATTGATTTATTCATTTTATCTAAATTTCAGATTTACAGGATATTTTTGGTGTAAATAAATAATAAAAACAAATTACCCATTTTGTGACTTAAATCCAACAATCAGTAAAAGGTTTGTGATGAGTTTTATTTTGGTTAAAATATTGATACAATTATGACAAATATTTTAAAAATTTTAATTAGTCTATTCCTGTAAAATGTTGATAATTTAAAAATTGCTTTTGTTAGAAGAATTAAAAAGTGATAAATGAAATCGAAAATCAAAATTTATTAGTAACTTTGTAAACATAAGCCATCATACAAAAGAATGACATTTAAAATAAATCTGAATTTCATTGACATTTCGTAAATCAAACTTTATTGCTTCTAGTTTTCAAGTAAAATATTATTAATAAAAACTAGTTATTTTTGCGAGTTATTTTTTTTTTAGATATTCAGTAAAGGATATTTTTTAAATTGAATAGACATACTATTATGTTTCGTGAAATCAAAAATGAAGTTTGAAAATATTGACATTTTAACGGGATTTCATTTAGCATTTATAAATAAAAAACCAACATTTTGACTTCTTTTGGGCTAAATTATCTTTTTAAGAATACACTGATTACTTAAATAATCGTTTTTCATTGATTTATTCATTTTATCTAAATTTCGGATTTTCACAGGATATTTTTGGTGTAAATAAATAATAAAAACAAATTACCCATTTTGTGACTTAAATCCAACAATCAGTAAAAGGTTTGTGATGAGTTTTATTTTGGTTAAAATATTGATACAATTATGACAAATATTTTAAAAATTTTAATTAGTCTATTCCTGTAAAATGTTGATAATTTAAAAATTGCTTTTGTTAGAAGAATTAAAAAGTGATAAATGAAATCGAAAATCAAAATTTATTAGTAACTTTGTAAACATAAGCCATCATACAAAAGAATGACATTTAAAATAAATCTGAATTTCATTGACATTTCGTAAATCAAACTTTATTGCTTCTAGTTTTCAAGTAAAATATTAATAATAAAAACTAGTTATTTTTGCGAGTTATTTTTTTTAGATATTCAGTAAAGGATATTTTTTAAATTGAATAGACATACTATTATGTTTCGTGAAATCAAAAATGAAGTTTGAAAATATTGACATTTTAACGGGATTTCATTTAGTATTTATAAATAAAAAACCAACATTTTGACTTCTTTTGGGCTAAATTATCGTCTTAAGAACAGATTCATTACTTAAATAATCTTTTTCATTGATTTATTCATTTTATCTAAATTTCAGATTCACAGGATATTTTTGGTGTAAATAAATAATAAAAACAAATTACCCATTTTGTGACTTAAATCCAACAATCAGTAAAAGGTTTGTGATGAGTTTTATTTTGGTTAAAATATTGATACAATTATGACAAATATTTTAAAAATTTTAATTAGTCTATTCCTGTAAAATGTTGATAATTTAAAAAATGCTTTTCTTAGAAGAATTAAAAAGTGATAAATGAAATCGAAAATCAAAATTTATTAGTAACTTTGTAAACATAAGCCATCATACAAAAGAATGACATTTAAAATAAATCTGAATTTCATTGACATTTCGTAAATCAAACTTTATTGCTTCTAGATTTCAAGTAAAATATTAATAATAAAAACTAGTTATTTTTGCGAGTTATTTTTTTTAGATATTCAGTAAAGGATATTTTTTAAATTGAATAGACATACTATTATGTTTCGTGAAATCAAAAATGAAGTTTGAAAATATTGACATTTTAACGAGATTTCATTTAGTATTTATAAATAAAAAACCCAACATTTTGACTTCTTTTGGGCTAAATTATCTTTTTAAGAATACACTGATTACTTAAATAATCGTTTTTCATTGATTTATTCATTTTATCTAAATTTCAGATTTTCACAGGACATTTTTGGTGTAAATAAATACAATAAAAACAAATTACCCATTTTGTGACTTAAATCCAACAATCAGTAAAAGGTTTGTGATGAGTTTTATTTTGGTTAAAATATTGATACAATTATGACAAATATTTTAAAAATTTTAATTAGTCTATTCCTGTAAAATGTTGATAATTTAAAAATTGCTTTTGTTAGAAGAATTAAAAAGTGATAAATGAAATCGAAAATCAAAATTTATTAGTAACTTTGTAAACATAAGCCATCATACAAAAGAATGACATTTAAAATAAATCTGAATTTCATTGACATTTCGTAAATCAAACTTTATTGCTTCTAGTTTTCAAGTAAAATATTAATAATAAAAACTAGTTATTTTTGCGAGTTATTTTTTTTTAGATATTCAGTAAAGGATATTTTTTAAATTGAATAGACATACTATTATGTTTCGTGAAATCAAAAATGAAGTTTGAAAATATTGACATTTTAACGGGATTTCATTTAGTATTTATAAATAAAAAACCAACATTTTGACTTCTTTTGGGCTAAATTATCGTCTTAAGAACAGACTCATTACTTAAATAATCGTTTTTCATTGATTTATTCATTTTATCTAAATTTCGGATTTTCACAGGATATTTTTGGTGTAAATAAATAATAAAAACAAATTACCCATTTTGTGACTTAAATCCAACAATCAGTAAAAGGTTTGTGATGAGTTTTATTTTGGTTAAAATATTGATACAATTATGACAAATATTTTAAAAATTTTAATTAGTCTATTCCTGTAAAATGTTGATAATTTAAAAAATGCTTTTGTTAGAAGAATTAAAAAGTGATAAATGAAATCGAAAATCAAAATTTATTAGTAACTTTGTAAACATAAGCCATCATACAAAAGAATGACATTTAAAATAAATCTGAATTTCATTGACATTTCGTAAATCAAACTTTATTGCTTCTAGTTTTCAAGTAAAATATTAATAATAAAAACTAGTTATTTTTGCGAGTTATTTTTTTTAGATATTCAGTAAAGGATATTTTTTAAATTGAATAGACATACTATTATGTTTCGTGAAATCAAAAATGAAGTTTGAAAATATTGACATTTTAACGAGATTTCATTTAGTATTTATAAATAAAAAACCAACATTTTGACTTATTTTGGGCTAAATTATCTTCTTAAGAACAGACTCATTACTTAAATAATCGTTTTTCATTGATTTATTCATTTTATCTAAATTTCAGATTCACAGGCTATTTTTGGTGTAAATAAATAATAAAAACAAATTACCCATTTTGTGACTTAAATCCAACAATCAGTAAAAGGTTTGTGACGAGTTTTATTTTGGTTAAAATATTGATACAATTATGACAAATAATTTAAGAAATTTTAATTAGTCTATTCCTGTAAAATGTTGATAATTTAAAAATTGCTTTTGTTAGAAGAATTAAAAAGTGATAAATGAAATCGAAAATCAAAATTTGTTAGTAACTTTGTAAACATAAGCCATCATACAAAAGAATGCTGAACATTTAAAATAAATCTGAATTTAAATGACATTTCGTAAATCAAACTTCATTGCTTCTAGTTTTCAAGTAAAATAATAATAATAAAAGCTAGTTATTTTTGCGAATTATTTTTTTAGATATTCAGTAAAGGATTTTTTTAAAATTGAATAGACATACTATTATGTTTCGTGAAATCAAAAATGAAGTTTGAAAATATTGGCATTTTAACTAGATTTCATTTAGTATTTATAAATAAAAAACCAAAATTTTGACTTCTTTTGGGCTAAATTATCGTCTTAAGAACAGACTCATTACTTAAATAATCGTTTTTCATTGATTTATTCATTTTATCTAAATTTCAGATTTACAGGATATTTTTGGTGTAAAATACAATAAAAACTAATTACCGATTTTGTGACTTAAATCCAACAATCAGTAAAAGGTTTGTGATGAGTTTTATTTTGGTTAAAATATTGATACAATTATGACAAATATTTTAAAAATTTTAATTAGTCTATTCCTGTAAAATGTTGATAATTTAAAAATTGCTTTTGTTAGAAGAATTAAAAAGTGATAAATGAAATCGAAAATCAAAATTTGTTAGTAACTTTGTAAACATAAGCCATCATACAAAAGAATGACATTTAAAATAAATCTGAATTTCATTGACATTTCGTAAATCAAACTTTATTGCTTCTAGTTTTCAAGTAAAATATTAATAATAAAAACTAGTTATTTTTGCGAGTTATTTTTTTTAGATATTCAGTAAAGGATATTTTTTAAATTGAATAGACATACTATTATGTTTCGTGAAATCAAAAATGAAGTTTGAAAACATTGACATTTTAACGAGATTTCATTTAGTATTTATAAATAAAAAACCAACATTTTGACTTCTTTTGGGCTAAATTATCTTTTTAAGAATACACTGATTACTTAAATAATCTTTTTTCATTGATTTATTCATTTTATCTAAATTTCAGATTCACAGGATATTTTTGGTGTAAATAAATAATAAAAACAAATTACCCATTTTGTGACTTAATTCCAACAATCAGTAAAAGGTTTGTGACGAGTTTTATTTTGGTTAAAATATTGATACACTTATGACAAATATTTAAAAAATTTTAATTAGTCTATTCCTGTAAAATGTTGATAATTTAAAAATTGCTTTTGTTAGAAGAATTAAAAAGTGATAAATGAAATCGAAAATTAAAATTTGTTAGTAACTTTGTAAACATAAGCCATAATACAAAAGAATGACATTTAAAATAAATCTGAATTTCATTGACATTTCGTAAATCAAACTTTATTGCTTCTAGTTTTCAAGTAAAATAATAAAAGCTAGTTATTTTTGCGAATTATTTTTTTAGATATTCAGTAAAGGATTTTTTAAAAATTGAATAGACATACTATTATGTTTCGTGAAATCAAATTAGAATTAATTTGTAATTAATTTGTAATTAAATATTGTATGGAGTTACTAACGTTACATTATTGCAGAATTTTCATTTTTTCCACTAACGTTTTGAACAAACAGAGAAAAAGTCGATATGATATATTGACATTTACGATGCTAAAATAATAATAAAACGATAAGCTTAGTAATATGTATCTAAAACACACTTATGTTTCGAATACTTTAATTAAAGAATATTGCAGACAAGAATTCTTTTTCGTAGAATTTTTTTTTGTTTTCTAATTTATCAACAAAGATATTTTGTTATATCACGTGTGACTATGCATAGCTGGCAGATAATTTTGAGATACTTTATATTTAATATTACGTTATAATTACTATAACGTATTATTTAATATATATTACGTTATATTTAATTTCTTAAGGCTGTTCAAGCAATTCAAAATATGAGAAACGACATTTAACAAAATTTTACCAGTAACATATTAAATATTTGAAAGACTTTGTAAAAACGAAAAAAATCTTTCCCCCAGCGTATATTAAGAAGCATTTTTCAAGAAATTCGGTATACTGTAACCAAACCAGCAAAGTGAAAGTTAGAATCAAAGTAAAAAATGTTAAAAACATATAATACATTTAAAAATTAAATTTCAGCTATTGGTATACAGAATTGGAAAAGTGTTCCGATTTCTTTGTTCAACTTTGCGTGTAATTTTTCAGTATTATCGTGTAGTATGGGCGAAAAAATTGTGTTTAGTATATGTGTGTTTGTAAAATTTTATCTTTAAAACGGCTCTAACCATTTTGACATGTTTTGTATTTTACAATTTTCGGGGACGAGAAGGCCATTGGACTAGGTCACATGTTTAAGAAAATTAGATCAATGGGGGATTTTGGGCCATTTTAGACCAGAGTCAAGCTGATTATAAAATATAAAAAGAGCCAAAAATTTGAGACTAAATATTGCATCCATGAGAAAACTAATGAATCTGGTACTGTGTTCTAGAAATTTCGATTATTGGGTAATTTTTGGGTCACTATGGATCCATCAAAATTTCTCTAAAAAACGACTCGACGATAATTTTGCCTAAATTTTATATTAAGTCGTTCTCATTCACAAGAAAACCATTGAAATATGTCACATGTTCGAGAAATTTCGATTTGAGGGGGAATTGTGAAATCACTACGGGTCAGATTAATTTTATCTAAAAAATTCTCAATGGATTTTGACTAAATTTTGTATTCTACTTTTTTGGATTACGAAAAGACTATTGAAATAGGACATATATGTTCGAGAAAATTCAAATAATTGGTACTTATTGTGAAACTATGGACTAAACTTATATTAAAAAAAAAGCCACAATCGATTTTGACTAAATTGCTTATTCAAACGTTTTCGGGCACATGAAAAACATTGGGTCATGTCATATATTTAAAAAAAATTGCATTATGGGTCATTATGGTCAGTGCCAAATTAATTTTATATATATAAAAAGACGCAATCGATGTTGACTAAATTTTGTGTCCATCTATTTCCTGGCTGAAGAGGACTACTGGACATGGTCACATAATATTGGCCACACATTCCATTATTGGGTCATAAAAGATCAAGATCAAAGTAAACTTTTCTAAAAATGGCTAAACTGTAAAAGCTATTCACTTGATTTGCAGTGGATTCTATGTAAACTTCAATTAACAGGAAACCGAGTATACGTAAATGGACGGAAAACAGACGGACGGAAGACCAGAAAGACAAACAGAATTTATCAAAACTTTTCAACTATGTTGTAAAGTGCTTAAAATGAGTAAATTTATTCAAAAGTTCTTCAGAAAAATATGCAATTTTATCAGACGTACAATGAGAAAAAAAAATCTAGGTACTACTCTGTTAACTCGTCGACCAAAATACTATCGCCAAATTATAAGATTAAATGCCAATAATGGATGTTCGTGAATGTCAGTTCAATGACGTTAAATACAATACATGTGTTTAAAATGTCATTAAATGATTTTTATTTCGACTTTTTATTAATATTTTTATTAATATTCTACTAATTATTTGTTTTTTTTCGTTATTTAAAATAAAAATTATGTCATTATGCTTAATTTGGCTATTAGTTTGGCGATTTGTATATTTGGCGAAATCAGTCGACGGGATAACAGAGTAGTACCAAAATCTACAACTGGAATGAATAATTAGTCATTTTCTAAATCCATAAACTAGAAATATAGATTTGAAAAGTATGCGATTGGCGTAAACAACTGAGCTGAATAGATGAAATGATTTTGAATCTCTAATCTCTTGTTTAATAGGTGATGAAGCGATCTTTAGTCGTTTCAGTAACGAGAAATTTTCCGTAATATATCTTCGTTTTTTAGAGTTTTATATATATGTACATATATGTATTTAACGTGTTTTGTTGTATTTCGGTACTGTAATGTATTAATATATTTTTTTAAAGAATGCTACTTAACCGCCATATATGTTTCTAGTCATGAAATGTCTAACCATAAAATAATGTTATAGTCGTATAACTCGTTCGATTGTTTCAGAAATTATCTCTTACAAAGAATCAAAGAAACTTTACTTCTTTATAATATTATTATAGATATCAACGTTTGACGAAATGTATTTTTGCGATCAATCAGGAGGTCTTCTCTCTGATGTTTTAGTTTTTTCAATTAAGTTTTCATAGGTTTATATCCTTTTTTTTTTCTACTAAACAAACGTTTTTCCAGTCAAACGATAATTTTTCCGACTATGTTTTTTTCATTAATAAGTTTTTATATATTAATACCATTTTTTACGATTGCATGTACTTTTTTCCAATCGAACGGGAAATTATCCGACTGAATTTTTCGAGGGCTGTTGTAATCCTCTCTATATTTAATACCTCTGATCGTGAGCAATGGTGATCTTTTCGAACATATTTAACATTAACTTTATCTTA
The DNA here is from genome assembly GCA_964019185.1 of Maratus speculifer. Lineage (NCBI taxonomy): Eukaryota > Metazoa > Arthropoda > Arachnida > Araneae > Salticidae > Maratus > Maratus speculifer. The sequence continues at coordinate 368,662,207 of OZ025291.1, forward strand.
CTGCGAGACAAATTGTATTTTTTTTCAGTATGGCATTATCAAAATGTATGTGTGTAAATACTTATTTATGTAATAAATTGTGTGCATTTCTTCATACTTTTGGTTGTTTTTTTCAAACGTTTGCACTAAACGGAATGCTTCAATTTCGGAGATGAAGGCGCGAGTTGTATTATTCGTGTGAACCAAATGTCGTTTCATATTAATTAATTGATTGTCTGAAACTTCTAACTTAAAATTTTGATCTATCTCTTTTCGTTTTTCATTTGTAATGGCAAACTTTCTAATTACGCCGTTGGGAGTGCTGCTATCGTATGCATTAGGCCAGGCAAAGTCGCTTTAATATACTGCTACCTTACTATTATTTTAACAAAATCTAACTGATTGGTAAATATTTCCAACTGAGCGAAAAATTCCCCAGGCCGGGAATCGAACCCGGATATTTGTCTTACAAGGCCAGTGCTTTACCTGTTAAGCTAACCGGGTGATAACAAGTTGGGATTTTTCGCTCCGATAACCTTATTGGCCATAACATCTGGTCTGTCATTTAATATTCAATTCATATGATAACTTTACCAATCAGTTAGATTGTGTTAAAATAATAGTATATCTACATATCCATCGTTCTATGGAGTTCCATTACCTGCGGCTTATTCTGCCGAGCTGTCTAAATGACAGACCAGATGTTATAGCCAATAAGGTTATCTGAGCGAAAAATCCCAGCCGGTTATCGCCCGGTTAGCTTAACAGTAAAGCATTGGCCTTGTAAGCCAAATATCCGGGTTCGATTCCCGGCCTGGGAAATTTTTCGCTCAGTTGGAAATATTCAATTCATATGATAACTTTACCAATCAGTTAGATTGTGTTAAAATAATAGTATATCTACGTACCCATCGTTATATGGAGTTCCATTACCTGCGGCTTATTCTGCCGAGCTGTCTAAATGACAGACCAGATGCCAATAAGGTTATCTGAGCGAAAAATCTCAGCCGGTTATCGCCCGATTAGCTTAACAGGTAAAGCATTGGCTATATAAGCCAAATATCCGGGTTCGATTCCCGTCCTGGGCTATTTTTCGCTCAGTTGGAAATATTCAATTAATATGATACTGCTACCTTATCTATATATAGCTTTAGATCTGTCCGTTCGCAGGTATTTTCAGGTTAAAGCAGTTTTATAGTAGCAGTAAAAGCAGAGAGTATACGGTATAGATAGTGGGTCTACGCAAAAGTCATGAACGTTCATAGATAGTGTATACGCTAATGCTTTATTTCAGAAACATAGGGTATGCGGAGCTTCTTTAAAAAAACAGAAAGTACACGGCATATACCTTAGGTTACAGGGACTTTCCTATGTACCTTGTATACATAAATAAATAAAAAAATATTTTGTTCAAATAAAGTTAATGGTACTACATCTGACTACTTAACAGCTAAAAAAATTAAATCTAATGATAGGTCTGAAACAACCACATGGTTTCAGACATAACATAAAAATACGCCTAATACTGTTGAGGCAAAATTTGCATTTTTTAATGAAAATTCATAACTTTATACCTCATATTAATATAGTATTCTAATTATGCAATATATTTTCCGAACAGAGGAAAATAAATGAAATCTAATAAATAATGGCACTAAAATATACAATTTTGATTGGAATACTCATTTAAATAAAACTGATGAATTGTAATTTAATAACGTAATGCACTTTGCACAATGGATATCACTATGACCTTTTCACAGATGAAATATTAATAATGTGTATTGCCATGAGATAACATTTGCATTACGAAAATAAAAAGAAGAAAATTAGTTTTCTAGTCTAAACTGAAAGCACGTTTCCGTTTGAATTCTTTAATAAGAACATACAATCGAAAATTGTTTCAAAATAAATTTTATGTGCTTTAAGGTATACAATTTGCTAACATTGCATTTAACTAAAGTTATTTATTCGGAACCTAAATATGATATTTAAAAATTCCCTAACAATGTTTTATAGTAAAGTAACTTTCAATCTTTAAAAAAAAATCGCTCATATTTGTAAGCTTCATAATATATAAACTTGAACATTTTTACTTATTCAACAGCTATTCGAATTGTGATATGTTTGATTATTTTGCACAAATCTCAAATTTAGCTTTTTTAAAAATCAATTTAAGAAATTTTTATCTATATTAACATTATTTTAATTTCACTTGAAAAGGAGAAAAATCTGCCACTCTGTTAAACTTTTGTAGAAGGAAAAATTGTCACCTTCCTTCTTTTTTTATATATTTATTGCATGTAACATTGTACGCTTTTGTGAGTTAATTAATATAGCAAATTACAAAGTTTAAGGTTTTAAATTTTTAATCTAGTTGCAATTAATGTATAAAATTTGAAAAAATATATAAAAAATGTACATTTATTTTAAAACATTCTAGAAAGAAGCCGATAGTAGAAACACATTTTCCAACGTAAGTAAGTTTTTTATTACTTATCAGTTTAATAGGAATCCTTTCTCTTCATTTTGCGAATACGACGAAGATACCAATGTTGCAAATACGGTGATACATCTTTAAAAAAAAATAATAATAACTTTTTAGGTTACAAATGTTTTTGATTTAAATAAATAATGGAATTTATTATGCGCCAATACAAACGCACTAAAATGTGACAACTGGGTGAAAAACAGCTGTAATGGAATGTATATAACAATAAGAAATATAAAATATATTTTTTATATTTCTTATTGTTTTTAAATATAAAACTATTTTTATATTCTTTAAATTATTATTAGATGTTAAGATTACAACATAGAAATAAATCTAACTAAATAATTTAAATAATGTTTTTTTCCTCTTACCTTATTTTAAAACAAAATTACAGAAAAATTTAAAATATATTTACTGGGTTCTATACTTCGGCGTTTTCTATGTACCGTCAATGGAAACAATAAATTTTCAATAATCGATGCTTTCTAATCGTTCCTGTAATTTAACAAAGTTTTTTGGAACTACATGTCATTCAGTTATAAAAATTAGGCTTTGTTTTTAAGTTAAGCTTTCAATTAAAAACATTAGAAAATAAAAGAATACTGGATAATATTTATAATAGTATTTGTAGGCGAGTGTATATAAAAGATTCTAAAAGTATGCATATGTGTTTTTATAAAGACATTTTATAAAAATTGAATAAAAATGTGGTTTTATAAAAATTTACATTTATTATCGAAAAAAATTTGATCTTAGCACATTGTCATAATTGTGAATTTGTTCTAACTAATATTAGCCTGTAAATGTAATGTTTTGTTATATTACATAAATGTAATAATTCGTAATGTAATAATTATATTACATAAATTACATGTTTTAGAACTAAATTAGTATGCATGTTTGGAAGAGTTAATCCTATGCCACATAATAATTTTAAACATCACAAATTGGTGCATAACAAAATCCAAACTGATTTTTTTTATCGGAATAACATAACTAAATCCAATTATTCTAGACGTTGAATAATAGGCTAAATTTGTTTTTAAAATGATACTTTTTTATGGTCATATCCTTGATAGAACCTCTAGTTAGAAATCTTGGGAATGAACAATAAATACACTGATAAAAATTGGAAGCTTTTGTTGCATCGTAACTATACTGCTTTTATGGAAAACTATTAGTTCACTCTACTACTTAGCATTCTCACGGGTCAAAATATAGATATTCTATAAAAGCAGCAGAGTGAAGATCGAGCAAAAGGTTAATTTTTTAAACAGTGTATTTAATTATATGCAATAGAAAAAATTGCATTTTTTCTGATATAATCATTTTCAGAATGTAAATTAACCAGTTCTCCTACAACTTAAAGAAATATATGAACAATTTCCTTTAGAAAAAATAAGAGTAATGCATCCGTATATTTACACAATGCTAATCTCTAAATAAATAATGATTTATTTATAACCAAAGATCGCAGAAATTAATTGAAAGTCAGGAACGCTGTTAATACAAAAAATATAAAAATTAGCGATTTTATTTAGCGATATTTTTGAATTTTGCCGAAAAAATTAATTTTTTTGGCAAAATAAACATTAAAGTAAGTACAATAACATATGTACATAGATAACAGATACATATACTTCTATGATTAAAATTACGTGTATCAAAGAATCGAACCTGAAGAATTTAAAATTATAGATATTTTTTCTTTCGACGAGTAGAATAAAAAAAAAGATTTTCACTTAATCTTTTTAAAATGTTACTAATAAAAACACCGAAGTAAAATCCGTGGAAAAGCATAACCCGTGTACCGTCAGAGAAACTGCTACATATTCTGCAACTTTTGACACAATTTCCCATTTCTGTAGTCCCCCGTTTTGAAGATGGGAATTTTCCTCTATTCAAGATGAATATTTCTGGTTTTAGATATTTAAAAATTGTATTAATCACACATACTGTTTCATATTTACGTAACAATTATTTTTATTTCACATTAACTCAACCGCTTTTTATCGTATTCAACCGCTTTTTATCGTCTTCCTTTTTTAAAAAAGATGCATAGTTTGCCCAGTTCATTCCCTATGTATATCCAACGAAGTAATTATAGGTAAAGGCATTCTACGAAATTTTTACTGATATTTTTCATTTTCTCTCATTTTAAATGAATCATTTCCGTTGTCTATTATTGGATTAAGTATGTTTGTTTTTAATGATAAGCTCGTCTGACAGACGTGATAAAAAGAAATCGCTATTCTATTTAAAATAATGTTAAATTTCGGTTATGTAACTATTTTATTTTATAAAAACGGTCAAATGTCTGTACAGTATGCTACAAACTTTTATCATTGCATAAAAGCACATATGTAACCTATAACATCCCGTAAGGAATGATGACGTCACTGCGATGTCGTTGTGAAGTCACATTGTGACTTTGTGACCATCGTTCGTCGATGTGACGTCACATGACGTCGATGTGAAGTCACAGTGACTAAAATGTGAAGTCGTTATGGCCGTTTTAGAGCTCGTTTGTGACCACTCCACAATGTGACAAATTTGTGAAAAATGTGTCATTTGTGACTACTTTGACATTAGCATTGTGATGGAACTGTGACAAAAGCGACGATAGTTAAATTTCCAAATTAACATGATTTTTAAAGTAAATAACATGTTTTGAAGAATTTTTATAATTTTCTAAAGATTTTTAAAAAAGTCACATCTCAGTCACAATTTGACGTCACTGAGTGGTGGCATTTTGGTAACAGATGTGATGAGACCAAAGTGACATCACTGTGACTATGCATGCTATGAGGGATTATATATAAATAATGAGAGAGTCACACAAAGTATTGAATATTTATATAAAGAAAAAATCAAGCTAATGATAAAATATTTCTGTTCTTTTACAACTTTCTTAGCTTTTTCTTCTAAATAACTCCTTTTAATACTTTATTAAACATTACAATGTTTTTCCTTCATATATAGAATCTGTTTTATACAAATTTACATATTTAATTAATTTTTCACTTCACTAGACAGCCCAGTTAAAAAAAAATCATATATAACTGAACAACTCTGTGTATTTTGTTTTAAGAAATAAAACTGAAGACGCTGAATTCCTTTAAGGCTTGGTTAATTTCTAAAACAAAACAAAACAAAGTAACAAAAATACATTTTTTATTAATTGAATCTCTGATAAATATCTAGAAAAAATAATTAAATCTATTTAGAAAAACGAACATAAACTAAGGTCATTAATCAAGCTGAAAATGATGTAAAAGTGTTTGTTTTTGGCACTCTTGTATGGCATGAATAAATTATTAAATTTAACAGTTTCCTATTTTGAAAATATACATTGTAATACAGAACATCATGTAAGTTTTTTGAGTACAACAGAATATTTAGATTTTAATTAAAATGATTGAGACTTACATTGCAAATTTAAAAACATTAATATATACATATATGTGTGTGTGTGTGTACATAACCATATATGCTTACATTACTCATATAGATTCAAGCTGTGAATGATTGATCGGAAGTGAAACTTCAAAAATATCTTAATAGATTTAAAGAAACATTAAAATTCTTTGCAACAGAACAAACACTTCAGTTTTTAATATAAATACAGTTAAAAACGAGTCCACGAAAGGTATTTATTGAAGCAAAGAAAAACGTATTGTAAAACGAATATTTTCATCGTTCGGTCTTATTTATCGAAATGTGCAAGGCTCAAAATTTAACATATCTAAACGTATCATAACTTTGTCCTACAAACAAAGCTATGAAAACACTTAAAACTAAGAACAGGAAAACACAATGTTAAATCTACGAGTGAACCACTAGTGGAATTAATTTTTGACTTATGTATTACTTCTCTTCCGTCAGATACGGCTCCCCTAATAGCATGCATGGTCACAGTGACGTCACTGTGAGTCACTTTGGTCACATCACATCTGTGACCAAAATGCCACCACTTAGTGACGTCACATTGTGACTGAGATGTGACTTTCTTAAAAATCTTTAGAAATTTATAAATATCCTTCAAAACATGTTATTTACTTTAAAAACATGTTTCTGGCAATTTAAATATCGTCGCTTTTGTCACAGTTTCGCCAGAATGTTAATGTCAAATTAGCCACAAATGTCACATTTTTCACAAATCTGTCACATTGTGACCACTTTGTGAAACGTCACAAAAGAGCTCTAAAACGGCCATAACGACTTCACATTTTAGTCACTCTGACTTCACATCGACGTCACGTGAAATCGATGGTCACAAATTCACAATGTGACTTCACAACGACGTTGCATTGACGTCACCATGATTTAAGGGTCATTAGATTCCCCTCCTATTACTAATCTTCCAGAAAATAAAGGTTTTATTCTTGTCCTCGATAACATAGGTTTTTGTGCTGTCGGCTCTTAGACTAATAGCAGTACCATAGTTCTTCATGATATTGAATTCATGCTAGATAGGTAGCATTCACACGCATATGTAAGTATATGCATTAAAAAGTGGCGATATGTCGATTGATAATGCGATAGAAGAGCAGTGTGTTTTGTCTGATTTTTGTAAGCGAAATGACTTCAATAAAAAAAATAATTATAAAGAAATGCTACCTGTTCATGGTGAGAAGTGTTTATGATCAGTTTGGTCCACTGAAAACAGTGCCTTACTAGGGAACTGCAAGAAGTGTAAGTTACCGATTTTGACGAAAGTGGTATTGTTGGAAAGATCTCATCAAGAGCAGCAAAAAACTCACTGGAACTACCCGTCGCAAAAGAGTCGTTATCAAGATATCCGACAATTTATGGCACGTAACTAGTTCTTACTTAATGGGGGACCGCAAAAAATTTTAATCTCGATTTTAACTAAAGTGGTATCGTGGAAAAGATATCATCGTGAGGGTTAAAAAATTCAATGGAATCACCCGTCGAAAATGAGATGTTTTCGAGCTATCCGATAATTTGTGTCACATTGCTAATGCACATTGCTGGGAAACTGCATTAAGTGACATAAACTGTCGGATATCTCGAAAGTGGCTCATTTAAGATGGTTAGTTCAACCGAGTTTTTACTTCTCACAATGATATCTTTGCAACGACACCATTTTCATCAAAATCGAGAAAACTATTTTTTGCGGTTCCCCATTAAGTGTGCACTAGAACAGTAGGCATTAGCTACGTGACATAAATTATCGGATATCTCGAAAACGGCTCATTTCCGACAGTTTGTTCTATTGAGTTTTTTCTCCCTCATGATGATATCTTTTTAACAATACCACTTTCGTTAAAATCTAGACTAAAATGTTTTGAGGCTCCCATTTAAGTATGCACTAGTTAAGTGGCATAAATTGTCGGATATCTGGATAACGTCTCATTTGTGATGGGTAGTTCCATTGAGTTTTTTACTGCTTTCGACGAGATTTTTCCAACGATACCACTTTCGTCAAAATCGGTGGCTTACACTTCTTGCAGCTCCCTAGTTAGAGGCAAACAATTTGCAGATGGCGACGACATTCAACACGAAATCCTACCATGGATGAGCGAACAACAGAAAGAATGTTTTGCAGCTGGAATTGAGGCTCTGATAAAATGATAGAACAGATGAATTAACGTTGCTTGAGATTTTGTGAAAAAAGAAAATCTATTTCCGAGTATCTATCATGTTAAATTATTTTAATCATTCTTGATAAATCACCTTTTGTGACTTACTTAATATTTTTTTCTTGTAAATAGATATCAAGTGTATTTTTTTTCTTGCATAAATATAAATTTTAAATGTAATAGGCAAACTTAAAAAAAACTAACTAAACGAGAATTCCTAACATTTATTCTTGCTAAATTATAATACAGTTGCCTTATAGCTTGTATTATAGAGCAGTTTTTTTTCTATCACTTTCTGTTTTAAAACTACGACAAAATAAAACTAACACAATTATTTATTTTCTTAAAATAAAAAGAAAATAATTATTTTCTAATTTCATCCCACGCATGTTTCCATTTGGATTCTTTAATTAAAGAATCTGCAGTTATTTCTGTTGGAAGAAAAATAACATTTTTCAATGTATGCTTATGCAAAAAAAAAAAAAAAAAAAAAAAAAAAAAAAAAAGATGTTTTTTTTTATTTATCGTGATATTTAAACGCTGAATTTATGTTTAAATAAAGACTAAATTTAATAACGTTTACAATTTTTTACAAATTAAATAACATTTTAAAATTCTTGTATTTTAAATAAAAACTTGTTTAAAGGAAAATTAGACCATTTGTTTTTCATGAACACGATAGAAATATACGCAGATTTTCACAGACTTTTGCTTTTTCTTAGCTTTTTATTATGAATTTAAATGTAAGAATCTGTTAAGAAGTTATTCCTTTCTAAATTGCATCTGAATGAAACTAACAAAATGCCAGCATGAATTTTTACATCAAATCTTTGTTAATAATGTATAAAAGTCTTTTACATAGAGCACAACATGTACAAATGTTATTTCTACCTCCAAAAAATGCACGTTTGCGCACCCTTTGTTAATGACATTAAAGTCTTACACGTATGACAGAACATTTTAAATAGCAATACTTTCTTTTATATGTATGTTTTTTAAAACTTTTGTTTATGATATAAAAGTCTTCCATATAGAATATATTAACTATAATTGTGTTTTTTATTTTCAAAAATGCCTATTTTAACAATCTTTCACAATTATATAATTTTTTTGTGCATAGGACACAACACCTATAACTGTGATATTTGAATTGCATATAAACCTACGCTGTCTATGTAACTATAAGTAATGCGTTATTTTAGTATTTCTTTTAAATTTATATCATTTTTTTTTGCGATTTTCAGTGCTATTATTTTCATTTACTAAATAAAAAATTGCAAACGCATATCCGAATTACGAAATTTTGTGTTTTCCACTTTGAAGTACTTGGACTTCGAGATATACGAGTATTTTTTTAACTATTAAATATTCTAGTTGAATTTAAGTCTTGTTATTTTACATTTTACATTATTACACTACTGTTTTAAACAAACTAAGTAAAACAGGAAACAAATGCTATCCCCTATTTAACAGTTTATCACAATATTAAAAAAGTAATTCTTTTCGAATACCTGTCGAAAACATAATTATATCTTGGTTCTTTAATTAATATATAGGAGAGAATGTTTGCAGGAAATTCTAATTAGTTTTCTAATTTACTGAGTATTCTATGTTTGTTTATGCAAACTAACTTGAAGTTACTTTTAACGTAATATTGAAATAGTGAATACTGTTTAGTCAAACGTAAGCGTACTAAATGTTGTGAAATATTAGATGAGACATTTAACCAACATTTATTATCTTTTTGACCATCTCAAGGATTTTCTGTATTTGCGAAAAAATGCTTATAAAACTAATGTTAATGAAAATTCCCGATCTCTTTTTGATTTTAAAATACAGGGTGGTCATAAAAAAAATTGCCAATATATGGAGCTCTAGCGACCAGTCCGTTAAACCGATCGAGGTGAAATTTCAGTTATAGCTATTCAGAGGTATGAGCTCGAGATTCTGTGAACGACAACAAAATGGCGCTCACAGTTACGGTTATAACTACAGAAACTCGAAATTTTCCAATAGCGACATCCATTTTTTTCATCGCAAAATGATCAGCGCATGCGAAAACCCTAAAGAGCGCTGGAATGCTATGGTTATTGCAATAAACGGACGCATTATGCTTGCACAAAATCAGCTCTACGAACGGCCCTCAAAGAACACGATCAAGGCGCACCCAGAAAATTTTAATATGACAGAGACAAAATACCGATCACGGAACGTCGTTTGCCAGATACTCAACGTAGAAAACAGATAAAAAGACTCTGTGTCATATGCAAATTTAATCATTGCACGCCAATCGTGTTTTTATAGGAGGGGGGGATTCGCAGAACATTTTTTTGTGCGTGCATAACGTGTCCGTTTCTGGCTATACACGTACGGTTCCAACGCTCTTTAGGGTTTTCGCATGCGCATTTTGCGATGAAAAAAAATGGGTGTTGCCATTGGAAAATTTCGAGTTTCTGTAACTATAACCGTAACTGTGAGCGCCATTTTGTTGCCGTTCATACAATCTCGAGCTCATACCTCTGAATAACTATATATGAAATTTCACCTCGATCGGTTGAACGGACTGGTCGCTAGAGCTCCATATACCGGCAAAGTTTTTTTTATGACCACCCTGTACATGAATCTTTCTTTGACATGCAGCTTAAAATTCATTTCTCGCTCGTTCCACGTAAAATGAGCAATACTTAAAAAAAGTCCTGGCCACATGATAACAGATTTTAATAAAATTCGACACTCAGGGTCAATTTATATTCAAATAGAGCTCTGCAAAATATCCTGATAAAAATTTAGCATTATTGTAGCATTTATGGGCATTTAAAGAACTTGTGATACTTGTCAATTTTGAGAAAACTAAAAAGGCTATAAAAAATAAAGGGATCAAAAAACGTGTGTGAAATTGATGCATGATGTAGTACTACATATGAAGATTGAATTACCTAAGTTTGAAAGTTACCGTTTATTTTCTTCATCATCAATAAACTTAGAAACTTAAAAAAATACAAAATCGTAATTTTTCCTTTCATGTATGCACAAAAAATAACTAAAGGAACAGTTTAACGTTTATACCAAAAATAAAGATTAATAAGTCCGTAATATGCTTAAAAATTCAAGATTGTCTTTTGATTCCTAATATAAGAAAAATGGGTTCAAAAAGGTAGTTTTGTTGCATTCCATGCACTAGTGAATTTTCGCGTTTTCAATTTTCGCACTTTTCTTAAAATATTGCGTGATTTTAATTACAAAATAGAGCTGTCATCTACAAGAATTTTAAATTACTAGATAATTATTTGATCAATTGTAATGAATTTTACTATAATCTTGAAGCAAAAGAAAAAAAGGCGTGAAATATCGTTTCAGTATTTCAAATAGACACTTATATCTATTATGTCAAATAATTTGAAAAGATAAGAGCGATCCTTCATGTCCAAAAAAGCAATAGGAAGACTGAATTTACCCGTCTTTTTTTCCTTATTCATTTTATCGCAATAAAGAATAAAAAAGCAAGTATAAAAATTCCTGTTCTTAAAATACGTTCTTTTATCTACAATGTCAAAAAATTTCAAAGTTATAACTATTGTCCTTCGTTTTTAAATGAGTAATACTATTATTGAATATTTCCCTTAACATTTTTCCTTTTCTATATTGTTTTTCTCAATATGGAATAAAAATTGAAATTCCAAATTTCGCCAATCTCTTACTTATTATCCGTTGTTACCTAAAAATAATTTGTGATACATTTTATTTTCTTTCTTAAGGCTAACAAACAAGATTGAAATTTCAAGCATGTAGACAGAAACCCGATTTTGTATCAACTTTTAACGCGAGTTTACATATTTAATAAAATCTGCCCTGAAATCTATTATTTTGAATAATAAATAATCATGTTGCACTTATATGCAAATTTTCATTTAAATCTGTGACATGTCAGCCATAGCTAATGTGCTCATTTGTGTGGAAAGATCCTTCTGTTAAAAATGTTTTTGTGTACAACCAATTTGTTTTTATGGTTAAAAACATACGGCCAAACAGCTAAGAAGCTTTGGATGAAGTTTAAAGTACTTAGAATTGAGCGTAAAAGATAAATCACATGTCATAATAAATTACAGAAAAAAGTATAATTTTTGAAAAAGGTTAGTTTATTTTTTATTGTTTTCATTTCTGATTGATTTCATTTCTGAAACATAATATCAATTTTAGTTTTCTAAAATAACATTAAAATAAGAATAAGAAGTTTCCGGAATATGAAGAACGAGCTTTTAAGCGAATATTTATATCGTAATACTGAAACTGGTCATCATTTTAATTTTCTGATTTCATTCGACGATTCTCGTAAACGGTGTGTTATTACCCTGTATTCGCATTTAATTTTCCATGTAAGTGTGAAGATTTGAGGGTTCATACAGGCCCTAGAATTTTCAGACCAGGAAATTATTTTGTGCCAGTATTTTCTTATAGAAAATATTAGAATAAATAATACGAAATTGCGTGAATTTGGACTATAGTTTTCTTTAAAGAAATGCTGGTATTTCAGCTAATAAAGAACTGTACCTGTACTAACTGTGGATTTGATCTTAACTGCGAAGTTATTTAACACATCAAATAAATGTTATATAAATTCAAAATAAAAAATTAAAACCATTTTATTTGTCAAGTTATGACTCCTTTCATTTTCAATTTAGTAGATAAATTAAATAGAACATTTGGACTATTGCATTTATTGTTAAATTAAATTAGAACTTTAATATCAAATAATTGTATATATTAGTAAACTAAATATTGTAGTGTTATACAGTTTTACTGAGCCCAATAACATTTCTAAAAAAAAATAAAAAGAATAGAACCTGATTGCAATCACTCGTGTTAACATTTACTTCTTTAAATTATAAACACGAATCAGTGTTATAAAATATTTCGAAAACATGTTTATATTTGTATGCTTAAGAATAATAAAAGAAAAATGCAAATTAAAATTATTTACTGTGGTTAAATTAGTTTTCTAATTTTCTGAGAGAGATATTTCTTTCAACAAGGCATGTTTATACATTTTAAGTAAGAGTTATTTCTCAGATGATATTTAAATTGTGTACTGTATTAAAACTAAGTGACATTTAAATAACAATTTAAAAATATATATATTTAAAGTAATGGAAAATTTTCGTGAAGGGAAAATTTTAATCACATGTTTTTCAGGTGTATATCACAAATATATGGTATTTATTTTTAAACATTTTAATATTAAATTATGTTATTTTAAACTCGATCAGGCTGTTCTTAAATATATGTTATGAATTTTACTTTTTTCTTATATTGTAGAATAGGAAGGGGATGCTATAGGGCAGGCATGAACCATTCCTCATTTTTGGTAGATTTCGTATGAAATACTACCTATTGCGATCGCTCCCATGTTAGAATTTCTGAAAAATGTTTTCAGATCTACACCGATCACTACCCCTAGACCCCAAAACTAACATTAGTAAAAAAGTTTATCTATCTATCTATCTATCTATCTATCTATCTATCTATCTATCGGTGTATATCACTTTCTTCTGGACACGATAACTTCCATAATTATGCTCAGATCTTCTTGAAACTTTTACATAAAATCAAGGGGCATAAAATCTCGTTAAGTTCGTTAATGGGCAAAATCGGACCAAGGGGGTGTTAGGAAGGTTTTTGTGAGAACAGAAAAAACGCGATAACTTCTAAATTAAAACAGATATCGAATCAGTTTAAAGTTTATATTACTTCTAAAAAATGGGCTAAAAGTTTATGCATGACAGATTTTTGATAAAGTTAAAAATAATCTCAAGGGGCAAAAAAAAAACAGGGTTTTGTTGAGAAAAAAAATCATAACTTCGTCAATTAATTAGATATCAAATCCAACTAATTTTTTTATAAATGTTCTTAAAATTATCTAAAACTTGTAAATACAAGTTTTTGATAGGAACAACTTTCACCGATGAAAAAAATTAAAAACGAAAAGAAAAAGGGGAGTGGAGAAAGAAAAAAAATCCATAACTTAGTCAATTTTTAAGCAATCAATTCTAATTAAATTTATTTTACATCTTCTCAATAATATCTACGACTTTTATATTAAGAAGTTCTTCATAGGACCAATTCTTATAGCAAAAATTAATAAAAAAAAAAAATAGGAATTGGAGAAAAAAACTCAAATCCAAACTGCTTATATTCTGAATCATTTTTAAATTCACTTTTGATTTTAAACGCATCCAAATGACTGATCCTCCTATTTAGGAACTGTATAATCTGACGTATTAGCCAGTTTTTTGATAAAGGCAGAATATTTTTCAAAAAAGACTGCCAAAAACGGTATTTTGAACAGAAATTCCCAAAGTGATGGTGATTGAAAAATTTAGGAAGTATAACAAATTGCATTTTTTCTTACTCATTTTTAAATCCAATTTTGTTCTCAAACGCATACAATTTACAGGTCCTCTTATATAGGAACTATATAATGTGACGAATTGGCCAGTTGTTTGATAAAGGCAGAATATATTTCATAAAAAGGCTGCCAAAATGGGCACTTCGCACAAAATTTCCCAAAGTTATGATTTAAGAATTGAGGATGTATTAAAATAAGAAATTGGTTATTTTATGACTAATTTTTAAATACAATTTTGCTCTCAAACGCATTCAATTGACAGTTTTTTATTATTTAGGAACTGTATAATGTGAGAATTCGTCGATTTTTTGATATAGGTTAAATATGTTTTTTTTCTTTAAGCTGTCAAAGTAGGCATTTCGCACAAAATTTCCCAAAGCGATCATGATTTAAGAATTGAGGATGTATTAAAATAACAAATTGGTTATTTTATGACTAATTTTTAAATACAATTTTGATTTCGAACGCATTCATTTGGCAGTTATTTGTTATTTAGGAACTGGGTAATATGCCGTATTGGTTAGTTTTTTGATAAATGTTAAATATATATTTTTTAAAGCTGTCAAAGTGAGCACTTCGCAGAAAATTTCCCAAAGCGATCATGATTTAAGAACTGAGTATGTATTCCAATAACAAATTGGTTATTTTATAACTCATTTCGATTTTGCTCTCAAAAGCATTCAATTGACAGTTTTTTGTTATTTAGGAACTATATAATTTGCGTATTGTCGATTTTTCAATAATAAAGTCAGAATATATTTCAAAATATGTTGTCAAAATGGGCATTTGAGCCGAATTTCGCTTAAGATGATTTTGATAAAAACCAGTTCTTACAAAAAAAAAAAAAAAATAAATAAAATAAAATAAGTAATTTTTTTTCAAAAGCGACCAAAGAAAATTGTTAAACTGAATTTATCTCTAATCATATTTTATTTTTTGTTGCTGAAATGAGCACTCTTCGAAATCTACCTCCGCCTATAGGCCAAGCCAAAAGGGATTTTTTTCATGTTTGAAAGAATTTCAGAGTTTTACTAATAGATGTCAACAAAAACTACTGTTATGCTTGAATAATTGTCTTTGTTTTATACATATAATCGGAATAGGTATGGAATAAATCAATTTTGAGCCATTTTAAACATAAAAGTTGTGTTTTTTAAAACCTGCTGCAAGCTTCTTCCACATGAAATTTATCATACAAATTTAGTTAGTAGATTTTATGTAAGGCAACATTTTTAAGCTTTCATTTCTTCATAAAGATTGTACAGTATGTTAGGCTTAACATAACAATGTGCTATTCTTTAGACAAGAGTTGTGTGAAGAGGCTAGACCCAATGGGTGGGAGGAAGGGTTAACAGATGGTCAATGTGCTTTAATTATTGGTATAAAAATCTTTTCCTCTCACAAAATTTTAAAACTCACACAGTATAAAACGAGACACATAACACACTTAAAAACGATACACAAATCAGACATAAAAGCGATAGTTTTAAAAGTTACGAGAATATACGATATACGATTGTTACGCCACGCCTATTTACTTAATTTTACTTTAACATTTTGTCCTAATTTATTATGTTTAACTGTACTTTATCCTAGTGTTATACTTTAGTTCATGTGTTTAATAAAAGTGTGCAAGGATTACACACAAGTTAGAAGCTTTCTTAAAATTTCTCCTTTTCAGCTAAACCCCCCCCCCCCCCTTTAACTCTTTAAGTATTTGAGATATTTTTTATAATTTCTTTTTTGTTTGTAGAATATAAATATAAGATTATATGTAGCAAACAGTATTAATTTCTGAAGGATCAGGAAAAATGTCCATTGATCTAAAATAGAAAATTTAAACTTGGAAAAAAAATCTGTCTGAGGTAAGTTGAGCATAATCTAAAGAATGTGGTTCCGAAATTTCATCAAAATGTGACGGGTAGTTTCCTAGAAAACGGGTCTTGAATTCCGTATGTTTAATATAGGATTGCACCAAGTCTTTTCTTCACTTAATTACTCATGCAGCTGCAAAAAAAAACAAAGCATTGCTCGGAAAATCTTTACGAAGGTATGTAGAAAGTTTTCACCAAGATGAATACCGTCAAATGATGTGAAAATACGTGGCAACTTTTGTCAGTAGCTCGAGGTCATAAAAAGTAGGAAAAGGAAACAAAACAAAGAAAAAAATCTGGGCAGTGGCTTCTAATTCATGACATATTAATACATGAAACGCTTTGAAATCGTAGCCTGTGTTTGAACATAATAATGTCCTATTTTGAAAATAAATTATTTTGAACATAGTTTGAACATAATAATGTTAAAATTTCATTTCCCCTGCTGTAAAATTAAGCCTGCTAAGACAAAATCCCATGTAAAACAGATTTTTTCTCCTGTGACCTGCGATTCCGTATAAATTGATTTCTTTATAACCATATATATATATATATATATATATATATATATACATTGCAACAATTAAAACATGTAGCATAAAGTCATTTTTCTTTTTTTTTTGACTGTTTTTATTTCTCTTAACGAATATTTCTTTATAAAATAAGGTGGGTAAAGCCTTTTATTGTGGGGAACTTTAACCCATTATTTTTTCATAATTAAAATCAATCATTTTTCATGTTTCTTATGTATTACAGGCATGCAACATTTATTTTCATTTATTTTTTATAACTACTTGTATAAGAAATAAAATGATGTATAAAACGTTCTTCTAGTTTCATTATTTAAAAAATAAAAAATCGTTTTGTAAAAAAGTTGATCAAGTTTCTCGTGTCTCCCCTAATTAAAAATCTTTCAGGAATAGAACACAAGATCTTTGGTTTGAATTGGGAAAGCTCTGTGTATTTGTCTACTTGACGAACACCCTCTGAAAGAATTTACTGAGATAACTTTCTTCGCAAAAGCATCTGGCCCGTAACGTTGAGATCTCAATAGACTATATCATAGACAAAGGAACTCTAACTAAGAACGGATGAGCAGATTCAGTTTAATATCTTCAGCTCAGTCATACTCATTAGTAAAAGTTTCAATCGAATTTTGAATTTTTCAATTGATTGAAAATTTTCTCCCAATCTGGACAGTGAGGAAAGCGTTGGCAACTTCCCCAAAAGTTTTTACTTTCGACTGTCGCGCTGGATACATTTCCGCTTAGCTAGAATATTTTCAAAGAAAATTTTAATTTTAAAAAGTAATTCGTCCTTTTTAAATGTTGCGTGATTTGTAACAATCGGTGAATTAGCGAAGCTCGACATTCAGCGCTGATCTGTGGCGTTTTTTCATGTCTTTTAAACAATGTCAGTTTTCATGTAGGGGCAGCTGGGAAATCTCACACGACTGTTGCTTTTTCGAAAATATTGTTCATCTATTTTTACTTTAATCTAATACTCAATTCATTAGGTCATTCTAATATTATTCCAAAAGAAACTCTTTCCAATTTATGTTCTAATGAGGTGAACTAAAAGTCCAATCATCTTATTTTTCAAAAGAAAAAAAAATAAGTTTGCAATGAACTATTTCGGAACAGAATTATAGCTATATACTTAATAAATAAATATCCCGATGTAATAAATATATCTTTTATAAAAATGTATTTAAAAGTTTAAAAAAATCATCTTAACAGATAATTCTTTACGCATTTTTATAACAACACCCATAATTCTAATTCTGTCATGGTTGCAGTTACGATTTCTCCAAACTCATCGCCCAGTAACAGATACATAAATGAGTATTCCATGGACTTCAGTGCATTTGGCTGACTGAAAAAAGATTCTTCGAACATGGATCGAATACAATTGGTAAATTATGACAAGTTTTTTATAAAATGTTGTTCAAAAAACTTTATTTAACATAGATAAAGCATTATTTCTATGGAAACTGCAATACAGAGTCATAGGTATCAATGATAATCAGATAGAACTTTGAAAAGATGAGAATTGATTCTGAATCATTAGATTACTAGATCTCAACATATGTTGCAAAACATTCGTTAATAAAAAGTCCAAATAACTTGAGTAAGTTAACACAGACTTCATTAGCCTCGTATTTAGTCTCGCATTTCACTTACAATTTTGATAGTTTAAAATCATATCACAGTTCTGTAATCAAATCTTTCATATGAAACTTTAAAGTTTTCGTTGAAAGATTGCTTAGATGATAAAGGATTTCCGAAAAAAATTGTCCTTATGTTTTGGTAACACTTATACTACATTACAGAACGATGAATCAATAATTGAATTTTATGCAACATAAATCTAAAATTCATTGGCATTTCATCTATTAAACTTCATTAATTTATATTTTCGCATAAAATATATATTGTTGGAAAAATAAAAATTGGTTTTTGTCAATTTACTAGAGTTAATTTCTAATAAAGGAATTTTTAAAAATTGATTTTTGATATTATTGAAATGCATATTAAACTATTTACCCTCAGAGACAACAATGTAATGGATTTGTGTGTCTCTACGAACGAACTATAAATGTTATAAATTTCATTTTCAATGTATAACAGCTCATAGTAACTAAACATAAATCACTTATGGAAATCTAAATTCACGTATGTGAATTGAAGAAAAGCCAAATAAATACACATAAATGCAAACAGAATTAATAAATACTATTCAACTATGTTGGAAAGCGCTTAATATAAATAAGTTTATTTAAAAGTATTCCAAAAAAATCGAAAATTTTTTGAATTATTTACTTTTTATTTCTATATTTTTCAGTAAATAATAAATAATTCCATACTTTAGACTCCATTACATACTGTGCTCAACGTAAACATGCTATATATATATTACTTTCAAATTTTACTTAAGGGTTATTCCTTTGATATTTTATAAATTCTTTCTTATCTAACTTGTTAAGATAAGAAAATGTAATGCATAAGGTTATGTAATGCATAAACATTTTTTCTTAGAAAATTGTATTACTATTCTAGCGCCACTTAAGATTTTACCTCAAAAATTCCTCCTTACTCCTAATTACCTTATCTGTATATAAAAATACCAGTGCTTCTTTAACTCTCTTAGGCGAGTGCTCGTACTTTTTGTATTTCATAAAACAATTTAAATCACCTGTAGGAAAATTATTTCTTTAGTATTATGCTTTAAGATATGTTTAAACTAAAGACATATAAAGCGTACTTTAGAAACAAACTGGTGAAACAAAATAACATCAGTTTTACGAGAATTTTGACGAAAATACAATAATATCCCCATGACACTGAAATGCCACCTTCTGGGTTTTTTAAAGCATTTAAATGTCGTTTGTCATCAATCATTAAGTTATTGGTTTTAAAGGAAATAAAACAATACTATTATATACCTACTTAAGCATTATTTAACATATGAGTCGATCTGAAGACCTAAAATTTGCAGTGATGCAATTTTTCGTTTTAAACGACACAGTTTGAGGCAAAGTAGAATTTTTATAAATTCAAAATCTATAACAGGCTATTTCTTAAGTTATCATATGATTTTTATTATTTATAATGTACACATTATCCTTCAATTTTCTTTTTTTTTCATTTATTAAAATTTCAGTAAGAAAACTGTAATCTTCTTTTGTAAAACTACAGATTTCTGTAACTTTTCAAAAACTAGTTTAACATCTTTTTTTGTACAGTGTAGGGGGAACTGCGGGACATTGATACATGGGGCACATTGATACAACCCCTCTACTGCTCACAAAATCATTACAGGAAGTTTCACAACAGCTCCATAAGGTGGTGCTCGTGCACTCAACTACATGCAGAAAGTCTTGGAATGATTCAGTTGTTTGATAAAATGGGACGGGTGATTTATTGTTTTCGTAGGTCAAAAGTAAATTTGAGCAGTACAATTGAAATGATATTATAAAAATGTTCCAGTATTTTCGACCGAAAAAAATACTCTCCCTGGAAAGTAAAGCTAATCTTTATCAGTTCCTCATTCTTTATTGTTAGATAAATTATGAAGTGTTGGATTTGAGGCTCATTTTATTCAAAATAGCAGTATGGGGCACATTGATACAACCTAAATACTTTTCTAGTTCACTTTTTTCATTACCTTATATTAGTTTTTTACCATACACTTCTTAATCCAACCATTTTTTGCCAAACATTTCTAATATTAGTTTTTATTGAAGTAAAATCGTTCTAATATCTTTATAGTAGAACATTTTATAGTATTTTTGCAAACAGAAGACTTAAGAACTTACCCAACATCTAGTACTAGTAGAACTAACAAAAGAAAAAGACGGCAGCCCGGAAATTCTTTAACTTTTATCGATTCTCCTGAGAAAAAAGTATTTTCGACATGAGAAATGTTAAGTAAAAGAAACAAGCTGCAGAACAGCACAGTTATAATTATATTATAAACAGAATTTTTAATGTAATTATCCTTTATTTTTTGTTTATATACCGATTTATAAACGGAAAACCTGGTAATTTTTTCATCTTTCCTAAAAAAGAAGATAATGCTGGGGTTGAAGTATCAGATACCACAGCCAACAATCAGACAAGGAACAGCCAGAACATCAGATCATTATATATTTCCTTTTTATTGCTTTTATATTGCTTACAATGAAACTGTGGGTGATTTGAATTTATATAAATAAATAAAAAATGGTTTGCCAACTATTTTTCTATGAAAAATATGCATTGGTATTATTTTATCTCCATTTTTCCCAGACGTATTAAAGTGTCCATTAGGTGTACCAATCTGCCCCGGTAATGGGGCACATTGATACAAATGCCTTTTTTTTTTAATTACATGCAAAAATAATAAATAAAACAACGATTGTACATTTTTAAAACACACTACACAAGTTTTACTGACATCACATGGAAAAGTAATTTGAAATTTCTGCTTTCTGGACACCAAAAAAATTCTTGGAAAAAAGTTGTATCAATACGCCCCAGTTCCCCCTACAGATAATGTTTTAATAGGCATACAGATTTCTGTAACTTTAAATTTAAAAAATTACATTTTTTTAAATAAAGTTTCAGATAGATGGGGAGGCCAACCAATTGGCTGAGTAAACAAGTCCCATCTTCATTTACCATCACCATGTAGTCCCAGACTGGCAGTCTGCTAAGAACCTCACAGAAAAATATTTGGGCGTACAAATTATGGGGATTATGAGTGAAAGTTAAAATATTAATTTTGGTTTTAAATAGACTATATATAATATGATATGAAGAAGAAAACAAATGCCTACAAAGTTTTTACAATACATTCTTATATTAAAAAAACAAAAAGTATGGACCGAAGAGAAGAGCATTTATGTTACATTAAATATTTATGCATTAAAATAATATGAAAATGAAAACATTTTACGGTTCAGTATAAAAATAAAATAGTCAAAATTAGGTTCTAACTCTTTGCTAATGCACACAACTTATTGGTATATAGAATGAATGCCTAATTCTGTTTAATTGAACGTTTTCTAAATATTACTTAGACTCTAATGTCCAACTAATACGTAAAGAACAGATGTCAAAGTACATTTGAATTAAAGCGCATGTAAAATGTATGCCAGAGTTCGATAAAAAATCATAATTCAACGTATAAACAAAACGCTTCAGAGGGTAGAGTGGTCGAGCTAGACCCAGTTAAGATATCATATGAGGCCATCGTCAGATGGTTTGTACTACATAGATTTCAAAGCAACAGGTGTTAGCTCTATTCAAAACTACAATTCGTAGTCAGCTTCAACAAAGATGCAACGCACTTTTTTAATGAAAGTCGTCAGTTTTACTCCAGTTATACAGAATAAGGATATTAATTTTTTTAAAAATATATTTAGTATTTGATTAAAAAAAATTTAAATAACTACTAGCACTGCGGTATTTTTTTTCTTATTGCGGTTCTTATTGTAAAGCGGCTTTTTTTGAAGAAAAATTGAACGCATTTAATGTAGTAGTAGAAAGGCAACTTTTCATAGCTTCCCGTTTTTCGTAAAAAGATAATAATAATAATTTTTGATCACCTTATTGATCATGTCTGTAAATTATTTGTTATCTGGAAATATTACATTCACCTTATCAAAATTAATATACAAGGCTTCGTCCATTTAGAAGCCATAAAGAGGTGTATTTTCTTTAAATTGTTAAATATCCCTACGGTACTCCTTAAATTATTCTGTTAACTTGCGTTTTGTCATTCAATATTCTAATTATCAATATTCTTATTATTCCGATTACACTTGATGCTACTAAGGATGCGACACTGCTAAGTGGTTGAAGAAGATGAAATCATTTCTTATCTTAAATTTTTCAATTATTTAAACATTTGCAACATGTAACAGAATATATATTTTTAAGTTATATAATAATAGTTCAAGTAAAGTGCAGAAATTACTTTTTAAGTTTACATGTTACGGTTATTTCAGATGTGGATGGAGATTTAAACATCATACTCTTTTCTGAAACATTTTTTTTTTCAAATAAGTTTAGAAGTTGTGATGCAGATTTACATCTAATGCATCTGTTTTATCATGCATGAAATATTAAAACTAAAATTTAGCTTATGCGCTGTAAGTTTATGCACAATAGAAGTATTTTTTAAAGAATGTTAATATTTTTAAAGTTTAAATAAATATTTTATTTATTGATGTTGAAATTTACAGTGTTGGAAATTGATATGCCTTTGAAGTAACATTTCATAAATATTTGTTTTCACATAATAGACCCGAAGAAATCTAAAAGCAGATGAAATACACATTTTTTCACAAAATCCATAAATTTTAATATCTCATTATTGATGACTCCTCTTAATTGTCGCTAAAAATCCTTACAAATTGACAGCTCTGCGTACATGATGGAATTTGAACAATAAAAAGTGTGGTATTCGACACTCCGTTCTACTGCACAAACACACACACACATCCTTGTACGCTTGATAGCGTACTATGGACAATATAAGAGAAAGGGTAGTCTCGAAATGAAAATATTTTTCCATGTAACGTCTGTAATGTAATTTCCATTACAAAAAATGCCATTTACAACCTTTAAAAGAGCAGCAAGTCGGGAAAAGTTGTCATAGCTTCAGGATCATTAACCCCTAAACTACAAACCGTCCTCAGCTAAAATGTTGACATATATACATATGTAAACCCAATTTTTTGGCAAGTGATAGTACTCGTATCTATGAAATCATTTGGATGTGCCTGTGCAAGAGTACAAGACTTATCAATATCTCGATTGCGTCCGTTGTCCAACTTCATCGGCCATCTTCTTTTAAAAAGGCGGTTGCTTAATTTCAAATTTATAAAGATTGTTTTAAAAAAATACATACTCAAAAGGCTTCCTTAAGTCTTCTGCCCCCCCCCTCCCCCCCCGGTCAGATAAAGTGCTCTCGAGCCAATGCTAATCTTACGGGAAAGGTTATTACCAATATTTTGTTTAATTTTTGACATTTTAAAATAATTTTTTTACCATTAGAGAGTTAAGGTCTATCTCTACATCGCTCGTTTTTTACTTTTTCGACTTTGGTTGCAGTTACTTTTAAAAATGACATTTTAATTTTCGGAACCGGTTTCATAAGAGAAAATTAATTTGTAAGAAAAAAATATCTGCAACCAAAATCAAAAGCAGTTTTAAGTATTAGGATGGCTGATATTTTTTCTAATTTGGTTTCACACATGATATTTAGAAAATGCAGATTCTAACAAATTTACGTTAATTTTTGTAATCATTGTTGTTCTCATAGGCTTAAAACACCAGAGTCATATACACTAATCTCAAATATACTTGCAAGATATTGCAAAACATGGCACAAAATACAGTTCAACATGAAAAAGTCAACTGTCTAATTTTTCGAAATACTTATTCAAATTGAAGATTGGCGAAAACTAGTACTTTTCCATAACTGGGTTCCAGGTATTTCATTTTTGTGCGTTTGAGAACATTTAGCTAAAATTTTATTTAAAAAATGGAATAAAGAAACTATTTTTCTTCCTTGAATAGGGAGATTTTTTTTATATAAACTCGTTTAAAAAATAATTATATTTACTTCTTTTATATAAACATATACTTGATTCTTAATATGAGATGAATTAGTATGATTATTATTTTCAAATAATTCCAAATACTGATCCGGTTATTTTCTAAAAGTCAAACTTACGTACCAGATACGGCAAAAAAGAAAAAAAAATTAGGATTCATAAGGTAACCCTATTACAAGATTTCTTTTCTTAGTAATTATACTAAGTGTTCTTTTCTAACAGAGACCTACAGCAATTTTTTAAACCGTTAGATTTCGAGATGCAGTTTCAATTAAATTATATTACAAATAATTAGCTTTGCGATCAAAATCCTTTAATGACTAAATAATTATTTCTTTAAATAAGTTACAAAATTGAAATTTTTATGCAATACTTGTGTGTTTAAAATCATACTTCAAAAGAAAATATTTATTTTTCAATTCTTTGCCAAGTAAAATAATGAAAATTCCATTATTATACGACCAAATCTTTTAAAAACATGTTACTTTAAATTCTACAAATTTTTAGCGTTTTTTAGCACAAAAAAAATGTGTTTTTAAAGCTTGTAAATTAACTCTAAAGAATATAATATTTGTATAGAGAGACATTTATACTGGGATATTGCAAGACATGTTAGCTTCTTATGGTTTTTAATTAATAAATTTGGAGATTATAGATTTTAAATAATATTTTCAACAAATTTATTCTTAATTAACTATGTTTGTCTGGGCGTTCTTTTTTGCTGCGCTTTGAAACAACGACAATGACTTCGATACACCCATCATGGATATGCACAGCATAAAATTTGATAAAAAATATATAAATAATTTATAAGATGCATCGCAATTCCAAAATAAAATTTAAACGCATATTTAAATATTTTTAATATACATACTAATGCTCTATTAATGAATTGCTGATGCAAATTGCGTAAAAGAAACATCATTATAACACCAAAAATAATAATCATACTAACAGGTTACTGTGTAAAATTAATCACCTCATTTCCCGCTAAAATATAGCTTTGAATTGAAATTTGAATGAAATACAGGGCCATGAAAAATAGAAGAGTGTCAAAAACAGGAATATAAATATCTCGGCAACTATTATTCCGATAGACTTCGTTCTTTATGCAAATTTGTGTTACTTTATTGTTTTTTACTTCCACTCCAGAAATTTAAAAAAATTCGAAAATTTTTATAAATCTTGCATTAGAATTTTCGCGAGTCCGAAAAAATAGTTCCAAATAATCCAGGTTACTGAAATTAATTAAGCTTCATACCATTCTTACATACTAAGTACATGAAAAACTTCAAGTCTCTATCTCAATTTGTTCAGCAGGTAGAGCGTTTACTGACCCGCAGATAAACAGACACACAGACGACGGACGTACGGCAAATTTTTTTCTAAAAATATGTTTTTCGTAACTCCAGTATATCAAGCGTGTAAATCTGTAAAAGAATAAAAATCGATTTTCAAAATGATTGCAAGATTTACCCTATGCTGGGTAGTTACCCTATGATAGGTAAGTAAAAATGAAAGAAAAACTAACACTTGTTAATATCCTTAAAAATATCATAAAATACCTTTATTTATTCAAATAAATAAAAATCAAATGTTATTTTGGTTAATAACTGCATTATACTACACATTTATATATTTACCAAGTTTAATCAAGTATTATTTCATTAATAAGGGGCTCATTAAAAACAGAAAATGTATCGGAGGAGGTGAAAGCGTTTTTCTAACAAAAGAGGGGTGTAAATACGAGGGCTGCTATTTATATTTATGGCCTTGACAAGAAGGTGTGTTACTAGGCTACTGCTAATGATTTTAATTGAAAATTCGATATTTTTAACCACAAATTTTCCAAAAAGATTTGTTATTTTAGCTTGATTTGTGTTATTTTCAGAAAATTAAAAAATTCATGTTGTGCAAAAAATGAAGTTGACTCGTGAACATTTTCGTGCAAGCGTAAAATTTTTCAGTATTTTTTTAGTACTTTTCAGCGTAAAGTATTTTTCGTAATATTCGAAGTGGATTGTCAAAATAAGAGTATTTCCATGAGCTTAATTTTTTATACAATGATGAATTACCATCCTAGTGCACTGTAAAAAACTGGTGTAACGAATTCATTCGTGTTCCATGTTCGCTCCAGGGCGCATTCTGTGAAGATGTATCAAAATCGGTTGTTGTGCCAGAAAATATCTATGCTGTGCCTGAACTGATAAAGCAAGATCGCCATGTGACATACCATGAGATTGTGAAATCTTTGGACATTAGTATGATAGGCATCAATAAGATATCGACTGAACATTTGGTAATAAAAAATATTTCTTAACGTTAGAGCCCGCATAATCTTTCAAACGCTCAAAAGAAAGAATGTGTCGATTGGGACAAGGAAATGTTAAACAAATACGTTCAAGGTTCATCAAAAGTTGTGTATAACATCCACAGAGGTGACAAATTGTGGATCTATGCATATGAGTCGATAACAAAATAGCAATTGACTGTATGGGTCTTCCAAGTCGAGCCAAATCCAACAAAAGTTGTTCGAGAAAGAAGCACATCGAAGCAAATGGTTGCCCGTTTCTTCAAAATTAGCGGTCATGTGGCGACAGTGGCATTAGAGCAACGCAAAACAGTTAGTTCGGAATGGTACACAAAAATTTTTTTGCCAGAATTCTTCCCAGAATTTCGAAAAAACAGAGTAACAGGCGAATAGTTTTTTATCGTGACATGTGGGCTCTCGGCTTGAATCGAGCTGAAACAAAGGAATTTCTGAAAGGCCAAACATAGAATTGATGGGTCATTAGCCACATAGCCCTAATTGTTCATACAATAATATTTTTTTATTCCCACACATCAAAAATAAATTACATAGATAATGATTTTTGACCCCCGAAGAAGCGGATTTTACTTTCAAAACGCATGTTTGGAGTTACCTCCATAAGAGTGGAAACAGTGCTTTGAAAATTCGGATGTAAAAGTGGATGTAAAAGTGGATGTAAAAGTGTATTGATCTTCATGGAGTATACTTCGAAAAGCAAAAGTTCAGAATTAATCGTAAATATTTGTATTTTCATTACTAGGCCAAAAATATAAATAGCAACCCTCGTACTATTTGATGTGACTGACAACCAAGGTAGAATGTGGATTTAATTCAATTTCTTATACTTCAAAACAACACGGACTTTTTTAAAGATGAATTATAGATTTCTGCGATAGTAATCATCTAGAAATTTTTAACATAGATATTTTTATGAAAAACGTGTTTTTAGAAATATTCCTTAATATTCAATTCTAGTATATCCGAACGAAGTACTATATATAATAGTTGCAGTTGTAACTGTAACGTAATTGAATTTTTTTCGCAAAGCAATTGGAATTCCATAATTATACGATGTATCGTAACATTTTTCAATAATATATTAAGATTCTTTAATAGTTATCAAATAATACAAATAAGTATAAAGGACTTCATTTTTAATGAAGTAACAACTGTTGAAAATCAGTAAATACCCTATGAATGTGCAGTATCTTTATTTATTACTTCCATTTACAGACATAAATCAATGAAGATAATCTGTTACCTTTCTTAAAGTTTTTGTTGTCAGCTTTGTTTCTGCTGAAAATCTTCAAAGATTAATACTTATTTATTTCGGTTCTTTATTTCCTTACTTTTTTATAATCTAACAATGAAAATATTTCAAGCGAAGAAAAGCAGCTTTACGAGTATACAGTGAAAAAATATATTCTTACATAAATAAGATTGTTGCATATCTTCTCTTTCATGTTGTATATAAAGATATTGATATAGCTTTTATTATGTATTACTTTTCTTTAAAGCTATGTTTATCGTGTATTTAACTAGAATTTTCAAATAATAATACATGGAACGTTACATAAACATTTGCATTTACGAGTAGGTTTTGAGTTAGGTATATATTACATGTTTATTTGAAGATTAAAACTACAGATAAATATGTCTGGAGTGATGAAACACATGCAATAAAACAAAAATTTTATGAAAAGAACTACATTTTATTTAATGGAAATTTCTATGCAAAAAATAATTTTATGATGTGTTAAAAAGAACAAAAATCCCTGCGATCATAAAATTATAATATAACAAAGTAAAAATATTATATCTAACTATTACTAAAAATTATTTATTTATTATTTATTACTTTGATTTAGAGTAGTAAATCAATAAAGTTGATTTGTCTTTTCTTTCTTTGGAAAACTTAATTATCAACTAACTGATCCAACTGGTGTGGGTCAGCCACGGAATGATGATCTTTAATATGCCTAAAATTTCCTTATTGATTCCAGATACCTGGTTTTTCAGGTTCCTATACCTTGTTATGCTCTTTCATTTCTTTCATTTTTATCCTCTTTACGCACACCGAAAAATAATTTTAATAAAGCGCCTAACCGTACAATCCACATCATCATAGAAGCTTTAGAAGTTAACAAACAAAACAGGTGGCGTTCATTACAAGTAAATTATTTACAGTCTGCTGGGATCACGATATGTTCGAAATGCACCAATGCAGGTATACGAAAAGACCATTATGTCATTCTAGTGGTTTGTAAAAAATACACGTGGGATGCACCGCGGTAACTTTTGTTTTTTATTAGCCTCGAGAAACTTTAATGTGAGACAGGATATTTTTCTTGGACACGATTGAAACTAGTCATAAACTGTCCGTTCTCGATTCTAAAATAATACTACAAATGCTCATTCATAGGTTTAAAAAAGCAAAAGTGCATCATAAAAGACAGAAAAAAGGCTTAACAGAAATTGATATTTTAAGGTATTTTTTTTTCAATTTAGAGTCGCAAATAGAGATCTTAAATTACAAATCCAATTAAAATATCCATTTAATTCCCAGTGAGAACACGTGATTGAACCGAGTTGGATTTTTTTTTTTTTTTAGTTTAACATGTCATCGCATACTCGGCAATTTAAAAGATTTGGATTTCAGCTCCAGGCTTTCGCATAATAAATCACGCGAGATGATTCTGGGCCAAACCTGATTTAAACTTAATTTAAAGTGAATATATCTAAAAGCTGCGCACGCAGATTCTTTGTCACACTTTTTTGACGAAGATGAATAAAAACATGACATGAATCATGTTATTAATAAAGTTTGCAATATCAAATTAATGATGTGTAGGCAAAAAAAAAATGAATCAAGTTTGCCAAGTAAAGTTTAGAAACAATCTGTATAGATGTAAATTTTTTGATACTTGATTCAAACTTATATTAAACTTGCAGATTTGATCTGTTACATTTGATGCAAACATGTTATCCTGAAAAAGTTAGCTTGCATATAGCTTGATGTAAGTTTATTGTGGTCTCAGGGTTATCATTAACCTAAATTCACATAATAAAATATAAGGCCTTTATATAAGTGAATGGCCTTTTTAATTGAACGTTTTATTTTAAACGTTTTAAGATAAATAATTATGAAAATTTCTTACTTTCTTCGCCACTGTTTTGAAAGTGTTTTACAAATATGGAAAAAATACCTATTTTAGCATGGATGCTGTCTTTTATTGGTTTGTTTTTAAAGCAAAAAACACTCATTTGCATATATATATATGTTATATATGTATGTATATATATATATATATATATATATATATATATATATATATATATATATATATATATATATATATATATATATATATATATATATATATATATATATATATATATACATATATGTATTCAAATTTTAAGACAGAATGTATTTTTATTTCAAAAGTATTGATTCAATACAATATCAATCAGACATAATGAAATACGGAAGTAGCATGTTTTATAATACTTTAAATTTACTTCAATCTACAATTCAGTTGGAACATATAGATAAATAATAATAATAATAAAGTTGGCGATATAGATAAATAAATTCTGGTTTATTCAGGCTACCGACAATTAGTTACTGAAAAACATTTTTATTTACTTTTTCCTCTAGAGCGATAAATGAATGAAGGTGATTTGTTTTCTCTCTTGAGATTGTTGTTACGAATATATTTTCCTGTGCCATTTCTTTCGGAAGGAATGCCAATTTCTTTTTTTATTATTATTAGTTTCATCTTAAACATTTTTAAAAGTTACATTAAAAGACATTCTATGCTTAGATAAAAAATCCTCCAAGTCGTTCAAATATAGATGTTTATTTTTTTTTTAATTTTGATATGTATGCGTTATTCTTTTTTTTCCTTTTTTTTTATAAAAAAGAAATTGCATTTATGTATCTTTTCTTAAACTATTTCGTATCATTGAGTAACCTATTTGGGGTTTTTTTTATTCATCAGATTACAATAATGTACAAAATGTTATATTTGGCTTCTTTAATCTATCATTAATTCAGACGAATATTACAATTTTGAAAACAAGGTGGATTTCTCAATAGAAAACACGTCCCATCATCAAAACTGAAGAAAACATTTAATGCACTTCCTTTGTTTAATCCAGTAAAATCTCGTTATAACGTATTGCTTAAAAAGTCTTATTATCCCATTTTATTATAAAAATATTCACTTTGACGAATTGTTCATTATAGGAAATTCTTCTCAGAGATTAGTTTCATCGAAGCTTTCCTGTACATGAAATATTAGATCTCTACTAAAAGACTTAATACCATGTTCAAATAATGAGTTGAAAATATACACTTTATTCTAACCCTAGTCCCCATAATTTGTCTTATGAGCACATGATTTTAAAAGTATTTATGGGTATATTTAAGGAATAAATTAATATAAGAAATTGTATTATTATATTCTTTAAATTGTTTGAATTGGTCATAGCTTTGATTTTATAAAATCATAACATTGCTTTCTATTAATATATGCTGCTACGTAAAAATACAACAGCCGCTATCCTTCAAGTTGTTATAAATAGAAGTATAACACAATTCTTCTTCTACTAAATAGCAAACAAAAGCTGCAGTATAATCACCTTTAACAAGACGATATCCTTCTTCCTCAACTAAATAGCAAATTTCTCTTACAGCAATATAGAGTCCTTCTTCAACGAAACATCAAAGAAAGGCTACATTGCTTCCACTTATAGATTTTTATGCTAATTAAAACATAGGCCTGATATTGATACAACATTATGGTTACAGTTATTTAGACAGATTTAACATTTAGAATAGTAACACGAAATAAATATTTCACTCTTCATAAAAAGAGCATTGCATCTCTTAAACAAAGTCAAACGAAAAATGTTTAAACTAAGACTAAAGGCTGAAAACAATGTATTTTATTTTTGAACCTGTGTATGGATATAACCCAGAGTTTATATTTAATTATATCAAAATTAAAAAATAGTAAGTAATTTTATGCAGAAAATGAATGCTCTGATGAGTCTTCAGGTATGGCATGTAAAAATTTTAAAAGATGTTTCTAGAAATTACTTTTTTGCATGCAATTAATAATGGTAAGTGTGATAATTAACCCAATACTAATGCACAAGTAGATTTAAAACTTTGCTACGCTTTAAAAAAGATTATTACTGAATGTATTATGAAATATACGATGTAAAAATCAATTTAACTGATGACATTGCATAGTGTTACTGACAGCATCTGTGTCATGTCGGCATTGAAATATTTTGAAACAGTCTAACATAGTACAAAATTATTCATTAATTAGGTTTACTTGTCTGTCTTGTCGTACTCTATGTTTTAAAAATGAGCTCGAATAGCCATGTAATTTTAATATACATTGTACGCAATTTAAAATAATTTGTCTAGCATTTTTGTTCAAATTTACAGGGAAATTTACAGGGAAAAAAAGATTTATTTCTGTTATATTATGGTTTATGAAAAGAAAATGTTTACGGTGCATTTTATTAATCTTTTGAACGCGAGAGGAGACTTTCACTCACCACTACCCGTAAGGCATGGTGACGTCACTGCGACGTCGTTGTGAAGTCACATTGTGACT
Source organism: Maratus speculifer (assembly GCA_964019185.1). Taxonomy (NCBI): domain Eukaryota; kingdom Metazoa; phylum Arthropoda; class Arachnida; order Araneae; family Salticidae; genus Maratus; species Maratus speculifer. The sequence goes on from OZ025291.1 coordinate 368,694,620, forward strand.
TTGTGACCATCGATCGTCGATGTGACGTCCCGTGACGTCGATGTGGAGTCACAGTGACTAATATGTGAAGTCGTTATGGCCGTTTTAGAGCTCGTTTGTGACCACTTCACAAAGTGGTCACAATGTGACAAATTTGTGAAAAATGTGTCATTTGTGACTACTTTGACATTAACATTGTGACGGAACTGTGACAAAAGCGACGATATTTAAATTGCCAGAAACATGATTTTAAAGTGAATAACATGTTTTGAAGAAATTTAGTAAATTTTCTAAAGATTTTTAAAAAAGTCTCATCTGTGATGTGACGTCACTGAGTGGTGACATTTTGGTCACAGATGTGATGTGACCAAAGTGACTCACAGTGACGTCATTGTGACGTCACTGTGACTTTGCATGCTATGAGGATATTGTTGTCAGATATCTCTCGTAAATCTGGCTCGTAATTCTTCGAACACCAGTAATATCGTACAATTTATTAGTTTATTCCGCCATCTTTTATCACAGGTAATCCTGCGATTGCATAATGTGTAGAAAATTAGTTTAAAAAATCCCGGCATTTGGAGCACTTATTTACGCGGGTAACTAGTGGTCTGTGAGAATTACCTTTTGATTGTAAAGGATTGTTAATGTTACGATATTTCAAACAAAAGAACATTAATATCTATCACTGCTGTAGGCTACAACATCTATTAGCAGGAGTATTAAATAAGCTATCATTTATAGTTGTTACAGACACGCATAGATTAATTTCATTACATTATGATCTACAGGAGAGTATAAGTTACGGAGCATTTTAACCTTCTACTATTGATAGCATATATATTACCAACAGAATTCCAAATTATGTGAACTATTTAATTAGTATATACAAAATTCACACCAGAAATATAAAACTTCAATATTTGCTTTATTTAATAACAGGTACTCGGTATGTAAATCAAACGAAATTTATTCCTAAAATTTACTGGTGTGAATTTGGATTATCTGAACTAAGTAATTTCCCGAAGGTAATCTACCATAGGAATTCGATGGTTAATATTATTGTGATATTTTTTTATAAGGAAAAAAATAGGAAAAATTATCTGTTCACCAAAATGTTTTCTACAGATTATGGAGTGGATAGCATTAATCCTTTTTTACAGAGAAACACTAAATATTTTGATTTTAGAGCTTCCTGTGATCGATTACAGTTGGAAATGTGTTTCTTGCTGTGGTACAAGTTTTTCACTCTATTATCTACGCAAATTAAATCTATGCATTATGTATTTTATAAAGAATTTTTACAGGATGTGTACAAATTTTGTAGATCCTATAGAAAATTTCCAGAAAGAATTCACTTAAATTATCGCGCATGGACAAAAGAAGATGCTTTCAGTCGTGATGTCAGTTATACAATATTTTTCTTGGAAAATGACTCCAAATAAATGGTTGATATGTTTCATTTCATGTTTAATATAAATATTAGGAAATGTTACCACTGCTTACAAAGTATTACAGAACTTAGCTATGAGATTAAAGGCATAAATTATAGCTATGCTATATAAATGATATAAAAAATAAAAATTAGGATCATTTGTTTGGTGTCTGTTTTCCAAACAAAACATCCTGTCTGATGTCACAATGAAAGCGTTTATTTCTTGATAAAAGAAATATGTTTTCAAATATACATATATGATTTTTAGTGAAAATCTATTGTAAATAATACAAATTTGTAGAAATTAATATTTAAATGTAATGTAATAAAATCATTACTAAGTTATGTGCAAATGTACATGCAGGATCACGTCATCGAGTTTTGTGACAGTGGAACAAAATTAACACAATGGCACGGAAATTTTAAAGTTGCAAAAACGACTTTAAAATTAGTTTTCAGAAAATATCATTTACAGATTTTGCAAATATTTCATAAATCAATTGCCATTTCACGGATTAATACTAATTGGAAGAAATTTCTTTTTCTAAATTCAAAGCTGGTGAATTTTAAAAAATGGAAGAGATTTTGTTCAATTTGAAGAACCACTGTTGTCTTAAAGACTGATAATAAAGATAAAGTGAAACAATTTTTATCGAGAAAAATTTGGTTTCAATTCACTTATTTAATAAAAAGTGCAGTTTATAATTCAAAAGCAAATTCTTACATTCGTTTTTCATAATAATAAGGATATATTAGGATACAAACTTTACCTTTTAGACAGATCATTTTTGTTTTCAGTGAAGCATTATGCCAGTGTATGGAGAACTGAAAGCGCACTGTGCTTCTCTCCTTAAGCATTGGTATATTTAATATGTATTATTAACTAAATTCTTAATTAATGAGCAACTATTTCACATTTATTTTCATGCTGATATACAAGTCTCTCACTGAGTCGTTTCTTTGAATAACACGGTTTTTTTTAAGGAAAATAACCTTTATAATTTTCGACAAAACTTACATCGAATGAGGATTGTGTTGCATTTGTTGCAAAAATCTACCACGAACTTGTCTCTTAAAACTCATAATTTGTTCTAATAATTATTTTTTTAACAAAATTGGAGCAGTGGGTCATTAAATTTAACAAAAAGCAAAAAAGTTTTTTTTAAAGTTAGTGTTATAATGCGTTCATACTTTTAAAAATCTATTACGAATACTCACTTTCACCATCCAGAATATCGCCCTTTTCTTATAGAATGGACTGAAAATATCATAAAAATAAAATAAAAATTTTTGACTTAACAAATATTGTAACCAATAAGTTTGTAAACTTGTATCATTCACTCTGAATATATATATGTAACGTATAAATAAATCATTTTCTACCGAAATAAGCCACAATTATTAAAGAAACATTTTTACTTACTATTTCATCCAGATCTATAAATCAGTCAAAATGATTACATTTCTATCTTGAGATTTCCATTACTAATACATTTTTCTCCGTCAGTTATTTATATAGGAATACCAATGATGTTTTTTATTGATCTTAGCACAAACAATTTTATTTTGAATCTAAAAACAGTTTCAGGAAAGATAAAATCTTTTTTCTTTTTTTTTTTTTTTTTTTTTTTTTTTTGAAATAATAAATTTTACTTTTTTAAAGCAAACGAACAACTTTTTAACATTTTTAACACTTATTTTTAAAAAAAATCAAGATTTTGGTAAATTTAGTAAAAAGTATTATGTTTCTCATTATTCGTTTAAAAGGAAGGATACCCATAACGAAAGAAAAATTAATTGGTAACTTATTTAGCGTTACAAAAGTCATAAGTACGCTGTTAAAAATCTTGAACTCTTGCTGCATCGTCACTTCGCCGCTTTTATAGAATATCTCTATTATCACCAATTAGAATACTCTATAATAAAGTGACGTAATTGTTTTTTATAATTGCGATGGAGTGATGATGCAACAAAAGTTTGAAATTTCGTACGTGCAAGTTAAGAAAAATCATGATAAAAAAGTAATGTTTTGAAAATATTTTGTTTTGCATGAATATGTTTAGAGGAACATTTGATTTTTTTATATAAAAAATCATTACAAAAATAATCGAGAGATGTCACTAACACTTTATACTGAGACGTTTTATACAAATGAAGAAAATTCAAACAGACAGTTTAACAAAATCACAACTAAGACATTGTGATATTTTTAAAGTAAAACATGTGCAATATGATCACCATTCTAGTGAGATGTGTCAACACAATTATTACTGCTGAATGTAGCATGTCTGTAACGATGCCACAGAGAGAACGTCGAAAGTCTTTTAGCACTGTCTCTTACTGCCTTACAGATTGTATTTCAAAAATCGATTAAATACATGCTTAAACCTTTTTATGACTGCATTGCATATCTGCAACGTACAAAAATTAAATGTTAGTTATACCGTGTATTTTAAAATTACTTATTGCCACTGGCGACTATTACATCCTTTAATACAGAAGTTAATGGAAGTTTATATAAATTCAGCAAAGGAACATATTGTGCTTTCAGAAAAGGCAAACTGACTTTTAAAATGTACAGCATTCACTTGAAACGGGCTATATCGCTTTATTTCGAGCGCAGCCAATTTATAATCACGATGCAACACTTATTAGTTCCTTGAAAGATTGTTTCGTCAGGTACGATCTCAGGCATTGAATGAAGCTTGTTTCTTTCCTAATGAATATTGCCTATTTCTGTAAAAATAGCTCTAACTTTAATTTCACTTGATTTGTCTTGTTTTTTGTTTTACAATAATTAATTTGGATTGATGAAACCTTGTTGTTGTTAGGCAAAACATTTACACAATGAATTTTTAATGTGTTGTTGATAAATCAGTTAAAACTTTTCTTTATAAATTTTACTTTAAAACATATTCAAGTCTGCTTTACTTCATTTGTTTTATTTAGTTACGTAATTGTTTTTTAACTTACAACAGAGAAGTTATATTTTTATAGATTTCTTAACTAACGATGATATTCCGCTAAAGTTTATTTACTCTTTGAGGAGCTTGGCATCGTTATTTGTTAAACAAACTGCACATATTTTGTAAAATTAAAGATGGTAGAGACGTACAAAAATATTTTTTTACAAACATATTTTTGAATATTTGACTATTTAGTAATAAAATATTGACAATATTTATGATAAATATGTATACTTCTGTTGATTGAAGCCGTTAAAAAAGTACATTTTAATGAATAGTTTTATTATGGTATTCTTCATTTTTGTTATATTTTACATTTTTATAATCTTGTATTGTAAAATCTGATTATTATTTTTTTTTATCGAAATTGCTCAGTGACAAATGTTTACGTTTTTAGGGTTTTGTTCATCTGTTGAAACCCTATTCGTCTGATTCCTCTAAATGTCTGTCACATAGTTATTACACAAAAACTGTATAAGTCAAAAACTTCTTTTTTTTAACCAAGCTGAATATCTCGAGTCACACGAAAAATCATAAAACTTTAAAGAAGTCTATTATCTTAACTAACAATTTCGGATCCAATTTTTTTTCCAATTATTCAAAAAATATATTATACTTACGTTATTAACATTAGCTATACAAATAGACTAATTAGAATTTAGCTAACATTTCCTTGTGTGAAACGTAACAAATGTTATTATTTTGCGTACTGTTAAATTCATATTTATCTGGGAATATGTTAAGGAAAAGTTTTTGGAGATATTTTAGAAAAAGTTGTGTTACAACAAGATTTAACTGATATTACAAGTTTCTAATATTTTTTGCCCTTTATTACGCGAGAGTCTTTCAGGAAAGTAACATTTATTTTAAATTTAAACAGTGAAATATACCGGGTGTCCCAAAAATGACTAATGGATTTTAAAATTCAATAACTTGCAAACGGTGACAGCTATTTAAAATTTTTTTGCAGGAGGGTTATGTATAATGTCAGGAGTTTTTTAAAGTAATTTTGTATTTTAGTTCGAATTTCAAACAATAGGTGGCGCTGACGGTGATTGAAGGCCGGGTCGACGCTTCACTCAGCATTGATCACCTGGCTTTCAATCGCCGTCAGAACCACCTATTGTTTGAAATTCGAACTGAATTACAAAATTACTGTAAAAAAACTCCTGACATTATACATAACCCTCCTGCAAAAAATTTTTAAACAGCTGTCATCGTTTACAAGTTTTTGAATTTTAAAATCCATCGGTCATTTTTGGGACATCCGGTATGTTTGAAATAGAAAAATTGCAGGTTATGCAAAGAGAAATAAGCAAATATTTATTTTTTTAACATTATTAAATGCCTAAACATCAATAAAGTCATATATTAAATTCATAGACATATTCTAAGTTTACTACATGGAAACTGTTAAAAATATATTTCTTAAAAACAAATAATATTGAATTAAAAGATATTTACTATTAATAATACACCAGATCCGAAAGGGAATTTTTCAATGTCATCGTTCATTTTTTCGATTGAAGCTAAAAACAACTTTAATTTCAATGCTTTTCGTGTATATATTACAGATTGGACGCAAATTATCTCGCTAATGAGCCGAAGGTTTCTTACTTCAAACCTCGGTGCTGGAATTTGAAATTTTCATGTTAAGATGAATTTAGTTAAAAGAAATTTCGTATTTTTTTTCAAATTTTAGAATTTATGTTATTATTATTATTATGCTGTGATAAATAATCAATGACATTCATAATATATTTTTTAATTCAATTTTCTTTTTATATTCATAATTGCTGCAATTTATTAATGATTGAGCATATTGAATTTCGTTTTATTTTTGTATTCATTTTAAGAAATTTAAAATTGTATTTATATCTCCAATATATGTATTTGGATTTTCAAAAAAAATGTAAATGTGGAATTTTTTAAATAATTTGATTTGAATTTTTTAATTAGATTAAAGTAATTGATTTCTTTTTATTGTTAATTTTAAATTAATCTTAATGATGCTACGATACATGTAAGGATTTCATAATTATATATTAACAATGTGGATTTATTAGTTAAAGATGGAGTTGTTTTGATAGAAATATAAACAAAACCGTCTGTGCGATCTATGATCACAGTTACCCGCTTGTTTAGATGATTTGTTTCACTGAAATTTATTCCTTTATATATGTTTGACATGTTTGACAACACATAATATCTCTTTAAATCCAGATGTTTGTTCATTTCCGAAAATTCACTACTATGTTTGCTTTCATTATGCGTTATAAATAGATAACCAATTTTTCAAGTTTCTAAACAAAAAAGAAAAAAGAAAAAAAACTTGTCAATACATTGCTAAATTGCTTAGTAACTGAGTGAGGACAATACCGTTTATGGATATAGATTTTGCAAAAATCATAGTTCTTTTTTGAACAGCAAAAGGTAAATATTTTTTCAACTTGGAAATATCTATGTTAGTAAATCGTATAATAATAACAGCATTCGTGAGATATTGATTGTATCTATTCAACTGCTAAAAATGAAATGCAAAACAACTCATTTTTATATACCTGAAAAATATTTTATAACACATACTCTGAATCAGCTAATAAAATGATATAATTAAACCATAAAAATTTAAAACAATAATATATTAATATTATAACATTAAACCAAATTTAAAAATTGAACTAGAATTTCTAAAAACTTATTATTTTGTCTTTTTCATGTTTGATTGAAGACATTTATGAAATGTGATTTTTTTTTCTCTTCTAATATTTTGCATTAGCTATTTATTTGTATGGAATGATGTCACTAACTAAAATGCTAATATGGATTAAGATTAGAAGAACAAATCAAGAAACTGAAAGTAAATAACTTAAGTTTACAAACAAACGAGCTCAAGAGAGAAAAGAAGAGGGATTATAAAACAACCATATTTAAAAATAAAAATAATTTGATTACTGAAAGGGATACAAAATGTTGCAAAATTTAAAAACTACACAAACAGTGGAGTAAATTTAATAAATTCAACGTTTCGATTTCCGCCTGAGATCTTCGGCAGGAAAACTCCTTTATTCTTCTTCGAAAGTGAGTAAAAGAGCCTTGAAATTCAAAAGGTCATTATATTACTATTATTCATTTCTTAGTTTCGAAGCAGGTGTTTTCCTGATGAAGATCTCAGATGAAGACCGAAACGTTGAATTTATTAAATTTACTTTAATGTTTGTATAGTTTTTAAAATTTGCAACATTTTAAACACCATTCATTAATCTTTTTATTTTTATTTCAAGGCTGTTTATGACATTTCTGTGAAGCTCTTTCACTGATTATAAAATAGTTGTGTGAAAAATAAAATTATTTTCATTGCATGTTATTGCTTTTTTCTTTTAATTTCCATTTATATTAATATTTGAATTGGCAATTTTCATTATTCCATATAAATTAAACAGGCAATCATTTACTGGGTATTATGTGTTCTAAACATAATGAGAAATCGATCCCTCCGGCTTTACGATTTAAGTTACCAACATGTAGTATATAGTAATAGACTTTTGTATATTTGTGTTCTATCCCTCCTTAAAATTTCCTGTGGTAATTTATTTTTAACCTGTAAATGAAATAAACCCGCTATTATCTTCTTTGATTGTTGACGGTTGGTGAGTTCAATATTAAAATAACCCTACTTTCAATAAAATTCATTAGCCGACCTCCTAGTGGTAAAAATGTGCTCTTTGTATTTTGAACAACGTTACTTAGTCGATTTCAATGCAAATTTTCTTTTGAAATTTACTAATAATTATAAATATCACAGCATTTACCTTCAAAATATACATTTACCATACATTATTTCAATTCGAATGCTAAATTATATTTCAATACAATAATATTTTTATCTAAAAGTTTATACATAACACTTCACGAATATTAAAAATAAATAAATATACCTCCAACTATTGAAACGACTTTTTAAAAATATTCTTGTAAGATCAAAGTAAAAATTCATATTACACTTGTATCAAAACTTACATATAATTTCGTTTTAAGAAAAGTAAGCAGAAGTATGGCAAAATAACTTATAATGAATTATTTTAAATTCAGAGATTTTAGGCGCCTCAAAAATAAGGTAACAAATAGCCATAATTTTAAATTGTAGACTTTTAAATTAATCTTTTGAAAAGTTTTTTTTTTTTTTTTTTTTTTTTTTTTTTTTTTTTTTACAAAATTTTAGGCAAAACTTTGCAGCTTATGGTTATTTTGTTTTATATTTTAAAGAAAATATGCCTTTTTAATAGTCTTTAAATTTAAATATTTGAATTGTAAAAATTTATTCTATTCAAACGTTTGTTGTTATTTGTATATTTAAATAAAATTATTTGAATAGAAAACATGAATAATTGAAATGGGAATATTAGAATTACAATTTCATGAATATGAAATGCAATAAAGCTGATAAATTAATTAAGCCGAAATATATTTTCATGTGGGATAAAAGCGTCTTATTTTTTTAAACAAGCGAAAACGCTGTTTGCAATTAAGTATATTTTTACCATGTATGAGTATGTTAATTTAAGGGAATTAGAATTTAAACGAACCTTCTGTTATGTTAAAGGGAATCATTTCGAAAGAATTTAAATGTCAAAAGTATATCTGTGTTACAAAGAAGAATTAAAAGCACAAATAAACTTCAAAAAAGAGAAATATTTAGTTTTAAAGTTTCTTGTTTGATCCTTTCGAGTCTTGTGTACTATTATTAGTACATGTCATTTAATGGAGTTTTATTCTGCTTTAAGAAATATTTTTCAACTGTTAGCAATGTTAGTATATGCCTATGCATTTAAAATATGCCTTCATTTGTGTTTAATTATTTAGTAATATATAAATTATTGTTTTTTTGTTTAAATCTCTTTGCGCAATTTTCAATTATTTTATTTTAAACATATATTTCACTCTTTGAATTTAGAATAATTCTTACTATCCTGAAAGAACTATGTGTAATAAATGTCAAAATGCATTAGAAAGTTGTAATATAAATCTTGTTGGAATAGAATATTTTCTGAACATGTTCAAAAAAATTTCCTTACCTTATTGTCATATGAATATTATGGCATACCACGTATTTTAATTGTACTTTTCCGGAGTTGATATGAGAAAATAGCAACACAAATGTGTAGTAACCTATTATTTTTACCTTTAGAGTAAATTTTCTACAGAAGTGCCTTTTATTAATTCCTTTTCTACAAAAATATAGTAATTCTCTCGCCACCATTAAGGGAATGGAATTAAAAAATACAAATAAATTAATAATTCAACAATACATTGAGTTGCATTTTTGAAATAAATCGCATTTAAAAGTACCCTTTTCCCCTGTATGACGGTGCAAAAAATTCAAATGAGAAATGTTAAGAAGTTTAAAAGATTGCAGTAGATCATCAGTATTTATCCCAACAATGATACACCTGGTTTGTTTTGCGGGTGGCATATGGTTAATTGCTAACTACCTTTTTAATGAAAACAGTTTAGTTGTTGTCTTGGAAAAATATAGAATTGGAAGCTAAAAAATGAACATAGTTTTTCTAAAAACAGAAATTTATGAGCACTTGATAGCTTCTTCAAAATACCATCTATAATTCTTACTTCGAATTTTCTTTCCGAAATGTATGGTACGGATGCAAGCACTGCGCCAAAAATGACTGACTGTTGCCATAAATTTTAATATTATTCTTCACCTTATTTAATGGCAGAATTTTTCAAATTCAATAAGGTTAAGAGTACTATTTAATTTTAATGGTGAGAATCAGCCTTTTCTGGCGCAGCGCTTCCATCCTTGGGTGGGACCAATAAGATTTGGAAATTATAGCATTTCTGACTGTGGTCAGAGACACACATTTGTCCATACATTTTACACTACTTGCATATCAGGCTGTGGGATAAAGTTGATTACAATCACATAACATGTCACCATCTTTATATATAAAAAATCATCATCATCTTTACATACAATAGCTATGTCGTATTAAATAAAGTAGAATAATAGACTATCGAGCGAAGCACGGTCTACCTCGTACTGTTTTTAATGTTTCTAGTTAGATTATATAAAATAACCTAAAGGTATTTAACAAAAACAGCTTTTGATTAAATTTAATATATAATATCAGGCAAGTTTACCATTACAGTGTATTTTTATCCTTAAAAAAAAACACTTACATTTCTAAAATGTAAATTTATGATTGTAGACACTATGTGCATTAAAAATCAGTAATATAATTTTTTTTAAAGAAAAGTCCTTCATGAAAAGATCATGAATTTATATTTTAGGTAACATAGAGATTTTAAAATAGATATCTAAGACAATTTGAAAAGAGATTGCAGTACATGACAAATATAATAATTTTCACGTGTAAACAAATCATAATTAAAAAAAAACTTATATAATATTTTACGATGCAATCATTTTGTTTAATTTCTGATAACTTAAAATACGGTGTTTGAAAAAATATATATATTTTAACAATTCTATTAACACTATTTAAATTAATTTTCTCTTAGATCTTATGTAAAGTTCTTTCGATAAAAAAGTTAATATGAAAATTCAGTTTAATTTATTTTTAAAGACAAAAAAAAAAAAAAAAAAAAAGTTTCTGAAATGTAATTTTTCAACTGAAGATACTATATACTTCAAGATACTATAAAAAAAATTAATCTAGGAATATTTCAAAGGAAAACACCTTTTTTAATAGCCTACGCACTTATATTTTAAATAATACAGATGTTTAAAAAGATATACATGAAAAAAATTCAATCCAGATAACTGGTATGTGAAACATAATACCTCTGATGTAGACATAAAACAAATGAAAATTTAAAAAAGTGATAATTACTTACGAAACAAGTTCTTTATATGTTTTATGATTGCTTAAAATACAATATAATTTAAGTAAATATATTTTTAACATTATTTTTTATTTTAGCATTATTTTAATTAACTACCTGTTACAATTGGAATCAATTTCTGTCGTCACATTTTTAATGCCACATGTCCGTTTTAGCCACATTTTAGTATCAGTAGTAGATTTAGTATTATCAGTAAACATTTATATAAGTAAAAACAGAATGTATATGTAAAAAAAGGGAAATTTCTGGAAAAGAAATGTTTGGTTCTAGAGAATTCTGCATCTAAAAGCACTAAAAGTCAGTTAATCAAAAGGCGAAATTTTAATATCAAAATACAATTTATATTACCATTAAAGGTAAAAAATACAAATAAACATCTAAAATGTAAATTTCAAATTCTAGAAACTATGTACTGGAAACTATGTGCGGGTAAAACTCAAGAAACCTAATAGAATTTCAAACAATAGCACATTTCTAAAAAGATGTTATACATGCTTATTTAAGATAATATAGAGCTTTTAAACTTGATACCTAAGAAGATCTGAATTGCGATTACAAGTATGACAAGAACAATGACTGCGATATAATCAATTAACAAATCAGAAATTTAAAATTGATTACTTTATTGATTGATACGAAACAAACACTTTATATCTTATTATAACTTAAAATATAACGTAATGATAATAAATAGATATTTTTAGCATTTCTTTCAGCATCATTTAATTTATTCTTCTCTAACATTTAGCATTAAACTGTCTCGGCGTAATTTTTAATATCAAAAGTCAGACAGTTTGAGCAACAATTGTGTAAAAATATTTGAAAGAGAAATGTTTGACTCTAGAGATTTATGTGTTTGAAAGCACTAAAATGTACCAAAAGGTACTAAATGTTCATGATAAAGATTAAATTTTAATGTAAAAGTCAGATTAGTTTGCCATTATGATAACAAAAATACGTTAATGCCTAATGTGCATTTTCAACTGTAGAAAAAAATTACATAAAAGCACTGAAGCTCATTTAACATAAGAAAATTAAAAAAACTCTTTTTTAAAAAGCCTATGCATTTATATTTTAGATAATAAAGAGATTTTAAAATCGGTACTTGAAACGATTTGAGTTGAGATTGATGGTTTGTCCGATAAACTCTGAAGTACTAATCAAACAAACAATAAGATAAAAACAATGATGGCTACTTACTAATTAAACTCTTTGTATATCTCTTTGATAACTTAAAACACAATATTTAAAAAAAAATCTATAAGCAATATTTAGATTAGACTTTTCTTACATTAGGCCTAACTTTTGTTTGCGCAACTGTAATGTCAAAATTCCGTTTGAATGTCAACAAATATTTCAAACATTTATAAATACTTAAAGTTGAAATATTTGGCTCCAGAGACTTATGAATCTTGCACTAAAATATGAATTAAGCAAAATTTAGATTTTAATGATTAAGAGTAGATTTTCATTTTAAAAGTCTGTTGAGTTTACCATGAAGGATAAATAGCACAAGTAAATATTGAAAATAGAAAATTTTAATTGTAGGATCTATAAACATGAAAGCATGATATATATATTAATCTAAGTGAGTTCCAATAAAAAACTCCTTTTCTAAAAGTCCATACATTTATGTTTTAGACAATAATAATTTAAATATATATCTAGGAAAATTTTCACCTCAGATTACAAGTATGACAAATAAAATACCTCTGACGTAGATTAACGTATTAGCGTAATTAATAAATGACGGATTAAGGTAATTTACCTCTGACAAAATTAAATAATTTTATATAAGCAAATAGACTTTCATTTTATAATATAATTCTATATGCACTATTGATATTATTTTAGATAATATAGAGTGTTTTAAATAGGTACCTAGGATAATTTCAACTGAGCTTCTAAGTATGACAAATAAAATACCTCTTACGTAGATATCAAACAAATAAGGTTATGTGGGGAGAAATGGGCTATCATTTTATAATGTAACTCTATTTAGACTATTATTATTATTTTATTACTATATTACTTACTATTTTATTATTATTTTATTACTATATTACATACTATTTTATTATTATTTTATTACAATTTTATACTTACTTATTACTATTATTTGACTTTCGATTTTACATTGTGGCAATTCATCTTCGAAAAAAAAAGTTCACTTCAATTAAACTCTGAAAATTTCCAAATCTGTTCAGTTAGATTCACTCTATCAGATAGGAATCAAACAAAATAACATGTTAGTCTAAAATCAATGTACAATGGTGCACAAAAAAAAAAAAAAAAACTGTATCATATGTGAAAAAAACGGAAAAATAGGCAAACAACATGTTGTTGTTTGTGATCCTTATAAATGATATTGTTAAGTTAAAAAAATTGTATTATTATTTTACCATTAAATGAATTTCTTAAAATGCGTAATTATGCTAAAATAAATTCTGAAAGAAAAAATGCACTATTTTGTAAAAACATGCCACAAAGTATTTATTCATAAATACAATAGGTAATAATAAATTTAACATAACTTAGTCCTGTTACATAATGCTAAATGTTTAATGTAATTTTCCCTTTCAAAAGTTATTTATCGTTATTATGCATTTCAGGAAACTTATTTTTATGACAAAATTAATGCTACAAGTATATTTTAATGTAATAACAACATCCTTATATAAAACACAAACAAGAAATATAATATTTGTATACTATTTCGTTTTTTCACTGATGATGCAGTTTTTTGTCCACCACTGTATATATAAATATTTCATATTTCTTTCTTCGTGGGTCCTGTTGCAATTTTGTCTTATGTACGACTATTCATCTGTATTGTAAAATTTCGAGGTTTGGATATGTCACTGAGAAATTTGGTTTTATACCCACCAACAAGCTTTTTAAAATTTTTATTATGTATTTTATACTTTTTTTTTACTACAAGCAGCAAAAATATGTAAAAAGGATAACTAAAAAATAAATAAATGATTAAATAAATTTCCGGTAGTAGAAGAAACTAAAAAGTATTAATAGTTGATTTGGTGACTGGATCCCACAGGGATTAGTTTCTTCCATTGCTACATGTCCCCATTCTTTTATAGTATAGGCTACCTGGGAAACCTACCTTACTATGAAACATGAAGTAAATATGTATATATACCTACCAATAGTAATGTAAGTAATGTAATAATAAAAGTACTAACCATATTTTAATAAAAATCTGACGAAATTTAATCAAATCTATATTGTTTCATAAAACAACCTGAATTTTCGACAATTTATTGCAGCATATACAGAGTTATGACTGAGTTGACAAATGATGTTTTAAAAAGTAAAGATGAGTACAATGTTTTCAAAAGCTAAAACTTAGAAAACATCAACGGCTTTTATAAAAGAGCCCATTATCCCAGTTACCTTTGACCTAGTAACTAGGCAGCATATCTAAAGCTTTTTAAAAAGTGAAAAGTTTAAAATTGCTGTAAATATTTATATTCTTTTTTATAATTTAAAATACAATGGAAGGAAAAATATATTTTTAACACTTCTCACAACATTCTTTAATCCAAGCTTTTCTTAAATTTAATCTAAAATTCTTTCGGCATAATTTTAATGTCAAATGTGAGTTTGATTCAGCAACAAGTGTTTAAAGAATTCATAATTACAAAAAACAGAAATATTTGGCTCAAGAGACTTATGTGCCTGAAAGCTCTAAAAATCAATTAACCAAAGAGAATTTTAAACAACAGGTCCTTTTTATAAATGTCCATGCATTTAAATATTTCAGGGGCTATAGAAAAGGAAATTAAAGAAACATTCAGCAGAATATTTTAATTTAAATTACATGAATGTGAAATGCAATAGTGCTGAAGACATAATTAAAGGAATGAGAAATTAAAAAAATACACATGATATGATTATTTTAACCATCTTCTGGTAAAGTAAAACTGCGATATATGAAAGGAAATATATTTTTAACAGCTTCTGATTGTATAATAAAAATTGTGTTCATTTTACACTTAATAGAAAATCATTTCTACGTCAGTTAAGGTCAAAATTAAATGTGTTTTAAAACGAAGATTTCAACACATACATAAAATAATGAAAAAAAATCTATTAATCATAGAATGAAAAATAATTAAGATAGAATAATAATATTTCTTTTGCTCTGTTGCTAAAACGAATATATATATGTATGTAATTAAAAAAAAATTCGCCATTTTGCCCGCCCTGCGTTTTTAATTCCTAAGTTTTCCTAACGTTTTATGGAACATGCTCTTATTCTCAGTTTCTGTAATGTGTTAATATTTTAACCGCTAAAGTTCTTTTATTTTATTTTATTTAACTTATTAAATATCTATTGATTATTTTCTTAAAAAGAGCGGGAGTGTTTTTGAATGCCAATTTCTTATTGCGAAATCTTTCTTTCAGCACACAAATCCATTTTCCTTTTTAGAACATTTATTCAAACTTTAATTTTGTTTTATTAGTTAATTAATCGTCTGCTAGGGGATATTCATACGCCTTGCGCGTGAGCAGGTCACACTATTACGCGATTAGGTAATAAGTTCTTACAACTAGTCACTCCCCGCTACCAATAGGAGATAGTGAATTGGGTTGTCTTTGCGTTGAAAATAATCCTAATGGATCTTTAAATTTCTTACGTGGAAAAGGGGAGGGGCTAGTTTGATTTGGAATTTAAGAGACTCATTTTGAGGGACCAGAGCGGTCAGAATGCAGCTAATCTTTCAATTGCTAGGAGGTCCGTCTCAGAGATGGAATCATTGCGAATGTTGGAGAAGATACAGTCCTAGAGAAGTTGTCTAGTGTAAATTTGTGCAGAATAGTGACATGTGAAGTAACTTATGGTTGTACTCAAAATTAATAAAAAACTAAAAACTGATTGTCGTGCACTTTATTGGAGAAACCCCCAAGGAGTATAATTCCATGCTTTACATCTACGGCTGCTAACTCTGTTTATTATTTTCAAAGGAAAAGACTTATTCTTGTAGCAAAGGTGGTATTGCAGCGGGAGCCGATGCGTTGTTACAGCAATTCGCCTTATTATTACATATATATCTACACACACACACACACATATATATATATATATATATACAGAGTGAGGCATAAATATCGAAACAATAAGCTATCTCCTGAAATATTGCCCATACTTCCAATTGCAAAAATTCATTTAAAAAGGTAAACTTTTTGATAAGATAAGTTGCATCTCCATTGCGGGGGGGGGGGGTCTATTTGAAAAAGTACGAAAATTAACTTTTTATACGACCCCCGTAGGATAAAAAATCCAATTAGAAAAATTTTCCTTATTCAGTCATGAATAATACACAAAAAGTTGCATCTTCGTACCTTCTAAATTCGCAGAGTTATAGCCGTTTGAAGGTTTTAAGGGATTAGACACAAATTGAAATGCGCGAAATTCAAAAGACAATGTTAATTTAATAGTTCTAGAAAACGCGTAAAAAATATATATTTTGAATTAGAGTTTTGCTTTCTTTCCCTTTGTTTGTGATGCTTAGCCATATAATTTGCTAAGAAAATCACATCCTAAAATTTATCATAAAATTTATAAAAGTTTCATATGATTAGTACTGGTTTAAATGGGATAATTAAAAATCGTTATAACTCCAAACATTATTTATCGGATTTCAATTTCTTTCCATTTAATTAAAGAAGAAGATCATATTTTAGTTTTCTTTCGGGGTTTTTTTTTTCAATATTTATTTTAGAACTATTAAAAATATTTATTGAAAAAATAATGTAACTTTTAAAAAAAATCTTATTTTCAAAAGTAAATAATTTTTCAATTTTGACCGAAACAAACCTAATATAAAATACAGTAAAACCCCGATAATTCGGATTAATTGGGACCAAACCCAATCCGGATTATTGAAAATCCGGATTATCCGGATAATTAGAAAAAAATGAAATAAATGAAAACACACTTACAGAAAATCACCTCCATGTTAAACATATTGAATATTTACAGTCAATAAAAATGTTTAATTTGTTTAATTCTTCCGAAAAAAATTCAGAAAAAGTTTTTTTTTAATTATTTTATTCAGAATACGACGATGAAACGAATTAATGTTATAAAAATTACTTAATCGCTTTTCAAATTTGAAAAAAAAAAAAAAGACCAAACCGATCCGTATTATCCGTAGATCCGGATTAACGGGGTCCGAATTAGCGGGGTTGTACTGTAATTAAAAATGACATGTTTCAAGTTTGTACTTTATTTTCTTTAACAATTCTTAACTTTTAATAAGGTCTGCATTGAACGAAATTTTCAATCTCGGTCTCGAACAATCCGTATTAAAATCACTGTCTCTGACTGACCTAGTACGTGCATGTAATAAGTAAAATTTGGTTCAATTAAAATCTATATTATAAAGGCCAAACGTATCTGTGCGTAACGCATACGTCATGTTTTGAATGGCAACACTTTCTGATGAAATTTCGGTTTTGCAATTTTCGCTATTGCAAGTTTTTAAACTTCTAGACATAGCACGTTTTTAATCTTTATACCATCGTATAGAGAAAAAAATTCAGTTTTAAATATAGTTTGTTAGAAAACTGTATCTCAATTTGTTTTTAAGATATTAATTTTTTTGTAGTTTTTAGTTAATTTTTCTAATGGTGGCAACTTGAGTACCGCATTTATGTAGGAAATAAAAAGAAAATAGCCATTGAGGAAAAAGAAGATTAGAGATGCAGTTTGGTACAACCACGTGCTTTCACAAAAAAGGAAAATTTTTAGCAAGACAGTTTTAATTCATAATACAATGAAAAGCTATTTTAGAATGCTTAAATATAAGCAGAACTTTTTCATTTAGAGAAAAAATGCATGGTTGATTTTAAAGGATTCGGTCTCTGTTCCACGTGTTTTGTTTGGGCCGAATAAGACATAAATTGGAAGAATAACGCACATCAAATTGTTCTTATCGCATACTTCACTTCTATTTATCTCTTTCCATGGAAAATAATAGATCACTGTATATTTTTATTCCCATTTTTACATAGCAACTGAAAAAAATAGCAACTAAAATCCTGCTATGTCAAAATATCGTCGGCTATAAAACCCAGTGATTTGTTGGTTTTATTTCGTTTTTATCAATCAATTTAATGGGGGGGGGGGGGGACTTTTAGTAAGTTTGTTGCAAACTTACTTTCCAAAAGATATATCAACTAACCTTTGCAAAAATGTATTTTAAAGAATATTTGTGCGTCATATGTTCTTAGTTGGTTTTGAAAGCTGGAAAAATACAATTTTATTCATAGTCAAAATGCTTGGACAGTAACTCCTATCTTGCGTCTATTACGGAAATACCGAATTCGATAATTTTCAAAGCTTTATATGATTGAATAATTAACATGTTTCATATAAAATTGCTGTTTGGAGTTAGTTGGCAGTTTAAAAAGCATATTACGTAGGAAAAATTTATTAGACTTTTCAATTTAAAATATTTTTTTTCATTTTTAGTTTGTGACTCGGGAACCCCGGGTTCGATGTACTAGTTTTTATAAAAACCACATAGATTTTAAAATCACTTTTATTTTACAAAAAATAAAAATAAAAATAAAAATAAAAATAAAAAATAAAATTTATTTTTTTTAAGGAAAAAAAAAGAATTTTTTTTAAGAATATTTAAATGTTAAAAAATTAAACACAATAAAAGAAATTCAGAAAAAAACTGTCTATGACGGAATTCTGTTTTAAACAAAAAATATGTTGATACATGCAAAATGAATACAATAATACCTGAGAAAAAATAAACTTCATTTAACCCTCCTAGGAAGGGCATTTGTCTATTACGTATTTTTTCTTTCCCATGTGATTCCGTCTTAAAAGGTTTTACTGTATAACATTATTCAAAGTGTCCAACGCACGGGATATGGATTAGCGATATTAAAATATAAGTGAAACATTTAGATATAAACAGAGATTCATTGATAAAATAAATATATCACACCCATCTTTAATAATAAAAAGTATAAATATAAAAAACGAAAAGCTATACTAAGTATTTTTGGTCAGAACTCTTCCCCGCAAAATACTTTTTAACTATACTGAAGTAAAAAATTGTGTAGAAATTCAAGGCTGAGCCGAGCTTGGAGAATTTCGGATTTTAATATCTCTGTCAGATTTTCAGACGCGGAGATGAAATTTTTTTTGTTCAGTTTAGGAATAGATAAGGAATAATTTCCTAATTGGGAATTTTGCTCTACGGGGACCGTATAAAAATTTAATTTCCGTATTTTTTCAAATAGACCCCCCATGGAGTTGCATCTTACCTTATCAGAAATTTCACCTTTTCTTATGAATTTTTGCAATTGGAAGTTATGGGTCTAGAGGCAATATTTAAGGAGACAGCCTATTATTTCGATATTTATGACTCACAGTGTATATATATATATATATATATATATATATATATATATATATATATATATATATATATATATTGTAAACATACTTCTTTATTACTTTTTCTTTCATAGTAAAAATATTTGTTTATTACAAAAATTGCATCAAATAACATATAAGATTAATTGCAACATTAATTAATTATATTTAGTGCTCGCGATGGGATACGTATAGCAGCTATACGTTTAAACGATATACGTATATCCGTATAGTACGTTTTTCTGCTATACGGATACATTTAAATATACGTTTAAACGTATCCGGATACGTATAACACGTATCAGTTAAACGTATATTTAATATATACGTATATTATACGTATCGTATCTAATTTAAATAGTATACTTCATCAGTCGTATGTCACTCAATGGAGAATAATTTGGAAATCGGTGGTGTTACGACAGGAATCCGCATAGTATGTCTTATATATACGAGATCGAGCAATAAAAAGCGTATATTTTATAAAACACTTTGCAAAAAGTTCACAAAAAATCAGACTCCTGATTCGTCAATCTCGTTTCACTAACAGTGAAATATCTATCTGGATTCCGACCAAGATTTCAGAAATCGCAAAAAAGACAGCATAGTAGCACCACCTGTTGAACGATTTACACACAAGAGGGGAAACTAGGGAACATGGGAACAGTTCACATAAACATAGTTTTTTCTCATAACTGGGTTAACTTCTATAGGTAAAACTACTCAATATAGTAAACAGAACTTTTTTTACGATGGTATTTTTTTAATTACGTTTATAGCTCTTCTTACTTTTCTTAATAGTTATATGAATTAAAACAATTTTTCATATGTGCCCCAACGAAGGGGCAGTTGTAAACACACAAGGGAAACATGTGAACACAAGGAAAAGTTATTATTTGACACGTTTTTTATTATCTTTTTCATATGTTACCATAATCATTAGTTGTACTATCTGTTAAATTCACCATAAAGAAAAATATATGTATATTTATTTAGTTTCTGAATGATATGTTTAAGCAAAATATTATAAAATAAAAATAAGTATATTTTTTTTTGGGGGGGAGGGGGCTTAGATAATTGATAAAATATTGCTGCAATAAAATAAAAACTTAAAAAAGTAAACTTGAGAAAATAATAGAATTTAAATTTTGCTTAGGGCTTTTTGTTTGAGAGAGATTTTAGGGAGGAAGCATTTGGATAGTGTTTGTCGGAAATATACCGAAAGGCGAAAGATTCCCATTCCTATATTTGCCTTATTTGCCTATAAATTAAGGATAAAATAAAATGAATACTGCCCAGTTAAACTGATGTCATTGAGCTCACAGGCTACAAATACTAATTGTACATTAAAGCCTTATATTTTCAAGGGTTAATTCCGTTCGAAAAAAAATTAAGAAGGGGAAACAGCTCTCCCCTTTCCTCTTTTTTTTTTTTTTTTTTTTTTTTTTTTTTTTTTACTTAATCATTGAACCTCCTATACTATCAAAGACATGCTTTATCATACAAAAAATCTATATCCAAAATTCAGAGCAAATGAGATAATTCTTAAGAAAAACCCATTTAGCACTTATATAATTTGAAAGGAGTTATCACCCCTCTTTTATATTTAACCATTAAACTTCCAAAACTATTCAGAGATTTGAACGAAATCTGAAAATTCTGCTTGAAAATCCCATTTATATAAATTAAGGGGGGGGGGGGCATTAGAACCCTGTTCCCCCTATTTATACTTATTCAATGAACACCTAATAACAGTCACGGAATCGCCTCATCAGAATGACCCTAATCTAAATTTTGAAAGAAAACTTAATTCTGCATGAAAATCCCATTTATATCAACTAAGGGGAGGAGCATGAGCCCCATTCCCCCTCTTATACATATCGAATGAACTCCAAAAAGTAATTAGGGAAGCGCTTGTCAGGATATATCTACATACAAAATTTCAAGTGGATCAGATATTTTTATCATGAGTTATCGCGTTACGCACGAACGTACGAACGTACATACAGAACACTCAGGCTATGATAGCCTGTGAGCTAAAAATTATTTTCCGTCAATAAGCTTCCTCCAAATTTAATTTCTTTTGCTTTTAAAAAAAGGGGGGGGGAAGTCAATAATGAAGATTTCACATTAGTTTAAAATGTTTATTTTCTTAAAATATAATTCTTTTTTCAAAGCGCCAAATAACATATCTGTTTTAGAAATGGAAGTAAATTAATACTACAAGTTTGCAACAAATGAAATAGAAAAATTTGCAAAGTTGTTAAACGTAATATTTTTTGCATTAACGATGCATAAAAAGTAGTATTGAAAACCGTTAAATAAAATAATATATAATATTTATTGCATTTTAGAAAACATTAAATTTATTTAAATTACAATTGAACGTAAAACAAGCTTGTTGCTTTTTATGTATTTGACGACAGATATGTTTGTAGAAGTTTCTATACAAAATCAAGTTTATAAGACAGAAATGTCTTCTATTTCAATAAAATTATAGATAATGGAGCTGGCATTATTTTCACGAAGTTAACTAAAAGGAACAGAATCACTGAATGATTATTGGAGTGTTTAATGACGTGTTCACATCTGCCCCAACAAGACTCTTCATAAGTGCCCCACACTCCCACAAGAGTTAAAATGACAAAACATTAACATTTCCCAATGTTAGAAAAAAAATTATCATAAATATTTATTAATATCCTTAGTATATGTTAAAACATTAAAATTTTTAAAAAATGAATAAATAAATAAAATTATTCTCTTAGCAAGTTGGCGATTTTACTTTTGAGTTCAGTAAGTGGTATTTTAACTCCTGGGGACAAACAAAATGTCGAAGAGCTTCAACAATTTTTTTCCATATGTTTATAGGTGCTACTATCTTTGGGTAATTTTTTGAAATAATAAAACATACAATAACTTGTGAAAAATAGCAGTGTTCTCATATGCCCCATTTTCACATGTGCCCCAGTCTACCCCATATATGTTTCCTGAGATAAGCAGATATTTTGTAGAAACATGTTTTTCGGACTCTCATACACTTAAAACGTGAACCCGTCGAAAGTTTTCCAGAATCCAATACTTTCTTCTTGTAAAGATACAAGAAAATATGAAAAACTAAATACTGCACCACAGATCTTCCAAATAATAGTTTGATTCCACCACAACTAATGTAAGACATTTCATAATAAATAACTTAGTTTTTTGGAGAAAAAAAACCAAAATCTAAACTGAGGAACGTATTCAGATTTTTTTAAGTACCTGCAAAAAAGTAGTAGTTAAGTAAACACATCGTAGTTCTTTGAACAAAGAAACGCGATGGGGATACTCTACCGGAATTTATCAATATCATTAATCCAAATATTAAAACATCAAATTTCATACCTTGAACGAAAAACGTTTAAACGTTTATACGTTTAACCGCTTGAATAAGATCCGTATATACGATGTACCGTATATGCTCTTTTGTGCTATACGTATAATCGCCGATGCCGTATTATACGTATAGCAAATCCGTATTTCGTATAATACGTATTATACGTATACTCGTATAAACGTATAATCGAGAGCACTAATTTTATTATTCTTATAATAGAAAAATCTTTCTACGTCATTTAAATGTTAGACTTTTTAGTTGTAATTTAAAATGAGAAGTTCGAAACTTAAGTAAATAGTATCTAAAAAAATTATCTAGAGAAAATATCATAAAAGTACTAAAATAGATTAACAATAATTGATTTTGTCGAATGCTTAAAAAAGAGAGGTTTTGATAGTATGTGATCCTTCTTTATTTTCTTTTCCTAACGGAATTGTTTACCAGACGCGAAAATTACATAAATAAACTTAATTATAATAATAATAATATATATTTAATCGTTACAAGTTTTCTTCCCATATTAGATGATGTCCTTCTGTATGTGATATATTTTCCATTGATTATTATTCATTAAATTTTAATGAACTAAATTCATTAAATTTAAATGAATGCCTTTTTTGTTTTCATAAATAAATATTAAAGGAACAACATGTTTTCATAAATAAATATTAAAGGAAAAAAGTGTTTATTTTTGTAAAATAATGATGTAAAAACAAAATTGCGAATTTTACATTACATAAACAATTACGCATTAATATAACATTTGTTGTTTTGTAATATTCGATTTGGGATAATAAACCATAAAATTTTAATAGAAGATTGAATATAACGTTAAACGAAAACGTTAACGGAAAGAATAGGAAAAAAGTTAAAGCCCCCCCCCCCCGTCCCAAAGAAAAAGTACAATGACCTCCCTCTAAATTGAGAACTGGATTTTCTATTGCATATGATAAACGCTGCTTTATCAATAAATGTTTTTTATTATTATTATTTGCTGTTGAATTTTCTTTAACTGAATTCTTCGCTTGGCATAAATATAAATCACTTTTTTTTTTTTTAATTCGCTATTGAATTTTCTTTAACTGAATACTTCGCATGCATAAATATAAATCATTGTTTGCTCTATCATTTGATGCGTCAGAAAAATATGTCTACAGTTTACTTCCTTTCTTTACATAATAATAGATAAAATGAATCAACAAGTCCATACATAGTTCGTACGGATGGGGGAACGAGCCGTATGGATATTTTCCAGGTAAAGTATCAGTATTTTTTTATTAAAAGAATAATTCTAATTCAAAAGCGTGAATTTTGGTCTTATTTAAGGATAAATTTTCTATCGTGAAATACTGATAAGAAAAAAAAATCCTAGTTGTGAAATTGTAGGATCCATACTAACAAGTCATTTGAAATCCAAATCATTTCAGATTTCAGAATAACTGATACAGACAGAATGATACGTGTACACTGATACGAAAGCAATTGACGCCGAATCGTCTGAGTTCGAACACAATTTCACATCTTCTACCGCACTCAACTATCTGGCTGCATTCGTGAATTATACAAACTTAAGCAGCGTTTGAAATTAGCTTCATTTTTTACTTGTTGAAACTACAGATCATATACAAGGTTTCACAAATGAATTGGGATATTTTCCCGATCATTGATAGTGATTGCTAAAATTAAGAATGTGTTATGGGTTTTTCAAATCATTTATTTAGATTATTATCTTTCACCTTTTAAAACTGTAAAATTTTGTTACGATATTTCTGAAAGTGTTCAAATGTATTTCATAATGCGTGCTTGACGCACGATATTTTATTCTTGTTTACTTCTAAAACTGTTTTTCTTTTTATTAAAAGCAATATTTGTCTCCTATATCACAGAGTTCGGAGACTATCGTTTTATTGCATATGCTAACTTATGTTAAAGTATATCACCTACGTAAACCATTAAAATATTATACTAATGATTATTTTCAAACGTTTTTCTAATTATTCTTCTGTAATTAGAACGGCAAATAAGGAGTTTAAAACAGATTTATTACTTTTAAGAGTGGAAGGAACAGTTAAATGACCCACATATACACTGGTGTGCAAACATTTAAGGCGTAATAGATAAATCCGAAGCTGACAACAGAAATTATCGTTTGAATAATTTTGATAACTTGTCCCTTATTTTTACATAAGGAATATCTTATGGTAATGGTATTGTTACGAATTTTGTAGATAGTGTTTGTACTGTAAAATAACGTAAATAATCTTATTAAGCTCCATTCCTTTACTAATATTAGCTTTTGTCCCTGTTATCAAGCAAACTTGTCTATTATTTTCAGTGAATGTCTATGGCAGCTTGGCGAAATATTAGAGATATCGCCAAGTTGGATTCACTTTTGGCGACTAATTTTGGTCGCCAAATTTGGCAATATATCGCCAAGTTAGCGACAAACTTGGCGATTGTTGGCGATGTTAACCCTTCCCTCTCTATGGTAACCCCCCTTAGGTATGCTGATACATTGAATGTTTTCGTTGGTTTCTGGATTTTTCGAGAAGCCTGTGGAAACTTCTAGCGCATGCTGCGAGCCTATATAAGGAGAGCAATACGAGCTGTCGTTGTTATTATTCATCAGTCAGTTGTTGAGTGAGCCGCGACTGTAAGCAAGTTTGCTTGAGTTTTCTCTACATTGTTTTGAATGTGATTTAGCGTTGAGACATTGTATAAAGAGTCTCTGGGACCTATATCTGTACTTGTACGATAGATTTGAACAGTTATTTTTGAATATCTAGTACTATTTGTGAGTTTCGAAGACTCTGTTGTTCTGAAGATCTGTAAATAAATTATTTTCTACTTTTCTAAGAGACAAGAGTTTGAGGTCGTCTAACCATAAGATCAAAAGAACCCTATATACGCAACAGTATGATTTCGAGTGATGTGAAAAACTTCTGTACTACGATACATTCAAAAAACAATATTGTCCTTATATTTTACACACTAGTGTAACAATAGACACCGTAGTTAAAATTTTAAAGTTCATTAGAATTTATAAAAGTGGTAGTCAAACATGAAGCAAATATGCTACTAGCTTTATTAACATCAATCTTGTTTATCAAAATAAATGCGTTTTTCGCTTTCCATTAACATCATTAAAAAAATTCCCACTAGGTTTTCAAGCGAAAATTTCATTTTAACATAACTTAAATGTCAAAAGTCAATCTTCATTCCTATATAGAAGATTTAATTCACACATAAACTCCTACACGCATCTAAAATAGATGAGTGTAGGTGGATATTTTATGCTCATGAAAAATCAATAAAATGTAATTAATTATAGCAGAGAGTTATGTGAGAATGTTTCTTAGAATTATACTCTTTAATTGTTCCTTTCTTTATATATGCATTATTTCTTTTTCATTTTAAGGTTTATTAACCATTGACACAACATATTTTTAAAATTTTATCAGTATTTTTATATATTTATATATTTTATATATGTTTATGTTCTGCGTTCTATAGATTTTTTACAATAATTGTTAATTTCAGTGGAATTATTGTTATTATTATTAGTTAATTTTTTGTACATCTAAAGCATTTTGTAATTTTTTTCTTAAATATTCATATTAAACCACCTTATTCATATTAAACTACAACCTTACCCATCTTTTTGAAGACCTAATATTAAAGATATTATGATTAATAGGAGAAAAAATAGGATTTGTTTTTCACTGTTTAGTATAGAATCCAATTTCGATAAACTATTGGAGAATTTCGATAAGTGGTATTTTTAAATCTTTATATATATATTTTATTAAGTGA
Organism: Maratus speculifer; assembly: GCA_964019185.1. Lineage (NCBI taxonomy): Eukaryota > Metazoa > Arthropoda > Arachnida > Araneae > Salticidae > Maratus > Maratus speculifer. Next base: position 368,721,496 of record OZ025291.1, read on the forward strand.
TAAATTTATATGAAGTTTTCATACCTTAAAAAAATTAGTGCACTGCAAATTCCAAGCACATATTGAAAACATGGGTGAAAGACGCTGATTCAAAAGAAAAAAAGTTTACTAAAATATGTTCTGATTATAGTCTGCTATAAACAGTACCGAAAGTGTTCTGCTCAAGATATTTATTAAATTTAAACATGGGAATATATTTTAAAACAGATTGAGCACATTTGTGATACATTTGGGCGCGCTTGGGAAACCATCCGTTTCCAAAGGTGTTTAAAAAATGCTCTTGAAAGTGTTCTGAAAAAAAAAAAAGTTTTCACAGGAGTATTATAAAAACTGTTTCAACAGGTGCGCTTTAACCCCCTGAACACCGAGCAAATAAGCAAAATTATAATATTGTTTTCTCTGTATTTTTTTTTTTCAAATGCTAAAACAAACATATTTTTTCCAACATGATACATATTTTCTTTATTACTTATAGGCATAGCTGCCAACTTTCAACTAATCTTCCGTAATACCTGGATGAGTTTGATCCAGGGTAACGTCATTTCAAACCAGAAAATATGTTTCATGAATCTTTATTAATTTAATTTCAAGATTGTTACTGGAACACACTTAATATCATTTCTTTGAAAAATTTCTGGTTCCAAACTCATTAAACAGGGTCAAATTAACGCACGTATTACGGATAATCCATGTTAGGTTGGAACCTATGCTTATAGGCATATAAGCCACAAAAATATTAATCATAAGTTAATTTCTTAAAACTAAATTACATCTGAAGAATTATAATATTTTAAAAACAGGTTGAGCACACTTGTGATACATCTGGGCGCGCTTGTGAAACCATGCGTTTCCAAAGGTGTTTAAAAATGCTCTTAAAAGTATACTGAAAAAAGTTTTCAAAGGAGTATTATAAAATCTGTTTCTATTCTGAAATCTGTTTCAACAGGTGCGCTTTAACCCCCTGAACACCGAGCAAAAGAGCAAAATTATAATGTTGTTTTCTCTGAATTTTTTTTCAAATGCTAAAACAAACATGTTTTTTCCAACATGATATATATTTTCTTTATTACTTATAGGCATATAAGCCACCAAAATATTAATCATAACTTAATTTCTTAAAACTAAATTATACCTGAAGAACTATAATAATTTAAAAATAGATTGAGCACACTTGTAATACATTTGGGCGCGCTTGTGAAACCATGCGTTTCCAAAGGTGTTTAAAAATGCTCTTAAAAGTATACTGAAAAAAATGTTTTCACAGGAGTATTATAAAATCTGTTTCTATTATGAAATCTGTTTCAACAGGTGCGCTTTAACCCCCTGAACACAGAGCAAAAGAGCAAAATTATAATGTTGTTTTCTCTGTATTTTTTTTCAAATGCTAAAACAAACATGATTTTTCCAACATGATGTATATTTTCTTTATTACTTATAGGCATATAAGCCACAAAAATATTAATCATAATATAATTTCTTAAAACTAAATTACATCTGAAGAATTATAATACTTTAAAAACAGGTTGAGCACACTTGTGATACATCTGGGCGCGCTTGTGAAACCATGCGTTTCCAAAGGTGTTTAAAAATGCTCTTAAAAGTATACTGAAAAAAAAGTTTTCACAGGAGTATTATAAAATCTGTTTCAACAGGTGCGCTTTAATCCCCTGAACATCGAGCAAAAGAGCAAAATTATAATGTTGTTTTCTCTGATTTTTTTTTTTTTCAAATGCTAAAACAAACATGTTTTTTTCCAACATGATATATATTTTCTTTATTACTTATAGGCATATAAGCCACCAAAATATTAATCTTAACTTAATTTCTTAAAACTAAACTATACCTTAAGAATTATAATAATTTAAAAACAGATTGAGCACACTTGTAATACATTTGGGCGCGCTTCTGAAACCATGCGTTTCCAAAGGTGTTTAAAAATGCTCTTAAAAGTATACTGAAAAAAAAGTTTTCACAGGTGTATTATAATATCTGTTTCTATTATGAAATCTGTTTCTATTATGAAATCTGTTTCAACAGGTGCGCTTTAACCCCCTGAACACCGAGAAAAGAGCAAAATTATAATGTTGTTTTCTCAGTATTTTTTTTCAAATGCTAAAACAAACATGTTTTTTCCAACATGATATATACTTTCTTTATTACTTATAGGCATATAAGCCACCAAAATATTAATCATAACTTAATTTCTTAAAACTAAATTACATCTGAAGAATTATAATAATTTAAAAACAGATTGAGCACACTTGTAATACATTTGGGCGCGCTTGTGAAACCATGCGTTTCCAAAGGTGTTTAAAAATGCTCTTAAAAGTATGCTGAAAAAAAAGTTTTCACAGGAGTATTATAAAATCTGTTTTAACAGGTGCGCTTTAACCCCTTGAACACCGAGCAAAAGAGCAAAATTATAATGTTGTTTTCTCTGTATTTTTTTTCTTTCAAATGCTAACACAAACATGTTTTTTCCAACATGATATATATTTTCTTTATTACTTATAGGCATATGAGCCACCCAAATATTAATCATAACTTAATTTCTTAAAACTAAATTACATCTGAAGAATTATAATACTTTAAAAACAGATTGAGCACACTTGTGATACATTTGGGCGCACTTGTGAAACCATGCGTTTCCAAAGGTGTTTAAAAATGCTCTTAAAAGTATGCTGAAAAAAAGTTTTCACAGGAGTATTATAAAATCTGTTTCAACAGGTGCGCTTTAACCCCCTGAACACCGAGCAAAGGAGCAAAATTATAATGTTGTTTTCACTGAGTTTTTTTCAAATGCTAAAACAAACATGTTTTTTCCAACATGATATATATATTCTTTATTACTTATAGACATATAAGCCACCAAAATATTAATCATAACTTAATTTCTTAAAACTAAATTACATCTGAAGAATTATAATAATAAAAAAATCTACTTTTGCAGTGAAACTTGCAGCTTAGTGAACGGAAAAATCAATTTGTGGCAGTGAGAAGGTTATTAAAAATGACAAAATAAGTGTTCTAAAATTGTTCTGGAAAATGTTTAGAGATTTGTAGTGTGAAAAAAACATAAACATAAAGAATATTATTCACAAAACTTCGTTATCATTTGAATGACGTGAATGAAAACTTGCTTTTAAATCCGTTTCCAACCCAAAATATTTGCTTTAAAATCTATATAGAAATTAAACAGCTTTTGTGAAAGAAAACTGTTTTATTTAATATATAGCGTCTAAAGCACTTATAAAGATAACACTGATAGTGACTACTATTAAGTAGAATATAAGGGGAATAATCATTATTTTACCTTTGACATTTTAAGATGCGCATATATATTTTTTCTGCTATAAAATAACCGTATTTAAATTATAAATTTTTCCCCAAAAATTATGTACGAAAATAAGTTTTTTTCCTCACATTTCCATAAAACCTGTAGTTTCTGATTTGCTAAATTCCTCTTTATGAAAAAGTTTTTTTCTATTAGTTAAATTAAATTGCCGTTCAATTTAGAAATGAAAAAGAATAGTTTATTGCAAACTCATGCAAAATAATTTAGACTAATCTTGTAAAATATGTTTGTTTTAAAAAAGATTAGCACGAAATTTTAAGAGCTTAGCGAAATTCTAAAAAATATTTCATTTGTTCGGATAATATTTTAAGAAATCTGGATGTTTTCGAATTATTAAATATCCTTCAAAACCCCTTAAAACCCGCTCATAAACATCGCTACTCCGCTATTTCTTGCAAAGGATCATTTTTTGAACTAGCATCGAAACCTGGTGCATTTTGTAGCCCTAAGTTGCAGAACCGATAAAATTTCTTATATATATTAAATATATTTTTATGCTTCATTTTTTTATTATTGGAATTTTATTTGTTTATTTTTTTTCACGCTAAAAGGTAGTTAGGTCGTCAAAATGGCAGTAACAATTTTTACTTGCCTTTTTTTGGCGCTATAACATTCGGATATGGTTGCTGGAAAACTCTATTTTTGAAAACTCTACTTATGAGAATTCTACTTTTGAAAACGCCAATTTTTCCCTCACCAAAAATGTGAATATAAGAATCAAATTCGTTGTTTCTTGAAAGATTTTTTTTTACTTTTTAAAATATTTTATATTTATTATTAACTATTTTATATTTTTAAATGCTTAAATAAATATATAATAAAAAAATAACTATGTGGTGATAATCCGATAAATGGCCTAGAAAATAGCATTTTTAGTTAGTTATGCTTCTTCAAAATAAACAAAATATGACTTTAACAAGATTTTTTTTTTCGATTCTCAAACATCCGAATGCAGGTCTTTAAAATGCATCAAGTCTCAATACTAAGTAAGAGCAACACCAAAAAAGTCTCTTTTATTAGGAGCAAACTCAAACACATATATGAATTTTTTTTTCATATTTAATGTAGAGAACTCATCATCTGATTAATCCTTCCTATCTCTGTCATCCAGTTTCAAAGTCCAGCATTGTGTTTCTAATTTAGTGTGGCAACAAAACTTTGTTGATAGGGAGTTTCATGGAAGTTTCCAGTATCTACTGATACCCCTCGATTTGCGTTGAAAATCTGTTTTTTGAAAGTGAGACTTCTATAACATCAGAAATCTGTCCTCGATACTTATTTGAGACTGAGATAACACCAGGGTAAATTATTTACTATCATTCAAAAATATCTTTAAAAATGACGCACAAACGTCCTCCTTCGACCAATTCCTAGGAAGAAACTCAGAAACAATACATTAAGAAAGAACCTAACTATCTAATTTGATAAAGGGAACTCTTCAGTTGGTTTTACGTTCTAGTCCTTGTCCACCTGTCTGAAATTAGCACATGCACTTTCATACGGGCAGAGAAAAGTGCCCTTTTTTCGAAAGAGTTTCTCCGATGTTCCCGCCATCTATTCATGATTCTCGATGCACAACGGCACATCTGAAAGAAATTTTTTAGGATAGTGAGGTCCATTGGCATATGTAATATATGCACGGTCGTTGGCCCAATTTCTTTTTTACAAGCATGTATGGAACAACCACCTCTTCAATCGTTTTCCGTAGACTTTAGCTCCGGCTTAACTTCCTCAGCCCTGATGTCTCTTGGAGTCGACAATAAAAAGCACTCTTTAAATTAATTTCAATGCTTCTAAAATTGATAAAATTACATCTAGACTTTTTAATAAATGTGTGCATATTAGAAGTATCGATATACAGACTGATGCATCTTTGGGGATATTTTATAATACTTTTAAAATGGACTTTTTGTTAGGGCCACGTAAAATTTGTCTTAGGACTGAGGAAATTAATACTTTATTTTTTATTTAGTTATTGTTTATGGTCGCTGTAAAGAGTACACTGGGAGCAACTACGCGGTACAGACTTGGATGTTTGACTGAGCAATTCGTCTTAGGCAATCATAACATGTCAAATTATCTACCATACCTAAATCTTTTTAAGATCGTATATTTCATTCTATACTTATGATGAATATTTAAAAAAAAGAAACATTTTTGAAACATATTAGCATGAAATGAAACAGTTGACAATCAAAAATGTTATAAATTAAAAAAGTACTCAAAATTTGTTTAAAACGATTACATCTTAAAAAATAAACAAATAAAATTGTAGGATGTGGCAATCCCAAAATTTTGTTCAATCCCATACTTGTTCATATTGCAGAATTCACTATCACAGTACGAATATTAAAATGCAATCTATGCTCATCATGTGGGTCCATTTAACTGTGTTCTTTTAAAAAAAGAGATAGAAGCATCGCATCTTTCGAACAAATAATTTAATTTCAACACCCACCCTCTCAGATAATAGCCCTAAAAATTACCCACCTACACTGATAAAAATTTAGTTAGATTACAGAAAAAGATTTGCAGCAAAGACTCCAGCATATTTCTGTAATATTATAGTATGTACTTTTTATCTATTTATACAGCATATGACTGTAAATCAATATAACTTTCAAAACCGTTTCTAACATAAATACATATTTCCACATATACACAAACAATATAAAATAAATAACTTTGCGCAGTATATAACCATAGGTAATATGTACACTGACGGAAAAAAAAAATCCCAACACCAAGAAAAACTTATTGTAGACTAATGAAATTTGGGCAGTGCATTTGTCTAGTTAACATGTTTAATTGATTAGATTTTCGAGATCACAGGTTAATTTAAGGTCAATAAAATGCATCTCAAAGGTGAAATGCCGTTTCATTAATAGTCGCTATAACCTCCATAATTTCGAATGCAAGCCTGCATACGTGCATGCATTGTGTCATACAGGTGCCGAATGTCACTTTGTGATATGGAGTTCCATGCTTGTTGTACAAGCTGTGTCAATACGTGATGTTCAATGCTGGCTGGGGATGACACTGGAGTTCTCATCCAATGATATCCCATACGCGCTCAATGGGAGACAGATCTGGTGATCTCGCTGGCCAAGGTAACATGTTGGCACTCTGTAGTGCGTGTTGCGTTACAACAGCGGCATGAGGGAGAGCGTTGTCCTGCTGAAAAACCCTTTTCAATGCTTTTCTTGAATGGCAGCACTACAGGCTGAATTACCAGACTGACGTACACATTTGCAGTCAGTGTGTCTGGGAGAACCACGAGAGTGCTCCTGCTGTCATAGGAAATTGCTCCCTAGACCATGACCCCATATTGTAGGTCCAATGTGTTTAGGCCGCAGACCGTTTGGTTGCAGACATTCCCCTGGCCTCCTTCTGACCAGCACATGGCCGTCATTGGCACCAAGGCAGAACCTGCTTTCATCAGAAAACACAACAAATCTCTACTCCATCCTCCATTGAGCTCTGGCTTGACACCATTGACGTCGCAAACGGCAATGACTTAGAGTCAGTGGAATGCATGCCTTTCATCGAGCTGTCCTTGAAGTAACCGATTTCTAACAGTTCGTTGTGTCACTGTGGTACCAACTGCAGCTCGAATTTCTGTCGCAGACGCAGTACGATGCGCCACAGCCGTACGCCGAATACGACGGTTTTCTCTCTCAGTAGTGTCACGTGTTCACCCGGAACCTGGTCTTCTTGTGGCAGGACCATCCTTGACCACTACTCCCAACAATCATGCAAAGTGGATACATTCCGTCCAAGTATTTCTGCAAAATCGCGGAAAGAAAATCCACTTTCTTGTAGCCCTACTTTACGACCTCTTTCCAACTCGGGAGCTGATGATAATAGCTTCTTCGTCTTCTTAAAGGCATTCATGATCAACCTCAACTCAATTCGTCAAATTTTGAAGATAAATAATGCTCACGAACTTTACAGCACGCATTTAAAGCAAACCTGATTTTAAAGTTGTGAGTGGCTCTACTAGCACCACACTTTTGTGCGAAGCATGAAATTTAAATCAATGTCATCTTTCAGATGTATAAACACGCCTACAAAATTTCGTTTAGCTAAGACAAGTCTTTCTTGGTGTTGGGAATTTTTTTTCCGTCAGTGTATGTTAAAATGTAACAGACTATAAAGTTTCTCATTCTCCGCATTTCTTTTTTAGAATAGCTGTCGCGAAATTCATTAAAATTAAATCGTAGTAGTGCCAACTGTCAAATTATTTACAGGAAATATTATTTACATAACAAATATTTCAAGTTCCAACAAAATTTGAAATGTCATGAAATTCTGTGCTGTAATTCTTGAGATATGACTATCGCTGGTATCGTGAAAATTCAGAAAAATGCAGCATAGCAAAGATACCTTTTGGATTATTTACACTAAAAAGTATTCAGCAAAACTTATGTGAATCTCTAACTGAATCTGAAGTTTGATGTAAATCGGTACATTAGTTCAGGAGACAAAACAATTGTGGATGTTGTGAAACATGCAGCAGAACAGTGCCACGTATTGAGTGATTTACACCAAAATCTAATAGGCACCAATTTAAATCAAGGTATAACTGAATCTAAGGTGTTAGTAAACTCCGCGCATTAGTTCTTGATGTACAACACCTAATTTTTTTTACCTACAGACAAACTCATAGATTTGTCAGAATAGACACACCAAAAGTTTTCTAACCAGTCGAATCGTGTTAAAAATCTTCTAAAACTTATAAATCCGTTGAAAACCGGAAGTCGATTTATTTTTCTTAAATCCAATATTTTTAATCTGTAAATATAGAAAAAAAATAATACATATATGAGGTATAGAAGTGAATATATGTTTTATAACTTCGTTTTTTAAAAGAGCATCAGCAGTTGGAAAATCGTATCTAATATTTCACAGCATACTGTAATTTTTTCTTCAGATTTACTGTAGCAATTTCAGTACATAAATTTTAAAACGTTTTGGCATATTCTTGAGAATTTTAATCGTAGATTTGCAAGATTTTAGTAGTTTTGAAGTTTTCAGCATACAGCAAGAAATCTTTATAGATAAAATTCACTGTCAAGATATATGTTCGTTCCTCTTAAAAAGCTACAACGTTTGACCAATTCGCAAAAAATGCCGCATAAATATGTTTTACAAATCCGTCGAAAAATACTGACGATTTTACAGTCAACCCACTTCACCCGTTACCCATTTTTAAAACTTCTATATTAATTTATCTTCATAAAAAAAAAAATCTTATTTTCAAATGTAATTTATTCCTGCTGTTACAAAAAGAAACTGTAAAATTTTAAGAGCAAACATATTATGACCTATGAAAAATCAGAATCATTCATTATCTTAATGAAATCGAAATTGACGTCAGTTTGAGAAGTTAATGCGTCTTTTTTGTATATAAAATTAAAAGAAACAATAAATAAAATTTATTATGCGTGGTTTTAAATGACGTAAGACCTTCATTTAAATGCGTATTTTGGAATTAAAGCATCTGTTAAAATATATAAATTTAAATTATAGGGGGAAAATAATAATTTCCTGAATAAAATGTTACTTTAAATAGATCAAACAAAATGAATATTCAAACTGAGATATTTACTAAATAGAACAAGCACAGCAATTGACGTCATTTTTAATAAATAATTGTAACTTTAATTTTTATAAACGAAAATATGAGTTTCGTCTTCAAAATGAGATTTTAATGACATGGCACCTTCATTTAAAAGTATATTTGGATTTAAAGTATCTGTTAAAGTAATTTAATGTAAATTAAAATATATGTTAAAATATCTGTTATTTAATTTCCATATTTAAATTGAAATACTCATTCAATAGAAAATGCAAAGAAATTAACGTCAGTTTAAATCAATAATTACACTGGTCAACAGCTGTTTTGGTGCCGGGGTATTTTCAGCTGATTTTATATGAATTTGATGTCCTGAATTCAAATATGGCATTAGTTTTTCTCTATCAGCTCAGTTTTTTAAGATAAACAACTTTTTGTGAAATATATGTTTCCTTATTTTAAGGTAAATCCGTGTATTAAAAAAATTATGTAAAAATAAAATAAATACAGAATTTTAATTTTTTATAATACACAAATGTTAGTTTTTATTATTATGATATACACATATTGAAATAATAATTTTTTAATTATATTATACAAATATTTTTACTCACAAAAATAGAGAAAAACGTCACTGATGAAACTGATACTCATTGAATGCTTCGGAAGCTTCTTTTCCGTGACATTCTGGAATATATTTTAGAACAGTGTCTTTTTAAACTCAAACTGTAATCTGAAACCCTTTGCATATCTCATCTTTTTTGGTAGCGGTCCTCCATAGTCTTAATATTGTGGTGAAATCTTTCGGGATGTTTATCACTTGTGCCTTCTTTATTTTCAAGAAAATGCTCTAAGTGGCAATGTAAATAGTGCACTTTAATGCTTCTAATACACCCAAAAGATTTAAAACTATTATGCTTTTCATTTACCAGTTCTACATAGATTTCTCCTTTGCATTTGCCCGGAATGTTTTTGTGAACTGCCACAAAAAAAGTCCAGGCTTTTTATTCAGCCTCATTCGTTGAATTTACGAAAGCAGGATCCTTAATCAGTTGTCTTATTTGTTGTCCGTTAAATATTCCTGCTTTAATATCTTCATAACTCAATTCGGGTGTTTTTACCTTATATATGCAAATCATGACCCGTTCTTATGGAGAATTTACACAAACTGCTTCTTAGGACAGAGCTTGATATGCAGTGCAGAAAGTATGATTTTCTTTCGCCCAACTAAAGTGTTATTAATGACATTCCTTTCTTCAACATCCATGTTTTCTTTCTTAGGCCTCTCTTTTCTAATCTAGTGGTGTGTTTTATCCCTACTATCCCAAAAATAGAAAAACAATAGTATTTTGTGTAACTTCTTTGCTGTCCAAGGACAATCATCTGGAGAATATTTAGGAAGAACCAATTTTTCTAACAATCCTCTAAATTCATGACAAAATACAAGATTGTTTTTTTAAGAGAAGTAGGGTAGTAGACAATTTTGTCTTGTGTGATAAAATGTAAGTTTGGCTCTTTGTTCTAATAAATTTTTGTCTTTTAATCTTGAAACCAACCAGTAATTCAGAAGCTTCTTTTAAAACATTGAAATCTCTTTTGAAATCATTTAAATCAACCTGGTTGAAAAATTTAGGCATTGATGACGTCTCCTCATAATCACTGTTACCTTCACAGCTACCTAAAAGATGATCAGAAGAACAATATTCATCCTCACTAAGCTCTTGTAGCTGATGAAACGTTGGGATCGGTAGTTCCTCTGAGTGAGGAAGTGGGGGTCTTGAAGACACTAAATCAGGATAAGTTTTCTTATTACAATTGTTTCGATTAATTCAAATAGTATTCCAGTGGTAGGTAGAAATAATAGTCATAGAAATGGTTTTGGAGTTCTCTCCAAACCATTGGTAAACTGAATTTGAGACTAATTCTCTTCCGTTAGCTCACTGTCATAAATGCTCTGTACAAGTTTACAGACCTGTTGCGGTGCGCAGATTTTATCCTGATCAGCAAGTCTAACCCCAAAATATCCAAGATAAGCTCTCTTTACAAAGTCAGTAACATATTTTCTGTGTTCTTTCAACTTTTATTCTCCGCATATGTAGCAAAACTTATCTGGATGATTTATACAACTTTTTCTACTTGAACTCATTTAAATTCCATTCTACAATGCAAACACAACAATCTACAACACTACGAGTTTTACGTTAAATTGATACGAATTCTATCTTAAACACAAATATCATGGAAGTTCAAAAACTTTAGAAAGTCAAAGAAAGCCAGTTTTGTTTCCATGGAGCGAACTCTGAAACTAACCTTATCTCTTGGAGGCTTTTACATTTGGCTTTATGGATGAGCTCCGCGAAATCATTAGGATGCGCAGATCTTCAGTTTTGCTTGCACATTTCTTTTTTTCAAGATCTTGTGGTATTTCAATGTCCTTCTAATCGCCTTGAGCATCGTTACAGGGCTATGTATCATAAGGTCAGTTTAAGTGTTCAAGGTCACTTTAGTTCTAAAAAATCTTTAGTTCGCTTTGCATATCTATAAAAGTAGAGCTGATAGAGAAAAACTGATTACATATTTGGAATCAGCGTCCCAAAAATATCCAAAATCAGTTGTAAAATCTCAGGCACCAAAAAAAATTTTTTTTTTGTTGGCCTGTGTTATAACTTTAATTTTTATAGACGGAAATGAGTTTATCTTTAAAAATGATGTTTTATCATTAATAAATTCGTCAAATTTGAATGGCAATAACACCCATAACTTTTAAAGTAAATGCTTTCATTTTCAAGCCATAAGAAATACGACTTAAAAAATACACCGTTTTTTAAGTATTTATTGCATTTTTTTCATTACAGTCATGGAAATCATATTTTTCTCTTTCAGGCGCCAAGGAATATGGTGCTACACACTTTATTTTCAATAGAAAAAAATGACATATAAAGTTCTGAATCATGCAATCAATTAAATGTATACCTGGAAGTGCAGGTACAGATAATCACATCATAGAGTTCACGGTTGAAATTCTACAGTCTGTTACAAAATTAAAAGACCACTCAAAATTTCGCTTTTTTTCAACAAAGAGAATGTTAGTTTAAATTTAAACGTAGTTGTATGAAAAGAAATAACTCTAGAGTGTTTTTTAGATCGGGGAAAAAAGTTTGAACTATTTTTTGTTTAATGCCAAACTTTTTTAAACAAATTCGTTGTTTCATAAATATAAGAACACTCTCAAACTATAAATAAAGCAGACGATTTTCTATTGAACTCATAGTTTAACTATAACCCAAACACTCTGAAAAATTTAAAAAGAAGAGTTATATGTAAAAAATCTGAATTCTGAATTGTGTCTGATTCTTTGAATTTATTAGTAAAATGCCTCCTCGAAGTGAGCTGTCTGAAATCGAAATGAGAAGAGTGTGGTTCTACAAAGGAAAAGGAAAGTCTAAACGAGAAATAAGTAAGATCTTAATCGTTCTAAATCTGCGATTCATAATGTTTTAAATAAAAAAGAATTGTATGGAACGCATAGATGATCTGGTTGTAAAAAGAAGTTATCAAATCGTGATAATAGGCAAATCGTCAAACTGGCAACGAAAAAATATCAGTTATCTCGTCAAATAGCACAACTGACAACTAAAAAGGTATCACATGTAATTGTGTGGTGAAGTTTGAAAATCTAATTCTGCTGTTATTTATTGCAAATTAAACAGTAAACTACAACTACTAAAATGTCACAAAGAAGCTCGTCTTAAGCGGTAAAGAATGTTATGTCCTGGAACTCTGAATGGATAAATTAATTGTTTTCAGAGGAGAAAAATTTCAGTCTTGATGATCCAGACGTCAATAATTACTTATTGGCATGATTTAAAGCAAAAATATCTCGAGTTCTTCAGTAGGCAAATGGGTGGCGGTTCAGTTATGATGTGGAGCGCATTTTCATATTTAGGAAAATGCGATATCCAAAGAGTTGAAGGTAAAACAAACTCGTACAATTACCAACGGATGCTGTTTCGAAGTTTGATACCATTCGGACCAATTTTAGGATGTGCAAAATGGAAGTTTCAACAAGATAGTACACCCAGTCATTCATCGAAAAAAAGAAAAGAGTGGCTTAAAATAGAAAAAATTGATGTTTTACCTTGGCCAAATCAGAACCCTGATCTAAACCCCATGGAAAACTTTTTGGGGTATTTTTTCTCGCCAGTTGTATAAAAATAACAAGCAATATCATTCAACATATAAATTAGAAATGACCATTATGGAGAAATGGGACGATATTTCCAAATCGTTCCTTAAAAAGTTAATTAACTCTTTGCCAAATCGCGTGTTTGAAGTTATTCAGATAAATGGTGGAGCAACATCTTACTAAAAATTTCAGAAAATTGCTTCTCCCATAGGTGATCCTATAATTTTATAACAGTTCTTTTTGAAACTTTTTGGTTATATTGATGTTTTATTTTTTTCCAAATTAATTTCATTTGTGTAAATTGCTGCATTTTACTAAAAACTTTATTTTAATTAAAATATTTCTTTAATTACCTCAAAAGCAAAATATGTTGTGGTCTTATACTCTTGTAACAGACTGTAGAATTAGTTAAGAGTCCATTCACATAGTAAAACGCAATCAGTCTGCCAAGCCATATCTTAGTGGAAAACTCCAAAAATCCCGATTTTAGCGGTAGACTTGTAGGTTTACCATTTTGTTTTCCTGCACCAAAATGTATTAATACATGGAGAACTGGGAGAAGGGAAAAAAGTGGTAAACTTACGAGTCAAACTCTAAAATTGCATGATTACAATCTTTTCACATGTTTTCAACACAGATATTACTTGGCAGACTAAGTGTATTTAATATGCGAATCTAGATTTCATTAATCTTAGACTTTCATCCGTAAGCTCGACGAGGTGTTTGTCTGCGCTGCCTCCAACCGATTTAATGGAATTTATTATATTACATGGGAATTCAAGTAGTTCCTGAGCGTTGTTTGAGACTGAGGTAACACCAGGGCAATTTATTTGCTGTCATTCAAAAATATATTAAAAACTGACTCACAAACATTTTCATTCGACCAATTCCTAGGAAGAAACGCAGAGAAATACGCTTTATATGGAAAAGGTGACCGGCAACTTGTGATTTTAGACATTTTGTTAAATATCTAGAAAAATACATGAGGAATTGTTCTGAAACTCCAGGTGTGTAAACATAACAGTACACGTCATACATGTCAGTGAAGATTTTTGCCCAATAATCAATAGGGGACCGTCAACAAATTGAAAAAGAACGAATATTTTTTTGATAACCTGGCAAAACTAATGTAGCAAAGGCATTCAAACGGCAAATTATGATTAAGTGGCTTATTGTAAAATATTGTGTTTATTTTTATGTGGATAGCATGTAGACTCGTAGAGAAATTAAGGTGTTTCTAAAAACATTCCAAAAAATTTTCCAAGTTTTTTGGTTATAATTTAAAGTTCTTAATAGAAAATAATGTTTATATCCAAAAATATGATACACAACATTATACATAATACCCTGTAATCAAAATCAAAAAGTAATAAAAATTCTATGTAAAATGAGCAGGTTTAATAAATAATTTTTTATTGCTCAAGCATAAACGCTTTCAAAATTTCATTTGGATATTGAGTCAGCTAAATGTATCGACCAACTTTTGTAAATGTCTAAAAAGCATAGCTTTAAAATTCTAAAAGTGCTCGTCGACAGAAAAAGCTCAAAATCCGTTGTTCCCAATATGAAGCAAAAAATGAGGGGATTTAGCGAAATATACCAGTGTGGCCATATTGTGTATTCTATATTAACACTAATCAATGGATATCTTCATGCAAACCCTCATCTTTTTCTTTCATTTTGAGAATGACGGATTTTGAGTTTATTCCATTGATGATTACTTTCAGAATTTTCAAGGTATGTTTTTGAGACTTTCAAATATTTGCTGTATACATTTAGTTAACACAATATGCAAATGCAGATGACGTTCATGCATGCGAAATGAAAAAAATATTTAGTAAACCTGCTCATTTTTCATACAATTTTTATAATTTTTTAATTTTAATTACAGGGTATTGTGTATAATGTTGTTTGTCATATTTTCAGGCAAAGAACATTAATTTATATTAAGAACTCTGCAAATTATAGATAAAAGGCCTTCATTTAAATGCGTACTTTGAAATTAAAATATCTGTTAAAATATAAAAATTTAAGTTATAGGGGAAAAAAACAATTTTCTAAATATAACGTTACTTTTAATAGATCAAACATAATGCATATTCAAACTGAGATATTTACTAAGTAGAACAAGGACAGCAATTGACGTCAATTTTAATCAATAATCGTAACTTTAATTTTTTATAAACAAAAATCTGAGTTTCCACTTAAAAATGAGGTTTTATCAACGTAGTTTTAATGCATAGTACCTTCATAATGTATATTTGGGATTTAAATATCTGTTAAAGTATATACATATAATTTACTGAATATAACGTCTTTTTGAATAAATCCAGCATAATGCATATTCAAATTAAAATACTCACTCATTAGAGAATGCACAGCAATTGACGTCATTTTAAATCAATAATTATAACTTTAATTTTTATAGAGGAAAATGAGTTTCTCTTTAAAATTAATACTTTATCATTAATAAATTCATCTTCTTCGAATAAAAATATCGCCATAATCTTTAAAGTAAATGCTTTCATTTTCAAGCCATACGAAATAAGACTACTCTTTTTTTTAAACTTTTTTTTAATGAATTTATTGCATTTTTTTCATTACTCTCAAGGTAATCATATTTTTCTCTTTCAGGCGCCAAGAAACATGTGCTACACACTTTATTTTCAATAGAAAAAAAATGCCTTATAAAGTTCTGAACCATGGATCAATTACATATAGCCCGGGAGGCACCACAGATACTCACATCATAGAGTTCATGCATGAAATTCTAGAATTATTTAAAATTTGATTCGCATATTAAAACTCAATCGGTCTGCCAAGCCATATATTGGTGAAAAACTGCAGAAAATCCGATTATAGCACTAGTCTCGAAGTTTATCGTTGTTTTTCTGCACTCAAAATTATGAAAACATGAAGAACTGGTTCAGGTAAACGAACTTTAAAAGTGCTTAATTACAATATTTTCACTTTTTCAACCCAGATATTACTTGGCGGACCGAGTGTATTTAATATGCAAATTTCGATTTCAATAATCTTAGAATTTCATCAGTAAGCTCGATGAGGTGTTTGTCTGTGCTGCCTCCACCCGATCTGATGGAATTTATCATATTACATGGGAATTCAAGTATATGTGCGACATTTAGACCGGGGACTTACTTCCAGAAGATGACAGACAAGCCTAAATAATAAGTCTATTTAAAGAACATTGAAACTTTCTAAAAGTCTAAATAGGAAACAACGAAATTCATATATACCACCATATACAAAAGAACAAAAATAGTCATTTAAAAAAACACATTTTCAGCTATTATTTTTCTAAATCAGTACTGTAAATAAATTATTTTGTTTATCCCTGTAAATGAATATTGGATGCTATCCCAACATATTATGTAATAAGCTCATTATAGTGCACATCAATGCTATAAGTAAATTTCAATATATTTAAAATCATGTAATTTCATTAAAGTACACCGCTGATTATTTCTATACATTGTAATAGAATGAAATTCTTTTTCAGTCTATCAGTAAAAACAAAATTCTGGACACTTATTTTTTAATAACAAACATATCACAGTAAAACCTTAAAAACACATATTGGTATAGTAATTCTAGTACAGCTCGGCAGAAAAAAATATATAAGAGATAATTGTATGCATATTTTTTATTATTTATAAATCAATCAATTTATATTTGAGCTATTGCACCGAATATATTTTTTTCATTCCGAAATCACTTCAGCAGTTTTAGGAAAAATGCACATCAGTGTCATTGTTGCATTTGATTTCTCAAATGTCGCCCCCTAAAGTGAAATACTACCGTATTTATGAGAAAATTTTCTTATTAGAACTAGTTAAATATCAAAGGTGAATTTAGTTTGCTAAGGGGATTGTTAACGTCATATAACACAGTGAAAATAATCGTGTGTAGGTGTAAACATTTATATACCTGAAAAGAGAAGATAATTAAATAACAATAAAATGTAACTATATTTCCCAGAGATTTACGTATAATGTATTTTTAAAATATCAGTTTTTTATAAATATTAATGTTATATTCGCTTTCAACAATAAAATTCTACCTTTAAAGCGGCTGTTTTTTTTAATTACTTAAGTTTTATTGTCATTAAAATTTTTAAAAATGCTGTTAAAACCTTCTGTTTTATGATATTCCATAATTTAAAAAATACAAAGAAAAAAAAAACTCAGTTAATTACACACACACACACATATATATATATTTACAATTGTATGTTCTTATATTTTATTCCTAATTTTATTATGAATAATACTGCATACTTGATTATAATCATTTTAATCTAACTTTAAAATTAATTTTGGTAGATTGCAAAAGCGATAAAATTCATAAGTTGGCCGTGTCACTTGATTTGATTCTGAGTATATATATATATATATATATATATATATATATATGTATATGTTACAGGCCAAAAACGAATTTAGGCCAAACTAGATTCGCCTAGGCCAACTAGTCTATCCTAACGCCCATCGGATAAACTAGTTTTTCCTAGGCGAAACCGGTTTATCCTAATGCCCATCGGATAGACTAGTTTTTCCTAGGCCAAACTAGTTTATCCTAATGCTCGTAGGACAAACTAGTTTTTCCTAGGCCAAACTAGTTTGGCCTAACTCTCATAGGATAAACTAGTTTAGCCTGCTGTTTATTTGGTCTGAACTAGTTTATCCTAGGCGAATTCAATTTGGCGTGATTTTATTGAATTCAATGACCGCCTCTGCGCCAACATTCTAGTTTCTCTTAGGCTGATCTAGTTTATCCTAGGCCAATGTAATTTTACGTGTTTTTAGCTCAGGGGCGTCAAAACCAGAGACATAAAGGGCTCACAGGTTCTGTATGTATGTACGTACGCATATATGTACGCATGTATGTACGTATGTACGTACGAATGTACGTAACGCTATAACTTTTGATAGAAATATCCGATTAGCTTCAAATTTTGGATGTAGGTTCCTTCTGATAAGATATTTTTCTGATTAGTTTTGGAAATTCTCTGGATAAGAATAAAGGGGGCGAACGGGAGGTTAACTCCCCACCGTTAATTTAGAGAAATGCCTTTATCATGCAGAATTATCAGTTTTCATTTAAAATTTTGCCCCGCCAGTGGCCGAGAGGTTCAGACCTCTCAACTGGTAGACGGCAGGTGCTGGGTTCGAACCCAATCGCGGCTGTCGGCCTAACCGTTCGGAGTTTTCGTGGTTTTCTTCGAACCTTGCGTGAATACGGGTTAGGTTCCCTTAGAAAGACCCCCACGAAGGGCACTACCCCCTGGTCCTATATCCCATTAGTGTAGATAATCGGACGACAAAAGTAAACCAATCATTTAAAATTTTAGATATAGGATTATTCTGACAAGGCGCCTCCGGGATTAGTTGTGGATGTTTATTGTTTAAGTGTAAAAGAAAGGGCAATGTAGGTACCCCCCCCCCCCATAATTTAGATAAATAGTTTTTAACGCAGAATTTACGGATTTGCTTCAAATTTTGGTTATAGGTTCTTTCTGATAAGGCAATTCCCTGAATAGTTTTGGAAGGTTTAATGGTAAAGTATGAAGGGAAAATGAAGGATTACCCTCTTACCTAGTAAAAACTAGTTTTTCCTACGGGCATTTAGATAGACAAGTTTGGCATAGGAAAAACTAGTTTATATAATTGGCGTTAGGATAAAATAGTTTGGCCTAGGCTAATCTGACTCGAAATCGGGTTTGGCCGGTAAGGCCGGTAAAAAACATGTCTTTCACTAGAATAAGTATAAATGTGAGTCAAGAGTAATTGCTTAGAACATCAATACTGGAATTTCACATATTTACTGTAAGGACATAATGCATTTTACATAGTATTTTTTTCTGCAGACTCGTGCCAACTGAGATCAGGCTTGCATTTATTATTATTATTATTATTGCATATTTGAGCCAGATCGGAGCTGAACATAATTTGGAATCGAACAGCGTTTTCCATTTTTTAGAAATTAATTACTTGTCGACATATAAGCTATTCTTGTCACGGCGGGCATCAAGTTTTTCTTTTCCGTGAAGTCGTAACCAAAAATTCGATTTAAAACGTTAGCTTTAATAGTATTTTATCAAAGGTAGGTCGCTTTTATAATAAAAAATGGTTAACGCCATTCGATTACATATTTTCTGAGTGAGAATGCCTATTAATCGTATGCCTTTCCGAAAATGAATTAGTTCTTAAATGTGTTAGGATGTAGCTCTTTTGGATTTGAGAAAAGTCTTAAGGAATGACAGAGAAACATACTCACAAATTTACTGAACAGATTAGTTATGATGTTTATAACTCTCCTTTTTTTCTTTTGTTCTAAACTACATTAATTATTTAATGAATCCCTATTATTGAAATGTCACAGAAATTGAAATTTGAAAGGTCACAGAATATAAATAATCAATAATACATTGTGTATTTTCCATTCTGTGAACACTTCGTAATATAAAAATACACTGTAAATTTATCCAATATATGTGTATGCAGTATTTTTAAAGGAACCCTAATTGCATGTTAAGTAAAATCTGAATTTTTTGCAGAAATCGAGTAGGGCATATTGAGCGGGACTGAGTCTTTTTTCACATATTTTTGTACTGGCAGGTCTCGGGCTGAACTTTTAATTTTTACACCGGGTCACAGCAAAATAACTTTCCTTCGGGAAAGGCGGGGCCCGGAACTCGAAATTCTGGCCCGTGCAAACGTCTAACAGTATTCTACAACCCTTCGAATAAAATACATTACATAGAGGTGATGACAAAACCACTTTGCACAAGGTTAGCGATGGAGCAGTAGTCGGGATCAATATTAAAAAGAATATTGCCCAGTTAAACTGATGGCTTTGCATTCACAGGCTGTTTACAGTCATTGTGTATTACACCCTAATTTTTTTAAAGAATAACACCCTTGAAAATAAAGTAAGTTGGATTACTTTTTCCCTTTTCCCCCACTTATATTTAACCATTGAACCCCTAAAACTAATCACACATACATTTTATAAAATTAAACAATTATCCAAAAACTGAAGCAAATCAGATAATTCTGCTCAAAAAACATTCATCTGATTTAGAGAGAGTAATCCCACATTCCTCCCTTTACTTAACCCTTAAGCGGTGACCATAGGTCACTAGTGCCTCGGTCAAATTTTCTTTCCTTGCTAGCTTAGAGGAGAGAGTGGGGAGCGGGACTAAACTACCCTGAAAAAAAAATAGTACACTAGTAGACTATTAGCTCCCGAAACGCCAATGTTTTAGTGCGTTCACAGCCGACGCACGTAAGAGCCAGTCAAAATTTCGAAAAGGCACGAGTGACCCAGGGTTACCATTTACGTTGACAAAAAGTGAAAGGTAAGAAAAAATTTGTTTGGTTAGGAATTGATGTTTTTTTCATAAAAAATCGATACATTACACTCACTTGGGTTTCCGAACCTTACTTTTTATGCAAACACGTGTTTATGAAATTGTTTGGTGTGATTGCAGTTTGCTCTCCTTCTTGGCTTCCTTCGATTGTTTATAAATGATGATATCAGTGTTGCTGTAATTTTTCATTATTATATTTTTTGTTTAATTAAATAAAGCTTGATAATTAACATCATTTTCATAAATAAAATTGATTAAAAACTAATAAAATTTCTATTTCATTGTAAATTGTACCTATTTATAAGTTAAAAAAACGTCACTTTTATGCTTAAAACGTAAGCATTTTTTAAATTTATACCGGCTATTTTTATTTTGTTTGTGAAAGTACCATTCTTGATGTTCAATTTCCCGTTTGTAACAGCAAAAAATGTCAATTCTATCCAAAGTTATGATTTTTTAAAGAAAATGTACATTTTTCACATTTTTATTTGTTTATTTAAACATTGTTTAAGCAAATTAATAAATCAGCAATATTGTGACTGATTCTTGTTCAAGGGTAGTTGATGTAATATCATGAATTTTTTTAGAATTTTTAAAGCACTTTAAACCACTTTTTACAGCGCTAAGCACGAGTGACCCATGATTACCGTTTAAAGATGCCGAAAAACACGTTACCGTTTAAGGGTTAATCATTAAACTATCAAAACAATTCAGGGATTCGCCTTTTAAAGAAAAAACTATAAACTATATTAAAAATTTACGGCAAATCGGATAAAACTGCATAAAAACCCATTTATTTAATTTAAGGAAGTCGATAAATCGTACACTAACGCATTATACATAACCATAAGAAAAGACCCAAATTAATTAAAGAAGCACCTGATCAAATTAATTCATGTACAAAATTTTAAGCAAATTGGATAATTCTGTAGTATAACAAATTTATATATTTTAAAGAAGGAAATAAATTATACATTTTCTCTTTATACGTAACCAAAGAACCACCAAAATTAATCAGTGAAACTATTTATCAGAATGAACAAATCCAAGTTTTGCAGCAAATCGGTTAATTCTACATGAAAAACCCATTTAACAAAATTAGGCGGGATTCCACCGTTCTTCCCTTTGTTCTTATTCAATTAATCCCCAAAACTAATTAGGGAAACGCTTTATCAGAATGAATCTATTTCTAAAATTTGTAGGAAATCAGTAAATTCTGCGTGAAAAAAGCATTTACATAAATTATGGGGCGTTACCCCTATTCTCTCCTCCCTTTATACTTAAACAATTGACTCCCACAACTAATGGAGGCGCCTCAACAGAATACTCCTATATCTAAAACTTGAATAAAATATGCTAATAACCCATGGAAACCCATTTATTTGAATTAAGGGAAGGGGCGAATCAGCCTCTCGTCCCCGCCCCTTATTCTTCTCCAATGACCTCCCAAAATTAATCAGAAGAGCTCCTCATAAGAATAAACCTATATTGAAATTTTGATGCAAATCGAGTATTTCTATCAAGAATTATTGCGTTATGTACTTATGTACATACATAGATACAGAACCCACGGGCACATTAGTTCTCAGTCTTTGATAGCTGATGAGATAAAAACATGTCAGATTACGTATTTCTATCAAGAGTTATCGCGTTACGTACATACGTACATACATACTAACATACATGCATACATACATACATACAGAACCTGAGAGCCCATTAATTCTTTGGCTTTGACGCCCATGAACTAAAAACGTGTAAAATTACATTGGCCTAGGATAAACTAGATCAGCCTAGGACAAACTAGAATGTTGACGCTGAGGCGGTCATTGAATTCAATAAAATCACGCCAAATTGAATTGGCCTAGGATAAACAAGTTCAGACCAATAAACAGCAGGCTAAACTAGTTTATCCTATAAGAGTTAGGCCAAACTAGTTTGGCCAAGGAAGAACTAGTTTGGCCTAGGAAAAACTAGTTTATCCGATGGGCGTTAGGATAAACCGGTTTGGCCTAGGAAAAACTAGTTTATTCGATGGGCGTAAGGATAGACCGGTTTGGCCTAGGAAAAACTAATTTATCCGAAGGGCGTTAGGATAGACTAGTTTGGCCTAAAATCGGGTTTGGCCTGTAACATATATATATATTTGATGAAATGAGAATATCTTAAAGAAAATATAAATGAAATAACATTGATAAAATAATCAAGAGCTGCATAAATATTTAAAGAGGACACTCAAACATGTTACTATTTCAACTGCTATTGAAATAAAAAGTTATTTTTCTCAAATATTTTTTGTTTTCAAATTTCCTAATTTTTCTAAAATTTCTGAGTATGAAGTGCAGTATTTTGCCCACTTGAGTAAAGATCCAGTTTACTTGTTATCAAATTCAGAAACCTTGTTCTTGTATAAAGCACTGGTTATTGTCTGATTTTAGAAAATTCTGTGCTTCTTAAAAAAAAATTAATTATAAACATTTCGCAAAAATTTAAATTTCAATATAAGATGTCCTGGGATATTAATATGTCGACTCCGCGTTGAGATTCTAACAATTTTCACAAATTTAATTTTAGCTTTTTTTTTTTTTCAACTAAATATAAGATTTCATGCAGCGATTTATTGACTATGTACACAAGAAATAATATTTTCGTAAATGTACATTCATTGTATAGTAGCCTGAATCTTTTCCAATGCTATTTCACATTATTACT